>BNCR01000013.1:10101556-12501556 GCA_014656515.1 Oryzias celebensis | reverse complement strand
CAAGCGTAGCCAGAGCATGGAGTGGAACATTTGATGACCTCATTGGGAGTGTCATTTCTGTTTCTTTGAGGAAACAAGCTGCAATGGATTTACCTGGTTTAGCCCCTTACCCAGACTTCTTTGCAGCTGGCCTTATCATGCTCTTGGCAGGCATGGTTTTCAAAATCTACACTTTTATTATTTTTAACAAAGGAAAACATATGCTATGTCATTAGATTTTTTTTTGTTCTGTTCACACACGTTTTCTTTGTTTATAGGAATTCTTGCCTTTGGTGTCAAGGAGTCGGCCACTGTGAATAAGGTTTTCACAGCTGTTAACATACTGGTGTTGCTCTTTGTTATCCTCTCTGGCTTCATAAAAGGGGACATCAACAACTGGTACATTGGTAAAGACACTCTTGTGAAAGCATATGAGTAAGAACCTACAAACAGCTATGACACTGTATTGGCCCTGCTGACATATTTTGTCGCACTGCTTGAAGAAACTGATGACATCATATCTTATAATTTTCAGAAATGACACAAGTCTGAATGAAACCAGCAGAATCGTCAGAGAGGGATTTTTTCCTTTTGGCTTTGAAGGCACGTTAGCAGGAGCAGCGACATGCTTTTATGCATTTGTGGGATTTGACTGTATTGCCACTACAGGTAAACAAACTAAGTTGTTATAATTCTTATTCACGTTCTATTTATCCTTTCTTTGTTTATCTGGAGCCTGTTTGTGGGAGTAGCAGTCTAAATAGAAATGCCAAGACCTCCTTCTTGACAGAAATGTTCTCTTGTTCAAGTCTTCTTCTAGTTTAAGACTCCAAAGTGCTTATTCCCTCCAGCATGTTCTAGGTCTTCTCCGGGGAGGTTCCTCCTGGTTAGACACACCTAGAAAACCTCCCCAGGGAGATGCCCAGAATATATTATACATTCTTGAGCTGTCTTCTCTTCTGTGCAGTAGTCTGAGCTTATCGAGAGCTTTGCCTTTTTACTCCGATGTTTTTCACTACAATATATTCTACATAATCTCATATAATCTGACCGTCCATCCTTTCCTCACTCGTGAACAAGACCCCAGATAATTAAACTCAGTCACTTGGGATTGGAGCACCTCCACACCAAATCACCTTTTTTTGACTGAGAACCATATTCCCCAACTTGAAGGGGCAAATTCTCTTTCCAGCTGCTTCACGTATGACTGTGTGCTGCCCCAGTGCACATTAAAGGTCCTGGTTAGATGAAGCCAACAGAACAGCATCATCTGCAAAGCAGAGCAGCAATTCTAAAATCCCCAAATCTGATTTCATTTGACGCCTGGATGCACCTAGAAATTCTGTCAGTGAAAATTATGAACAGAACCAGAAACCAAGAGGATCCCTGCTAGAGCCCAACATCTCAAACCTCCCACAGAGCACTGCAAGTGACAAGATTAAACGATTGCTCCAAATCCATGAAGCACATGTGGATGAAATGATGGAATGTCAATTTGAATCATTTCTGAGGTTTGTGAATCAATAGCAAAACATGCCAGGATGCTCAAATGGCACAAGGTGATACTAAACACGTGGGTGATGAACTGCAGGATCCTCTTTAAACCCAATTTTAAACGACCGGTCCAAGGCACTGGTTGTCAACAATATGAGAGATTTTGAGAAGTGCTTGATCGTGGATATCTAAACAAACAAATGGTGAAATAGAATAGCTTAACAATTTTAAGAAAAACATGGTGCCCAGTATCTTTCACTATCTCTCAAATTCAACTGTGGCCCTGATTTCCAGCAGAGTTCTGACCTGCAGACAATGTGCTTGCTGTGATATCAGCTGCAGAAGGGCAAAGACCCTGACAAACAATGTCTGCAGACATAACACCAAAGAAAAACTGTATAAACTCTCTTAAAACCCTGAAAATATGAACTTCTTTATTGAACTGTTTATGCACTATATCTTGTTTTGACTGCTTGAAATAAACCATTTCCTATCCAAACTCCCATTAACCCTCAGAATCTCTATGGTAAGCGCTAAAAACACACAACAAGCTGAATTCAAGCAATGCAGTTGCCAGTTAGAGCACTTTCCAGAAGCCTTCCAAGATTATCAATATTCAAATAGTGAAGTGGCATAAACTTATCCTATATATAATGCTTTTCTACTTTATATGAGGCCCAAAGCCCTTCACAGTCTCATCTCTCATGCACACATACATTCACACACTGGTGACAGGTCTGTGACAATCTGAAATGGTTCCTTGCTTTCTTCACAGCCTTTGTTTTGTTTGTTTTTTTACTTAGTGTATATCCAGCTCGTATTTCTTACATATCAAACCATTTTTAATAATTAAAGAGTAAAATTCTCTTCAAATAATACATGCAGCATTTGTTTATCCGCAGGGGAGGAAGTTCAGAACCCTCAGAAGTCAATTCCACTTGGTATAGTGGCATCCCTTCTCATCTGCTTCCTGGCTTATTTTGGTGTGTCTGCTGCCTTGACTCTCATGATGCCCTACTATTTACTCAGCCTTCACAGCCCACTGCCAGTGGCATTCTCATACATTGGATGGGGCCCAGCAAAGTATGCAGTGGCTGTTGGATCCCTTTGTGCTCTGTCAACAAGGTTAAAAACACAGTAACATTTGCAGTTTTGGTTTTCTTTTTATTTAGAGTTCTCGGTGAATAGATAACAATACATAAAATATACCTTTTTTTAATATTGCTTTTTTAATGACTGCAAAACATGAGAATACGTTACATCGCTTAAGTAAAGGGTTTGTTCTCTCCTCTGCAGTTTGCTGGGATCAATGTTTCCGATGCCTCGTGTCCTCTTTGCCATGGCCAGGGACGGCCTGCTCTTCAAACCTCTCAGTAAACTGAGTGACAGACAAAGTCCTGTCATATCTACACTGGCTTCAGGGATTGTTGCAGGTAAAAACTCAGAACCTGTAGATATGTATGACTTTAATGCAGATGCAAGATGTTTTTTTCTTGAACTAAACAGCCATTCAACGCATTTTGCACCAGAACTTAAGCTTCACAGAAAAGGGAATCAGATGGAAATTTCCAAACTTCCGTGACTTTGAACTTTTAGAACCAGCCTGAATTTGATCATTTTAACTGTTTAGAAGTGATCGAGCATTTCCACTTGATCATTGCAGTTGGCTAAGACAACTACAAGAATTTCTTCAGAACAATAAAAGTTGCCCTGTTTTTTTATGCGTTTAATGTTTCAATTTTAAACAATTGTAAAAATGTGTGCAATATAGACATATTTCAGTTCAGAAATCAGCTGTCTGCTTCCTGAAACAACTGTCTTTGTCTGCTGCCCTGACAGACTCTCCAAAAAGAAAAAAAAAAACAGATACGACTAATCAGTAGTCTTTCTATTGAGACTTTTAGAAATGCTTTTCTGGTATTTTTCTTTTTTTCACTCAGGCTGCTTTATGTATTTAGAATTACAGACATAAAGGTAACTTAATGTTTCATTTAATATAGTCAGGGAAAAGTGTGTAAATATGTCTCTTGCTTATTTTGACAGCTTTTATGGCATTGCTGTTTGACCTGAAGGCACTGGTCGATATGATGTCGATTGGAACGCTTTTTGCCTACACACTTGTTGCTGTATGCATACTCATATTAAGGTATGGACTCTTATTAGAAAAGAAAAATCAAATCTACACGTATCAAGAAAAGTTTCATATTGTAATTTATGTTGTGCATCAAACTACCAAACCTAACTCTGTTAAAGCTGTAGTTATAATTTAATTTTCCCAGAGCGAAATGCAATAATGCATTTACTCATATGATCTTCCTCATTAAGGTACCAAGTTGACCTCAGTGAAGATTCAATCACAGAGCCTTTCACAATAAGTGGTGTATTATATCCTCCATCTCAAGCAACCACACGGACATCAAAAAATGTGTCTCTTTTAACTGTTTCTACTAGTAAGTTTTGTTTTCAAAAATGAACTAAATACCATGTTTATTGCTATTTTCATCAGACACTAATGTTTTGTTGCAGTCTTTTTTGCTGTCATCTTAAGCCTTTTCATAATGGAAGCTGCCAACGCCCTGCACACCCTTCAAGTGTGGAGTTTACTTTTTGTCATTGTAATTGTGCTGATGCTGGTTCTCGCCGTTCTAATTATCTGGAGACAGCCACAGAATACAACCAAAGCTGTCTTTATGGTATGCAACATTTTCTTGTTTTTGTTTGTTTTTTTTCGTGAGGGACAATTTTTGTTGAAACTGTTAAACATGTTAAAGTGAAATTCATGAAAATATAAATGCTGTCAGTGGCGAACTCACTAAAAAATTCTTGCAGATGTCAATGGATTTGTCATATCACTTCCATTCCTTGATATGTGCAGGTTCCTTTAGTGCCGCTGCTACCAAGTCTCAGCACTTTTATCAATGTATACCTCATGGTTCAGCTTGGATCAGACACCTGGATTCGCTATTCAATGTGGATGGCTGTAGGTAGGAAAGTAAGATTGCACTAATTTGAATATTTTAACATAAAAATCAATTTTCATGAGAATAACCACTGGAACTTTTGTCATTAGGTTTAATCGTCTACTTCTGTTATGGAGTTCAGCACAGTGTCCAAAAGCAAAGGTTCAAGAATTCAGAGAACCAAGTCAATTTTCAAAGCATCAATACCACCATAGGATAAAATTACTGGACCTGGAAAACATTTTTATTGGTTGACCATGTGCAAATCTCACAAATGTAGATGAAATAACTACATTCCATTTTATTTGTTTTATTTGGGGAATAACTATAAGCACAAGGGCTTTATTAATTCAAATGCATAATCCAAAATTCAAATGTGTGTGATGGTAAGTTAAAAAAAAACCAAAAAAAACAAGACTTTAAGACTGGTTTAAGACCACATGTTTTGTGCATGTGTGTAGGTTCCTTTTTTGTATGTGCAAAATACACATTTCACATTTAATGTGTCCTCATTTTATTCAGGTTGATGAAGTTATTCTAAACTGATTGCTTTGATGTCATACCTTTATGCTATATAGCAGACATGTATGTACAGTATGTACATGTATGTACATGTTTAGATACAATACATTTTTTAAATTATTTTGTATAACTTTTTTTTGTTTATTTCCTCTGCAAAAGGGGCAGAAAATATGTTGGTTTCTTTCTGTTCCCTTTCATTTCCCATATATAAGATCTTGTGTAAGGTATTTTTATTGTGGAAATGAAAAAAAAAAATTAAAAATTAAAATATATGGAAAACAGTGAAACTGTACACACATTATTTTCTGTCATTATTTTGCTCTTTCTTTAAAATAAACATTTGTGTTCAAACCTAAATATTTTATGATGTGTGAGTAAGGATTCTTTGAACTTGAACTTATATATTTTTTTATAGTTTCTAAATTCCTTATTTTTGGTTGATTTGCTTTTACTGTTTATTTGTCATAAGAGTTTTATTTTATTTTATTTTATTTTATTTTATTTTATTTTATTTTATTTTATTTTATTTTATTTTATTTTATTTTATTTTATTTTATTTTATTTTATTTTATTTTATTTTATTTTATTTTAGCAACGAAAGAGGAACTCACAAATGTCGTTTATGTTTCAGAAGGGATAGTTTAAACTGAACACCGGTTCTCTTACCAGCCAATCAGAGAGCAGCATGCACTCTCATGCAGCCAATCATTACCTCCCTAAGCAGAGTAGCGCATTGTTCAAAAATTTCCAACGCATTTTGACGAAGTAACCAGCCCAGTAGCTCAGAAAGTCTCGGTTGTAAACCCATGGAGAGGATTTACCTAATAGAATTCGAGAGTGTTTAATTTGTGAGACAATCTAGGTTAGATAAAGACGTTAAACGATTGGAATCAAGCCGCTAAAATACAATCGAAGGAATACAATCTGATCTTTACAAAATTGGTAAGTAAGTTTTTGAAAATAAAATACTTTCAAGAGGATGACAAAAGCTTTGTAACAGGAGGATAAATTATTTAGCCGTGTTATTTTGTGTAACATTTGAAGTAAGTTTGTTGTTTTAGCTGAATATATTGTTCTGAAAAACTCATTTTAAGTAGTGCCTGACTATTTATTGAAAAAGCACAAAGCCAATTTATCTAATAAAACCTGATATTCACTTTCTTTTGACCAAACATTTGATCGTGATGAAAAACACATTTATAAAGACCTTCCACAAACACATAAATGTATGTAAATAATAGGAACTCGGTCTGTCTGCGTCAGGAAAACATGGCGCTGGCCCTCTCCTTATCCTCTCCGTATGGATGTCCATCTGACGAGGAGGAAGACATGGCTGTGTTGGAGTCCACAGCAGCAGAGCACGGATGCCTGACCAGGCCGCGTCTACCTGAGCTTTCGGTCATTTCTCCTGGTCTGGATGCTCGACCATCTGTTGTAGCTCAGGTGAGGAATTGCTGAAGCTGGAGTTTGGAGTTGTGAAATCAAAGTGCAAGGTTTATCTTCCTTAAATGTAATAAAAATGTTGGGATATTATTTTTCTTGCTGTATCAATTTTGACTTGTTTGGTGCCAAATTTAATCAAAATATAGAGAAAAAAGTTATAAACTTGGTTAAAAAAATCATTCTTATGTCTTTTCAGAAAATTGTCAAGAAATCTGGAATCTGTGATGAAGGGAATATGGAAAAGGTGAATGTTTTTCTCCGTATCCGACCCCTTACGGACATGGAGAGAGAACAAGGTGAAGAGCAGGTGTGTTTTGTTGTCATTTCCTCATATATTTTCTTATTGTTTTCAGTTTTGCTGCTTTTTAAGTTTAACGCTTGCACCTCTTTCAGGGCTGTGTGACTGTCCAAGATGATGCCACCCTTCTGCTCAAAGCTCCCAAGGAGTCTCAGAATTCCAAGACAGCAGAGAAGGGAGTCACCCAGAGCATTCACAAATTCAGTTTCTCCAAGGTAAAATAGTCACAAACTGTTTGTACATGTAGATATAAGTGGAAATACATTATACATATCTAAATAGATCCACATTTTTCTGTTACTCTTTTTTTTTTTCCTCAAAGATCTTTGGTCCAGAAACAACACAGCAACAGTTTTATGATGCTACTCTGAAGATGATGATAAATGAGGTTCTTAAAGGAGAGAACAGGCTCCTCTTTACATATGGTGTCACCAACTCTGGAAAAACCTACACCATCCAAGGTCATTTATATTCTCTTCCTGATAGATGTGCACAATATGTTGTGGTATTCTTTTTGGCGACTTTTTCTTAAATCCTATTTGTTTATTGAATGCAATTTTACAGGCAGCGGTCAGGAAGCAGGCCTCCTGCCGCGAGCTCTAGTATCCCTGTTCAGGAAGCTGCAGGGCCGTCTTTACAGCGCCATGGACCTGAAGCCTGTGATGTCTCAGGATGTGAGGCAGCTCGACTCCAGTGAGGTCAAGACGGAGGAAATCCGCAGAAACTCTCTGCTGAAAGAGGTAAATAAACATGGACAGGTCCTTTGAAGAACAATGTCATCGATTAGTTTTGATACAGAATTTGAGATGTTGAACTCTCACTCCAATCGTCTTTTCAAAGTGCTCCCAGTGGTCTTTTAATTGTGATAAAAAAAATTAAACACTGTGTCGTTTTCTAAAACTATTTCTTGCAGAGCGGCAGAAGTTCATAAAAAATTAGGTATAGGCAGTACTGTTGGCCAGAGTAAGCTCGCCTCCACTTCCCGTCATCCATCTGTTTACACTCTCTCACTAGCTTACAGCCCATCACACCCAAAACCTAACATTACCAGTGCAACTACGATGGCGAGCAATATTGGAGCTATCCAGCCGTACAGTTTTGAGCCAGATGTCAGCTTGGATGATGAAAACAAAGAATGGACATGGATCTATAGGTCTGCAAGTGGATGCATCGGAATTGAGCAGAGCAGAGAGCTTGTGGCCCACTGTTTGTAGCTTCTATGTCACACCTACAAAAAACTGCCATTTTTTCATCTGCTCCTGATTCACAACAATTTAACTAAAGAAATATTTAAAAAATGCAATGTTATGCGCAATTTTCTTTACACGCATCCTCTGACATGCAGACAAATGCAACAAGAGCATGTTAGAAACACAATTTTTTACTGGAGTGGGTCTTGAATCGTTTTTGGCAGGATGAGAGTCTAACGTCTCGGCGAGCTGGGACTACTACTGTGTGGGACAGTGGCATTGGAGGACTCTCCTCTACAACTCAGATCACTACACAGCTTGAAGGTGAGGAGGAACGCAACGTGATGACAAGTTTTGTCATATTTAGGTGAAAGTAATGTGATCGGGTGAAGCATGAACTCAAAATCAGACTTTATTCATATGCTGTCTGGAGCAAACTAGTTTATTTATTACTTCATCTCTTTTACAGACACTGACAGTGTGTGTTTGGAGCCGGACAGCCTTTCTTTTAGTGGAGGGGACAACCTGGAAGAAGGGGTGCAGTTTTCCATCTGGGTGTCCTTCTTCGAGATCTACAATGAGTTCCTGTATGACCTGCTGGATACCTCGCCCTCCCTGCAGTCCCGGAAAAGAATCACACTGCGGCTGAGTGATGACAAGCTGGGCAACCCGTACGTGAAAGGTAACACCGCCTGGTCCCCTTGAACAAGTGCTCGCATTGTGTTCGACTGTAGATTTCATCAGCCGTCGTGATTCTGAGTTCTTCTTTTCTTTCATCACCACAGACCTTACCTGGATCCAGGTGCGCAGCGCAGAGGAAGCCTGGAAGGTTCTGAAAGCTGGACGTCGAAACCAGAGCTTTGCCAGCACTCATCTCAATCAAAACTCCAGTAGAAGGTAGGACTGGAACATGAATTTTGCTGTTTTGACTTGTGTTTGTAGTATTTCTAATGATTAATTCATGCATTTAGTCACAGCATCTTTTCCATCCGCATCCTGCACGTCCACCCCGATGCAGTTCCAGGCCAAGCTTTGCACATCAGCGAGTAAGTTTAGCTGCAGCAAGCTCAGACTCTCTGACGTTATTTCAGACGCTGCCATATTTTCATGGCTTTTCATGCGTTTTCCAGGCTGACTGTGTGTGATCTAGCTGGGTCTGAACGCTGCAAAGAGCAGCGTATCGGAGAGAGAATGAAGGAAGCCACCAACATCAACACCTCCCTTATGACCCTGGGGCGCTGTATCACCACGCTGCGGCACAACCAGAACAAGTATGTGAAAAACGGATGCTTTGGTTGGAGCAAACAGGACAAAATGTGAGTGACACGTATTCAAAGAATTTTGTAACTCATCAACAGATCGCGACCCCCCCAAGTGGTACCCTTCAGAGACAGCAAACTGACACGTGTCCTGCAAGGCTTCTTCTGTGGGCGGGGAACGTCTTGCATGGTGGTAAACATCAATCTGTGTGCTTCCACCTATGACGAAACCCTTCAGGTCCTCAAGTTCTCTGCAATTGCAACTCAGGTCAGAAAACGAGTCGTACACCTCAACATCTTGACTGATTTTAGCTCAGCATCTAAGCACAAAAATGAAATAAAAGCGTTTCTTTCCAGCTCGTCCACGGCCCATCTACGAAGACCAGAGTGGCCTACATTCTGTCCATGCTTCGAGAGCAAACGGCCAATAGGAACGAAAGCACTGTGATACAGGAAGAAGAGGAAGACAGTGATGTTGAAGATGGAGACATCACCATGTTAAACACTGAGGTAAATAAGTAGACTAAATTCCAAGTGTTCAATTTTATCTCGACACATATATATATTTCTGACCTTAAAAATAAGCTGTAGTTTATTTCTAAAAATCTGTGTTCACTTTGAGTGTTGGAATGTTTAAGATTAACATCTCAAATATTGGCAGTTTATTTGTTTTATATCTATACTGTTTTACTTTCAAAAGACTTTGCTGCAAGCAATCGACGTCCTGAAGCGAGAAGTGCGGCGCCAGCGCGCGGAGAAAGAGGCTCTCGAGGCCAACGTGAGGGAGCAGGTGGTCTCTGAGATGATGGAAGTCATCAACAATATGCAGGAAGGTTTCAAGTACGTTTTTTTACGGATCGATCAGAATTGAATTTCCAATAAAAGCTTTCTTTTTACGGTCAGTTCAATTTAATCATCAAAAGGAAAGTTGCATCTATAATTCCTACTTTAACCAGAGTGCCACAAAAGTAAAAGTGCACAAAAATCACGTTTTCCTCTGTTGAGATGGTTTCAGGTGCTCAATAGTTGTGTTCTTTTAGGGAGACCTTAGAGACTGAGAAGGGTTTGATTGAAGAGCGGTATGAAAACAAGATCGCCTGCCTGCAGAAACATCTGAAGAAATTCTACAGCAAAGAGCTCGAGGTCAGACTTCATGATCTTTTTTTACACTAATTGACTTCGTTTCTTTACAGTAGAGAAAGCTTTCCTCCAGTGTTTCTAAAATCACTGTTTTTATGGATCCATTCATAGGAGCGGGATCAAGAGATTGAGGCTTTGTCCGCAGCTCTAAAAGAACAAAAGACGGCGGCGGAGGGAGATGTCTCTATGTCGAAGCCTTCAGGAGATTTTGAGGGTCCTCGGCGCTCGCAGCGACTCGGCTCCAGTGAAGTTTGCAGGCTGCAAGCTGAACTTCAACAATGTCGCGCTGAGCTTTTCGCCAAGACTGAAGGTAATTCATTTTTGCGTGCATGTTTAAAAACATTTGGTGAAATCGACTAACCATGTCCTAATGCTTTTATGTGCAGAACTAATGAAGCTAAAGGCGCAGTTTGAAGTACCTGGTTCAGCTGGAACTGTCACCGGTGCAGCTGACCGCAAACTGCAGGGCTGTCAAAAGGTAAGTCCATTGTAGACTTCTTTTTTTAAAGTGATAATTGTGATTTGTACGAATGAAGTGGATTCCCTTTCAACAGAACTTGCGGCAGCTGCGGCTGGACTTGCAGAGGCTAGGACAGGAGCTGCAGTCTGGGGAGAGAGCCTGCTGTCGCAACACAGGGGGGGAGAGGCTGCGTCACACATTGACGGCTGCAGATGAGACACTTGTTAAGCAGGTACAGCCGCTTACAGCGAGGAGACCTTAATCCATCTGTAAACACAGACTCTCTGTGTGCTTAGTCTTTTGTAACTGGAAAGAACGGTTTAAAATGTGTGCCTTCACAAGTTACAGCTACACTTTCTTAGCTTTAAATTAGCCATTTTCACGTCAGATGTGAGCGATCAGCCATTACAGCATTTAAAACTAAACTGTTCAGATGTTTAATTTTCTTTAAATCTCTTTCTTTCCCCCTTAAAATCTCTCCTTAACCCTATTTTAAGCAGACATCTTTAAAACTAAACCTCTAACATGTTCTCTTGGTGGCGTACTACAGCATGCTGCACTGTTGCCTTCCTTCCTCCCCCCTTCAATCACATCTCCTATAATCTTGTCTAACCAACTGACTTCTTCTTAGAACCAGATCCTGACGGAGCTGCAGAATGGTCTGATGCTGGTCAAAGCTGAGCTGCGGCGCAAAGCAGAGACCCAGGCGTTCCACCTTGAGCTGCACCCGCCCGGCTTCGCCACGCCCACAGCATCAGGCTTCTGTACAAAGCGGGGCTGCACGCCCACCGGTGACACTGAAAACCGCCCGCCACAAAAGCGTCCCTTTTTCCAGTCCCTGTTCCCGGCACGAACCCCGACTCCCAGATATTGCACCCGCGCCGCCGAGGAAGCCAATGCAACCCCATACTCCCGGATCCTGAGGTCACGCCAACAGACCCCCCCCGCCAGCCCTGTCCTCACTCCTCGCAGTCTCAGAGGGAAGCACTGAGCTGAAACTTCACATACTATGCAAAAAAATCAAGTTGCTGGTTATCTTTATACCGTTTTTATGTTAACCGCCTGCTTTTTGCTAAACTTGCTGCCGAACCAGATAGTTACTTTATTAGCCAGTAAAGCAGGAGAGAAAAGGAAACGGATGCGTGTAAGAAAATAAAAGCACAAATTTCTGAATGAAAATGTGTTTTTCAGATGCCGTTGACTTCTTATTTTCAAATGTAATGGAAGTCTTGATTTAAAGTCACTTTTAAACTATTTTGGATTTTTTTAAAAAAAGTTTTGAGCTTTAAATCAATTGAAAAACGTGTTACTGATTCATTGCAAAAAAAAACTGGGAGATTTTTCAATGGGCATTGCAAAGTGCTTATGTTTTAAAAGGTAAAAAAATATTTTGCCTTTTTTTGTTCTACATAATAAACTTGACTGCAATGTTTCCATTACCAAAGACATCTTTTTTTGAAAGGTTGGGATACTCTTTAGCTGGTAAGCTTTAATATATATATATACACATACTGCATGGATGGTGTTTGTTTATGTAAATATTTCACATCCTTAAAAAAATGTCTGATTTTGCACATTTGTATTTGGTTTTATTAAAATATGATAAAAAAAAGTTTGGATTTCTTTAATGCAAGAATGTAAGAAAAGTTTCACATTTACTTGTTTCTAACAAATATTTTTTTCGGTTTTTTTCATACATTGGTAGCAAAAATGTTGAAATGACATTGAACTGAAACTCCAAGCAACCAAACTTTTGACAAGTTGCAGTCCAGAGCTGCCTTCTGGTGTGAAGCAGGGAGAAAATTTATTACAAATATAAACAGTTTTCTGTCTAAAAGTTAGGGAGTGAAGGAGATGAGGTTGAGAGGAGACACCCTCCTCACTGGGGTGTTATTGTTGGACAGCGGAGCGAAGAGATCTGCGGATGGCGTCTCGGTCTGATCCCTCACCTGTGAGATCTGCCTCAACAGAGCCTTTCCCTCCTCGCGAGCCTGCCGAAGCCACAAACTTTAGTCAACGCTGACGTCACAGTAGAGAACAGGAAACTGGGATTGTGCACTCACATCATTGTAGTCACAGCAGCGTTGAGCGCAGAGGGATGCCTCATCATACAACTTGTTCTTGAAATAGTACTGACCCAGGTAGCGCAGGGCTGTGCTCACTTCTGCGTGCTCCAGTTGTTCCTGAAAGCAAAATGTTACAAATGAAATGCTCAAAATTGCTAAAACTCTTCAAATTATTAAAATAAAAACTTAAAGACCCACTGATGAAAATTCTGGTGATTGAGGACATAAAAAACATTACACAGGAAACAAAAAATTACATTTCTGAGTATTTTTTTTTTTAAATTCAAATCATAAATCAGGGGCAGAGGAAAGCTACAGTTGGAAAAAAAGCTTCTTTGTGATGTAGAAAAAGATTCACTGGGTAGGCCACAAGTTCCCTGCTCAGCTTAAACAGAGCTCTCAAATATGGGAAGGGGGGCGGGGTTGTTAAACTAAAATTCCTTAAACTCAACTTAAACGGAACTTAAATTCCGCTCACGACTCCGAGGCAAATTTCTGATCAACTACTGTCATTTTGCAGGAACTATGTTCTGGAAAGCAACTTTTTTTTTTTTTAATTTGGGAAAAAAAAAAAAAGCTTTTAAAACAGATCAAAAAGAAACCATCTAAGGAGTTTCAATCCAACTGGATCAAAAAAGAACCCATTTGACCTAAATAGCTCCATAAATCATCTAACTTCTCTGTCACTTACCGAACAAGAGAAAATGTCCTGAATGTAAAACATGTAACATCGAGCAGCATCGTCTGACTCGTTCAGCTGCTCGTGGAGCCTGTGGAAGAACCACCTCTTAAGTACGATGCGAAACAAACTCAAAGAACTTTGACTGTTCCACAGGCTACGTGTCATTGAGGGCAAAGCTTACTTTGCTAGTTTGAGGAGAGCCATTTTTTCTACATCGCCAACAGAGTACGCCCTCCAGTAGCACTGTGAAAAAAATCAAACTCTATAAGGAGTGGATCTACTGCATGAAACATGAGTCACTGACTTCCAGAGGACTCACACCTTTTTGGCTTCACCTTGCTGTGACAGTTTTTCATAGCTTTCACCTAATGCCACCAACATGCGTGAGTCATTTGGTCTGGAAATGAAAACAGAACAACAATAAGCTAAAGACTTTCCAAACTGTCTTTTCAATCTAAAGAGAATCCAAACCTGAGCTGATGAGCCTTTCGATAATAGTACAAACAATAAAAAGGCATCTTGAGAATCTCATAAGTTTGTCCCAGGCCATACCAAGCCCTGTAATCACGTTTATTCACTTCTATGGCATGCCTGGAGGAAAAAAAGGGAGACAAATGATTCTCACAATACCAGTGCAACTGGTTTAAATACTCCAACATGTGTGGAGGATTGCATGTCAAGTACGAGTGAGTTGAAATATATCCTGTCAGACCGGTATGCTTGGATGGCTGCTGACGTGTTCTTCATCTCCATGTACTCGTGGCCCATGAGAGTCCAGGCTCCAAGACATCGAGGGTTCAGCTTGAGAGCCCGCTGGAAGTACAGCGCTGCCTTCTCGTGCTGTGACCGTAAGCTGTAGTAGTTACCTGGTAATGAGGACAATTTATTACATCATTGACTGCATTTGAAACTTGGACTGAGTAACACCCCCCTCCCCCCACGCACATTCCAAACAGAAGGTATCTGCTGGCGAAGCCAAAATCCCATAGATTTCTACTGAGAAATGAACAGCTATTACTCATTTTATCAGAATAACCATTCTTGATGTGAGATATATATTGTAACATGTTCTTGATAATCTTCCTTTTTTCATGGTATTTTGTTCTTTATTGGAAGTTATTCAAGTTATAAACTGACCAATCAGATGCTTCAATAAAAGTGTGTGATCTTAAGTTGAACATTCAAAATATTTGACAGATTCTCCCATACATTATTTCATTGGTAGAGGTATAGACTTCCAACAAGCTCACTCCTGATTGGTGACAGTAGTTGCCATAGAAACGACAGCTCAGACCGTCTCAGACCAATCACTGCTAACTGACTTCCTCTGCCTTCAACATGACGGCGTTCGTTCTCAAAAAATTGGCAAATGAATTGGCTTAACATGGTTGGAGCTGGAAGTTTACATGGAGGATTGATCACATTTTGGTCAAATTCATTTTAAATTACCCAACTTTGCAACTAGATAAGGAATAAAAATAAACAATTAAAAAAATATATATATATATTTTTTTACTTCAACACAAACAAATGTAGCATTTGATCAATTTTTCTTAGTGCTTACCAATAACACAACACGTCTCCACCCTGTATTTGTCAATTTCCACCAGGTTGTGGGCCAGATAACTCAACTCAGGTTTCATACCCTGTAAAAGCAAATAAAACTCATGTGAAAACTGGCCATAAAAATAAATACATGCATATATAGATATAATATTTTTAATTACTTGAATGATTTCACACTCAGTATTCTTCAAAGATTCAAGCCAGGGTAACACATTACAAATGGTGAAATTACCTTGACATACAGCAGGTTGGAGAATGTGTCCATGTTGTCGATGCGACACGGATCCTGCTCTCTCAGCTCATTGAACAAAGCCAAAGCTTGATCGATATCTGAAATAAATTTACACGAGTTGGCTGTGAGGTTCATCCCTCACTCTGCAATTGATCTGACATTTCAAGTTCTCCTTCATCTTGTGGAAAACAAACCTCTGATATTGTGGTAGGCCACGGCGATCTGTGATATAATGTAGGTGCTCTTGGAAAAGCCAGCCTGGATGAGGCTATGATATTTCTGCAGTGCCTCTTTGATCATCTGCAGCTCTGTGTACATTTGGGCCATGAAGAAGTCTTTAACCCAGCAGTCGGGCAGCGACAGTGACTTCAGCTAAACAAGAGGAGATCACAAGGCAGAAACAATGATTGTGTTAATAATTACTCATCAAATGGATCTATTCTTTATTTTAAAAGTCAAAGTATGAAATCTTTGTCTACTAACTGACTCAAATGGTTAATTTTGGGCTTTACTGTGTCAAAATAAAAAGGTTGCTACCATGTCAATATTGGTGACGAGGTTGCTGAGCTCCAGCCACGCTCCCCAGTGAAGAGGAAGAGCATGAAGTGCCTCCACTAAGACTTCCACCGCCTCCTTAAGGAGATCAAGTTTTCGTAGAACAACTCCATACCTGTTTGACACAAATAAGACACAATGTGAGATCAGCCTCCATAAAGACAATCTGAATATTGTAAAGTAAATGGAAATTTGAAAGAAAGGGTTTTTACAGATAGAGGGCAAAGCCATCCAGCTCTCCTGCGGAGTGCTTCTTGCTAAGTTCAACTCTCAGTTCTCGCAAAGCTTCATTGCGCACCTGACCTTTCTCCAGAGGACCTGGGAACCAAAAACAAAGCATACAATAAAGATAAATGACCATGTTTAACTCTCTTATTGGAAAAGCGAAGGGAGTCCTCACCCAGGCTGTCAACAGTCTCATCATCCTTCTTTTTCTCACCTGACTAGAGAACAGAAAACATATTTCACAACGTTACCCATTGTCTTGTTCTGAAATGTGGTGGAACATCAAAACAGAATCTGCCGAATCTTACCAAATAACGAGAATACATGTAGAGGAAGTAAGCTTTCTGACTGCAGCAGGCTCTCAGAAAGTAAGCAGCACGATCGTACTCTTTCAGGTCAAAGTAGGATTTGGCCAAAGTGACAGCATCCAGGTCTTTAGCATCCTCCTGAGGGTGGATAGATGATGAGATTTCATCCAAAACCGCAACATTATCTTTCACTTGATCCATTTTATAGAAGAGATTTTTTTTGTGATTACAAGATTTAACGTTTAAAATCCCACTTTCTATCATTTTTTTAAAATCTATTTTTAAAGTGCTTTACAGTAGTCTCTTAATTATGATATTTTTATCCAAAATTTAAAAAAAAAACGCGTTGTTTCCGCAGAGCCGCAGGAGTTCATTACAAATTCACCTCTGAATTGTAGACGGGACTGTAGAGTAAGCCTGCCCCTGCTCCCCTACATCCATCTGTTTGCACGCTCTTCTGCTAGCTTACAGTCTCTCACACTCCCAAAATTACTGGTGCAACAAAAATGGCGACCAATATTGGAGCTGTCCAGAATTACAGTTTTGACCAAATGCCAAATCAGACGTGGCTTCTACAACAGTCACAACTGCAAGCATTTTCCAACTGAATTTTTATTTGCTTCTGATTCATTATAAATTGCATAAAGAAAAACTCAAAAATGCAATCTTGAGCTAATTTCTATTTTTATTGATCCTCCAAAATGCCACTAGAACATGTTAAAAACACTATTTTCATTGGAGAACAAAGGTTGCATTACAACCCCCCATTTGCACATTTCCCCCCTTTATTTTAAAATGTTTTTTGTAAAAATGCACAAAAAGTTTCCCCCAAAATCAGGAGCAAACCTCTGTGAACGGCGGCAGTGAGGGCAGCTCATCCTTGGGAAGAGGGTCTAAAGCAAACGCCAGTTCGGAAGCCCTGCAATGTAAACAGAAAAGGAACAGTCAGACGTTTTGTTTGGCTCTACAACTCTCCTAGTTGTAGTTGTCTTAAACATCTCCAATATTTCTATGTTTACAAAAATTAATAATATGCCCCAACCCGCAGCAAAACGTTGTTTATTTAAGTTTACTACAAGTACAGTTAATCTATATAATAAAAGTGAGGCAGAATACTTGAAGTTTTCTTTTTTTTTATACCATTTATAGTATTCAATGTGCTTCCTACACTACTTGTACAAAGCCTTTAGTATATTTGTTATACTTATACTCAAGCATACTTAAGAAAAATGAACTTCAAGTGTTCTACTTTTTGCTAAGGATAATGAAGCATCTGTGGAAAAGAATGTAAACAAATAGCTCAGTCTACATTGTTTACTTTCTCTGATCATTACCGTAAATGCCCGCTGTACTCTTAACAGAAATACACGCAAAAGGCGCATGCTATCTTATGGGTTACAATTGATCAAATGGATTAAACATCATTAGTGGTTATACGGATTAAGTCGGAAATTATCTCAAATATCTCAAAAGACATTGACACTAGCACAGTTGCGTAGCTAACTCAAGGCAAAGCTATCGTAAGTTATTTCTTAACGTAAATTAGCTAAAGATCGACAGTCAACATCACAATAATAACTCTCTGGTTTACCACTTGGCGCTGTGCAGAAGTCCCCTGTCTTTACAGAGAGAAATTACAGATATGAGCTGCTTTTTGATCTGAACCAGATCCCCAAACTCTGCACACAGAGCCGCCATTTTCGTATTCTGCCAAGCAATCACGCTATTGGCTGATTTCAGCAAGAGTCCCGCCTCTTTCCTTTTTTCCCCTTTTCAAAATAAAAGACTTCCTGTCAATTAACTTTTTGTGAGGAGAAAAATGGAAGCAGTAGTAAATATGGAGACAAAACTGTTATTTGATAAAATATAATATATTAAAAGCATCAGACTCATTTTTGAGCAACTATAATTTAGTCTGCAGATGCATATAGATGTATTTGTATCATATTATCTTTAGAAACAAGAACATTTTCCTTAATTATCAACAGTCAAACATTTGTGCTCCTATTTTCCTTTGTCCAGCACTACGAATATTCACACCTCCATTCTGTCCTATATAAAAAATTGATAAATAAATAAATAATATAACTGATAGATGGTTTCTTGCTTTGTGTCTTTAGTCTGTTGTAATTTTCTACAAATATAAACCTTTAAGTACATTTGCTTTAATCAATGTGGGTTTAACCAATGAGTTATATATCACTGGCGATGACACGCCTTTAATCATCTTCCAAGATACGTCAAGAGCAACGCCATATTGGAATGGGATAAGAATAATGAGATACGGCTTAGCAGATATACGGTAGTAAAACAACCATAAAATGCCTGATTCTGGTTCAATTTTAAAAAGAAAAAAACTATGATTATCAGATGAATAAGTTCCAGGCCGTAGTATTAATATATTTGTACAAAGTGCAACAGATAAACAACATTTCAAACGTTTCTTTAAATAAATGTGTCATTAAATAGGAAATCCATGCATGCCTGATGCATGGTTGTGATTTTATTCAATTCCACAAACAGACTAAATTTAAACAAAATCCTGGTTAGATTCTTTTCTTCTGTTTAGTAATATGCTTAAATTCAGCAGTCGTCTGGTCTGATCTGAGGTCGATGACTCATACAAATACCATCATGGTAATCTTCCATAAAACAAAAAACAAATGTAGTCCTGCCAAAAAAACGTGGAAATAGTTCAAAGTCTAAAGCTACCATTGACCTTGAAAAGGCTACAAGATCAACCTAAACGTTCACTGTTCTGAGTAAACTCACTCAGATCTTTCTAAAATGTATTCTACAACTTCTCCTCTATTGGATGGCAGTAATAATTTAGTGGTGAAAAGTCACAACTTGTTTTTCCAGTTCTGTTTGTACAATTGTAGCACAGCAGTGAACCGACATATATCCCATTCCAATATGGCGTCCAACTCTGCGTATGCAACAAGCTAGCATGCCATCTCTAGCCTATATAAGTCATTGGGTTAAACAACCAGAATGATCTATTTCAATGTAATTGACCTTTGAAGCTTAAAACTCCCCACAAAGAATGGAAGAAAATAACTTTTGTTTGGCCTTCTGTGTTTTCACTTTGACTTGTCTAAGAATTTAGCAGAAAAAACTGAAAGCTTGTTTGTTATTTGCAAAACAGTACTTTGGTCGAACATCTGGACTTACTGTGCCTGTGAAATGGTTATGAGGTTAGAAGTATGAGATGTCAAAGTTTGAGTTACATTTTACATACCAGCTGTTCAAGTATAAAATAGTGACACGTCAGCTTTTGTAGCTGTGTAGCATTTTCTAGTTACTTTTTTTTAAAAGCACAGGAGACAAAAAAAAATGTTTTTTTTTTCAAAGGGATAGACACAGTTGTTTACTCTATCAATGTAAAAGTTAGCCTCATTTTTTTCAATGATAGCCTCATCATGAAAAAGGCATCACAGCATCATCAGTAAAGGACAAAAGTTATGTTTGGTCTTGTAACTCCTTTTCACCTGAGATTCACATGTCACAGAACTTACATTACAAACTTACGGACAAAACTTCAAATGCAGATGATCTCCATAGTCACCCAGAACTTAATCTTGTTCTGCATTAAGGCCAAACTTCAGACTTTTGATGATACCCAGAGGATCAGGCCTCAAGTTACTAATGTGAGCCTCCTTTGGAGTGAAACAATGAGTGCTCTTTGTTCAGTAGAGTCTTTACAATGAGACATCGGCACAACTGTGCTGAATTTGGTTGAAATTCGAACGATGTTGGTCTGTTTCAAAAAGCAAAACAACACTCTTCTTAACTCTAAGCACTCCATGGACCAAGGTTCCGGTTCTGATACACATTTACTTGATTTTAAAGATGCAGTGTAAATTTAGCCTTTTTCCGTCATCCATCAGATATTTTCTGCCATGTCATTCTCTAAAAACAAGTTATTGCCACACAATGGAGCCAAAGGCAGAGACATTGCAAAAAAAATAGAAAAGAATTTTTTTAGAAAAAGGAATGCAAGTTGCTCCATTCTGCTGCTATTTTTAATTCATACAAAGATATAGCATGACGTCAGGGCAGAATAACTCCACACCTGTGTCTGTTTCTATTTACAGATTACTGCCTACATGCAATAAAAAAAGAAACCTCTGTACAGACAAGCAAAAGCTCAGCGGTAAAATTAGATTTCTCATAGCTCACGTCAACATTTTTAGCCTTCAAAGGAGCTGTTAACAAAAGGATCTTCTAAAACAAAAACTAATAACACTAAGCATTTATCATTCTGAATCTTTTAAGACATTGATGCATAGATCTTTACAATTTCTTTCTCCTTGAAGTAAACAAAAAGGAAAAAACTCATCTTATGAGTAAATTGCTTGCTTTCAAGCTGAACTGCATTCAAAATCCTTTATTCACACATCAGGGTTAACTACTTGATTGTGGAAAAACTGTCAAATTATATTATAAAAGTTCACCAATTTAAGTGAATATATCATTTTAAAACCGTAATTTCCAAGTGCACCACTGCTGTCATCTTAGATTTGTGATTCACAAAGTACAAATAGCTAAATTAAAATGGTTAGAACTCTTCTTTTTTTCTATGCATACACTATAAAAAACACTCACAGAGCCTCATGTTTGCTGTTAGCCGCTCTTCACCAGTTTAGAAGCATCCAAAGCAGTAAAAGTAAATGATCACATGCTGCGAATCAACATTTAATAAGCTTGAGGAGCTCATGATTTATAAAGTCACATTTATGCATTTATCAAATGCTCCACAGGTCACATATGAACAAGAAAAAAACATAGACACTGAACTGAATTTCTTAAGCAAATCATTTTACAATGTCTTACAAACCCAAAATATGAGACAATCAAATTACCTTTTTATGTTTGACCCAAAAGTTCTTTTTAAACATCCAAGTCAATAAAAAAAAAGGGCTGAATTAGAATGACACTGTGACAACCATGACCTTTAAAAAATGTCAGACCAAGGTGCTCATTTCAACTAAATATTTTCCAAATAATTCCTAAAATAATCTCACTTATCATCAGTAAGGAAGCAGCTTTAGTTACTTCTGGGTAAAATAAGAAAAGAAATAAATATAGTTTAAGTGGAACTGCTTTTTGGACAAATTCATGAAAGAACTGAATCTTTGGATGATTGTTGTCAGAAGCACGACAGCTGTATGATTTTTCAATACCACATTCGTCCAGAAGGTGGCACCACCTGTCTTGATTTATGGATCATTCAATTTCACTGAACACTATTAAAGAAAAGTATTGAAAATCAATATGGAAACCTTAATAAACAAGGAGCATTTTTGTGAAGTTCTCTTGAAATTCTGAGCTTGTAAATAAAATATACAAACCATAATGCTTGGTTTTTATAGGAGAACTTGGGTTTTGGCATGCTGGGACTTGGTCCTGGTCTATAATAGGATGAGTGGATGAGAGCTATAATTTTTTCTGCAGAACTGCGCTGTAACTCTGAGGCTTTAGCTAATGAGTGTGCATCAACACTCCCATTACTCAACATAAAAGCAATGATAGTAATAATAATTATAAAAATTAAAGCTTTCCATGATTGATGATATTCTACTTAATCATTTACTTCTAGGACAGAAAGAGATAAATATGATCTGATTTGACTGCAGTTTCTGCACCATCCTCCCACTTTTCTTTTCTCGGCTGGACATCATCTGACAGACGCTTCTCAAATTTTACACAAAGCAAAAGCCACTTTAAGAGACTGACAAAGTAATCAAGCAGCTCTGTGGTTTACAAGGCCAAGCACATGGCTCAGTGAGCAGGTTGAAAAAGGTGCAGAGAGAACATGTAGTCCATCCCCTGCACTCAACTTTTCCAGCTTACATACACACAATTATTCACACAGACACACACATGCCCACACTTCTGAAGCCTTGCTGTTTTTTTTTTCTTCTTCTTACCTCTACAGTACTCAATTTACTCACTCTTCCTGCAGCTATGGAGCAGTGAAGTGCACGATGGAGCTGCAGACACAGAATGTTGATGCAGGTTTGTGGAATGAAAAATGCGCCAAAGCGATTGGTTTGTGTGAACTCTTTAATTGAAGTAGAATCTTTCATCTGGAATGAGCTAAATCTATACGATGCATTCTTATGCATAATATGCTGAGCTTTAAAGACCAAAGTCCTCTGACAATAGGCATGTGAGGAGGGTGGTGATTAGATTCTCTGTTTATGGAAAACCATGAAAGATGTTCAACTTTTTTCTTCAAAGGACCTGATAAAAGGTTTTTTTGAGCTTAATGTGGATGAGTGTTCAGTATGTGTTCCAAATGAGACGCTGCACACCCTTTCAGAAAGGAACCCTGGGTAAAGCCGCTTTCTACTCTCCCTTGTCGTATTTCTCTCAGCAGCCGTACATCAAAGCGGCATTTGATGGCGGCGTAGATTTTGAAAACATGATCAGCCCAAATGACAAGGCAAAACGAAGCGCATTTCTGAGCAAAAAGGCAGCAACGTTTTCCTTTAAGGCTAAGCAGTCCTGTACATCTGCTCTGTTTGTGTAAGTAAGCGTGAAATGAGACTTTACTGGCATGCCTGGTCCCTGTGGTTTTGATCTTCAGGGCCCTGTTCAGGACCTCATGATTGGCCACTGATGATGTTGTTTAGTTGGATGGAGTACAGCCATCAGCCATGTCTCATCAGGCAAGCCGCCACCTGAGCACTGGGCACAGAGACAACAACACGAAAACTTCCAACAAATAGAAAATTAAATCATTTTCTTCAAATCTTTAGTCTATCTTTTAGTTGCAATTGGAGTGTTTTTTTTTAATCATTTTAAAACAAACACATTACTAAAACTGATAAAAAGGAGACTTTTGCTTCATTTTTTTCCCTGTTTTTGATATTTTTTGAGTAGATAGAAGAAGATTAGATGGAAGAGTGGGTGAGGAAAACAACATGTAGAATGCTGCAATAACCATATCCTCCACATCAAGGTGCTGTGAAGCAAAACACACCATAAACAACTCTTCAGACAGATGCGTCATGTCAGTGCACAGAAGAGGAGAGTGGGACGTGTTTCACTCCTGGGGTTCATTTGCCTTTTTCGGACAGGTGCTGAGAGGAGACACAATAAGTCTAACGTTACATGCAGCCTCCTCCCACCTCCCGCCCACCCCCAGTCTCAAAACTCCATGGGACACTGGGAATATGTAACAAGCTAATTCAGACGGAAAATCTCTGTCAGCGTTGGCTTTCACGTAGCCGTTATTAAATCTTGTAACAAGACACCATTGTACTGGAGGACTCTGAGTAATGCAGAGTTGGGATGGGAGCACCAGTCGGTCAGCAGAGAGTCTGAGACAGCCTTGATTAAAAACTCAGCACTGAATTGTAATTGAAGTGAAACAACAATGAATGAGGTTTTACGTAGCACAGGTTTTATTTAGTGTTTTTTTTTATTTTTATTATTAGTATTATTTAATATCAAAGCGTCAGGAGCAGCAGTGATGTCAGGCAGATCTGGTCATAGAATGAGCCACTCACATGTAATTATCGTCAGCTATAATTCAGGTTAGAGGTGGCAGCAGTTGCTGTGAATGGGAATTATGGCTTGCTCCACCCAGGGCTATGTAAATACATTATTTAATATTGTATGATTCATTACTTTATACATGAATACTGATGTCAATTCTCTTTCCTCCGAGAAACCTTGAAGATATTTTACTAATTCATAAAAGGACTATGTGTTCCCTCTACCGATTGTGCCGTGTTTGACGATTATTTGGAAAAAAGCGTCAGGAATGTGTGTCACTGCTGTGAGGATTGTCACATTTAAGTAGTTTTATACCAACTTCAAAAATTTGGAGAAGGATGAAAGCAGAAGCAGAGTAGGATGTGGGGGGGAAACCTTGATGATCTGCCAAATTACTCTTTACTCATGATAAGTCCGTGGTTTTTCTGTTTGGTGAAAAGGTTCAGGTTGCTCTGTCAATGCAGATATTTTAAACAACTATAAAACAACAGAAATATCACAAAAAAAAAGTTGGAATTAACAAAAAACTGATATTACCGTAATGCTTCAGGTGGGAGTATTTTCTATTTCAATTACCGTGGACAAACTCGAATTTTAGATTATTTCTTATGCTGACAGGGGAAGTAAGTCCTACAATGTTTGAATTTTGCTTCACTGCTTGAAACACTGCTGCCAATTTTTTTCCACATTCCATTTTCCAGATTGTTCACCTCGCTCAAAGGTCACAATGCTCTTTTGTTGGGAGTTCAAGATCTTCATTGTGCACATGTTTACATTCGACATGAGGGCACGGCCTTCTCTTGTGAAGCGGCTCACCTTCTTGCGCTGAAAAGCAGGTTCCCACGCTTGGCATTGCTGCTCGGTAACATTAACCACACGGATCTGCTCTGAGCTCCCTAATAACAAGCTGCAGATCCCAGAGGACGAAGCACTTGAGCAGAGTTTCATGTGCGGCCCTGATCCCTGGCATCTGCAGGTTTTGCTGGGACCAGCTGGCGACGTCTGACTTCTTCTCCTCGGGAGTGTTTCACATGAGCTAACTAGGCCATGACCCACACAGCTTTCTTTGGACTCATGCTGCACTCTTTTTACAAAGCTCAGACCATTAGCTGCATCTTCCTAGTCCAGGCAAAACACTAGGCAATAAATAAACCTAAAACATATAGCTGGGGTCCCATAGGGCCACTTATAATCCTCCTATTCTGGCTGTCATTAGAAAACAGTTGAACAATGCAATCCTAAAAAAATTAGAAAGTATTCACAAAGAAAGCAAAAGAACGTTTCTTTCCTTTGGCTCTGTCCAACCCTTTGTTTCATGCTCCTGCAGACAAAGTAGTTAATTAAAACTTAGCGGTATAATTAAAAATTAATGTGAGTAAGGACAAAGGAATTATTAAACCACCAAGCGGCAGATCTCAAAAACACACATTGCTTTTTGATCTACAGCTGCGCATCAAGTTGAATTCCAATAGTGAGTGACACATTTTACACATTTAGCAAAAGTAACTGCAGATTCGTCTCACAATGATGGCACACGAGGGTTATCAACAAAGATACCGCTGCAGGACCATCAGAGGGAGGAAACTTCTCTTCTTCTGTATACATTCTCTGCAGTTCGGATGTGTCATTGTTGCTGCGGCTCAATTGACAGCATGTGGGTGAGCTTTTGTCTTAAATTCTGATTTAATTATAGAACATTAATGGCTCTTATGATGTACAGAAAGAGGAGCTAAATTGAATTTAACACGGTTTGTGTGGCACCTGTCATTCAAAAGACACAGTGGACTTGGGCACCGCCGTAGGAGAACTATTTAAAGAGATAAACTTGAAACCCCTCCGCGACCGGTAGTATATTAGGAAGAACTCTTAAAGGTCACAAACCATACCAATACTGGCATGATTTTTAATATGCAACTGAAAAATGATGTTATTGTCAAAATGATTATCACAAATACATTTTCTGAACAAGTCACCAGTCTGTAGCAGGGGTACACACGCACACCTAGGAGCACTTTAGAGAAACCAATTATGAAGCATGTCTTAGGACTGCGGGAGGATCCTGGAGTGCCAACACATGCACCAAAAATGACATCCTGTGTCATTTTCTTGGACATAGTTTCCGCAGAGCGACAGTAGTTTATTAGAAATTCACCTATGAGTTTTGGTGTTGCAGTGAAGCAAGCCCGTCCCCATTTCCCGTCATCCATCTGTTTACACTCTTTTCCGTTAGCTTATAGCCCCTCACACCCCCAACCTAACATTACCTAACAGTACCAAAATTGCGAGCAATATTGAAGTTATCCAGTCATACAGTTTTTTTTAGCCAGATGCTAGCTCAAACGAGGAAAGCAAAGACATACAGTACATGGATCTATTTTTCTGAAAGTGAAGAGATCAGAATGGAGCAGAGCAGGGAGGTTGTGGCTCGCCGATTGAAGCACTTTTGTCACAGCTACAAGCTTTTTCAAACTGCATTTTTTTCCTCTGCTCCTTATTTAAATCGTTGTGAATTAAAGATAAATTTAGTTTTCGTCCTAATTTTCTCAACATAAGTTCTCCATCATGAGCAAAAACACAACTGTCATTTTAGTGGGTCTCTAAATGACATGAGACATCCACTGGAGCGTACCAAACGCTTTACTTCTTTTCTTTTTGACACCGATCTGGTTGAAACTCTCACATAGGCCTTTGAAAAAAGGAATAAGCAAAACATTTCACCAATAAAAGAGGTGCCAGCTCAAGCTGACTGAATTAATAGGTGTCATGATCGAAGCTGATGTCATGATTGAAAGCCTTGGTGGTGCAAACCGGAGAGCTGCATCTCAGCTTCTGCTCTCTGCTGCTTTTGAACCATTCTTTAACTAATTGCTAGGAATGGAGGATTGCAAAATATCTTAAATATTCCTCCATTTATTTTGGTTCAGGCAAAAAAGAAAAGATGAGTCTTGTTTGCTTTATAGGTTTTAAACCAAACTAATGATAAGGGGGGAACTCTTTTGAAATGTTAGAAACCCCAGTAACAACTTCATTTTTATTATTTCGATTCAGCAAGATTTTTTCCATAGAACACAGCATCTCCCTGCAGGACCATGTTTCTGTAACAAAAGCAACTCTTTATTGTGTGAGAAGGTTTACAAAGTATTGCATATGGAAGCTTCAGAAGTAATACCTGTGGTTCAAAAAGTTAAAAGAACCATGAAGAAAAACTTCTAGCTGATTTGATGAGAGTCTTTGGCGCTTTTTTTCAAAACAAAAAGACAGAATTAGAACATGAGAGATGTCTATGAGGTGTTGGCACACACAACAGTTCTTCTGTTATCAGTAAACTACAACAAATTCTCTCTATTTGAAGGTTGTCTTGTGTGGGGCAACAGGAAGTCTCTTTCTGCTCAGTGTGCTCCCACTACATTTAAAGACCTTCAGTTATATTCATGTGTTTAATAAAGAGGATATCAGCCTGCTTGATTACAGATAGTCCTTTGTAAACGTCCTTTTTCTCAAACTGTATAGAATGTTTTTATTTGTTTTTGCATAAACCCAGAATATGTAAATTCTGATGAATTGATGGAAAAAGCGACTCCATGATTTGATCGGAACACAAATCTCTCCCTCATTTCTCTACTATCTGCTTTTTTTTTAAAATTTTATTTGCATTTGTGCTTCTGCACTCCTTGTGTTCACATTAAGAAACAGAATAGAAAATACTCCCAGCTGAAGCATGAGCAAGAAAACGGAAAAAGATAAGTAATAAAAAACCCGTGTTGTGCCTTGGTTGCATGGACACTTCTCAGGCAGGCAAGCAGATCAAACCCAAAATATTTGTCCAAATCAGTGTCTCTGAGCTTCACAGCAAACTATTATGTTCCAAAAGGGTTTGAAAACGCTGAGACATAGATTTGCTATTTTGACTCATCAATTCTCACAGTCAGGATTTTCAGATTTCAATTTTCATTCAGTGACGGTCATCCGGTGTATTCAGATTGTCACTTTGAAGTCCATAATTAACTTTTAAAAGACTGTATACAAAAAAATGTACTTTAGTCATTCGGCTGAGAAAAGAGTAGCATATGCTCTCTGTATTAATCCAAATCAATCAGCTTAAATAAAAAGAAACTGAAAACACGAATGTTAAAAAGAAAAAATAGAAATACTTTAAGCTGTTTTGAATCTTGAAGTGTCAGGAAATCTACCAATGAGGTTGCTTTAAGGAATAAAGGATTACTCTGCAAAAGCAAGTGTGGTGTTAGTGAAACTGTTGGATTTGGGGTATTCTTATTTTTATGAAATCAATACCTTTTAAGTGAGCTAAAGATAAAAAACATTTCACAAACACAAACCATTTCAAGGTTCATATGTGTTCCGTCAAAGTTGAAGAGGGTGATAAACTGTGATCAAGGCAAACCTAAATGCACTCTTCATGTGTGAGTTTGGAGGACATATATAAAGAATATTAAGATTGAAATTGAATATCTGAGTATTTATTTATTCCAGACTTGAACCAGAAGCAGACATAAAATATACAGTTGGAAAAAGCCTGTAGTGTTTCACCAACATCATGTCTACGGTGCATATGACTATGACTGGATATCTCAAATACTGCTCGCCATTTTTGTTGTACCACTAATGTTAGGTTGGGGGTGTGAGGGGCTGGAAGCTAACAGGAGAGCATTTTCAATGCATGAAAGACACTAAGGATGTTTAGAGATCAGAATTAGTTATTTTAAAAAAAGTTCTACAAAAGCATCGTTGAACACGTCTCATGTCTGGGTTCCTTCACAGATTCTCCCGGTACACTCCGGCTGCAGGAGCTGCATCTGAATGGCTTGTGCGATGTTTCCCTCTCTCTGTGACTCAGTTTGAAGACTAAAACTTCAGGAGACCGCTGTCTCTACCGGCCAACCAGCCTCCCAGGGTCAGCGAAGCTCATCAGACGAACTGATTGAGTCACTGAACATGTCACGTGTCCAAAGCTGAATCCCTGATTGGTAGATTCGACCCTACCAAAGTTCAGATATTTGAAATTGCGCTGTTGCAGGACCGACATGTCATGCCCGTCGCTCAAATCATGCCACAGGACCTCAGACAGCATCTGTACATTGACTTAACATTGAAATTGGCCGCTCCTGATGTGCGAATCACGTTTGGTGTAAACGGAGCTTGATGAAATGACGTAATCATTTTAAAAAGACCAGTGGGAATGCTTTGAAAATTGATTCAAAGTTGATCGAACTTATTGGTTATGATGATTGAGTGAGACAGTGATTTAAAATCATTAGTTTCCTCTCGACATGCATTGTGCATAAGTTAAAGTCCCACCACTAGGTGTGTGTAACTTGTTCTCTGTATTTGACTCTTCCCCTGGGGGAGCAGTGAGCTGCAGACACAGCTGCACTCAGGAAACATTTAGTGGTTTAGCCCCCCCAAACACACCCCTTAATGCTGAGGGTCAAGCATGGAGGCATTGGGTACCATTTCTGGAGGCTTTGATTTGCCTGGATTTGAACTCATGACCTCCCTCTCTCAGAGCGGACACTCTACCACAAGGACACTGAGCTGGCATAGTTTCTTGTTGACGTCTTTCATATAATTGTTGAAAGTTTACAATGAGGCCGAGTTAAACAATGAGATCAGCCATGTTTGTCTTTGTGTGTCTTTGTCTCATCAGTAGTTGTTCTTTTCAGCTGTCACTCTGCTTTGAGTGAGTGTGATGAAAGCAAAAACACAAAATGCTCTGGAGTTTAAATATTTACATGCTGTTTCTGATTCTCTCGCGTTAGAAAAGGAGTCCAGAAATTTTACTTTTTTTCTTAACATTCTTTTCATTTAAAGTTACGTAGATTTGGAACTTTAAAAGTAAAAATTCCAATTTTCTTTCTACTATGCACTTAATTTAAGAAGTTCTTTAAACATATGGGCTTAAAATTGATTTATTGCTGTTCTGTTCTGGTTTTCTTAAAAAGCCCAACCAGGGGTTGCAATTGACCTCTTAATAGAAAAGCTTATACACATCACAAAGGTTACATTCTCTCTGTTTTTATGTATTGCCCATGTCAAATAAACTCTAAGTACCTTGAATTATTTATCGCTGTATCAAGGAAACCAAAAGAAAGACAGGAAAAAATGGCAATTACTTTTCTGGCCCTTAAATGCTTTTCAAAAATAAGATGGAGCACACCTGTGTTGCTCTGTTTGTAGTAGGTAAATAATGCAGTTGAGATTTAATCCTAATGGGCTTTGACATTTTGCAGCTGTAATGGGTTTATGAACATCTGTTTTGTGACTGCAAGAGGAAAAAAAATAATTTAGGTTGTAAGAGAATCTTATGAATAATTAAAAGTTTTTTTTTTTACATGTTTCAAAGAGTTCCCTTTTTGCATTCAATAATGTTTTCTTTTCTTCCCTTACTCTTTCAAGATTTTTATGTAAAATAAAAAGCATTTATGATCTTTTTAAAAGCAATTTATGGGCAGAATTTGTCCATTGAAGTAAATTAAGATTCTTTTTTTCCAATTTCACATTTCTTCCTTCTTTGTGTTTCAAAAGAGAAAATAAGCATAAAGTACAAGAAATATCTTGGCACAATCTGTAATTTTATTCTGAAATTATGCCGATAAAGACCTTAAGATCCCATCAAGCTTTATTTGAGGGAAGAGACACAGTCTGTGTTGAAGAGGCTCCAAACACAGGGTAAAATCACAGAAGGCTTTTAGATACTGATGGAAGATTACATACCTATTAAATCTTTAAAAGATACAGAAAATGAACTTTTAAAAATCTAGCTCAGACCAGCAAAAGCGCCAACAATAACTGAGTGTGAGATGAATGACCATCAGGTGAGAACAATCCGTGGTAGGAAACAACATCTCTGTCTTGCTTTTTATCTTCAAGAAAGTGAATTTGTGCCAGAAATAAACTGAAAATCCTTCCTTAAATTACAAAAATCTCTGTAGTGAATGTCTTTTTACTTATCTGAGGTTCTTCTGCAGGACCCTTTTCATGAGAGAATGCCTCGCCTCCTTGGATCATGCAAATACACCAATCAATCCCTGCATATTATTCATTATGACACACCAAAATCAACGATAAAGACAAAAGAAAGTTCTGAAGCACACTATTATCTTTACAAAATGTATTTTAATATTTCCCAGAAGTCCAAAACTGTTGAAAAACAACTAGAAAAAACGATTTCAGCAAAGAACAAAGGCATTTAAATAGATCATTCGTGTTCTTTGACTAACCAAGAAGAGCTGGAAATTTGGACAAAAGGTTAGAAGCTAGAAACAAAGGACAAGACAAGCTTAATAGGTGCACCTACAAAACCAGACCTGACATTAATAAACCTGCTCTTTGTTACTTCATCATGACTTTTCATGACAGAGGCATCAGCCACAAACACAAAACAAAGCTTATCAGACAAAACAGAATATCATAAAAAATAAAAACAAAATTGAAAACTTTGTTTTTTACTCTTTTTTTCCTGCTAATGAAACCAACCAGGAATAAGGCTTTTAATAAATCAAGCGAAACACAAAACATTACTGTTTTTTTAATATAAAAAAGCCCAACCAAATGTAGAAAACAAACCATCAAAAAACAAGACTTGTGTCTTCAATTCTGCCTTTCCATGATTTCTCATTTAAAAAAAAACTTCAATATGTTCTCCTTTTTTCATCCATGCACACAGTTCACATGTCTTGCTACCAAAGCTTTATTTTGATTATAACAGAGAATAAACCCCCAGAGGTCACAATGGAACATTCTTGTTGTGAAACCCTTGTAACAGTGAATTATTTATCTTGTTCTATGATTTTGGAGATGATGAACCCATTATTAATCAGGTAGTTCAGAGAAAACACATTTTTCTTGGTTGGCAGTGTGTATGTTTGTGTCACGAGATTGGGAGTCTTCTGACAGATGGAATTAAAAAATCATTTCAAGACTCCGGCAGATAAAATGGCAATTATCATGGTTAAAGTCAGAATTGCTCAAATTATTATTGTTAATCAATACATTGCCCTTTCAAGCTCACTAAATCAAAGTGTGTTTGTGACATTTCAGAACTCAAATGTCATCAAGCTCGCCAACTATTTGCTGTGACATTTTTCCGTCTCCTCAATTTCCCTAATTGACCATCGCAGCAAATATCATTCCCAAGAGTTTAACTTCTCAGATTTTTATTCTTTAAAAATAACTGATCAGACACTATTTTATTTCCCTTGAAACTTTTTTGGCAAATTTTTTTTTTTACACTTTAAATAATTGTATGAACGCATTTAAAGGGTGCCAAAAAATGTGCAGTGAGCAGAACCTGTCATTAAATAAGTCAAGACTTTCTCAATAAAAACTGAATACAGCCCAGCAGCACAATTGTTAAGAGACACAGCTCCCAACGTTCTGCTGGTGAAATCAGTCTGACTAATGACCTATTCAAGTTCCTAAGTCTCCATAGGCTAACCTGTGAATGTTGTCATGTCATAGTATGGAAACACCAGAATATAAAGTCTTACAAGTGAAACATCATTTTCAGAGTTTAAAGTAGAGGACAACTGGTTTGTGCCTTAGTCTTGTGCAACCAAACTGGTGCTTTAAGGTTATCCAGGCCTGTGGAGGGTCATAGACAGGAGCGGGCAGATCTTAAGGTGAGGCTCGTGCGGCCACTTTAATGCCTTATTCACTCTGGTATTGGCAACGTGCATTCAAGCCACCACTTCCAAAGAAAAGTCTACGTAAACGTGTATAAACGTGCGCTTCGGGCTTCCGCATTCAAAACTCTTGACATTTTTAGTCTGTTTTCAGGGTCTAGGTACAAAATATGCATCCATTGAACAGGTAAGGAAAGTTAAACCAAGTCGACTTTGACCAGGCAGAGACTCAGATTTGGTGGTGATGTATGAATGGCATCCTTTTTATTTCACAAAAGTACCAGCTGTTTGAAAATTGTGTTAGCCTGGAGTGTGGTGCTGGCGTCACTGACTCCCACGGCTGTTCTTCCACGTTCATACGTATGACTGTGGGGATTGGGAGCGGCTGGTGCTCAAAGAGCAGAGTTGGAGAGGAATGCTTAGAGATGTCTGAATGGAGAAAAATACCACTTTGGGGTTGCTTTTTGTAAGGAATTACCATTATTGAACAATTAAAAGCTCAAAAAAGTTGATTTTGTATGATATAGGCCCTTTAGAATTTTGTGCAGACTGCCCATATTTACCTGTAAGGGTGACATAAACAGTTCACAGAAATCTTTACTACACACCCAACTTGATATCAAGGTGAACAAAACTTCACCTATTTTTCACTTTAAATTTTTGTTTTCAACGAGAAAGCAGTTTCTTTGGATTGCTGATCCTGTATAAAGACCAACAAAAGTAAAAAACAATGTAATGACATTTTCCAGCAAGAAATTATAAAAATGCATAAAATTAATTCACTGTGTGCAGCTGAGTGTTGAAGGCAGAAAGGAGGATCTCTGGAGGCAAAGTGACCACTGTGGCAAATTGAATGACGTTTATCCACAAGTGATGTCCTCCAATGAACTAGTCCACACAGCTCAAAAAGTCCAAGAACACTTCTGTGCACAGGAAACACACATTAGAGAAATTTAAATGTGCTGCTGAGAGAACTAAGAGCCATCTGCACACTATCAGAAAGGCATGACAATCTGGCAGTGGCTTGGCTGGCTTGTGAGGCTTTTAATCCCCAGGTTCCTCTAATCCTAAAATCAGCCTGGGCCAGGAGGAAGCAAACACACGGAACAAGAGGGAAAAAAAAGGTAACGGAAGGTAGAAACCCAGACTATAACCATTTTTTTTTCAATTTTTCTTCAAAAAGACCAATTTGTCCACAATGTCAGTACTGGAGCAGTTGAAAAAACACTTGACATTTAGCTTTCTTGCTACAGTAAATGGACACATCCCTGATGAAATGTATACAGCCGTTGCCTGAGTAACGATTCCGGTTTTCTCTACTTTGACCTCTGAGGTTAAAAGCAAAAGAAACAAGGTTATTCCAGCTTTCCCTTTTTATTTATCCACAGTCTGATAAAACTGAGTGTTGACTTTTAGTTGAAAATTTCAGCATCATTCTGTTTGACTACTCGTTGCAGACAAACGATTTGAAACTATTTCCTTGTTTTCACTGTGGCTGTTCTTTTAGACATGGGCGGACTTACCAGTAGGCAAAGATGGGCGTTCGCCTAGGGATCTAAAAAGATATCTAAAATAATTAAGTCCATTATTACCATACATCACTTCCTTTTTTTACTACTTCTACTTTACGGCATTGTCCGTTCATGACAGTAGTTTGGTTGTAGACAGTTTTTAAACATTTTTTTAAACATTAAAACAGTAGAAAAAGTAGTGACAAGGATGACAGACAAAACAGGAAAAAGGACAAAGAACAAAAAAAATAAAATAAAATAAAGTCAAGAGAAAAGCAACCAAAAAGGACTTCAAAGACAAGAAGATGGCAGAAAGTGGGCATTTTGAGAATATTTCTTTTTTTAATTGACACCACTCCACATAGTGACCTGTTTGTTCCATCATTCAAGTAAACATTAAACCTCCAAAGAGGACCTCGTGTTATTGCTCCCCCAGGGGCCCTCAAACTGCTCGGTCCGCCACTGCTTTTAGAAGAGCATGAGATGAAACGGTGGATCTCCAGGCTGGAATCCTGGATTAAATCAGAGCTCACAATTCAAGCTTTGTTACACCTCCAACCCTGCAAAACCTTTCTAATGCTTTGTTCAGAATGACTTCTCTCAGCAAAGTTTTTGTTTGTGATGGAAAACCGCCCCTCCTCTTTTTAGTCCTTTTATTTTGTACTACTTTCAACTGAATTGAAAAAGAAAACAAACTAATTTTCCTGCCTTACATTTCTTTTTAACCATGCATTGTTTCGATATACACTTTGCTCAGGGACATTCTCAGTTAACAGCATGTATTCATACATTTGCAGTCTACTGTTTACCAGTAAAACTTTGAATCCATGTGGATTTTAATTGCATGTTCCATCGTTGCAGGTCCAGTCTGCTTCAGAGGAACACACTCAACACTTTAAAGCTCTGAACCAGCCTCTGGTTTCCACAGCCGGATCTGGTATCTGCAGGGTGCACTGAAGTAGCCTTTATCTGCAGAGATCTCAGCCGTGACATGTTTTGGCAATAGAGAGTGACTATTTTAGACAGGTGGTTTTACTGTTGAACATGTACACTTTGCTTGGACACTGTGAGCACATTCCACTGTTAATGGAAAAGTCAACATTTCCAGCAGGTTTTCTTCTCCAAACTTTGTTTATTTTTATTAAAAAAAAAAAAAAACACACTAATAATCGTAATCGTAATAAATTGTTTCTTTTTATTTGTGTCTGAGAACCTCTCTCTGCTCCAGATCTTGTTGGAAGCACTTCATCTGTTTGTAGCAGTTTGAGATGAAGCAAAAATACTCTCTCTTTAAGAATAAACACATGGGAGAAAGCAGTCAGCGCATTTCAGCTTTCCGTCCGCCTCAAAAAGTGACACATTACACTTTCTGGAAGTAATCATGACCATCGGTGCAGTGGCAATGCAAACAAACGCTCCCCTCAAGTGATACACATCTGCTGGAAAGCATTCAGCCTGACAATGCTGCATCTGTCGAGCTTCAATTCATTGTGATACATTCAGAAACATCTAGTGAAATTGATTTTCTCGGTAACTTGCAGATTTTCTTCGCTGGGACGCAGATTTATGCAAATGTTGTGCTCATGTACCATAAAGTGATCATTTGTAGTCTATGAAACTGAATTTATAATAGTTGTTGAAATGCATAAGCTCACAGCCAATCTGATGTTACTGATTGTAAAAGTTACAAGACTCGTCACAGAGTCTGTGGCCCACTGAGGAGTTGCTGGATGTCATCGGGTTTATTGCAATGCCACATTGTTGAAGGATTCAGTATGCTTTGCTGGTTGGTTTGTCAATGTCTAAGGCGTTTACTCCAAACAAGTTTAAATTCTTTGTGATCTGAGTCAAATATTTTCTTTCTTCCTGCCGTCTAGCTTTCATAAACACAAATAAGAGTAAACCTTGCAGCTAGCTGCTCTATTCCAAATCCATATGTCTTACCTACTGCCCCAGTTACCCATAATGCACTTGCCCTATAACATCAGTATTCGTTTCGGTCTGTGCATGCTGGCATTGTCTCTTGGTTTCATTTAAATCCTGCTGAAATATTCCTGTAGCTCTCTGGCTTTTTTCTGTTTTTAGAATCTTAAACTGTCTTTTAGCCCTTTTTTTTTTAAAGAAATGGCTGCATCATTTCTTAACACGTTTAGCCTTTTCACAGTTTAAAGTAGGTAAGTTGGGCCAAAAAAAGTAGAAATGAAAGTCAAAGCAATAACTCACCCAAAATCGTTTAAACTTCATTTTTTAAAGCGGGAAATGTTCGCATCCTTTGGTCTTAGTTTAAAACGATATTCTTTTTTTGCAATGCAGTCAAGTACATTTATTTTAAAGCCACAGAAATTACATGCATTGAAAACATCTCTTCTTAGGTGCAGTCTTACCTAAACTTTCCCAACAATTTCTATACTGCCTCAGAGGAGGAGCTAAGGGGGGCCTATGGGAAGCGACTGGACTTCCCCCACAATTTTTGAGTCAATCACTGTTGAGAAAGATTAAGAAACCATCAGTACAAACTTTCTAAAGGATTCAATAAATAACAATTAAAATTAAATTAAATTAACGTTAAATTAAAATAATGTTCTCATTTGTTTTTGCAGTTTCAGTGTTGAAACTTTTCATTATTAACAATAAACTGTCTTTGTTTTATCATGTTTCAATGTTTGTGTTGTATAACCCCAGAATTGCTTTGAGCAGCGATAACTAAAAGTGATCTATTTTAACCTCCTCAGAACCAGCCCAATTATTAATGTCCTCTGTAGAATTCAAAAATTCCCCACATTCCACCCAAACACATGAGATATCAATGGAAAGCCAATGATGTCCTGTTTTAGTCACATCAAGACTTAGTAAAGTACTTTAAATGAGTCACATAACGCAATCCAAAAACAAATGTTCTGTTCGTTTTAAGGAGGATGGAGTTTTGCCCTTTGAGGCTCAACAATTTCCAGTTTAGTTACATTGGAAGAGATTTGTTTGTGCACAGCTACCTTTAAGAATTTTTTACTGCTTTCAAAGAAGGACCACTGCAACTCAGCAGTCGGTCCTCTGGGTATTCAAAAACCGAGTGAACTAATTTGTTTAGCTATGTTGTGTATTTATTACATACACATGTGAATTCTTCAATTTTTTCATATGAAAATAATCTGGGTTATTAGGTTTTTTTCAAAGATTTAAATTAACCACAGCATGCTCCACAAAGGGTGGGAACAGAGCATCATTTCAGAGACAGTTGACAGACAAATCCAAATATTTACAATTACAGAGGTTGGCACAAAAAGAAGTGAACAAGAGGATTTGATCATTTTTATCAGAATATAGATGTCATTCAGGGTGACTGGAGTGAACAGACTGTGTAGAAGGTGGACTGAGCAAAGACGAAAATTTGAAATTTGATTCAAAACATCAAATAAAAAAACTTTGAAGAACACTGATGGAGTCAAAAAAACATGTGGCTGCACGTGAAACACTGAGGATGAGAAAAGGTAAAAAATGACACTGAAAACAATTCCTGCTAAAATTGAGATAACTGGTGAAAACAATGCTTGTTTGTTTTTATTTTGTCATTTCATTAAATGATTAAATCCAGTCTGTGCACTTCTAACTTCTATTTTCCATATCCACTAAGTTCAATAAAAAACAGAAAACTCATCTAAAGAGACACAAGCAGGGCCAGAAGTTCACTATAAAATGAAGGTGGAGCTCCAACCTTAGTTATTTGACGCAAAAAAAAAAAAAAAAAAAAAAAGCTAAAGGGTCTAGACTTCTTATTTTGCAAGGAATGAGATTTTGGTCTTGTTCACTGAGAGAATGGTACCGGAGTGAACTCATCACAACTGTCAAAAGGGGAATGGTTGGAAAGTCTGTCATGTATTCCTATTACACTTGTGAGTAGTGTGTCTCAAAGTCTGGCAGTCGTATCTACCTTGGGGTAAATTGGAGCTATTCCTAATGGTCAACCGAACCTGCTGCACTGACTAAGGAGGAAAAAAAGCATAAAAAAGGGGGTAGATTAACTTTTTTTCTGACTAAATAAAGAACATTTATCAAACTGGAGAGGCTAAAAGAGTATTTTCTCCAAATCTTTTGCCAAACATGCTTTCCCACAGTGCTCATTTGCAGATAGATGTCTGGAGAACTCTGTGCAAACAAAACCATTTTAAAAGGAAGAAGGAAGAGAAACTAATACCTTAGTTTATATTCTGACAAATCCATCCCTGCAGTATTGAGAAGCATATTTGCAAAAAGCAGCAGGGAGATTGAACAGGAGGGTGCCAAATGTGAGTTGTTACAGCGGTGATGTATGAAAGGTCTCATTGAAAAAGCACGTAGTGAGAGACACACAGCAACAGATGCACAGAAAGAAGCCCAGCAAGACTGACAGGACTGACACTTCAAAGAAAGGAGAAGTTGGGGGAGTGAAGAGCATTGACTTTTTTAATACTCACCAGAACTTTATCAGAAAACGTGTCACAAAATAGTTGTTAGAACATTGATTTCGTTTAAAGCATTTAAGTTGGACGTGATGGTTTTGCATGTAAGCTGGTGCAAATGATCCACATTGATTTTGTGGTTGTTGTAAAGTGTGCACATTTCAATTGGAGGACTCCACACCTTTGGAAGAGACATTGCACCAACGTAATTAGCCAGAGACAGGGAAAAAAAAGCATAATGATGATGCGGAGTTTGATGCAACATCCGTAATGATGAAGCAGTACCAATGAATTAATCTGCTAATGGACAGGCCTGTCAGCAAAAGCATAAATGTTAGGAGGGACAGCTTTGCTCATGCTTCAGTGAAAAGGATGCTTGTAAATTTAAAGCCCAGAATCAACTCTGTACATAAAAACCAAAGGAGTAATTCTGTTTTGAGAGGCATTAAAATATGATTTGCAACACAATTTATAACCCTTTATATAATGCAGAACGTAATCGTGTAAAAAAACATCTAGTCAACACCAGAAAACATGCTTATTGTTTTGCATTTCCCAGAAAGCAACACAAAATTTTTACAGAGTGCAGGAGATTACAGATTTCTTCCTTTTGTGTGGTTGGTTACATTGGCATAAAATCTTGCTAATAAAACAAAGGCTTACTTAGGTTCCAGTCTAGACATTTTTTGGCCCCAGAAACACACTTCTAGCAAAGACATTTATGTCACAAGTGCACAATAAATTGCTGTGTGGTGATGAGAAATTTGATAATAGACTTGTGGCACCATCCACTTGGGAGAAGATCGTTTGTGGGTTTAAAGTCCCATTCTGATCATCCTTTCATCTATTGTAAAACTGTTCCCAGTGGTCTTATATTTATGATTATTTAGTTTTTAGGCCAAATCTAAAAACCTGTGTCTGTGTTTTCTCTGACATAGTTTTTTGCAGAACGGCAGGAATCTATTAGAAATTCACCTCTGAGTTGTGGGTGGGACTGTTGGCGTGGAGTAAGCCCTCCTCCATTTCCTGTCATCCATCTAACTCCCTCACACTTCCAACCTAACATTACTGGTGCAAAAAAAAATGGCAAGCAATAATAGGGCCATCCAGCCGTACAGTTCTGAGTCAGATGTCAGCTCAGATGAGGAAAACAAAGGCGTGCATGGATCTACTCGTCTACATTTGCATGCATCAGAATGGAGCGGAGCAGGGAGCTTGCGGCTTACCATTGTAATTTCTGTCTGCCCCTGATTTCCAGTGATTCGGATAAAGAAATTCTCAGAAATGCTATTTTCAGCTTAAGATTATTCATAAATATCCTCCATTATGAGAAAAATGCTACATGAACATGTTAAAAACACAAAATAGTCCATTTTAATCATCTTTAAGGTGGTTAGTTTCATGTTTTTCTGTAGAATGCGTTCTTTGATTTTTCCGTTTCTTTACTTTACAGTTTTAAAACCTTCCTTGTGACGTATAACAGTAAACAGTTTTAGCATGTAGTTTTTACAACAGATCCTTGTCTTTGCTTTTGAGATCTTTTTTTATGTCTTGCTCAGTATCTCAGCAGTGTGATATGCATTATCACTTTTCTTTTCGTTATCTTTTAGTCTTTTTAATAAACTAAAAGTGTATTTTAAGTATAGCTGCCTACTTAGTGATGCATGTTAAACATTTGGTCTTCAACCACTGGTATGCCAACTATGTAAGGTTACACACGACTTTCTAATCTCCCCCAGGATGATTAAAGCTTTACATCTGCAATGACTTTGTTTGTAATTTCAGTCATGTGATCAGTCACTGATGACCCTGAGCCTGGCAGCAGTGAGTGACACAGGAGTCTGCTGCATGAAATGATCATCGTCAGCAATAGCACTAAATCCTACACCACAAACCATATATTTATTTATTTTCTAGGCTGCAATAAACAGTTCCTCTCTAAGCAGCAATCTTTTCCCCTCCTCTTCTTTCACTTTAATGTTCACGTACAGCTTTTTTTTTTTAAATCATGTGGTGGGTAAAATTAGGATCATAACTTGGGGTAATGGTATGTGAGAGGTGCTGTCTGAGGCACAGCACTCATTACCTGGGAATTCTCAGGACAATTGTCCGCTCCAGCTCGAGCGGCGGTCCCCCGAATTGAAACATGAAGTCAGCAAGAAAGCATTAAACCACTTCAGGTGTGCTACAAGGATTTAGTCCCCACTGAACCTCCCTGTGTTCAAATTCCAAACTTCATTGCAAACAGAAAAAGAAAGAAATCCTGTCAATGTTTGCTCAGAAGGATCACATAAAAAAGGGGGAAGGGGAGCTGCCTTTTTTATTTTCTTTTTTTAATGGGGAAAAGTTTAGATGATTTAAGTGTATTTATATAAAAAATATAATATTTAGATTGAAAGAAACAACAGTGTCAAATTGTCTCAGTTTCATTTTCTAGCTATGAAACAGCTTGAATTAAATGTTTAACTTAATGTTTTTGCTTTTATGATGTCAATGCTGCATACATTTTAAGATAAACAGAATAATCAGGAAAGCAGTTTTTTAAGAACTCTGATAGTTTGTAGCAGCCTGGTACCACTAATCAGATCCATATGATTAATCCATCATCATTAGTAGATGATGTTCTGCTTCATTCGGGTCCTTACTTTAACAAAACACTACAGTCAAATAACATAAGCAGCAAAAACTAAACAACCAGAAACATTCAGACATGGAGACAATCATACAACCTTTCAGGAATCAATTTTTCTAAAGTTCGGCTCAAAATCAGATGACATAATGCCCAAACAACCAAATGCAAAGCTTTAATTTCAGACTCTACATACCTCAGCTAACAAATACCAGTTAGAATCCAACACAGTTCAAAAACTATGACTAAGCATGCGCATCACATCCCCGGCGTGAACGTAGCATGTTGACATTCTTTTGACTACTGAGTCTCTTCCACCAATAAACATAATTCCAGCGGATTCTGAATCGGAGAAAGGCTGGGCTGATACGCAACACTCTACTTTAGTAATTTGTTGTATTACAGTGCAAAGCCAATATGCAAAGAGACTTCAGCTGAGACTTCAAATCAGCTGATTTGCGTTGATGGCATAAATGGTTGAACAGTTACGGTATGTCAAAGAGCGTCTGTTATTTAGGTGTCCCTGGAAACAGAAAAAATGAATTGAGATTATTTTCTAAATGTATTTTCTTCTGCATTTTGCCTCAGTTTTACTGATCAGACGAAAAATCACATTGTTTCATGCTTTTTGCTCTTTATTTTAAGTTGTATTCACCTTAAGGCATAGAAGGACCAGATTACAGCTTATTTAGTAGGTTTAGCTGATAAAAGTTCCTCAACAGTGTAAGTTTTAACTTTCATTTCACACTTGAAGTGTACGTGGAATTCATATTACAGAGCTGGGTTTGCTCAGCCCCTGACATCTCAAACTAAGCTGTCTGTGGTCCTGTTGATTGTGCATTTATCCTTATAATGGACAAATACCTGGCACAGCTAGGGTTGTAGAAGGCTTCGAGGTTGGAGTAAAAATTGATTTCATGTCCTAGCAAATAATAAAAACGTTGGAGTTCAGTAATCTATGACAGTTTTCCTTGGATTTCAAAACAATCAATCAGCATTAGCTAATGTGAAGGTTGCTGGAAGCCACAAACACCACAAACCATTAAATGCTGAGCAGCTTGATAATGATGAAGCCTCAGGTATAAAGAAACGAAGTGTTATGACAGTAACTTCTGTTCCCTAAAGAACGAGGTACAACACATGTACTATGGGATATCACGCCCTCGCGTGTCTGGTTGAAGACACCTTTATTCACGCCTTTAAGCAGAAGACACCCTATGACAGGTCGGTGGGTCGAGCAGGCCCACCTGCTTGGCATCTTTACTCAGTTCGGAAGCTGCTCTTCACCGAGCGCTGCGCAGTGGAGCAAAAATGTGTTGTACCTTGTTCCTCTCCTGCAGGGAACAGAAGTTATAGTCATAATACTTCGTTCACTTTGAGTCGATTCACTTGGTACGACACATGTACAATGGGACGTATATACACGCTCTGCGAGCAGCTACCAAACTACAACACCTTTAGGACTTGTTAGATCCAGATGCTGCTAGCAGGACATTGTGAGCCACCGTAGGGGCTGTCACGTCCCGACGGTAGAACGGTATGAAAGTATGAGGCGATGACCAGCCGCAACATAGATGTTGCTCACACGGGAACCCCAAAACAGAGGCCAGGAAGTAGCTACGCCCCTGGTCGAATGGGCTCTTACACTCTGAGGTAACGGTAGGACTTTATTGTTGTAAGCTAACCGGATAGTTTCAGCAATCTAATGTGAAAGCCTCGGCCTCGACAAAACTGCCTTTGGGAGGATTAGCAAAGCACACTAACAATTGATCCGACAAGCGTGTTGCTTGAGTGCGATCAATGTATGTACGTAACGCACGCACAGGACACACGCATGCCTCCGCCTCTGCTCCTCAGATGCAAAGGGGGGGAGGATAGAAGCTCAAAAGTTCAATCACCATAGAGATGTACTCTAGTGGAATTATGTTCAGTAAATATGCAGGATTAGGAAAGTGACTCTGGATCCATCTGTTGAAAAGTGTGTGCACGAAGGGTGAACAGAAGGTGCATGGAGGTCTCCAATGCGCTTCGCAGAGGTGAGAGCCAAGAGCAAAGCCATTTTATATGAAAGAAATTTCACATCAACCTCCTCGAGTGGCTCAAACAGAGGACCACTGAGGCTCTCCAACACCAAAGGCAGATCCTATGAAGGCACACTAGGCTTAATAGAGGGCCTTAGTCTGTGGACCCCCTTCAAAAACTGCACAGTCAGGGGATGAGCACCAGGAGATATCCCATCAAAAAAAACACGACAAGCAGAAACTGCAGCTAAATAGACCTTAATTGTGGAAAAGGAGAGATCCATATCCAGCAAAGTCTGGAGGAAAGTCAGAATGTCCACTATAGAACACTGAAATGGTATAATATTTTGTTCCTGACACCAGTGTTCAAAGGCTCGCCATTTATAGGTATCAGGACCTTGAGTGGAATGCTCTGAATGGTTGGAACGTGAGTAGCTCTTAGCGATAGAAACTGAGAGCTGCATCGCCTCAGCGGAGAGCGGGTAATCCTTAACGGAGGAAGGGAGCGAACCCCTCCATGCCTGTTTATGTAGGAGACCACTGTGGTTCTGTCTGTTCTGTTCAGAACGTGATGACACCTCAGAACGTAACAGAAGTGCTGCAGAGCAAGAAATGTTGCTAACAGCTCCAAGTGATTGATGTAAAGTCTGGACTGTGAAGGAGACCAGATCCCTCTCACTGTCATGTGATCGCACAGAGCTTCCCATCCCTTCAGGGAAGCATCTGTTGACACCACCTTGCAGAAAGACACCCTTCCTATCGGTGAACCCAGACAAAGCAGGCTGGGTTCCCTCCAAGGTTGGAGCTCGAGCATGGGTTAGGTAAGAACGAACCCAGCACTGAAAGTGTTGCATCTTAAGTAGACCGAGAAGGACCAAAGTGATCTTTGAAGCCATCATGCCGATCAGCTTTAAAGTTATCTGGAACCGCAGGTTGGGTCCCAACTGAAACTGTGTGAGGCACCAGTGAAATGTGGCCACTCTGTGCTCTGACAGGCATGCCTGTCCTGATGGAGAGCATATTTCCAGCCCCCCCCAAAAAAATCTGCTAGCTGGAGTTTAAGACACTCCTTCGGAAATCTACCGAAAAACCCAGGGATTGAATGTGAGATAGCACCAGCGACAGATGCGTTGCCACCTGTTCTCTGGAGCTTACTATCAAAGCCCAGTCGTCCAGTAAGTCTGAATGCAAACGCCTCTTTCTCTGAGAGAAGAGAGTGCAGCCTCAACAGGTGAAGGTGCCAGGGGCAAGTGACAGGCCAAGGGGCAGCGCGAGGGACTCAGAAGCAGTGCTCTCGAATGCAAACCTCAGAAATGATCTGTGGTCCAGGTGCATCGCAACATAAAAAGAAGCATCTGGGAGATCTATCAGGGCGAACCAATCTCAAATTGGTTTCTCATATTGGTCCTCAAATACTCAAATCTGATTGGCTCCTGGGTGTTGACGCACACCTTAAAAAGTAGTTCTGATCCAGCCCAAACCTACTAGATCAATATATGTGCCTACTTTATACAGTGTAAGATTTATGCCAAGCAGCAAGCCTATCAGAAGATAAGTAACATATAGTTTGGAGCAAGAATCAGTTTTAGATTAGAAATTTCAGAAGGAAAAGTCTTCTCAGAACAAATGTGAGCTGATTTTCCTTTAGCTTCAAGTCTTTTCACTACACCAGGGTCAGTGGTCAGACTTTAAAAGCCAGACAGGGTAAGGTGTACACAAGAGCATCTCTCCTTTCTAATGTACACAGTGACTCAGGCCCTCTTTGCTTTACGGCAGAATTATGCAACTTAATGGATTCATCTCAGCTGAAGTGGATGGGATGGAGAGAAAACACCAAACTGCTTGGGAATGAGAGACTTCTGAGGCAATGAAATGGAAATGAAGGAGAGAAAACAGAGATGAGATGCTGTGAAAATGTACAATTGCTATGAGCTTTGATGGTGTAAATCCTCGCTTCCCAGAGAGAGATCTGGCCATTTCTCCTTTTCTTTTTTCCTTGCCTCTAACTACTGCTATCATTTACACATATGTATAAAACACAATGCAGAAGCTCACTTGTACAGTTTTTCTGCAACACTGTCATGGCATCTCAAGATAGAGAACTGACAACTGTGAAATCAAACTTATAATCCAGATAGATATAGATATGATCATTAGTTATCACCTGCAGCAAGTGTTTGGTTTTCATATTAGCTTCTGCTACTCAGTCTGACTGTCCCTTTGTTTGGTTTAAAATCATGAAAATGTTATATTAAAAATCGTTTGTCTATCTTAAGCATTTATTTAACCGTACCTGTATTCATGTCATGGAAGGAGCTGAATAACAAAGGACTGAATACAAACTATTTTAACTAAGGTTTCTGAGATGTTATTTTAAATCAGAGTTTTGCGTTAATATCCTGACATCAAGCTTATTATTTTTATTATGTATTTATTATTATTATTAATTGTATATTTTATGTATTATTATTATTTTATTTTAATGCTTCTTATTATTTATTTTTAATGTAAAGCGCCTTGGGTTTCAACTGAAGGAAAGGCGCTGTACAAATAAATAAAGTTTAAAGCTTATGCATGTCTGCGTTTGACCAAAACAATTAGCTTAATTCCTGGACTTGGTCACACATGGAACTACATAAACCACACCAATATGAGCGATTTTCACAGAAATAAGCTCTAACGTTATTAAAAAAGTTTTTTTTTTTTTTGAGGGTCTTATAAATAATTGGATAGATTTCATACATCTGTGTGAGGAAATTATATTTTAAATATACTATTTAAAAAAAACAGAAAAAGGCTTAGTAAATAAAGTGTAAGTAAATATTTCACACAGCCTAAAAGTAGTTAAAAGAAACAAGTTCAAATAGTTTTTTAAGGATGAACTGGCCTTGTAAAAAGACAGAGGGTGGGAGCAAACAGAAGAAGTTGGAATGTGTTTCATATTAAAAGTGGTACCAATTCTGACCCATAATCTGCCTCTGTAATTGAGGTCACACAACAGGGGAGACGGATGTTGGTGCAAGAATGGCCTCTGCTTCACTAAGCTCTGCAGAGGGAGCACACAGCTTCAGAAACGAAGTGGGACGGAGCAATCCGCTACAGACCTAAACTCTACGGAGTCTGCTGAGTGACAAAAAAGCAAACCAAGGACACTGACAATGACCACAGGAAAAGTAAGCAAAGTTTACAAGTACATGAGAGTTAGAAGACAAGACTGAAATTCAACTTTGTTATGGTGAACTTCATATCAAGCTGCATGAGAGCTCTAAAATATAAAAAGAAACACACAGCTCAAGCTCAATGGGATTGAAACTTATTGAGTTATTAAAAACTGAAGATGCTTTTGAAAAATTTAATTGGCAACAATTTCAAAATAAACTTTAAATGTTCAGTTTGAAAAACTCTTCATGCCAAGTCAGACTTCAGTGTATTGGGGATCAACAATTTAAAAGATAACCATATATAGAAAAAGTTAGAAAATATCGTATTTCCGCACGATAGGGTGCACCGGATTATAAAGCCGTCAATGAATGGTCTATTTTCCAAACAATGCTATATTTAAGTAGCTCTGAACTTTAAGGTGCATTTAGCGCAACAAAAGATTCAAAGAAAGAAGTCAGTCAGACCCTATTAATTACGGTAATTCTAGAACTTGTTTGTAGCATGCTACGTTACCCATGTTAAAAGTGTTAGCCGGGTTAGCATATTCACAATACTACCTGTAACTTCTAACCTTGTTTGTAACACGTAAAAAAACACAGATTGATACTGCTAAAATAAACTCTACAGTGACTATACTAACTTCCAAGCTTTTTGGTAACGTAAAAAAAAAACACAGTCCGACACCCCTAATGTTAGCCACGTTGGCACATGCACAATACAACCCAACTAATTTTGGCATCTCTCCAAATTGCATCAACATCGGTAAGCACAAACAAAATGAATCTTTATTTAAGGCGCACTGTTGTTTAAAAAAAAAAGAAAAAGGTTTTAAGTGTTCTTTATAGTGCAGAAAATACAACAGTAGTGACATATAAAAAGTTTGAATCCCCCAAACTACTTTACACTTGACACAAATATCCTGATTAGGGCTGTCAACGTTAACGGACACGATTAATAAAAAAGTGTTAATTTTTATTGATGCTTCATGCGTCAAATTCTGATAATATACTCTTCATCCCGCTTATGACATCGTCACTTACAAAATAAATACATATTTAATTAATTTTTACTACTTTATTCTTGTTATTTTCTAGATTTAGATCGCTTTTTCACAAGAGGCGGACTATTTGATACATTGTCACGGTAACACGACAATGCATCACTGAGCCAGCAGCGGCCTTTAATTGCAGCGACAAAGGAAAGCGATATTTGTGCTGATCATCACAATGGGCTAAAAGAAGCATCAGTTCAGAGAGAAAGCTCACCTCTTACTGCCTGTTTTTGTCCACATTATGAAGGAAACGTTTGTTTTAAATAAGCCTTCACATATAGACTACTGTGAGCGGAACTTCTTTTTAACACCCAGCAGCCAATCAGAACAGGGTATTCACCCGGACCATTTAAAGTGCAGAAACACGTTTGTTTCTTATGGCTACAAATCAGCATCTTTGTTTTCTTGGGGTAATACTGCAGATAAACAACAGTAAAAGTCTTTACAGTTCTGCATATATTACTTTTGATTTGTTTTGTGTACACAAATGAAACTTCTGAGTTAAAACTTTATAAATTTAAACATTTCAGACAATAGAATTCAAGGGAAACATTTTCCCTTTGGCTTGTTTTTGCTCAAAAGCTGAGTGTTGTCATATAATATTTAATTGGTAAAACATTGTGATTAATCATGATTAATCACAACCCAGAAGTGTGATTAATCTGATTATGTTTTTAATTGATTGACAGCACTAATCCTGATACCCTCTTTGTGTTTGATTTAGTGACAAAATGTGTCTAAAGAACGAGAACCAAATGTACAGCATTATCCTTTATGCTGTTGACAGTTTATTGAGGGGTCTGTTTTAATATTCTACTTTGGTCTTCTCCACTTTGGTGGTGTTGTACAACCAAACACCCTTATAATATTAATATTAATATTATCTAAAGGACATTTCTCCATATTTTGTTTAGCTATCTCAAACTTTATTTATTACTGAGACATAAAGAATCAAAGGAATAGATTCTGGTTTGAGGCAATTTCTCTGTGAATTACCAGGTTTAATTGCAGGGTTGCAAAAACAAAGCTGCCTCAGATGTTTTTCACTTGTAATGTTGATCTTTTTTTTTCTTTCCTTTACAAAATGATTAGATAACAACTCAACTACTTTCAGAGGACATAATGACCAATTTAACAGACAGTCCATCATTATTTATGAAAAATGAAAAAGACTAACCAGATCTTTCTTTGTTTGACTATAGCCTACCGAAAGTTTCTTTTAGAAATCTTTTAGACCAGATTTTAAAAAAGAAATGGAGGAAATAAAAGCAATATAAAAAACTTAAAATGTCTTGATTTCTCACAGAAATACCAAAATGAGCTTAGTAAGCTTCAATGAATCTCCAAATCATCAATTCTTCTCGCTGCCTGCACTCTCAGCCTCTAAAAGCACCATCCTCTATTCACTCTATTTTCTGCATCTGTCTGGGATCAATATTGTAATAACTGGAGAGAAGGAAGTCTCATCATAATCAATGAAGGCAACGTATGGCTATACAGTGGTGTACAGGGATAAATCATTCTGCCCAACAGCATAGCTGAATGTTTTTGGCACATCATTCATTACACTATTGAATAATCCATTGGCTTGTCACCGCCGCAAATGAGTGAGGTGTGGTGGAGGCACATCTGCAGGCGCTCACAGCAGGAGGACGGCATAAAAAGGCTTGCATACCTCTTTGAAAATCTCAAGGATTCACCTGATTCGGAAAAGCACATCGTTGTGTCAACACGTCAAATGTCAAAACTGTCACTAGGAAGGCTCACAACCTTAAAGTCAACTTTCAAGTCAAGTTAGAAGTTAAATTCGTTTTTCTGGTCTCCAAAAACTGGAGTAGTATCAGTAAATGTACATCAATTGATGATAATTCTTTTTGAGTTTATATATTAGTAATTAGAGATCTTTAAATAAATGTGGGATTGTTTGTTGCTCCAATAAAATTCTATCAAAGAGGCTTTGTTTTAAAATATAAAATGCACAAAGCCTTTCAAATAAAAAATAACTCAGTTAGGCATCTTTTATTCTAACCATAAGACCTTCAAATAAGGGTTTACAATGAAGGTCTTAATCTCATATCATTTAGCACATTTGCTCCAATGAAAATGATAAAGAAAAAGAAAAAAAAGAAAATAAAGATTCAAACTAAATTTTTGATTATTTCTTTTTTCAATTCATTTAATCAGGAGCAAAAAAAAAAAAAAAAAAAAAAAACGAAGCTGGAAAAAGCTTGTAGCTGTAACATAGGTGCATGGACAAGCCAAAAGCTCTCTGCTTGCTCGACTAATAGATACAGAAAGATCCATGTACTTCTTCTTTTCCTTGTCTGAGCTGGCATCTGGCTTAAAACTGTATGGCTGGACAGCTCCAATATTGCTCGCCATTTTTGTGGCACCAGAAATGTTGGAGGGGTTGTGAAGGGCTTTAAGCTTGTGGGAGTGGGTACACAGATGGATGATGGGAAAGGGAGAAGGCTTACCCCTGGCCACAACTCAGTCTTACCCGAAAATCAACAGCTTTTTTAAATATTTTGACTAGAAACCATCACCACCTGGAACATTTTTAAAATACATCAAAAGATGATCGGAGTGGGACTTTAAAACATTTACGTTTTTTTCTTTTTTTTTTTTCCAGCATAGGTGACAATCAGTAGATGTCCCAGTGTGAGGGTAACACTTCATGAAAACTGTTTCACATGAAATCATCCGTTTACACAAACTCAAACAGCATGCATGGTGATGCAACGACAGTGTCACTCCGAATGTTTGTGTTTGATCTTTGACTCAAATAGAAGAGCGCTTGAGTTAAAACGATTAAAACGAAAAGTTACATCTTAAACACACACGATGAGCTGGGAAAAGAAACATTGGCAGAACAGATGCAAAGTCATCAAGTCATCTGACAGACGGTTAGAAGCACATCTGAGGAGAAGCTCTTGCGGAGCCTGGAGGGCCTGTCAGTTGACTTTGGTGTGCTTTAAACTCAGGGCTAATAAGGATGTGCTGCTGGGAATTTGTGTGCATGACAGCTAAGCAAAAAGGGGAGACTTTGATTAGCTACAGGGCCGGTGCACGGGGAATGTCTGCACGGTGACCAGTCAGAAACATGAACTGAATGGGGATAAAAAAATCTTCAGATCCTTCAGAAGTTCAACATGCTTTGAGGAAATAAGTGTGCTCCAGCACTTTATTCGTTGTCGTACATCTTTGAAGCAAAGATAAAAAGTATTTAGGGTAAAAAAAATGATACAGAGACTTAAAAAGAAGTAAAATGAGGACTTTATATTCAGTGCACCCACGCTGAAACTCTACAGGAGTCTTTGAGCCAGTTCAGCCAATCACTTCCAGTGAAATCGATTGAGCATGTCAAGGAGGCGAGCAAAAGACAAGTGTTGTTTTCATTGGGACACAAGGTCACTTTGTGATTCCACCTGTAAAAGAAAAGCTGCACAGACCTCACAGAAAAGAAGGAGCACCAAATAACAACACAAACATAAAAAAAAAAGATTCCTGTGTGTGTCACGCGTTATTTATACAGAAAAAAAAGCAAATTTCCTTGAGGTTTTTGTGATTTAAAAGCACTGAAAAAAAAGCCTCTTCAATTTAGATTTATTTTAAAGGAATATATTGATCCTAACAGTGAAAAGAATAATCAGCATGGAATCTGCAGAGTTGGGTTTTAGTTTGAGCATGGCCTAAACGCATAAAAACTATGGTAAATTTGAGGAACCCGTTCACCAGATGAACCTCTTCTCCAGCAGGTTCAACAACTCTGACCTCAGGGGACATTGCACAAAGCTTCAGTTACAGCAGAAGGCAGGAGGATGGCCTTCGTCAAGTCACACCTGGCGGCTGCAGTCTCACGCAGCACAAAGACCAACAGCAGGACATGCTGACACACACTGTGCAGCTGTTGGTACACACGCGTGCCAAAGAAGAAACTTGGTGGATGATGTTCCAGGCATTGAAATTCATTGTTTTATAGATGTGCAGCATCAGTGGACCAAAAACAATGTCTTTGTATGACTATTTATATATTTATTATTAGTTTTGTTTGATTAGTATCCATTGTTATAAATAACTAATGAAAAAAGTACTGTGTTTCTAGTATACATGATTTTTTTGCTTAAACAGAATAGTGTAAAAGTATTATTTTATTTTACCATTATCTGTTCTTTAACTTGTGTGTTACAAGTTCACGAGGTATTTTATTAATAAATCAAACAAAACCTGTTTGGGCTTGCTCACTTCAATTTTTTAAACTAAATTAATGCTCAAATGACTGAGCTGAGTTTTCTGTTAGGCTACAAAGATCCAAATGTGTTTATTTTGAGTTTTTGTGAAGCATCTTGGTCCAGCCTTTTTTTCTGCCCGTCCTGTCATAAGCCAGATGTAGTGTGTTCAGGGGTTGGTCCTGTGACTGTGCTTTCACTTTAAGACTTTTCCTTTAACTAATCATCACTTTGACATCAAGATTTGAAATACTTTGCAAAATATTGTCATTAATTTTGCTCCTTTATTCTTCTTCTACAAACAAAGTCACTTTGTCATGGTATGCATTGCAATTCTGAGACAGTAATAGTATAAACTAGATTACTTTTTTTGCAATGTATTACAGCTGAAAGCCCATTAGTTAAAGGTCTCAAAAATTAAGGCTATTCTCTGCAGGTAACTAAAAAAAAACAATACTGCTTTTTTTAACTGGAATTGTTTTTAAAAGTAACAAATTATAATTATAATAATATTATAATATTTCTGTAACTTCTTCATTGCATAATTATTGAGCAACTGTTTGCTCCCAGAACTTCAAATGGGACATCTTATGCAGTGATTTGCAGTACGGATCAAAAATGCAAAGTAATGTAAAGTAAAATCGAGACGTATTTCAAAAGCCACCATACTCCCCTGACTCCACCTCAGAGCTCCTAATGTGCAAATGTCATTATTTCTATAAGCATACCAGGCAATATTTAGCTTTATGTTAAACTTTTTCTCCTATTAATGCAAAAATGTCCTTTGACATGTATTGCTTTTCCAATGCGAGTTAATCAAATATTGTTTTTATTAATATATTTTCTATTATCAAGAGACTCCCTGCTTCTCTGTCCCGCCTTAACTTTACCAGCCAATAAAAAATGAATTGAGTCAGAGGAGAAGGCAGGTGACAAATGTGATTAAACCAAACAAAACTCCTATAAGGATAAAAGAAAAACACAAGAGCTGCCAGGCCAGCATATGTAGCTTAATGGTAGCAAAGTAAAACAGGAGGAAATATTACTGTGTACCAAAGACAGAGGATGCACTGAAGCCTAGACAGTAAAAAGAAAGTTGAAGGAATAAAGAGGAGATACAGTGAGTGATACAAATTCAGAGGGAAAATGTGTTTAAATAATGTACACAATCACTGAAAATAGAAAACCCAGAGCAGTGGAGGGAAAGAGGTGGTGGCACAGATGCGGGTGGGTGGCCTTCAATGCACAAGCCCAAAGCAATGAAACATTATGCCAAGATAATGAAGATGGTTCTGCTCGGTCACACTCCACATTAGCCCAGAGTCAGAGCGACCCCAAAGTGTCAACAAGTTAATAGAACGGGTATCAGTGGCTCTTTCACACTGCTGCTCTCCACACAAATACCAATTATTTACTGGGGTTTCGTGGATAAATGAACATAAATACATTTACGTGGAAGCACCTCGATCAGTCTGAGATAGAACTGGGTTTAGGTCTAAATAAAAACATATAGGCAACTGTGATATTTTTGCTCAGTTGTATTTCTTCAGTTTCCTTTTTTTCTTAACTTTTCTGTGTTTACAATGACACTTAAGCTTAATGCAGAACTAGAATGCACTAATTTCATTATATGTAATCATAAAAAGTTTTTTTGTGCATAAAATAAGAGGAGGGAACTCTCCAAAAACTGAATTAGTTGACTGTTCAAGAAACTCTCTCTATCAGAAGTATTTGATAAGACGCAAGTGAGAAAGTTAATGATGCTGTTGCGAAAAAACGACAGGTAATGTAAAAAAGACGTCTGTGTAAACAAAGTTCAAAGATGCCAAATATTAAACTTGTCAGGGTGTTGTTAATTACGAATCCATCACTTGTCTGGAGAACGCCACTTCTAAAACAGTTTCTCACTCATTGGAATGATGCTGAGTAAGGATGTTTTCTGGATAACCTCCTGACGATCAGCAATGCTAATTTGTCTTCTGTAAAAGACTTTCTAAACCTTGACTTCTAATGACATGAAACATCAAAGGATGGGACTCTGAGAATTGTTGGTTATGTTGGATTAAATATACCTTGATTATTTTTGCCTGGTAGTCAAGAGAATAATACAGCTTATGGTAAACACAGGAGTGTCATTAATAGTTTGATAACAGTTATACATAACAAAATTTCAATTTCATGGTTTCAGGATCTCTTTTAGTTCATTTTTCAGAAGAAAATGTAACCGCTTGGTGCCTTTTGATGCAAATATGCACCAGACCACTTTAACTCCAATTTTTATTAGTTTAGCATCGAGTTACATTACTTCATAGCTGGAAGGAATTTCAGGCGTTAAGGCGTTAGAGATAAGAGACATTACAAAGCAAAGTAATCAGTTGACAATAACTATGCTTTATTTTTTAGGTAATTGTTTTTTTAATGCTTCTAAAATGGCTAAACTACTGATGAATATCCCAGGATGCATTAGGATAAGCTTCTCCCTCTGCTCATTTTAAAGATTTATTTTTACCTCTGTAGTTCACATTGGTTTGTTTTTTTGTTTGTTTTGTTTTGTTTTGTTTTTCATTTCAGAACATTGGTAAGTGTCGCAGATAGCAACTTCTTTTTTACCTTTTGGTTGCTTCTTTTTGGGGGTTGCCATAGCAAATCATTGTCTCCATCTAACCCTATCAACTGCCTACACAACCAAACGGTAGAGCAGTTCCAGTAGAATGGTTTTTTTTACAGCAGTCTTTGTTGGTATAGAACACTGACAACAGCATCTCTGTATGATGTTATTGAAGCCCTAAAGAGTTATAACTGCAGGCTTCATTCACAGCTTCATTTTCTGTGGTAATGTTAAATCAAGACTGGCAAAAGCTTATTTTGGACATCTTTTAAAGGCATTTATGACAAAGGAAACACTACAAAATCAAAGCTTTTTAAAAATCTGTCATTGACACATTATAGATTAGGATATAAAAGGATATGATTAAAGTTACGTCTATTGTTAACTCATGTATTCCAAAGATGATGCAGTTTCTCCCCTAAATAATGTTTTTTTTTTTGCCTGTTCAAAATACCCATGTTTGTGTTTTACTGTGTATATACTGGCCTTTTTTAATCACACCAACTCAAGCATTCAAGTCCAGCAGTTTGATGCAATCCTGAGTGCATTCATTCACTTTTAAGCAGGATTTAGCATTAGCCTGTTTACATTTTACATTTGCTGTCACCTTCAGAATATTTGTTGTACCAAAGTAAAAGGAGAATCACTTCTACAAAACCCCCCCGAGAGACTTGAGCAATGCCATGAATAACACCAGCACAAGCACAAGAAGTTAAGCATGTAGATAACCCAGTTCACTTGGCAAAGCAGAATGTCCTTAAATTTGAATTGATCCAGTTTTTAAACTAATTACCCTCAAGAGGGTACAGCCTTTCTTGGAAGTAAGACGGTGAAGAATGCTTGCCATCATTTAAGAAGCATAATTTGTATCTGATGCACGAAACTTTAAACATTTGTACACAGTTCCCACCAGAGCACGGTGAACTTTAGCATCTCCTGATCAAAACTCAACACATGCAATCAAACTGAGTTGTTGCTTTGCTGAGATGAGGTGTAGGAGAGCCGCAATGATAAAAACGTAAAAAATACATTTATTTTCAAATCAATCTCTAGTTTTCTGGATTAAAAAAGTAAGGACAAAGTTCAGAAATTAGAGCAATTTAGTGAATATTTGCACCAGAAATCTTCATATTATGTGGTCACAGGGGCTCGAGACTGGGTCTCCCTGTGCTGGTCCCCAGACCGGATGAAATACAGGGTTGTGCCAGGAAGGGCATCCGGCGTAAAACTCTCTGCCATTGCAAATGTGCGGTGCAGTGAAAACTGATTTGCTGTGGCGGGATATGCCGAAAGGTCAACAGCAATCTTTCTTTCAGGGATATAATCTTCATCATCCAAGTGATCAATAGGTGCAGCATTTTTGCTGTTTTCATTATTCTTTGAAATGGCAGCAGATTTTCCTTGAGTTCAGTGAATCCGCTTCGGCCGAAGCAGCTGCAGATATGTTAAGGAGTATTTATCTATGACTCTGAGTGGTAACGACTGGAGCTAGATAAGTAAAATCATGTTGAGAGCTTGGTTGCATCTCTCAGCTCTGAGATGTAAAAAGCAAAATGAAGAAGATACTTGTCCTCTGGGGATGTAACTCCTCTTCGCTGACAGATGGTTGAGCCTGAACTTAAAAAACAAAGACCCGGAGCCCTCTTGCTGTACGTTTGTTAATTAAAGTGCTGGCTGATGTCAGAGTCTGTCACCCCTTTCAATTGTTTATTTTTTTTCCCACTAAAAGTCATTCTGCTGCAGCTTGTTCATGCCACAGCAACATCGGTCGGGGTGTACAAGCTTGAAGACTCTGTAATCGCTTTTGTCAGTCAGAAATAAATCATAAAATAAGAGTGCAAACTCCTTTTCCGGGTAAGACTAAACCAAGGGGCAAAAGTGACGACTGAATAGCTGAAATTCAGTTTTAACTAGAATTGATGAACGTTTAAATTTCTAATTTATTAAGTCTCAAATCTGTGTTGAAACTACAGTCCGATGAAACATGAATCCTAAATAAGATAGCAAGAACATTCCTGGTGTCCATAAACAGCAGGCTTTTCTTCTTACATGGAAATGTCTATTCTGACTTTTATTCCTTCAAACAATGTTATTTCTGCTATGGCACAAAGGTACACAACTACTTCACATCAGTGTCAGAATTATTCAGATTTCACAAGTGGTTCAGCATGAGAAATAATAGTGTACACAGTTTCACTACAATCATGAAACAGAATACAAGCTGCCTGATTTACGAAGCATTCAGTGTTCATTTTTACGAGCTTCCTTGTCCCCAAACGCCCCATAACATAGTTTTATGGAAATGATTTTGTCATGTTATCTATAAATATAAACAGATTTACTGAAATGTAAAAACACATTTAAACCATATTAAATTATTAAGGCCAGAGAATAATTGATATGGCAGACACACTTTTTGAAAGGATGCTGTTAACTTGATGCTTCGTGACTCATTGTGGCACCATGTTGACATGTCAGTGGCAGAGGTTGGTACTTTTAAATGCCAACTGGCTCTTGAAACAAACATCTCTGTGAATATTTACCCTCTTGGAGGATGTTAGTTTTTTTTATTTTGTAAATGTTATATTATTTATTTACTTGCCCCACCCCCACCCCCCACCCTTTAAGGGTATTTGATCTTGATTTTTAAAGTAAACAGTTTGATTTGGTTTAGGATTCAACACAATTTGACTTAAGATCAATGTTTTTTGGTAATAAAACTCAGTTTTTACATAAACTAGTGAGTATAAATGAACAAAAGGGGAGTAAAATTATGATTTTGTAGATTCAAAACTAACAGGAAATGTTTTTTACAATAAAAAAAAAAGAAAAGAAAAGAAATATCTTATTAAAAAAATATATTCATAGATTTAATGTCTCCATATTGCAAATTCTGGGTGAAGATCAGTTCAGTTGGATACATCTGTTTTCACACCTGCACATGTATAGTTTTGCTGCATAAAAAGTAACAAACATGACACATCCTAGCTTTAAAAAAATAAAAAGGCAAACAGAAATATAACTGGCTAACAATTATATAATTTTGGAGTTTTTCCTCTTTTTTTTGGAGGAAGAAAGCTGGGGATAAATGGCACAATGAGTGCTTTGCTTGTTTTCCTTTCACAATAAAAGTTCACTAGAGCTGAGATACAGATTGTTTTCATGAATCTGTCTTTGACTGTACGTGTTTTATTAAAGAAAAAGTTGGAGATTGCCGTAGCATAAAGTACATTCAACCTGAAAATTGACAGCATTATCAAAGATCAGCCTTTAGTCTATTTTATTTGTCTTCTGGTACAAAAAGAATGAAACACACATGTAAAATTAACCACAATTGTTATATTTGGAAATTACTTTAAATCAATTAAATATGACGAAATTATTTGTTTTATTTTACTAAGAACTTTTTAGATGATCAGCAGATTTTGCATATAAAGACTTTTGGTGTAGTTCCTCATGCTGAGCATATAGCTGAGGGGGGAAAAAAAGGTCCAAATGGATCAATAAAAGATGTCCAGCAGAACCAGATTTCTCTGGTAAGAAATGTGACCTCCTTAGGCTACGGTCACACGGACGTTTAAGCAACCCCTACTATAGATACACACACTGGCCATGTCGACTTGCATTCACTTTTAATGAAAAGTCGCACGTATAAACGCACTTCTACAGGAATTTCGGGCTTCCACATCCAGAACTCTCGCATTCACATGCCGCTATGCAGGTTTTTATGTCTGGTCGTGGGCTCTGCTTACAACCTGGGCGTTCAGAGAGCGCACGCTGGAAGTTCAATCAGCTGAACTTCTTGGCGTTAAAACACTGAACTTTGATCTATCAGGGACTCGGATTTGGTAGTGACGTTCTTGGAAATTCATGGAAGTGCCAACCAGTTGAAAATTGATCATGGAGGAGAAATTAATAATTGCAGGTTATTCCCGTCCGGAATTATTTGACACCAAGTCTTTCATGTATTGTAATAAAGCTGTGAAAGAAAAACCCTGGAGCAAGATTTATAGATTTGAATCGCTTTGATATTTCACACCAAGCCTCTGCCAACTGTAGTAGGCAGAAATGCTCTAGTATCTGCTAGTGTCAGTTCAGAGTGAACACCATATGCTAAATGTGCATCACATGCCCAGTGTGAAGGTAGCATTCAACTGTTAACTCCATACCATCAATGTCTCTGAGCGTTTGCAGTTTTCCGCTGCACACTCATCTTCATGGTCGTTCACTAAACCCGAGTTCCAGCCTGATCTCTTCATCCATTGCAGACTTTAGACTCATTCCTGAATCCTTCTTTGATCCGGTCATCCTTGAACTCCAGCTGTAGTGCAATAAAACCTTCTTTTCTTTTGCTTAGATGCAACTGATGGTTTGGATTGCGCTTTTTCTGTATCTAAATCCTGTTTCATTCAGCTGATTTCTCACACCGCTCTCACAAGGAGCCTTCTTTTTTTTCATCTGTTTGCCATTTCTTTTGCCGCATTATCTTCAAGGTATATGCATTCTGTCTGGAGAGTCATTTTTCTTTGTCTACCTTTTACAGCCTTCCACTATATTTGTTCTCGCTTCAAATTTTAGACGTTTAGACATGTTGGATAACCTTCTTAAATGAGTTCCATAACCCCTAACATTTGATTTAACTGACAGTTTGTAAGCTAAAGCAACGTCAGCATCATTTTCCCTGCAAACTAGCCAACAGGTCAGAAAACTCTTCTGATGGTCAGACTATTTACAGTTATGCAGTTTGTTCCACATTTGCAAAGGCATTAAATACACATCACATATAATAACAAATATTTACATGCTTCTTTTTTTTCACCTCGCAAAGACAGAATGTTCTAGTGTTAAAAAAAAAAAAAAAAGATTTCCATTTTTACAAAGTTTTTTCTGCTTTTTTTCCATAAACAGAACAGAATATTTTAACATCCTCCAAGAGCGATTTTATGTTTTGATTTGACGGTGTGTAAATTTGAAGCCACACTTCACAAACGTCAACGTGACTGTTCCTCTTTCACGTCGGAGCGGTTCCATGATGAAGGTGGGGAAAAGGAAAAACAGCATGATGTCACTTTACCAAGATGTTTGTAACAGTCAGTGCAAATCTGCTAACCTCCCAGCATCCCATCAAAGTCCTGCCTTGACTTGGAGAAACTTTGAAGTAGAAAAGACCTGGACTCAGGAAGGTCAGCGCAGTATTTCTGTCATCACACTGTTGATCAATATCACTTTGCTCATGTTAAATCATGACGTAAAGAAATAAAAACGCACCAGTTTCACAATTGAATATATAATGATGATGTTTTGTAATGCCTCATGGGAAAAAAGAAGTCATGAAGATATAACCACAATGAATTAATAGTAAAAAAATATTAAATAAATAACTTTCTCTGCAGAGATCAGACTGATTATTTCTTGCAAACTTGCTGTTACATTAGCCGAGTTTATCTCTCTGCGAAAAAGAAGAAATTTGCGGTATTTTCCCTCACCTCCAACCCTGCAGCTCCTTAATTTCACAGGAAAATGAGCCATAAGAGAAAAAAAAAAAACATTTACATCAGCAAAAGATATTTCAGGCAGAGATAATGGCTCAATGTGCTGCTCAATGATCAGAGCAGCCAGCAGGCTTTGCAGCCTCCTGTGTTCGTCCCCATCGCTGTCTCGCTCACAAAATATCTAAAGTACTTGATGGAGAAGGAGCACTAAATACAGATCTCCTGAGAATAAAGAATGGAGAGGGTATGACAGCAATAAATTGGCTTTTTTCTCCCGCGAGCCTTACTCCAGACCTACCCCGGCATGCCGAGCAATTTGAATTGTGTTGTAATTGCTTATGTGGCTTTTCTCTCTGAGCTGTTTCAACAATGGAATTTGATTTCATTGCCTTTGCCCATGGTTGAGTTCCTAGCCATTTGATGTGGCAGGAATAATATTAAGTGCTGTGTTAACAAAAGGGGCAGAGGAAGAGTGACTTTTTGGTGCACAAAGTGAGAAGAACCAATCACATCTTTGCAATATACAGGTTTGAATCTCCTTTTTTTTGAGCAATTTCAAGTATCTCTTATTTTATTTTTTTTTCAAAGCACTTTAACTGTGGCTTACTTTTTTTATTACCTTGTCGTAAAGTGGATTGTAATGCTCAGCCGAAGCATGTCAGAGAGAGAAGAGGAGCTGAAGGCGCAGCGGAGAAACGGATGTGACATGAGTCATGAAATAGAAATCAAAAGCCTTGCTCGTGCCTGGTTGCAGTGGAGTAGATGGGTACAGTTTTGGAAGCATGTATAGTGAGAGTAGCCTTGGGCAATGAGCTTCTTCATGAAAGAGGGGATGTACTTTGAGTGTGAAGCTGACTCTAGATTGAGTATTTGCCCAGACAGCATGTCTCAGTTCACCCATGCGCTCACATTTCTGCTCATGTTGTTCTCTTCCTTTCACTGGCGATGACTTGAGCAAAAAAAAACGGAAGGATTAGGGGTAACTCGTACATCCTACGGAGGCTCGCATGGAAATAATTACATAAAAAAAATCAGGCTGAGATGCCGTCTAAAGTATTTTAAGTGAGGAAAGGTTGATTTCGTAAGCATCTTCCTTAAAACTGTCCCCTGTGGTTCACTCTGGGATGCGTTTGACAGCAGCAGCGGGTGGAAAATGTAAGCCGGGAATAAGATTGGGGCTTCAGCTCAGGATGAGAGATGGCAGGAGAAGTAAAGGCAGCACAGGTACTACTCGGTTAGCTGCTCCCCGCTGACTTCCTCTGGCGCCAGATTCGGTGTTGGAGTCCTTTTCCGAATATGGCGGGATGATGTTGAATTCTTCCCCTCCGTCCTCCTCTGGCTCCTCTTCATCGCTGTCCTCCATCTGTAAAAGCAGCCAAAGAGTGATTCCTCTAATTAACAGGAGCAGTGAAGCGTGGAGGGGAGGTCAGGAAGGAAAAAAAAATCAACATTGCAGTTTACCACATGCGAGAATGTTTTAGTGTCATACAGAGAAAAGAAAAAAGAGAAGAAACAAAGTTTTCAAACGAAAATGTGGAACTTACTAATGAAAGTGTCTGCGTGAGGTGAATTCAATGTGCATCTGTTTAAAAACTATTAGGTAATACTCCATATCTGCATGTTTTAAGTGGAAAATATGAGTTAAAAACCTAAACTAAAGAGGACAAACATCATGCCTATTACAAGGCTTAAAACCCATTCTGATGAAAATAGTTTTTTTGTCTTTTTATCATGTTCTTGTGGCATTTCATTCATGTTCGAGGAGATATATAAAGAAATTTAACCTCAAAATTGTATTTTTTTTACATTTTATTATTATTATTTTTTATTTATTTTGTCTTTTACTTATTTATTTATTCATTCACATTGCTGTGAATCAGGAGCAGGCGAAAATGCCATGTGAAAAAGAGCTCATTTGTTATTTAGAAAATACAATGTGTCCCCTTGCAGATGACTAGATTCACGTACATCCTCTTTTTCCTCGTCCGAGCTGGCATCCGCCTCAAAACTGTACAGCTGGATAGCTCTGATATGGCTCGCCATTTTTGTTGCACCTGTAATGTTAGATTGGGGATGAGAGGGGCTGTAAGCTAGCATGGGAGCATGTAAAAAGATGGGTAAGGGGAAGAGGAGCGGGTTGCTTCACATCAACAGTCCCGCTCACAGCTCAGAGATACATCTTTAATGAACTCCTGCCGCTCTGCAGAAACTATGTCTTAGAAAACAACACAGTTGTTGTTTTCTTTTTTTACATTTTTTGTCTTAAAACGGCATACAGCAGGTCTCCAATAAATACAGGTATTCGTTTCTTTAGACGCTGGTCTCCACCCCTTGTGGACAGTTATACAGATGCCGGGTGTCTGGCCAAAAAACGCTCATTCCATTTAGTGTTTAAACTTACATACTTTGGTATACGCCAAAGAACATTCTGGTGAGGAATCTGCACCGCAATTCGGGATGGATGCTGAGCTTATCGGAGAATGGCACAAACAGATGGGTGGCGTTGAGAAGGCGGCTACAGAAAAAGGAGAAGACGATTTCCAGGTGGAGGTGCAAAGAAAGTGATCTGCGAATTAGTAAAACTGCTTTGAATATGGATTATCGAACAAAGACGGAAAGGTGTGTGCGTCTCCAGGAAAGCAATTCACATGAAAGCAAAGAGGATTTTTGATACGGAGATTGATGCTGCTTCACAGATAAAAGCAACGTTCACAGCCAGAGCTTAACAGGACATAATACAATGTTCTCATCATTTTAATAAATCCTGTAATGTTCATGCTGTTGTCTGCATTTTGTGGCCGAATTTCACCGCAAAATGAATCCATTAGCCTTCCTTATTCTGTCTGTAGACAACGCCTGTCTCTAATAAACAGCAGCTGCCACGTTTTTGAAATAAAAGTCGGGGCTACTATTATATATATAAATATACACTAATCATAATTAAAAGACCACTGGGAAAGCTTTGAAACTAGTTCTAAAAAATGATCAGAGAGGGTTTTTAAATCCTCTTATGTATGAAAATTCAAAGAAATGTTTTATCTTTTCGATTACAAAAATAAAAAAATAAAAAAACTTGCAGATATTAAAAACGTTTTTCCCCATATTTAACATGGTTCCAACACGAAAAGTCACACGTCGTGTTATACCTATTAATCAGAAATAATTAAGTACAAAATGTAGCTGTCTCCAGCTACTGTAGCTCTCAACGTGTTTCCACGTCGCTTGATATTTGAACATGTCATGTGACCACTGTTGGGAAATGATCAGCAGGTCTCCTTCAGGACTTCTGGAAACACCTCTTCATCTTTTGCTTTTTTTATTCTTCATTTTTTCACATGTAAAATTGTAATGGTAATGAAGGTGAGTGTAAAAATAAAAAAAATTAAAAAAAAAAGAAAAACAAGCCTGGATAAAAAAAATACATAAAAGGTGTTTAAGGAAATAATAACGGGTTCACCAAAGTGGTTGACAAAAAAAGAATAATGATCAAAAATTAAAATAATTGTTGAACATATGTGATTATCAAATATCCACAAGCTGTGAATTCTGATTACTATTTGAGGTTGCCATGGTACACAATTGAAAGAAAACATATATATATATAAAATATATATATATAATTTACCTTTAGTAGTATTGCTTTACCTCTGATCACCACAGAGCTTTCAAAAACATACTTTCATTAATAAAGGAAAATAAAATTCATATCCATAAGTGTGACTAAAAAACATGAACTCATGGTTTTCTTTGAAAATTTTCCAGATTTATACATTAACTACAACAAGTTTTGGTTTAGAAGCTTCTGGTAATACAGTATTTTAAAACGGAAATTTCAAGTAAAATCATTAGATGTAAACCAACTTCATGTGACCAGAGGTACTCCTCCTTTCCTGCTCTTTCAAAATAAAATGCAGCTTGGTATGCTGCTCTCATTGAATTTTAGAATTTAGATGCATCTATTTCTAACATGGATAAAAAAAATTTAAAAAATCGAATATGTTTGTGAATTGTCAAGAATATACTTGCTGTAATGTACTGAGACAACCAGGTGGCAAAAAAAAATGTGGATTTAATTAAAAAAAGTAGTTGATCACAACATGAGAACAAAATGTCAAAATGGCTGACACACACAAGTGAATGTCTTGACAATGTACAAGAACAAAGAATCGCAAGAGAGGATGAATACTGAAACATGTCTAATGCTGGGGAGTATTAAACATTAATGAGGTTTTAACTCTTATTTTTCTTCTGCTGTTACACTTGTAGGGACAATATAAAGGTGAAACTGTTATATTGTAAACAATGGTCACTTAACTGCACTATTGACAAGTAACCCAACTGTTTTCAGTAGGAAGTTTATTTTCTTATAATTGTAAAAACTATCAAGTGTCATCACCGCTTTACACACATGATGGTAGCAAAAAAAACGGTCAAGCCATCATTCCAGTCCAATGTGTGGAAACACTTTGAATTTTGCGGAATGTTACATTAATTCTTGTTTACTTGTTTGTTTGTACACATATTTCATTTATACTTTGATTTTCTTGCAAGAAATACAAAGAATCTGGAAAACTTCAGCTGCGTGAGTGAGATGAAGTTCAGTATGAGGAGGATTACAGGCCTGAATGTGGAGTATACTTGAATGTGAACAGTAAGTCTAACTCACTAAAAACTAATCCTCCTCCACTGCACAGACAGGATAGCAACAAAAATTAATCTGAGATTACAGAAAAGGGCCTGACAGTCCAGTAGATGTGCTGGTGTTATTGCCTGATGTAAAGTCAGCTGAAGAATGTGCACGGCATACAAAAGAGAAGTGCCGGGGGAAGGAATACTTACACTGTTGAATTCTGTGACTGTGTTCACCCTGACATGGTCGCTCTCCTGGAAAACATGTGGAGGGAGCTGAGAAACTGGTGCAAGGGTTTGCTCCACCAAAGGAGGTGCAGAGATCCCCATGGAGCTGATGGCATTGCCTGAAAGGAAATCGCCAGCTGATACCATCATTTGTGAACGGGGTGAAACTATCAGAGCTCGCATTTTAACTTAGGGCGTCTTTGATGTCGCAGAAAAACCTTTTGTTCCTCCTGCTTTCACATAAAATACACCTTCAGTTTAACATTTTCATGTATTTATTTGCTCATTTTCTCCAGGCCTTTTATTTTCTGTGTTGAGATCAAAACCTTCTAAAACCAAATTAACAATTTACATACTCAGCAGTGACATATAAGACAATAACTTGAATTTTAGCAAAATTTGTATTACAACTTAAAGACCCACTCCGATGAATGAATGAAATGTTCTTTTGGCATCTTTCTCATGATGGACGTGTTCAAAGTAAAATTAAAATTGTATTCCAGAATATTTCTTTATTTCAGTTTTTGTGAATGAGGAGCAGATGAAAAAGTGCAGTTAAAAATACTGGTAGGTTTAATGTAGAACCTACTACAAGCTCCCTGCTCCACTCTATTCCGATGCATCCACTTGTAGACGATTAGATCCATGTACGTCTTTGTTTTCTTTGTTTATACTGCATCTGGCGCAGAACCCTATGGCTGGATAGCTCAGATATTGCTCGCCATTTTAGTAGCACCAATCAATGATGTTAGGTTGGGATGAGTGGCTGTCAGCAATGAGATGGAAGTTTAATCCAGTCAGAACTGTATTTAGTAATACACTAAAGGTGTTCTGCAGAAACTATGTCATACAAAATGATACCATTTTTTTGGGGGGTTTTGGCTAAAAATGACACTTTGAAACTAGCTCAAAAGATAACTGGAGTGAGTCTTTACACATCTTTATTAACACAAATAACTTTAGATAAAATTACTTCAAAAATGTTGGTTGCGTCTTTGTTATCATTAAATATTACATAATTGCATGACACTAAATACAACTATCTTAATTTAAGTCTTAAAAGACTTATGAACCAATAACATTTGTTGATTAAATAAAAAATATGTTCAAATAATCCAATTACAAATGAATGAATAAAATTAATACAATATTTTATGGATCCAAGTAGCTTTCCTACATATTTCTCATTGGTTTAGAAAACATTTCTAAAAATGTTGTATACCTTTAATCATAAATTGGAGGTAAGATTTCTTTTTTTGTTATTTTACATGTAGAATTCACACATCGTGTGAATGTGAAACCTACTTTCATTGTTGTTTCTTAACATTTTGTTGGTGTAACCTCAGTTAAAAAGCTGCAATTCGGCTATCTCTGTTTTGCAAAACGAGGAGGACCTTTTCATGCTCTCGTTTTTGGCAACAAGTCAACGAGAAGCCACATTATGTTTATTAGAGTTGTTCAAAGTATTCATTGACTCCACAGAGCTTGAAAATCACATTCATATTTGGCAAGCAGCCAGACACCAGGGAGAGGCGTCTCCTGCTATCCATTTATTTAGAAGAAAAACATCACGGTTCAGCGATTCACTTGCTCAATCCCCAATTATGGCCCACCTCATCTGAATTCTGTATCACTGAAAATTATAAAGTGCTTTGTTAGATCAGCATCTCAATGTTAATTTAGATAATATTCACATCTGACAGCTAAAAGATAACATATCCTCTGGTATTATGTTGACACAGAGAGGGGATTGTCAGCTATGATTTATGTAGAGCCGAAATGATCAGCATGTCAATCTACTGCATTGTTTGGCAAAAAATTGAATATCAGTGAATGAAAAATGGCCAAATTACCTAAACTAACCATCTAGGATTTGATATTATAATTTAAACACACTACATGTGGTTTTCCATCATAATTCTGAAATGTATTTAAAAAAAATCCACATCAATCATTTCTGATTCAAGTTATTGTGAATCAGGAGCAGATAAAAAAATGCAGCTAGAAAAAGAAACGATGGGCGGGAAGGAAGCTCCCTGCTATGCTCTGTAAAGGGAAGAGGGGCGGAGTTGCTCTGCAACAACAGTCCCGCCCACAACTCAGTCGGCTTTCTGAATACCCCCTAAAACAGCTCGACAGATAATCAGAGTGGGTCTTTAAAATCTGCCAAAACGTATGGTTTAAAGAATTTTAAGCGTATTCCCAGCCTCGACACGTCTTACTCACGCAGACAAAGGTTGTTACTGAACATCTGCAGGACGCGCTGGCAGCTCTGCCACTCGTTCCCGCTGCCTTCACACGTGCACCACTGTGACACCTCTGTGCTGCTGTTGCTCACATAGTTGGGCGTCATTATGGTTCCTGTTCATGCATACGAGAGGGGGAAGCTTCAAAGCACACATCACTTGAACTTGACTTTCAGAATGCAGCTTGATCAAGAGTCGAGACAGTCGGCAAACAATGTTAGAAAGCCTAAAAATCCAGATTCAGCACTTTTCCAGCTCTCAATATTCATAATTGAAGGCACACAAAATTACTTTTGGAGAGTGGGAAGCAGAAGAAAACAACATTACCTGCACCTTTCTGTTGAACTGCTGAAAATGCTATTTTTGAATCAGGTTTAAAACCGATTTTGACTGCATCCCCAAAGCAACAGCTTTTGGCAAGTGACCCCTCGTTTTTCCCAGAACCTTCTTTTTTGGTAACAAGTAAATCATATTTAGGCTGGTTACCAAATATGTAAACTACATGAATGACTTATTTTTAGAGTTTCCCGTTTATACTTAAAAAAAAATCCTTTTTTGTGTTCCTGCGCTCACCTATCAGTCCGGCGTAGGCCTTCAGACACACGACTCTGCTTTCTCTTACACAGCCAGAGGCAGAGAAGGAGGAAGCCTGGCAGTTGTGCTGGAAGTCAGCAAATCGGGATCTGAAACACACACAGAAACAGTGCACAAACATGAAAAGTGATGACAGATTTTCTTTGAAAAACTCTGGATTCTTAAGTGTTTCCCAAACAAAAATGACATTTTTGAATTTGAGATTTTTATAAGAAAAACTAACAGAACCCCAACAAAACTGTTATGTAAAAAATGTATCAAAGAGATCTTAGAAAAACAAGATTTTTGAAAGAACAACTCATGATATATTACACTGCCATCATTTATAGAAGACTGAGACAAGAGTCATGTTTCTGTCTTCCCTGCTGCTCTTTCACCTCATTGTGTCCTGCAGAAATGTATTTCTGTTGTTGGACAATGCATGCAGCTATGTTATTAATTTTTGAAGATTTTCTCATAAAGTTTATGGTTTTTCAGATGTGTTTTCATTTCGGATCCTGCTGGAGTTTTACTCAGAAGAATATAAAAGTCTGGCATGCCGCCTTGTCTGTTGATCTTTTTTCCTGTGTGTTTTAGTTTATTTCTTGCTGGATTGTGCATCTCAGGCATGATATATTTTTCTCCCCTCTGAATTGTGTTTACCTGGTTTCCTGCTGTGAATCAATCCCAGTGGTACAGAGTGACCCGTTTTTCCTATGGTTGTCAGTGCTTTCTTATTGTGAGTCTTTGAGGGTTTTTGTTTTGGTTCAGTCTCCGTTTCGTCTCCATCATTTTATGCACCAAAAAGCCTTTTGGCTCATCGTTTTTGCTTATTAAGTAACTCTCACTTTCTCTGTAGGTTTCCAGTTCTCCTGCCCTGGAAACCTACACTTGACCGTGACACTTTTGTTTTTTTATAAATTAGTCTTTTTCATATTTTAACAATGCATCATTGTGGAGGCAGCTTTGGCCTCTTTGTGGTTTAGCTTCACTTCATTTGAGTAAACAAAAAAAAGCCTATGAACAACAGCACCTGAATGAAACTGTACATCAAAAGGAGTTCTTTTTAACCCCTTAACGGGACCAGATACTTCTCCCCTTTACATTTGAAGGTGAGATTTAACATTTTACTGACCTTTAAGACCCACTCCAGTGAAAACTGTGATTTTGGTGTTTTTAACATGTTCTTTTGGCAGTTTTCTCTTGCTGGAGGACAAATATTAACTCTTAGTAGTCTGGGACCTTTTTGGGCGTTTTTCTACTTTTCACATTATTATTATTTTATTAAAACTTTTCTTGTGGCAATACTTGATACAAAGATGTATCGTTGAATACGTTGCACAATAATTTCTTTATGAGCCTGAAACTATCCAAAAAACCCGACTCCTAATGGTAAATTTTGTTTTTTTTAAGCAAAAATGACCCCAAAATTTTTAAAATATATTTTTTTAAACTTGTCCTGTCCAACAGCTGAGAAAACAGATTTGAGCTGAAAAAAGGGGATAAAGAAAATCAGATCAAGCTGTTTTTATCTTTCATAGAAAAAAATTAAATGGGTAGAAACAAAATCAAAAATCAAAAATTTCACAAAAAAAGCAAAGACAAGGTAAAAACTATGTGGAAACATGTCTGAAAAAACAGACAAAGCTCAATTAAGCTATTCAAAGTTCCAAGGATTATTTGCAAAGGCTATCACAATTATGTGTCAACTCTTCTTATGTTTGCTTTAGACCCAAAACTTTTGGGTTTAAAACAATTTTTGACTGAAAACATTGGTAATTGGGGGTCGGTGTCATTTCTGTGTCATTATAAACAGTTGATTGGAAAATTCATCAGTGAGTTTAGAGACTACTGAGGGTTAAGAAAATTAAGCTGAAAATTGTATTTCTGAATATTTCTTCTTTCGAACTGCGTAAATCAGGACCAGACAAAAAATACAGTTTATAAAAAAAGATTTTAGTTGTGGCATAGAACCTACTGGCAGCAAGCCACAAGCTCCCTGATCCACTCCATTCTGATGAGTCCACCTGCAGACAACTAGATCCATGCACGTCTAAATATTCATTATCTAAAGTGGTATCTGGCTCAAAACTTTCCGGCTGGATCGCTCCAACACTGCTCGCCATGTTTGTTGCACCAGTAATGTTAGGGTTGTGAAGGGCTGTGACCTAATGGAAGAGTTTGTTAGCAGAAAGCTTTCAGTAACAGGGAGGAAAAGGGGGGCGGAGTTGCTCAGCGCCAACAGTCCCGCCCACAACTCAGAGTTGAACTACTAATAAACTACCGCCGCTCTACTGGAAAACAATACAGTTTTTTTAAATTTTTGCCAGAAACATCATAATCATTTTTTAAAGACAGCTGGAAACACTTTTACAATAAATAAAAAAATGATCAGGTTGGGATTCTAACATAATAAACTTTTATGAAAGCAAATTTAAGGCAGTGAAATTACACAAAATATTTACAGGCACAGATAAGTAAATCCTCTGCATTATAGTTGCTGTCTCATAAAATCTTACTCTGCTTAATAGAAGGAGGTACATTTTGCCATTTGCTTTAAACTTGTTGTGGCTGCAGGCACATCACTCGCTAAAATCCGGATGTGTTCTCCATGTTCTCTTTTACCTATTTGCCAACTTTAACATTTCAACACAGGCTAGACTTCAGTAAATATAATCAAGTTGGAGTTCCATGAAAAATGGGAGAAAAATGATGAAACGGTTTGCCACAGAGCCGAAAAGATGAATCAACCCCATTAGTCATCAATGATCTAAAAATAAATGGCAGCTGTTCTGATGGCTGATCACTAAAGTTATTTTTCCAAGCAAAACATACTCTGAACTCCTGAAATATTAAAAGAAAAACTGACTAATGCAAAGTGGAATGATCAATTTTCTTTACCAAAATGACACTAAAAGACCATGCACCTCATAGCTAGGATGAGCTGTCTACTTCCATTTCAGCCATAACCCACATTATTTTCTAGAGTTGAGGATCCAACCTTCAAAAACAATATAACTTAAGTTTTTTGACAGAATGTAACATTTTTTGTCCTTTACAAAATTCACCCTTACTTAACTTTATTCTTTATGATTGATGAAGGAAAGCAAAACTTCAATTTTTTTGTTTGTTTTTTGTTTTATTAGTAGATACCAGAGGTGGAGCTAGAAAGTTTTATAGGTTAGGGGTTTTCAGAAGGGTAGCAAATCAAAGAGATTATTTAAATGTAATATTAATTAAATGTTTGTGAATAATAATTGATATTGACTCAAAAATTGGGGGAATAAGTGGTGGGGCAAAGCTCTCTACCCCTCCCATAGCTCCGCCCCTGGAAAATACATGTTTTAACCGTGTTCTATTTGTGCTATCAAAGTTTAGTCTGACGACCTTTTATGTACCTGAGAAGTAGTTTAAATAGTAAGTAACGTTCATCCTTATACCTTTTTGCTTGGTTGTCTACCACTGCTGAGCTCTGCACTTATTAGTCAGCCTCCGTTCTCCCCTCTCTGTGGCAAAGACTTCATGATAAGAAAGAACAGCTGAAGTGGCTCAGCTCCTCTCTTTAGAAGCTTACTTTGGCCTTCTGGGCAGAAGCCTAGAGGCCAGGACATGCTGAGTGAGTTTTGGAACCCTTTTATGTGTGGGAGAAGCAAGAGAAACAGTGAAGCCTTTGCAGGAAGTTTGGAGAGAACTCCTCAACAGGAGGATACACTGAATATATTCATCCCCAAATGAGTTCTGGTTTTTAAAAGGTCACATTTCATGCCACTCACAGTGATCTTACCTACACAGCTCGTCTCTGGAGCAGTAGTTCTGTAGGCTGAGGCAGTTGGGCTTCACAACTCTTTCCTCGCCTCTCTGGTTCTCCTCATAGGAGCATGAAGGGACGATGGTTTTCCTCCGGCGCTCCCCACACAGAGTGTCAGTGCAGGGACAGAAGAGCAAAGCAAAGCTGTACTCCTCTGGGACACGCTCCAGGAAGCGCCGCAGAGCTTTGTGGCATTTCTGGCGGTTACAGCTGTTGTCAGTTTGTGTTACCGGCTTGGTGCAGGCAACAACATATTCTGACCGCAGGGAGCCACATTTCTCGAACAGCCCACAGTTCTGTGCTGCCTTCAAACACTGGTTTTGCCCGTCCACGGATAGAGAGGAAGCTTTTGGAAAAGTGCACCAGAAAAAAACACACATGAAGCTGTGTGAAGGTGAAGAGCAAAATCAGAACTTTAGTAAATCAAGGTGAGGAAATCTACCTGCAACAATGGAGGCCATTCGATACATCTCAATGTTTCTCAGCAGATTTAACTCCAGTTCCTCATACGGTGACACCTCGTACTCTTCATACACTAAAGCAAAGAGCACAAAACGACTACATAGACTATGGAGCAGATTTTTAAAGAGCCCGTTGCTCTGCACATGCCAGTTTTTCACCTACCTCCAAACCTCACAGTCCAGTAGACCCTGAGGCAGTGTTCCTCCCTGCGAGAGCCACGCTGACACTTGCAAACCTGAAGTGGGCGATAATGCTGCAGTGAGCTCTGAGCCTCCAGGCACTCCAAGCGAGCATCTGGACCAAGAGGCGACACTGCTTCCTCCGCCGAGCAGTACTCCAGCAGTTGATAGAGTCCCATGCAGGACTGGTCCTGGAGGCACCTCTGCTCTGCCTCTAGACAGTCCAAGGATGCAGATACTGCAAGGCTGCCTGAAGGAAAAGCAGGGGTGGAAGTCAGAGGATGAAAGCTTCTCTATTGCCTTTAGCTTTGAAATTGACTAATCTTTTGAGTTCATTTAGACAAAATACCAAGAGGAATGCAATCTAAAGAGCTGGACTAAAGTTTGCTGCACTAACAAAGGAGATGAAATGAAATAAATGATCATTTAACAGATTACCATATGTATGCTACATGTTGAAATATTTTTAACTATTTTTTGTATTTATACACTGCCGCTGATTGAAATGTTTTCCCATCAAACCGGTTCCATTCAAAATGCACCCAAAATACTGTTCATATTCATCCACTAACAGTTGATTCTCTTCCAATATATGCCTAAAAACCTTTTGTAAGCATTAGTTTCTTATAGGAATTAAAGACCCACTGCATGAAAATCCCGTTTTTTTCGTGTTTTTAACATGTTATTGTGGCCTTTTTCTGTTGATTGAAGACATATACAAATAAAATTAAGCTTAACATTGAATTTCTGAGTATTTCTTTATTCAGATTGTTGTGAAACAGAAGGAGACAAAAAAATGCAATTAAAAAAGAGCTTTGATTGACACGCTCAGGTGTGCATGATGGAGAATCAATGCTGTAGCGGGTTGTAATTCTAACAGAGGTGTGTGAGGGGCTGTAAGATAGCAGGAGACCATGAAAACAGAGAGCTCTCTGCAATGGGGGAAGGGGGATTGCACCACCCAAAACTCAGAGGTGAATTTCCTTTCAACTACTGCCACTCTGCAGAAACTATGTCCTAGCAAACTTTTTTTTTTGTGTATTGTGCTTAAAAAAATGGCTTAATCATAATAATGATTTGAAAAAGAAAAACCACTGGGAACGCTTTTACTATAGATCAAAAGGCGATCAGGTGGGACTTTAAAGAGATGTATTGGATTTCTAAAGTCTGTCTCAGCTTTTTTGATTAACTGTGTGTAACCCTGGAGGATTCTCAATTCATTATGCAGAACAGTTTCAGGAAAATGACTTAAAGTGCTCCTGTTTGGGCCTTAAATCATCTGCAATTCTTCGTTGTTTCTGTTATTCAGTCTGATGAAAAAAAAACACTTTATATATATATATTTTGTCTACTTATCATTACAACAGAGATGCCAAAAATAACAGGACTTTTAGATGGAAATTCTGCATGAACTCCAGCAATTGTTTGGGTCCATAACCTGTGACAAAAACAAACCTTCAGTCAAACATTAAAAACAGTTTTTTTGTGTGGTTTTTTAGAGATCCCCATCCTTTCATGAACATTCTGAACCTTTTACTATTCTGTCAAACCTCGTTTTACACACTATCTTGGTAAATAGTTTCTCACAGCCAAGTGTCCACTGGTTTTCAGATATGCAAAAACACAATTTATTACAACAAACCTTTTCTTGGAAATTCAGAAAAATATTTCTTAGACTTAGCAACTTTATTATTTCTGCAAAAAAAAAGCAAAACGTATGTGAAAACCTTTATATAATGTCTTCACGTGAAAAACACTAAGGATTTTAGCCATTTGAACAGCTGTGGGCAAAGCCATTTGTAGCAAAGAACCCATCCACAGGGAGCAAGGTTTACACCACTGTCAGGCTCTCTCTGCGCAAATTCAACATTTCCAAGCAATAAATGTTATTCTGGCTTCAAATGTTGCTTTCACACAATGTTTTCCCCACAACACACCACCTCTTGTTGGAATGCAGCAGCTGCTAGTCCTGAAAAACACATGCCATGACCTGAAGTTAATGATTCCATGTGCAAAACATTGATCACTTTAACACATACAGGTCAAATGTGACGCTCTGAATGCGTCTCTTCTCCTACGAATGTGCTGGTCCAAAGCCTAACTCTGTGTCCTCTGTGATTGAGACTTTTCATCGATACGTTTCTGACTGAAATGATTGGAAAACCGCTAATCGTTTCATAATGTTGACTTTTTTTTTCTCTGCGAGAAGCACAATGCGGGAAGACCGAACAGCCTGAGGCAGACAAAGGAAGAAAAAAAACCCTAAAAGCTAAAAAAAAAAAAAAGATTCTGATGGAGAGGAAATTAATTTTCTCCAACATGACACATAATTGTTCCCATAAATTACATGTGCACAATGATTCCAGACTTAGAAAGTAGTTGGGGTTGACACTGTGCAAACAATTTTCCCACTTCATCCTATTCATAAGCTGTAAGCTGCACAAAAATGTGCAGGGAAAGACAAAGAGGTGTTGAGATCTGTGAAAATAAAGTGACTGAATGAATGCGCTTAATGCCTATTAACAAATACCTGACTTATCCTTAGATATACTTGTGCCTCAAGATATACTGTATATCACATGAGCTCGTATGCAGACACACAAAATTGTGTTAGATTTGTCACACACTTCGATTAAGCTCCTGCTGAGAGGCGCCACAAAGCTCTTCTGCCATACAATTCTGCTGCTGCATGTTTTGCAATCTCAGGCGCTGCTTGAGGTCCGCGTCTCACCTTGGTATGAGACATATCATAAACAGAAGCCACGCTTCATCGTCGCTGCAGGAAAACTTCCAAAGCTACCGCAGTGACTCCATAGGAGGTGGGAAGGGGGTTTGGAATCACACAGAGCGGTGAGTCACAGTCACAGCACCCCAGGATGTATAGCTGAGATGATCACCTGTCTGTCTGCCAGCCACAGGATTTTCATAATTACGCCAACGTGTTAAATCTCACAGTGTTTAGCCGCAGTTTAAACAAGCTTCACATAATCTGTTGTTTGGGCACCGAACAACATCTTTATTATTCTTTCTCAGTGTTTTCCCCTGAGGCTTCACCGCTGATGAATCAAGACGATCACACGTTTTAGGTTATGAAAGCTTTTCACTGCTCATCCGCACTCCCATGAGCACTGAATGTTCATGAATGAAATCATTCTACAACCATATACTGTCAGCTCTGCAGCTCTGTCAAATTTTATCCAATCAACACGTGTGTTGATTGGATAAAATGGAAAAGGATGATGGAATAAAAAGCTCATTTTGTGGCGTAAAGGTAAAGGACAAACTGAGGAAGCGCTTTTATGAGGTTGGAGAAAAAAACACTAAAAACGGAGATGAATTACTGTGATATGTGTGTTGTAATACACTCTATTGATTTCTCGCTGGAGTGATTAATAGAATTTGTGAGGCACTGCTGATGAGAATTAACGTCACAAATGCCGCACCACACACACGGCCTATGTTCACATGGAGCAACACTTCTTCTGCAAACTCCTTTTCCGTCCTTTCAAACACGCAGTGTCCAGATTGTTGGGCAGTAATTTAACTGGAGTGGAGACTGTGGTGTAAAAGTGGGATTATGATATGAAATGTGCTCAGGCTTTGTGACAGAAGAGACTTGTCGACAGGAAGTCACAGACTCGAGAAGGAAATTGCGGCAAAGAAAAAAAAAAATGGAGCAAAAAGAAAAACATGCCAGCAACTACTTGTTACTACTTGTGCTCATTCATCTCCAGTGAAGTCAAACTAGTTGCATTACTTCTCATGGATGTCAAACAGGTTTGTGCACTCAAATGTGCATGCCTTCAAAATAAAAGCTTAAAAAAAATTCAATTTAAAGCCTGAGTTAATCATCAATAAACACGATCTGACAAATCATTTTTTACTTAAATTCAAAATAAAAGTGAGAAAAATCAACCCAAAACACACCTTTTCCTGCAAATTCACTCACAATCACATAAAGGTGCACAAATGCACATACATTTGCATATACACATGGGTTAAAGATCACTCCAGTCATCTTTTGATCTATTTTAATGATCCCAGTCGTCTTTTAATTAGAATTATGCCATTTTTAGCCAAAATGTTTAAAAAACATCATTTTTTTCTAGGGTATAGTTTATATAGATATAGTTTATCACATCTGAGTTGTTGGTGGGACCATTGGCGTGAACTAACCCCACTCACCTTCCCCTCCTTATTTCTGGAGTGTTTTCTACGTCACAACTACAATCTTTATCCAACTGCATTTTTGTCATCTGGTCCTGCTTTACAATTATTTGGATAAAGAAATACTCCGAAATGTCATTTTAAGCTTTATCTTGAGCTCTAAGTACTCTAAGAACAAGTTAAAAACACCAAAAACACTGTTTTCATCAGAGAGGGTTTTTAAAGAAGAGAAGAAAACAGATAACCCAATTAGCCAAAATGGATTGGCTTCTGAATTAAGCTGCTGACTTGATCTCTCAGGCAGGAAATTAGTCTGATCTGGCGGATTTTTGAAATGACAATGTTTCACGCTCACTTTTACCTCATAGAAAACATTATTACATTATGTATGATGCATTTCTGCGTGGCTTGATTTGACTCTTAAACCTGGCGCACACATAAAGGCAGAAACAAAAAGCATTTCATGGTGACACCTGACTAAGCAGCACTTGTTAGGGTTGATGATTGGAAAGGCAGACTCTCTTACTGCAACAAAAGTGCTGATTTGTATGAGCAGGATGACACAAAAGATCCAGGTTTAAAATGGCAACTTTTTTAAACCATTTTTTCTTCTAAATATTTTTAAAGAAAAACTAACTATAATGACAAATCACCCACAATATGTCACCAACTTTATGCTTTTATTTTTAGTCTAGTGTGTTCAAACAAAGCCCAAATTGGTGGCAACTTTCTCAATCTGGCACCTTTTGAGATGGATCCATTTGGTATTGTCCAGTTTAGAGTTTTACAATCCAAAATTTAAAAGTGCAGGAACAAAATTACCATAGTTCTGAAATCCTCAGACTGTCATTAAGCAAGAAGTGGGACTTAATCTGAGCAGATCTCAAAACCAGACCTCATGGAAGCAAACAGACCATGAGAGCTTTATTAACTGGCCTATTTATCACAATTAAGCGTAGCCTTTATTGTTTAAGGAAGCTGTGGTGGGATGCAGGCAAAACCCACAAAGACACGTGGTTTTTTTTTCTTTGACGGTTTTAGACTCACAATAATGACACTTAAACTATAGTTTTGTTTTTTTTTATATTACATGACACAAAAAACCAGGAAAAAAACACAAATTGTACAGTAAAAAGATACAGAGCCCTGGAGATGACATAAAAATGTAATAAATACAATGTTCCCTCAAATTAGCATTTTGTGTGCACAAATTAGTATTTTTGTGCACAAGGTATGGAGCCCTGGACATGAAATTGAAAAAAAACAAAAAATCAAATTAAAGATTGTTGTGTACTGATGTACAGAAGCAGTCGCAGCCATTTTTATTGCTGCTGTGCATTATTCGTGTTACACAGAAGCATATGCTGCATTGTAAAATCCCGTCTATTGTGACTCCACATTCAAAATGACAAATCTGTTGTAGGTTTCTCGATGACTGTAAAAGCCGCATGTCAAAGCCTAAAAAACAACCTGTTTTCAATGAGCAGCCAAACGGCAACTTCTTCAGCAGAAAGCACCACCTATTGACCTAACTGTCAAAGCCACGTGTTTCAAACTCTTGGCTTCTTCATGTGTGTCAAAAAGCCTTGAAATGCTCACGTTTTCAGTAGTATCTCAGTTTTGTTCCCTGCATCCTTGATTGAAGACTTTTTCTTTAAGAATTTGCCAGCAAACATGGAAACATCTACCCAGTCATAAAAAACATTAAGCTGAACGTTTGGTGAATTTCTAATGAGCTCCTGCTGCTCTGCAGAAAATATGTCTTTAAAGACGACACAGGATTTTGGCTAAAAATGGCATAATCATAACTAAAAGACCACTGGGAATGATTTTACAATAGAAAAAAATATAGATGGAGTTGGACTTTAAAGATAATATACCCTAAAGCAGAACCTATCTGTCCTTCATGACTAAAAACTATGTAACTACACACAAAAACCTTTTTTACTTTGTCAACGTGTTTTTTATCTAAAAATCACTGTCTGCTTCAAGTTCATCTCATTTATCTTTGAATACAAGAACAGTTTTTTTAGTCTTCAGTTTAATTCAGTTGGATGTGAATCTGGAGCTTTAATGAATATACACCACAGATGCTATTTCGTTGATAGAATTCTTAAGTTGTGCTTAAAACCTTTTTCTTTGTTTCCAGTCCTCTCCCAATGCATTTACGCCACTCTTTCAAAGGCAGGATGTCGGAGGGTCATGGTCGGCCACTGGCAATAGAAACTTTCGACAAGCCTACACATACTATCAAGCTTTATCGAGACCCCTTCACGGACATTTATAGACTGGAGCAGATGGACAAACTGAAATCACACAGGAGTTCCACACAAACGTACGTGAAAACTGGCCGTCACCTCACATTTCTCTTCCTCAGTGGGAGCCTGACAGTCACTGTTTCTAGTTGCAGTTGTTCCATATGGTGACTCTGCAGGACAAAGTGTTCCTGACAGAAGAAGCGCGTTCAAACGCTTACATACGCGTACATTTGCATGCACTTTCATTTTTTTCAGGCATCTTTAAGTTAGCAGCAGTTGTGCATCCCCATCTCAGCCCTGCTGTGTCTGATTAAATTATTATTTAATTTACTTCCATTTTCTTCTTTTTTTATCTCAATACAGGTAATTAAGTTGTTTGCCATTTATATCATTTGTCACTTGAAATCTAGTAGAAAGGACTTTGTGAACAAACTCAAGAATTGAAGTGAAATTTACCAAAAATCTGCATGTTCCATTCATAAAGTCCATGAATTCTTTTTACTTCAAAGAACCTTCTAACATTTTTCTGTTTATGTGATTGCTCTTTTTTATGCTTAAAAAGTTCCCCTTTTCTTAGTTCAGTTGTGTAGAGAACAGATTTAAGCAAAAAAAAGACTTTGGAAAGAAAATTTAAATGAAAAGACAATAAATCAAACCATGACGAATCTTATAATGAATCTAAATGATCAAATTAAGTTTTTGGCAGCAACACCTTCCCTGAGTGGTGAACTATCAATCTGTTGTGTTGATACCAATTCATCAAAACACAGAACAACTAAACCAATTCAAACACTATAAAAACATGTTTTTCTACAAACAAATGTGTACATCCAGTTACAAGAGATCAAAACATTTAAATCTAGAGAAAGAATTTTGACTCAAAACTACTTGAAGACGATACATGCATGAAACCTCTCAAAAATGTATAGCTGTAAATAAATCTTTGTTAATAATTGGATCAAACTCACCTCTAACGCCTATTAATGAAAATGAAAATGTCCTATAAAGCACATATTTTTATTGTATGTTTTTAAAAAAGATCAGCATCTCAGTATTTTATAGAAAACAAATGAAAAAATTATTAAGGTGTACATTTTTAGAACTACTCAAATAATTAGTTAAGCCATAAAAATGACTGATGATGAATCTAAATGAGAATCTAAATGGACCGAGTGACCCCTTCCACCTGGCCTTCCAAACAGGAAGTACCCGCTGGTCCCAAAAATCCTGAATCCCATAGACTTCAACAGAGAAATAAACAGCTTTTACTCAGTTTGTCAGAATAACCATTCTTGGTCTGATACCTTTTTTTAATAAATTCTTGAAACTGACCAATCAGAAGATTTAAAAGTAAAACGCCTCACGCCGAACAATCCATTTGTTTGAATGACAACGTGTAGACTTCCGACAAGCTCACTTCTGATTGGAATGAGTGACTGCCAAAGAAATGTTGACTCAGCGACTCAGACTAATCACTGCTGACTGACGTTGTCTGGCTCCAAACTGTCGGTCTCCGTATCGTGGAAAAATAGTGACTGAATTGACTTCATTTCGTTGGAGCTGGAAGTAAACTGTTTTCCGCGGATGATATCACACCATAAGTCCAGTTCTCTTTTACAGTCAGTGCTCCAAACACTAGTCAATCAATCAATCAAATCAGTCAATCAACCGTTTCAAACGTTCAACGTGAGATCTTTTGTTGAGGGATCTGATTGGTCACTTTCTAACTTCCTGTTCGGAGTGTGAAAGGTTAAGGGGTCATCGGAAGCATAAAAGCCCAAGTACTACATATAACTACACTTTTATTTAAAAATAAAAAAAAAGTTTCAAAATGTTGCTCGTCTTTAAACTTTGATCTAAACTCTTTACAGCGAAAACAGCTGCAGACACACCAACAGAATAAATTCTAAAAAATCTTTAAACCAAAGAACAAAAAAGGGTTTCGTGTGCCCAGTTTGACAGAATCTGATGTTTTCAGGGGTTTATTTTTAAGTATATATATACACCTCCAAAAAGAGAAGAATCTCTTCTTTTTGAACAGATGTAAACAGAACAGAAACAGAACTCACAGTTTTACAGATTTTAATAGAAATTGTTGCACATCTTTGGGAATCCAGTGGCAACTCCTAAAGAAGTGGATGCAGAAATCATCCTTTCATGTTCTGACAGAGTGCACCTCGTACATGGCTAATGTCTCACCTAATGAGGTGTGCCACTCACTTCACACAGGACCCTCCCCCACAGCGCTCCAGGCTCGGTGCATCAGCCACTCAGGGTGTCTGGAGCGGGAGGGAATGTTTCAGGCTTCTACCTACTGCTGCTGCTGAGTGTGGTCCGAAATGTGATCGTGCCAAAACCATTTCTTGGCTGCGCTCAAGCAACAAACACTGACAGCTTCCGTCGGTCTGGACAATTTCCGTTTGTTTGTTTGAAGAACTCCATGCAGGATGCAGACAGAATGCAGTGACTGATAAGTGACACAAATTAGCGTTCAAGAAACTCGTTTTAATGAGCTTGACAGAGAGTAATCAGGTATCATGCTGATGTTCTTTGGAGTTATACTTGATTGGAGGATTCTAATTAAAATTATTAGCTCTCTGTGATGAATCTGAAATAGTCAGAAAAAGCTTTTTGTTCCTTTTTTTTCTTAAAAATCGTGTTTATTGGGTTTTTTTGGGCATCATTCCATGCATTGACAGCGTAACGACCAAGCATTAAGAGATGGGAATGAAGACTTGTGGGTAAAATAGTAGAGCAGACAGAGATGGACAAAGTGAGGAAAATAAGTCGCAAAAAAACTGTCCAAGTTTGTCAGCCCATTGTGGACCTGTGTAACTTTACATAGGCTCTAAATGAGCTGTAATAAATCTATGACAACCGTTGTTACGGCTCAATCAAGTCCAATTAATGAGGTACCAAAATAGCAACACTCAATTAGCTGTTGTATTCTGCAGTGGGATTTCTGAGTTAATCCACGGAGGTCTTTCAGTTATGAGCCAAAGTCAGGTATGTCATTTAACAACAAGACCATCAGTGTCTCAGGTTGTTTGTTTGCACGTTTTATTCTTGACAGCACTTTTAGGAAAAACTTCAACAAATCCCACTGGACATGTAAAAATCTGCACGGACTTCAGGCCAAACCAGCTCATGCATTGTGAAGTCCGGCAGTAGATGTTGGAGCTTTTAACAAATGCGCGCTTGTTTCCCTCGGTTCTGTTGACAGGCATGCTGGGAAGAAGGTTTGCACCGCCATCGTTGAGGTCACAGAGCAGGACAAAGTCCGAAACTTTAAAAGTAAAAAATGAAGGGCATGCCTATTTATAGATTAGCCACAGCAAGATAGAGTGTCATCATACCAACACTTAACAGTCTAGGAAAACTGTCTGCAGCTCTGTGACAGATTCCTCTATAACCAGGTAATCATAATTCAGCACAGAGTTTAAGTTTTGTTATCTTTTTTGCAGGTTTTTTTTTAATTTTGCAGTCAGGTGTGATGGCAGAACTAACGACAGAATGTCTTACTTGCATGCGTAATGATTCAGAACCCAATTAATTAGCACTTTGAGGAAAAAAAAAAAAACAACTTATTTGTTGGAGTGATTCCACCTGGATGCCTGGCAGGTAGCTTTGACACACCAAGTGGTGTGTCAAATGCCTACATTTCACAAGAAAGAATTTATCACATTTGTGATACAAATCTCCAATAAACAGTTCCAACTGGCAGCATCTCCTTGGATTCAGACGTGCCTGTGCTGCATGGCGCCGCACACTGGCTGGTACCACGTGAAGACCACTTCATGAACTTGGGCGAACAGCAGATCAGCAGCCACAGCACTCAGCAGGACCTCACATCCACACTGATGTAGTGAGTGATGTAACTGGCTATCAATAACCACAGAGCTTTCCACCTCTTTGGATGGGGGGGCATCCCCCTCCTCCTCCACGTTACTGACTTCAATCACAATTCGGAGGACCGTGAATCTGCGTGCGAAAGTGAAGGAATCCAAATCCGTCCACTGAAGTGTCAAATATCTCAGTCCCCCCCCTCCTTCCATCTGACCATCAAAGATTCCTGAAGCTCTGACACTCTCAGACCCCTCGTGTTACAGCCCAGAAGTTGTCAGCAGGAGACTTTAAACCTTTTAGTTGATCAACCGCTGATGTACATTTGAAGGGACAGAGAACGACTTTGTGGAGAAATCTCTCAATACAGTATGATGTCATTCATTTCTAAAATATAAGATTTTTGGTGATTTTTTTTCTCAAAAAGGAATGAATTTTAAGTTGTATGTTCATCTCGTGCTTTTCATTGTTTCTCCACATTTCCCCCTATATTTATTTTATTTTATTTTAAGAAAACACTTCAGAAATACATTGGCAACTGCAATCAGGATTCCAGCATCCAGGCATTCCTGGTTCAGTTTGTGGAATTAATCGATGATGGAGTTTTCCAGGATGGAAAAAGAGGAATATTTGGAAAGGTTAAAAAAATAAATATAAGCTCCCTACCTGGAGAGAAGACACTAAGCACAAGTCCAATGATCAGCATTCTGTCGGGATACATTGGAGAGCTTAGATTTGATGGGGAACTCGCACCCAGCTCGCTGCAACTCAGTGACCCAACTCCTGCTTCATCCAGTCTCCTCCTGCTCCTCTTCCTCCTCCGCTGCTGCTGCTGCTGCTGCGCGCACCCAGACAGTTCAGGACTGTCTATGGAAAGTTGACAGAACCGAACCGGAGCGATCCAAGTTCTCGCGATTTTTGTGGTCCCATTGACTTTGTTTCTAATAACTGATCTTATTTAGTATTTATTCCAATTAAAAAAAGACATCTAATTGAAGTCATTGAACGTGAAGGATCATCAATCTTCCGTGAACAGCCAGACGCGCAGACTCCAAAGAGTGAGTGCGCCACTTGCGCGTGCGGAGCTCCAAAGTTGTCCAGCCAGCGCGAGGTCCAAGGCGCGGAGACTATAATGATTGGCCCCTGGATAATGTGAGATTGTCCACGTGATGCTGAATGTTCCCCCCCGTGAGAGCAGCTGTCTTGTAGTGCCGTACGCAGACACTAGTTGGATCAGAATCAGCCAGTGGATCAACCTGACGGATCACAGGAGCTGCGTAACGCAAGAAAAAAAAAGATTGCACCTATTAAAATTCTCTGAATGGGACATGTTTGCGTGTTTTAAGTATGCGTTTTGTTGTTTAATTTAGACCTAGAAGGTCCTTTGGATGCTTGGGTTTTTAACAGGAGAATTCATCCTCGCGTTTTTATTCTATAATACCCTGATGGTTCATTATCATTTAGTCTCAGCTCCGCTCCGCTTCTGCGCACTGAGGCTGCAGATGTGAATTCCTTTATCTGGATTAAAATAAATAAAAAAGTTCAACCCTGAATTGTAAAACTTGTAAATCGTTAATGCAAAAGTATTTTTCATGTTGAATCCCAAGAGGTTTTTTTTTTCTTCCCTTTTGTGCATTATGGTGTAAACAAAATCAAATGAACATTTCTTTGAGGCTCCCTTTAAAGATTTTGAGAAAAAAAACACCCTTCTATCTTTTCACTTGTAAGTCTGCTTGAAAGTTGAGAAAAAAGTCACACATTTTACTCTTAATTTTACTTATGAGAAATGGTTTAAACTCCAACTTCCTTCGGAGTGAAGCAGCTTCACAAAGTAAAAGCAATTGATCTGGCATCCCCGCTAATTAATAGATAGCAGGATTAGTAGATGAATGCACGCTCCCTGTTTGACTGCACACTAGCAGCAGTGAGAAAACTGACAGGGACTGTCATTACAATGAACAAAAAAAAAGAAAGCCACTTAATGAGGCGCCGCAGGGGACTTGTCACTCAAAGTCTGACTAAAACTGTCCTTTTCCACTTACCTTTTAACCTCACATTTAGTTTTGCAATTTGTGACCACATTTATTAAAACTTTTTTTATTATTATTTTAGAGTGGCTTTAGTTACGTTTTTATTCAGTGCATCTCTCCTCCTGCTTCGCGGGTTAACAGATCTCAAGAAGGATTTCTCCCGTTTTGTGTCATCACTGCTAACACGTCTCAACAGCTCCCCCGTGTGGTCCACAAGGTACACTCGCTCAGGAGGTCAAAAGCATAATAAACCTACATGAATAATAATAATAATAATAATAATAATAATAATAATAATAATAATAATAATAATAATAATAACTTGAAACTAGCAAAAATTACAATTTCATATGATTCGAATTTAAAAAAATACAGAAATATACATTTAATAAATGCAAAAAGTGTTTTCTGAACAGCTATATTGTGCCGTATAGTACACACAAGGGGTCTTCAACCTAAGGCTCTGGAGTCACATGCGGCTCCTTTATCACTCTGGTGTGGCTTTTTAGCTTTGAAGAAAATTATGGTAATTAGAATAAATAATAGGTTTTAGTTTATTTGTTAATCAAGTTTTCTCATTCATGTTTATATTTTAACATGCCTGAAAACGAAGCAAAATAATAGTAAAAGTGTTAATTAACATTGTTATTGAAAGAGGTTTCAATCTTCTGCTGCACAACAGTGTTGTATTTCTGTTCAGAGATAAAGATCTTTAAGCATGGAATTGCATTTACATGTATAGATTTATTTTATTGAATTGAATTCACCAAAGCAGTTTATATCTGATAATAAAATCCCAAAAAATGATAGTGTTGCACCAAATTTATATGATAGAAATTGCTTTTATTTATTAATTTATTTATTTATTTGCTTTCTTGCATTTTTATTCAACTAAATCTGCTGCAGCAGGAAGATCTTGATTACAGATTACATCTATTGTAAGAACTGTTTATTTTTAGATTAGGTTTAAAGCACACATTCTTATCTTCTGCTGCACAGCAGTACGTAAAGTTTCTGTTCAGAAGCAAAGTTCTTCAATGAGAGAATTGCATAACAATAATAAGTACATTTACTGCTTTAGGAGGATCTTTTTTGACACTGAATTTCATCTTGAAAGGAACTAGAATGTGCTGCTGTTAGATTAAAATACATCAAAATTGTTATCTAGCCTAAAGAAAATATAACAATTTAATTATTGTAAATATTTAAAAGTTAAAGGGCCTAATGGCCACAAAAGAAGTGCGTTTTTATAAAAAGAGTAATGAGATTTTTCAGCTCTAGCTCAGAATTGCAGCTCTTTCAAGTCCTCGTCGGGATGGTTTTAACGTCTTAAAGCTTTATGTTTCGATTACCAGTTTTGAACGACAGGAACGACCATTTTTATGTGTTATTTTGGAATGACGGAGGAATGCTGTATGGCGGTTACTGGCAAGAACCATGCCGTGTGTGCTTTAACTCACGGATGTTAGCAACTGCAGTACTGAGGAGATCTTGGCTATGAATGTAGGATGATAAGTGTTCATGTGAAATTGATCGTCTGGAAAGCAGTGAGAAACAAAACGTATCAAGTTAAAAATTGTTTTAGCCTGCATTCACCCGGCCGCATTTCAATTAGTTGCTGTGTCTCATTGTTGAACTACAAGCTACAAACTAACTTTTAGGATGAGGTCACAGCAGCACGTGTGGCGTAACGATGTGACACAATGTACTCCCATTTAAAATAATTGTATGTACACAGTTAATGTATGAATCTTTCTTATTCCTTATTATGACACATAGAAAAAAGTATTTTTTATTGATCAAATTTTACCTTCAGGATTCTCTGCATTTTATGTTTCGACTTCCATAAAAGAGACTACTGCCTCTTCTTGTTGGCCACTTAAAGCACTGTTTGAAACTAACTTGTGAAAGTTGAGAAGGTTAAAAAATGTTGTAAGCAGAAAATTACGCACAGTTATAATTCAATTATTGTAAACATTTAAAAGCTACATTTTATAAATCAGTGGCTTAATGTCCACAAAAACATTTCAGAGTTTGAAATCAGAAAACTTTAATGGTTGAACAGTTCACTATTTGCTTCCAGACAGAGAAGACCTTAATTACTATCATTTCTCCTTACAATCAATTTTTTGAACATTTCTTTAGGGCTAAATATATATATATATATATATATATATATATATATATATATATATATATTTGTTCTTTTCCTGACTTTTTTTTCACTTTTCTAGTATAGTTTTAACCATGTTTGTAACTCATTGCTTTGTTAGGTGAGGGGGGTTCAGGGGGTATTGGTTGCCTTTGATTTAAATGTCTCCTGTGCTGTAGAATCAAGAACCTTCTTTGTCATTATGCGTTACAACACAAAACTGTTGGCGAAAGACAAAACCTTTGGCTGACTTGATGAAAACGATTGTTTTTTGCCTTCTCCTGCTGGTCGAGTACGGTACAGCGTTGTGAATGAGTGTCCAGTGGGTGAATGACTCCAATTAAAGCACTCCTGTTGCACTTGTTCCCATTGCTTTCACAGGTATGTCTAAACACAGCAGGTGTGCTCATCAGCTCAAGATGTCTATAGAGCAGATGTTCACGAACACATGCTGTTCATGAACATAAGGGATTTGAAATGAAACATCTGGCATTTAACGGGGTCCTGGTTTGTTGAAAGAAATGCTTTACTGGAGAAAAATCCCATCACACTGTTTTAAATCAATGCACAAGTAAAAGCACTTTGACCTCAGTTATTAACAAATTATTAACAAAGAACTGACCTCTATAATGTCTTTTACTAATCCCTAAAAAATACATGCATTGATATAGGATTTTTTTTTTACTTTGTTTATGTGTATTGTTATAATAACTCTAAAGGAAAATTCCATAGATAAAAAAAGAACTCCAGTTAGGTTGTTTTTAACCCAACTATGAGGTTAAAAAGAGACACACTTTTTCAGGGAAAAAAATGGTGTGTGTACAGTAATTCTAAATTATATAAAATCTTTTTATATTTATTTATTTATTCATTCATTCATTCATTTTGCTCTGTTCATATATATTCAGACAAGTACTGACAGGGTGCGCCACTTAACACACGTGACCCAACCGGAAGTGCAAACATGCTCATTCAGTTTCGTGGAAATTAAAAGGAATATCTACTTTCACGTGTCTTTAGGATTTGCCCTGGGAATATAAAATTACGCAAAGTGACGGATTACGATTGAAGCCTTTTATTGGTAGAGAAACGGGTGACGCTATTGGATTGGCCAATACTATAATTTTCAAGTTCCCGTAAAGTATCGCGATTCAATTCGTGAAATAAATCCCTAACGCGGCTTCGCAATCGGCCATTTCGTCTGCACAGGCCATCAGCCGAGCAGGGCAGCTGGGTAACATCGACTTAACTGGTAACCTGAAAGACACATCAAGAACATCGCAACATGAGTGAACAAGCTATCTCATTCGCAAAGGACTTCTTGGCTGGTGGTATCTCCGCCGCCATTTCCAAAACAGCCGTCGCCCCAATCGAAAGAGTGAAGCTTCTCCTTCAGGTAAAACTTTCCGGAAGGCTCGCCTCGTTAGCCGGCTAGCTTGCATAATTCTCCTGTAAATGCTTCGGATGTGTCGCTTCCTAGCTTCCTGGCTCACTCGAAGACTCAAAGGTTATAGCCTGCCGCTGTGTTTGTGTTAAAATAATGAAGCGGTTTGGAGGTGTGGGGTTATTAGCTTGAGGTCATTGACGCAGAGGAAATGACCTACAACGAGCCGGGCTGCTAGCGTTAGCCTGACGCGTTAACCTTAGCCGGCGTAGCTAACAAAGGACAAACGCTCATAGTGAAGTGGTACACTATGTTCTTTTCAGTGACTTTGGGCCTATTTCCATTCAATATGTGTTTATTGGAGATATAGTTTTGTCAATGCAGTAGGTCAGATATATTAGACCTTTGACGGATGAATAAATCGTTATAGCGGCTTGTGCGGAATGCATTTGATGTTAGCGACGCAGAAGAGCTTGGGCCCGGTGCGGTGATTCATACCGGCTCACACACGCATTCCAGTTCCTCCCGAAGGATCACATAAATGTAAAATGTAGCGTTTTTTTTTTTACATTTTCTACCAACAGTAATGTTAGTGGAATTTGGTGTGTTTGCAACTGGGCAATATTTAGATCAATATTCCCGATTGATTGCTGGTAAACACTTGTTTGTTATAGAAATATCCACCTGACTTTTACAACTTTGACAAGGTCATCACAGTTTGTGACTGTCATGTGTCACAACTTTACTGACTTCCTTGTTTTAATTAAAACTTCTTTCTTTCACTATTTTAGGTCCAGCATGCCAGCAAGCAGATAACAGCAGACAAGCAGTATAAAGGTATCATCGACTGCGTTGTCCGTATCCCTAAGGAGCAGGGAGTCCTCTCCTTCTGGAGAGGTAACCTTGCCAATGTCATCAGATACTTCCCCACCCAGGCCCTCAACTTTGCTTTCAAGGACAAGTACAAGAAGATCTTCCTCGATGGGGTTGACAAGCGCACCCAGTTCTGGAGGTACTTCGCTGGAAACTTGGCGTCCGGCGGCGCTGCTGGAGCTACCTCCCTCTGCTTCGTTTACCCCCTCGATTTTGCCCGTACCCGTCTGGCAGCTGATGTGGGAAAGGCAGGACAAGAAAGAGAGTTCAGGGGTCTGGGCGACTGCCTGGTGAAGATCTTCAGGTCTGATGGTCTCAAAGGCCTGTACCAGGGCTTCAATGTCTCTGTGCAGGGCATCATCATCTACAGGGCTGCATACTTCGGCATCTATGACACAGCAAAGGGTATGCGGTTGATATGTACCGAAGCATAGCGTGACGTGTGTTAAAAGCTGGAACTGACGTTTTGTTTTTGTTTACAGGTATGCTTCCAGACCCAAAGAACACCCACATATTGGTGAGCTGGATGATTGCACAGACTGTAACAGCAGTTGCCGGCTTGACTTCCTACCCCTTTGATACTGTTCGTAGACGCATGATGATGCAGTCTGGCCGCAAGGGAGGTGAGTATATTGCCTACCTCGACACAATTTGAGTTTTCTCTTGACCTTGTCTGACCTCAAACTGTTCGCCCTTCAGCTGACATCATGTACAGTGGAACCATCGACTGCTGGCGCAAGATTGCACGCGATGAGGGTGGCAAGGCTTTCTTCAAAGGCGCTTGGTCCAATGTTCTCAGAGGAATGGGTGGCGCCTTCGTGCTGGTGTTGTACGATGAGCTGAAGAAAGTCATCTAACTCTTTATGTTGTCACATCACTGTCCAATTTGGCTAAATGTATTAACTTTCCATTTCTATGGACTTTGCATTCTGCCTTATTTATGGGAACAAATTAGTGTCTCACCAGTTAGCTGTGGGCAATGGCTGTACCAGTTGTGCAACTTTATGATTTTAAGACGTTCCACGCCCTCTTTACCAATGTCATTCCTGATAAAGAAGTATGAATACCTCCTCCTGTTAATAAATAGGTTTGTATGGTCCCAACCTAAATAAATCTATTCTGGGGAACAAACTTAACCAATGTCGACTGTCTCCTCTACTGTCATAGCACGACATGAACAGAGCTGGATAATGAAATGCACGAAGTGGATTACACCTAGTTGCTATATTTACGCACGCTTATCTGGCTGAGCCTTCTTGGTTTCACCGTGGTCACTTTTAGGATTGTAGAAAGCACTGAAGTGTCTGTTCTTTCATGACATTCCTGTAAGAGCACAAAAGGAGTTGAAATGCTTCAATTAATGGTCCTGTTGGGATTTTGATAAGGTTGCTAGGATACGATTCAAAGCGATTTTGATTTTTTTTTTTGAAGAAATTTAATTTCTAGTTAAATGACATTGAACTTCAGGTTGACTGAAGAAATAAAATCTAAACAGTAATTACTTTGCTTTCTAAGATTCCTATAAGTATAAGCAAAATGCACTGACTCCTTTTTGCACATATAGATGAATGATTTAGTTGCATGAAAGTGAAAGGAAAGCTTGTACATTTGCTGAAAATATAAGATTAATTTGTCCTTGTAAACATAAAGTCCCATTACTGGGTGTGAAAGGGATTGGGTGTTAAAGTGCTGGTTTTTTCATTAGTCATAGCTGAAACCAATGATGTTACTGGGCAGAAAAGACTTGCTTTGGGTTGGGTTAGCAAAAAAAGAGATCGGTATTGGTGGATGAAGCTCTGTAAATAGTCAACGGCAGCAATGAGATTCACAACCACTGATCGCCATTATCTTGACGAGGAAGTTTCAAAGTACAAGCTTAGAGATCTGACCTCATTTTGGGACAGTAGGGGGCGCTAGCTCCAAACAAATGTACATTCTCACCGTTTGGTTTGCTCCCACAATCTGAAAAAGAAAGTAAAACAATCATTTTCCAACAAAAGAATTAAGTGTCAAGTACCAGATGTTGGGTTTTGTGTTTACAATCCCAAACAAATGTGCAGACTAATGACACACAATGTCCCCCCAATGAAAACTGCTGCATTTATCACTTCATTCAGATTTAGATCAACCTTCATTTTAACGTGTTCTCACACCTCATTGTTTAAAGTATCACAATGTCTCACAATGAAGTGCAACCAACTTTGCCAAAACAGTTTTTGTCGTGTGCAAAAATAATCTGTTTATTGAAGTGCTGACAAAGCTGCTAATAAAGAGGACTTACAGCTTCATTTAATGAACTTTGTGTTAGTTTTTTTGCAGGGAAGCTTGATGGTACAGGGTTTAGTGATACATATTTTTCTCAGTTACTCAGTCTTATGATTTGTAGCACAGCCATTTCTTATAAAGCCTGGAAAAAGGGATAGTTAGCAACAATGGAAAGCTGCAACAGAGGATTCTTGTTTTTTTAACAAGGTAGATGTTTAAAGCAGAAATGATTTTATAAGGATACATTTGGTTTAGGCTAGATTTTGGTTTGTTGGGTTTGGCCCTCCAGCTCCAGGCCGAGGCAAGGGTCGACTAAATTCTGCTTTCATTCAAAGTTGAAAAACTCAGTTTGATTCTCTTATTTTATTCGATGTGAAACAGAAATATATTTTAAATAAATACATAAAATAGATCTCTTTAAAACAGCATTCAACAGTCTGCAAATAAAATATATTGACTTATCTGTATGGAGACGTACTTTTATTGGCAGAAAGTTACCCAAACCATTTTCAAAATATAGCTATAATAAGTGTTTCCTGTTTGCTCTCATGTTTTTAGATATAATTTAGTCCGTACTACCGTAAGTAATGTTTTGACATAAATGAGGTTCAGTAGTTTCCTCATAAAATATGATTTTAGTGGGGATTTTTTTTGTCACAACTACAAAAAAAAATGAACTACACTTGTCTTTGTAGTTGCATCTGAGGACAAAAATGTGTCTTTTATTACAAGTTTCATGCTTTTATTGTGAAACAATTTTATAATTCAAATTACTTTCAAAGTAAAATAAAAAAACAAAACAAAAAAAAGCAAAACCTTATGCTTCAACCAGTCTTGTACGGCCATAAGGCGCTGCTACTCCCTTCCCTACCCTCATTGGCTGAGCATCTTCTACACCCCCCCTCAGTCTCCCCCCTTTTCCCTGGCATCCTGGTAACAGTGACAAATTAATTTGGAGGTGGTGGTGGTGATGGGGGGGGTGTTCTGTTTGCTTTATTTCCATAGCAACCATTTCATTTTGTGGTTGCCTGGGAGTGACACACAGGTCTATGTAATTTTTAGAAGAATTGGTCAAAGTACATTTTGGGATTTCCTTGGCAACAGTTTTTTGTTAACCACCCCCACATTCCTGATATGATCCCATTGTATATTGTGTTTCGTTCAGCTGGAGCTCGGAATTGTTACATTTTCACAATATTCTGGCTAAAAAATATGCGAGCAACAGGCAAAAGCTCGATGTTTTTTCCAAGGTTAAAGGTCAATGAAGCTTCAGTTATTCTTGTAGACTTCACCCGGAGGTGTATGTGCAAGATTTGTGAAGAAAGCTCAAACAAAAGTTGTCCTAAATTCCTTTTCAACAGGTACTAGGTGTCCCCAAATTTTGGCGAGTAAGTCATGAGGCTGTGTGTGAGACGTCAGCTTCATTCTCTTTAAATTGTATTTTTTCTAGGAATAATGTTGACTAAAATGATTGATTAGTGATTATCCTTTTATTCCAAATTTCCATTTTATTTTGACAGGCAGAACAGTCTTAACGAGAGCTGCTCCATAATGAGCTGTAGTGTAAAGCGTGGAGTACATTACCCAGTCAGAATGAAATCCTCTAAGCAGCTGAGTGACATGCATTTGATCATATCTGCGAAGGAAACATTCACGTCCTGTCAGCAGCTGTGCGTCCTCCCAGCAGGACCTCACACCCACTCGTGTCTCCGTGTTGTTTGGCTGCATCAGTCCCCTCCCACAGAACAAACACTCCAGTCTGCATGCCTGAATTGTCTTAAGGTGTGTAATGAAATGTGACTGGGCCATTTATTAATCAGCTCGCAGCTTATCCCAGGTGTTTCCTGCCTCCTGCATTCCGGGATGGGTTCCAACAGGACTTCCAACTGGATCTGGAGCTGAAAACAGGCTGCCGTTGTGTCCTTGTTTCAGCGCCTAAGTCTATTATATTAGACATCGCCCATCTAGTTTGATAAATTCCAAGTCATCAGGAGAATCCACTTTGCGAAAAAGAAAAAAGCAACAAGGCGTTCTGTGAAGTACAGGAAAGTACTAGTTTTTATTCCTTCATAATCAAACTTCACAAACAGCTTGAACTTGTACAATACCTCAGAGTGAAAATTACAAAAAAAGTGCTGGTAACATTTACAAAAATCATCCTTACTTAGCAACAATCAGTTTATTCTTCCACACTTTTTTTAGTCTTTTGTGTTAAGGCTTAATACTTTTTTATAAAGTATATGCAAGATAAGTCTTCACAGTTTTTCGAAAAAAGTCACAATATTATGTAACATAATGAAGCTTTTACGGCTATTTTCTTTATAATAACAAATACACATCACTGGTAAATATATATGAAATACAGGGCTTATTGTAAAATGGCAAGTAATGATACTGTTTGCTGAGATAAATTGATTCCACACACTGTTATAAGAAGTTTCGACATACCGTTGGTTTAACTGAAGGAGCAAGAAAAGAAAAGCCGAAACATGTGGGAGATCGCCTCCAAACTTTGGCACATCCCATGGAAAACAATTTCACAAAACAGGAGATTTGTCATTTTCAAATCATGCGTATGGAGGAAGAACTAAACTGGCATAAAGTGAAAACATGCGGTGTAGTAAGGTGCTAAATCCCAGATATTACACTGCCAGCCTTCTTTTTGTTGAATTTTTCACCCACATGGACTGACATGAATAAGGTGCAATCTTAAGACTCAAAGCATTTTGATTTGTCAGCCAAATATGTAATAAATACAAACTTTTTAAAAATTGATTGGACCAAAAGTCTTGAGGCGACCTCGTGTGCACTTGCATGGATTCAGATAAAACAAAGATCTCTTTCTGCAGTTGTTTAAATCAAACTGTGGCATGTGAAAGTCAAAGCTGTATCGATGGTTTGTTATCATTTTGAGATATATATATATATATATATATATATATATATATATATGAGTGTGTTTGTTTTTATGTTTTACTTTACTGTTGAAATAGTGAACAAAACTTGATGTCTAAAAGTAAAATGGACATTAAAACTAAATGCAAAAACCAAGCCAAGATATATTCACAAGATCCTCTAAGCTGTACTGGTTTACAGGTCAACAGATGAGAGCTCTAGCCTTTTTACCAATTTTACCCTCATGCATACTGAACGGTTAAAGTGACGCAACAAGCTTGCTTAAATAGTCTACATCACGAAAGCAATTTGGTTTTTAGTGCAAACACAATTGGCTGGCTTCAGCTTCTCAATAATAACAAGCTCACCAAGGAGATTACAAGAAGGCACATACTTATGCGTCCTCTAACACGCGACATATTCGGACGAACCGCGACGCCTTATTCGACAACACCAAGAAGCGGTGGAAAACAGGAAAGCCACTACATCCAGAGAGAAATGATGAAGCTATGCTCTGTGGGTTTTTGGACATTTTGTTTTAACACTTATCCGTCATTGTGACGCCGAGGCCGATAGTGGTTGTCAAGTGTGACCTCGCTGAACAGAAAAGATGGAGAGCGGTGCGTTTTTTTGGTGGGCAAAGATGCTGGCAGAAGAAGCCAATGATGATGTGTTTACACATGCATGTTTTTGGATTCGTTTTTAGCTTTTTTTCTTAAAAAAAGAAGATTCAATTTAAAGCCTTTCTTGTAACAGGGATTAAAAATGTACATGGAGAGATATTCGAAGGCTGGTTTTTCAGGGAAGGATACGTGTGACGGCGAAGTTGAAGTGCTTGATGTTTCTCTTCAAACACGTCGCAGGCTGAACGATGGAGACGTCTAACATGAACTTGTGAACGATTCCTCTCCTCACCTTTGACATTTTTCGGATTTGTCAGAAGCAATCACAGGAGGAAACAACAGTTTTAATGCCCCTCTGGTCTGGACACGGGGTAACGCTGGGTCAAGAAAAAAACAAAACAACAACCCTGCTACGAACGGACGTGTTCTGAAAAAGGCAACCGATTCTGTACCTTGGAATGCAATCATTGTCAGACGTCACCATTTTTTAATCAGCATTTTCCCAATACGGAGACTGTGACAATTCTGCAATACTAAGGTTCAGAAATGTGTTGAGTTAATTATATTGCTTTTGATAGAAGAAGACCAAAATCAGTCTAGTGCAAATCTCTTTTCTGGTTTGAGAAGTGGTGTTTTGGTGTCATGAGATGTTCTACCAAGGCAAAGACCATACCAGATGACAGGGGAAACTGGTAATCTGGGAAGTGGCGTCCCTTTTTCATGGTTTTCCTGTTTAAAATAAATCCCACCATCACCAGTCTCTGCCACGCAACATTTTAGGAAGGAAAAAAAAGCACTAAAAGTATTTTGCATCGTGTTGAACTAATCCCACAATCAAAAGCGACAAAAAACCTTTTACTTCCAGATGAGTCCTACTTTGAGGATGGCAGCATCTGGTTGTCATTCTCCCTGGTGCAGCCAGGAGGACGCCTTCGTCTGTGCTAACAGGTGTCATCTGTGCAGTTACGTCTGTGAATTACATCTCTCAACTTAGAAATGTTGGAAAACTTTTCCCCGGTCCAGTGTTTGACAAATCATATTTAAAAAAAAAAAAAAAAAACGTCCTTGCACACACAAAAAAAAAAAAATACAAGTTTATCCCCAATTTCAAAACAGCAGTCAGTACATTTAAAACAAGCTTGTTTCAGAACAATAACAACAACAACAATAACAATAATAATAATAATAATAGTAATAAAATACAAACCAACTTGGAGCATAAATTATCAAAAACAAACTGAACACACATTACTGCAGCATATATTTCAGGGTTGCTTAGTTGTGATGTTAACAACCTTTAACCACAACAGCTCCACTTCTGCCCAGTTCAGAATCCATCCAAGAACTAATTTGAAGGGAAATAACCAAAAACAAACAAAAATCAATCCTATCACGCTAATATAAAGGGGTGGAAGAAAAAAAAAGTCTGAACAAAATATACACACGTTTATGAGCAGATTTCATTGTTCAACTCAAGTGCATGTTTATAGGAGGATCTACATACATATGGCTGCAAAAAAGCCAGAAAAAATATTAAAAAGTTACAATAAAGCCAGAAAAAAGCTTCCTTTTTGATTATTCTGGTTATCAATGCTAATGATTTTAGCCTAGCAACAAAACATGGCCTGAATTACAGTACATTCCTAATTTTAAAACCACTGGAGGAGAAGTATACAGCAGCAGATTCACCAAAAATATTGACTTTTTTTCAGATATTAGCTTTTTTCTTTCAGATTATTGCTATGTCCAAATTCCCTCCCTCCTCCCCTAACTACTAAAAAACTATATAGTGCGGGACTATTGAGTGCCCTAGATTTTAAAAGCAATTGCTTACTACTTCTTTGTTTTTAAGGGCAATATTGACATCAAATATGAGCATTTTACGATGACTATTTATGAATCCACTGTGTTCTGATGATGAAAACGAGGATGGTTTGTAAAAAAAATTATGTTTTCCACAGAAATTGTTCAAAAGCAATGCATCGAGATCCTAGTGAGCCTTGATGCACACTGGAATTCTGGGATATTTCTAGGGCACTGGATTTTGGAATTGGAGATCCGGACAGCTCTACAAACTGGAACACTATGCAGTGAGTAGTGAAGGAATTCGGACACAGCCTATGTCTTGCAGATAAAATCCATTAAGAATAAAGTAATGACGACGACGTCCCATAATACAGTTTGGTTTATTGATGTCGTTCCATCCTGTTGCGGCTGCTTCTTCTGTTGTGTTTTCGATTTTTTTACTTGAATTATTGAAGCTGAAAAACATGTGAAGTTGTCAAATTTTTTTGGCTTAAATAAAGAACATGTGCAAACATAACATCTTGGTCCATCTCATGTATAAAAAGACTGAATCTACTCTAGTGTAAGTCACGACGTCCGATTAGTATTTTCAGAGACAGCCTTTTTTTGATAGACAGTGCCAAAATTTGGAGGAAAATATCTAAAAGTAAAAAAAAAAAAAATCGAACAAACTAACAAGCTAATTAGATTTAAGGAGAAAATATAAACAATGATTTGTCAAAAAGTGTGTGTGGAAAATATACCATTGATTAGCAAGTATTATTATTATTACATTTTAATTTTTTCTCCAGGAAATAATGCAACATTTACAATCTTAAAGATGTTTTAACGCGCCAACGCTCACGTCACAGCTACCATGTCCCACTCTTTTCTGGTGTTTTGTTGTATTACTTTTTTTTTTTTTAAATCTATTTTAGTCTAAATGAACACAAGCACAAAACTATAAACAATTGAAACAAAACAGGTTTTTCACAAGCACTCCGCAGAGAGAAGAAAAACAGAACTGCAGCAATCAAGTCTGATCGCAGGAACCTCACACACATTTAAAAAGTTCTCTGAAAACTGAGATTATCCTAACCGGTCTTTGGTTTGTCAAAACAAACATTGTCTTGTACAGCTATTTTGATGTTTTTTTGTGTGTTTTTCTTTTTTTGTATTTCCTAATGGTTGGCATGGCCTCTTGAATGCGGTGATGGTCTTTGCGATGATCTTTCAGGAGTTGAGTGACCGACAAGGTGAAGAACCAGTTCTCGAAGGAATAATCTGGTCAAAGCTTGGGGAGGTTTGTGAGCTAAGTTTGACTAAAATAGAAATATTTTGAAACTTTGCTAACGTGTGAAATATTATTTTATGAAAAAAAAGAAACAAGTGAAGCCGTTTTGTCGTGAAGATGATTTTAGATTAGTTTGGTGTGTAAAACGAAGACCAGACTCAGAGCTGGAATGTGCCGGACTTAGACAGGAATGCATGTTTTTAGTTCCGCTGCTGCACACTTTAAAACGTAATTGTCTCATCAAGCTGAACTAAGCCAGACAGACTGCAGCGACGGAGAAGACAAAGAGGCTCAGTGTTTCAGCCTGAAACACTCATGAGTCCCTTCATCTCTGCAATAAAGCAAAAGTAATGCCTGGTTAAAAAACCAGAACGGTCCCCTGCTGGAGAGAGCTGCTCGCTGCATGCTCCGGCTGCAGCCATCCATCGACCTGACGAGGGTCTTCATAGAAAAGCCACATCGGTTAGTTCAATAACTGCTTGATGAAAGTCGTGTGGTTAGTTTCAGTTTGAAATCAGCTACTTTAATTTTGTAAAACTCCATAACAAAAAAAAAAACAAACACATTTTGAATCTGGGCATTGGTAAAACCTGATTGGGCGCTTTTAGAGCTTCCTTTATTCTGATCTGATTTAACATTTAACTTGTGTGACAGTTAAGCTCGTATTAATCATGGCTGATTTCTTCCAAACTATAATCTGTGGAGGATTGAAAGATTCAAAGCATACGCAGTCACTTGCTTTGGGTTTGCTGCATGATTTCGATTTTTTCATTCATTTATTTATTTTATTAAAAAAACATGTACTTCTGCTTTTCTGTTTTTTTTTTTTTTTGTGTGTATTTTTATTTATTTTTTTTGACTACTAACTTAACAATAGTGGTATAATTAAAAAGTGCACCCCTCCACGTAACTGGCAGAGCAACTAAGCTGGAGAAGGCAATAGAGAAAACTGTGGTAATTAGTCCACAGGGGACAGAATAATACGCCATCACAAAACCTTTCATCCTGCAGCCACCCATTTCCCCAAACCCAATATCTTCTTTATTTTATTTTACGTTATTTATTTTTTAACTCCACCATATTTGCCATTTCGTTTTCGTGTTGTTCATCCAACACTTCAAGACGGTTGTGGATTTATAAGCCGTTTATCTGCAGCCAAAACTTTTGGCTTGCAATTGGAGTCCAATTTCTAGTTATAAAAATCAGCTGGTCCAGCATTTGTTTATTAAATATGTTCGTTTTCTGTCCCACACATTGCATTTTGTCTATGATTTAAAATTTGATGCTGTATTTACACAGCAAGGCAAAGAAATCTCAACAATTTCTGGACTTTAAATCGCACAAGAAAATTTTTTCTTTTCTCTTTTTTAAATCAAACCACAGGTTGACCTTTGACACAAACTTAGGAGCTGCAGCTTTCCGTCTAACTATATGATGGCGTTCAATTAAAAACAATCAATGCAGTTCCTGTCCTACACGTCTTGTGTTGTTACAGTTTAAAAATGCCACAAAATAAAAGAAAACAACAAAAAGTGAAGGGGTAAATTTGGATTTTTGTCCAGTGTGACAAGCAGATGGTCAAACGTCACCTCCTCCAGCTGCTAAGTGGCTCCCTTTGTTGCCCACACACTGTCCTGTCACCCCAAACACAGTCTGGTCCAGTTTATGGCTTGTTTTCACATGGCCAAAACTTTTTTTTTTTTAAAGACAGAAAGTAGAATAAAGCTGTTAAAAAGAAATAGTCTACTTTGAATCTCAGTTACAGTCTAAGACTATGAAATGCATTTGCATATTTGACTCACGTGAGGCTGTGACTGCCCATTAAATCTTTGAATCCTCCAGATGGTCTAAACTGAGACTAACCATCATAAATAAATAATAAATACAACTTGCTGATGTAGATTTAACTGTATAGGGATAAAACATTTCTGGGATTTTAAAGGGTTCTCTTACACACAACCACCAAGTTTTTTTTTTTGTTTGTTTTTTTAGCAGTAATAGCATAAATAGTATTTTTTTAATAGTCCATTGTGTATATACTGTATTTGTGCGATGTAGGAGAGAAAAACTATGAATATTCTGTATAGTTGCTGTATGCACTGATAGGCACTTGACAGGCTTATTCTCTATGTCCCACAAGGTATTGTATACTCTAGCTGCAGTAACAACTTCATCAAACTCTTTGAAAAATGTAGTCTTTATGTGTGGAGACGGTTGTACTTAAAATATATATAGAATATTTGCAGGAAACTCATCTCTTACGTGTACTGCTGAAGGACAAACAAATGCAGTGGTCTCATTTGACTGGTGTGTTTTTGACTTTTAACACTGTGACTTGTCTGAATGGACTTCAAAACGTGTGGAGACAGACTGAAAGAACGACAGACGGATGCTTTTCAGAATAAAACGACCCTGTTCCTCGCCAAGAAAGACCCTCACCCCTTTATTTTCTTGATTTCATTTCGACACAAAGCATATATGAATATATATAAATATATATGATACAAGATGAAAAATAAGTATTTGTTTTCCAGTAGCTTAAAGCTATGATCGACGCCCACATGAGCATTGGCGAAGACAATTTTTTTTATTTTTTTAAAAGCAGGAGGAATTCTGAAACAACTATATGAATCCGAGTTACTGCGAGAGGGACGACGATGCACGGTAGACCCTGTGTTTCTACACTAAGATAAGCAAAACGGAAACAGGAATATATTCGAAACACAATACAAAACAGCTGCAGGCTCAAGGCTATCATCTACTCTTCAAAAGTGTTTTGTTCTGGAAAATATGCGCACACGTTGCAAACATAAAGTCTAGACCTACAACTCGAAGAAGCACGATTGAGAAAATGACACATCTTTCTGGATAATGGCGCACCTACTTTTTTAAACCAACTTTTCGCAACACTGAGAGAAGAGTTAAGCACCACCACGAGTAGCCGAAGCAATAGAAGTAATAAATATTATATATATCTATATATATAATAACTATGGACAGTGAAGAGTATGTGAGGCTAACGCTGGAGGAGGACGAGGAGGGGGATGTTTTTTATGTCACAACGGAGCAAAGACTCCTTTCCAAGGATGCTCGGCTGTCAATCATCCTACTATACAGGAAGTCAGCTGATGAAGTCGTTAGCCCTCACCCAGATCACATTAAAGATTGGCTACTTTAGTCTTTCCAAAACAAAACGTGATAGAGAAACAGCTGATAGATTCATTGTGAAATCAAACAGTTCAAAAAACCAACATCGAGCTACTTAACCTACTATTTAGACCAATGACATCACAAAGCTGGTTGTACTCGTCTAGCTACAGTCAATAGTGCATTTGATAAATGTGTTCACACAAAATATGTAAAAATTTAGGTGCCGTGAAGGAATGCTAGATGACTGAAAACACTTTATTACACTGAACAGGGTTCAGGTTGTCGTCTCTTGCCTTCGCTGTTCAGGAAGTGATGCTGACGGTTTTGGCAGTGTTGAACATGAACGCACAACAAACGTCATGAGCTGTGTGCCCCACATGCAGCAATACTGTTGGAAAAAACGAACCCAAAACAAAACCAAAACAAAAAAAGAGATCTCGGCAGTTGCTTACATATTCTATTTAGTGCATGGTCTGTTAAGGCATGAGATTACCCTCCACGTGCCGTGTAGAGACAAATATAGCATTAGCATGCAGCAATATTGCCCCCCCACCCACCCACTGGCAACAACAGCTACAAACAGCAACCGTACAGTTCAGGCTTGTATGCACATCACAGAGACGGGGCCCAGTCAAATGTTCAAGAATGAGCTACGCTTTCTCAGGACTGACCACAACGCTGTTTTTTTTTTTTTTTGGTTTTTTTTTTGTGTGTGTGTGTTTTTTTTTATTTCCTGGACGGGTCAGAATGCAGGAATCTCCACCGGGGCCTCAAACGCTCATTGGTAGACTGACGTTCTGCAAGACAGCATTGAAAAAAAAAAACAGCATCGGGACTCTCGCCCCCCCCTCCCCTCCGAACAAATGCCGCAGGTGCCGTATTAAGCACAAAAGGTTTTGGAGAGCTGCTTCACGTGGTGCCTGCGCTGCATATTGCAAAGGAAGCCCTACAGGTGTGATATTCCACTTCTCAACTATTTGATTAGGCTATTTATCACACACAGACACTCACACACCTAAAAACACAGAGGAACACACACCACGAGTGACAGACACGTATCAAAGAAGCTGCATTCCATCACCTTCCCACAAAGTTTTAAAAATCCACAGAAAGTCCTTGAAGGACACATTTATGAAACGCGCACACACACGTTCGAAATGTATTATTATTAATATGATCGCTATTATTATTATCACCTGGGCCAACCGAGTTGGACGGGAGTTGGTTTATTATTACTGTTTCTTTGTTTCTGTTGTTTGGTTTGGATGTTCTCTTAAGAAACTATTTCCCAAGAAATGCAAGTAAATAATCTCTTCTAGGGAACGGATTCCATAGAGGAACTCAACCACAGAGGAGCACATCTGAAGACTGAAATTAAACTCGTATTAACACGGCACAAGAATATTTCGTAGGAAACAGCAAGCAATAACGAAAGCCAAGAATAGCAGAAATATTTTTCGAAAGAGTTGGAAAAAAAAAAAAAGGTTTTCTCTACTACAGGTGAACTCTACAACCAAATGTTAGACTTAAACAAAAGTTATATTTTCTAAAACTATATCTCTGTTAACAGTAGTGCACTTATTGGTTTAAGCAGTGCAACATATATGCAAGAAAATAATGCAGTCCACTTAGATTAAAAAAAAAAAGATTTTTTTTTCCTTTAAAACTTAATAAAAGAAAGTTAAATTTAAGGAAAACGATTAAATATTAAGCACAGGCATTTTTTTAAAAAATTGTGCAAAACAGCACTTCTTTTTTTCTTTTTACAGCAGGTCTTTTGAAGACCCCTGCATGCAGTTGGTTATTTTCTTAAATTTACAACTGCTAAACCGGTTTGCCCACTTAAAGCAGACAAATGGCAGTTCAGACTGCAGTTGCAGGCAGTTGCATGTGATTGTGTGTGTGTGTGTATGTGTGTGTGTGTGTCTGTGTGTAATCTACTTTGGATAAAGAGCGAATTAAAAATTTTAAAAGTACAAAAAACCAAAACAAGTTCCACATATGTGATGTGAAGGATGGATGACAAACTTGCACACAACGAGCACCCGAAACCGACGTGTCCGAATTATCAGGAATGTACGCTATTGTCCACACTGTCCATCTGCAACTGTAAAACAGTGGGATATTGATCCATGGAGCTACTTAGACTGTATTTCCTTTGAAAACCCTGCATGCCATTCGAGCCTTCGGGAAGAGCCAGCACACGGTGAGTAATGCACTTAGTTCCCACCTGCTGAAATAGCTGCACAGTCGTAATGAACAGGTTATACAGGCCTTCCAGGATCAGGGTGGCAATTATTTTTATTTTAAATTTGATTAGAATGAAATTATCCCATCTTTCGCAACACTTTTCCAATCAACAATAGCCCAACGTTTAAATTGTAATTCAATTAAGGGATTAAAATCATGCAGGCTACTTAATAACAACAATAGCTGAAGTGACAAATCGGTTCTTTTCCAATCTTATTTCCCATAACAGTCGGTGCAAGTTGAGGAGCAGCAATTATGAAGGAGGGAGTTTAGTCGTATACTCAAGAAATGCCATAACTGTGAATGTAAAAAGGCTCAATAAGGAAGGATCTTGTTCCTCTTTTCAGGTGTTTAGAAATGGAAGAGGTCTACCAGCCTTAACAGTCTTCTCAGAAATGAAGTGGCAGTGTATACAAATACGCTAAACTCCAAACTCCAGGACATAAAAAATAAAAAGAAACATTTTTGCTTAAATACTGTCTCATTAACACACCAAAATTTAGTAAACTTGACCATTCAATGCATGGACGATAATCAAAAAACATGAGGAATATTTTTCCCCATCAACCCCCAACAAGAAGTTATATTTCAGTAAAATGACTAAAATTGGTACCTTGACAACAGCTGCATTATAATCCCTTAATACCATAGGAATAAATAAAACCCAGTGTCAAATTAACTACAATCGATTTTTTTTTTATATATAAGAAGGCAATCGTGTGATCATCAGTATTTTTTTAGAGGGAAAATGTAGCCCAACCAAAGATTTTTTTTTTCTTAAATTATTGTCGTAAATTATACCACAGTAAGCTTGGACATCTTTAAGTTTCCAAACTGGTCAGTATGGGTTCACAACAGCCATGATTTTATGCCTCATGGCATTGTACACACACAAACACACACACACACACTCCGGCACGCACACGCTTGGACAGACACGTTCAAATACACAAACATATTTTCTCATTTAAAGTCTTTCAGACATTTCTACCCTAAAGGTGTGTTTGTGTGTATGTGTTTTTTTCGTAGGCCTTTCGGTAGTGTTCAACACATAAATCAGTATTTTAGGAAAGCATACATTTAGAGGCCTGTAGTTCGGATCCATCCAGTAGATCAATATCAAACTACTAAGCCTTAAGGCCACCATCTTTTTTTTTCTTTTAGAACAACAGAATAAAGAAATCCAAAAAAAAAAAAAAAAAAAGAAAAAAGGATCTTTTTGGGAAACTTAATGTGCCAGTGTCTATACTCAACTCTTCATACCTTAACATAAGAAAAGAAAATCTAGTGCCATTTTGTTTGTCATTCTTTTTTTTTTTTTTTAAAGAAGTTTTTGTACTTATCCATCGGAGACATGCATTCGCATGTGGTCATTGAAGTGCTCCATTTGGTCGAACTTGGCAGGGCAGACGGAGCACACGTAGGTGGTCCCTTCTTGGCAGCTCGCCTCTGCAGCTACACCCACTCCTGTTCCAACCCCGGCCCCGACTCCAGCACCTCCGCTTGCTGGCATGGCCAGGGCCACCACTCCAGCGCCGGGCTCGGGCACAGCCATCGGCATGGGAATGGAGACGGGGACCGGTGTACCTGCACTGCCCAACAGCCCAGTGATGGCGCTGGCGGTGCTGTGCAGAGCCATGTGCCGCTCCAGCAGGGTCTTGTGTGAGAACTTCTTCTTGCAGACGTAGCACTCATAGGACTTCTCTCCACGGTGCAGCCGCATGTGGACGTTGAGAGAGCTCTTCTGGGTGAAACGCTTGTTGCAGATGCTGCACTGGTACGCTCGAACCCCCGTGTGTGTCACCATATGTTTAATTAAGTAATCCTTCAGGGAGAACGAGCGCCAGCAGATGCTGCACTGATGAGGCTTCTCACCTGGATGTACACGCAAGGCAAAAAAAAAAAGCATGAAAAGATAGCAAGAGTCCCCAACGGAAAAGAAAAAAAAACTTGATTATTCAACTTTCAAGACAATTACATCTGAACATGTCAATTAAAAACGTATGAAGCAACCCCGTTGCTATGCTTGCAAAGATTCAAACCTCAACAAGCTTTGAGCTTACTAAATGTTAAAAGGACGCCTCGGATTTAGAAATAAATGTGTCATATTCCCTTTCCTCTTGGGAAAACTCTTTTGCATCTTAACCTCACCGTTCTATTTCCATTCTTTGTCTAAAGCTAATGTAGCTCCATCTGTTCATCATGTAAACAGCCAACTTGGTATAAGCTTTCTCTGAAACGCCAAAATCTGCACCGTGTGGTCAATTTAATGAAATATTTTTGGGCTCCTGGTGCTGCTTTGTGAAAAATCCCCACTTTTTCTTTTTTTTTTTTTTAAGATTTAAAAAGTAAAAAAGGAATAAGTGTGCAGTTTTGAACTCAATTCAATGCAAATTTGAAAGATAGATTTTTTTGGAACACGGCCAACAGACACTTTGCACCAAAAAAAGCAAAAATCTGGTGGAATCCTCCAAGTTCAGAATGTGTAGAAACTTTAGATGCCTGGAGCCAACATCCTTACTTTCCCTGAACAGTAACACTCCTCTGGCTATATTTATTTAAATTTAGGAGGTTTTGTAGTCATGCTAATTGCACAAAATGCTGCAAACGCTATAAGAATGATTTTGATGCAATGTGCATGAGATTAATTTATTTGCACTGACTGAGAGTTTTAGCTTTTCAGCCTAACATTTATCAACTACTGGTTTGGTGCCTTGCTCAAGAGGCTGATTTAGAGTGGCACTGTCCAATATTAGGCCACACTGATCACACTGAACACTCAATATTGTACTTTTGTTGAAACAAGACCAGATGGATTAATCATGTATGTGGATTTATAAAGATTATGCAGGAATTATCTCACATAAACATTTTTTTGCATTGTCTGTTTAACTTGGACACTTGGTCAGGCCCTCAAAGAGGACATTTTTTTCTCTTTTAAATATATTTACGTACGGGTGAAGCCGTATTTTTTTTTTTTTAAAGGGACCTGGCTGCAGACAAGATGGCACCTGACATCACTGGCAGGAAGCGGAAATTACACAACTTACCCAAACCCCCAACCCTGACAGCGGATTTACACTGGTCCGTCTGCAGTGCGTCTCTGTTGTGTTGCACTGATGCAAAAAATTGAATGTTCATTAATCAGCTCTATTTCCAGTCCGTTGACGCGTCAATTTCACAGTAAAAATGGGAAATTTGTCCGGGTTTCAAAATAAAAACTTCCGTTGTACTTAAGAAAACTAAAATGTATTACATTTTATTTTAAATTTAATGTGCAATTAGGTCCATGCGATTAGGCTTGTTAACACCATGTTTTTGTCACGGACAATGAAAGTTTAATTTTGGAAGTACAAAAATCTATGACCCAAAACATGCATTTTACAAGAACTCAGTGAGGAAGGAACGAGTATGAAGCCTGACTGTTAAGTTTTGGATGTCGAAAAACCACTCCTCCGGGAGCCTGGAGTAAGGAGGGACGGACCGGAGATGCAACAGAACGGAGATGAACCACAGACGGACGAGTGCAAATCCGAGGTTGCTGTAACCTAAAAGGTTTTATTAAGTTTAAAAACGGAAAACCCGTAGCGGTTAGTGTCGGCAATTAAAATAACTCTTCTTTCAGCAACATGGGGTACTTTCGGTTCTGGTTGAGGATTTCCAGTCCTGGACGTTGATGTCTGCAGTCAGGTCCACTTGTATTTTTCTCCCTACAGACAGCCCATATTTACTCACACGGGCCGTTGTGATTAAGGCATAAAGTTAAATTTTTGATAGTTAAAGATATAGTATTTGTGGATTATTTGTTTCCGAAGTAATAAGATCGGTTAACAACCATCTTAAGTCACAAATATAATCTTTTAGATCCCATTTTCTCCTGTAAATCTTTTGTTTTCTGCGTCACTGAATGAACTAATAAACTGCTTCATGCTCAGATAAATTCTAACTACAAATCCATCATTTAATCTGATATTTCTGGACTCTAAAGACAGCCGGATTTGGTTTGAGCTGAATGTAAGAGTTATGATGGCCTTGGTTTGAGCGGGGACTCCGATTTTACATTTCAGCAAATGACACACCGCCTCTTCACACTTTGTAATTAAAGATGTTTTGATGCGCATGTAACAGTATTCTCCACAGGATGGAAACGCCTTGTTCTGTTCAATCACATTCACATCCTTTCAGTCCCTAAATACTAAACACATCATTTTTACATTATTTGTAAATGTAATTGGCTGCCATGGGATGTTCAGATCCAGTCTGGGGGATGATCGATGAATGATTTCCCTCTGCTATGCACAATCTTGCGAGCGCCATCCGCGTAACAAGTGGTTCTGGCCTGGAAATGGACGGTAATCAATAATAATGGCTGTTTAAGGAGGCTGTTTTTAAAGGATCATCTAATTTGCGGATATTTGGTTCTTTCTTTCAGTGACAACGATTTCCCCCGAATGAGGCCAATGAGGCCGAGAGGAAGCGGTGCGGATTGGAGCCATATGCCGTTCCACCACACCACTTGTAATCTAAGTTAAATAACGCTGGGTATGTTTGGCAGCTTAAAAATGGATTTTTTATGCTATTTATTTTGGTCTGGCTATAATTAGGTTGGGTCAAAAGAATGAAAATGGGTTAATTTAAGAAGAGCGAATATTTGCATCTGTCGAAATGTTTACATATGAGGAAAAACAAGATAAACAAAAACTAATCACGTGGTTAATCTGAACTTTTAAAAATAAGAAATGTTTGATTATGTTTGTGGAGTAGTGTAATTTTTTGGAGTATTTTTTTTTTAGCATATAGCTTTAAAAATCTTTTTAAAAAAGCCTGAACTGCTCACTACACTTGATCCAACCACTGTGGGCAGATCACAAAGACACAGCTTGATTCTTTTCTTGTTTATGTTACTGCAAGTAAAGCATTTTTGCGAACAATTTGTAAATTTTTTATAAAACATCTCAAAAAAAGGTGACTTTAAATGTTAAAATGAGTTAAATTGTAGTTGACCTGTGGTGTGAAATAAAATTGAGCTCTAACTAAGCTTAAATTGCATGTTTTTCACTAAATTAGACCAAATCTGATGTAAAAGTGCTGTTTTATATTCTCCTGACTCATCCACATGTTGATGCTGTAACTGAGGTGAGAGCTTGCTGTTCGCTGTTTTCGTGGTCACCTCAGATTTGCGTGAGCATGCTTGTTTTGCGAGTAATAAAATGCAACACATGTATCGTGCAGCTCAGAACTTTGTTTGGGCTGTTATGCTCTAAAAACCATTATTTATGCTGACTACAAAACGTCTAGAACTACAAGGGATAGAGTACTACTTACCGGTGTGGACAAACATGTGTTTGACGTAGTTTTGCTTTGCAGTAAAGGTTTTACTGCACAGAGTGCACTCATAGGGCTTCTTTTCTCCCTGACCGATCCCTCCTGCAGCCTGTTGCTGCTGAGCTGGCGCTGGCGGTACTGACATGGGGTTTGGGAATGATGCCATGGAAGGGGTCGGCACTGCCACAAACTGGGGTTGTTGCTGGCCAGGTAAGTAAAGGAAAGGCTTATGGTCTCTGGCCGGCTGTGTAGGAAAGAGTGTGGGCAGGAAGGTGCTTCCAGCAGTGCCCATCACTTGGGAATTGCTGGTCAGTGATATCCTTAGGTTGCTGGTGTGTGATTCTACCTGGCGCATGTACTGAGACATGGGACTATGTTTGACTGAGTTTGGCAGCGACTGAATCATGCTACTGTCACTAGTGCTGTGGGATGTGTCCCCGTCCTCTGTCTTTTGCACCTCCTCTGGGGACGAGTCATTGACCTCTATCTGCACCGGGGCTCCTTCTCCCTGCTGCATCTCCCCTCCGCCCTCTCGGGTGTAGCCTGTCAGGTATGGCTGCTGCTCCATGGTGTCCGTCTCTGTACTGATGGAGGAGCTCACCCCTGAGTCGAAGCTTTCAATCTTGGATTCGTGCTCTATGCCCTCATTGTGGTCGGCGTCCTGGCAGTCGCCCATGTCCTCGTAGCAGTACTCATCCTCAGCCTCCTGTTTTATGTGCATCCCTCCTGTTTGTATGCGTACCGGTCGGGGTTGCTTGCGGCAGTGAGTGGACTCTGCCGAGGACAGGAAGCGATCCACCTGCTGGGATTTCTCCTGAATGCGGTTTATCCAGGCCGGATCTTGAGATTGTGGGTCTTTCTGTGAGCCCAGATCATAACTTGTCGACAGAGGATTGATGTAAAGGGAGCGCTCGCGGGTACCGTTCTGCAGCGGCAGGCCATGGTAGGAGTACATCGGTGTATATGCACGATCCATGCTTTGTTGTGAATTAGCTTGGATGTAGCCTGACTCTGCGTCACTGCTGGGTCCAGAAGTGCCAGACTCTGGTGTTCCACGGGGCGTTTCCTGACCAGAATCCCCTGGTATAACGGGGAATCCCCCGGGGCCTGCCAGGCCCACATTCTGGGACACAATGCGCGTGCACTCATCAATGACGGTCTTAATCTGCAGGATGCTGGCGGCAGTGAGGATCTGTAGAGCCTCTGACTGAGACACCCGCAGAATCCCACTGTACATAAAGTCAATCAGCTTTTGGATGGACTGCACCGAGACCACAGAGGGGATCTCAATGTCGCTGTAGCCCAAGAGCAGCTTGTCCTGAAAGAAAGGGCTTCCAGCGGCCAGCACGCAGCGGTGAGCTCGCAGCATACTTCCATGGATCCGAACGGTCACGTCACAGAAGTGCCCACGGTTGCGTTGCTCATTGAGGGTCTCAAGTACAGAATTGCTGAAGTTGTGAAGATTGATGTTATGAATGCGCTCGGTCATCCCCTTGCAACTGAAGTTACCTGCAGGAACGGAGCAACAGAGCCGACTGAAAAAGCAGCACCACCAAAGATCTGCGTTCCGACATGATTAAAGTCCCACTCAAACTAGATTTTTTCTATTGTAAAATCATTCCCAGTGGTCTTTTCATTATGATTATGTCATTTTTAGCCAAAATCAAAAATCCTGTGTCATTCAAGACACAGTTCCTGCAGAGCAGCAAGAACTAATTAGAAATTCGCCTCTGAGTTGAGGGCGGGACTTTTTGCATCCACCCTTTGCACCTCACAAAAACAAGCTAACATTAGTATAGCAAAAAAAAAAAAAAGAGTAAAATAGGCGAGCAATATCAGAGCTATCCACCTTTACAGTTTAGAGCCAGATGGCATCTCAGATGAGGAAAATGACGAGGTTAGTGGATCTACTTTTCTGCAAGTGGATGCATCACCCATGCCAGTTCCTGCGTCACAAACCCAAGCTTTTTCAAACCATGGGTTTTTGTTTGCTCCTGATCCAACATGATTTGAATAAAGAAATACTCAAAAATGCCATTTAATCCTAAGTCTTCATATATATGTCCTCCACAATGGGAAAAATGCTACAAGAACGTGTTAAAAACACCTAAAACACCATTTTCGTTGGAGTGATACTTTAAGGACATTTTAAATAAACATGTTGAGGCTCATTTCTTGATGCACATATGGAGGGAAAAAAGCTGCAAAAAAAGATGAATACACTTTTTGGGAATAAAAATACATTTCCTTGAAAAAAACGATTAATTTCTGTTTCGAAACAATTTTTCGAAAGTGATTAAAGAATAAAACATAGAATCCACAATGACCTGAAACATTAAGCTTTATAAAAAAAATGCTACCACCAAAAATACTGTACTTTAATTTTTTTTTTACCTATTTTTCCAATCAGTCAAACCAATCTTAACTTTAACTTATAGGTAAACTGAAGAAAAAAAAAAATGTTCCAATTTTGTTCTTTGAGTCTTCCTGAAGTTCCCTCACCCACCATTGGGTGGCGCAGCGGGCTCAAAGGACTGGGCTCTTTGTCAGCCATGTGTTCACTGTCATGGCGCTTCCCTCCTAACTATCCTGAGAATACACTGAATGTGACCCGTCTCATCAAAGGTGTGTTTCCTTCTCACTTAGGTGTTAAACACATTTAAATTTAAAGTAGGGCAAAAATATAAAAGCTGTTAATTTTTAAGTCGCTAAAAAATATTTTTAACACGCACAAAAGCTTTTTTTTTCCAAGTACAGCACCTCTAAGGTTAAATGGTAATTTAAAAAAATACTTTAAAAAATAGGGGAAAAATATTTCGGAAATTTGCTTTTATTATATCTGCCAGTAAAGAAAGTAAGTTATGAAAAAAATGTTGATGATAAATAATCACAGTGCCAGGTGGGAGAGAATTTCAAACGCTGCCAAAAAAAAAGTATAGAAGCTGAAAAGGAAAACAGAAATTTTAACAACACTAAAGGCTTAATTACTTCAAGTGAGGCTCCCCGGTACTTACAGTTAAATGACGTCTTGTTACGGCGATGCTTGTGTGGCTGGTGATGAAGTGCGAGTTCAGTTTGCTGGTGGAGATGGCTGATCAGAGGCCTGGTGTTAGGCAAGGCTGTCAGTTCTCTCTGTCCAAATCATGTGCTGCTCTACAGTGGGTTTTGGAGGGGAGACGGAAGACAAAAGACAAATCTTTAATGCCACAAAACATCTCGTCGATATTGCCACTCCCTTAATGAACCCGCAGCCACAGCAGCAGGAGTATCTGCCAAAAACGGGCTGCAACAGATGTGTGAGGAGCTTTTACAGCAAAACGAATAGACATTCCTGGAATCACATGACTCCAAAATTACAAATCAAGGTTGCAAATAACGCAGCTGCTGGAGCCAGTTCCTCTCTCAACAGTTATCTTTTGGAAAACAAAACCACACCCTTCTCAGGAAGAAATAAATAAATTATCTACGTTTCTCATTCATTTATAGTCACATTCACCGCATGTGACCGGGCATGCACAATCGTTCCCCATTTTTCCCAAAACTAAAGCTCAAACATTTAATGCAAAGATGTTATAATAATAGAAACGAGTCAAATATTGTACACAAAGCATTCATTGAGTAAAAAGACAAAAAAAGCATTCAACAACACAAAGCATGTGATGTGCTGGTTTAGTGACGCCAAAAAAGTAAAAAAAAAAAAAAAAAAAAAAAGCCTGACACAATTGCTCTTCTAACGTAAAAACACAAAAATACACCAAACCAATCACTTTACTGTCAAATATGCATGATGCTGGTTTTAAACAGGCAATCTGGGAAGAAAATGCACTGGACCGATGCAAAATGCCCTTTTTAAAAACACTCTGTCTCATTAGTCCCACATTGTTCAAAGTGCATTTAAATCCGGCAATCAGTGAAGCTGTAAAACTATCTGCAAATTATAAAACATGTTTATCCTTAAAGCGAGCTCAGAGTAAAACTTTGACCCGACATTCTGCAATATTTTTCAAGAAAATTGGGCAAAGACATTTCCAAGCAGCTCCATTTGCTACAACTCGAACATCAAGTGCTCTCTGAAATGCCAGGAATGACATTTTGCTGCCAAACAGCCACGCCGAGGCTCAAATTTGACCAGACCCGCACATTAGTGTTGACACAAATTATTCTTCTCCAGCGGTTACGTCCTTAACTTTCAGGTAAAAACCCAAAACCGAAAGAACTAAAAGATTTTAAACAAGCGACCTCCACACCCTCTTGAATGGATTTTTTGCTTTTTTGCACATGCAGCTCTCCTGAACTTTTGGGCCGAGGTAGCAAGTACAACTTAGGCAACAGATGTACCTGAAAGGTGTTGAATACATCTTTATTTTAGTGTGGAGGAGCACGACGGCTGAGAGAAAAAGCTGAAAGTGTTAAGAGCCAAAACAACGCTGTTCACAGACACTTTGGGTGTTTGACAAAACCTGCGAGCTCTGCTTTGGGTTTATCACTACAACTTAAAATATCAGCAGGTAATGGCATGTTTTGCAGTTTTAGACGAAGATGATACATTAAAAAAAAAAAAAAAAAAAAGTAATTAATTTAACCAATTTATCAGAAGAGCCCGTGCAGATTATAGGTTTATATGAATTTATTGACCTCAATAAAATTCAAGGCCAAACATGACCTTTGCTCCTTTATCGGTTCCAAAACCATAACTGAGCGAAGGCGTAGCCCCTTCATTTGACCTGAGATGACTTTGCCGAAGTGAAAGCCGACAGAAAAAGTCATAACAAAGCTCGTAGCTTTCCTGCTCGCAGATGTGCTCCAATGCAAAAGTTACGGCCAAGCCTTTTTCCTTGTTTTTTCTGTGTCCATTTTAGCACAATGCAAACACGTGTTTGTGTTCCCTTCGTGGCGTCCCTCTCCCATGTAAATTCACCTGCCTTAGGAGGGCGGGGAGGGGTGGGGGTGGGGGGTGACGTGAGGTAAACGGCAACAAAAGGAGGCAGGCCGAGGGAAGGAGGCCTCCGCTGGCCAGACTGCCACTCACAGCAGTGATTCCATTTCAGCCACGACACAGTGGGTGAGCAGCAGCCAGCGCCTACCTGCAGTGAATTCTAATCAGCCCAGGGGTCTGCCTACCCTCCCTTCCTCCCCCACTCCCTCATGTGCCCTGCCTTGGACTAAAGGGGCTGATGATCCTTCAAAATTAATTAGATCCTTGTAGGAAACGGCCATTTTCTTTCACTTGCTAATACTCGGAAAATGAATTTCGCAACCAAACTGAATTCCACATGTGCGCCCATGGTCCGGTACTGATTTCCTTCCCTGGCTGTGTGTCTCTACCCCGTTTCCTTTCTTCATCACATTCATATTCTCCCCTCTTCCTCCATATCTGTCCATCTACACCCCCCCCAACACCCCTCCATTGCCTCTGTAGTTGCATCTACGCTCCCAGCTCTGTGCCTGCTGCCTCTGTGGAGTTTACTGTCAATAAATCCCCAGAGGTCAGTGTGTCTGCTGGAAATCAGACACAATGCTTTAGACCGCCAGTGCAATGCATGCTCTGCTGCTGCCGCCACAACAAAGGCTGAGGAGGGGTGGAGGATGTTCGAGGGATGGGTGGGGGGGCTGCAGACTTGAGGTTAATCAGCTGCCTGCATTAGGTGACAAGCTCCTGAAATACACTGCATCGAATTGGACATTAGTTAATCAAGAGTTGTGTGTGTTGGCAGGGGCAATGGGGGGGGTAAAATTGTGAGGATGGGGGATGGGGTTGAACACAGACACAAGAGGCACGGTTATGAAAGGAGCGGTATCAGCCATGTGAATAATGTACATGTTGAATATGCAAATGCCGCTTACAGCACACGCTGCAAACATATATTCAAGGCCCCCGGTACATTAAAATCCGGAGACAAAAGGGACCACGGGGCATTCTGAAAAGCCCCGTCCATGTTTGTGCATGCATGCTGATGAATGTGTTGCACGGGGCTTTGCTTTGTGTTGCTCCTTATCAGAGTTTGTTTTAAAAAAAAACAACAATCTTTATTGCAGAGCGGTCACTGTCCAAACTGTGGTTCTAATCTGCCATGTGAGTCCAGATTCATTAGCATGCAAACAAGCACAAATACAAAGGGTTAATGCATGTGGTCCGGTCGGGATAAGAAGCGAGGACACATTTGAAATACTGGTAAAGTGGACACCTCGTGCAACACCAAGCAAACAGTCATGAGATGGTAGTTCCCTTCCCTCAGCTCAATAGGAAAATAAAACAACTCATCTCTGGCCAGCAAAGTTGTGACTATTACATTTGAATGTCTCTCTAAATTACTGTCAAGCACTTAACGCATACGTAATGCATTCAAGTCTCATAGACTACAATAAAAAATTTTAAAAAACGGCAGAAAGGCATCACAGCCTTAAGATTTTAATGGATTTGCCTTTACAGCAGGCGCCACACTCCATCAACAAGCCCACGTAGGCTGCTGACAAGTGCAGCCAAGTTTTCCACGCAACATTTTTGTCATTTGTACTACTTTTTTGGCTGGAAGTCTAGGCTGTGTGAGGAATTAAAATGGGTTTCAACATCTCCACATACCAGGAAATAGTTGATATAATATGCTTGAAATGTGTTTAGTAATCCGTATGCTTGTTGGGTTGAAAAGACAGGACGGCATCTTTGACTCTGACGTGTTTATGTCTTTGATAATAGATTCCTTTATGACACCTGCCACAAATGGAGATTTACAGCAACTAGTAATGCCCGATTCAACACATTTGCACAACTGCTGCGTCGTTTTTTTGTAAAAGTTTCATAAAATGACTTGAATGTGTGCATTCCTGAGACAACTTCTTATAGCATCCGAAATGCAATCTTACTGTTCACAATGAGTTTCACTGAATTGTATTAAACAGCACAGCAGATTAGTTTGTTAAGACATGCCGTGCAACAGAAGGCCACTCAATGTAACAGGATGAGAAGCACACAAATAACAATAATCACTGTGGTGTTATTGCGTAAGAAGAAGACAGTTAAAGTATTTTTTGACAGGACAGCTTGTTCAACTTCGTCATGTTCTGGCAGGCATGCTTTCACCACCATCATTTATCCATAGCAGATCTTTTGTGCTGTTACAGATGGAGGGGTAGTCTACTTCTAGTGTACTTTTTTTTTTCTGGCAACAAACACTCGATCTATAAGTGAAATTTCCTTTATTTTTTTGTAACGTGCTTCTAATCTCAAGACATATGGCGATGAACCCTTGAATCACTTCTTGAGAACAAAATAAATCAGAGGGGGCATCTGCATTGGTTAATGAGCGTTTGACCAAAAAGAACCATCTGACAACTCATGTGTTATAGTCATAAAAAAAAATCTAAACTCTCTAACCCCCAAAGCAGGAAAGCTAAACTCAAGAGTTATCACTTTGGCAGAAGAGTCCACAGCCGTTGGCTCTTCAAAGCTACTACATAAGTCAAGGACAATTAGCCTCTCCAAAGAAGAACCTCACAGGCTGGTAAGAGGTCTTCATGAACCTACAGATGCTCATACAGGACTCCCATCCCCATTAGTTATCACGGTTAAGAGCACATTCAGTCTGAAATGGAAAAAAAATCCAGGAACATAAAGTATGCAGCTGCCCGGTATACTGTAGACAGGCTTCAGTACATTTCTATCTTCAGAACGCAACAAAATGTTTCCTGACTTTGCGTCCTTGGGAGATAAACTGGAAGTGATGGCTGTTTTTTTTTTTTTTTTTTTTTTTTTTTTTTTGAGGATTTATTAAAAGACAATGTGAAGCTGTCTGTAACAAACATGTAATTCTTGCTCCGTAATGCCTGCAACCTCTCACCGCAACTAAATTATGTCCAAGTTAGACACGGACAAGATGAAACACAAGGAAGAAAGCTCATGAGTTAAAAAAGCTCCTCCAATAGGTTTTGGGCTCATATTTTCATCTACAGCTAAAGCACAAATGTCCTCTTTTGTTTGCTGTATTCACATGCACAAAAACCCTTTTTTCCCCATTTTTTTAATAGCACTAAACTGTAATCACAAAAAAATAATCAAATTATGGAAATTTACATTTTGTCATAAATTGCACCGCGAACCCGTAATCTGAAAGCCATTTCAGAGAGCGCCAGTTGATTCATATCATTGTCCACGCCTGTGTGGATTTAATTGTGAGCAGACTCATAACCATGTGTTTGACCAGCAGCTGCACGAGGAAGCGCGAGCTGGTGCACCCTCGTGCAGCTGCTGGCACCGAGCTGGGCTTTCACTAAAGTGCTTCAAGCGCTTCAGCACAACCTTGGACTTTTGTGAGCCGATCTTTGCTTCAAGGTTCAGCAACCTATCCCCCTCTTTAATGAATTTTGGCAGGCGCCATGTTTGCCATTTTAAAAGGAGCTATCAGGCTATGAAAAAGTGACTTCCAGCAACACCAGATGATTTGGTGAGCATTAACAGAGACAGGAATAAGGGATCGCTTGTGAGGAATTGTGGAATTGCACTTGCGAAGGGAAAAACCCATGATGAGAGATTATTCAGGTGGACTTCTTTAAACCCAGATTCCCCTCAGCCATCGCTCTCAGTGATTCTTCTTCAAACTGTTCCACACTCAAAAGCTGGCGGGACAATACTGAGAGGGTGGCCATCTTTTCTATCCTTTATAACACCTGTGTTTTTATGCTGAGCACTCAAAATGTCTGCTGGGAAACAGCTCTGCTTCAGAACTTTAAACAAACACTCGGTGCTTATTTTGAGCTTTATCGAAGAACAGTTCGCTCCATTTATAGTCCGGCAGGTTGTTGCATAGTAAATAAAAGTCATATATGTCTCCTCAGCTCATTTGACATATGACCCATCTAAAAATGTAATGCTGACACACTGAAACGCAGTCGACCACACGAGTGAACTGTACACACACGGCGTCAGCCAGCGCTTCTGCAGGCAGGCTGAACGGTGAGAGTGAGACCTGACGAGTTGCACAAAAGTTGGCTCAAAGATGAGGTTTTTCTGGTAATCCTGTGAGCGAGGGCAAGCACATTGGGAAACTTTATCCATACTCTGCGATGTTGCAAGACAAACTTGAGCAAGCCTACTGCAGACTTTCACAAGCAGCCAGAAAAAGGGCCAAAGGAGATTGAAAGTTGAAAATCAGTTTCACTGCAATAGAAGCACAGAAGATGTTTGAGGAGAAGTACATGACATGTCTGAGCAGCTCGCTCGATATATGAAGATGCGTCTTCAGCGGAGGAGAAGTGGGATCATAATAAGGACAATAGGGTCTTTCAGAAGGACTTTCTGTACATAGGGCATTCATAACTATCAGTGAAAACTCAATATAATAAATTATTTTATTTCACTAAATACCAAGCGTGCAGACATAGACTAAAAACATTTTAAAAACTGCTTCTGGGCTTCACAAGAGTCATATTTTCCACTAAAAGACAGTTTGCCCACTTTGATCAAAAACTATCAAAATAAAAGTAGAAAATACATCTTTCAAATTTCAAAATTGTTTGCTTTTTAATTTTTTGTACCAAACCCTTCAAGGGTTTAGTTTTTCCCCATGTGGAAATTGTGTTACACTTCATGCTTAAACCTGGCAGCATTTTATTCAAAGCTCAACACTGAGCTAAGTATTTTTGGCCCACCAGTTGGTATGGTTTACTAGTTTATTTACATAGTAGAAGATGAGCATAAATAACCCTCTAAATCTTTTTTTTTTTAAAGCAGGAGAAATGTACTTACAGAAAGTACAGAAACACATTTTTATCAGCATGTGGGTTTATTTTACTGCGAGAAGTAAACGTGGATCCAAAAAAACAATGGCACCAATCCACAAGACAGAGAGATTGTACATTTTGGGCAAAGAGTCAGAGCCACTGAAGCAGCTTTTTTTTTTTTTTACTCTATATTTAAAGTCATTTGACAAAGAAAGTATGGATCACATTTCAGTTTTTAGGTTTTAACTATAAGAACATAATATAAGATCACCTGTGAGGTAAATGCAACCTTGGACAAACAATAACACTTGACATAATATTCCAAGTTATTAATTACTGAAGAAATCCAGAGGCAATGCGCAAAAAGCTAAGCCTAACCCATGAGTCAACAACTTTAGCAGTAACACCTTACAGTAGTTATTTTCTCCGTGACGTTATCAGTTGTTCTGGAGGCATTTGGTTTCTTTTTTTTCTTCTTACAGTGTCGCTACAGTTTATGGATGTCTTGTTCCTACACACCCTTCTGAGGTTACCCTATACTGCATCTTAACAAGACCAAGGACGGAAACAATAGGTACCCTCAGGCATTACCGCCCAATGGGAATGGCATCTATTTGAGTCAATCTCGGGTCCCAACGGAAACACATTTTCCAAAGTGTCCCAGAAGCAACTATTCCCTCTTTCTGCAGCAAACATACTTAATTTGCAGGTCAAGCTGGCAGGAAGTTTGCATATTATTATTTTTGAGAGTACGGTCATTTTTTTAAAACAAAAATCTCAGAATAATTCTGTTCATTCCAAGCAATACTGCATCTGCATAACTTAAAACTAATTGGAGGAAGGCCCCCCAAAAATGTAATTTCTTGGATGTCATTTTAAAATGAGAGGGAAAAAAACCCAGGTCAGGGCAGGAAATGACAGGTAAAGACAGGTGTTTTATTATCATTCTCATTAAAAGTGTGGATCACTTCATAGTCTTGAATCTGTCTCTTGTAACCTTCCGTGAAGTTCACCCATCACCCAGATCTACTTGAACAGAGAGCTTTTGGAAGCGTTCCATTTTTGAAAGGCTGCTAGTAGGATCTAAAGTTTGAGAAATATCAAAGCCTTACCCTCTCAGACTAAGGGTCAAATTATTCTCAGTTTACATTCAGTGTAGTTGGGATCATTGTCCTGTTTGATAATGCATTTGTAGCCGAGCTTTTGATATCTGAAGGTATTTATGGTCATCTCATGGACTGCAAAGTATCCAGATCTTGTGGATGTAGCACAGGGTCTAATGCTCAACCCCTTGATGACTGTGCAATTGGTAAAGAGCGTAATTGTGCTTTTTTTTTTGTAGGGAATGCTTCTCCAGTGACACTTGTTTAGTTGCACGTTAGCAAACCTTGGGTGTGCTTCCATTTTCTCTTAAAAAGACTTCCTCCTGGCAACCCTTGAAAACTACTCATAAATGTTTAGTCTTTCCAACTGCGCTATCATTAACTTTAATATGTAACACGCAAACTAAAGCCTTTAGAGGTTGAGATTTTGATTTATTTTTACTTTTTTTTTAGGATTTTGTTGAGCATTGCACTGTCTGCCATTGGGCTGACCTTGCTGGGACGCTTGCTTCTGCAATGGCTGAATACTCCCTTTTTTTTCCCCAAAGGGAAAAAGAAAATGGATTTGAGCAAAAGTCATAGAAGACTCTTTTCTGGATTGACAAAGCCCCTCGCGCCGTTAATTTAACACGTTTGATCAGCTACACTTTTACCTCTGTTTGCCATCTAAATCTCTAAAGAAACAGTAAGGGTGAACCAACATGTATGGTCTTGTTGTTTTTTTGACCTTGTGAGGAAGTGGCTTTTTTTTTTCTTTTAAGTTTCAATACACAGCTGGTAGAGGATAGATTCTCTTTTTCATAACTGAAGGATAATAAATTCCCCTGTAAACTGTTTTTACACTACAGACAACAGAAGATGTTTTTCTTTTTGCCACTACTCCACATCCTACTTGCATCTCTATGTGTAGGTGTTTATGCCGGTCTAGGACCTGTTGGAGCACAGAGTTCTCATAAAACGGAGGTAGCGTAACCCTCTACCAGCTTGCATGAATCGTCTGGTCCTTTGGGCGCATAAAAGCCTGTAAACTGATGGTCAACGATGGTCTGCTTAAAGAGGCAGAGTTATTATCTTGGATGGTAACAATATATAGCTCTAAGCTCCAGGGTTACCTAAGCCGATCAGCTGTTTCTACAAAAATCAAAGCGAATGCACAACGCTTCAATGCTTCAACTACAAAGTGCTTTGTAAAGTCTCGGTTAGACGGAAAGTCTTAGGAGCTTTATGCTTTATTGTGACTTAGATTTTTTTGTCACTTTCTCTGCAAAGGAGGATAATTCTTAAGTAAACCTCCTGTAATAGTACAAGTTTAAGAGCTTGCTTCTGTTACCCCTGCGACATTTTTTTTTCTTTTTTCATATAAGCTCAGTAACTTGCCTCATCTTGATGCATGTTGGGATATGCCGGACTGACCCTGAGATGAAGTAGGAAATAAAGAATACCGAGCGAGTGAATGATGACATGCTATTCAGTAGCAAAGCCTGCAGTCAGCTTTTAAAAGAGTGAACTCTCATCCAAATTATTAAAAAATCTGAAAAGAAAAATGAAACTTCGTGCGAGTTTACATAACCACTGCCATACTTTCCTCAGAAGTGAAAAGCCCTGGCCGGGAAGCCACAACAGCTTTTAACACTGGTGTTGTACTCTCCTCAACGTGGAGCTTCACACATGGAGTGCACGTGTGCCGAACATGTAACACAGTTGCAAGCAACTGCAACGATTGCACCCTCTTGTTGTGCTTTCTGCTGTTGTTGTTTTTTAACTGTCAAATCTTTTGTTCAACAAGTCCTGTGACTTAATAAAGCAAACATTTGCATTGACGCATGGTTGTTGTTGAGCAGGTTAGGCATGCGCTTCCTTTGTCACCTTAACATGAAATCTAAGCCACAAAAGGAGACTTTTGTTTGTGTCCTACTAATTCAAATGAGGGTTGCTTAATATCCTTAAACACTGGGGTCAGATAAGGTACTCCGGTCGGGAAAAAAAAAGAAAAAAACACTTCTGAAGACATTTTTGTTGCTAAATCCTTTTTGAAAAGAGAGACAAGATAATTTTGCCATTTTTTAGAGTTATTATTTTATGTTTTTTTTACAATTTTTTCCAGTTTTGATTGTTGCTCAAATGAATTCCTTTGTTTTTAACACCCAGGCGGAGATCACACTGTAACTTGTAGAAAACCATATGGGTGGCGGGGTGATCTGAGGACACAAACACACCTTGGCAACCGTACAACTTTGCAGTTAGACTCCAAGATAAGTTTTTTTTTCTGCACCAGCAGCTGAATATCGTTGCCCACATGTGTGTTTAAAGAAGAAAAGTACAGGTTTAAATGCTTCCTGCTGTCATGCGTACACACACAACACACACACATACCGTTGGGTGGTTTTTCAAGCTTAAAAAACTTAAAAGAAAGAATATTCTGTACTTGTTGGGGGAACATCTTCTGGTCAAGTTGTTACATGACCTGAATTTCAATGAAACCAGCGTTGTGGAAATAAAGATCAACAATCTGTTTTTCATAAGTAATGGAAACACATGGTTCCTTCAACCACTTCATTATGAGTGCACTGCGTGTACTGCATCAAACGGCCAAAGTACAAAACACTGGAACACAAATTAAAGCTGAAAAATGTAACTTCAAAAAGACAACACATGTCGAGTAGGATCAAATATTTCATAAATACAAGACAATGACAAGAGTTCACTTTGATTCAAGGAAAACCATTAAAGTAGAACAAAAAACAGACTTATGATGTGATCAAGTGTTTTCAGTGAGGTGTTAATTTTATATTTTGTGCAAATATCAAATGGTCAGTGGGAAAAAAAAAAGCTGTTCCTGCCACCATCAAGCTTTAAAGAGAGCCGGCCATCGTCACCGTTTTTCATACGACTCCGTACGGTTTAATAACTGAACAAAAGCTCTCCTGATGACTGCCTGGCACATTCACAAGTACTTATTCAGTCTCAGTGTGTGCTTTTATTACACATTCCAGGGAGAGAAGAATCCAAACCCAAAGTTCTTTCAAAGTGTAAATAAAAGATAGAAAGTTTGGCATTTGTCTACTTGATCTGAAAAAAGTTGCAGAGGCACGATTTCAAAATCTATTTTTCATAATCTTGCATTTTGGATTCTGACTGCTATTTAATTAAGGAAGAATAGTTTGAAAAAAATTCCTTCTCCGTGAAGCGTACAGACAAAAGCTCTGACAGACCGACGCTCCTGTAAAGTTATTATTAAAGCATTACGAACAGACAGAAGTGGTTTGATGAAAAATGTAATAATTTTGTTTCCTTCCAAATAATTTCTTTTTGATTGCATTTTGTTTTTGTCGATGAAAACATTTTTTGCCTTCCACTCAAGTTAAACCTGTTTTGTTGGGTTTTTTTTCTTTTAAGATTGAAAATAATTTATTTGCTCTCAATCATTGTCAGTATTAAAACCGCTCAGGTTATCAAGGCAGTCTTCAAATTCTATGAAGTTTTTAGTTTTTTAAGATATCATTAGCAAATGAAAGAATATTAAACAGTAGAAAAAATATGACTGTTATTTAAAAAGAAAGTAGGATCGAAGTTAAACAGAAGGTATACTGTAAGTTTTCCAATTTTTCATTTTGTTTTGAGGCAGGGCTGGCTACCAAACTCATAAATTCTACGTAGATGACCGACATAAGGCCACAAAATGTGTATATTTCTTTATTTTTATTCGTTATACTACATATATATTCCAATTTATTTTTATTTTTTGGGGTGGAATGCAATCAAGCTAAAAACGGATGTTTACTCAATTAGTTCTATTGGGTTAAACAAAACACTTTGATTTAAAAAAATGTTCAAACAAAAATATTAAGTATAAACCATAGAAACATTAACAAAGATGTTTTTTTCTCCTTTTTTTGTTAAAATCTCTGAAGCGTTTGGCTCTGAATGAATTCAGGCTAAAAGTGCTGTAAAACCAGAATCTGCTCCACAAAGACCAGATGAGAAGCTTCCTACAATCTTCTTAGACAAATCCAAATCATTACAAGCTCAAAGTCTATTAAAGCTCAATGCCGCTCTGTGTGTAATTTTCACAATTTAAGAGCGACCAACTTTAAGATGTGCACCTGAATACAGTTTCAGTTGGCAGTCACGTAAAGGACAGGTTCTGGCCCATGAGGGAAGATTCTTCTAACAAGTACAAAAGAAGAGACAGACAAAAGAAGTACAGAAAGAATAAATCATGCCCCAAAACAACAGGGAGATTACAAGCACTGTGACTTTCTGGATGGCATCCGTGGCTCGTTACTTCAACGGATCTCCACTGCATTCCCAAAATGGCTGCCAAATATGCTCAGCTGGGAAAGACAAAGTGCAACAGCCTATTCAAGTCAAGTCTTTAGTCCTACTGTAAGGAAAAAAATCCCTGACTGCTGTTTAATTGCAACATTAGTTCGCCTTCATCTTTAAAGGTTCACCAGGTCTGCCAGCGGGGACTGGACGAATTATTTCATTATACTGTCAGCAGTCGTTTGCAACAGAATGCTCAAGTCTTTTATTGGAAGCATATAAAGAAATAAAAGTACGTTCTTACGGCGCAAAAGGAGCAGTGTGACTGAGTGGACGGAGATGAATTCCATTGTTGCCTAACACTACTGCACATGCTCCTTTCAGCCCTCCCCTTTCACTCCTCTGGGCCCTGCAGACTGATAATAGGGCCTCCAAGTCTCCAAATATGTTAATATAATTTATGGAAATCATTGGTTGTTAGTGCTGTCAAAAAGCATCACTTTAAAGTCAAGATCAAGACAAGAACAAAGGGTGGGGGGGGGGGTGTTTGTTTGTTTTGTCTTTTTTGACTAAAAATGGAAAATACCAAAAATCTAGTCTCCTAAAATCAGACCATCAATGTTCTTAGAAAGTCAAATTGAAAAAGACGAAGATGAATACAAGCCAAGTTGCAGAAACGGAGGTTTGCTGAAGCTTTACAGTTATGATGCCTTTATCTTTTTGGGCAACCGTGCCTCTACAGCTGCACCAAAACGCTTTGGAATACTGGTCTGACATCTGCGTGCAAACAGCCCACAATCCAAGAGCACTTTCTTTGTTTTTCTTGTTTTCTTCTTTTTATATAATGCAATAATTTCTCTCCTTCCAAAGAAGCAGTCAATGCATAAACCAAAACATGATCCTCTCACACATTTACACTTGAGTAAACCCAAATAATCAGGAGGGGAGAAAGGTGTGAAAGCGAGACAAAAAGAATCAGTCAAAAAGCATTTCCAAAAGCGAATGCTGTGAACGCATCGTGACAGTTCCCGGTCAGTCATAAATTATTGAAAGATGCAAAAAAAGAAAAAAAAAATGGTGGCAAGGTACAGATGTGTATTTGTGAGAGAATAATTCTCAAGCCAAAAGGAAGCTGGGAGGGCCTGCCAGGTGGAAATTAACTGATCACCCCCCCTTTCCCTCCATCTCATGCCAGTATGTCCACAGCTTATCTGCTGGGCCTCCATGTAATAACTGCAGACACAGTCTTAAATATTCATTAGTCATGGGTGGGTTTTCACTGTGACACAGAAAGGGGGCAAATGGCAAAGGCTCAAGCACTGAATATTAATACACACATGATGAATATATACATATAAATACTCTCAAATGGGCACCTGACACTCAGACTATAGATTCTCCCAAGCTTCTGTGTTCATAACCTGGGTTTTACCCAGAAGGTCACCATAATTAGAGCTCACTAACTGACCAGGTGAGTCAGCAAAGTGCACAAATGCAGGGTTCCTGCTTGTGGATTGTTGTTTTTTTTTTTTCCAAGAGAGGGGCGTTTCGTCATCCTTTTTCACTCTAGATGCTCAACCACCTCCAAACTGTCAATTCCACATGCTCTAATTCACGGGACAGTTGCACAGCCAGGCCCTGCTGCTGCTGCTGCTGCTGCTGGGATCTACATCAAGGCAGCGTGCGTGCGTGCCTGCGTGCGTGCATGCACGCGTGCGCCGCGCTCCAAACGCGTCCATTCAGAAAACGAACGGCCACCATGCAGCCACATGAACGAGCCTATAGGACCGCGCACTATTTACTATGTGGAGTTACATCGTGAATGGAAGGAAGGGGGGAGTTCGCGCAACAAAACTGAGAAGGGATCGAAAGCACAATTACGCGCGTAAAAATAATAAGAATTAAAAAAAAAAATACGCACAAAAGGTGAGGAGGGAGGTGGACGCAGAGAGCCTCTCCTCCCCATCGCTCACGGTCAGAGCTACAATGACCGAACGAGGACAACCTCTGGCGTGACTGATGCGGTGACGCAAGTCCGCCTTCTTGCATGCAACTTGTATGGGGCTGCGGGCTGTAAATCTGACTCCGGACGGAGCCGTGTGCGCGGTGGGAACAATCGTCGGTCCTCGGGACCCGCCGTTTATCTGACAGAGCCGTGCGCGACGGAGCCACATCTGTTCGCCACACAGGCGCATGCACGTTCTCGGCTCTTGTAACCGCTCTCCCGCGCACGTAAACACCCGATCGAGACAAGTCCTAAAGAGCAGGATGGACATAATAAATGGGACAACCCCCCCTTTACACACACAAAATGTGCTTTTACTTATTGTTCTGGGATCCCTCGCTCCTATAGGCCTATATTTATTTATTATAGTGGACACTAACTTCATCCCCACGAGAAGCCACGGGAATCACGAGTTATCCATTAATATATTTACTATTAAAATGTCTCAAAAGGCGCAGAGACAGCGATTTGTGCAACTTTAATTGGACCAGAGCAGGACTCCGTATCTAGGCCACCATTAAAAAAAAAAAAAAAACTGTCTTCCATTTTATCACAAATCCAAAAAGATTAAAAGCAAACACTCTTTATTTTTGGGGAGGAAACATGGCACCGAAATCCAGAGTGGATGGACTATCAGACCGAAAATAATACTAATAATAAAAAAAAAAAAAGATGTGTTCCCCTTTTTGCGCACTTGGCGCAATTATTTGTACATTTTTGTCCAATAATAAATAATAATAACACTCAGTTTTCTAAAAAAAAAAAAAATAAATGTGTAAACAGCCTCACATCTGGCTGAGAGAGGAAACCATGTTAAGTTTAACAAAGAGACACGCGCATTTACGCGTTTCCTACGACTCAAATAACTGACCTAAAAGCCAAAATTGCGCACGTCGGCTCGTCCAGTTGTTCCGGCTCACAGAGTGTAAAATATGAGCTCGCATCGCCGGCTGACAGAGGCAGACCTGTGGGCTCACTTTGACCACACTAGTATTGTTCTAAGTGCCCGCTAGCCCGGCTCCGGGGCTAAATCTGAAAGTACAGGGCTGAAGGTAAAAGGGCAGGATGACAATTATGACAGATGGGAAACTTGCGTCACGCCAAGACACGTTTTTTTGCTAGTCGACAAAACTAAACGAGTCGTTTTTTGTTTTTACATCTAAAACCGTCGTTTGTCATATTTGCGACCGCAAAAAGAGAAGTTTGCGACCATAATTCGCTTGATAAGGTTAGCTAGAAGTACACAGAAGTCTGGTTCACCGCCTCCAAAGAGAAAGTCAGCGGTGGTTCGAGGATATAACTCCAGTTTCTGCCTAAAATAAGACGCTCGGCCGCTGCTGTGGAGACCCATCCCTTTCCCTACTTTTTTTGGGGGGGATATGTTTTTCTTAAAATCTTACCTGCACTTCGAAGCTCGCTGGGGGAAAAAAAAAAGTGGCGACAGCTCCCCCCGTTCTCCCCCGACAAAAGAGCGTTCAGTTTTTTGGATATGTTCCTTTACTTTGTTTCATTTCTCACTTCCATCTTCTTTTCATCTCATCAATAAACACACGCTGCAGCCTACCTTCATAGAGCAAGCTCGGTTCAAGTGCGCCCTCCCATTTTTTAACTATACATCGAGTACTTTGAGGGGTGGTGGAGGAGGAGGAGGTGGAGGAGGGGGGGACAGGCACGCCTTTTCACTTAAAGCTGCGATTGGAAGAACGGATCACAGTTTTGGGTTGGATCACAAACCCGTCAAACATTTTTCGGTGCCCCAATCGCGACGTAGCGGCAGCGGGGCTGGGAAGCGGCGCTTCCGCCGTGGCTCCGCGTCAGTGGTCGGAACGTGTTCCTCCATTAAAAGCCCGTAAAATTCCGGCGACGTTTTAATCAAATACGCGACAGCATGGGGTTAAGCGTTGCTCTGGGAGAGCAGGTCCGTAAATCCCTCCCTTTTTTGATTTATTTTTTTTTATTATTGTTTTTTTTTAAATCATGTATTCTTGTCGTGTGCGTTTCTACGCCTACTGTACAAAGTAGCAGGGTTCACGAAATGTGAATGAACTGTAAAACGTACCCCCTCTGCTCTAATTCACGCCCCCCACTCCAGTTCCGACCCGGAGAACAGGAGAATTGTCAGTTAAGTGTCCATCATCGCTCCTAACTCCTGATTGGCTGCCGCTCCTGTCTGTGCCGCGCGCCAGCTGCGCCGCGGCCGGCCATTGGACAGCCGCGCCGTCAATCATCTCCGTCGCCAACAAGCTAGATTGTCGGCCGTGCCTTCTGTTTTCTACGCATTTCTATTTTCTCATTTATTTATTTTTTAACGTCCCGAGCTGACCTCCGGTTTGGGAGCTCGGGGAGACGCGGCGTCGGTTTCACGCAGCTCGGCCGCCCGTGTCTCCCGTTATGATGGTTGGTGGTTGTTGTTAGCACGTATGCTGCACTTTAAGATGTTTGTGAGAACATGTAGTTGAAAAAAAAAGTTTAAAAAAAAAAAGCTTTAACGGGTCATGTGGGACCCCCCCCCCTCCTCCCCCTCCAAAATACACTCCCCCCACCACAACCACCACCACCCCCGTCTAGACAGTGACAGGTGTGTGCTTCTTTATAGCATTTCGGGGCCAAAATGCTAGATTTGTGCGCGGAAGCTGCGAGGAGGAGGTTCAGCAAACTTCCTGAAAAGGAGGTCAGCGGAGGTGACGCTCGATCAGCCGGGGCTCCCAGCTCCGCTGCCCTCTTGAACTCGGCGCGCACGGCTCGCAGCTGCAAGGAAAGGAGGTAGGGATCCTACGGACTGCTGCGCCATCTCTCAAGCTGGGTAGACTCCACACGGATTTTTTGTTGTGAGAGCCCCGGTGAGCACCCAGGGCCCCTCTGAGGTATGACTGTGCGCGCGCCATCTGCAGGCCTGCGAGGACGATTAATACCGCGGGTTCAACGGAGGACACCCTCTGTCACAGCTTTGACCTACATTAACCAGGAAGTCCTGGCTCGGCCTTAATGCGGAGCTTTACCGTCCCGTAGCAACTCGCGCGTGAAGGCAAGCTTTAACATTAATTAAGCGGGAACTGTGGCGCTTATGGAGCGGGCACGTGCACAGATCCACGTGGCGAAGCCCACTCTTTTCCGCCCGGAACCTGTGGAGAAGCCCCGGATCAACAGGCTCAGGAGCTGCTGCAGGCGGGGCCCGCCGTTCACAGCCTTCCTGTGCTCCTCGGTGCGTTGTACCCAGGAGCTGCAGGTTAAAAAATAATAGTTAAAAATAAATAAACGAGAAACAATAAAATAAATAAACAATATGAATATTGAAACACCTGATTTAAGATGCACTGAATATGGATTATAACTCAGAAAATACAAATACACCCACTACAATAATAATAATACAAGTTTGTGTAAATAAAGAAAATGAAATGTCCTTATTAAAAACAACGTTTTTCAGATTTAACTCTAACTCACTAAATTCCTCACATTCTAACTCAAATTCCAGGGATGGAAAACAATTAAATAGAAAAAAGGTCCTCCATGTGAATTACATACAATCTGGCAAAAAAACATATTTTTACTTTCAAGATATGTAATTAATTGTGACCATGAAAATAAAATGAGCAGTGTAGGAATAGTTTTATTAATGTTAAAAAAGGGGTCGTAGGAGCAAGTTTACTATTCATAGGGTTTTTATTAACTCTAACATAACAGCTTGAAGCACAGGTTTAGAGAAATAAAAATAATAATTGTAACAAATGTATTTCTTCATTACACCTTCACAAAACTCTGCGTATGAGTTTGTATTTGAACCCTGTGAATCCTCTGTTTTTGTTTTTTTTTTAAACCTGTCAAGGAAACTTTTTAGCTTTTTTAATGCATTATATTACTCAAGAACGGAGCAATATTTGGTTGCCTGGTGACTAAATTATTTAAATCTAAAATTTAAATAAACTGTTCAGATTATAAAATACACACGTTTTCAATATATGTGTATTTTTTTTATTTCCTAAATGAAATCTGCATTAAAAAATATTGAAAATATCCCCTAAAAAACTTGCATTGTGAAGAAAAAACAAATCCTCATCTGAGTTCTCAGCCTCACCTTGCCACCTAATATTATAGGTAAAACGTTTAATTTACATTTTGTTTACAAACTTACTTATGGAAGTTTTTATCACCATATCATAAAATATTAAAATATTTTGGATACCTCCTAAACGGGAACACAATGTTTTTTTTTATTTATTATTGCCACATGTATGTTTATTATAACCAACAGAGGGCAGTAATGTAACTTATTGGTGTTCATATTTATTGGATTATTTATTCTTTATTCTACTTTAATGTCCCTTTTTCATATGGAAATTTCCTTTGGATTTACTTATATTTTCAACTGACCTTGAGGTGTTTTTTTTTTAATACATGGAATTATTATCTCACCTCATAGCATCAGTAATCTGGCTTTTCTTGATCAAAATTCAGATTATACTGGCTGTTTGTTTTGTAGCAAAAATATACAAAAAAAGGTCAATACATCCACAGATAAAGAAGTATGTCACACTTCTAAAATTGAAAACTCCCTTATGGTGAATAAAATAGTAATTATGGCTCATAAGCAATCCAAATTTTCATTGTCAAGTAGAAATGAGAAAGTAATATGTCTTATTTCTGCCAAATGTAGCCATCTACTGTCTTTGTGTGACTTCATTTACACCACCATCATGTGAATGATGAGTAAAAAAGTCACACATTTACTGTTAGCTTTCTATTTTCCAAAAAAAAATCACAGGTTTTCAGCGATTAAAAAAACAAAGACAGCAAAGCATCTTCGTTTTTACCCTTGTAATATTTTTTTCCCAAAAAGTATCTCGTTTTTTATAATACCTATTTTAGTCTGCACTGTATTTTTTTTCTCTAGTCTTTGATTTTAGCATCTTAAGGAGCTTAAAAGTCACGTAATAACACAACAAATATGTACTGTTTGAGTGTGAAATAAGTGCTAAAAGGCATTATTTTAAACCTTTTTTTATGTTGTTAGTTAGATTGGTGCCATTTCTGATCAGATTTCACAGAAATTGTAAATCTGCACTTAATTGCTTGTGTTTCTGCAGATTCTGATCTTGATAGATTCACCAATGGCTCTGAGTCATGCATCCTTTTGTGAGGAGTAGAGTAATTCTATAAAAAAAAAAAAAAAACGTTTGTTTTTTAATAAATTGAGTTGTCCTCAGGGTGAAGGCTGAAAATCACATACTGACTTCTGCTGGTGCTTAAATCCTCCTTTGTCTAGGAAATCAAACACTAGTTTGTGCACTTACATCACATTTCCAGTACACTCGAGTGCCACGCCCCCAATATAAACCAATCAAAATCCATCTGGAAGTGCTGGCCCTATTGACCTCTAATCCCGCCCCCCTGAAGATGACGTAACAATTTTATATCAGTTTGATAAAATCCTTCTTTACCCCCCGACCAAAACAAAAAAAACGGGTACTTTCTTCGTCAAACTTTGACAGGTCGCTGACCTCAACCTTCACACCCACTTCAGTCTTCTTCTTAACCCATTGCTCCTCCTTTTCCCGACCCATTGGGCGGAGTAAAGGCATTAGTATGTTTAAAAGGCAGAGCAAACAGAACTGGCAGCAACCCCGCTCCCTCGATATGACATAACACTTTTATATACATTTTATATCTATTTTATTTCAATTTGTATTAAAATGCATCTTTATCAAACCCTGCTCCCTCAAGATGATGTAACAATTTTATATACATTTTATGTAAAATGCATCTTTAATTGGAAATAAAAGATTTCAATAGTTATTATTTGAGGAGTCTTTATTTTATTAATGATTGTCCGATGCATCAGGCTGCACCTGAGGAGAAGAAAAAAAAATAACAGTGAGAATCACAACCTGTGATTCTATACCATCCGCAACCCAAGATGATGATCAATACTTGAAGAGATGCATACCAAATAGTCCAGGGGAAAGCGCTGGGAATCATGACATGATTCTCTACCATTCACAACCCAGGATGAGGGTCTTCCGCTGCGTGGTTTATCCTAAAACAGAGGCTGAATTGACACACACATCAGAAAAATTAGAACGTTGATATAAAATATAATGTTCAGGTTTTAACACATTTCATTTCTAGAAAGGAAACTATATAAAAAAAAAAGACTGTAATAAAAAGACGTTGTGAAGTATTACCCCTTTTTGATACCTGAGTCTTCAGAGGGGGTCTTTTCATGCTTTATCCTGATTTTTTTTTTTTTTTTTTGCTACAAAGGTTTTCACTAACTCTTTGTACATTCTTTAATTTTAGAAATAGTTGTTTTTCCTCTCAGATGAAACATAGTGACCCTACAGATACACCATACGTTGTTTTTGCTTTTGGAAAGCGCTCTCTATCAGAGTCCTTGAACGGTAAGGGGCCGAGACTCAGAAAAGTACGTCAGACTCCCTACAAAGGTTTGTACCCTTATTTTATTATTTCTAACAACACAAGTGTACTATTTTTTTCCCCGTTTTTCCAGACAAAGATGTCAAAAGAGTTTTTCTGGAAGTGGAAGACTTTAAGCCAAATGAACGAAAACATTTTTCAACCTTCAAAAAATGTGAATCATGATGTGAAGTTTTTTGTTGTTTTCTTCATAAGCTTTGGTTGATAAAAGTATACAGACCTCTTTTCTTTAAATCCTTCAGGGTGTGACTTAAAAATGGGTGATTCAGAGTTTAGAGTCTATAGAAAATCAACAATCAACATAGAGGATTCTTAATGAACTACAGCATATAAGTTCTGAACTTTACACACCACATTCACCAACGCCCAGCAGCTTTTCAGATTATTTAGAAGGGGTGACCTTTGATCCAGACCAAGAATCGATCAATAAAGGCAGTGAGGGATTTTTCTGGGGGCTGGACATCACCATTACAGATTTGGGAGAGACTGCCTTTACAAACCTCTGCCCGCAGACTGTGAAATTTGTCCAGAAAGCTCAAAAAATGAAGGTGTTGTTTCGCTTCCCGTTCAAACGTTTTCAACTTAACTCTGCCCAATGGGTTGGGAAAAGGAGGAGCAATGGATGGGGAAGGGGCGCATAGGAAGATTGATGTCTGCGACCGACTTTAGTTTGACAAAAAGAGTATTTGTTTTTTTGTTTTTTGTTTTGGTGGAGGAGGGGGACGTACAGAGACATTTTCATATCCAATTGTTACATCATCTTCAGGGTATAATGATAAGGGGCAAGTTTGATAGGGGCAAGACTTTGGGGTGCATTTTGATTGGTTGAAATTTTGGGCGTGGCACCTGTCAACATTTTCGATTGACAGTTTATTCCTTACCTCTCTCACACATGCACGCACAGACACAAAGCCAGAGTCCTGTTCCCCATGACGCTTTTGGGACTTATGTGTCTGGATTCAAAAGAGAGGATAGGTGATACAACACAGGTCTCAATGGAGGTCTCAGGTTTTCTCCAAACAAGTCAAGCTTCTAATTCATGCCAAAGGACAGCGGTTTACATACAGGTTTGAGGCTTGGAATGTGGAGATGCAAGCTGAAAGATTTAATTGAATTCTAATAAAATATTTAAAAGATTCATGGCTTATGCCGACATATTCCATCCAAATGCACAGTACTTCAAATCCAATTTGAACTCCACCTCAGTGCAATCTTTGGACCACACGTGACAATGATGAGGACAACGGTCATGAGAGCTCGCACAGAATCTTCCTTCAGCCGTTCTGCTTTTGAAAGTCAGTAAAGGTAACATAAATGAGTTATCACAATACTTTCTTTCCCAGAATACAGCTCGAGCTCTATAAATGATTAATAAGCTTCTTCACTCATGTTTCAGTTCCCAAGGGCCCCCGTCAGTGTCCGCCTTGTAGCTGAGACATAAGAATAATCTGCCAGTTGTTTCCACAGATCCTGCCTCATCTCTTGGCTTGTTTGTTATTTGACTTTTTTGTAATTGTTGTTGTTGTTGTCATCTCACCTGCGTTTGACAGAAAACGCATCAGAAATTGCATATAAATCCCCACAACCTTTATCTCGTTATATCATTTAGAGGTCCATTTATTCTGATTATATTCCACACTCTGTTTACATTGACATGCACAGAGGCAAGGCACATTCCTCTCATGTTCCAGGAACAAAAAGAAATATGTTTTGAACCATTTATGAGGCTATTTTTTTATTTTCTTATGCTCATTCGTTTAATTCCTATGTGTTAGGTTGTACACTTTGGTGAGCAGATCCACTTAGCTAAAGTCTGAGGAGCAAACAACATCTAGACTGCAGAAGATATAGCTTTAGTCATCAGTCTCTTTTTAAAAGCATAAATCCTGTCTGTAAATGGAAATCTATAAATATTCACCCTGGAATGCTCTCAACAGTCTCTTTACAACTTTTATGGGAGACTTGATAAGTTCTCAATAACAGACCCAACACTTTAGAGTTTATTTATTTATTTTTAATGTAGCAAAATACACTTTTTCAAGCCAGAATTTAGTTACTCATTAGTCCCTAGACTCACATTTTTAATCTAAATCTACTTTCCATGTTTTTTTTGTGTAATTTTCCTTACATTTTCCCCACATCCAGCTCATTTTTGTAGAACAAATATAAAAGAAAAAACAGTTTTAAAAGCTTTAAAATCTCTGATCAAATTTACAGTGGCAGTCTTAATGGATAAGAGACAATCTTTTTCAGAAAATATTTAAAGCAAGCAGATAAAGAAGAGACAAGCAGATCAATGGATGCGTGCAAGGATTTTTAATTTTGAGCATATTGTTAAGACAGGACAATTGACTGAACATTGCTTTTATTTTAGAAAAAGAGATTGGGTGAAACATTTAGTTCTCTTAATTTGAGAATGTCTCTTTGATTCATTTCTTTTGACTGTGCTGTGCCTGTTGATCAAAACCAAAATTAGTTTGCCTGAGTTGTTTGAAAAAAAAAATTATGAAGCGTCTTTGATGATGTTGTTACTTGAGATGTTAGAGTTATTAAAGGGACAATATTAAATAAAGATGCTTTACAGCAGATGCTGACCTCAGAAGACGAGATCTAGCAATATTCAGGAAGAGAGAGAGCTGTAGCATCCATTCTAACTGGTAAAAATAGAGTTGTTAGATACACCACTACCAAAAAAAAAAAAAAAACTCCTCATTCAAACTGGTAGATTGTTGTATTTCAATTTCTTCCAAGGCCACTGTTGAATAAATAACAATCCAAAACATCTACTAAAATCTGAGAAAGAATGGACCACTCCCAGAATTTCAGTGAATTCCACAAATGCTCCTGTTTAAACAAGTCTTCCCAAGTGTCATTGATGCTTTGATAGAGTGGAGAAAATAGGGAGCAGACTCATAAAACATAAAGGTTGTGGGTGATATAAACTTGATTAGTCAGTGCATGTTGAGGTGCACGCAGTGACCATATTTAAGAACTAGATTTGAGTAAGTGTGACATCACCCATTGAAAATGGCTTCCGGCTCCAGTGAAATGAAGTCAATCCAGTGACCTTTTTTTTTTTTTTTTTTGGCTATGTTGGAGCCAGACACAGTCAGTAAGAAGCGATTGGTCCGAAATCTGTAAATCAAATATTTTGAACGTTGGACATCAGGGCCAGCAGGCACCACATACTTTTATTCAGGAATACGATTGGTCAGTTTAGAAGTCGAATAACTTGCAAGAGGTCAACAACTGTCTGCCCACTCAATCACTATGAACCTCCAACTTTCATGTTGCTTTCAGATTGACCCAAAGACAAAGTCAGAATAAAATAATTCATCAAAATAAAGCTTAGCTCAAAATACAATAGGGGTTTATGCAGGTATACACCCAGTTTGTCCAAATGAGAATGTCAAAGAACCCCAGTTGTAAAAATACAGTCAGGGTCTCAGCTTCTATTTGTTTGCTCAGCTGTTGGTCAGGACAAATAGGAAATAAAAGTTTAGCTTACAGTGAGGAGAGCTTCATAAATAAGGTTTTATTAGCACAAGAGCTCCAGCCTCATAACATTCAGTAGTGGTGAGCAGGCCACCATGACTATTGGGCCATGTCCACCTGGAAATCTGAAAGATGAGACTGGGTTTGGCAGCTGCTAGGACAGTGTGTCAAGTATAAAATTTGATGGAGTGAAGACGTTGGGGAAAATTTTACATTTTGTGTCTTAATATTATAGTTGTTAGATTACATGACATCTTTTGTTTTTGCATTTTTGGTTTTTGTGCCCAGTTCAAGGACAAAGACTAAACAGTCACGTTCCAGTGGCAAGGATTGTTGAAAAGGTCTCTGTCTCTGTCTGTGGGAGAGTTCTGTTCCTTTATCCATAACAAGTGGATGCATTTCAGGGATTTTTGCTTGCAAGTAAAAGTTTGAAATCCTCACCATACTTGTCTGTCTTTCCTCTATTTTTAAGAAGAGGGGTTTTATAAAAAAATTGTTCTTACAACATCTTGATCCATGGAGTCGGATCCCAACATCTCTCCAGGAAGAGGATGTGCCTGAATCGTGCATTAGAGGAGGGTTCCCTGAAGAGAAGAGTCCTGGTCTGAATTAACCTCAGGAAAAGGACACACTAGATCAGGGATGGGCAACTCCAGGCCTCAAGGGCCGCAGTGTCTGCATGATTTCCAGATATCCAAGCCCTAGTCATGACTGATTACCTTGTTCAGGTGTGTCCAGCCAATTAGAACATGCCAGAGCATGGTATGTTGGAAAGCTTGCAGGAATGCGGCCCTCGAGGCCTGGAGTTGCCCATCCCTGCACTAGATCTTTGAAGTTCTGGTGGTATCCAACCAGAGAGAGAAGACACTGCACTGTTCAATTCTGGATATTAGACAAGACAATGTTGTCTTTGAGCTGCCAGAGGGATCTCTTAAATCTGTGGGTGTCATTAGGGGGCCAGGTAACAAACAACTGTGAAGAATGTTGTGTTGTCTTCAGGCTGCAAGAAGTTTGGGGAACCCCAGGTGTGTTTTCACTAAAGAACAAAAAAGGGATTGACTAGTCGTGTGTGTTTTGAGCTGTACAGAATGTTTTCTGTTCCTGCAGTGTGTTTTTTGTGCCCATGTTTTGTTTGTTTTACCGCACAGTTTTTAAGTTTGTAATGTTCAGAGACACAAGTGATCATGGGTCTGAAGGTAAACCCCAAACGCACATTCTTGAAAGTGCGTCAGACTGGATAAGCAGGCAGGGGCTTCTTCTTTTTGTTCTTCTGTTTACTAGCACATGTCCGCCACCTACAGTTGCAAGAGACTTGGTGTGAAATGTCAAAGTGGTGCAAATCTTGTGAATCTGGATCCAGCTCTTTCACAGCTAAATTCTGATAAAATACTTGGTGTCATAGTATTCGAGCACAAACCTCAAATTTTAATTTCTTCTCCAGGATCATTTTTCCAACGGTTGGCGCTTCCGTGGATTAAAAGGAATGCCAAATCCAAGTCCGTAATTGGTCAATAATCAACCCTTTTTAACTTTCAATGTGCCTTTAGTGGCATTCAGTGTTCATTTTGAATGTGGAGTCCCAAAAGAATTGTACAAATTAAAATCTGATGTGTAATTAATTTGCGTTAATAAATAATAACTCATTCATTTTTTAAAAAATTAATCGCGTGCATTAACATGACAAGGTTGAGAGCCCTAATAAATATAAGAACAAACACAGCACAATAAAAACAAAAACACCTCCCCATACATCACAGAAGGTAAGGGGAAAACAAATTAGAATGTTTATTGTTGCCACTTGCCAGCTGTCATAAGTTTAAGGAAATTCAAATGGAGGTAATAAGGGTCGTGATAAAAACTGGTGTTTGACAGAAGTGCAGGATTGGTTGACAAATGGCAGAGCAAAGAATCAACAGAAGAAGAGGCAGTCCAGACATGACTTCTCTGTTGTTCTGAAAATGTCAATTCTATTCTAGGAGGTAAGAAAGGTCTTGACTCAGCTAAAAATGTTGAAGAAGACAGTTGAACCTCCAGTGCCTTCAGTGAGGTCTGGTGCACCCCCTGGGCCACCACTTTCCATTCGGTCTCCCCCACCCTATGTTTTGAGTTCATCATGTTTGTTCCTTGTTTTATCATCATCTGCTCAAGCAAATTTGCCAGATGCTGAGGCTGTAAGGGGAATTTTGAAAGCTCTGGGTACAACCATGTCACGGCCCCCATTCAGACGGAAATACCTGCCAGGGAAAGTGAACTCTATAAATGTTCTTATTTACTCAGCCTGGGCTTATTTTTTAGGAGCTGGACTTGGCCTCTTAGTTCCAGTGAAAGGACCTCTGAATGCCTCAGCAAATGGAAGGGTTTTGAACAATTCCCTGCTCCCCTTTTTTATACTTGGTCTAGAAGAACTTGACCAGCCCGCATAGAAAGTCCTGACCTCAACCTAATAGAACATCTTCGGAATGAATTAGATACTGAAAGCTAGACCTTCTCATCCAACGTGAGTATCTGCATGCACTTTTGAGAAAAAAAAAGTTCCAACCTTTGCATAAATGTATTCTTAAACCTCATGGAAAACCTCAGCCGATGTTGAAGCATGGTTTGACATTAAAGTGTAAATGCTTGATACCAGACTGAAGAGCACTGATGTAAAGAATTTGGATTTATTGTGAAGCCCCTTCTCCTTCTCTCCATCAGCTACCTTTCTGCCTGTTTGCATTCAAGTTTTTCCTTTTCCATAAAAAATATTATTTTAAATGTAAGTATTTAAATTGATGAAACCACTGTCCCTCTGCAACAATTAGCAGCAGAAAGATGGAGGTAAAATTAAGGAAACCCACAGCAGCTTTTTTCCAGAGAAAACTTAACAAGCATCAATGAACCAGATTAAACCAAAAGATTACCAAATAAATATAATATTTTCCTCTTGTGTCCAAAGATATTCTGAGATGAAGTCCTGTTAAATTTCTTTAGGTGGTTAGTTTCTGAATCTTTTCACAAAATTGAGATTAAGGATGAGTGACAAAAAAAATCACCCAAACATAGTGTTTTTAAGTTAAATAATCACGTTTTTTAGTTGCAAATGTTCAATCAAAGCATTTTATCAACTCATTTATGTGTGACCCCTATTTCCTCTTTGAACAGGGGTCTGCAACCCGAGGCTCCGGAGCCACAAGTGACTATTTGACTTTAAAGAAAAACAACAATAACAATTTGAATAAATACTGGGTTAGTGTTTTTGGCTTAATTTTCCTGTTAAATTTTGTCATTTATGCTTAGATTTTAGCATATCAGATAACTGAGAAAAATGATGATAAAAGGTTTAATCTACTGTCAGTGTCATTTCTTGCATTTTATTTCAAGTAAATCTGGTGCAGCAGAAGGATTTTATTTGACACACTTATATGGGTGTCTTTTATTTTGAAAAGAACATTTATGTGCTTCCATCAAAGTAAAATAAGTTAAATGAAAATAAATTATATATAGAAAAATATAACACTTTATACTTCAATTATTGTCAATATTTAAAAGCTGCATTTTATAAATGAATCGATTAATGGACACAAACATGAACAAAATGTGTTTTTCTAAACAGGGAAGTGGAACTTTGTGGTTCTCACTGAGTTTTTGTCAAAAAGAAACTAACCCAAAGGGTTCTCTTATGGGGTTGCAGACCCCTGTTTTAGTAGATAGGTGGTAACAAAATCACTCAATCCAAATGAGTTATAAAAAGGTCTGTGAGGCTCTTTCAGGTTTTAAAACTGGTGGTTTCTGGAGTCAAAAATCATGCATGAAAGTCTTGCTCAAAAATTAACAAGTACTCACCACAAAAGTGTAACGATCATCTCCTTTTTCCTCCGCAGAAAAAAAATATCAATGCTAAATGAATTGATTGAAGCAAAAAATGTGATGGTAAATCTAATGCTGCGGTTACGGATACAACTGCCACTGCGTGATGGCGAGGCATGGGCAGAATCTTCAAGATTCCATGCCAGCGCAAAAAACGTTTTTGAAAACTGTTGGAGTGGTCATACATGTGGACAGTGACAGTCAGGCGGCCATCAGGCGTAGGAGTTGACGCCATTGCGAAATTTAGCAGCGATAACTGGGCGACCACAGAGGGGTGGCAGCCAGATTGCTGGCCGACAGCAGCTCTGATTGGACGATGTGCAAATGTCTCCATATCAAGTACCACTGGTCACCCGGGTGGATATAAACAGGGGGGCCAATCTGGACCATTGGTTATTCGCAACTCAGATTTGAGCACACATTATGATCTTGTCCATTTACAAATGTACACATTTTTAGACAACATGTCTACCAAGAAAGTACAATCTTCTATCTTCTTTGTATTCTTCTCAGCATCAACTGCAAATCCTCAAGACCCAGGTCTCTGAGTCGCTGTGGTGCTATCAACACCATGATGAGTTTTCTGCAGCATCAATGCCATCTCCCCATTTGGACTCAGAGTGGCTGGGATCACCAGATTTACGTCTGGTTATTGCCAGGCTCCTGGCTCATTTTAACAGCCTTCGTTAATTGCTACTACATTCAGTTTATAACAACTGAACAGTGGCAGTGGGGCGGTAGTACAGGAGCAGAGGGGTGGCTGGAATGTGGCAGTCTAAAATTGGCCTATCGTCAAATGATTTTGGGACCTTGGAAACCCTCCTGTCAATTATTACAATTATCGTGCCGCTGCCTTACTGCCACCAGCCTGTCACTGGACAGCCACCGTGTGACCTCAAAATGTACCTGGGCAGCCAATGATCAATGTCAAAAAGTCGTCCAGTCAGGTGTAGGTCCCATATGTGTTCGGTTTGTCAGATTGCTGACAAGCAAAAATGCATCAATGCATACAAAGAATTCTGGGAAATTTCTAAGGCATTCAATTTTGAAATTATAGATCCGGACAACACTACAAAATGGCAAACCCACTGAGTAGTAATAGTGAGTGAAGGAATTTGGACAAAGCGTAAGTAGTTTGTCTAAGTGGTGTTACCTGGAATTTGGACATAGAATAGATATTCACGTTCATCATTCAGTTACTTGCCTCTTTAGAAGCAACAATTTCCCATCAAATTGTCTTTAGCAACATTTTTTTTTTCTTTTTATCCACTTTAGCACAATGTACTTTTGTTCTGACTCTGTCAGTGAGCAGTTGTCAAAGGTTAAATTGAACCTTTCATGTCACAAACGTTCTTCAATTTCAAATTTTTGCAGTAGATCAAATTTTGGCCAGCAGATGGTGTTCAACTCCATGTAAAAGAATCTCACGTTTCCTTTTTAGGTTTTTGGGATCAACAGTGGACATCTTAGTAGGATGTTACAATCAAAACCAGGATAAAAAGTCATAAGTAAGAATATGTTTATAACATTCTGTGAACAATAGCTGTAATTTTTAGTACGTTAAAGCATGACTGAATAATTGAACATATAAAACATAACATTTGTATGAATTGGTTTGTTTATATTCTATATCAGCCATCTGCTCCCACATGTATAGAAACATACAGCTCTTTTCCCTGAGGTTACATAAGCCAAGTCACGTTCTTTTACTGTATTGCATTTTTTAGATTAACATTAGGGTTTGACTCCCAACACCAGCTTCTTACTCATGCCGATATGCCAGAAAGATGAATGTGAGCTATATCATTACATGCTGCAGTGGACATGTGAATGCATTAGCACCCTTAGAAGTCTCCAGCTGCTTATTAAAGAGCATCCTGTGGGTTGGTGGGAATTATCAGCAAGGAAAGGTTACAGCAAGCCAACGAGCAGGGCTCGTGTTAGTCAGAATCCTGCTTTGTTCAATCTGTGAAAGGCTTTTGCTTTATCTGAGAGCCAAATGCTACTTGTGATTAAAGGTTGGTCTGTTCAGAGCCTCTATTTTTTTATCTGATTGGCTTCCATATTGTAGATGTAATCAGCAAAGACACAGAGTGGTTTTCAGCCCTATTTTCATGTATTAGTCATGCTGCTGGCATGTGCATGACGCCCACTACACTTTGCTAGTGTTCTCTCAAGCAGGCTGGTTTACTTCCACCATTCACTAACATGTCAAGGACCACAGGGACGGGCTGAGTTTCTTGTTTACTCTGCTTGGTGGTATTACAGCTTAGTTTGACTGTCACACAATTCTGTGTCTGTCTGCTGCAGAAGAAAACTACAAAAATATGTGATTTTCTTACAGGTTGGCAGGACAGAAGAGGAGACACACAACAGAGGAAAAAAAAAAAAAGATGCCAAGATGCTTGGACTGCCCCTCATTTTCCCTGGAGACTAAAACAGATCGTAAAAGTAAAGGCTTCCTTTAGGGTTTAGGATTAAACAGAAGCCAAATATGAGTCCAGAAAATATATTTGAAAGGGAAAAAATGTAAAAGTATCCAAAATGAAGTGACAGTTTCAAATCGAAGAAAACTTCAAGCTTTTTTACAGTGCATGAATTCATACTGGATACCAGCCTCCCATTTTCACCTTTATTCCAGCTCAGCAGGTGCACAGTTACGTCAACAAACCCTGAAGCTAAGCTTCCATGTGCACACACCAACCGTCCAAAGCCAATCTGCTGACATTGTGTCGCATTCCACAGAAATGAATGCTACTCACTTGGGTTGACTCTGTGGCCATCTGTCTGGGGACGCGCAACACCCCGCAATCTACTCAGCAGCTGGTTACCTAAGGAACTTACACTTACATATAACCTGGTTTATTTTAAGCAAGCTGCAGGAATAAAAAAGGAAGCAGACATGCACGTCTGGTGTTATTTCACAATGACAACCCCCCAAAAAATGTATATGCCACTGAAAAATTGAGCCATATTCAAGCAAAGTATATCTGACATGTTTCCTATTTCTTTGCCAGATGAATGTGAGTGTTTAACAGTTGGACAAACTGTACAATTTTCATGTGAAATCACTGTTGGACATTTGGAAACCATTTTCCAAAGCACTCATGGTTTTCTGCATCTGTGACTGGTCATTTGGGATGCATACAATCTTTTTGAGGTACCAGTGTAAGACAGGGGGAATCAATAACTATTTCACAATGCACAAGCTTTGTTTTGATGGAGTATTTGGTGAAAGACTAAGGTCTTTGGAATCTTCTTTTAAGTATGCTTGGTAAGATTCCCAGTCTATCATGACATCATAGACTTTAAAGGTTGATACTGAAGATGTTTCGCTACTCATCCAAATAGCTTTTTCAATTCTTACTGCCTATGAGAAATTCTGGTTATTTCTTTTGGATTGATTCAGAGTTGTAGAAGAAATGAACGACTGGATGTCATGAGCAGATGTAGATATCAACAATCCAATGTTTTGGTATAGCTCAGAAGTGGTGGTACTCTTTGATGCTTTGTTTGTATGAGTGTGAATGGGACTCCAATCGGCTGTATAAAGATGTCAAAATAAGACTAAACGGGAGACAGGAAATGTCTCAGGCCCTCCCTCTAGATTGAAGATGTCTCTATTTAGACATGGATGTCTTCCTTTTTCAAACCATCTGTCCTTTCTGACTAAAGCATACACTCTATTGTTGCCAAAGGAATGTCCTCTGCCCTTCATGAGCAGGTGAACCACCAAGAACTGGGCTGATGTTGAGGCTCTTGTTGAGGCATTGGTCCATGTATTCGTGTGGGGTTGTTTAGTTTTATAGCATTCCTGGCTGCACTTAATCGCACCTCTTCCTCTGTACTTTGTCCGTGGAGTGGACCAGTTCTTGTCTCAGTATATTTGGTGGGTGTGACCATCAACGTGTTTTGAGTTTCTCACACACATAAAAAAAAGGCAAATGTTTTAAGTCGATTCGATTCTTTCCTGAACTCCAGCAGGATTTCCTTTTTTTATTTTTATCAAAAATCCACTTAGGATGACCACACTTTCTAGCTTATGTTAAAATTACTGCTTTCAATTGATTAAAAATAATCATATTAATCACACTTTTGGGTTGTGAGTAATAACGATTAATCACAATGTTTTTTGAGTGAAATTTTGTACGACAACGTGTGGCTTTTGAACAAAAAAAGGCCAGAGAGAACATTTGTCTTTCATTTTTATTGCCTCAAATGTTTCAATACATAAAGTGCAAACTCATAAGTTAAATTTGTGAGCACAAAACACATCAACAGTAAGATAAGCAAAACTGTAAAGACTTTTATGTCTGCAGTATTACTCCAAGAAAACAGAGATGCTGATATACACCCATAAGAAACTAGCATTGTGTTTCTGTACTTTAAATGGTCCGTGTGAATAAGTGATCTAAACCTAAAAAAAACAAGAATAAAGTACTAAAAGTCAATTGAATATTTATTTCTTTTGTAAGTGACCATGTTATAAGCGGGATGGTGCCAGATGAAGAGGCAAGACAAGTTTATTTGAATAACACATATCATGTACAAAGACAATTCAAAGTGCTTTACATTAAACATATACATAAGAGTGCATTTTCAGAAATTGATGCACGCCGTGGAAGCATGAACTGGCGGAAGACAGTTACTTCCTGGAGTGTAATTAATTAGTGTTAATAAATGTTAGCACGTTAATTTTTCTAATTAATCGTGTGCGCTAACACATTAACGTTGACAGCCCTAGTTCAAAAGGATAGTGAGAGTCAAAACATGAAGTACTGGTCAGTGAGAGCGATTTTCATCTTGATTTTCATATTGTTGCCCATCCAGATATGTACATGGCAGCCCTAAAACAGCAATGATTAGGTGTTGGTATTTTCAGGAGAGAAAAATGATGTACCTGTGATGCATCTATCCACAACATTGATGTGGCAAGTCAATTCTTCTTTCCTGGAATTCGATTTTAACTTATGTAACACTCACGTATCGAAACTAATGTGTGGATTCTGTTTCAGGAAAGAATATTAGGAATCTCTTTTGACAATTATGGGAACACTGGTGATCCCATGATCCAGCCAGGTTTGTTTTTCTTGTGGAGTTTCTGGAACTAGTCTATGTTCAGGCAGATTTCCAGTCTTCCTGTGTGAGCTTGGTTCTTTTAGGCTGGTTTGTGTCTTTTTACAGTCTTGTCATCACAATGGAGGATTTGAGGTGAGAAGAGTAGACCATTGAGCCACCAGGGTCCATGTCCTGGGTGTTGTGTTGTCCCAAACTGTTTACCAAGGAAGTAAGAGGGTTGCACGGTGTTTAGCTACTTAGTAGGTGACAGAGTTTATTCTGCTCACAACCAATCTGATGGGAGAGAGGTCCCTCTTTATGTATTTTTGGGAGTCCATATATATCATCTCCCAGGTCCAAATTGGAATTTAGTTATCGTTGATGTTTTTTGGGGTTTTTTTTTTAGATGGAAGTGTCTTTTGTGTATTTGCTGGTGGGGCCTCTTTAAATGGTTTTGTGTGTGTCAGTGTCTCTGACTGATGTAGCTACTTGGACAACTCTGATTGAATGAGAATCTTTATCATCTCTTAAAAGATTGAAAAACTTTGTTTGGCATTCAATGTGGTCAAGCCCGCTGTGGAGCTTCCTTTGTATGTTGGTAGGGTAGGGATATTATTGGTCTTTTGTAAAGGTGTTATTGCTCTTCTTCCCTTGGCAGAGAGTGGTTTGGCGCTGCAAATGGTGCCTGACACCTTCATTCTCAGTCGATTCACCTCCGTTTTGTTCAGGTATTTCTCTTTATGACAGATTCTGTCTCTGTAATGAACTCCATCACTAGAATTACTGGGAGTCATGGCGAAACTTGAGACATTTTGATAGACCTTTCTTTTCCACTTTAGTGGAAAACAAGAACAACAATGCGCTGCTGGAACTTTGGCCACTTCATCCTGACAAAACTAGACAAGTTGAAATCTGTTTGCAAGTCTTCTTGAATGCTTTATTTCCATCCAAAAATGTTCTATTTACACAAATTTTGATTGATGTCATCAGATACTCTCAATGTATCCTCTTTTTTTCATGGTGGTGTCTGTACTGCTACGCTTATGTTCTTTTTTGAATATTGACACTGCCACCCCCATGCTTCACAAAGAGGATTAGGGTATTTTTTCACACAAACCAAGATCAAGGAAGCCTCGTGGTCAGCCATAAAGGACATTTTTTGTCATTGGTCTTGTTGTAAAGTCTTTTTCCTCAGTTCAGCTTCTGCTTGCTCAGATATTAATTGTAGATTATAGGACCCTTTTTGTAGTTAAGGCTTGATCTTTATGTGGACCCTCTTTTATCTGAGGTCAAATTAAAAAAATCTCAGCAAATTTGGTTCACCTCTGAAAAAAAATGCATCATCTTCCAGTGTTGCATAATGGCTGTGTGCATTCAGTGTATTTTGGGTGTGTTTTCTCTTCAGCAGATGAATGTGAAACATTCAGACAGTTTTACCCAAAGAGTTCCCTTGACTAATTTCCTAGTTGATATTTTTTAATCTTTATCTTGTGTTTGAAGGTCCCATTCACAGATAATCAAATAAAACAATTTCAGTCTGTAAGAATTTTTTTCCTAAAACTTTTTCATTTGTATACTTGTATACTGAGAAAATAATATCTCTTTGAATGAATTTGCTGAATAAATTTAGATTTTAAGCTGAATAGAATAAGCATTTAAGCCTGTAAATTGTACATGTCCCATTTGTCTTAAATTCGTGTATTACTAAAATATGTCAAATGTTTGAGAGTTTGCAGCTATTTTTTTCTTTTCTCGAAATAGCCAGATGTCAAGGTGAGACAAACTCCTTGGAAAAAACTGTCAGTTGCGTATCAACAGTCTCAGCAATTCCCAAAAGAAAAAAGCTTAAGATTTAAGTGAATGGGGGTGGAGCCAACCTCAACTGTCAATTAGTGAAAGGTGATTTTACCTGGACAGGCCTCAAAATTTTGATCATTTTACATCAAAATAACACATTTTTCCTTAAACGAACAGGTTTATAGGTTTTATGGATTCAAAAGAGAGCAAATATAGTGAAATTGTGTCACTGGCCCCTGCTGCAAATAAACCAGGCCACTGTTCACACAACAGCCCTGTGATCTGGATGCTCTGCTTGGGTCCAGCCTGTTCGGATGACCAGTGCCTGTCCTTGGCCTAGTTTTTTTTTTTTTTTTGTCAGAGGCGCACCCTTAAAGCCAAAACACAGTATTCTTTAAGCAAAGAGGCACAGCAGGATGGAGCCTGCATATTTATGGGTGAGTGCATTTAAAGTTTTTCCTTTTTTAAAGGACTATCGTAATGGAAGTTTGTGTACACCAGTGGAATTGCTCTCAGCCTTCCAGCTCGTCCACAGGGAGTGGTGTTTCTCTTTGCTTCTTGTAGCATGATATATTTTTAACAGCATGTGCATGTGTAAGTATGAGTGCCTTTGTGTGTGTGTGGGTGTTGTGGATGCGAAAAAGAGAAAAATCTTTGTTGGTTTAAGCTTTCTTCACATTTACATAATTACCATCTACAATGCAGTTTTCTTGAAACCAAGATTTGTTTGACTTATTGCTTGTTTCTTCTCACAATGTGCATGAGATGAGACTAAAGTTTGAAAATGTGGGCTTGCTCAGATTGTGTCACTGAAGATGTGTAGCTGCTTGATCGCAAGACAGCAGAATTATGTAATCTTTTATGCAGGTCGGCCATATTAGTTGCAGATCCTGAGAAAACCAATGTGACATAGAGCAGAATGTAGACTGGTGGCTGCATTAAAGCCCCATATCTATGTGCAGCGAAGTTCCTCTTTGCCCAAATTGAAAATCTTTATTGACAACTGCCAGATCTTTACACTATAATGTTACTCATAAGTTACATAAACACCAGCGGTTTTCAAAATATATTTCAAAAGTACGCTCTCCGTCATTTTTATGACAGTTTTTCAAGTTTTCCAGTGATTTTTGAGAAACGTTTTTGTTTGCATAACTGTGGTGAACACTGATCTGTCACATCAAGAACAGCCACACATAAACGATAAAATCTGAAGCACGAACTGCTAGTCGTCCCATGTTAAGTAATTATTTCTGACATTTGCAGAAGGTTTGTAAGCTTGTTTTTCTAACCACTTAGTTAAAACTTTTAATGTAACAGCACAACAAATTCACAGTTAAGCTCTTGTGAAGAATGTGTTAGGATAAAGGTTCTTCATCCAGTTAGATTTCAAGAGAAAAGAAAAAACAAAAAGTTCAGCTTTGTGTTTTTTGCTGCTCGTTGTTAGAAAGTTGTTAGAAAAACAGCTCCTCTTTTGTGGTGTAAAACTTGTTCATAATTTTCCTATGTTTTTAATTTTCTGTTATGTTACTTTGTAATTTTTTAAAAGATGTAGATTCCCTCTGTATGCTATAGATCCAAATATTGAAGCATTAATCTAGATTTCCCCCTTAAATCTTAGAAAAAATTATGTCAACTTTTTCCTCATTTTACTGTACTTTGTTTCTATTGTTTTTCGTACCACTTGTTCAATTCAGTGTATTTTAATTAGAAGGTTTTCAAATGTATAAATGTGGTCTCAGATTAGAGACTGTTATGACATTGTTCAAAAGAGGACAAGTATTTCAATTCATTCAGCAATGGATTGTGCTTGGGGTTTTGTGTCTTTTCAAAACCAAAACAGTTTTAAAAGAACTGCTTAAATTTAAAATTATAACAGAAATCTGAACTAAAAAGTAAAATTGAATCAAATTAATCAACAAAATCTGTCAATTTCCAAGAAGAAATGATAAATAATAATTAAAAAAAAGAAAACAAAAGAGAAATAATGAAAGCCACACATACCTGGAATCAATACCTGAAATTGATCAAAACAGAACTGATTCTGTGAGAACTGATAGGTAAAGCTCTATGCTCCAAATGCATTATTTTGTACATGACTAATTAAATATAATTTTTAAAGAGATAAAGATTAAGTAACAAGGCATTTGTTCAACATTTAACCCCACTTGTGAAAGACCTACTATTGATCTGGGGTTTTTTTTGTGTTCTTGTAGCATTTTTCTGATAATCTAGGATAATCTAATCTGATAATACGGAGCAGATGAAAAAATGCTGTTTAAAAAGGTTTGTAGGTGTGATGTAAAGCTACTACGGCAAGCCACAAGCTCATACTTGCATCCTCACCCAGATAAACAGATCCATGTACGTCTTTATGTTCCTTGATCTGGTAGCTGGCTCAAAACTGTTTTTGTTACTCGAGTAATATAAGGTTGGGGTTGTGAGGGGCTGTCAGCTAGGGAGAGAGTGTAAACAGATGAATGGAAGGAGTGAGGCTTATTCCTATTCCTGCCAACATCTTAGGGGTGAATTTCTATTGAGCTCCTGCCGCTCTGCAGAAGCTATGTCCCAGAAAACGACCGTTTTTTTTAATCAAATCAAATCAAACTTTATTTATAAAAATAGTTATTTTTAGGTAAAAACGTCAAAATCATGATTGAGAAAGTGCTTCAGAAAGAGCTGAAGCCCAAGATTTAAACTAGTATTTAAAAGAGTGGAAGTGCAGGAACTGCCATGTCCATCTTTTCTTTGATGCAGGTGAAAGCACACCTGTGAGCTCCTTTGCAACAGTGGCGACCTGCGGATGCCAGTGTCTCAGCATGGCAGTGTGGGCTTCGATCAAAACCTCCACGTGTCCCTCGTGGGAATGAATGTGTGCTCATCATTTAGAATTGCTTTATTGCTGCACCATTGCTCCTTCAGTGGTGGGATCTGGAAAGTATGTCTGAGGGGAGCGAGAGGTGGGCTTGTACAGTTTGAGAGCAGACAATGTGGAGATGCTAAAATACAGACTCCCCCTCACCAGAACTCTAAATGGTACAGTCCAGTCTTAAAGGCAAAGTGTACATGGGGAATATGGTTTTATTTTAATAATCTAAATGTCATAAATCAAAACAATTCACGTTATCAATATGTTCAAGAAGTGTTCCATATTGTTTCATTCATAGTTTAACTTGTTCCCTTTTTAAATCTTATTATATTACCCTTTCCTTTCTTTCATTACTGAAAATGTATAAACGGACAAAAGAAATCAACTGTTAATGAGGCCGAATGATGTGAATTTCTTTTCAGGTTAATAACGCTGACCATATGACAGCAACAAGCCTCCTTATTGCTATGGCAACAACTGCACCAGTGCTCAAGCATCAGCTGCAGAGTGTTTCAACAAGCAGAAAAGCCTTGATGTGCTTTAATTGTCATTATTACACCCAGTCTGTTCAAACTCCATCATGGATCTGGTCTGCTTTGAGATGTTCTCGCGGTGCTTCTTGTCTTTTTTCTCTGATGCATATGTAATTCACACTCTCCTCCTCAACACATTTTCTTTCGGTCTAATTCCTTCTGTCTTCACATGCACTCACCCACTCTCTTTCTCCTCTCCTCCTCTGTCCCCTCCCTCAGTTTCTCCTCTTCATCCTCTGCTGTTTCGCTGTTTTATTCTCTGTCTCCCTCTTTCCACAACGTGATCCCCTGTTTTTTTATGTTAATCCCTCCACCTCTGCTTTCCATCTCCATCCTCCCATCCCTCCATCTCTTTTCCACATTGACCCCACATTTTACCCCCCCCCCCTTCTTTATCATTCCTCTATCGCCGTGGAAAATGGAATCAGATCCATTCTCACCTTCCCATCTCTTCCTCTCACGCTAAATCCCGAGACCACCCTCCTCTTCCTTTCCTCACTTTTTTTCTTTGCTAACTCTCTCTGTTTCCCTGTGGCCCTCCCCCTCCCTTTTCATGTTTCCCCCTCCCTCCATCCTCTCTTTCCCTCGCTGGTTCAGTTAGTCAAAGAAGAGATTCACGGAAGCGGAGAAAAGGGGGGAAAGGCAGGACGAGAGTGAGAGCGCAGGAGTGGGGCAGGCTGGGGAGAGGGGAGTGGGGTCTCAGCCCTCTATTGTGGGGGGTTGGGGGGGTTGAGATACACCCCAATATTTTGTTCTAAGTACCATGGACTGCCTGTGCATTGTGACTACAAAGGTAAGCCAATCTGTTGTTCATTGCACAAGCTCTGCATGTGTTTGTATGCTTTTTGTGCATTTTTTTCCCCCCATTTTTTTTTCAATGTGAGAGGTGCCACAACTGTATGAGCATAGAAGAAGGAAGCTTGCATCTCTCAATTATTAACATGGTTTGTCTTTGCGGTGGGAAACAAAAAAGAAAAAAAAAAAAGCTCCAGATTTGAGGGTTTTTTTTAAAGGAATTTGAGAAGATTCTGAAAGATCTGAGAGCCTCTTTGATATCTTCCTCTCCAGATGACCCTGTCTCCCACTCTCTCAGCATCTCCTACTCTGTCATGCTTTGTGAGTGTACAAACAGGGGCTGACTGACCTGCGTGGATGTAGTAAAAGCCGGAGTGAGGAGGCGCCTGGGTTGCCTGTGGAGGGCTTTGTGTCAAGCCGGGGCTGCAGAATATGCTATGGGAGGGCACTCTGCATGCTAACACATCCCCATGTTTTCCAATGCCCTCTTCTAACCTCATCCGTTAGTTACCTGCTGCACACATCTGCCTCCATCAGGCAGGAAATGAGCAATGTGTTATATCACACACTTGTGCTCAGAGACAGCAGTCGCCACTCTGCTCCCATGGAGCCAGCCTCTGAATTGAAATTGGCTAATAAAGAGAAAATGATCCCGCCTCAGTGTGTGACACAGGCCGTACTCTGGGGTCAGACTGTTTGCTCAAAAAGCAACAAGGTGTTCTCGTCCGCCAAATATTCTGTGGAAAAGAATATTTGAGAAGCAGGTGAACAGTGGTTTACACCACTTCAGTTTCCTCGTCGCTGCAAGTGGTGGCTAAAAGTGATGAAACACATAAAAAAATGAGTGGCGAGAAAAAGCCCCCCAGAATTTTATTTTTTATTTTTTGATCAGCATGAATTTGAAGCACAGACGTGAGTGCAGCTAGTGCCTTTGGATGTATTACGTAAATTTGTGCTTAACTGTGGCACATTCATTTGCTTATAAAGCGGTCTGTTTCCGTGGCAACAGAGATTATTGGTCAGTTAAAGATAGATAAGTAGGTGCAGGCAACACAAGGTGAAAGACACAATGAAAAGGCTTTCATTCAGGTGCACTGAATGCTCTTAAGGTGCTCTAGCATGACGACCACTCCCCCTCGCATGTGTGTAAAGATGCGCGGCTGGTAACATTGGATATTTTACCGAACTTGTTTCAGAATGAAAGTCAGAAAAGAATAGAAGATTGGAATTTTGCCAAGAACTTGTGAGGCAGATGGTTGGTTTATAGTGAGGAGCGTTGAGTACAACACCAAAAAGAGTTCGGGCATGCAAGCAGTGATCATCAAAGTGGGTTGCTGTTTGACCCCCACAACTAGTGGTGTCATTTTTGTGTACCTCTGAAAGCACTGCGATCATTTTGAGGAATAACTCAGTTCTGACAATTGTGTGTGCGGGTGCAGAGGTGAGTTAAAGCGGGAAAGGTATTAAATATGTGCTATTTCATTTAAAAGTGACTTATTAAAGTTTAATGGAAGCTGGCTGCATTGCAGGTAAAATGTGTGGCTCGCCATCATGTAGCAGATGATGGGTGAGCAGCTTCCTGACTGAGCTGTTCGCTGACACCCACATACTGTAGAACAGGTTATGTGAACAATGTTGCCTCCCTGTGCATAAACTTCTACTGTGTGGGTGAAGGCATGGTGAGGCAGTGAGTGACAAATGAATTAAAGCGTTATTATGCTAAGAGCGTATGTAGGTAAAATGTAGAAAGTCGCACAATAGAGATTTTCCAGCTGAATTTTAAGGCTTAAATGGCATTCCCACTGAGCTTCTGTGTGGAGCGTTTGGTGTGACGTCCGTTTGAAATTTTTCCGTCAGTTCTCACAGAAGGACTTTGCTAAAAATGTAGCAAAAACTACAAAGATTGTGTTTGGTTCAAGCCTTTCATGTTGCCCTGTCAGCATGTTTTTGGAATCTAATTTTTTAATCAAAATGAACTCGTAAAAGCCTTCAACAAGAACAAACCGGCTCCCGTGGAGTTACTCCTGAGTGGCAGACTGGACTTTCAACCAGCTTATGTAATTTTCCTCTCCTTCCTACACTAATTTCTCAGAATAAATAAATATATTGCAATATATGATCCCTATGAATCACAGAGAAGTAGTTTTACATAACATTTCAAACTGGAATGATGAGGCCTAAGCGTAAGGAAACATCACAGGATTTATTTTTGGTTGTGCTTGAAGAAAAATTTGATTTTCCCTCCACATATAGCACTGAGTCAGCATCTATCTATCTATCTATCAGTCTATCTATCTATCTATCTATCTGTCTATCTATCTATCTATCTATCTATCTATCTATCTATCTGTCTATCTATCTATCTATCTATCTATCTATCTATCTATCTATCTATCTATCTATCTATCTATCTATCTATCTATCTATCTATCTATCTATCTATCTATCTATCTATCTATCTATCTATCTATCTATCTATCTATCTATCTATCTATCTATCTATCTATCTATCTATCTATCTATCTATCTATCTATCTATCTATCTATCTATCTATCTATCTATCTATCTATCAGTCTATCTATCAGTCTATCTATCTATCTATCTATCTGTCTATCTATCTATCTATCTATCTATCTATCTATCTATCTATCTATCTATCAGTCTATCTATCTATCTATCTATCTGTCTATCTATCTATCTAGTCCAAAAGTGCATCTTTTTTTGTTGTTCTTATTTAGTCTTTCGTTCCTTTGTTAGTCACTCTTTTCCTCGTTGTCATTGTTCTCCCACTCCTCTGCTCTCACATTTTCTTTTCCCACAATTCTTTTTTTTTCTTCAGTTTTTTGGCCTTTTCTGTCGGTAATCCCTCAGTCTTTTTCAGTTTTCCCATTCCTCCTTTTTACTTCCTCTGCTCGCTCCATGCATTGTATCTAACCATCTCTTCTTCATCACTTTTGAGGCTGCTGCTGCTGTTAGTGCTGCTTCAAATGAATAATACATTTGACAAGATGTAGTCAAAGTCAGGACCCTGTGCACACGTTACTGTCTTCATGTATGGCTCCATGAAGGAGCACGAACATTCGCCTCATATGGAATATTTATTGTTTTAGACCACGGATAGGCAACTCGAGGCCTCGAGGGCCGCAGTGTCTGCATGACTTCCAGATATCCAAGCCCTTCCTACTCATGACTGATTACCTGCTTCAGGTGTGTCCAACCAATTAGAACATGCCAGAGCATGAAATGTTGGAAAACATGCAGGAATGCGGCCCTCGAGGCCTGGAGTTGCCTGTCCCTGTCTTTTTTTGATTGGACTTATTACAGCTATCTGTGAGTTTTAGAAATCAGATACATTCTTGGTGTGACTCCCTAATGTTGAATCAGGCGAAACCCCGTCTCTCAACATCTCGGGTTCACCTCTGCATCAGAGTTAGCGTTCCGCTCAGTGTGTGTCCGGATTAGTGATCTAGTGGTGAGCTCAAATTATCTCCACTCAAGGGCATTGATGTCCATCAAGCCGTTGTACGCAGGCAGAAGGAACTCTGATCCTGCCAAAATACTCCCAGGGCACAATGAGAGAAGCAGGCCTTTTGTAAATCCGGTGCAAGTATGACACACCTCAACATGAATGGCTGCCTGCTCGCCCAGGGCAACTAAAGTAAGAGTTACAACGAGTGCAAAGTGGTATTATCACTTACATATAGAGCCAGTTACATGGATGCTTTGTTTTGAATCTTGACTAAACCACAATCAGTCCATTCTTGGCGTACCATTGTACTCAAAAATAAAACTTGATCGATGTAAAATTCTGTACTAAAAACATCTGGTGGGTTGAGGAAAAAATATTCAATTATTGGCTTTTTTTTCCACAGCTCTAACTCTGGTTCACATTGAGAGACACTGGGAACACTTTTAAAATAGATAATCGAAGTGGGACTTTGTATTTCTAAGGGTGTACATTTAGTGACTTTCCTTAAAACGTTAATGAAAACACACTGTTGTTCTTATTGTTCTGACTGCTCAATCTAACTGCAAGGATGTGACCCTGAGTTACTGTAAAGGCCTTGAAGGTGGCAAACTTTTGTTTTTAAGCACAGGTACCACTGCAGTCAGGTTGAGTCAGGAAGGGCATTTATATTTAATCTCTGTCAGATAAGACTAAACACTAGAGAAGAAGAATGTTGTCTAAAAATAGGGTTTCATATTAAAAATGTGTGTATACCAAATATTTTGATGTTTAAAAAGAAAAATATATTAACTCGAATAAAAAATAAAAAACGACGTTATATTAAAGATCTATATCAGGCATGTCCAAGTCCAGCCCATGGACCAAATTGCCTGAAGGTTCCTGTCATAAAATCAACAAGGTGTCACCCCCAGTCTTTTTAGGGAGTGCAATTTCTTGATTGTGATGAGCTGCATTACATTATAAGCCGTTGTAAAACCTGTGGCTACTTGATCTTCAGAGCCAAGTGCCAAACTAGAAGAACAGATGTATTTGTTTCTGGTCAAAACCACAGTGGTTTGTACTTCGGAATAAGATTGTTGCTCACATGATTTCAATTTAGAAACTTCTACAGTGAGCATTTAATCGTGAATAATGAGTAAGATTTCACGTGAACCCATATTTCATGTTTTTTTATTTCTATACATGTTTTAGTCTTCAAAAATTCAGAAGTTCACAGGATTCAAAGAATTCAAGCTGAATGGTTGGCCCTCGTGCATGTTCATTCACTAAATCTGGCCCTCTTTAAAGTTTGGACACTCCCGACCTACATCATTTCTTGATTACTGGTTCTAATCTTTTGGGAGTTTTCCTTTTTCCTCATACAACAGGAAAGTGCCCATTGATGACAGTTAGAAATGAAAAAATGACAGAAATTATCATTATTTTTGTTTTGCTTCTGTGAAAGGATGTAGTGATCGCCTGTTTGGGGTTTGCTGTCTCTCTGTAAGGAATAGATCCCACATTGAATGGATGAATGACTAGAAAGTGAATAAGTTCCTAATCTATGTATAGAAGAAGAATTGTAAGCTCTTTTATTTTAATTTACTGTATTACATCAGGTTACAGATGAAGAACATCCTGCTATAAATTCAGATCCATCTGTCTTTTCCTTCCTAACTGTACGTGAACCTGAACATGACCTGCGGAGTATCTCTTTCTACTGGCTTGTATAAACAATTAACAAGATAAACCTTGATTATTCCAATAGATTATTGGTGTTTTAAAACTCCCACATATTCTTTTGCTTTGTCACTCATTAACACCTCTACTGTGTCAAAATGACAGCAATAATTTAAAATAACATAACCTTTATAAAGACTGTTACATTGTTGTGAATCTAAAAAGACGGTCTGTATTATATACAACCTGCAGTAGGTCATCAGCAATATTGCTGTTATTTGTGAAACTTCTACTTTGGCTAAAATCATGGATTCAACTTCAATTCAAGCTACTAAATATTACAGAGATTCATTAGTTTTTGTTTGTCAAATAGACAAGATGTAAAGCCTTAGTCACACCTCCACCTACAGGTTGATCCGAGCAAAAAATGAGCGAACCTGTATGGTGGGGAACACCAAATACCAAGGTTGTAGATCACTCGGTGAAACTGTAGAGCAAAGATGTTCAGGAATGTTTTGTAAGGGGCAAGCTGCGAGTGACATGTTGGGGCGAACACTTACACTACAAGAGAAAATAACTGTGAAACATGTGATGTAGATGCAGGTGTGTTGTACCAATTTTCCATTTGTTCATCTTCATGCTTTAGGGGGTGACCCGTACATGTGCTTTGGATTTTTGAGTCGTTCGGGTCAGTGGAGGGTCGTAGAGAAGAGCGACTGCATCTTAAAGAGACCATAGGTGTGTCTTGCAGTTCACCTTGAGGTTGGTACGGCCACCTCATGGCTGCGTCATGAAAACTGTCACCCGTGTGTTAAGGGTATTGTGAAGTAATCGTACTGATGATATAAGCAGGAGTACTTAAGACTTATAAAAGATGTGTCTGTGTCTCACCTTACTTCCCCTTACGTGTTTAGAGTTTACTATAACCTGTCACTCGCAGCATGCCCGTAGAAATAAAACATGGATGACCATTTTCACTCTACGGGCTCACCGAGTTTATGATCTAAACCTTTTAAGCGGGCCATCTCTGTGCCCCGTTCAGGTTTGCCTTTTTTACTCCCACAGACAGCCCGCATCCACCTGTAAGGGCAGTTGTGACTAAGGCATAAGCCCCCGTACAGGCCAGCCCCCATACACTTGTGACTAAGGTTTTAGATTATATCTTTTAAATTAGAGAGTGAAAAAGGGTGACTCACCGCTTTTCAGACTTGCAAGGGATTTTTTTTTATGAAACATTCTTGCGTATGTACTTTGTTGTGCTGCATGATCAATGTTTGCTTAGTTTGGATTCAAAGACCTGGCTATAGCACGGTGGGAAAGCTGATATCAAAATGAGCTCTTTAGCAAACTGCTCTTGTGCTGAAATCCAAACCTCCACAAAATCCAAACCCTGATGTCGGCCTATTGATTGAAGTAAAATCACAAAAATTTGAAATTTGATTAAGTTTGCAGCCTCGTTTCAGTAAAGTCACATTGTAGAAATATTAAAGAACCAAAAAAAAGTTATTGTTACACATCAATAGCTAATTAAAAAACATACCATTAATAGACTAAGAGAGAATTTGAGAGGCGAACCCTGCAGTCTATGCATAAAAACACAGTCCTGAAGTCAGATGCAGCCCTGCATACAAAAAACTCTAAGCAAAGGGGAATACAGCAATGCATAAGAACAAGCCTGGATGACACATTTACTTTACATTTTCTGTATAACATCCTTTAAAGTGGCTCAAATATGTTTTAAAAAACAAAAGTCAATACCTTAATTAAAAGCACTAATGGGTAGATGATCACAATCACCTTTACAGAAGTAAATTTAAATGATTTAATCTCAAGAATTTCGTTTAAAATCCAAGCTGACATTTTCATCAGAAAATCATTGGGCTTCAACACATGTCACCTTATACCTTTAATAGTATCTGCTCTTCTTGTTATTAAGTTGGATATTTAAAAAAATGCATTTTCTGTTAGAGCCCCTCTGTTGAACCTAATAAAAGCATGATATGATGCATGTTTCTGTCCATACGGAAGAGTGAAAGCACAATGTCAACTTCTTGGAAGCTAGCTATGGCTCCAGCCTGGATGCTTATGGTGTTCCTTCTGAAATGGTGCAGGATCCTCTCCTTATTTACATTTCCAAAATGTTTACAAGAGACAAAGTACACAGAAATCAATGAACAATGTTTTTTTTCCTGAAAGTCAGCAGAAGTGAAGAAATGTCATACTGATCCTATAATTAATGCAGAGTTTTAGAGTTGCTCTAAACAGGATGTGAATTAAAAAGCAATACTTTTTTTAAATTTTACAATTTTGGATTTATGACTTTCTTGTGTTTGTTTCTAACATGTTGACAACTTTTGCTGTCCTTGAGGGTCTCTTGTAGGTTGTGTAGCCCAAAGGAAAAACCTTTTTTACTGGTTTACTTTGGCTGTTTTTTGTTCAGTTGCTGCAACTGTTGTGTGCTGATTTATTTTTCTTCACTCAATTTCTTCACATCTAAATGGCAGATTTTACTCTAATCCAATCGGAACCCCAGCAGTTTAGGTAATGTAGCTAAGAAAATTGCAACGTATACGTTTTTTCATCCTAATTAAACAGTTATTTTGTAAAGACATAAACTGCTATGTAACAAGTATAGTTATGACAATGTTTGCAGCTTGATCTGCCCAAGCTACCCACCAATGAGGTTACAAATTTGATTCAACTTCTTTCAAATGTAAATCTTTAAAATTCTTGAAGGTGTTCCGTTCAACACGTCTTTGGAGAAATCCCTGGGCTGCATGGAATTTCCTTCAGGAATGAACTCTTTCTGTCACAGTCTGGGACAGTTTAGAGATCGTAACTTTTTAACAAAATATATCATTCACTTTTAAATGAGAAAAAAAGAGAGGCCCCTGGTTCTAAAACATTGATCGGCATGAGGCCTTTAAAACTGAAATATTCTCCAGTGATGAGCTCAGTGGCCTTGAGGTAGAGTGTCTGCCTTGAGATTGCAAGTTTACGAGTTCAAATCCACAGCCAAGGACTCTAAAAAATGAGACCCAGTGCCTCCCAGCCTGACACTCGCGGTTAGATTTGGGGTTAAATCAACATATGCTTGCTGAGTGCAGATGTCTCTGCAGCTCGCTACTTCCCCAGGAGATGGGTCAAATGCAGAGAAGAAATTTCACACCTATCTAATGGAACATTAGCTTTTGATAACTGCTGCTGTTCTTTAACTGGATGCAGTGACAGAATTGATCACCACTATAGTTCTTTGCGCTCAGATGATATTTTCATAACTCAAAGTTTTATGTACTAACCCAAGAACAAGGGTGTTGATAGGGTCAAACCATCCATCCTTAAGAATAATGTAGTTTGAGGTTATTGACAGCGCTGATCCTGAAACCCTCTTTAGTTCGTGGCTCCGCGTCTCATTACAACCTGCACTCATTAGAGGACACACAGCCTTCCAAACCTGATATTTGATGCATTTTTAAGTTTTTGGTGCCTTTGATGGCCTTGCTCAAGGGCACCACACTGCTGGGCATCTGCCCCACTGAGGAGTCAATCCTGCCAATCCTTGTGGCTTAAACAGAACCCTTCTGTTGGAGGTTCATGACATTACCCACCAGGACAACACTGACCTCGTGAAAGACATGCACCACGGTTTTTACTCAGTGTACCAGTAAGTTCATACCATCAGACTTTATTGTTTATGTGTCTTTAGAGATGATTGTTTTGATCGTTTTAACAATTGTCAAATTTCTAAGAGTACAGAGTATGAAAATAAATTCCAGGTGCAATTACTGATGTTTAAATTGGAGGACAAAAATGGACAGCAGCGACTGGAATTTAATGCAGTATCAATGCACAGTATGAGCACTTTCATCATAGAGTTTCCTCATAATCCAATCATCATGTACAGTCAGACAAAATGGGCAAACACCTCCAGATTAAACAGTCATTCACATTACACAAAACAATTTTTCGGATTTTTCGGAAGCACAGGGCCATACCTAAAAACCGGAGAAAGAACTCATTCAAAGGAGTGAAATTCTGGGAAAAAGAAAATAAATAAAAGCTGTTTACATGTTTTTTAACAATAAAAAATAATTTTAATGTATTGCTCATCTCTAAATATTGACAGTTTACTATGACATCAACCTTATACATCCATCCACTTTCCAAACTAATCGTTTTTGGGTCATGGGATGCTGGAGCTTTTAACATTATAATGCATTTTCTTATATTATTTTTGACAGTTTATTTATTAATATGAAAGAACCAAATTATTTTTACATGCTCAGAAGGCTGCAAATCACTTCACACCTTTTTGGTCTCTGTTTTCTTTGAAGTGCTTTTGTTTTGTTTTGGAGGTTTTTTTTTTTTTTTTTTTGTATCTTAGGTGTGAACAAATTCCAGTGTCTGAAATAAACTGAGCTAAAACTGAAAGCAATAGCAAGTGTTAAATTTAAGACATCCCACTGAAAACTTCACATGATCGGAAAACCTGGCAGTCAAAGTCATTTCCAGATCGGACCTGAAACTGTACAAGTTCCCTTTATTTACATAAAAAACTTTACCGACACTGGTATTTAAGTGATCTTTTCTAATAATACGTTAAAAAAAAAAAAAAAAAAAGATTATTTGTGGTACAGAAAGATGGGCCAAAGCAAAAAAAAGTTTCTAAATGTTTTGTCATTAGGCTCTGGGCCAATGACGTCTTGTGTGGGATACATTTATAAAGAAACCCTAGAGCCTAGACGCATTAGGGCCTGAGACTTTGTCCTCTCACATTCAGCCAGAAGGCTCAGGGCCAGACCACAACAAAATATCCTTACTGGTGGAAAACAGGATGGAGGAGCGATGGCGAGATAAAACGTCTATCAATTTAAGGGAAAACCTATGATTATGATTGGCGGAGAAGAAGGCAGCAATTTAACTATTGGTTCAGAATGAAGACATTGTAATAAGATCCTGAAGGCAAGGTAGATATTTCTTATTGAAATCCCACGAAAGCTTCACTTGTATTCATTTTAAATTTCCTTTAACTTGTATTTGATTACATCATAGCGTTTTTATTTAGGATTTGTTGATTATTGATTTATCATGTACATTATAACTATTTAAAGACCCACTCCGGTGGAAATCATGTTTTTGGTCTTTTAAACATGTTCTTGTAGCATTTTTCTGATGATGGAACACATTCCTACAGAAAATTAGGCTCAAAATTGAATTCTTGAGTATTTCTTGATTCAAATCATTGTCAATCGATCAGCTTACAGATGGGACGCGGAAACCAACTCCCTGCTCTGGAATCCGGATGCATTCACCTGCAGACGACTGGATTCATGTTTATCTTTGTTTTCCTTGTCCGTGTTGGGATCTGGCTCAAAACTATATGGCTGAATAGCTCCATTATTGCTCACTGTTTATGTTGCATCAGTAATGTGAGGTTGTGGGGAGCTGTAAGTTAGCTCGAGAGAGAGTGTAAACAAGGGGATGATGGGAAATGGGGAAGGCTTTCTCCTTGCCAATGGTCCTGCCCACAAACTACTGCCGCTCTGCAGAAAACATGTTTTAGAAAACGACACAGGTTTTTTGATCTTGCCTACAAAAGGCCTAACTATAATTAAAAGACCACTAGGAATGCTTTTAAAATACATCCAAAGATGATCAGAGTGGGACTTTAATGGCAAAATCCAAAACATTTAGTCATTTTAGAACTGAGACATTTATCAGAGAATCTTTCTGTGCAGTTTCTTGAATTGTTCCACCAGTGAAATGCAGTAAAAGTGTATAATATTCCATTCCTGTTAACTTTGATTTATTTGAACCCATATGAGACGCAAAAATTCCTTTTAAACTTAAATAATTTTCGAGCTTGATGACCTCCTAGAAGATGCTCACTTAAAGAGCTATCCATCACTGAAGTTTCACAGCAGTTGTCATACGTACATGTTCTGAATTCTAGTAGTAGATGAATCTCCCTCTAATCTCCCTCTATTATGTGGGAGCTATAAAAGTTCAGACTTATGTGGCAGCCTAATCATTTTATAACTGCTCTCAGTTTCCATTCTTATTAGAGTGGTCACATAAAGATAAATAACTACAAATTGATCCAGTATCTCCAAATCCTGGATTGAACTTTCTGAAAATCTTCTGTAACAAATACATTACAAACAAATTATTTTTTCTTAAATTCTTTTATATTTATATTGGTAATTTTATATTTTATTTTTACTGAAGAATAAAACATTTTGACTTCAAGAACCTGCCTTCTGTAAAAGAAACTTGTTAAAAATTCAGAGATTTCATAAAAAAGATTTACTAAGCAATAAATAACTGTTAATGTTGGTGCAACTTTAATCAGAAGTTGCATTTGATATTTATTTCTGGGACAAAGTTGCACTTTTAGTGAATCATAGCTGGCAGAAACAACTTTATTCTGGTCTTAAAGCAACAGAAAGTCCACTGGCACAAAGTTCTTTTCTTGGTGTTGCCTTTCTGCATAGATTTTCTAAATATAAAAATGTGGAGTTGACGATCCTATTTCGGCTCATCATATTTGCTCAAATAGCACACATGGTCTGTTTGGGGGGATTAGTATTTCACAATGACAGCTTAACTACTTGCTATTTATTCTTATTAGCTCCCGTTGCTTACTGTATTGTGGACTTTTTGCTAATTTCTCAAAAACAAAAAGTGCTGGAAAGGCTTAAAGTCTGATGTCATAACTGGAAAGTGCTGACGTTTCAAACTGAAAAAAAAAACTGTGCAGCTTTCAGGGGATCAAGCAGGTGTGTTTATTTCATTTTTTGTGTTATTATTTCAGCTCTAGATGGTTTGCTTGTGTGTTTCCGCTGAATAAATCTAGAAAATCACAGGGTTTGACCGAGATTTTATATCGTAACATACATTACATGCATATTGCACCACGTACCCAGGCGTTCAGCCACTTTTCTTCAAGAAAAGCCCTCCACTTACATGATTACAGAGATTTCTCACAGACTGCAGAACATCCTGCTCCAGCACAGGTGGCTTCTGCGCGCTCTGAGTGCAGTTGAGCTTGACTCAAGTGGGAAAGCAGGTAAACTCATCAGGTTTAATTAGCTGGAGGTAGGCAACTGCTGCGGGGTACCATTCTTTTTTGGGTTTTTTTTTTTTTACAGAAGGCTGAACTTATTGAATTAACTTATTGCTGAGACTGTATCAAAAATTAAAGATAAGAATTTTTTAATTAAAGCTAAAAAAATAAAGACCAAACCATTTAATTGTGCTTCTCAGTTTGAATGTCTCAGACTTTTAGAGTCAAGAATGGAGTGGGTGTACTTCGCATTAAAGATATATATTGTTTCAGCTCCTTTACACTGCCAGCAGGCACCTCAGCTAGTGAGAAGGCTCTTAAATGCTTCTTTTTTTAAATGCAGTCTGTGCTACAGTTTTTGTCTTACCAGTGGAATGTTTTCTCAGTCAAGAAGCTTTCAAGCCTAGCAGTAATTCTAAAAGTAAAAATGAAGTTATTCTGGATCATTCTTCTTAAAAAGCAGGCCCTACTGAGAGGGTTGAGTATTTGGGCTGTCAGTATCATGGTCTGTTCCGAAGCTGGGCATATGACAGGTGACAGATCAGATCCATCACGGGTCATTTGGGCCTGAGACTTTGTCCTCTCACATTCAGCAAGAAGGCTCAGGGCAAAACGCAAGCCTGCAGTGGTGGCTGACAGCTACTCTGCCTCGAATGGAAAAGAAGCACAGTAGACTGTTGAGGAACCGATGATACGACGGATTTGTCCAGATAAGAAGTTAAGGCCAAGAGGAGGTCACAACAGATGAAGTAGCGATTCTCTATCACCGTTTTGTAGCTTTTTTTTTTTTAATTTGCTGAAGCTAAGGTGGCTAGCTTTGTGTTGTGATTTGAATTGTGATGTGATTCATTCAGACATAGAATAAACTGTGTAACAACACGTAGCACAGTTGATATGGTGGATTTGAATTGCTCTCCAATTACCTTTGCAAATGGGATCAGATTTCCATTGAGAGTGTGATCAGTTTTTTTTTTCTGCACACAATGACACCTTGTGGCAACAGCTTAAACTGCAGTGCAGAAGCGGGTGAGAGACCAGCTGCTGGTGTTTGTCTCTGCTCACAGTTTTAATGCTCTGATGTCAGATTATGCTGCATTAGCACAAGCCTGAGATTGCTTACCCGATCTGTGGTCGTGAGAGGAACATCTTTGCTTGTTTACTAATTGGGAATACATGCATCTGAAGTACTGGGCATTTGTGAGCTATCACAGGTTACAGGGTTTAATGAGGACTTTAGGTCACAGATTCAGCATTTTTATCTGTCTATTTGCTAAGGATCACTCCAAAATTCATGTTTTTGGGGTTTGCTTTAGTATATTTTGAATAATGTATACCTTTAGAAAAGCTTTAAAACCGAACTGTCATCATATTAGTGATGAGTGACACCACACGAGCAAATGACACCATGAAAACACGAGAGCAAAGATTTGCTCTTACAAGCACACATATTTTGTGTGTGACTTGTTTGTCCCTGGCTTTGTATCTTCATGTTCCTCTTATAGGTGATGTCAGTTGCCTAGCAACCAAGCAATCAGGGCCCGATTGTTGCCATGACAACATGGCAGGGGTATCATCATGGAGAGAATAGAGATGAAAGGAAGAAGGGAGGCAGAGAGAAGAGGAAAAGAGAGATGGAGAGATTCCTGCCATTGAAGGATGTTGATAATGCGAAGCCCACAGAGTGCATGTGGGAGGATGACCTCCGTGTAGGTAGCTGCAGTGACTGCTCCTGAACCCAGAGAATAGAAAATTAGTGTTTGGTCTTATGTGGCCAGATCCACAGGCCACTCGGCGTTTGACACTGTTCTGACAGGCTTCATTCCCGATGAAAATGGCAAGATGTGCTCCAGCTGTCATTAGTTACTGACATTGAGGCGGATGCACAAGCCACAGCTCAGGGTGTCACTGAGGGCTTTAGGCCTAACTTCTGCAGGTGCCACGACCCATCCATCACCTGACAGCGGTCCACTGTAAAAAAAGTCCCACGGGGTAAAGCTCCACGTATAGAGTCTTCTTCCACTACATTTGAACCACCTTGTAATTCAAATGAAAGGCTATATAAGTGACTATTTTTCTGTGGGTTTTTTTAGTCGCATTTCAGCAAAAACTTGCTAGTTACATTCCATTTGTTTTTTTATTTGTATCATGAATTTATTATTACATTCTAATGTGAAGCATTGAGCTGTAAATAAACTGAATGTGTAAAAAGTTTCTCTCTTGTCGTTGACCCGTCAAAGTGCTTTACACAGAGGAGCACTTTCACCCAGTAATGCTCATTCAAACTGCATTCACTGGTCCATATGGATTTTTCTACCAGCCTTTATCATGGTTTTAATCTTACTCATACACATTTACACTTTCACGTATAAACCAGAGGTGATGCATTGTTTACCAGGACATATGGTCTTGTGGACAGGTCAGGCATTGTGTCGCCAGCTGTTTGATCCAAACAGTCCTATACCTGTTCAGCTACGGTGATTCAATCGGTGAGCATAACTATTCATTTGTGACGGAAACATTCCTAGGAAATATTTTATAAAAATAAATGTTGCAGTTAAAAAAACCAACACATGCACTGTCCCTGCTCTGTACATGTCTGATAGCTGTTGCTCTGATTTTCTGATTTATTCATTTTTAATCCCAACTTGATTTGGATTGGATCAGAATTTTTACATAGCTTAATATTTGTCTCAAGGGAGTTGATGTGGACATCATAACAGACCCACTACAATGAAAAAGGTGTTTTTTAACATGTTCTTGTGGCATTTTTGTGATGACGGAGGCCATATATAAAGTAAATAAAGCTAAAATTACATTTCTGAGTTTTTTTATTTTTTATTTAAATGAATCAGGAGCTGGCGAAAAAAAGCAGTTAGCAAATGCATTGAAAGCCTTTTTGGTCTTTGTTTTTTTGGGTCTTGTATATCAATAAAGTTCTTGTTCAAGCTGGAAGTAAAAATACTTGTACAAATCCCTTTGTAGTACTAAAACACTCACTTTACATGTTTAATCCCAACTCAAATTGTTAAGATCAAAGAACTCCTGTTCTTTTTAAAGTATTTAAATATTTGTTTTTAATCATTCTAAAGTCTGCTTAAAACTTGAGAATCTCTGCTTTAAACAAAAGTAATATTTCTAATATCCTCAGAGTGAACAATGAATCTGTTTTTGTCGACTTCTCTGACAAGTTCTTGAATTCTTGGCAGTTCACACTTTCTGCTTGTTCAGGATGCATTTAAACATGAAGGACATCATGTAGGCGGTTCTGTGATGGCTTGGGGATCTAAATTGTGAAAATCCCATGGTCCTTTAATAGCTGTGCATGGCAGGATTACTAAGAATGCTGTCATAGTCCATATGTTTAGCTTTGTACCAGTTTTTCTCCGTTTTCTGCTGACCATTTGCGTAAGAATGTGCGTCTATTTCTTTGTTCAATACTAGTAATGTTCATTTTTGACCCTAATGTTCTTTGTGTAATTCACTCTTATAGACTTCTTTAATTTGCTGCTTTGTATTATTTTCTTGTCTAGTCACCACATTCCTTGTCTTTTGCTTTTGAACCAGCTTGTGGTGTTTTTCTGCATGGCTTCATGCTGTAAACATAAAAATCATTAAACAGTTTAGAGTTTTCGAGTGATTTTTCAAGTGAGTTTGATTGTAAGAGTTGCAATATTGTAATGTGAGAGTAATTTTGTTGTTTAAAAGTCCCCCACTAGCAGGAACACCTGTTGTTCAGTTCTAAATATGAAATAGTGCAGTTTAAATCAAAATATAAAACTTTGTGCTGTGTGACACGAGGTTGTTCCTGTATGGAAAATAGAGGATTTGGATTTAGGAAAATTCCAGACTAAGAAAGTTCATAAGTACTTATCATAAGGAGGGTACTTCAACAGAACAGAAAAAGAAAAGCTCTGATGGGCTGCATGGTTGTGTAGGGGTCAGCACTCTCCCTTCACAGAGAGAAAACCCTGGTTCAAATCCCAGCTGGAACCTTTCTGTGTGCAGTTTGCATGTTCTCCTAGAATACAGGAAAATCAGGCTTTGTAGGTTATTTGAGGATTATTAATTGTACTTAGGTGTGAATGTCAGTGTGTGTGACACTGCGGCGTACCCCACCTTTGCCCAACAGTAGTTAGGATAGGCTCTAGCCACAATTTGACCCCGAAAGGGGTTTGGCAAGTTTGAAAGATGAATAGACATAGAAAAGCTCTGATGATTGACATCTAAATTAATCATGTGAACAAAGAAAGAATTACATAATCTGACACAAAATCTGACAAATTGGAGACTAAATTTCATCTGACTAAGTGAAATTCACAACTATGACTGCTTAGCTGTTTAGAAGCAGAAACATCACAATAACTATTAAAACATTTCAGAAGTTTTTTTTATGAAGGGAATCTGGTCCCTTGTAATGTGTGAATTATTGTTTTACCATAAATGTAGCCTAATTTTTCCTGACAGCAATGATGGGTTTGTTTGTGCCACACGTGTAGGACACTTTTGTACAAGATATATTTATTAGTTCTGTGCTTATCACAGAGATGTTTCCTAAATCAGAGATTGTTTTGATTGGTCAGAAGTCTGCCAACAAACCATGTCAAGTCCCTGTAAACAGAATTTAGAAAAATATTTTTTTCTAATTGTTTTATATTTCCTTTTACCCAGAATTTACAAAGTAAATGTCTTGAGTAGACACTTGGACACATTTTTGTATAGTTTTTGAAACCACTTCAGTTTGGGTTTCAGTGGTTAGAGCTCTTAAAATCAGATCAGCAGTTGAGGAATACTTTCAGCTTAAATCTCAAATTGAAAAAGCTTTGTAGTTTTAATGGAATTATCAGTGGACAGCAATTAAGGAACTGTCACAAACAGGGTCAGAGTTTGAATTATGTTGTATATTAATACAAATCTAAAATAATAATAAAAAAAAGTATTTATTAATAATAATAATTATGTAGTAAATAATCTTTGTGGGGAATTCTTTTTAATTACTAAGCAGATTTTTGCAATCTTTGAGAGAAATTTTGACAACTTTCTGTTGATTTTTCTGTCAAACTAGACAGACATCAATGCTGGCCAGTTGCATGCAGGAAGTTGTATTGGCAGCGAACTTTTGAAAAATGTGGTTAAAAACATGGAAAAGGTTTGACTGTTAGGGGGATGCAGGTGTTCTTGTACTTTGAATGCAAAATCTACCTTTGAGTTAAATTTTATTCAGGATCAAACAAATTTGACAATAATTGAGTAAACAACAGCTAAGAAGTGGGATGTTATTTTCAAAATGGCGACTCTTTCAGTTTTGAGCAAAGCTAGCTTCTGCGTAAGCACCTTTCAAGCTGAGGGGATGCAGGGGCAGAAAAAGTGAACATTAAATCTTTGCCAGTGTTACAACATTTTTAAAAAGTTGGATACTTGTAACAGTTTTTAGCCTGCAACCAGATCTGCCCCTGTATGTTTTTGTGCAGAGATAACAAAAAAATGGACAAAACGGCTGTGACATCACCCATAGAAAATACCTTACCTCCAGTTCCAACTAAATTAAGTCAATTCAGTCGCCATATTTCTGCGATACGGACATCGCCATGTTGGAACCAGTCGGCATTAGTAAGCAGTCATCCATCCAGGTTGGTCTGAGTCAACGTTTCTATGGCAACCACTCTCACTAATCAGGAGTGAGCTTGTTGGAATAGCCACACCCCTTCCACTGAAAGCAGGCTCTGGAGAAGCTGTCAATCAAACGTGCGAATGCTTGAGATGGGGGCGAGCGGGCACCACATGCTTTTACTGAGACATCTGATTGGCCAATTTGTAACTTCAGTAACTTACGATAAAGAAAATATATCACGAAAAAAATTATGAGGCTAGAACATGTTAAAAAAGAGGTATCAGAACAAGAATGGCTATTCTGACAAATAGAATGATTGAGTAATAGCTGTTTATTTCTCAATAGAAGTCCATGGGACTTTGGCTTTCTGGGACCAGAAGATTCTTCTTATTTAGAGCTTGATAGGGCATAGTGTGTCCAGTTCTCATACTGGTAATTGTAAATGGTGTAAACTTATATAGTGTTTTTCTACCTTCATTGAAGCCCCAAAGTGCTTTACAGTCACAGTCACACACTGATGGTGGCCTCGCTGCTGAACACTGGTGTCAACCTTCCATTAGAGGCAATGTGGGGTTCAGTGTCTTGCTCAAGGACACTTTGACATATGGGTGGGCAGGGTAGGAATTGAACCTGCAATCAGAGGCTGACTGCCCTTTCCGCTGCACCACGGTCGCCCTAAATGGCAGAGACAAAGATGGGTTCTATCCATAGGCGGAGTTAGAACATCTTTTAGGAGCAAAAATGGTCCCCAAAAGAAGGCAAAAACGAAAACATGTTTTAGAAACATCTGCAACCTCATAATTTGACCTCAGCTGTGTTCTTGCAGGAGTTTGGAGGTGCTGTCTTTTCACACTCATTGATTAGGATCACACCCTAATCTGATCAGCTCAGTGGTCTTGAGGTGGAGTCTCTGCCTGAGATTGGAAGGTCGTGAGATCAAATCCAGGCAAAGACATACCAAAGACTCAAAAAATGGGACCAAATGCCTCCCACCCTGCTTAACACTCAGCATTAAGGGGTTGTGTTGGGGGTTTAATCTACCAAATGGTTCCTGAAGGCGGGGATGGATCTTATGAAAAGAACAAATTTCACACGTGTAGGTGCCTGACTTTTGATGGGACTTCAACTTTTGACTTTTAGATCTTGCAACAGTTTCCAAACATGGTAAACTAAATAGTGACAGACTTGTTTGTTTATGCTTGGAGTTAATTTTGCTTCACAGTGAACATTTGGTATCTGGTGCCACAGTGTCAGGAAAAAAGGAGTGTTCAGAAAGATTGATTCAATTGTTGTGTATATTGTATATCTGCCCAAACATACAGTTGTCTATCATTTATCATCACGTATTTCACACTGGATTATAGGGCGCACAGTCAATCATTGGTCTATTTTTGAACTAGCGTCATGTATAAGCCACACCAAATTATAATGCGCATTAAGTGAGACAAAAGAGTCAGACATAAGTCCGTCAGTCAGACTTTATTAAATGTGTTCACAGTTACTCTTGAACTTGTTTATGACATGCTACATGTTGGTGATGTTAGAAGTGTTAGCCACAGTGTGTTAGCATCACAATAGCTGTAACTCCCAACCTTGTTTGCAATAACAGACTAGTCCCTCAGAAACAAATGTCTGTGACTATGCTAACTCCCACCTTTAAAAAAAAGAGACACAGTCCAACACTGCCATTTGTTAGCTCCGTTAGCCTATTTACAGTAACCCCCGATTTTGTTTGCAGCTTGTAAAAAAACGGGCCGACATTTTGACAGAGGACTCCCAAAATATCTTCAGTATCAGTAAGCAAAACCAAAACGAATCAATGTATGAGGTCGCCCCAGATTATCAGGCGTGTTTTTGTTTTTTGGATAAAAATGAAGGCTTTTAGGTGCATCTTATGGTCCAGAAAATGCTGTGCTCTTGCAGTAAAGAGTCGAGTTATTCCAAGAAACTCTTCTATAAGAACAATTAGAAAGTGTTGCAGCAAGGTCAGACATAAAACTTGTTTCTTTCTTTTTGTAGTTGAATGTGTTGTAAGTTAACAGCAAAATCTACTTTTTCTTTTTTGCTTTGATCTTCATCTTTTATACTCTTTTGGTGTTCAGCTTTAAAATCAGATCTATAGAAGTGTAGGTGTGATGTTTTTGTTAATTCAGTCTTATGTCCTCATTTTAAACACTGAGCAAGATGTTTCTCTTCTGTGTGTGCTGGACAGGTCTGTATTTAAAAATGAAAGGTATTAATCTGGGAGACTAAACAAAAATGTAAATAATGACACTAGACAGATGCAGTGACTCTACCTCGCCTTTCTTTTGCCTCCCTCCCTCAGCAGCAGTGACAAACATATTTTATGAGTCACGGCTGGAGCGAACTGCCTGTCCTTTCTTTTCAGACTTTACCATCAAGAAAAATCTAATACCAACAAATTCTGGCTTCCAGGAAAACTCTCTTTCTGGATCTGGTACGACACCCCCTCCCGCCTTGTCTGTCCTCTCTCCCTCTCCCCTTTATTTCATTTTTCCCCCCTTCCCCAGCCTCCCATCCCTCTCTCTCCTCTCTTTTTCTCCCCATCCCTCCCATCTTCTACTGCGGGTGTCTGGGATTCTGTTTTTCCTCTGTCTCTTGCTCATGAAGGGCCGCACTAAGCTCCCTTCTCTCTGCCCGTGTGTGGTAGGTAAATTCACCTCTGTGTTTGTGTCGTTCTTCTCCTTCCATCTCTCTGTTGTTGCCTCTGCTTTGCATGTTAGCTCCAAGTCTGCCAGTCGTTCTCCCCTGGCTGGTTTCTGGGAGCTGGGAATCTACGTTTGTACGTTTTTCATTGAACATGGTCTCAATCTGTTCACTGTCATTGATAAATATGCGGATGACATGGATTTCTGCTCGTCTCGTCTGTATGCTAGGTTTAGTCACCCACTTTTGATATTACGTATGAACATGGCCTGACACACGTGTGAGGGAATCACGGAGCATGCTCAGACTGTAGAAAGTGCAACTCTGGCTGACTTGTTGATGAAAGCTTAGTGGGTTTTACAGGCATTCGTTTTTGGTAAAAACAGGATTTTCCTCATGTCATGACAATAATGTCTGATTTGTTTTGAGTTTATTCTCTGTAATGTGTCTCGATCAGTTTGCTCACGAACAAAAAACAATCTTAAACAGATCCACTGAAGTTAAAACAGAAACTTTTGGATCGATGTAAGGTTCAGGATCAAATGCTGGAGCTAGTGGCAAGCTTGTTTTCTTTCTTCTGTATTAAACTAAATATGCAGTTGGGTAAAAATGACTCTACAGAAAAGGAAGTCCATCTTCCAGTTGTATTTAGTAAAGGAAACAGACATATAGGGTGTTTTTTATCAGTGCATGTATGTGAACCTATATATTATATTGTTTAAAATCATAAAAAAGAAAACAAAAAAAATCAATCAATAATATGGATTTGACAACACCACGGATATCTCCTATTATGTATTTTTTGTCTCTACAAACCTGTTGCACTTACAGAATCCAAACATTATTCTGACTTTTTACAACAATTTAGGGAATTTACTTTTCTGCCCATTTTGTCATAATGAATTCAAAAGTTGTGTTGTCATTTTTAGATCAGAGATCAACACTAACTGTAACATAAGTGTCACTTTTCCCCTTGAAGATCAGCTGATGTGTCAGCCAGACCATCTGGCTGATCATGGTGAGCTACAGTAGGCAGGGCCTCTCTGCAGAAGCATCAGCTATTCTGGTTCAGCACAAAGTCTCAGACCCAAAAAAATCTGTGTTTAAAATAAAATAAATGATCATCTTTGTGGAATTTTAATTACAGAAAGAGCACCTAATTCAAAATGAGCTAAGCAAGCATGAGCTTAAAGGATCTGGAGTTATGTTGTTGTTATTCGTGTGTCTAATTCTCTGTCTTCTTGTACTTGTTGGTCCTGACTTGCAGTAGGATCTCACAGCATTCATGACCTTTTTAATTCAATTCGTATTCATCTTATATGCAATAATTATTAAACAAAACTCTGGTCTGAAGCAGCATTAGTCATTTAAGAAAACAAATGCGTGTAAGTTTTTACAAAAAGTGTCCTAAATGTCTTTTACTCCTAATCGTCATAGAAATGAGCAATAAGTGGCGTGGGAGTTGATTTAATCATTTTAAATAACCTTTTCAAATTCACACAGAAGATGAGTGGTGGCCATAGTTACTTTAATAGAAAAAAGAACCATCATATTCAACAGTAAAAAAGATTGTTGTGACTAAAGCATCAAAGGAAGACTTTTAAGAGTTAACATTAGTTATCAAGTTAGTTAAGATGACTATCAGTGCATGAGTGGCTCACTAATATCATTTGGTATTTAGCTCCTGCCAAAGTTTCCTGAGTTTTCTTTATCAATGTTTAACTGTGGATTTGGCTGACTCTTTGGGAGTGTGTAGGAACGCATCATTCCCGATGCTGCATCTGTGGTTCATGTAAACAATTATCCCATTGTGGCTCCAGAAGTGCCACACGCCTCAGCAAAATCACTAAATGTATTTTTTAAATTAAAGGAAATTCAATTATTTTAAAAGGAAAAGTGACTAATAGTTATGTAGCTTTAATGCCTTAGTCACAACTTCCCTTACGTGTGTCTGCGGGTGAAAAATGGGCAAACTTGTAAAAGGAAATGTAGGTGGCCTGCACAAAACATCAAGGTTGTAGACCTCTTAGTGAGCCCATAGAGCAAAAATGTTTGCGCACATTTTTTCTATGTGCATGCTGTGGGCAGCAGGTTGTAGCAAAAAATTAAACAACACGCTAACTAAGGGTGATGTTAGAAATTTTTTTTTTTCAGTCACCCTAAACCCGGCACACTGTGAAAGACGCGTGTTCAATAAGTGTGTAAATTTGTGTGTAAATGCTCCATATGTGCAGCCTGGCTGTTAGAAATGTCTAAATTAGACAATCAGAGTGTAGTTTCTGCAGGCGTCCTACAGGCGTCCTTTGGACACTTACTGCAAATATCGTCTGCACTGTAGCATAGTTTTAAATACGCAAGAATAAAACTAAATCAGCAAAAATATTTTTTTACTTCTTTACTGTCTATGATAAACAGTATTCAAAATTTGAGAAATGACATAGAATTAGTAAAACTAGATTGGTTTACTGTTAAAAACAGAGCTGACAGCATTGGTTGTGAAGAAATAAAGTGTGATAAATAAGCAAAATTGAACATTTTGAACTCAGATACAAACTCAGTCTTGTGATGAAAAATGTAACCCTGATCTTCTGTTAAAAGCGGGGTTGAAAACTAAAAGAACTGAAACCAGTGCACTTTGCAACTAACCACTGTAGGCTTTTACCCAAGTCTTGCAGCCGTGGTGAAGTGGTAGAGCAGTTGACCTCTGATCGGAACATTGCAGGTTTGGTTTTTGCCTTGCTTGCCCCTGTGTCAAACTGTCTTTTAGCAAAACACTGAGCCCCACATTGCTCCTGGTGGTTATTGGTTGGCGGCGGTGGAGCCGCCCTCACTGTGTGCATAGGTGACTAGGACTGTGACTGTAAAGGAAGGTACTAAAGCACTATATAAGTACAGTGTGTGCCATTTACCACTGTTAGCTTGGATTCAAAATGTGACTTTTTTAGCTCCAACAGAACAATTTTTATTGCCTTTGTGATTAAAATAAATACCGATGATAACTGCTGACGGTTGCATGGTTGAACATGTCATTAATTCCCAAAGTTGCTTAAAATGTGAGCACGGTTTTATGAATCCAGTTCTAATCATGTTCCAAAAAGTCAAGGCTTTTGTTCCCCAGTTTGAGAAAGTTTGGAGTTCTATGAAAACATTTACACATCTTGACCTGCTATGCTAACAATAACCACAACCAAGGATAATGCAAACAAGTGGGTGACATCACTGCTGCCTCTGTCAATCCATAAAGATCTATATAAAGTCCCTGTAGCATCTAGCAGAGTGTTTGGCCATTTCCTCCAAGGTATTTTCTCTTGGTGTCCATATCTACAGAAAACACCAAACATTTACAAACAATGATCATATTTAATTCATATAATTATATGAAATGCAAATAGGGCTGCACGGTGGTGCAGTGGTTAGCGCATCAAAGGGTCCTTTCTGTGTGAAGTTTGAATCTTCTCTCCATGCATGTGTTTTCTGCGGGCACTCTGGCTTCCTCCCGCAGTCCAAAAGCATGCTTTATAGGTTGATTCGTTACTGTAAAGTTTTTGTGAGGAGGAGTGATTGTGTGCTCTGCGACAGACTGGCGACCTGTCCAGGGTGTATCCTGCCTTTGCCCAATAGCAGCTGGGGAAAAGCCCCAGTGACCCCAAAAGGAAATAGATGGATGGAAATTCAAATATGACTTCATTTTTGGGGAAATAAAGTAGTATAATGCAGGCCAAAACTGAGTCTACCACTCAGTATCCTTCATTTTTAAAACATTTCCCAACTTTAGTAGTGTGGGAGTAGGATTTAAATATTATGTAGCACAGGTCACTTAGAAAGACATAAAAACAGGAGAAAGGACAAGACTTGACTAAAAGAACACATTTCTGTAAAGTTACTTAAACGCCTGAACTGTCATCATATATGGATCTTAATTCACACCTCAAAATGTATATAGAGCGAGATCGTTCAAGGATGAAAATCAAAGGTTGAAAACCAGACAAAAAAAGAACTCCTGTTTCCTTGTGTCCTACATGTTGACCTCTGAATGCAAAGAACATTTAGATGTACTTCTGCCAGCAAACACAATAAAAAAGAAAACAGAATTCTTCCAATTTTGTTTCTAAGATCTATATTTTCAACCCAGCTTTGGTTAAAATTCAGGCTTGTTCAAAACCACAATGGGATTTCAGTTGGAGAGCGCCCCCTGACTGACAAACAAGAACTTGGAACTGCAGTCCTTTAGTAAGGTTTCTATGGCAACATCAAGGAACCTTAGATAGTTTTAAATAGTTGAGACCACAGGTGGTCAAATCTAAACCAACCTTAGGCTTTGTAAAAGCTTAAAAATAGCTTTTGTTTTCTTTATTAATACATCGCTTTGTTCGTTCACATTGCTATCTGAAAATAAATTTTAAATATGGTAATCATATTTTTTTAATGCTATAATTACAATTGACTCATAAGCCAAACAACAAAACTCATTCTATGTGTCCCTCTTTATATGAAAACATTTGTAGGAATAAATACAGTAAAATGACAGAAAACTTTGTAAAAGCTTCAAAATACTGTAAAAGAGAGAAAAAAAATGATAAGAATTACTGAATGAGGTTTATTGTTCTAGAAGCATTGTGGTTAGTTCAAATCTGTTGTGAATGAATGAACCTGACAGTATAATTACTTAAATCTTGTGTGACTCTGACAGAGAGGGGAATGTAAAACAGAATGTAGCTTAAATAGAACAAAACAAAATGAAAAATAACCACCAAACCTTAACTAGTGAACTTTGTAGCACAAATCTTTTCTGCTGTTTTTGCATTTAGAGAAGCCTTTTTGTTAAAGTAACAACAAATAAAATAGAATAGTTAAAAATATACTGTGTATTTGCTTTCTTTTTCATCTCTACTTTAAGTAAAACTACCTTTTCATTTCGGACATTCAATTGCATTCATAATTCAGTAATTCACAATGAGCTTAATTGTTAGTAGTTCCTTTTGTGTGATATTCAAAACTGGTATGTTTTTTTTCTGGTTCTACCCCTTCTAATTGCAATTCTTTTATAAATTCTTGTTATCTTTTTGACTTTCTTTGTGGCTCAGCTGCAGTTAGGTCTATGCACCCCTGCTTGATTTGTCTAAAATTGCTGCCATTCACAGCAAATGAGACCAAACAACCAACTTCTGTGTACGAGTGAAAGTGTTAAACTTGAGAGACAAGTTCAACTCTGCATTAGGATTAGGATGTTAGTTGTAGTTGTGAGTAAGAAATTGTGCAGGATGACGGCTAAGTTGAGACAATATCACAAAATAAAGGAAGGCTTTTCTGCCTGATCCACAAATTCTAGATAATATTTCACATGGTCTGCGTATTATATAACAAAAGACTTCACAAAAAGTGAATTACATCATAGTTTACTTATGAAAGGACTCTCAGAGGTTTAGTAGGATAACTGAGAAAATGCATCTGCTGAGTCTAAATTCAGATCAGTCACAACACCATTTTTTTCTTGTATAAAATATGTATTTGATGTGCCTTATTCTGTTTATTTTTTTATTCTTTATATGTATTTATTTTTATCACTTTTTCACAGCTAAGTAGAACTATATTTTTGTCTTTTGAAATGTGTTTTTCCAGCTTTATAATGGTTTTGTGCTGTACAATGTAAATCCCACCACGTGAACTCGGATGATTTCCAGTCTTCATCCCAGCAGCAGTTAGCAAAATCCTATCAATCCAAGATCAGATGAAGCAGGAGACATAGGGCAGAAATGTAAAATTTCTGACCCAACTTTTGTTCAAAGTGAACTGAGAGCCCGCACTGCAGTTGCCACAGAAACTAAGGCAAGGTTTGGTGACGCCATAGAAACACTGCATGAAATAAGCACGCATTTCAACTCTGACAAAGTGCTCCTTGAAAGGGTTTAGGCCAGAGCTCGCTTGTTCTTTCACCCAAACCCACACAAACAAAAATACTTGAAGTTTTTGTCACGACAACTGCAGCTTCACAGCTTGATGTTGGTTACTTGTAGAAAGTCAGCCAGCATTGTATCTGAAATCGTGTCTTTTTGGCTAAAATACTCAAATGTAAGGTTTATATAGCAACAAACAAGGACATAAATGGCTCTGTTTACAAAGATATTTAATTGAAATGGTCAAAAATCCTTTCAGCATTTGTAAAATGTGACTAAGGTGTCTACTTTTAGCCTAATACAAAACAATTTTGATATTTCTTGGAGCTTGTAAAGTCTACTTTATGATAAGCAAAGCAAAGCAAAAAAACAAGCTCTGGGGTGAGTAGGCACTAAATCATGAATCTGGCAGCCCAACCTGGCTCTTCATGAGGTTAAAAGGGAAAAGAAGCTGCATGATGGCTCTTTAACAAAAGGGGACAGGCTGAAAGAAAGCTCCATAGCTTGTGGGTGGTTCTGCTTTATGCTAACTGACAGATTTTGGTGTAGGTTAGAGCCTCATGTAGCAGGCTGTGAGGGTTTTCTGGGTCCACATTTCTTCGAGTTGTATACATATTTGAGTCTCAGATGGAGAGCAGGTGGCAGAGGATTGTTTCGGTACTGTGGGCTGGCTCTGGAGACGGGGGAGGCACAGCAGAAGCCGTCTGAGGCAGAGGAAGTGAGGATGGCAGTCGAGAATTAGACCAGTAGCAGCGCTGAAGCACATCATCTGAGTGTTTTCCTGAGTACACCGTGAATTGCAAAGATGTTGTCACTCCATTGCAGGGGGTGTGTGGACTATTTCCCCCTGCAGCTCATTTGAATCATTTGCTTGTGTGTCACCAGTCCAAAAAGAAAAATCCAGAGCATTTGTGCAGTAACACAGTTTTGGCTTTTAAAGTGAGCTGGCATTGTAACATGCACACTGTGATACATGAATAATGCATTGCTCTCAGTCATCTCTGATAGTGATGACTCCATTTAACCACGTGAAATTTACACAGCTGGCTGGTTTTGTAATCCATAGAACCAGAAATGTCCAAAGTGAAACCGTACAGTTTGAAGCATCACACAGAATGCAGGACAGCAAACACCGAAGCTGCATTTCTTTAAAGAAGTCATTAGATAACTATATGTACACAGTATTAAATCAAAAGTGTGAGTGATTTAGTAACTGAATCACCCTATATTAAAAGTAACAAGTTACCAGGAAAGTAACTTTTTGCGTCACTGTAAATAAAAGATTTTTTGTTTTCAAATCGATATTCATAAGTTACCCTTAACAAAAAAGTTGTCTGCGACTAGAATACTTTGTCAGTGTTAAAAGTGAGGCAGTATACTTTTGTAAACTATCTATACATGTATAATGTTTAGTCTGAAGAAGTATCTAAAGAAGTATTCAGTTCAAATACTACACTACATGTACATGGTCTGTAGCACACTTGCTATTCTTATACTTAACTAAACTTAGTAGAATAAACATTGTGTGCTACTTTTTGCTGGGGGTTATTGAATTACAAGGGACATATAGGCCTACTTGCATAGCCTTCAATGTTTTTTGCAAATCAACAAAGTCTTAATCTGTACCTCAAGCATTATTGTAACAAAAAGTAAACAGTTAAACATTACAAATGTGTGTTTAGCTCTATAACGAAAGTAAAAAGGTCTTAAAACCAGAGACACCAGAAAAAGTAAGCAATTGTTGCCTAAATCTACATATTTTGTTCATAACAAAATTAAAAAAAAACATTTTAATAACATAAAATGTAATCCAAATCAAATAAATCTAATTTAATAATCTCAGAAGGCTGGTCTGGTTTACATCTGTGCTTATTTTCTCAAAACTAAACAGGTAAACAATATGAAATGTAACCTAAGTCAATAAGTCAATAGTCTAGAAGTTCAGTTTATATTTCTGCCCAGAAAATGTTAACTTTTCATCAGGCTGCTCTGGATTCTCTATTTTATTGGGTCAAATCAGGTTTTTTTGGTGAATGAGAAACCTGATTGTAAATTTGAAAATGCAAACAAAACATTGTAAATACTTCTTTTTTAAAAAAGTCATTTGAAATTTCAATTTAAAAAAACTATAAACTTAGACTGTTAAAAAAAGTAATGTTCACTTTATTTGTGTCAGCTGCTGTTTGGTATTTTCAATTTTTGTTGTTTTTTTTTCTCTCACTCTTAGTTTTCAGTCCTCAATTCAAAGTTTCAATTCAAAATGTTCACTTTCAGTGTTGAGTCTAATTTTACCTGGAGTGGAGCTTTGAGCCCGTTTGCTACAGGAACATGATTGCCATCAGGCATTAGAGGTCGAAGTCATCACTGCTCGAGAAAGGCGTCTGCAGTTTAAATTAAATTAAACAGCAGCTGCTACAAAAAAAAACAAACAAAAAAAAACATATAGTTTCATATAGTAGAAGTTTTAAGTTTACAGCCTTTTTTATTCAACTTTACAATAAAAAAAACATTATTTTTTTCAAGTTATCTTTTTTTATGTACAATTTTTCTATTTTTTTTATTATTTTTTTTCAAGTTTACAGTGTGTACTTTTGAGTTTAAACCATTTGAAATTTTCAACTTTTTTTTCAAATGTGCAATCTATTTTTCTTTTAATTATGAATTATTATTATTTACAGTACTTTAAGCTGATCCTGATTTGACCCAATAAAATTTCTGCAGCTTCTTCCACCTGTTTAGTGTTTGTGTGTAGTATGAGCGTTTGCATAGAGTTTTATAGGCTACAATGGAACCTGACACTGTCTTTGGCCAATCACAATCATAGATCTTGTTGCTAGTCCGCCCACAATCCCCTTCGGACAGAAAGTCACTTTGTGGCTCAACAGTGGGAGGAGGAGCATTTGGCTTGCAGTTTATTATAGTGAGTTTTATAGAATTAAACTTAAAAAGGTACTGTGACTGTAACTGAAATGCCATGTTCTTGTAGAAGTCTGATGCAGCAGGTTTTGGAGAGGTGTGAATACTATAATTCTCACCTTTGGTGTGTTCCAAGTCAGTAGAGCTAAGACAGTCTCAGCAGTCTCCAGATTAGGTGTCCTTTATTACACCATTTCACTGTCAGCTCAACTGAGTGCTGGAGGTCACACAAGGTTGAGGAAACCAGCTTGAGTTTCGGAAGGACATTTTTCTATTACGTTTCTATAGGCTGGATGAGACAAAATCAAATAGAAAACACTTCAGTTGGACTTTTTTTTGACAAGCCAAAATGTATTTCCACTGAATTATAATCCACGAGCATGCAACGCATCCATGCTTCACTTTTCATTTTTCTGGTCTATGAACAATCATGTGATTAAAATCATAACTGTAAACATCCTTTTAAGATGAGTAAAAAGTCATTTTTTCTATATTTTTGAAGACTATAAAAAGAGAGCTTTATTTCAAAAGTTTTTTCTTTTTTTAGAAAACCCCTAAGCTTTGCCTTAGGTTGTTATAAAACATCCACACGCTTCAAGGGTTTTAGCTAATTTGATTTGTTTAGGTAGATATTTCAGGCAAAATAAATATAGCCAACTCAATTAAATTAGCACTTTCAGAATTTTCTTTGGGTTATCTGGCACATGGGGACATTTTTAGTTTTCAGAGAGAGTGTAAACATAGTGTAAGGACAGTTTGTGTCCTTGAGTTCAAAAGCAAAGATAATATTTTAGACAAGTCTTTTATTTTGAAGGAGACCCCTACTAGTGTCAGTCAAGTTTGCCCTAAATGTTCAAATTACTTTTAAAAGGTTTTTGTTTGATGGCTTTGGTTTTCTTTTTTTTTTTTTTTTAGCTTCACTGAGCTTTAAAATCCCTCTCTTATTGTGAAAATAATCGTTTGATGCATTATCAAATGGACAAATTCTGGTTTACCCACTTCAAAGATGACATTTTGTGGGGGTTTTTTTAAAGAATGTTCCTTATTTCCATGTTAGGCAGCACCATGTTATTAGACTTGGTGAATCTAAAATCGTCGACTGATGTTTTCAAATCCACACAGAGAGCATGCGTTAATAATTTAATCAAATTTATTCTGGGTAAAATATTTACACGCCAGTCTTGCCGCTCAATTTTTCAACTCCAATGTAAAGGCGCATCGTAGCAAGCTGTCCCTGTTTTCACTATCATGGATGAAAACGTTATTCAAGAGTGGACCTAACATGGAAATAAGCCAGTGTGGTAAGGCACATCTGCCTCTTCCCACAGGCTGGACTTGGCACACTTTTTTGGCTCAATGAGCTGCTCTCATAGTGACAGCTCTTCCTTATCCTTTTGACAAAAGCATCTCAGTTGTGTAACATGGTGCTGCAACGGGAGGCACCTCTTGCGTGGGGAGACAACCCCAGATGACAGAAGTCGTCCCCTTTGCCAGATCCAGTGACCAGAAATCTGCCGGTTTGTGGACTGTTTGTAGTTATCTGCCACCCCCTGCAGATGTTGTCATGGAAACACTCTTTTGGGGTCGTCTTTCTCGCTCATACAATGCAGCATGGAGATGTTAATGCTACGCTCAGCACAGCACAGTTCAGGTTTCCATGTGACTCCCACGCTTACATAATGCTGGAGTGGAGGAGAAATACAGGAAATTACAACCATAGACTTTACTGTAAATGGGATAATTATAGGCTTTATTACTCACATCAGTCTGCGTGTCACCAACATGAAATGCAGCTTGAATTCAGAAGACTTTCAAACCAGCAACAGATGAGGATATTTCATATCTTATAGCCTAAAACTCAGCAGCTTTGTAGTCCATTCATGTTCATGATGCAGACTAGCCATATTTATCAATTAATAAAGCAGATTTATTTTTATTTTACATGTCCTGATCTCTAGAAATGTTCAGATTTCCCAGGACATCCCCAAAGCTCTGCAAGGTTGCCTAAAAAAAGAAAAAAACTTACAGAAGGGCATCAGCATGTTAAGAGGGGCTTCTGTATTCAGTTTAATGCTGACGTCACTGAAGAACATAGAGCCCTGCGCCGCAGTCGGTCCTGAGATGAATGCACAATATTTAAATCTGGCCTACCTGGTGCTCTCACTCCACCCTGTGGGCCTTCCATGGCAGCACAATCACACAAGAGCAACAAAATTAAGGTGAAAGACCAAAGGGGGAAAAATGGAACATAGCTGCCTTAATCCTAGCACTGATAAAGCTTCTTTTCAGGGGGAAGTTGTGGGAAACTGTCATCTGTAAGGAGGTTTCATCATGCAAGTTCTTACCACTGCTGGAGAAATTGTAGCTCCTGGGTAATCATTCATTTTGGGTCTGATGCATAAATTACAGAAAATATGGGTGTTTTTTGGTGAAAATTTCTAATTTTCATGACTTTAAATAACAATAAAAACCCATCCAGTTTAAAAGTTAGAAAGAAAAAAGATTTCTGAGTTTAAAACATGACTTATAAAGGATCTAAATAACTCATGTTGGTGATATATAAAAATAAATCTGGGGAAAGATAATGGTTACGTGTTTTTTTTCTAAAAAATGTAATTCTAAAAAACAATATGATTTAAAAAAGGGGAAAAAGGTGTTTTTCCTTATCAGTCTCTAAGGCAGATATAATTCTTATAGGATGTACTTTTTCTTAGAACCTTTTTTTTTCAACCTTTTTGAAACTTTTTTTTTTTGTTGCAAGAAAAATGCCGTCTTTTTTTTTATTTGGATGCAACACCAATGAAGCAAATCTTTTTTCTGAAAATACTCATTCCTTCTTTGTTATATTTTAATTTTATTATGTGTGTGAATTCTTTCAATTACGTTTATTAATTCCTCCATTCCTAGACAGGTCACCCATCTGTCGCAGGGCCACACCTGCACACCTAAAGACTTTTCCCTTTAACTATGAAACATGTTTTTGGACTGTGGGAGGAAGCCGGAGAGCCTGGAGGAAATCAATGCATGCACAGGGAGAACATACAAACCACACAGAAAGGTCCCAGCTGAGATCTGAACCAAAACCTTCTTTTTTTTTTTACATTATATTTATCAATTTTTTTTTAACAAAACAAAATATAACAGTTGGCCCATATATACAAAGATTGAATTTCTGTGCAAGGAGTTGTTTTCAAACAGTACACTTCATTTAGAACTAAAACACAAATGCTCTTTAAACAATTATGGCAATATCCAGTCCCATATATGTTAAGAGAGGATCCCACGTCTTTGTGAAAGCCTCCTCTTTGTGGATGCAGTCGATTGGTCAGAAAGTCAAGGGAGATATAGTTCAGCACAACTTTCTGCCATTGTGATTGGGAAGCTGGATTGCAGCTGTTATGGTCAAACCACATTTTGGCATTTGTTGGTAAACATTTTACAGAATAAGAACAATCCCATTACACTCACCTGCACCTCATGTCCTGCTGGAAGCAGCCATGGCCTGTACAGGCAGGATGGCCTGTTCGTGCACAGCTCAGCCAGTTCCCAGCCAAGTCTTTGATAGGTTCAAGGAGATACAGTATGTCATGCACTATGTCACAGTGATCAGTTTACACCCACCTAGTGGCAAAATTGAACCTTAATCAATGACTATGGACTGTCTGACCACATCAAAACAGAGATAGTCAATCAAAACACATCACAACAGGTCTAGAGTGTGGATATGCTTTTGACACTTGAAGGTACCAAAACATTTCAGATAAGGTTACGTTTTTTTTTTTTTTTTTTTTTTTTTTTTTTTACAAACTTCCACAAAACAAAAGGAGGAGGGTCAATATATCTATCCGTCCATCAATTTTCTTAACATGCCATAACCCTTCAGGGGTCACAGGGCTGCTGGAGCCTGACCCGATCATTCCACTGTTGGGCAAAGACGCTGGATAGGTCACCAGTCTGTCACAAGGAACACAGTCAATCCCAAACACACTCACACATGCACATTTCAGAGTGACAAATCAGACAATTCAGACTAACCAATTAATCTATAAAGTATGTTTTCAGACTGTTGGAGAACATGCAAACTCCATACAGAAAGATCCCAACTGGAATTTGAGCCAGAGTCTTTTCGCTGTGAGAGCCCTAGGGTCAATATGAAATTTGTATTTTGATTTGGTGTAGGGTTGGTGCTTGGGAAATCAGGGTTTGCTTCTCAAAAGTGGCACAATGGTCACTCAATGAGCTTCATCTAGTGTAGGTTTTTAGGCAAGACACTTTACACTACTACCTAACTATGTATCCACGAGGGAACCAAGTCTGGATCTTCCTGTGCTCGTCCCCAGCCCAGGTAGAATACAGTATTGTGTCAGGAAGGGCATACAGAGTAAAACTGCCAAACCCCTTGTGCAAATCAGTGAAAGCTGTTTTGCTGTGGTGACCCCTGACGGGATGTTCTAAAAGTTAACTATTTTGATTTTTTAAAAATTGAAGTTGAGTTGCATAGATAAAATACAAAATGTGCAAAACCTTCTGAACTTATTTGTATGTGTTACTTCCTGTTTACTCCAAAAGTCAGTAAAGTTTGTTTAGAAAGTCCATGTGTTTTTTTCCAGATGGGGATTAGTTGTTGTATGATTTGTTGTGAGTATGAGGAATGGGTGGACTTATTTAATTGATGTAACATTGAGTGAACATATTTAAACACATTTATTTGAAAAAAAAAACAGAATGAATATACCAGTAAAAAGTTTTGTTCATTGACATCAAAAACTTTCTGAAGTCCAATCAAAGATTTCAGCACCACAGACAGCTCCCCTTACAATTTTCTCTCCAGCCAACAGGGGGCGAAGTAGCCCCGCTGTTGGTGCTTTGAACAGCAAACACGGCATCAGCATTGCTATTTTCCCGCTGTTGTTGCTTAAATGTGTTCACTAGTTTGTTTTCCTTTAGACTTCTATTATTCCTATTATTCTCGTGGCGTTTTAGGCTGTTTTTCTCCCATCAGTGATTCCAGCTGCGCGTGGAGTCCAAACTTTACGGTCAATCAAGCAGAAAGAGCGGGGCAAAAGAGAGGAAGGCAGACCTGAGTGAAGTGTGAGCGGCGGTGGTTGGGGGTGTTCAGTCTTTCAGACGTCATGGCGGTGGACAGTTGTAAATGATCGGAGGTCAGGGGGAGCTGCACAGAAACACCGACGCCTCAGTTCGCGGGCCATCGGCGACTCTTCCAGCCGCGCGCTCCTGCGCCTCCACGGGCTTCGGTCTGCGCCGCTGTGAGGCTCCGGTCTGATGTCTCTGCCTGTCAGGAATTTCAAGTGTCTCTCTCCGGTCATGTGCCAGTGTAAGGTCATCTGCAGCAACCGGACTCTGTCTCTCATGTTCGGCTGTAAGGTAAGATGAAAGCAGCAGGAGAAGGAAGGGGATGGCCTCTGGAGGAATCCGCAGCACACAGGCTTCAGCTGGGATCGTCTTTGACTGCATGTGCTTTCTTTGCATTTGCCTCATTTCGGTTCTCTAAGGGCTTCCTTTCTCTTTCACTCCATATCTTCAGATTCCGTCTTATGGATCCATGTTTCTGCTCAGAAATGGCCGATTTGGACTTTCACAGCAGACTAGAGCACCTCTGCAGCATCGTTTTCTTCATTAATTAAATCATTTATCTCTTTTAGATATTCCCTCATAATGTGCTCAGAATCCAACCTCGTGTTTCATCCAGCTGGCTTAGGTTTTTGACCTTGGGAAGTGCATTTTGCTGCTCAGAGCCACTACCATATCATTCATCATCAGAAGAACCAGACATAACCCATCTTGTAGGGGTGTAGCGATTCATTTTAGCCATTTATATCATAATTCGTGGTTGACGATACAATTCATGGTTGATATTGGTTCATTTTGAACTACCTAAAATTGATCCAGGATATCTTCACCTAAATATTCAACCAGAGTGACTCAGAGGTAAATACCTGGTACTGAATAGTGCAGGTGAGGTTTTCCAGATTCCTTGCATTTCTTGCAAGATCATCAAATGTAAATACATTTTATTAGTGAACAAGAATTAATGGCAAATCCATTCACATAGTTTCATAAAATTCAGCCCGATATTGGTTTTCCACATCAAAATAATCTAACTGGAACATTTTTAGAACATTCCACCACACTGTGAAGTGTTTCCACATATGATGATCATTTCTTCTTCCATCATACGTGTGTTGTCTGCTGTGATTTGGTCGTTTTTAGCAAAAATAAACCTACCATGCCTCAATCCAAATAGTATTTTCCAATATAATCCAGTATAATCAATGTATTTCATTTTGAACTGACTTTATAACGGTATAGGTCGATTTGATTAACAACTTGCCTCAGACTGATCAACCTGGTTGGATCGTAGGAAAAGAAATCGATAAATCGCTGCACCTCTACCATCCTGACAATATTGAACATGAACTGAGCCTCCGCTTGATGTTGTTTTGGTAGCAGCAGAAACAGAGTTAAGCTTTTGCTGTCATATGTGCTTATCTGTGACAAACAGGCTGGATGTGTTTGTGCAGTTTGGTTTTGGATTGTTGTAAAGAGACCGTGTGATCCCATGTTCGTTCAATCTCTGTCCATCAGTTCCCAGATTTGTCTCTCCATCCATAACTCAGGTGGCAACCAGCCCACAGTTTCCCTCCACATGGGAGGTACAGGACGCATATTTCTGACCTGGAATTCTCCACATAGAACTTCAGACATATGTTGTGATCTTCTCGCTAAACTTCTGGGACTGGATAATTTTTGTTACTGTATGCATGAGATGCTGCAAGAAAAGTGGGTTGATGTGAGTGTGTGTGTGGGTGGGGGGTGTCCCTCTGCTCTATGTGGAGAACAAGCACAGGCAATCCCATGTGCCCCAATCCAGGGCTTCCTCTTGCTTCCTCTGTATTTCCATGGGAGACATTGTGGAAAATGTATCAGTTTTCCTCTGCGAATTCAAGTCTCTCAGCTAAAGGCTCGCTCCGTGAAAAGAGCGGTTTGACAGGGAATTAACATCTCAATGAAAGCAGGCTGAGCATGCTTGCACACAGGTTCAGTGGCCCTGACAGCTTGCGTTTGTGTTAGTCTCCTGGGAGTTTCTTATAGGTGGGATTTTTCTTCTTCTTCTCCATCCTCAGTTCCAGCAGTATATTAAAGCATTCTTCTAGCGCTTCTGCCACTATCTGCTGTTATTCGACTGAGCTCCTTAAATTTCTTTAAGCTCAAAAAAAGGCCTGGTCATTTCCCCAAGGTGATCGTCCAAGGTAGTTAATTTGCATAGGCTTTGTTCCTAAAACACAAATGTGCTTAGTCATTTCAAATTCAGGATCTTAATTAAAGAAGATGATGTTTGTACGCATTTGTCGGTACTTTGATGTGCTCTTTATGCTTTATACTCATTGATGGACTGGTGGCGTTTTATTAAAACAGCTTGCCTCACTGAACTTTGTCTCCAGGCTTAGAGTTTCGCTCTGCACTCACGCTGACGGCTCTGCAATAATGAAAACAGAGTATTCACTCAGTGGTTGATCTACAACTGATGTATCAGTGTGCCTTCATCTCAATATCAAGATCAATAATCACCTCATCCTCACCATCGATTGTCTTCCTGGAAAAAGAACAGTTAGTCATTACAAAGCTACCAATCAGATGTATGGGAGCTTGTTAAAAAAACAGTGGAATTTAATATCAAAAAAGGAAGGAAGGCGTTTTTGCTGCGCAGTAGCGTCTCATATGCTCTGCTTTCCTCAGTGCTAGATTTGCATTTCACTTTCAAGATGCACCACTTATTTTTTTTAAGCTTTGCACGTATTAATTTATAGCTCTGACAGTAAGCTTTGAGCAACAACAAAGTGATGAGTTCAGGCTTTACTTGTGCTCCTCTAAGGTCCAAGATGGATCTGCTCAGGATCACCTCAACCGTATCTTCTATTTTTAAAGCACAGTAGCAGGTTTTAGCAGATACTTTCACAATCCACAAAAAACACTTTCCTTTTTTAAACGGCGCATCATCTCTGAAAATTGTCCTCCAGTTCTTCCTAAATATCAAAGATACAACATTGCAGCAGGTTAGCATTTATCTTCTAGAATCAAATGTGCAGAATTTTTGACTGCATCCTCAAGGGAAACCAAGAGTCATTGCAAGTAAATGATGGTTTGGCAGTTAATGCTCTTTAAACTGACAGTCCTTTTTTATCAGAACATTGTGTAACTCACATTCCTACATATCTAGCATAAAAAATATTCATCAACAGACACTCAAATTTAATCGGTTCTTTCATCAAGCAAACTGGATATGGAGCGTCAGTTTCCTCTTTAGGTTTAGAAGAGCAAAACCTACAAAATAGATGTTTTAACCTGTGGTCTGTATCTAAAAACCTAGTTTAGTGGGTGGTGGTTAGGTCTGAATTTCTTTACTACTCCCTAACCCTTTAAAGAGTGTATAGTGTATGACTAGTGCTCTGAGGTTTGATGCAATACAAACACATGCTAACTATTTTTTTTTTTCAAAAATGATGTCATCTGAAGTAAAATTCAAATAAATGTGAACATTCTACAAAGCATATTTATGAATCCACTGTGTTCTGATGATGGAAGCTTCGCTACCGTATTTTCTGCACTATAGGACACACCATCAATGAATCGAATCTTTGCCACATTGAGACTAAAGAGTCAGAGATGAGTTTGTACCTCAGTCAGACTTTATTAAATATGCTCACAGGAACTCTAGAACTTGTTCGTGACATGCTAGCCACATAAGTGTTTTTAAATATCGGTAACTCACAACTTTGTTTGCAACATGTTAAAAAGCAGACCAATACTGCTTTAACAACCTGTACTGTAACGACGCTAACTCCCAACCTTGTTAGGAATAGTGATTTTAATAATAGTTTGTAGTGTTAACAAATTCACAATACCTTTATAAGTGAGGTTAATTCACAAATTGGCTAAAACAGACTAATAACACTGAAACAAACATCACTTTGAAAACACAAACTCACAACCTTCATATTAACTTGTAGAAAAACACATTCTGACATTGTTGGCCGTGTTAGCGGATCACACTAACTCCAGACTGACATCGCTTATACAAACGTGACTACGCTAACTCTCTACTTTATTAGCAACATTAAAAAAAACAGTCTGACAGCTACCTGTTGGCCATGTTAGCATATTCCCAGAAACATCCAATCAACCATGTTTGCAACCACTAATAAACCAGACATTTTGACAGTGTCGTGTATCTCTCAAAACGGCCTCAACATCAGTAAACACAACCATAAGTAATCCATATATAAGGCAATCTGGCTTATAGGGCTTTTAAATGTGCCTTAAAGTGCAGAAAATATGTTAGTTTGAAGAAATAAATATACTTACATTTAAAAAAAAATGCATTTTGGTTTAAATTGGCTAATCTAGAGAGCACTGATGCACTCTGCTTTTTCCCTGAGACTTCTTGGACATTTCTAGGCCATGGGATTTTGGAATTGTAAATGTAACCCCCACAAAATATAAGATGCCCTATATAGTGCACAGAGTAATGAGGGAATTCAGAGACGACCTTACTGTTTTTGTTTTATTAATATCCATGTATTAATTTTTTTCTTTGGCGGTATGTAGTGAGTTGTGACAAGGTTTGATTGTGTTTGTGGACATAGCATAAGACTGGCCAGTATTAACACTACAAGCTTCTACTATACGAGCAGTATACATCAAAATGTATGTGCTCAGCATAAAAATTGTGTGTGCATGCTTCAGTGGACAGAGGGGGGGGACTGAAATAATTACAACTGCTGGGCTTTGCCTGAGGTTGCATCTGAACTGTAAATCCCTTCGTTCCTTCACTTACTCCTACCTTCATTCATGCGCTATCTTTCTAGAGTTGAATTGGGCCCAGAAGTCTGTATCATTAAGAAAAAGAAGAGGATGTCATCTTTCTCCTTTCGCTTCCCCCTGAACTGAACTGTTCTTTCACCCCAAACCAGTATTTATATATTGCAGATTGACATCCATTTATGAAATATTTCACAAAGTTTGACTGACTCTCTCATCAGATAGTTGTGTCTCGTCTCAGACTTTCAGTGAAAGAGTCTTTAAACAGACAACCCCCCCCCTGTACAGCTGTCAGCGGAAGAACCACAGCCAAGCACCTACTATCACACCATTTACTGTATCTGTGACTCCGATCTCATTATGAAATTTGAGGATGATGCATCTGTGTGGGTCTCTTATCAATGATGACTCATCCTACAGAAGGGAGTTTGAGAAGGCCATTAAGATAAGAGGAGCAGAATTTTGCTCGTGGAAGTTTAAGACTAGGATTTTTTACAGCTCTGGTACAGAAATTAGTCAGTTTTTTCTTTTTTTTAATCATTTTAGTTGAAAAAAGTTTGAAACTGTGTTGGGAATTACGATTCATTTGGATTTATTCCATTAGAAGAGTCTTTTGACTTTTTTTTTTCTTTCAGATTTTGAATCAGTTTCTGTTTAAGGTCATTTAGAATGGGATGAACGTCATCCTCTGCCCTTGTAGCAACTCAATATGAAGTTTCTCCTTTTAGGTCTTGTACGAAGCTGTTTAAAATCTCCAAAGCAAGGGTTCTTTGATTGTCCTAAGATTTTTCTGTGTTACCTCTTATGGTGCAAACAGAAAATTACTCAAATTGTGCTTTGCAGTGTTTGAAATCTTTTCTCGATCTCTTCCTACGCTGCTAATTTTCTCATTCATACATAAATCTGTTATATAATAATGCCTTAGGGTGTATTCAGACTGGAAAAGTCAGTTGGTCCAGACTGAGTCCACGTGATTTGGTCCGGATCGAGTGCTGAACCTTGCGTTTTGTCTGTATTCAAACTGCTGTCAAGTGAACTTTTGTGATCCGAACCAAAACTTGAAAAAAGATCAGTCATTGGCCAGGAATTAGGAGGGTGAGGCAAAGCAGCAGGAGAAAGAATAATGGAAGTCCAACATTTGGGATCTTGCTGGGATCATTTACTTATTCTAACTTAATATATTGCTGACCAGTTTTAAATGCCTGTATCAAAGTCACACAGTGTCAGTGGAGGCATGCTGCATCGCGGTTGCTGTGGAGACGACGGCTAATAAGGTACACTGAAAAGTGTCTATGACATATAGATTGTCAGGAACACAGTGTGAGAAGCAAATTGTATCACGTTAAAAGTTGTTTAAATGACCCTGCATTCATCCGACCACATTTAATGAGTTGCTGTTACATCGCGGCTCCACGTTTGTCCACGGTTCTCTGTTTACATCACGTAAAGACCGGCTACTGGTGGTTCTGGTTCAGTTGTTCTGCTCCGAGCACGAAGCTTATTCAAACAGAGGAAACTCCGAGTGAACTAGTCTGATTGTAAACAAACTGAGACCACCTCAAAAGATGGATCAGAAAGCAGTTTGAGCAAGGGTCTCTTGTGTGCATTCAGACTGAAAATTTGTTCCAGATTATCGATGGAAACAAACTCTGGTTCACTTTAAGTGAACCAAATGTGCCAAGTCCAAATACACCCTTAGCTACAACTCTGGATACAGCTATCTGTGGGGGAAAAATGGACAAATCTGTACGAGACACGCAGGTGGTCCGCAGGAAATATAAAATATCACCACTAGGTGAGCCCATTTGGCAAAAATGTTCATGCAGATTTTCTTCTACAGGCGTCAGGTTGCAGTAAATACTTGAGCAACACATAAACTTAAGTAAGGGGGAATTAGGTGAGATTCAGACATGTTGATCTTTCATTTTTTTTCAATCAACCAGTCTTGTGGACTGCACAGGGAGCCTGTTAGTTTTGTTTAAATGAAAGATGCGTGACTGGATACTGATACTGACTGGAGCTCTGCGTAAAGGGCTCCGTACAACAGCATCATCTGGACATCATTAGCCAGTGTAGCTTAAATTACCCTCATAAATTCCTCACAAAACGCTCAACCATACACACAACAACTATGCATTCCCTTGTCATGACATTCCTTAAGGGAATTGCAAGACTTGCACTCCCCTTTAAGATGAAGACCCCTTGTTTCTACAACCCACCACAGGTCAGAACAATGGAAAAACCTGCAGCACCTATACGGGTCCATATGACCGTGTAATACTGATGGTACAGGATTCATTTGGGGAGAAAACTCCATTAAAAGGTGTGTATCAGAACTGGTTGATAAGTTACTGCTTGTAAGGATTTGTCTTTGACTGGCCACAGGTAGAGTGAATAGTTGTCACACAGAATAGTACTGAGCCAGTAAAGCTGTTAATCACCAACAGGCTGAAAAGAAAATGCGGTGAAAAAGAAAATCTCTGTATGTGGAGTTCATCACCTTTAGTACAGATTATTTACCTAATTTGATATTTAATTACTCAGCTGTAAAAAGAACTCCTTCATTTTTGATTGATTCCCCTCAGCTACTCGTTTCTTCTTTTATGTTTTTTTTTTTGACAAACCAGTTGAACTATGCAACCTGTACCCTTGAACAGATTCAACAAATTCAAATGAATATGAACCTGCAATAAGTACTTTTTTTGTCAAGAACGCCATTTTTCTTTTTAGCAAACGTGAAAACGGGAGGATAATAGGTGTTAGCGGGCAGACCTTCAACGCAACCCACACAGCAGCAGTGAAACCAGCTACAACTATACCTGGAGGTTTAAAATGTCTTTAAAGTCTCTTGTTTTTTGCTAAACCCTAAAGTGAAATTCTCAGTAGTGTCTTTTCTTTTAAGTTTTGATATAACTTGCAGCATTAATGAGAGATCAATTACTTTACATAACAGAAACATGAAATATTGCATTTTAATAAGGATGCTTTTTCCCTTCCTCATTTAGATTGAAATGGACTCACACTCACATTCTGCTCCAGTTTTAAGCATCCTGCTACATGGAGCATCTGTTGTATATCTCTTGACACAATGCCGCACCACCTTGGAGAACAGCCTGAAGTCATCCTGAGCTGTAGATGTGCACATTTTCCATCTTTGGAGGCTTACATTGATGTGAAATAAACTGTTGTGCTGGTAGGTGTTGGCTGGCAGCAGCAATTGTGATGAAAACTGTGTTGAGGTTTAACACTTGATAGGACACTTCCAAGTGAAAATCAACTGAGAAGGCAGCAGTGACTGTGTTTCAATGCAGAAGAGGAAGTTTAGATAGCCATGGGAGACAAACAGTCTTCTCCTTTCAATTTAAAAGAAATAGGATTGATGATGCATAGGAAACTACAGCACAGTTTCACTCTCTGTTGACTTTAAAGATATTATAAACCTCCAGTTATAGTTGGAGCTGGTTTCATCGCTGCTGTGTGGGTTGCTTTGAAGGTCTGCCCGCTAACACCTATTATCCTCCCATCTTCATGTTTGCTAAAGGGAAAAAATAACGTTCTTTAAATTCAATTCAAACACAGCAAGTGCATTTACAAGAATCACAACTGAGGTGGTTTCAAAATAAGAGGCTGCACAAAAAAAGTGAGACATTTATTCAGGATGATTAACAAAATTATTCCACAATTTGTTAGCGACCAATTTATTCCAAATGACGCCAGATTCTCTGAATTATATTTTACTAAAACGTCTAACCAACAGGTTATATCAATAAGTGCTGAGTATTAGCATATGTTTGCTAATTTTGAAATATTTATTTAATAACCTTAGTGTGCTCAAAATTAATTCTTTTTCTATAGTTGCAGAGATTTTTTACAAGAAAATGTTGTACTAAAGACTTTAGAGAAGTACTTGCAGTAAAGACTTCACAGCATTCTGCAGCTGTATTTTTGTAATATCTTTACTTTGTCACCTAAAAATAAATCGATTGTGTCGCAAGTGCAATTTTTGATGAAACAGCCTAGCCTGCATTTTTTTTTTTTTTAAAACATGACCTCAGTGCCTTTTCCAACTAAAGATTGCGTGATAACATTTGTGGTTCTCCAGACAAAATTGTCATGTGTTGTATACACCTTGATGATGCTTTCTAGTCGTGCAAGGAGCAGTCTGGTGTCAGGATTTCATCCAAAAGTAAAGACAAGAAAGCTGCAGTTTAGGGAAATAACTTATCTAGAAATTCAGGTCAATAACACGAGATGCATTTTCGCAGTATCACGTCATTGCAGTGTCCCACCGTAGTAATTGTGTTTCATCTTAACCCCGATTGATGCAAATACGCATCAAACTGCACCAGATATATCTTAATGAAGTATCTACTTGAAAGCAACACCATCTGTGATTTTTTTTCTTAATTGGATATGAATTTTGACATCAAACGGTTAAGAGTGGTTCTTATTCAATATCTTCGTCCATCTGTGACCAACAAAGCAAGTCACACCCTTTTTATACCTGAGATATCTCATTCTTAAACCCACTCCAATGAAAAATGGGGTGTTTATAACATGTTTGTGTTGCATTTTTCTCATGATAGAGGACATATATAAAGAAATGTAGCTTAAGATTGTATTTCTGACTATTTCTTCATTCAAATTGTGTTGAATCGGGAGCAAACAAAAAAAATGACGTTGGTAGTTACAAACTACAACTGACAGGGCACAAGCTCCCCTCTCCATTCTGATGCATCCACTTTCAGGCAAATAGATCCATGTACGTCTTTTCTGTCCTCGTCTGAGAACTGTACAGGTGCATAACTCTAACATTGCTTTATTTTTGTTGCACCACTAATGTTAGCTTGGGGCTATGAGGGGCTGTAAGCTAGTGGGAAAGAGTGTCAACAAAGGCATGATGGGAAATGAGTGCAGGAATGCTCCATGGCAATAGTCCTTCCCACAACTCAGAGGTAAATTTCTAATGAACTTCTGTCGCTCTGCATAAACTATGTCCTAGAAAACGACACAGTTTTTTTTTTTTTTTTTAGCCAAAAATGCCAAAATCATTAGTAAAAGACCACTGGGAACAATTAATATACATCAAAAGATGATCAAAGTGGGACTTTAACAGGAAAATCACTTCATTATTGCTTTAAGTTGCTTTATGCATCATGTATTTTTTAAATATAGTGGAAATCAACAGTAACAAAAGTGGCCAAATGCACATCAGTTGTGATTTTACAGAAGACAATTGAATGTCCTTGTAATCTTTGGAATTTTTGGTTGATGGTCTTTGCTGCCTCTGCCATCTGCTCTTCTAAACCATCTATTGTTGAGATGACTGAACAGCAGCAAATTGTCTTTTCTGTTGTACACTGGGACGCTGCCACTTGAAATTTGGAACCAATCACTTAGCTGTCTCAGGCTTTGAAGATGTGTCACAAAGGAGTTGTGTGAATTCCATACGTGGGGTTGCAAAACATAACAAAATAAAAGGAGTGAGCGGAAGTTTCTTTTCTTGTGGAGTTTGAATCCGCTGTTACCCCTTCAAATAACAGCTACTTAGCCTCCTATTTGGCTCAGTAAGCACTCCTATAGACCTCCAGAGACATCACGAAAAAAGAGCGCGATATCCCACCACCGCGGTTTGGGCTATCCCACACCGGAACAGGCAGGAGGAATGAAGGAGCAGCGTGAAAGCGGCTTTAGGAGTTCCATGTTCATATCTACATGTATGGCTTTTGAGCTTCCAAGTCGTCATCTTCCCTTAGAGTTCTCTGGTTTTTTTTTATGTTTTCTGTTTCACAACATCCAGAGTTTCTGATTGCCTAAAATCTTATTTTTACTTCTTGTCTTTTGTTTTCATATTGAATATCTTTGTAGACAAACAGACTATAGCAGCTTTAAATCATCTACCTTACTTATCTCATTAACTTTCTTTTTAAAGTATTATGTTCATAGTTATTGTTGGGTGTACTGTTTTTGTTCAAACATCTTAAAGTATCCTGACATTCTATCATTTGCTTGTAGAAAAGTACGTTCGACTGTTCTTTACGCAATAATATTTCAGGGTTCCTTTCACAGTTGCACTAAGCCCTTGAGTGTAGGTTGCTCAATTGAGAATCATTTAAAAGAATGACTAACTAAAGAACAAAAATGTCTTGTCTTTCAAAGAAAAATGTGAGGATTTGCCAACTTTATCTCAAAGCTAGTGTGTTAATAATGCTTTAGGGGGCTGCATAGAGGTTTGGGTTCTTTCATTTGCTTACAACAAGGTTAGAAACTCAGCTGTAGCTTGTATAGAGTTTGAATATTCTCTATAGATAAATGGGTTTATCAGTTGTAGAAAACACAAAGTGGAATTTATAAAACAGTTTGATTTTAGATCAAAATAATTCACTTCAGGAGCCAATGTGAGCAAATGTGATTGTTTTTGTAGCATTGTGATTAAGAAGTGACCTGTTCTTTTTAAAGCCCCACTCTGACGAAAATTCTAACATGTCCTTGTGACATTTTTGTAATGACGGAGGGCACATATAAATGAAATTAAGCTCAAAATTGCATTTCTGAGTATTTCTTTGTCTAAATTGCTGTGAATCAAGAGCAGAAGAAAAAATTTCATTTTGAAAAAGAGTTTATTTGTGACGTAGAGAATACACAGGGCGGGCCACGAGCTGCCTGCTCTGAGCTCTCAGAAACGGGGAGGAGAAGGGGGGCGGGGTCGCTCTGCCCCAAAGGTCTGCAGAAACTATGTCCTAGAAAACAACAGAGGGTTTTTCATTTTGGCTAAAAACGGCATAACCATAATTAAAAGACCACTGCGAACGATTTGAAAATAGATCAACAGATGATCAGAGTGGGATGTTGAGACCCTCTTGATCCCAAATTAGAAAGAAGAACTTGAAGAAAACAGAGCAACACTTAAGGCATTTACAATCTGAGTTTGCTGAGAACAACAGTTATCCTCAAATTAGTTCATCGTATCTACAAAGGCAGAGTCGTTTAAAATCCTCAACCTGCATCCCAGTGCACAGCAGTTCCACATTACTTTTATCCATTTTACTATTAAAGGATTAGTTTATGTGGATACACAGCGTGCAGCTCGCAGCTGCTCCATCAAACTGATGAGGCTCGCCTCATAACAACCTAGGAGGCGGAGCCATTTCTCAGACTCGTAGCAAATACCTTGAATGATGAGACACTGACACAATAAAGCTGGAGGTACTCGGCAGATTTAGTCGCAGAGGTAATTTTGTGTGCAGCTTCTTGTAGAGCTAGATGAGATCCTTGCTGCAAGCTGTTGTTGAGCTTGTGATAAAGCAAACCTGGGAAACTAATTTAACTGTCATGATGTCCAATTAGTTCAAACTGAACAAATGAAATTGCCTTTTCTTTTTCTTCTGTAGAGTTCCATTAATGCTACTCAAGGTCTCAGTGCATTGCATATGTCACTGCTCCAAGAATTAGCAAATAAAAGTACTAAACTACTTCAATTTAACACCACTGAGCTTTTGTTTAAAAAAAAAAAAAGCCTATACAGAAAAAACAAAATCTCAAATGTATGGTGGCCCTGAAGTGCAAATAACACCAACAAATAACTCAACCCAAAAACGTATTACAGATCACGACGACGATTAAATAAAAGCAAAAAAATGTAAGAAAATATTTTTCTTTTATTTGAGATAAAATAAACATTTCAGAAACAAAAAGTAGCTAGTAAAAAATGAAATGCAAAAATATTTAAATATTTTATTAAACACCGGAAATCAAAATGTTAAAAAATGAAACAATAAGCAGAAAAGGAAGTTACTGTAAAAATGACAATCATACTCAAATATTAATATAAACCACGTCATAGCTGTGACCGAATAACTAATTAAAGATGCATTTCAATGATACAATGAAAAAAATAACGGCTCTTATGCATTTTTGGAAATTAAAACATTAAAAAAGCTGATCATAAAGATGTTCTATGGCAATTATTGTCTCGTCAAATCAAGGAAATGTTTCTGTTTCAAAGCAATTCACTTATAGCAATCAAAACGTGTTAAAATGTCTAAAGCTTGACTTAAAAATAAACACTAAGCAAAGATTTATTTTCTTGCTGGTCTGAATTCCACCAGTTTCCATTTTAACTGGCTGATCAATAACACAAAGCACCTGGGGCCAGATGCTCCCAACTACGTGTTTCTTGGAGATCATTAAACTGTTTGCACGCAGGAAGAAGATATTTCCTTCAGCAGCAATATTGTGTACATCATCTTTGCTGGATTTCTGTACAAGTGCTGCCATTATCAGCCATGACAGTTTAAAAATAACAGTTTTATTTTAAATGTGCATGTCACCCTTTTTGTCCCACACAATGAAATGTCCAAAGTGTAGACATGATAACCGGAACCTAAAGTTTGCTGCTTTAACAGAATACATTTCACTTCTCAGTCATTCCCGCACTGTCTGAAGAAGTGTACCACATGTTGTCTCTGTCAGCCTCTAACACGGAGATTTTTGTTTTTAGCTATGCATGTCTGTAGAAGGACTCTTTGTCACATCCCCCACCAGTAGGACAGAAGGCAGCATGGCAGCACAAATGTTGGTCATGCAGGAAAGGGGGAGGCAGGGGACACCAGAGAGCTCAAGGCTACTAAGAGCACTCAGCGTGTAATTCACGATTATTTCCAGGTTCTAGGAAATTCTGTGCTCTGCTGTTTTATTTAAAATATAAAAATTTCAAATTGGGGTTTATACTACTACTAATAAATGACATCAAAATAAATGTTTGAACCAAGTAGATTAACATTTTTTATATTACCATAGACATGTTTTTCTACAGAGAAGAAAAGATGCAACATTTTTCAGCTCATTAACCTAAAAATTAAGAATAGTCCAAACAAAAATCATTAATGTTCCCACTTCTCTGTGCCATCCTGTTGTTTTCTCCTTTCTTTAAATTATTTATGATTTTACTTTTTCACTTTTATCCCCCCGTACACTTTCTTGAGTATCTACATCTCTGTTTCAGTCTCTGTTGTTCTTGCTGTCTCAGTGTAATGTGATCCAGGACCGATGCTGCCAGCCCCAACTGTGGCGCGGCAATCTCTGCTCTGCTCCGGTTGCTAGGCAGCCTGTCTGAGATAGGGCTCGGAGATTCACCTCCCTCTCCGGTCCTGCCTCCAAAAAATTTCAATAAAAAAATTAAATAAAGGGGGTAAAAAGTGGCACGACTGGCCATCCAGCCTTTAGCCACAAGTCAAAGGATCCATGCAAATATCTCCCTTTTCTGAGCGGGCTGCTACACATCTGCAGTGCAGCACAGCAGCTCACTGTGAGCCGGGGGCTCTGTAGGGGGAGGGGGGGTGCATATTTGCAGCAACACAAGCTCGAAGCCACAGGACAGTGTGACAGATCCCCATAGCGATGCTGCCCACCTTCTCTCGTGTTCGTGATGGAAAACGCTGTGTGCACTTTTTGTGTCATCACGCCTATGATGAAACCTACCAAGTGTGGCTGAAACAGTGGGCTGCTGGCAGGCTGCCCAGGCGTGGGGTATCGGTAGGGGTTTGAGGGTACGAGGAAGAAGCTGCGTGATCATAACTGATTGGAATCTTGGCTCTAGTTGCTTCATTTGGCTTGGGGGTGGGGGTGCTTACTCTAGAATGCAAAATGGAAACACTTGAAGGCCTTTGTATAGATAATGTCTCCACTTTTCACTTGTGGGCGTCGCACGTGTTATGTGATCTACAGTACAAGATGTGCTTATAGATGGAACACATTTATCCAACCAGGCTCCTTCTGATGGAAATACTGCTTAAAAAATGTCCATTTACTTTGACTTTGGTAACAATTAATGCACAGAATTTTACGCTTTACACAGAAAAGGGTGAAAATTACCAGTAAGTAAGATTATTCCCATTAAACTGTAGTATATTTAGGGTGTCAACAAATATTATTCACCACTTTAATTTGTTAATTTAACCAGTTTAATTTGATTTGGATCTTTTCACAAAACACAGACAGATTTCAATAGTCTTGACTGAAAAATGATTTCAGACTATTCAGATTTTTTCTATGAATGACAAAATGTAAAATTATTCATACCCCAGGGGTGTAAATAATTTCTAGGATGAACAAAAGTACATTATTTATACCACAGATTTTCATAAGGAAAACTCTTTTCTTTTATTTAAAAAAGTTTAATAGCGTTTTTGATATTGGTATGTATCATAGTGTGAAAGAAATAAATCAAGTAAATATTCAAAAAAAATGCAACATTTAGTCATTTTTTAATTTATTTTCCTTGTTTTAATTATTATAATGTATTGTTTTATTTTGGTAGCGGCTGGGAGGCTTAGCTGGCTGTGTGTAGGACTGGCACATGAAAAAACCAAGGTTTGTGTCCCGAGGGGCGTGATAGCTTTCAGTGTGGGCCCTTAGGCAAGACTGTTCACGCTACCGCCTAATTATGTAGCCACGGAGTGGCCCAAGTCTGGGTCTCTCTGGGTCCCCAGGCCAGAAAAAAATACGGGATCATGTCAGGAATGGAATCCGGTGTAAAAATCTTTCCTAAACCAAAAACGTGCGACTCAGTCAAAGCTGATTTCCTGTGGCAACCCCTGTCATAGTTTATTTTAGCAAATGCTTATTTGTTAACATAAAATTGATAATATGCTATCAAACCCTTATTCCTGGAAGAGAGACAGAACAAAAATAGTGCATCTTAGCATCCAGTTCAGCTCAAAAAACTTAACATTTGCTTTGATCATAACAGAGGTATTCTGCTGCTTATAGGAAGGGAGTTCTGGTTTTGTGTTTGTAACAGTTTTTCTGGGAAATACTCTGTGTCTGACTCCCATGTGGGTGTGCTCATGTCAGCGACATTATCAATGTGTCTGCAATGACTGATTGACTGATCTGCAATTTTAGGTAAACTGTCATTAAATACCTTTCATGAAGGGCTACAAATCAAACACACAGAAGGACAAAAAAGTATGTGACAGTCACAGATTCTGCAAGTTCTCCCACTGACAAAAAGAAAGGCCTGTAATGTTCATCATAGAATAACTTCAACTATGAGAGATAGAATGTAAAAGAAAATCCAGGAATGCACATTGTATCATTTTCAAAGAAGGTATTTAAATAAAGTTTTAGCACCTCTACAAGTAAGTTCATTGAAAATCATACAATTTGGTTGTGTGCTGTCAACTCAAAAATTCGGGTTGTCAATGACAGAGGTCAAAGGTTTACTGTGCATCTTCGTCTTCTCAAGGTTTGAAGACACTGTAGAATACAGTGAAGATCCTATTTTGGTCCATTCCTCCATGCAGATCTGCTCAAGAGTTGTGATATTTTGGGGCTGTTGTTTGAAAACAGAATTTCAACTCCCTCACTGTTAAACTGAGGTTCAGAGACTGACTAGGCCAGTCCAGGACCTTGAAATGTTTTGGTTTTTTTTTTTTTTTGTAGCCACCCTTTTGTTGCCTGGGTGATGTGTTTGGATCACTAAAGGGATGAGTGATATATAATTTTTTATTTAACGATATAGTAGTTTTTTTTTCATATCAGGCGATGAAGATATATATATTATAATATAAACCAAATGACTATATTTGTCAAATTTGAACGCTCTGTGGCTCATAAGTGAAATGTGTAATCATCAGCTGCTGCAGGACTCCACTGTTGTTTTTGCTGGAAAATTAGCATTTATTTCAGTCTGAGATTGAGCATTCTCGGTGGCAATGCTTCACGTGATAAAAAGATTGGTGGTATTTCCAGTTTGAGAAGGAACATGCATTCTGCTACAACAGAAACTCATAATTCCTGTTCAAAAACTATGAAAAATACATGGATGAACAAATCCTTTCGTGACAACCTGAGCAAGCCCTTCAGCATGTTGTGGGAGCTGCCTTTATAAAGTTATAAGGCCTTAAGTGGGTCAGCTGCTTTTATGGCGAATGTGGTTAGTTCCCATGTGTTGTAATTTTTGTTATCGTAACAATCCCGGGTTCCAATCCCGCACCCAGCTTTTGTAGTTTGTTCATTCTTTTTTCCTTTTTTCCACTAAATTACTTAACACACATTACTATAAACATTAATTAAAAACATCAGGATAATTCTTTGGATTTGAAATGTCATTGGAATGTATTTTTTGTAGCGTTTTATTGAGTTTTTTTAGTAATACGTAGTTTTTTTTTTTTCAGATTTTAAATAACTTAAACAACCGATATAACTCTACACAGGGGCCAGAATTTTACTTCTGAGACACTGGCCATGTTGGCAGTTAGATAAAAAAAATCTATTGACCAAACATAAATTTTACCGGCCAAATTTCAACACTATTTTAAGCCTCAGGTGTTTTACTTTTTGAACTTTTCTTCAGATTTTTTTTTTTCTTTTAAGAAAATGAAATAGCATAAAAGTAATGTATACATGCTATGAACTCATCTTTATTGTCATCTAACTGTAAACTCAAATTCAAAAATGCCAAGAAAACAAGGACAGATTTAGTAGAAATAATTCCGCCTCTAGGTGATCACTTTTTTTTATTAAATCAGATGAAAAACCAGATTGAAAACAGTTTCATGTTTTTGATTATTGTCATTAAATATGATTATTGACATTAAAGCTGGGGCTTTAAGGAGGATTCAGCACCTCTGACAGGTCACAGTTTTAACACAGACTGTAATGCTACAAAGACGCTGCTAAAACACAATGGATTCAATTCTGTTGGTATTTATAAAATACAGTTTTTATTAAGTCCTCTGAATTAATTTTGTTGTATTTATCTGCCACGTCTTAAAGGCCAGTCTGTGAAAATACTGTCTGACTTTAAACCGGTCCATGATTACAAATAGGCATTACATGTAAGCATCATAGCATAATTAGCATCAAATCATTAGCGGCTAACAACAGCGCTGTCTCTTTTTATTAATCTGTCTGTTGCTGCTGTAGTCGAGCAGCTTTATTCTCCAGGTCTGACTGGATTCTGTTATAAATCGCCACATGTTCCGCTGTTTCATCAGCCAAAACTAAATGCTACACGTGAAGTGACCTCGACGTGTAGCGTGTCTCGCGTGTTTACCTCGTGTGCAGACAGTAGAGGAGGAGATGACAAAGAGAAATTCACCAAAAGAAGAGCTAATAAACACAACTAAGTTTACGCAAACATTTACTCACCATGTGGTGACTAGCCCTCTAACTTTTACTCACTAAAAGAGGAGAAAATGCTCACAATTGGCAATTGTTAATTTCGGACCCTTCAAAATAAAAGTCTATCGTGATACGCTCATTTTTCTATTGAGAAAAAAAAATTATATCGCAATATCGATAGTTATCTTTTAATTGTCCAGCCCTAGATCATTGTCATGCTGATAATTCAGCCATGATTTATCCTCAGTGTGCTCACTGATTGAAGGAGCTTTTTGCCCACAATCTCTCCATACATGACCCCTTCATCCTTTCGTTAATACGGATCAGTCGTCTTGTTGTCCTTACAAAAAGCAGGCCTAAAGCATGATGTTTCCACCCCTTGCTTCACTGTGGGTATGTGTTCTTGGGATCATTCTTCCCTCTCTATACAGATATCATTTATACCATGGTCTTCCATTTTGGTCTCATCTGATTAAACAATGTCTTATCATTGACTTATTTTTACGTTCAGTTTTTCAGAGTTGAATTCAATTCAATTCAATTCAATTCAATTCAATGTTATTTATGTAGCCCAATATCACAGCCACAGCCGTCTCATTGGACTGATATCAGAATATTGTAAGAAACAACCAAAAAAATCAATCACGTAAAAGTAAACAATAGCTGGTAGTTAAACAGACTAAGCTGAACAAACATCTCTGTCCTTACACCCTCCTTCGTGGTGAGGAAAAACTCATAAAAAAAAAAAAACCCTATCTTTTTTGGGGAAAAAAAAACAAAGAAACCTCAGGGTTGCCCACATGAAGGAGAGATCCTCAACCCCGGACGGACAGTGATGTGCTAGAACTATTAAAGAAAAGTAAACTTAATTAATTCTATAACTGCATGGTTGAATAACAAGTATATGACTAATAAACAAACACGTCAAGATAAACGTCTACAAGTCAAGATAACAGCTAAATATTTAAATAAACAACGACCTGTTTGAGCAGTGTAGTTGATGGGCTTCATCCAGTAGAAGTTGTGGAAACTGCTGGGTTTGCTGGATGAGCCAGAGAAGAGGTCACGGCCAAAGTTGAAGCATACAGTATCTATGATGAAAATTTCAGACCTTTCTCATCTTTGTAAGCAGGACATCTTGCAGAAGGTTCTGCCAGGACTTGAACTAACAACTTCAAGCTTTTGAATTAATTGCAATGCCACAGTTCACACTCAGTGCATTAGTGATCAAAAGGGGAAATAATTTATTTTTGTTTTATGACTTCTTATCATAGAAGAATTTTATTTTGCAAGTAACAGTGTGGTTCTTTGACATTTTTGCTGTCTGAAGAAGAACACAGCACAGGTAATCTGCCAAACTTAAGTGCAAATTAATTCCCAATCGTCTTCTCTATAACGAGAAGCACTAAAAAAAAAAAGTAAAAAAATGACTCCAGACATGTTTATTTATATTGCAATTAAAGTGAAAATGGACCAATAGACTAATTAATCTTGGCTTCTGTGTAGGAATTATTACCAGGCTTTAAGTAAGTGGCACTCCACATGTTTGCATTGTATTTGTAGGTTAATCTGCAACATATCTGAATGTGGTCATGTTTTAGTCTATTATAATGTTTATGTCCTGAAATATCCCATTTTATTAAAGATTGAGGAATATTTCCAATATTTAAAGACTACAGAAAAATGCTCATGTTCATGTTCTGATACTTGTTCACGACTAAAAGGAGCTCTTTTCTGTGTTTGTGTGCTTGCAGAAATACAGGTACCAGGATGAGGAGACGCCCCTTGGAGCACAGTCCAGCACACCTGGCTCAAGGGAAAAGTGCAGAGATGCTTCACATGAGCGACAAAAACCTTGCTGCAATGGAGGCCATCCATGGCTACACTCCACATACACATATCTCTCCTGTAAAGGTAAATTTGCACAGCTTTTCCATGGAGACCATTGATCAGTGCATCACTTCATTATTACAGCAGAGTGCACACTGGTTTAAAACATGCACCAAGTGTCAATGAAAGATTAATGTATGATTCCAAATGAAGGCACGGGAACATAAGCTGTGTATTTTGTAAACTAAAACTGTTTATTTGCATTTGCGGAGTTGAAATAGTTGTAAAAGACCATAAAAAGCATTTTGTGAGTGATATTTCATACTCTTAAATTAAAGGTAGTAGAGTAAGACTTGTTCGATGCTGTTTTCAATTGAAATCAGCGAAATGCAGATTTGTAGTCATGTCATTCATATACTAAACATGATTTTTCTATTGAAAGTGTATATGGCCAGAGCAGCTATAAGTAACATTCATGAAAATGTTTTTTGTCCATTAAAATGTGTTAATTTGTAGCCTCTTAGTGAAATTTACATTATAGATGCTTAAACCTCTCTAAAAGTAAAGGTTTTTTTATTTCTATTCACTTAATTTGTGTTTATTATAGATTTTTGTATTTGTCAAAAATAATGTTGCAGGAGTGGGAGAAAAACACTTGAAAATATTGCGGAAAAGTTCTGAAGCTGCACTGGAGGAGACTAAAATAATGATAACGTCAGAGTTGTCTTTGTGCATTATTCTTCATTGTAATGCAGACACAGACCTTCACAGGCTCTAAAAAAGGAGATCTCACCTGTTTTTCTGTTCACCAGCTTCCTAGAGCAGCATATATGTGCATGCTGACCACTCAGAAGTAAGAATCAACTCACAAACAAGTTTCACTCTTTGCTGTAACTGATCTCTATTTCCTATTTGTTAAAATACTGTTAAAAAAAGTTCACTTTTAAAATTATGATTTAAGAAGTCTGGAGAGTTATTTTTAATAATGCAAAATGCACAAAAAGAATCAGATGATCCATAAAAACAAGAAGACATAAAGAATATAATGCATAGGTAAGATTCAAATGTGTAATTAACATGATACTCATATTTTTGGTGTATTTTTAGAGCATATTGTCAGATAATTTTTTAGGTTCTTTGTGCAAGAACAGATACAGTTGTATATTTTTAAATTAATTTAGATTTTTACCATGAATATCAACGTTAATGCATTAGCGCACACAATTACTGGTAACTGAAAACTTTTTAGGCTTATTATATATTATTATATATTAACTCTGATTACTTACACTCTGCGAAACAACCGTCTTCTGCTGCGTCAGGCTTCCACTGCGTGCGTCAAATTTTTAATGCACTCTTCGTCGGGAACAATCCAGCCGAAAACATGGTCTTTTTACAAAAGACAGACTATTTGATGTGTAACGCAGCCCGTTGTCACGGTAACACAATGTGTCACTAGTTCAGCAGACCTCGACTGAAGCAGCAAAGGAAAGTGATATATGTGCTGATCGTCACGATAGGTTCAATACGTTTGTTTTGAAGAAGCCTAAGCATACAGAACATTGTGACCGGAACATCTTCCGGAACACCCAGCAGCCAATCAGAATAGAGTATTCACCCAGACCATTTAAAGTGCAGAAACACACTGTTTCTTATGGCTGCAAATCAGCATCTTTGTTTTCTTGGAGTAATACTGCAGACATTTCAGTCTTTAGAGTTCTGCTTATCTTACTGTTGATGTGTTTTGTGCACACAAATTACACTTCTGAGTTCACGCTTTATACATTTAAACATTTCAGATAATAAAAATGAGGGTAAAATGTTCTCTCTGGCCTTCTTTTTTTTGTTCTAAAGCTGCATTGTTGTATTAAATTGAACTCACAAAACACTGTGATTAATTGTGATTAATCACAACCCAAAAATGTGACTAATCTGATTCGTTTTTTCAATCGATTGAGAGCACTAATTACTGCATGCTGTATCTTTGTAGATTTTAGATTTAATAAAACAACAAATAATTAAATATTGACCTAATGGCATGCAGTAGGGATGCTACGATATACTTTTCAATGGTGTAACATAGGGTTTGGTTTTAAAGTGAGTATTGTATCATCCCTAGTAAACATAGCTCTTTGATATTTTGCAAAAATAAAACATTTACTTTGACTGAATTATCATTAGATGATCTAAATTAATGTCTGAAGTTCAAGATATTTGGTGTAAAATTCATGATTTTTTGACTAAATAATTCACCTCTGCGACATACTGGAAACCTTGTTATCATAAAAAAGAGAGGATTGTTTTTATCACGTTTTTTTAACTATACTGATTGTTCAAGTAGGTCATTGTTGTGCTTTATGTATATGTTTGACAACAAAAAATAATGCTATAAATTAAGGCCAAATCAGCCACTGTAAGTCTGCACTCTCAGCTGCTGTCAGAATCAAGTTAAATACCAATGATGATGTTTTGTTCTTGTTTGTGTTCGCATCAATGGTGTAGCAAGAACATAAGCTTGTTAAAATGAGATTACATTAGTCTCCCTTACCTCAGCGATAGCACATCTCTATAACTTTGTGCTCAGCACTATGTGTTGTCTGCCTAGAAACCCCGGTTCGTCCAGTAATGAGCTTTAAAGGGAATGTAATGGTGTTATGAGGAATCAAATCCAGGCTCACGCATGTCCAAGTGTCATACTTAAAGATGGAGGAGTACGCGCACCAGGCAACCCGATAGCAGCACTTAACAGCGTGCATGTAAACTGCAAGCGGACGCAAGACGTGTTTATGATCTACTGTTACCATGAGATTTCCCAAAATGAATGTGGCGAAGGACGATGTAACAACTTCAATTATCAATTTGAAACAGAAGCTTCTGTAAATATATATTTATATGGGGTCGCTTCTGAGAACAGTGTAACTTTGGCAGTAAAGTGGATTAGGAGTAATGTTTTTAAACTGAAACAACACTGATTGCTCTTTTGAAAATTAAAGCCTCACTTCCTTGAATTGCTATTTTTTAGGTTTGTTGTCTTTAAACTAATTGTTTTTGTCACTTAAAGTATATTTTAAAAAAAATAAAAATGTAAAAATATAAACAAATCACTACTTCTAGAAGTAAAAATAGTCATAAATATGCAACCTTAAGCAAACACAAATGTACAAAATAAATAACACCAATAAAGCAATTGTAGATGAAAATGTTGCCTTTTTAAAGGTTTCTTTTTTTGAAGAAACATTTATAAATACAATTTATTTATCAAATTGGATGTTCTAATGTTTATCTGTATATCAGAAATGAAAATGTCACTTTTAGTGAGCAGTAGTTCACAGCAGTGTTTTTACGGAGTGAAAATCAACTCACTTTATTTGCGTGTGCGTAATTTTGATTTGTAATTCATTCATTGTGTGGAACATGCAATTGTGTATTCATGTGTACACTCAAATATCAAAAATGTAGGAATACAAAATGCACGCAAAACTTGAAATTACACCAGCTTAAAACTAACTACAAATAACTATTAAAATGGGGGGAAAAAAATCATGTTTTAATAGATATTATTCACAATCTTTGTTCAAAGAAAACTCTGATGACCCAACATTCTAGCAGCATTTAAACGCATCATTTACACACAAATCTGAGAATGTGAAAGGAGTCTCACAACCCCTTATGCACTTACATCTCTGATCTGTGTGTAAATATGGTTTTGTCCATGTGTATCAGGCAACTGGTGTGTACTATTTAAAGATTTCTATGCGTTTAAGCCGTTATTATTTTGTAGTTAGTTTGCATAAATTGCATTTTGTATTTTTACTTTTTGATATTTTAGTTTACGTGAATACATAGTTGTAAGTACACTCAGTTACGCACATAATGTACCGTATGAGGTCAAAATCACGCATTACACACACAAATCCAGTGAGTCTTTTTTTCTCTCTGTAGTTTTTTTTTTTTTTTTTGAGGTGAGGTACATTTTTTTCTTGGTATAAATCACAAGGCACAACAGCAACCAAAAAGTAAAACAACAATAATAATAATAAACTCAGCAGTTTGTACAAACATTATGTAGTCACATTATCAGTGTATTCAGTAGGAGTAAAATAAACATATAAAAGTGTTTTATGATCTTTCATATTTCTTCCTCCTCATGCCTGTTTGGATGAACACTGAGCTAATTTGCTCCGCCCCCATAATTCCTGCCCAATGACCAAAGAGATCTTTAGTCGCGTGCTTTTGTTTACAAGTTTTGATCCAGAACAGAAATGTTCACTTGAAAGCAGTCTTAAATCAGACCAAACGCAAGGTTCAGGACTTGATCGGGACCAAATTAGCAGATCAGGATTTCCACAGGCATGTCTGCAGTCCAAGTACAAAAGCTTGGTCGTTTACCTGAGACACATGTCAAACTAGAATGGGATTTACAGGCAACAAGGTCTGTGTGACAAAGGAGTCATTGGGATAAACAGCGCCAAGGCGACTGTTGACACAGTCAAAAGATCCAGCTGACATCAGGGGAAGATGAGCACTGCCTGGAGTGCTTTAACAGAGGTCTTCTGTAGCTACAGATGTAACGGTAGACTGTTTATGATCATCCATCTCAGAAGCCCACATGTTAGTCAACAGTCTCACTGGCTATAAAGACTGAATGCTTCCTGTATTTATTTGCTTTAAGGGAGGAGGACAATGAAGTCCCCTGATACAGTATGCCTATTAAAATGCTGAGTTTTAATGAGCAGAAAGGAAAGGCAAAGGAACTGCATAAAGCTGCTATTTGCAATGTTCACTTGCCTTTTCATTGTGAGCTGCTGCCTCCGTAGAGAGTTTTACTGAACATTGGAAAAGGGGGGCCGAGGTGCGTGTCGACTAAAATTTAAATTATGAGCAGAAACGGTGGAGAGGACTTCCAGTGAAAATCCTTCTAATGCTCAGTCCACATACCTGACAAAGGCACATTTATCACATTGAAAATGAATGAAATCCAGGGATGTATGTTTATTTAGTTATTTATTTTGGAGTCGAGTCAAAATGTGAAGGCAGCAGCCGCCCCAGATACTTGATAACAGAAAAATGACACTAACCGGTTTCTACTCAACTTCACATGCAAGTGATCTATCATATCTAACTAGCTAGCTAATATGCAAAGGTGCATCAAATGCAACCAATTCTGTACTTTGCGAATCACCAAAACATTTGAAACTCCTGCACATGTTTTATGTTAGATTTCATCCTCGTTTTAGGTTCAAAGTTATTATTTACTGCAACTTCATTATGATAGTGAAAAAACAAGTACTCTAATGTTCATTTAACATGTAGTTAAAATATATACAGATTTTTACTTAAAATACACACAAGTTTGACAAAAATTTTAAATCGTGCACATTTTATGTAGCTGTGCTTAAAACTTGTCCTACATGATTTTAACTTCATTCTGTGAAGATAATGCTTTATTTTAATTGTTTTGGGATTAAAATAACAGGAAGTATTACAGATTACATTCATCTTCATTCCTGTCCTTGCAGTTTGTGATCAAGTTTATTGATTTTTTGTTTGAGTTAACAGACATAATGATGATCTGCTGCTTTCTAAAAAATTAGTTTGTATTTTTTTTCGTTAATAACTATTTTGAAACCTTTAAAAGGTTGCCATTTCACTAACATATTGAAATATTGTTAGGTGAACACAGGAAGTCCAACCTGCATTAGCAGCGTTAATATATGAACACCAAGTATCACTTAGTTCAAGATCAGAAAAAATCGGAAAATGTTTTTTAACTGTGAAGATGACAGACTCAGCTTCTTCTACATGATGATAGCTTAAAGCAGTTCGTTAATGATTGTTTTTGTTGTGTTTACAAGGGAAAAGATAAGATGATCTAGTACAGATATTATATCATATCTTAAACGTCTTGGCATCAACACATTGGATACGTTGGCTAGAAGAATAACCCTTCAAAATAAGAGTCGTGGGGCAGAGTGTAAAGTTCTCACTTTTTTCTGCTATAATGAATCATCAGGCTACTCACTGCCACCCTATTTGTTCTCCTACTAATGAGTGAAAGATTGCAGCCTAAATCAGGTATACACTACACTTATATGATATTATGAAAAATGATTTTTTTTAATGTAATCAGTGATTAACTTTATACTGACAGCAATGCTGCTGTGGACGATGATGATGTTTACTTTTTTTTCTTTTGTCCTCCCTGTAATCAGTGTCATGGTACAGACGTGGAAGCTAAGTCTTGGGATCACAGTAACTCCAAACATTTGTACTTTATGAACTTTATTAAATGCTGTGTAATTGTGAGTGTAATCATTAAAAAAATGCAACGTGCTGCTTGAACCCTTTATTTTGTTAATCCAGGCCTTGGAAACACCAATCCCATTTTTTTTCTTTACCATCCTGATTCAGTTTTCAGCACCCTGTCTATGAACCACCAATGAGCTACATGTTAACCAAAATGTTCTGCAATTTATGGCAACTTCTATTTTAAGACATTTTGCCCTTTTTTCTCTATTGAATTGTATTTGTTAGCTAAATTTAAAGAAAGGTGCACATTCCAGGACTGCAATAAATCCCAAGAAAGTTGAGGTGGGGAATTTTTGAATCACTTTACCTTAGTTACAAGGCAATGCGGTGCTAAAGACAATTAGTTTCAGATGCTTTGTTGTCTCACTCTTTTTTAAACACGTCTTTTCTTCATGCATTTCTTTTGTGAATGTATCAGGAGTGCAGTGAGCTACTTTAGGAGCCCCATTCCTTTAACGAGTTTTTGAAACTTAGTTATGAATCGACTGTTGTCTGTTGATTTATCATTTCTAAAGATGTACAAATATTTACAGTTTAGTCCATATTTACAGGCTACTACATGAGTTTCTCATATGTAAGTTACTTTGTGTAAAAAATCCCATCAGAAGGCTTAGTGTCAGTTGTCCTTGACCTAAAACGCTTAAAAAAATCACAAAATTCTTCTATATTTTTACTATCACAGATAGTATCATTTGTGGTTCATATGAAGTATGAGTCCTAAAAGAAGACACTTCCTTTGCTCTCTTTTGCATGCAGTGCACAATTACCCTCTTCACTTTGTTGTTTTTGCAGCCTGTGTTGATGTCTACGGGACACACTCCAATGTACACCTCAGCTGTTTCCACACTGGTAAGAGCAAAGCGATCTGTGTTGCTCTGTCTAAGTTTGAAGAATCATCATCGGTCTTCATAAGCATTGTGGATTCCACCGCCACTCCTTGTCTTTGCTTCACTTTTTAATCTGCCATTGCTGACATGCATCCCCCATTCAGTCCTTGCTGGTTGATTTTGGACACAGCAAGCTTCCCCATCAACACGTTCGTCCTGGTTGCTTGATGTTTTAGGGCCTGAAACCACGTGAACTCTCTTTTTTTTATGCTCAACTCTTCTTGTTTACGTTCTTTTTTTATATGCACAAGAATAGAGCATGTGTGCACTTTTACTAACATTTTTTTTTTCAAAAATGTGTTATTGTAAAACAAAAACTTAAAGTTTGAATATATAAATGAATCGTGGGTTGATAATATGTGAGATGACGGGTTGAGGTTTGAGGTAATGTAGTCTTACAAGAGCCACTGCAGCCTCTAGGTGGGGGTGTTACACTGCTCAGAGTGGCCTTTATTACCATACCGGCCAACTCTGGTTCTCAAGAGCCTCAACCCTCCCTGATTTCCAGCTTTCCCTGGACTTCTTGATGTTAACTACAGGTATCTTAACCAGGTATGTTCAGTCAAAAGAGATGTGGAATCACTTGAGTCAGCCAATCAGCAGAAAGATGGTCAAGGAGAGCTGGAAACCAGGCAAGATTGTGGCTCTTGAGGACCAGGGTTGCCATAGGAGAGCATAAAAAGAATCTTTTTTTGTGGTTAGAAGGGTTACTTTAGCAGCATTTGCTCTGATTTTTGTTTCTGAAACACATCAAGTGCTAAACAATAGCAGAAAATATGAGATATTTCTTTGTATCTTTAGTTTAAGTTGTTCTAAATTAAAATATGGAGCAAATTAAGCTTTGTGTGCATGGCATAAAGTCCAGAAAGTTTCTTTCTGGCTCGTCCTTCAGTGCCTGACCTGATTTTGATTTAATTAAACCATGCGTGCTTTTAATTAAACGCCATCAAGTTTGAGACGATGTGCAGGTTTCTGGCATTAAATCAGTGGTGCATTCTTTTATTGGAGGACAGAAGTAGCTACATGCATTCAATTTCTTACAGTCTTCAGCTAAAGTTTGCACTTCGCAAGATGCATTGCAGCAATGCCTTTGTTTGCCCGATGTCTTTTGCATTTGGCAATCTTCCCTTGGAGATGTCATTGATGTGTCGGCAGCCTGTCTCTTTATTGGTTTAATGGTGTGGGGTTTGCCAGTACCCCTTCATACCCCACTGATTTATGGGTAGGATAGTCTCCAGAGGCAGTCTTTGGGTTATATTAATGATTTAGAAAAGAAACACTTGATCTTGAAATGTCATGAATGCAATTTAAAACTTCATATGCAGTGCAATTAGACATCTTTTTTATTACACAGCTCAGAACTCTACTTTTTTACTTTTCCCATATTAGTTAACCTAATAATCCTACTTTTAACTTGATGGGACTCATAAATGTTCCGTTCATATCAGTATGTTCAAATGTTTATCCTCTTTAGATAATATCAATAAATGAAGTCAAATGACCGTGATCACAGAGCTACAGATCTACATATCTTCTAATCTTTGATCTGATTAGATATACTCACAGACTTAATGTGCAGCTGGGGGGGATTTTCCACACCTTGGTTTAATTCAGTTATGCTTCTGTTGGGTCGCATTGGTGAAAAAGGTGCTAAAAACAAATGTGGGAAAAGTTACAGGAAAACAGACTTTTGGTTTAGTCTCTTTTATTGCTCATGAATATATATATTTTTTAAAGTGGGACATTAATGGGTTTTTTTTTGTTTGTTTTGTAAGACAGGATGTATTTGGAGTAACTCTTGGAGTAACACTCGGTCACCCAGATGTAGTACTGATAATTTATTCAGCATAGGTGTCAATACTTTATTGCTAAATGGAATTCATAATGCAATTTTTCATGTTTTTACTACTTTTAGTTTGTTAAAATCATTAATGGTTGCATATCAGTGTAGATATTTTAAAAATGATCACTTTTCCTAATTATTTATCATTCCAGACTGTTACATTTAAAGACCCGGTCCGATCATCATTTGTGGTCTTTCATTTATGATTATACCATTTTTAGCCAAAGAAAAAAACAGATGTTGTCTAGGACATAGTTTCTGCAGAGCTGCAGTATTTCAATAGAATTTCATCTCTGAGTTGTGGACAAGACTTTTGGTCAAGAGCAACCCTGTCCCTCCATCTCCTCTTTGTTGCTGATAACTTTTCTATTAACTGTTTTTCAAAACATCCATTTATTGTCTGCTTGCTTATTAACAATGATTTGAATGAAGATCTGAATTTTAAGTTTCATTTTCTGCAAATATGTCCTCCATCATCAAAAAAATGCCCCAAGAACATGTTAAAAACACCAAAAAAACAGGATTATCATCTCAGCGGGTCTTTAAACCAGTTGATGACTTTTATTGTGAGTGACAACCAGACTATGAGTGACAGCTGGCCTGCACAAAGTTATCAAGTGAAAATTGACTTTTATCACATCCAACCATAGAACTGACTATTTTTCACAGCTCCTCATATTAAATGTCCCTCTAGAATTTGATTATTCTAGAAAAAAAGACACGACTTTTGATGTGGGAAAAAAATCTGAATTTGTTATGTGCAGCTTCTTTTATTTTTGCTCCAAACTCTACTTTTTTTGGTCTTATTTTCATTTTTTATTATTATTATTCCATGATCCTGAGGTTTTTTTAATAAACGTGTAAAAATGTCCCTGCAGCTTTGGTTTAATTACCGTGCAGCTGCAGCTCGTGTCCTCTGGGAGGGAAGGTGGAGATGGAGGGAGGGAAGGAGGCTAAGAAAAGAAAAATAAAAAATTCACTTAGAATGAGGAGGAGTGGCTGTGGGATGTAGTGGTACAATTTTGAAAAGATCCTTGCAAGGAGAGGGGGGAAAAATTAGGTATTGTAGGTTAAAAGGATTATATTTAACAGAACAAGGGCATCAGATGACAGCCTTGTCCTTAAGTGTGTTTTTACATAAGTACATTTTGTGTGCAAGTCTCTCTGTCTGCCTATACGTATTACAAGCCTTCTGGTGCATCTGTTTTTGAAATATTTCAATTCCATTTCATTCATATAGCCCAAAATTACAACCATGGCTGTCTCAAAGGGCTTCACACCTGTATTATTGCAAAAAAACATAAAGGCAATCATAAAAATATGAACAATATCTGGTTGCTAAGCTAAATATAGTAAATATTAAATGAACAAAATGTTCCGATTGCAGGCTGCTGTAGAGTCTTTGAAACTTAAAAGTGTGGCCTGACAGAAATAGTGGTTTTTAGATTTCGTCATTGACTGTACCTGCACATAAATATCTCCTGACCCGCTCATGTGTTTCTCTGGTCAGTTGAAGCCGTCTATCCTTTGAAGTTCAGTCGAATAATAGTTACTCTTCTTCTCAGATCGGCAGCACAGACTTTATGCAGAGAGACAGCTAATTAACAGCCATCAAACTTCCCTTCTCCCTCTCTCAGGAGCTGGAATGGGAGGAGTGCAGCACAGTGGCAGCAGAAAGTCTGACACTCTTTCTCTCTCTGAGCACAGACCTGCAGCAGGGACGTTTCCTCAGCCACCGAGAGCCAAGGACGCTTGGATCTGATCGCAAACGCTATGTGGTTTTTGCCACGTCAGGAGGATTTTTTCGTCTGATTTTTTTTAATTGTGTATTAAATTGGAGTCGGACTTCTTTAGAAAAATCAGCAACTCATTGGGCTTTGCTCGGAGGATTATTGAAATGTTTTGAAGAGGGTTTCCTGTGTCTTCAGGCATGCCATCATTGCTGTTGTGCTGTATTTAGGCTTGGTGGAATCTCAGAAGGTTTCCAGGCTTCCCTGAGAAGTTTTTAAAGCCTTATAGAGCCTTGTGCTCACCATTTTGTCAGCTGGGTTCACGCTACCATTTAAATGAAGTAAAATGTTGATCTCAGTGTGGTACGCAAAACAGATGGGGAGCCGCTTCCTTAATAATATACGGAAGGCCAAGAACTTTCGACATCAAAAAATGGTAGGCAAGTGTTTCAAATACCTAAGCATGTTCTAAAGATCAGTTTCCATTGTTTACCATGACTTTGACCCTACGTACACAGTTGGACTGTCACTACCTGATATACTATACTGTGCATATACTCACAGTTGGAAGAGGCTTGGGGTGAAACGGTTGGCACTTCTGTGAATTGCAAAAGATTCTGTGGTTGCTATCAAATACGAGTCACTGATTGGTAAAAATTAAACTGGTTGATTTTTAAATGCACCTTCAATGGCAAAACATTTAAAAACGTGCGTAGCGACGTATGAACGCAAGGGTTTGGAATGCAGAAGCCAATAACACGAGTTAACATAGACTTTTCAATAGAAGCTTTCCTAGAACAGAGTGAATGTTGTTGCGTAATGCTACATACACACCGGGCATGTTCAAGAACACACTAAAGTATGCACATTATCATGGACTCACTTTTAGCCAAATATGGTGTTCACACCGAACAATCTGGCAGCAGCAGGAAGAGGCTTTTTCTTCTTTTGCATTTTTAATGTTTATCAGCACATGTCTGCCACCTACAGTTGGAAGGGGCTCAGTGCAAAAGGTCAAAGCAGTGCAAATTCACCAAATCTGGCTTTGGGCTTTTTCTTTCACAGGTCAGTTCCAATATTTGCAAGACTCTGTGTGCTATAAATCTAGAAACTAGACTTTTAATAGGAAGTGGTTGCTTGAACAGGTGTTGCCTAGCCTGCTGTGATGCTTCATGAATGCTGTCATTAGCGCATTCAGCAGGTGGCATTCACATCTGACCAGCGCCAGACAAGCAGGTAGTGGCAGGAAAGGGATTATTCTACTTTTTTATTGTCTACTAGTGCTCATCCAACACCTACAATTCGTATAAGCTTAGAGCGAGAAGTCAAAGTAGTACGAATCTTGTTCCAGGCTTTTAGTTTTCATTGCTCTGTTCTTTTAAAGGTTCGTCTTGGTGTCATATAATTCCGGCTGGGCAGAAAAAGGCAAATATTAATTTCTCCTTTCGTGATCATCTTTACAATAATTGGCATTTCAGTGTTATGAAAAGGACGTAACCCACACGCCACTATCAAATCGGAGTCCCCGATTGGTCGCATTGCAGCGATAAATCCTCAAAGCGTTGAACTTTTAGCGCCTGATCAATGATTGGTTTGGACGTGGAGCCTGCGACCGGACTTAAAAGTTTGCTTAGTGTGATTCACGGTCAGAATTTCTGCAAATCCTGAAATTCTGATCTACGTGCATTTGCATAGGCTTTTCATTAAAAACGTTAATGAATTAAACATGAGTCAACGCAACCGGTGTGAATGGAGCTTGAACGTAAGATGACAAAAGTTTTTTTTTTTAATTATTTTTGTTATTATATCTCTAATCCGTCTCTCTAACATTTAAATATTTACTATTTTTTATTGAAGTAAATGCTTAAATGTAGATGTGGTCAGTAAACTGTGCTTATTCATCCTGTTTGCAGCAGGTTGGTAAACAAATAAATAAGATTTATTGTTTTGTTCGGAATTAAAAGATGAGGGTCTCAGCTGTTGCTGCAGTTTAGCTTTCAGTGAGATGAAGAATTTAAAGCTGTAATGAGGCTTCATAGTGTATGAATATTATTATTTTTTTTTTACACTTTCCTGTGATTGAAAAAAAAATAATAATAAAGTAGCAATTTTTAAGACCTAGGTAACCTTTCGCGTCCATTTTCAAAAGATGGCTGCCGGTCAAGGATATAAGATGCACATTTCTAAATATTTAATGTGCGATATCATTTCTCGCCTTCACGCTTTGCTCATTCGGATGCAGGTAAGCGTCAACTTGCATGTCTGCTTTTGCTTCACAGAGGTGCCTCGGCTCAGACATTTTAACTGCACTGTGCTCATAAAGCTGCCCACTCAGCTGCTGCTGCCAAATCCATTTTTTCTAAATGAGCTGTGTATGTTTTTTTTCTATACAGCCTATTTAAGTGTAAGTCACATTGATAGATTTTATATCTAAGGAATCTATTGTTGGAAATGAAACATTGCTGCCTCTTTAATGCATCTTTTCAGTTGCGATCCTGCACAAACTTCTATTAAAAATAGAGATTTATTACAAAAAAAAAAAAACTTTTTTATGTGTGAGCTCGGAAAATAATCCCTCTGAAGTTCATTGTGTCCTGGGTGTGGACGAACAGCAACACTGCCTGTGGAGACAAGCCAGAGGACAAAGCTGAATCAGTGGTGCCAAAATATAGGTGGGCATTTCTGGCCAAACAAAATAAATCCTAACAACCTCAATGCTGAAAGGCTTGACAGAGCAGGGAGCGAAAAGAGGGCTTTGTCAAAATTCCCTGCAGGGAAACTGTCTGCAGCAGGCTTAGATTTCTTATCCTCATTCTTTTTTTTTTTTTTTTCTCATGATAAGGAAGTTTTTGACGTAGCATTCCTTGACAATGCACACACGGACACGGTTATACGGAGAGAGACCCAGCAGGAAGACAGAGCACTCTGACAGTCTGTGGCTTTCATTTATTTCTATCATTTAACAGCTTTAAACTAAATTATTAACATAAAGGAAATCTAAAAAATGTAAACACATCTTTCCAAACTGAAACAGACTGGCTTATTGCATCTTTTTCCTGCAATAAGAACTAGAATCAGCTGAACCTTCACTGACGAGGAGGAAGAGGAATGATGTGTTTAAGCTTCGCTCAATGACAAATAATGAAAAGAGAGATCTTGAGAATGCGATAAAAAAAGATTTATTTGTGATATAAAAGATGTGTATGAAATAAGCCTCTAGTCTTCGTGGGATAAGCTTGGACTTCAAATGAAAAAAATTTCAGCCCCTCGTTGCTGATAGTGGCTGAGGGACAGTCTATTGATCCAAGTGGAGGCGGACTGGGAAAACCGTCTTGAATGTAGAGAGATTCATGAGTTTAAAGGAGAAATTTTGATTGGCTGATGCAAAAAAAAGGCTGAGACTTTAGCCATTGGTTTAAAGTGAAGTAAGGGTGTCGCGATTCATCTGAACAACAATTTAATTCATATCGTAATTTCTGGTCTGATTCATTATCAATATTGGTTCATTTTGAACGATCCAATTTACTGACCTATAATTGATCCAAACAAACAAGTAAACAAAAATTGATGGCAAATCCATTCACACATTAGTTTCATGAAATTTAGCCCACTGTTGTTTTTCCAACAGTATGGTTGACCATGTGACCTTACAGTCTGTATGGTCTTTGCAAAATTGAAAGTGTTTCTACAAACTGGACTATAATGATGGATTGATCATTTTTTGCTGCCATCATGTGTGTGTTGTCTGCTGTGATTTGGTCATTTTTACAATATAGTAAAATAAACTTACCATGTCTCCATTCAAATGGTATTTTCCAGTCAATTTTTCCAGTTTCTTTTTTCCATGCAGTTTTATAATGATAGAGGTCAATTTGATTAACAACTTACCTCAAACAGATCAATGTGGTTTGATCTTGAAAAATTACCTTTATAGCGCATATCTGCCTTCCTCACAGCACTTTAAGTTCAACAGTCAGATTCACACACGCTGATCGCGGCTTCGCTGCCAAACACTGGTACCAGCCTTCCACCAGAGGAAATGCTGGGTTCAGTTAGTTGCAAAAAGACAGGCAGGGTGGGAATCGAACCTTCAATCTTCCAATCAGAGGTCGACCGCTCTATGGCTGGGTCACATGCTAGGATAATTTTGCAGAAAAATAAATGAAAAGTTGCAATTCCATGAAAGTTCCTGTACATTTTTTTTTTTTTTAGCTTTAGGCTCTTGAACAGGTAGATGACTAAATTGACTAAATTAGCACATATTTGTAATGTTAAACATTTTTAACTAATTAGAACTAAAACAACAAAGTACATTGTTGCAACTTGGTTCGGACATGAATCGAGTTGTGTTAAGTGCAAAGAAAATGAAGCGTGTGTGTGCATAGATATGTGTGTCAGAGCTGTCAGGTCTGTGAAGGTCAACAGGCTGATTTTTTTTTGCAGCTCTTTGCTGTTGTAAGCACTTTGGATGCACTGTGCCTTTCTCATGCTAATCAGTGTCACAAATAGCAGGCTACAATCTCCGAAAAGCTCTGAACAGGACTGTGCCTTCACATCTTGAGGCATTCGTCCCTGTAATTCTGGGAAATCATTGGAAGAGACATGAATGAGTGAGATTACATAACTAAAAATGAAAAAAAGGGGATATATAAGGCTGCTGCGTAATGGTTAATAGTGCTTTTATATTTATAAAATGTAGAAATCATTCCATCTTTGGCACCATGAGGATTATAAAATAGAAACTTTAAGCCTTGAGAAGGATTTAGAGTGCTTTTTTATGCTTTTATTTTATTGTATCCTCAGGAGGAAGAGGCTAACATGTAGAAGGAAATATGCTGTTTTTGTCTTTTGATTATTTTCTGACAAGCTCTGTTCAATTTGTTGAAATGTCACAGTCTACCACACACACACGCGATTAATAAATGATTTGTAAGGCTGGGGACGCGGTGGTGGTGAAGCTGGACTCCTTAGAGACAGTAGTAGAGGGAAAGATGCTTTAAAAACTGCTGGATAACTCCACCCATCCCCTCCACCAGCTCCTGTACCAATGCAAGAGCACACAGACTGAGACTCCTCTTAACAAGGACAGAGCGCCACGGAAGCTCTATCCTTCCTGTGGCAATAAAACTGTATAACTCCTCTATGAAGACTTTGTAAAACCCCTTGACTGCATTTTATATTCATTCTACACACTGCTAATTTGCACTGCTCTGTATTTGCAACGTAGCTTTTTCTTTGTTTGTTTCATATTGAAATTCAGCTCTGCTGAAAAACGCTATCCAGCTATCTGTCTATCAAGCTCCGCCTCTGGAACCAGCTGTCATCTTGATTTTTGTGTGATGTTAAAAATGATTGATGCATTTGGTTTGACTCCAAAGAGGTTCCTCAGACTTCCACACTTGAGGTAGTTGTTACCTCTTTACCCATGAAGCCTGTTTCCTACCCTTTTGGTGTGCTGCCATCATCATTCAAGTGCTTCGTCACCATGTGTTTCATCTGTGACCGTGCACAATCCATGCATGCGAGTCCTGAACCTGCCGGTGGGCGAGGGGCGGCGGCCCGCCTCCACAATGTTTACATAATTGCAGTTTGGAGAAACCAGCAATTCAGCCCATACTCTAATTAAGCTGTAGCAAAAGAAAGCAAGCACACAACAAAATGTAAAACAATACGCTTTGCATGAATTATGTTTGTGTCCACTGTGATAGATTGTAAACCTGAAGTAGAGCTCTTTATCCTGTTGCAAGGTAACAACAGAGTGAGGACTGTGTTATCACAGTTAAGAGCTAAGCTGGCACATTTTCTGCCTACTTCTTAATGTGTCTTCTCTCTGCGCCTGCAGGGAAATACTCCTCCGGTGGTTGTGAACACTGACACGCTCGATGGCTCCCCATATGTAAGGATTATCTCTGATAATTACTCCTCCATGTTATTATTATACGTTAGAAAGATGGCTTACCTGTATTCCTTTATTTTCCAGCATTCAGTTGTACTTTTTTTAGATTCATTCATGTAACACTTCTGAATTTCTTTAAAAACATCCACATGAAATCATGAACTGTAATGGATGACAGTTCAGAGATCTGTTTTAAGTTGCAGAGCGTACTTGCATCATTTCAGCACCAACAGAGATGTTTTTTGGGTCACACAGTAAAACTTTGTGTTCATCAACTTTTGCTCATCTGCTGGGATGTATTTAATTCAGTGGGAAGTGTAGCCAAGTTGTTTATTCTACAGTCAAATTAAGCTAAAAGAGTCATGCTGCCATTGCAAACTAGATATTTCACTCTTTGGCTCACTAGATTATGACTTTTTTAAAAATAAATGCCAAAAAAATACGAGTAATATACATTTTACACCAAAATATAAAATCATTTAACTTGTTAGATTGAAGTTCTGTCATTGTGACTTAATCAACATCTTCCACAATCAGGTAAACGGGACAGAAGGAGAAATCGAGTACGAAGAAATCACTTTGGAAAGAGTGAGTCAAATCTTTAAATTGTGTGTGATTATTTGAAAACTGTGTCAATTCAAAACCTCTGCCTTTGCTGCTGCAGGGTAATTCAGGCCTGGGCTTCAGCATAGCAGGGGGCACGGACAACCCCCACGTGGGTGACGACCCTAGCATCTTCATCACCAAAATTATCCCAGGAGGAGCAGCCGCACAGGATGGACGGCTAAGGTGAAGCCACACAGCAGCACGGAAATCTGAAATTCAAATAGAGAACACCTGGTGCTTTTATGTCAACAAATACAGAAAAGTTAGCTTACTGTGTTCTTTTTATGTCCAAAAAATGGTGTATGTCCACCCACGGAAAGTTAATCCTGCTTAGGATCAAAATTACATCAGAGGAGAAGTACTATTGTTTCCAAATAAAAGCAATACTTCTTTAACTCACTAATCTGGATGACGCCAAAATAAATAGTGGCTCATTGAAGTCAAATTCAATGAAGTCTTTGCAAAAAATCAAACATATTGGTGTTTCTCCAGATGTTTCTATGCTGATTTTGCCTTCTTGAGAAAATGGATCTCCTCAGGAGCAGTTTGCTGCAAGAAAGACATGATGCACGGAGGAATTCTCTCTGTAAGGCTGACCTGAAAATGTCTGTCTGAAATCACTGATTAGGCCAGAAAAAGCTACCGTTTGGCCTTTTTTGAGAGTTTCTGTTTAAGCTTCATCTTTTTCATCTAACTCAAGCAACGAGTTTTAAAAACTATTAGGAAAATCGTAAACCCTATTAAAAAGATTTTGGAAAATTATTCATAGAAGGATAAAAGTAAGGGAAAAATACATCATTGGAATGTATCATGTTTCAGGTGGTTTATTGTAATTGTGGCATCTTCTGGAAACTATAAGTACACAGTTCTCAGTTCATGATTTACATAAAGATTTGATGGGAATAGCCCTCACTGGAAAACAAATGTCCACCTCTAAACAAGCCAAATAAACACACAGTCTAACACATTTTTCTTTGTTTAACTTGACTAAATCAGCAAATGGAACTGGTAAACTGTAATTTTAAGATTTTCTGAAAGAACTTGTGATGCCCTGCCCTTCAAAGACAAAATTCTATCTTGAAATTAGCTTCAAATACTCAGATGTAAGTAGAAATATTATCTCTTAGAAGAAGTCTGTATGCTCAAAACGTAGTTATGTTTAGATATATTTATACACTTTCCCCACAAATAAATCCTATTTGAAGCGATACGACAGCAAAACAAATCCTTATTTCTAATTCATAATAATCCTAAAATAAAACAAACAATAAATAAGAATGAAAAATAAAATAGTCTTGAAACCATCAGCTAGTATGTTTTATGAAACAATATCACTCACCATTTAGAAATCAAACTTCTGCTAAAAATATTATGTAAAGTATAAAAAATATTCAATCAAATGACTCAACAACATATTCAAGATTTATTATCTTAAAGTTAGATGATGCATCTCATGGAAAAGTTACGTTTGTTGTAAGATATTTAAATAAGAAAGTACACCAAAGGTTTTGTGCTTTTGCAGTATTCTGTTTTAAAACATGCAATAATGTTACTGCTAATGTAAAAAATAATGTAGTTTCTTTCAGTTGTCTGTTTTTACAAACTACTAAAGCAGAGAAGCTAGACTGAAGCCTCTTAAGGCGCTGAGAAAACTTTGTGAAAGTGTTCTACCTACTTTAGGTTTGCGTGAAGGGGATAGGGCCAGATGTCTGCAGTGAAACTGGATCTCCAAGCTACAGCTGGAGATTCACCGCTTCTGACCCTCATTGGTGGAGGATTAAATTCTTTCCCCGCCAAATCGAAAGGACATGCTGTATTTTTTTTTTCTCACAGTCTCTCTCCTTATCTCTCCTTCCATTTCTCAGCGTGAATGACTGCATCCTGTTTGTGAATGATGTTGATGTGAGGGAGGTGACACACAGCCAAGCTGTAGAGGCTCTTAAGGAGGCAGGTGCTATTGTCCGCCTCTACGTCCTCCGCAGAAAACCAGCAGCAGAGAAAGTCACTGAAATCAAACTTATCAAAGGTCCTAAAGGTATGTGGAAGCTAGGAGTGGCGTACAGCAGCATCGCCTTTGTGTGGCCTAAGCTGCACCCTCTGGATTTAGTAAATCTGCTCAGTGTTTGCTCTCACCTCCTTTTTGCTCACTTTCTGCTTCTCTCATCTCATCTTTTTTTTCTTCTTCTTCTCAGGATTAGGCTTCAGCATTGCTGGAGGGGTGGGAAACCAGCACATACCAGGAGATAACAGCATCTATGTCACCAAGATCATTGAAGGCGGGGCAGCTCATAAAGACGGAAGACTTCAAATTGGGGACAAGATATTAGCGGTCAGTTATAATACTAAATCTGCCAGGATGTTGATAAAATGTGCACAAACGTTACTTTTTTACCAGATTAACACAAAATCACACATCTGTATGTTCATATAGTGTCTCCAAATGTAGCACCACTATCAAAAGCCATATTATTAAAACTATAATCACTTTCATTTACCAGTTAAAAACACAAACCATCAGACAAATCTCTAAACATGGTGCTGCTATGAATTTCCAAGTGTCCTTGCTGCCATCTGCTGGACAACACAGGAACTCACAGCAGGAGCTTGCCTCAAAATGGTGCTTCCTGCCCACTAAATGGTGTCTTAAAAACCCCTACCTTTAATAGAGAAGCTGAATCTGTACGTAAACATGTGTATATGCTTGTAACATCACAGTTCAAGCCTTTTTTAATATCCTGTAAGAATGTATCTTGTAGCTAGACTCACTTTTGAAGACAAACAGACCTGGATGCCAAAAAAACGGGTAAAATAATAAAAATGGTACAAATTCATATTATAATGTCATCCTCTTTGTATTTTAGCTGCTTCCTTCAGGCAAATCGAATTCTTTCATCTGATCCCTGTCTCTGCATCCTTCTTGCTTATACCAGCCCTCATATCCTCGTGGACTACACCCATGAGCCTTCTTTTTGGTCTTCCTCTTGGCCTCTATCCTGGTAGCTTTTACATCTCCACTATTTTCACAGTTCCTCTTCTCAGCATGTTCTTTCCTGCATTTGTGTATCCAAATCATCTAACATGAGCTGATCTTCTGGTGTTTTCATCCCTGATCCTGCCCATCCTCAACACTCCCACGGAGAACCATAACATCTTCATCTCTTCTACGTCCAGCTCTGCCTCCTGTCTCTTTCTCAAAGCTACTCTTTCTAAACTAACCAAAATATAATATTTAAAAATGGCATAAAAACAAAAGAAAAGTGACATCGTGCAAAAAGAACTTCAAGAAAAATTAAAAGCAGTTAAGGATAAATGTGTGAAATATAAAAACAATTTAAAAAAAACAACTAAAAGTGGGAAGTTAAAGAGATAAACTCATATATTAACTAAAGGCATGTGTTTAAAGATTCTTTGTCAATAAAAAGGAGATTTGTACAAATGTTTCCCAAATTAGGTTAATTTTAAAAATATGAATATAGTAATAAAAATAAAACCACCAGGATAACATTATACTTTACAAATCTTTACTGAAGAAAGTGTAAAGTAGATTATAAACCTGATGTATTAAAATGTTTCCTCAAAATTATTTTTATTTTTTTGTAAGTTGTTACTCTTACAACTATTTTTTTATTTATTACAAAATTTTTGAAATTCTATTCTTTCCTTTTTCATGATTGTGTCTAATTCCCTTTATGTATTTATTTTGCAGAAGCCTTATTTTAGCAGATAGCACAGTTTTCTTGATTTCTAAGCTGTTCAACAGTTTCCGAAGAGATGATGGATTTTGTTTGTTAGTAATCCTGACTGTGTGCCTTGGTTTATAAGGTGAACAACGTGTGTTTGGAGGATGTGATGCACGAGGATGCGGTGGGGGCTCTGAAAAACACAGCCGAGGTGGTGTACCTCAGGGTGGCCAAGCCCAACAACCTCTTCCTAACCAACTCCTACAACCCTCCAGACCTCACCAGCAGTAAGCTATTATTTATGGTTTTCTGGAGTCGCTTCAAGTCCCCTCACAGGAACAACAAACATTTTTGTGTTAAAAAAAAGTTTAAAATAATAAAGCCATGAAATACCTTTTTTAGTCCTCCATCATTTTATTTAATAATTAATAAATATAAATGTCACTTATTGTTTTTTTTATTGCTTGACGTGTTTCCAGAATCACAAAACCTTTACAAGGAAACATCATTTTCAAATAAGAACAAATAACCTTAAATCTGGCTAAAAATAAGAACTGTAAGAATAAAAAAAGAAATCAACCATCCAGCAAAAGAAGAACAAAAGCTAAAAAAGATATAAAAAAAACACAACATACATATACACAGTAACACATGGAAGAAAAGAAAACAGTAAAACAAAAAGCCAAGGTGGAAAAGCTTTTATAGAAAAGACAGAACAAATACAAAAAAGGAGAAAAAAGAACAACAGCATAAACCAAAAACAATAAGTAAATCTAAAGGAATGAAGCTAAAGCTACAGATGAGAAAATGTGTCCCTGGAACTGAGAACATGGAAGCATTTAGACCACTCAGACTTCCAGAGAGGCTTGTCAGACCTGGCAGATTCGTTCATCTGACCACATCTAGTAAAAACAGCAAATAATTTAGCTTTTGAGCAGTCAAGTGACCCTTTCAAAGTAAAGTGCAGATGAAAACTTTAAAAATGTATTTAACATATTATTTTTTACATTTGTTCTTCCAGTAAATCTCCATGTAAATTTCTATGTTTAATTTTTAATGCTATGTTTTATTCTCCATTCATCCATTTTCCAAACCTGTTTAATTTAATTCAGGGTCTGGTGGGATAGGCTGCTGGAGCCTATCCCAGCTACTGATGGGTGACGTCGATACGCTCTGAACAGTTTGCCAGTCAATCGCAGGGCCACTGTTTTATTCTCAAAATTTGCAAAACTGTGTCAAAGAAAAAGAAAAAAGTTCGTGAGTTCAAAATTTTACTAAATGTTTAGGCATAAAAACATTTTTGTCCTTTCAGAACACTCTCCAAATCTCTCAATTCATAAAGAAGCTCTGAAAAAGAAATACTTGATGTATTCAGGACAGTTTTTCACACGTTTGTCTTACAAAACAGACTCAAATCTTCCATTGGAAATTATTTTCTGCCTTCACAAAGAACCACTCTAATAACAATGATCTGAATAGAACATTTTGTTTTTTTTACTCCGTGCTGAAGAAGTACCAAATAAAATAATTACCTCCAAATCAAAAAATATCTTGTGTGTTCTTTCAGCATATTCCCATATGGACACTGAGCTCAGCCACCCCAATTATCTTGGATCCGATTACCCACAAGCCCTCACTCCAACCTCACCAAGTCGATTTTCTCCTGTTCTGCATGGCATGATGGGAGACGATGACATCCCGAGGTGAGGATTATTGTTTAAAACAAAACATTTCCAGGCATAACGACACGTGTTTTCATGTTTTTGGAGGAAAGTTAAACGTCAACTCTCCTCTTTTCATCATTTCAGAGAACCTCGGCGGATTTTGATCCATAGAGGCTCCACAGGTCTGGGATTTAACATAGTTGGAGGTGAAGATGGAGAGGGCATCTTCATCTCCTTCATCCTGGCTGGAGGGCCAGCAGACCTCAGCGGGGAACTTCACAAGGGCGATCAGATCCTCAGTGTAAGAGCACTGAGACTCCTTTGTTTCAGGGAATACTTTATCTGTGGTCATAAACACCCTTCCTGTATGTGTGTATGTGTGTGTGTGTGTGTGTGACAGGTAAACGGTGTGGATCTGCGTATGGCCACACACGAGCAGGCCGCTGCCGCACTGAAGAACGCTGGCCAGACTGTAACCATCATCGCTCAGTACAGACCAGATGGTACAACCGCAGACTCTGCATATGTGCTTACACATTAAGATGATTTTAAAAAGCTGTTTCCTGTCAATAACTGTGCCAACATGTCTTTTACACTCCACTGAAAACTGGCTTCAATATCTAATGGTTTCTTTTTTTAGGTTTCAACCCAAAGAATCGGATTTTAAAATAAATACAATGCTTGAAATGGACAAATACTAACTTTTTTTTTGTTTTATATCCAAACTTTTCTTTTATGAAATACAAAGAAATGATTTAATATGAAGTAAATCAAACTTTTATAATCAATATAACACTTTTGGTGTGCATCAAATAAAAAGCGAGCTTTTAAAGGGTGAAATTGAAGACTTGTCGGCCTTTCTGTTTGTTTTCCGTGCTTTAGAGTACAGCCGCTTTGAGGCAAAAATCCACGACCTGAGGGAACAGCTAATGAACAGCAGCATGGGCTCTGGAACAACAACTTTGAGGAGTAACCCGAAGAGAGGCTTCTATATCAGGTCTCACACCACAAATGAAAACAGCACAGAACGCAGCAGCCGTTAAATAATCAATGACTTCTGCAGGGAGAAGTCCACAGCTGTTGGACAACAACTGTTTCATTTCTGTTTACTGGAAGCATAATAATCTTATGTAAAAAAAAAAGTCATATGGAAGACTCCTAAATAATTTGGTTTAAATGTATATGAAAGAATTACATCCATTTTGTAAAAAAAATATTATAAGGACATCATGTAGTTTACTTAAGGCCCTTTAGGGTGCGCCAGCGATTCACACACTCTTCAGAACAAAAGTATTAAATAGGTTTAAAATTTGATTTGGAACTATAAGCACTATAGTATATTTGCTGTTAGGGATGCTTGCAAATGAAAAAAGAAAACATTTGAAAAAAATCTGTCTTCTGTTTTTTTTCCATGTTTTAGGGCTCTTTTTGACTATGACAAGACAGCAGACTGTGGCTTCCTCAGTCAGGCTCTGAGTTTTAGATTCGGGGACGTGCTGCATGTATTAGACTGCGGGGACGAAGAGTGGTGGCAGGCCCGCAGGGTCAGCCCCCAGAACGAGGCGGAAGAGGTCGGCTTCATTCCCAGCAAGCACAGGTACGGCGCCCTTTTTCTGAGAAATCCCACCTCAATAAAGTGACATTTAAATCTCTACTGTACTTGTTTTGTGATTCCTTCTCATCCCTGTTTACAGAGTGGAAAGAAAAGACTGGTCCCGTGGGAATACTAAAGAGAGGGTATGTTTGTTTCCTGAAGAAGTTCCTGCTCCAAACTGTCCTTCTGTGTATAAATCTGACACCTTGTTTTTGTTGCAGGATCATGGTCGAGACAGCTTGAGCACTCAAGGTGATGAATCCATCCAAACTTCACTCTATGCTAAAATATACAATATTAAAATGTCAAAGGGAGAGGGGAACTCCGTTTTTACCCTAAAATGCATGCATGTTTCTTTTCCATAACATGGAAAAATTTTAATCAAGGCTACATTTACACCAGCCATGAACGTGAACATGCGAGGCAGGGAGGGGCTGCTTCTTTATGTTTTACCGTTTACTAACGCATGTCCGCCCCCTATAGTTGGTAGAGGCTTGGTGCAAAATAGTGCAAATCTCATGAATCTTGCTCCAGGCTTTTTCTTTGACAGCTCAATTCCGATTTCCAACTTATGAAAGTCTTGGTGTCATCGAATTCTGGCCAGACACAAAAGCAATTATTAATGGTCTGCACAAAATAACAAAGTCATAGACCTCTCTGTGAGACCGTAGAGTGAAAATGTTAGTGCACATTTTTTACTATTGGCGTGCTGTGAGCGGCAGGTTTTGGCTTATATAATGCACAAGTGTAGGTAAAGGTGAAGTAGGTGAGACACAGGCCTCAAAACCTGTGCATTGTGCAAGGAGCTCATTAGTACTGCTCCCATTATAAGTAACCTGACTTTTGGAAATGATTAAATTAAACAATAGGAGTGTAGTTTGTGTGTTCATCCCATGGGCACTTTTGTATCACGTACACACCCTGTGGGTGTAAGGAGCCAGTATTTGCACCATCTTTGTGTGGCTTAACGACACCATGCGACAGCGTTCACATAGAATGACGATTAACGAGGATGTAAAGTTGCAAATGTAAAGCCCAAAAAGTTGCTTTGAACATGCGACTAAATGGACATATGTTCTGCCAACAGGGAGAGATAAGAAAATGTCACAAAGTTATGAGACGGTCACTCAAGTGGAAGGTAAGGCTGTGGAGTGAAATGTTTGAAACTCCATTTCAGCATGAAATAAAATCTCTGTTATGATTTCTTCTTTGTGGCTAATCCTACACTCTCTTTGTTCTTTTTCCCTCGTGATAAGTACATTATGCGAGGCCCATTATCATTCTGGGTCCGGTGAAGGACAGGATAAATGACGACCTGTTGTCTGAGTTCCCTGATAAGTTTGGATCCTGCGTCCCTCGTGAGTAATTGTGCTGTCACTCACGGAGACTGACCTGTTTCTCACTTTTTAATTCACCTGGCTGCTGCCATCTGCTGCAGTTTGAGCGTGATTCCTGCACGAAAGCAATCGCTTTATTTTTGACATTTGCTGCAGCATGAGCGAAATGCACCGCTCAGTTTTTTTTTCTTTGTTTGACAGACACTACAAGGCCCAAAAGAGACTATGAAGTGGATGGGAGAGACTACCATTTTGTGTCGTCACGGGAACAGATGGAGAAAGATATCCAAAGCCATAGATTCATAGAGGCTGGCCAGTACAACAGTCACCTGTATGGCACCAGCGTTCAGAGCGTCCGAGAGGTGGCTGAACAGGTGCCTAACTTTTTTAATGACTCAAAACTCTCTGTATGTGTTATCAGTTACTGCTTCAAAACACATACAGTAAGTATTTTATCGCTGCTAAAATACTAAATTGATTTGAACGTCTAAATAAACGATTTTTCAAATTTCCATTCAAAACCAACTGTATTTGGTTATGACAAATTTTCATATTAGTAGTAACACAAACTAAAGGAAGTTGTTATGCCGGGCAAACAGGTGGAGACCTCGATGCAGCAAAATACTCCATCTGACAGTTGAGTCAATCCAATTTAATTTTTAACAAATCACAATTAAAAGTGGAAAAAAGACAAAACAAACAAACCAGAGCCAGAAACTACAAATTAAATTAACAACAAAAGGGTGGATAACACTAGAGCGAAGCAACATGGAGAACATCCCAACACGCAAAGGAAGGAGATCCTTAAATACAACATATACAATACACCAAGTGCAAGCAGCTGTGAGTGGGCGGGGCCTGTGGGAGGAGCCACAGCCTGCTTGTACAAAACACAGAAATAAACAAAACTGTCAAAAGTCATAATAGTAATATTATGAATCCTTACATTAAAAATGAACTAAAAGCATTTTTTTGCCAAAAAAATCAATTAGCTGAAAAGGAATCAACACTGACTTAGTAAGTAAAAACTAATTGATGTAAAACCCATTGTTTACTTCCATGGGTTAAAGGGGTGTGAGATGCAATGGGAGTTAAACGTCTATTTTCTCATTTAATTGTTGAAATGAAAAGCGCTATATTTATAAAGATAGTTTTAAAAGCCGTAAAACTATTCTATTGTACTCCACTTTTTTTTTGTATGTTATTATGTCTTGTTTGTGTTTCTTTTTCTTACAATGAAATTTATTGTGTTTTCTGTCCTTGCATGTCTGCACATGCAGCAGGGGAAACATTGCATCCTAGATGTCTCTGCCAATGCGGTCCGCAGACTACAAGCAGCTCAGCTGCATCCTATCGCCATCTTTGTCCGACCCAAATCCCTGGAGAATGTTCTGTACGTATTGGAAATGTTTTCTAAATGCTGAATGTTAAATGTTTGCTTGGTAAAAATGATGTATTTAGCCTAAATTGAAAAAAAAGGAAGAACAGGAATCTTATCAAATACATTTGACTGATGTCTACAGAGAAATCAACACTCGTCTGACAGAAGAGCAGGCCAGGAAAGGAATGGATCGAGCCCTCAAACTAGAACAAGACTTTCTGGAGTGTTTTACAGGTGAGAGAGTCACATGAAGACAGGCAAACCCATTCAGTGCTCTGGTATTTGCACAGGCAAAATCTCTATGTAGCTTTCTAAACATCTGTAGGATATGATTCAAGAAAAAACTGTCAATTTCCACAATTTCAAAGTGTTCTGTCATAGGGGGATTGTTTGACATGGAGAGCAATGCAAAAATAAGCCAAAAAGAATTAGCAATTTGGAATTCTAGCTAAATCTTTGATGCAAATATAGGAAAAAATGTTGATAAAAGTTAACAAAATCAAATACATTCATTTCCATTGTATCCCACATATCAACAATAATGCTCATGTGATTATGATTGCAACCAAGTACATGCAGCCATGCAAACACTTGTCTCATAAGTTATCTCTTAAGTTATCGTAGTGCAGTTGAAGAAATGAAGCAAGAAACACCTGCAGTGCAATGTTAATTAATGTGTCAGTGTGATCTAAAAGAAAAGAAAAAAATTGTAAAATGTCAGTTTATTTTCATACTTTCTGCCAACTAAATGAAAAAAAAACATTCTGTCATTTCTTCCTTACAGCTGCTATTTATGATACACTTCACAGTGCATGTGATGTGTGCACATGGCAGTGAGAGCCCCCTATGAGGACTTACGAAGAGCTTTTTTGAAGGGGAATAAAATGTCCTGGTCAGGACTACAAAAATTCTCTTGTTCACACAGGTGTATGCGCAGGATAAAATGTCTTAATTTGCCATCAAGTATGAACCCACACTGACCGTTCACGTGAACTTGCAAAAATAAATCTTGAAGGAAAAAAAGAGCACACAGGGACTGAGTCCCAAATGGGATTTTTTTTTACAAAGCAGAGGCCAAAATTTTTACCTCTTACTTACCTTCAATGTTTTGTTGAAGGGTTGTCCAGGTTAACGTAGAAAAGTTATTAATCACTCAGAAAAGAAAATATAGGTATTCAGTGTACACTTATGTCAATATGCACATGTTTCAAGGGTAAAATATTGTTTAGAAGTAGTTGGGATTATCAAAAAACCTTGTACATTTCCATTTAACGAGCCGTACTATAGTACTGTATTAATGTTTTACTGTATACGTGATGTTAATCTCACACATGGCAATGCTTCGGACTAGAGCCACATGTAGGCTCCAAAAGTAAAAAGGATTGTGTTTATTGAAGAATGAAATGTTAATGTCAATGAAGTCAAAATTGCATCACACTTGATCAAATGTTCTTTTAAAACGATTGCAAGTCAATCATCCTAATTCACAACACCACCATTAATTTTTTTAATAGGATCAGTAGTAAAAATATTGCATTTTAATGCATTTTTGACATAATTGTTACTTTTGGCAACTTGATATTCCACCTGAAAATAAAATTACCAACATCTGAACCAATTTCTAAAGAAGAAGAACATGCAGATTAAAGTCCCACTCTAATCAAAACCGTGTTTTGGTGTTTTTGACAAGTTCTTAGATTTTCTTAGATTTTTCTCATGATAGATATACTTATAGAAACAAAAATGAAGCTTAGAATTGTATTTCTGAGTAATTATTTATTAAAAATCAGAAACAGACATAAAAATGCTATTGAAATAAGCTTGTAGCTGTGAGGTAAAAGCTACAAGCTCCCTACTCTGCTCCGTTCTGATCGTTCACTTGCAGACAAATAGATTTACTAATGTCTTTGTTTTCCTCATCCGAGCTGGCATCAGGCTCAAAACTGTACTGCTGAAAACCTCTGATACTGCTCATCATTTTCATTTCACCACTAACATAAGGTGGGGAGGTGTGAGGGGTTTTAAGACAGAGTGTAAACAGAAGGATGACGGTAAATGGGGCAGGCTTCCTCTGCACTAACAGTCCCACCTACAACTCGGAGGTGAATTTCTAACGTACTGACGCTCTGCAGAAACCAGGTCTTAGAAACCAATTTTGAAATTGCCTAAACAAGATTTAAAAGACCAATGGTAACGCTTTTAAAATAAATCCAAAGATGATCATGTGGGACTTAAAGGAAAAATGCAAATTTCTCATCGAAGATAAGCTCTTATTTTTTCCCTAAACGTGTTTTTTGTGGTGCCAAGTTGTTTTTTCCATTAGTTTTTGCAAACTATATAAAGAAATAGAAAAGGAAACAATGTGTTGGTGTTTCACATAAAACATTTACCGCCTGGCTTCATTGGTCCACATATTGGTATAAAGCAGCCGCTCTGCTTTCTCAGCCTTTCGCATTTTTTGAAAGCCAAAGACAGACAGCAGTGTGCAATTTAGGATGCAGTAATTTTTAATTCATTCCCCTACTTTCACCGCTCACAGAGATAAAATACCCGATTGTCTATTTTTAGGACCTGTATGAAATCTTACCATGTTTTAGGTCATATTTATACAGTAAAGCAGAGAATCTGTTCGCCAACTTGGGTGCAAAAATGATGCCAGCACCAGAAAACAAATACCAAATTAAGCTTTAAAAACACTTCGTTCACATTTTTAGATCATGCCTTTTTTATTTATTTACACTATACGACCTGATGCTGTGTTCATTTCAAATTTGCTCTCTTTATTGATGCATTTTTACAGATACTTTACCAGTAAAAAATGCTTTGCAATCTTCCTGTGGAATAATAAGCCCCTCACAGCATATCTGAGGGAGTCAAAGCAGTCAAACAGTTCTGTTTTGGGAAACTTGGAGCATTTTAGCATTTTAAAGACGTAATTAGGGCAGATCTCAGCAGCAGACAGAAAATGAAAGCCAGGTCTCCATGCAAATCCGGTACTGTTTTGTTTCCAACAAGCTGTGAACAGCTGTGCTCTATGGCATCTTATCAAACACTGAAAGAATAAATATGTGGGAGAATGTGTGTTAATATTTTTATAAAGGAAATGTGGTGAGGTTTGATGTTTCATAAAATAATGCTGATTACTGGTTGTTTGCTACACTGTACACATCTGATAAACTCACTCTTTCATCTTTCCACCCAACGCTTCCATTTTTCTACCTCCTATGGTCTATCCACCCCTTTTTTTCTGATGTTTCCTCGTCCTTTGTTTCCTGCTGCAGCTGTCGTGGAAGGGGACAGCTTTGAAGAGGTATATCACAAAGTAAAGACAGTGGTTGAGGAACAGTCGGGGCCTTACATCTGGATCCCAACTCGGGAAAGGCTGTGATGCTGCCTCCGCCCAACTGCCGCTCCCTCACAGTCACCGACCCGACACCGCCCTTCACCCCTCACAGCCAAGCCAGCCTCGCCTGTCTGTCCGTCTGTCTGTCCTACAGCAACGTCAGAGCTTTGGCAATCACTGTAAAACAAAAAGGCCAACATGGGAAGCGACTCAGCGAGGCAAAGACAGATACCAAAAAAAAAAAAAAAAGACTCTGCGCAGACGTGAACACAGTGAAAAGATCTAATCAGTATTCCACATAGATGAAGCAGGACTGAACACTGAAGCCCTGAACACACTTAGCATTAAATGCACCTTTGATACGAGCTATGATTGCATCTAAAACTGGGGGAAACGTCCTAAACGCTTTAGTGATGCTAAATTACCTGTATGTGTGTGTGGGTGTGTATGTTTGCGTGGTTTTATGCATATTTAGGAGCATCTGCATTTTCCCACCAGATCAATAACAAATGAAGAAGTGAATTGAACACACAGGGGACTAGCTGCAACCGATCCAAGTTGCAGGTTCTCCACACCGTCTAGATTTTTTCTAGATGACGGGCAGCTTGAAAGAAAGCAGGGCAGGGGGGAGCGGTTGAAGAATTAAGAGCACCTCATCCCCTGCAGTCATCTCAAGTCTCATGCCTGCACCTCCCAGCGCCAATGCCTCCTGATGTTCAAAGAGACACTGGCCCCTTGTTTTATATGGTCCCTTGGCCTTCTGACCTCCCCCTCGACCTTACAACTTCCCTTCTTTCAGAAAATTGGGAACTGGGGTGGGGCGGGGGGGTCTGGCAGATGCCACGAGTCTTTTCTTAGCAAAGACCTATGTTTTATAAGGCTCTTCTCGGTCGCTGGTGTGAGCTCAAATAACACCTCATAGATCAAGGCTGACTTTTGTTGTATAACTCATCTTAAATATTGCAAGACTTTATTTAAAGGAAGTTCAAATAACTATAAAGATAAACACTCATTATGCTGAATTTGTGCATGCATTCTCATAAACAGTGGGGACAGGGAAAATGTTTTTTTAAAAGAGCATTAAAAGGCAGTAAGGTGTGTTTTCCTCTACTTCCTTGTCGAGTGGAAGACTTTTCGCATGTGTCATGATGATAGAAAAGAGGAGAGAAACAGCCGTGAGAGGCTTCTCTAAAACCAGAACTACTTGTTCTCATCCAATTTTGTTTTTCTTTCTCGCACACACTCTCATGCTCCCACACACAAAATATCACACCTAAACAAGTGGGACTAACACACACATACACATGGTTTCGTAACCTCTGCCTGCTCATCAGAGTCCGGCATATTATCTGCGGGCCCAAGCAGCAGAACTCTGAGCCTCGGCGCTGCGGCCCGTCCACTCGCTGGTCACGCTTCCAAAAGATCCCCCTCTGTTCCAGTCGTACACACTGTTTCCAGTGGCCACAGAAAAAAAGCCATGGTGTGTGGGTGTGTGTTAAAGTGTGTTTGTGTCTCTGCACAGCTGTGCACATTCATGTGTGCAAAATCCTCTGTCTGGGTGGGAATAGGTCTTCTTTATTCTTCCACTTTTCACTTCTTTGTTCCCCTTTCTTAAGTTTACACAATATAAAGTTAGTCAAAAAATATATTGATGGCCTATATATATAAATATATACAGTATATATATAAATAAATATATATATATATATATATCTTTTTTATTGCAATTTCTAAGGGAACCAAGTCTGTAAAAATCCACCTTTCCAATTATTATTCCATTGATTCCTCTGGGTAATATTGCATTTTGGTCTTTGCACTGACTCACATTTCTATTTTGTCGTTGTAAGATGCAGCTAAAAGCTACTCAGAAACAAACTGCTCAAGCCAATGTAAAGCAGACCTCACACTAGAGCTTTGACATATATGACATGCTCTCGTTTGAAAACTAAGACACGTGCAATGCAGCTGTGTGTGTTCGTGACAATATGTGTCTCTCGTGTGCGTGTGTGTGTGTGAGTCGAACGAAAGTGTGATATTTCTGTATAAAATAGATACTATAAAAGAAAATATTCATTGTTTATAACAGCATCACGCTGGTTATGATGTATATTACATAAATGTGTGCATGTGTGAGAGACTGAGACACACAAGAAGATGTAGTGCAATACTGTTATGTTATGCAACGGAGACGGTTTGATGTGTGTGATTGGAAGAGTTCCTGAAAAGTTTGAACTGCTGTAAAGAGATAGAGGGGAAAAAGGCAGTTTTAAGAGCATGTGTTTGTGTTATCTTATATGTTCTGAATTATAAGAGTGAAGGTGGAAGTATTGATGGAAATTAAGTATTTATTGTTTCTTTTTACTCACTTTTTTCTGCACAAAGTGGAACAGCTGAGGCTTGAGAATGACAAGTATCAGTTTCTGATTTTGGTTTCTGATTTATTATTTATTTAGAGTTGTCACTGTATTCATCTCAAGTCTGTATATTTTTGTGTTTTGTTTTTTTTTTTCACATCAAGAAAACCATTTGGGTCTGAGCCACAAAAGCTGTAAATATATTAGAGCTGCTGGGGTACGCCAGTGTGGCTTTAGCTTGGCCATCCGCACTGCTGAAGGTGAAACAAATAGGAGCCCCCACCCGGTTAAACTGCTCTGACATGGAAACATTTGCACACTCTGGGTGGACAACGCACACAAACACGCATCATATCAGCACGTTCCACACATGCATTTACATGCACACACTGATGGCGTCACCAAAAAGGATGACACGATCATGAATTGAATATGTTTTCAATCTTTTTCTTTAAGGGTTCAGTGTATTTCTTAATATCTCCCTCAGCCATCCGTATCATAGTGTGATATTCCTTATGAAGTATATGAATTTTTACAGAAAAGACTGATTACAAACTTACAACAAAGTCAACTGATGCAGAAAAATATATTAAATAATGAAAATATGAAGCAAAATAAAATGTTCCAGTTCAGTGAAGCGCTTGTTGTAAATTAGCTATAAAATAATAAAAATGAATTTAAAACCGCTTTCTGAATATGGACTCAGACGCCTCTTTTTTTCTTTTTCTAATGCCTCCACAGGCGCAGGTTGCTAGAGGACATTTTGACCAGAGGGTGGCGCTTGTTCTCCACTTTAAACTGCTTATACAAGCCTATTCTCACTGCATTTAAATGAACTTGCCCTTGCTCTTATTTGCTTCTCTTCCAAATCCTCGACTCGTCAAAACAGAGGAAAGCACACAACCATGAGGATTCCTTTTCTCGCTGCAATTTTGTTTGCTAATGTGTGACAATGTGGGCTGATGTGTGGTGTTTTGCAAGAGATCAGACTCTGCTTATGTCTCCAATGATTCTGAACTCTTGTGATTGTTTTTTAAATCTGCAGACTGTACAGTTTTCTTTGTAATTTCAATACAAATAGGCAGAAAATTTGGTATTGTCAGAAGTATACTTTTTAATTAAATAGCGGACATCACCCCAATTGCATGTTACCACTCAAAAGCACAATGAAATGAGGAACCTGACGTTTAATGAAAAAATAGTATGGATTTGTTTACCAAATAATTCTATATTTGATCTCTTTTACAAGCGTTCCCAGTGGTCTTTTGATTATGATTGTGCCGTTTTTAGTCAAAATCATAAAAGCTGTGTCATGTTCTAGGACATAGTTTCTGCTAAGCGGCAATAATTTATTCACCTATGAGTTGTGGGCCAACCCTACTACCCATCAACCATCTGTTTACACTCTCCTGCTAGCTTACAATTCCTCACAACCCCAGTGGGGAGCAAGATTGTAGCTACCCAGCTGTACAGTTTAGAGCCAGATGCCAACTCAGACAAGGAAAACGAAGACTTACATGTATGTAGTCATTTAAGCTTAATTTACTATGTGTCATTCATCATGAGAAAAATGCTACAAAAACATGTTAAAAGACTATTTCCATCTGACTGGGTATTTGGTGGATCTTCACAGAGCACAGACTAAAAGCACAACACATTGATACATCATTTCGCTCTGGCTTTCTGCTTGTTTTTTCATTAATAAAAATTACAAACCATTTCCACTAAATCACTTTTTTAAAAGGGCCAGCGGCACAATGCAAGTCTTATTATTTTTAATTTTCCTTCATTTGCATTCAGCATATTCTCTGCTGCTGCCAGACAACCAGCTGAGGTATTGCATGACAAAATCCCTTCTTTTTGAAAGTGTCTTTGACATGCATGGTATATTCTCAGTGAAGTTCTGAATACGTTCACTCTGGGTGAGAGCTTTTCTTGCAGCATGCGAAGTAGTTTAGGTTACCTATAATGACTCACTCTTTTACAATCACATCTTTTTTTGTTGTATGAGAACTGAAGTATATCATTCCTAAAAACCAAAGCATCATTCATCGGCCTGACCCTCATTTCTGCTGAATGTTACCATCTGTGAGTGATACAGAGTCAGGCAGGCAAAGCAGAGAACATCCATCATAGACTGTAAATGGGGATCTGAACCCACAAACTAGCATAGCTTTTATGGTGGTTGGTTTCCTCCTACTCACACAATTCTGTGATCCTCCAATCAGTCATAATGTCTGTTTCATGTAGCAGACCTTGCAGTGCATTTTCCCACAGAAGAACACAGCTGATCCTGTGAGAAAGACAAAAGTGTGACAGATGGATGGTCAGAAAAATGGCTAAAAGTGAATTTTGATATTTGAAAAAAAACAAACAAAACAGAACTTAGTCATTCACATTTTGGCGCCCTTTATTTCACAGATGCACAAGTATTTGCCTGTCATACTGCCAGATAAGACAGTGGTTTCAAACTAAAGAGATATTAGTGGTGAACACTCAGAGAATAGTTAAATTATGCAAATGATTAGCATCTGAAGTAAATTCGCATACAGCAAAGCTGGCAGAGTGATGTTAACTGTCAAACGGTTTAATCTTACAAGCCTTGGTGGGATGTAAGTAACTGCCATTATGTGCTGCAGCTCATTTTTGTAGCGCCAGCAGTAACAATATAATAAACCCATGGAAGAGTAATGCCTCTCTGTGCTTGCAGATGGGTCCAGTGCTGCAGTGACAACAGCAATTTCAGATGAACCAGCTGATCCGTGTTATGTGAGAATAAAGAGGACTCACTATAGTTCTATTTCTAAAACAACTTTTCAATTCAACACAACCAAAGCTCTTTCTTTCAATTGTAAAATAGTTCCAAGTTGTCTTTTAATTGCGATGACGCAGTTTTTAGCAAAAATCAAAAAACCTTTGTTGTTTTTTTAAGACATATTTTCTGCAGAGCAGCAGCAGCTCGTTAGAAATTTGCCTCTGAGTTGTACGTGGGATATTTGGCACAGAAGATGACTAATTTCCCATCAACCCTTTGTTTACACTGTCTCCCGCTAGCTTATTGCACCTCACAATCCCAAGATAACATTGGCATGGCAAAACATGTCGTAGCTAGCCAGCTGTGGAGTTTTGAGCCAGAAAGCAGGTCAAATGAGGAAAATGAAGCCAAAATGAATCTGTTTGTCGGCAAATGGATGCATCAGAATTGTAGCGGAAAAGTGAAAATTTGGCACTTGCTGCATCACAAACCGTGGGTTTTCATCTGCTCCTGATCAATCCCAATTTGAATGAAGAAATTCTCAGCAACGCAGTTTTAATTTTCAATTATTTTATCTTTGTCCTCCATCATGTGAAAAATTCCACAAGAACTCTTTAAAACCACCAGGTTCTTTGGAACGGGTCTTTAAGCTGCGTTCACAACACATTTGGAGATGCACATTATTCAGCAACTTCTAATTAAAAGTCTATGAAAAGGCGCGTTTTGGGCTTCCACATTCAAACTCTCACATTCAAGCGTAGCTATGCAAATTTTTACAAATGTTTCCAGGCTCCATAGACAAAGCGCACAGCCAGTGAGCATGCGTTGCAAGTTAAACCAGGTTGAACTTTCACCAATCAGGGACTCGGAGTGTGCGTTCAAAGCTCTCAGAGTCATGCGTAGCTTCGCAGGTTTTTCGACCGTTTTCCAGCTCTACTTTAAGACAAAGGCGTGGCAATCGAATGTGCATTACGACCAGGTTGATCTTTGACCAATCGGGGACTCGGATTTTGCATTCAAACTCTTGCGCTGCTTTGCAGATTTTTACTACCATTTCCAGACTCTATGTACAAAATGCATGGCCATTGAACTCACATTTCAGGTGAAACCAGGTCAAACTTTGACCAATCAGGGACTCGGGTTTGATAGTGATGTCAAGATGACGTCCCCTTTACTTCCCGGGGAAATTAATCATAGAGGAGAAATTAATTATTGTGGTGTGTACCTGGCAGGAATTATATGTCACCAAGTCTTTCATACATGGGAATACAAAGAAAAAGCCTGTAGCAACATTTGCGCCGCTTCGGCAAGTGGCACCAAGCCTCTTTCATCTTTAGGTGTCGGACATGTGCTAGTAAACAGTACTAAAAGAAAAAAAGAAGATGCTTCTACCTGCTCGTCCAGTTTAAACACCATGGGCTAAATGTGCATTCAAGAATGTGTTTGGCACGTTCCTAAACGCACGTTAAATACCCAGTGTGCATTGCTTTACACATCTCAATGATTTTTCTGGCTTATTTCTCCAAATTTCGGATTTTATTATGAAAAAAAACCTAAGAACTGTTGGAAGGTCACTGTACTGTTGTAGAGGTAAAAAAACAAAAGTCTGATTCAGTTCTTTTAAAGAAGTTGCATCATTTGTAGCCTCTGGAAAAAAAAAGAAGTTTTATCTTTTCACAGCATACATTGTCAGAGTGGCTTGCCTGTTTTCTACAGTGCAGATTTAATTCTTTGGTGAAGCTAATCCTCTTACATCCCAATGATTATCCAGCAGGGGTATATCCACCAAGGAGTTTCACAAACCTCACAGAACACACATTGTTTGTCACATACCGACTTCTCTGAGGTGTTTCAATCAGTTCACCAAAGACAATAAACAGGAGACTGCCAGTATCATTTGTTACTTTAATTGCAACACTGCAGCTACAAGCTGATGTGTAGGATCAAACACAAATCCATCCCATATTAATCTTGTATAATTCATCCCAGCTTGTTGTGGTTTCATCTCACACTCTCTGCTCCCATGTTTTATTCTTCGTAACCCACCTGGCTCACATCTGCATGAGCAGGGTGGCTATGCTTCAGTTTCTCCAATGGAAATACTCTAAATGGAATCTTGCTTCGGTTGACGTGCTGCTTTTTATTTTTTGAATCAGACAGACTAGAAGAAGATTCATGCTCAGATTGGTGCTGTGCACTGTGTGCTGCAGAAGTCTGCTGGAGTTCCCACTTTGTGTTGCTGTGAAAGCAGCTGCCTTCCTACATTTATAGACCAGATAAAAGTAGTTCATGTGGTAAAATCTAATGAGTTTTTGTGCTTTACTTTTGCTCTTTTATTCTTAAAGGCTTGTTAAAAAATAATAAAAAGGAAAAAGAAAAATCGTATAATCTAAAGCAGAATATCGAATTTGTTTAAAATTTCTAAACTGCGATTTTTGTCTAATTAGAACAAATAAAAATTAACTGTTTTGGCTTGAGAAAAGAGCATCTTTTCTCTCCGTTTTAAATAAAAACATTTTTATTTTGCACTGCAAAGTTCCACTGACAGTCAGTTTCTGCAGGTGGAAAAAGCAACCTCCAAGTTTCATTTCATAAGCTGCGTCTTTAAAGTTGGAGCTCAGCTTATAACATCGTTGAGGTTATTAAGCATGATTTCATCTCTTGGCAGAAGCAATGGTATAATTATTTGTGATTTAGGATGACAGCTCTTCGATGCATTCATCACTGAAACCAAAAAATTTTCTGTGCCACAGGTGTGTATTAAAATAATAAAACTCTAAATATTGGGAATACATTAGAAATTGTGCTACGTTTTAAAAAAAAAATGAGTTAATGGGAATCTCTAAAAGACCTAAAATGACTGTCTTGCATCTGTGTACAAAAAGGAGATTTATGAGAAGAAGCTAAAGTGAACATGCCCATTCAGAGACGCTGTAATATGACCAAGTAAGAGCTCTCACTTTGTTCTGCCAAAACATCTTGGTAAAAGCATTGTTCTTGTGCAATTGTATCAGTGGTTCCTGGCAAACAAATGGCATATTCAGCTTTTTTTTTGCTGTGGGCCATCGTGCCTCTCTGACAATATATTAGCATTGATAAAAGCTCATAACTAATGGCACTGTGCTGTTTCAGCCACAAAGCTTTATATATATATATAAACCTATTGGCCAGCCGGAACGAAAACCAACTGTTTCCAGCATAATTTTCTTTACAGAAGCTACCTCACTGTGTCAGAGTGTACTACAGTAAAACTCTGAAATAAAGTCTCCAAATGTATTCTAGGAAAGTCTAAAAATGCCTGCAGCTTTCCATGTTTTTTTTTTTGTTGTTGTTTTTGTGGCACTCAACAATTTACTGTTGGTAAAAAATAAACGTATCTGCTTTTTTTCCTGTCATAAAATCTCCTGTTTGTAGACCCAATACAGGATGCTTAAAAGGCACTTTTTTTAACTCAAGACATATATCTAATATTTTGTTAAGGGAAAAGAAAACGTAACTTCTCTCTCGCTTTTAAGAAATTTTTAAGTACTAAACACCCACTCCGTTGAAAATTGTGTTTTTAACATGTTCCTGTAGCATTTTAATAATGATGGAGGAGAAAATTAAGCTTTAAACTAATTAATAAATTAAGCTGAATTAAAATATAAAATCAAGCTTAAAATGTCATTAATGAGTTTTTCTTTATTTAAATGGTTGTGAATTAGGAGCAGAAGAAAAAAATGTAGTTTGGAAAAGATTGCAATTGTAGCATTACAAATACAACGAGCAGGCCAAAGGCTCCCTGCTCAGCTCCTTTCTGCTGCATACACCTGTATAGACGACTAGATCCGTGTGTCTTAACTCTTCTGAGCTGCCGTCTGGATCAAAGCTCCAAAATTGCTCACTATTTTTGTTGCACCAGTAATGTTAGTCTGGGGATGTGAGGGATTGTAGGATAGCCGGAGAGTGTAAACAGAAAGCTTTCTGAAACGAGGAAGGGAAGGGTGGGTGGGGTTGCCAACAGTCACACAGACAACACAGAAACTATGTCCTACAAAACAGTTTTTTTTTTTGTTTGGCTAAAAACACATAATCAGAATTCACAAAACCACTGGGATCACTTTTTAAAAAGATCAAGCATGATTGGAGTGGGACATTAAGGAAAAACTGGAAATTAACATTCACAATCCAATAACAGGCTAACAAAACAAGTGTAGGAAGACCAAATTCATCTTGACTGCTTTTTATTTAAAATAAGAGACTTAAAGCAGTCAACTGCTGCCAATCATCAGCACCTAATTAGGTGATCATTATCTGTGTGTGAGCCTCCAAACCCCCAAATTTTGTCAGTTTGCTGCTGTAATATGCAAGTGTTTGCCAACACAACAATATAGAGAAAGCACTTAATGAAGCAACTGTTGTTGGAAGGCGTACAAGGCCAAACAATTTGGAGTGAATGCTGCTCAGGTGTGAGTTTTCCTTTCTGGAAAACTTTCAAAGCTGTTGTCAATCTTCCAGGGATTGGATGTTCCAGAGCATGACGATTAGGATGAAACCTTAGATGTGTAGGAGGCTCACTTACAGACATGTTACGACTCCTGATAGAATGAGAGAAATGTTGGTTGAAAAGGCTGCTTAGAAGCAATTTCTCTCTAAAATAAAATACACAGAGGTTTGTAAAGTCAATCTGTAAAAGCTAAGGATCTCATAAGATGCCCTTTGATCGAATGAAGCAAAATGAAATCAAGGAGCACAACACTGTAATAAACCCAAACATCAAATGCATGAACACCTCATGCCTAATGTCAAATCCAGTGGAAAATTTGTGGTTACCTTGCTGCCCACAGAACATGCACGCCGTAAAGATATTGAATTGAGCACAATTTATTGAAGGGTCCATCAGTGTGCGAGCTTAAGAATGTAACAGCAAGGATTTTTTAAATGCACAGCTGCAAGTCTGCAACAAACTGGCTAGAATACAAAAAAATAAAGGCGTTGCACTGGTCAAGCCAAAATTCTATTGTAACAGACATGCGTTTGCAAATGTCTGCACACCTCACCGAACTCAAGCAAGACTACAAAGCAGAACATTCTCCACCACAATGCAAGAGACCAGTAATGTGATATGAAAACAATTAATTTGATTTATTGCTACTGGAGGTGATTCTACGAGCTGTTGAATCATGGGATCTGTTTTTCACACACTGCGTCTGCTTTTGATACTAGTTGTGTAATAAAAAAATATGTCCAGTGTAAAATGATGAGTTGTGGTTCATCTGAGGTCATATTGGTCTCATTTTTAAGACCTGCCAACATGGAGAACATCTTGGAACGAAGGGAGGATGTGCTTTCTTTTTTCCTTGTTTTTGCGTGCCCTTGATTCCAGCACTCTTGCTCCCTTGCAAGCCCTGTTGTTTTGATTTCTTCCTTCTGTGTCTTATTTCTGTGCCACTCTCACAAAGCTGTGTTTTCGTACAGGCATTCAATGCAGCATGACAATCAGCAAAACTGGGATGATATTGGGGTGTCTGGTAACACTTCAAAAATAAATGTGTGCACACGCAGCTGAGAAATGTACTTGCATTGTCCTTCTCTTGGCTCAATCCTTGTCCCACAGCTTATCTACTGTGCACCCATGAGGTTCAAAAATGGAAGAGTTGCTGCAAAAAAGAACCTCTGAAAATTCCTCTTTCTGTGTTTATTCCTCTCTCTTTGTTTCCTCGTCCTTTTTTTCTGCAGAAGCTCCCACTGGTGCTTCTCAGAGCAAGTAGGGTGAGCATGATTAAAGTTAATAATGGGGAATTTCATGCCCCGCATATAGCTAATGTGACAGCTTCGGGTTTATCAGAATAATCCAAAACATAATTTAAATCACGCTTGTTGAAAGTTAGTTTAATTTACATATTACACTGATGTGAGAACAGTAGAAGGGAAAAATGAGAAAGGACAGTAGTGTCAAATAATATCAAATGTGTTACAAACTGTTGTCATACAACAAAACAGCTAAAATACATGCTAGCAACTGCTATTACATTTTCTATGTGCAAGAGAAAAAAAACAGCAACAACAAAGGCGTCACACATTGGGAAAATGAGTGGTGTGAGACGGAGAGCCCTCCTTGTGACTGTCTTCATACAGAATTCATGATCCAATGCTTGTTCGGTTTCAGATTCCATCCTCTGAGGTTTATTTATTACTGGGGTGTGTTCGATTTTCTGAGAGTATTCTCTGTGTTTTAAACTGTTGTGATGTCAACAGAAGGAAATGGGGTGAAAAATGTAGTTGAAAAGACTTCCTCACAACAAAAAATTATACCACACCAATATCAGAAAGTGTCTTACCAGATACTGCAAGAACCCCTGGTTTTGTATTGCCCAGACTAAACATTGCTACGGTCTTGTTATTCATCTTGAATTGCAAATATCTTATTTACATTTCGCCACTTGGATTTCAAATTTGCATTTCTTTTATTTTCTCATATTTTGTTCTGGAAAAAAATGCATTCACTTACCCCAAGGAAGCACATTTTAATTAACAAGAAAAAAACTGCACCCCAGCTCTAATGCAAAGAATCTGTTATGCAATGATGATCATTAAAACAAACTTCCTTCATAACAACAAGCTGCAAGAATATTAACATTTTAAAGATCTCTTTAAGGTTATGAGCTTCAAAATGAAATCTGTATATTTTTTTTCAGCTAAAATTATGGTTGTTCTTCAATGATACAATCTATTCTAATTTTGCACTATGATGATAACCATAGCGCATATTTTAATCTGCCCAAAGCAACATGTCAAGAGGATTGGATCTAGGAAAAGCTCTGATTCAATCAATCATTATTTTATGCATCTCAGCTGTTGATCATTACAGGCTTAATTCCAAGGACTCTAGGTGCTGTTGCCAAGTGCAACCAGTTGCTTAAATTGAGTCTCATTTTCAACATGAAACTTGGGTGTGTTCTGCTTCTTTCAAAAGAAACTGAGAAATGAATTGACTTCTGACCAACAGCAGAAATATTAGGTTACTTCCCCTGAGAATATGGGCTGAACTAGCTTACTTATCTCCTGGTCTCATCATTTCAGATAAGTGAAACAGCATGCCTAATCCAGCAGCAAGAACTTGATTTTTTTTTTTGCATTTGCTCCAGAGTCAAGTTAGACACATATACTTTGAAAAGCACTAAATTCATGTGAAGCAATTGTCAAAATAAAAGCATGACCTGTTCCTTGTCAGTGACTTTTTCAAGAAGCAGGAATTACCTTAATTTGAGAATTTTTATTTTATTTTGTTGCAAAAGATAATTTGTCAACTTTTTTCCAGGTCTTGTGTATTCATTTATGTTTTGATGTGTACAAAAATGATAGTGTTCATTGCAAAATCTTTACATCCCAGGAAAGATGTCTACAGTGCAACAAAATGCTGTGGTAAGTAAATCATATTTGATCTATAGAGTTCCTTGTTAAAATTCCAGCTAGATACTAAAGTTCTTCTCTGAGGTTCTCTGGACTACAACAGGTCAAACACATCTCTGGTTAATTTTAATAACAGACAGTACGAGCAAATAAATCTGAAGTAACTCTGTAATATGCTGCAGATTCATTAACAGCATATAGTAGTTGCTTCCCAATCGGAAAAATTAAAGCTAAATCTCCAATTTTCCAAACCAGTTTAATTTGGATAAAAAATGTCAAGATGCATAAAAGTTTTGTTTTAACTAAATACATATGTCTGGTGAACTTTTATGACAGTCACTTCCACATCAAGTTATGATGAATCAAGCAACACACAAAAAAAACAAATCTGAAAAAGCACAAAGGACAAGGCTACGTTTGTAAATTTTATTTTGAAAGTCCAGTCGGAAATGCCGTTTTTTATCGCGAGCTTTGATTCGGCATTGGCGTTAGGGTACTGGAGTGGGTGGAGCTGACTGGACCAGTCGCCTCTGCGCTCGTTGCGGTGATGGGGTCTCTGGTGACCTGCTAACAGTAACCGTCCCTGTAAGGCACTCTAAGACGGAACTCTGAATCCTGACAGAAGCTTGTGTTCTACCTCTGCTTTTACTTTATACATATATTTTTGCGTCCATGTTTCAGCTCTATTTTGCTCATAAACTCAACACGAACCGGACCTGTCGCTTTGCATCCCTGACACCTTTTAGGATATCTTTTTTTCCTCCTTTAAACAGTCGCAGCCAGTGGGGTGGACATTTTCAGGACTTTTTTTCCGCCCGAACACGCCGGGAAAATGCGGTAAATCGGAAGCGGCTGGTTTGTGACAGAACTGCGATGCGGTGCTTTACGGAGTGAGCTTTCGGTCGTTGAGCCCAAGAGACGCTGTTTCTGTTTGTTAAAGTGGGGGGTTAGCAGTCGTGTGGAGTCCGTTAAAGCTTATTAGAATCAAACAGACAAGTTTTGTCTGTAAAGGTTGAGAAAGTTGCAACGTTATGGTTTCCTCCTGCCTTGTTTTCTTCTACAAGACAAAGTTGCAGAACTTTCCCGTGCTGCTGCAGGGTGTGGATCCAGTTAAAGGCGTCTGTGTTTGTTGGAAGCAACAGCAGTGCGCGGATCTTTCTTGTTTTCTGTAATTCCTGCGGTGTTTTTTAGAGGCTTTTCAGCGCGAGTTTACTTTAAATGCGGACTGGCTTTCCATCAGAGGTGAACCACTGCTTCCAGCTTCCTCTACCTTGGTTTTTAATGCTTTAGTCTATTCATTTTGGTTTATTTTTTTAACACCATGGAGCTGATGTACAAGCGTCTGATCCTGTTGGCATATGTCTGTCATTGGATTGGTGTGGCCACAGCTGAAGAAGGTAAGTCTGGCTTTGTTTTTGCTAGTCTTTCTTTTTTTTGTCTCAGTCAAAAGCATAAAGAAACCCTTTTAAAGAGCCATTTGCACTGCTTAGGTTTAACTCTGCAAACAGGTAGGAGCCTCCGTTTGTTAAAACCCCACAGTGATGGATGGGTTTCAGCTGCAACAAGTGAGGCCAGCAGACTACTAAATATACAGAGACTGAAAAGAAGCTTTCAGTTAACGCTGTGCCGTTTCTGGGACTTCAGACACCATCCAAGAGTAGAATGCAAGTATTTTTTAGGGCTTTAGATGATGAAGAATCTCAAATTCTTTGCTCCACACAAAAGCGCAAATCAGTTTCGTCTTCAGTGTGTTTTCACACATTAGACTGTAATGATGGTTGATCATTTTTTGCTGCCGTCACGTGTTGCCACTTGGTCGTTTTTAGTAAAATAACCCTGTCTCAATCCAAATGGAATTTTCTAATATCAAATATAGTCTATTTATTTTTGTTTTTTTAACAATTGACTCAGATCGATCTGGTTCTGTTGGATTGTTGGAAAATAAACCAATGAATCTTTACACCCTTAGTAAGTATGGACTGCTGTGAGATTTTTGGAGGAATTTTGTTTTTTTTTCTGGTTGCCAACCCCTGGACTGTTGGTTCTGGACAGGAGAAAGAACAGAACAATTTATTATCCAATCCTGACAGAAGTTGTATATGGTAAAGCCCCTGGATTCTCTTCATCACATCTGACTCATTCTTGATTTGTCAAGTTGCTTAGTCGTGTGTTGAAACCCTGAGCTAGCAAAGATGACAAAACAAATGTAAGTTTCTTTCACAGAAGAGAGCCAAAGAGGAAAGACTTCAAAGAAGAAAACTTGCATTTAACAGACAAAAACCTTTACTCAAAATATGGCTTTATTCTGACAGTTGTTCCACACCATAATATTCAGCAACCATCTGTCTGTTACGAGGATTCTGCTAATAAAGCTTTTTCAAACGGTGGACTAACGTTGAGAAAATAACCGTTTTTAAAAATCTTTTTTTTTAATTTATCCATTAACTAAAACTAAAACATCTGACTAAAAAGTCAGATGAAGTTGCCATCTGATATGTATATTATTTATTTTGTATTTAGCTTCTACCTTGCAGTTTGGGGAAAAATCTGTATCACATTTTAATAGTTCCTACATGAAGTCTCGTGCGCAGATAAAGTTTAAACAACGGCAGATATTTTATTATAAAGGGTGAAGATAAACGTAACCCTCAAACGTTCGAGGAAACTGGAGGTTTAAAAAAAAAAAGGATCAAATCAGACCCCGCTTCAGGCTAGCTCGTGAAAATATGTCTGACATATCGATCTTCGGCTGAAAAGAGTGGGGACCACTGCATGGGGTACACAGTTGGTTCAAGTAAATTAAATCAATTCACCACTAAGTAAACAATTTTTCCTTTACTGTGTTTATGATCTAAAAATTGCCCCAAACTATTAACCGTATCGCTTTAGTGACTTTTCAAAGTCCATTTATAAGACTAGCTTTGGAAAAAAAAATCCTTTCTTCCATTTTCCTCCTAAGGGACCATTAACCATGTTATCCACAAATCAATACTAAAACATTCAGTGAGGTGGGGTAAAATAGGTCATATTTTAGTGCAGGGAGCTACAGTGGTCTTTAACTTTTACATTAAGCCTTTTAAGAAAAACGACAAAGATTTAGCTTCCAAAGCCTACAACCCTGGTTGCAGCGCATCTTCACTTTTGTCAGCAATTCTGACATTAACAGGAAAATGGCCGTGGATTGCTTTTGTGAGGCATGGAAGGAGAAATGAGGCTGGAGGAGTCTGAAATCATCTGTCATGATGTTAAATAGAATAGCGGTTTCAAGTGGTCTTTACGAGCGTCGCAGCTCGACATCATCAGCGTAAACGGCCGGCAGCATCTGGGATCATTTGCCGAGGGGTGGAAAGTGACACTGAGCCACACTGATGAGTTACAAAGCTGTTTTATTTGTAATAATGTGGCATTAATAAGGACATGTCACTATTGCTGTGGAGGGAACCTTGGAGCTCATTGAGTCTGAGATCTGCTGTTGGAACATCCATCTACAAATCCTATGATACTTTTTTTTTTTTTTTTTTTAATAATAGTCCTATGTTTACTGAAGATCAAAGAATTTCCTGCAGTTTCCTTAAAGAGCTGTTGAACTGCAGGATTTTTTTTACAAATAGTATCTTACTGCTGTGTAAGCTGCACAGCTGCACACCTGTGAAGACTACTCTGTATTCTCTGTGGTGCTTTTTCAGGTTGTTGCCGTTTATATCCTTGTATGCTGCAGTATATAGTTGGGATGCTTTTAAGATGCAGATTTTGGGCTGAAAATGTAACAAAACACAATATTTCCTCTTAAAGAAAATTTGCTAAAGTCTCACTCTGATCATCTTTTGAGGCATTTCAAAACTGGTCTTTTAATTATGATTATGCCGTTTTTGCCAAAGTCAAAGAACCTGTGATGTTTTCACTGACATAGTTTCTGCAGAGCACCAATTTTTCATTAGAAGTTCGTCTCAGAGTTGTGGGTGGGGCTATAAGCATGGAGTAAGCCTGGCCCCATTTCCTATCATCCATCTGGTTATACACTCACCTGCTAGATTCCCAAGCTAACATTAGCGGTGCAACAAAAATGGCGAGCAATATGGAGCCATTTATCCATAGCGTTTTAAGCCAGATATATATCTATATCTATATGTAGATATAGATGCATCAGAATGGAGCTGGGAGCTTGTGCCTGCTGATTGTAGCTTCTACATCACAGTTGCAAACTTTTTCTAATTACATTATTCAGTAGCTCCTGATTCAAAACCATTTGAATAAAAAAATATTAAGAAATGCTATTTAGGCTTAATTTTCTTTTCTATAAGTCTATATATCATGAGAAAATACAACAAGAGGCAAGAAAATGTAAAAACACCAAGAACACAATTTTCATTGGAGTGGGTCTTTAAAGAAAACTAAATTGAATTAAAAACAACAAATTCTGGATTTTTAAATTCCTCTTTATTGTATTTTCAGTTAAAATATATAACAAAATTCCATTAAAAACAATGAGAACTTTTGAAAGTGAAGCTTTTCTCCAAAATGGGCTCGCTCCATTGAAATTCTTTTCGTAAACAGGAACGTTGTGAACATGCATGACTTAACATCATCTGTGGCAGGAACACAAATCTGTCATTGACTGTGGTTTCAGCACCTCAGACCTTTCCTTTAACAGAGATTTATGTTTTGACTACTGCTGTGCGCAGTCCAATTGTGGATACAACAGATGTGACAGCAGTGGCTGCATTAGAACTGCCTGTGAAGACCTGCCGTTTTTATGCACGCAGCCCATCAGAGGGCAGCGTCAAATTATAACTGCTACTTAGAGCCTCAGTTCTAGTGGGGAAATGTTTGTTTACTCTGTAGAGTGAGAGAAGCTGGGATTTTTCCCAAACCTCTAATTTATGTCAGTTTTCTTCAATTTGAGAGTCAAGACCATCAGAGCAGCTTTAACTTCATCTCCAGCTGGGACTGCAGGTTCCTGCAGATAAGACAGAGCTTCTGACTCAACCCAGATTCTTTTGTATTTTTTCTTTTTCAAAATTACCTAAAGGGACATTTTAGGGTTTTTGAAGTTGGGTTGTGGAAGTATTTCTGTGTAGTCGTGTTAACCCGCAGTAGTCTGCATTCAGAGCTCAGTTTGGAGAATTGGGAAGAATTATTTTGGGGCAGACGAACTACTAGTTTCTCAGAAAAAGAGGGTGGATTGTGGAACTTTTAAAACAACTGAAGCATTAAAAAATGGTTTCAGTAATTTTTTTTTTTTTTTTTTTGTCTGCCTGCTATTTACATTGTAAAATTGTTCTTAGTAGTAGAGTGGAACAGGCATGCCTCCATAACATTGCATGCCTCCATAACTGTCAATTACAGGTCAGTCAATAATATGTTTTTCCTATGGCTTATGCAGCTCTTCAAAAAAAAAAAAATAGGCCAGAGGTCTCGCTCATCACGGGTTTCCCTTTTTCTCCTTTCTGATGAAATGATAAAGTTATGCAACAGGTAGAGATTTTTTATTGAACAGCACTTGTTGGAAAACACATAAGTGCACTTTTTTACTTATATAACAAAAACACAGTCAATTCTGTTTAGTAGAAATTGTGTCTGCTGTGTTAGCCTCATTCAAATCTGAACATTTTCCTGATTTATCTCAGCTTTAGATACTTTTGCAGTTTATTTATCATCTTAGTTTGAACAAAATCCTAAAATATTTTCTGTAATTCTGGTATTCCACAGACATTACATTATAAAATATTGCTCAAACAGATACAAGGACTTGTGAATGAAGAAATTTGCATTAATAGTGACTTAAAAACATTGTAGCTCGAATCATTTATTCGAATTATTTATCATTAATGGTTCCTTTCATTTGAGATTTCAAAAAACTGCTCATGTTTCAGACCTCATTGTAGAAGATGTCTTGTACCTCCAGCCAGTATTGCCACCATTCATTCTAGATGTCTTAGTTTGAAAAATATTATCTGTTTTCATTTGCCTAAAGTATTACAAAATATCCATTTAAAATAAAATTAATTCATAGATTAAATTAATTTGTATTGTTTTCTAAGTAAAGATCAATTCAATTAGTCAACTTTTTATTAAAATCCCCCCCACCAAGTATTTACTCTTACCTTAGAAAAAACTGAGTTTAGGTTCCAAGATAAAAATGCAAATTTATTATATCTAACCAACATTTATGCTTTAGGCTAACAGAAAACACACAATTGTTTTAAGGGTGCAAGCAGGTCACTAGGGTCTTCTGGTGGGCACCACAATTGGTGTTTTGTTGAGTTTGGCCCACGACACAGAAAAGGCCTGTGAGTTCCAACATACCAGAACTCCGTCTTTTCTCTGCACCCCAGTTCAATAAACACGTTACAAACCAGACAGCAACAAGCAATCACAGAACTAACAACTGGTTAACTCTAATTCTACGTACACTTCGGGCATGTGATGCACGTTCAAGAATGCACTGAATGTGGGTTCTTAAACCCGCTTCTAGCATACAGTGTTCATATTATACCTGATATTGGTGCATATCCTCACAGTTGGAAGAGGCTTGGTGTGAAACATGGAAGCGTGCAAATATCACAGATCTTGCTCCAGGCCTTTTCTTTTACAGCTCTATTCCGAGCAATCTGGCCAGGCACAAACTGAAAATTGATCATGGAGAAAAATTAATAATTGCAAAACAGTTGCCCTTCATGTATTGATAGTCTACCATACATCACTACAAATTGAGTCCTAAATTGGTCAACTGATTAACTTTCAAGCAGAAACCGAACCAGACTTAAAAAAACCTTGTGTAGCGACTGACGCGAGAGTTTGAAACGAAACGCCCATATACACGTTACTAGACTTTGCATTGGAAGTGTTGCTTGAACGCGAGTTGCTGGGGCGAATGTGAATGCAATATAGGATATTGTGATACATAACATCTCAAGATGGATGAAGAAAGAGATGAAAACACCACTTAGGAAGAAGCAAACCAGCTAACAAACATTTTTTGGAATGATCCAATCTGAAATCCCTATTTCACCAAAACTCATATTAAACCAACCCAGAAAAGTTTCAAGTCCTTTGTGGCTTTTATACTCAGTTGACTCGCCCTACACTTCTCCATTTCATAGGAAATCACCACCTACAGCAGCAGTGATGGGCATTTTTAAAATCACATGTTTAATATCCATCTCTCAACAAAGAGCAGGCAGACGTTGCCACAAACGCCACACTGGATGGACTCTAGCTCTCCATCCTCATTGCTCTCTGCAACTGTTATTTATTCATTTTTCCTTGAGGTGCTGTTCTACAGAGTTCTCCCAGGGACTATGAGCTCCATTAAACACACAATATGTTATTAATCGGACCACAATTCCATTCTCCCAGGTTGTGCACCAATATTCACCAGAATGAAAGATGGCCTCTCATGTTTACTCTGTCGTCAGAGCTGACCAGCATTTGTCCACAAGCAGCCTTGCACGAACAACCACCATTCCTCTGGTTCTTTCCACCCTACTGCCTTACTCTATGCATTTGCCTCCGTAGTTGCTGTTAGACGTCATCATTATCATGTCTTCTTGTAAATCTCCTCAGTAATAAGCGTACTTTATTGCCTGACAAACTGCCGAAGTGAAGCAACCCTTGAACACAATAGTTGATAGCTTCTCATCTGTTCATCTCTTGAAATTTTAGAGATGAAAGAACTTCAACGTTGCTCCCCTACATAATGTAACTCCCTTGTCTCATCCACTGACTATATGTCACCTGAGACTCTACTTAGCACATCTTGCCGCATCTTTTTTTGCTTTTAATTTAATCTACAACCAGCTGCAGGTCTCTGAACCATGACTGATGAGATGGATTAAAACAAGCCATTATGTCCTCTCCTTCATTTGGCTTTGCTTACTTACATCCTGCAGAAATATATGTGCGGTGATCAACACAAACATATCTTATGGTCATCTCTAGTACAGACTTGACACATTTAAACTTTTATTTAGAATACGTCTATGAAGATCTGTCATCCTGGTCACCGCCGTCACAGGATTCTCTACTTTAAGGCAACTCGACTTTAAGTCAATCTGGTTTAGATTTTTTGGTTTTTCATGGAAAATTTTGGCCTTGAATGTAATGAAGCTTTGCTTTCCTGAGTTCCATGCATATTCAACAAATGAAAATGAATTACAATTAAGGCAAATTAATGCAGAACTTTTCCAATCAAACATTTGGACATAAAAATGAAAGTTTATTCTATGATGACGTGATTTCCCTTTTTTAAAAATGTTTTAATAGTTTCTCCAAAAAAAAAGAAAAACAAAACAAAACCAGCACAGTATGTAGATTTTAAATAAGTAATAATGTTTTTGTGGAGTTTGACGTCACAGTGATTCTACATTTCTATTAAAGAGTGCTGCTCATGCTGAGGTTGCCGTGCCTTGTTGATCGACTCAAGAACATCTGCGTCTTGCCAAGTGTGAACAAGATGTCTAGTTTGGGTTTTGGGTAACAGCCCAACTCTCCGACAGCACTCTGTGGATCATTTTCTCTCTTGTTCTCCACCAAGCAGGGTTCTGTAATGAACTGATGGGAGGGCAGATGAAGCTCAGCTGCCAAATCGCTCTCTTTTCCAACTAAGGATAAATGAATTACTTGCACACACTACTTGCTTAAGTGAATGGATTTATTTTCCTTCTGTCTCTATGAAGATTGTAAGACAGACATCTTGATCAGATAATTACTTTGGCTCCAGATTAATAGGCTGCTCTGGGGAACATTTGTTATAAGGGCACATGTTACTACTATAACAAATCTGAATGAAACATTTCTCTTTCTTGCCTCACAAAAATTATATACATACACACATAGCAGTGCAGCCAATGTTTAAACCGAGGAGGGTAAATCCACCTTACTAATGTTAATAATTCTCATTTATGAAGATTTAAAAACACTTTGACTTGATAGATGTAAGCTGTTAAAACCCCATCCTCCCACAGACTCAACCTGTAAAGTCCCATTTTGTTTTTCCTCCCAGCATGTTTTCTGGCAGTTTTTCCACTCTTGGTTTCATTAAGATGCAGTCAGGAACACAGGTTCTGCTCTTTTGCCTATTCATGTCCAGACATTGTAATCAAGTTCTCTAGAGAGAGAAAGAAAACAAAACCTTAAGTAATGTTTTTTTCTATTCACTGTGGTTTTTGTATTTCTGGTGTAGCATTGAACAGATATAAACTAGTCAATTTCTATTTTTCAAGCAAATAGAAGCCAATTAAAATAGGGATTAGTCTTTTTAAACATTTCTTATGTTATAAGACTTTCTTCACAGGTCCAGACAGCAAGAAATAGTTTCTTCTTGATGCATTTTCATCCATTCCGCTCTGTAAAAGTTTGAAATCTACAAAATCAAGTGTGGAACTTCTAAAAACGTATTTATCTGCGTTCTACCTATTTAAATACAGATGTGGTTATTATGCAGATGTTTTTATGAGATATGAATAATGAATTCTCCTGTATAAGCTTTTTAGTAGCCATTTCTTTGCTTTATTCAATATTGCAATGCATGTCTTTTGAACTCTAATGAACTTTTGAAGTTGCCATCTTGTGTGAACACAGCTTTACTGCTGGTTCATCCCCAGAATTTGGTTTTCTAGAATGTCGAGAAAATACCTTTTGAGAACAACTTTACATACCAAAGGTATCTTCCAATGTCAGTTTTTTCTACATTTTCTTTCACCCCAATATTTAGACACGAAGATGGATGTTGTTTAGATCAGTGTGGTTTTAGATCATTTAAACAACTCTTTCCTAACTAGCCCTAATAACCATGTAGGGTGTAAATAAGTAGTCATCTGTTATTTTGTCACAAATGACAAAATGTATTTGAAAACCCAAAAAGGAAGCATTGAGTTAAGCGAAATCATTCCACAAGGTCACAATAAGGCTTGTATCAAATAATCTGTTGAAGAAAAGTGTTTAAACTAATGTGAATAGTACTTATAAATCCTGATTTCTTGGTAATGGCAGTTTGACTTATGTGTTGTGCAATTGGGTGTGTGAAAGCAGCTGTTGCACCCATTTTCTACAAGTCACCTTTTACTTTGTGCTCAACAGAGAGAGCAGCTGCCAAAGTTATTTGTTTAGTTAAAAAAAAAACTTTAGATTCAGACGAAAAGAAGAGTGAGGTGTCATCGTATCTCCACAATCTTTACACAGCTGTGGTTGGTCCATGACTCTCTCATTCAAACCAAAACAACTATCTCCACAAAAGAGCTGGAATTAACACTTTTGTTTGCCTTTTCAAAAGTGCGGTCTCTGTTTTTCTCTGCGTGCTCAAACACATTGAATGCCAGAGGCAGGACAAGGTAACCAGAATCAAAAATACTCAACACATAGTTACACAGTTTAACACATATTGTAAAGAAGGACTAGAATAAAAAACATGTTCAAACAAAACCTTTCAAGTTAAGTGCTAGTAGTGGATTATATAGTATTGTCACCAAAGTGTAAACATCACTCTGGACTAGGTAACGGACTTTATCATAGTCATTGAACAGACTAGTTTTCATTTAATGGTTTGGACTGAGGTGCCGAGAACATCATTACTTTGGTGTGGTGAAGAAAAACCAGAGTTCATTTCCTTGGACAGTCTGGTAGCTCATTTAAACTCTGGTTTGGGCCAAACAAGCAATTATCTGCCCTGTTGGACAATTTGGATCTAAGATCACTTACATGGCTACTTGGTGAAATCCACACAAGTGTAAAAAGTATACACACTATTCATTCAACAAAAAGCAGACGGAATCCATGAAAATAAAATAGAGAAAAAAATGCAGGTGTAAAGGTACCAAGTTCTGCCTCCATTCAAACCAGGCCTGATTTCATAGCAGTGGTTGAAAAAGGGCTGTTGGAAGACAGTTAAAGTTTGCAGTCATCACTATGTTGGCTATCACAACCCTCATACCCAAAAAAAAAACAAAAACAAACCGTAAACATCATAAATTCTTTTAGACCATTGGATGCAAATTTGATTTTTAAATTTTTTTTTCTTTTTTTTTTTTTTTAAAGATGTTTACCATTTACATTTCAGTGAATGTAAGTTTTTGCTTGGCAACAATCTATGGAGGTCCAGGAGAGACTAATATGAAATAAATATATGCACATAAATAAAAGTGTCATTAATTATTTAAAATTGGCATTAATGCATTGGCTATTAATAAGAAAGTTTAAATATTTCATTATATTTAATTATTTCACTGTCCAGTGCAGGTTGAAGAGACAAAGTGAAATAAATTATTATTTCAGATTGACATTAAATAATAAAATTGGAAATCAATAAATACATGTTTAAATAAACTTGGCGTTAAGATATTAAAATTGCAGTTAAAAGCACATTTAAAAAATGTATAAGACATATTTAAGTATTTAAAAATATTAAAGAAATTAAAAGAAAAATTCATCAATGTGTCAGTATATCCTAAAATTCAATTAAAGTGATTTAAGAAACATCATCAAGCACAGGACTGCTGATCTCATGAAACTCAGGAAATATAAAGTTTAAAGATTTTGTCTGACTCTCAAACACAAACGAGCTGAACGTTGTTTGGGAAACGTACTTGTGAGGTTAACAAATGTTCTCCCGTCCACATTCCGGAACTCATTCACGATTCGGCACTTGTCCAAGCAGACAGCCAATACCGCCTTTGATTTTTTCTGCTTTGCAACAGATAAAAATATTTAAAAAACCAGCGTCTGTACACTCCTCACTAGTAAACAACTTAACAATGCTTGACACTGCTTTAAAATTGAATTGCTTTCCATGACGTAAAGCATGTGTTTAGTACAGTCAAACTGCGTCAAGATGAAAGACTTTGTTAATTAACCCCTTCACTCTTTCCTTGGATGATAATCTTTTAAATTATTAAGTTCCTTCTGAAATCTACAATCCTCTTTTTTGTCTTCTTTACAGTCAAGATAAAATGATTGTTTACAAAATGTGGAAAGTCGGCCACCAGCTTACCATCCACTTTTCCATCACTGATGCTCCTTAATAGCCACCATGTTCCCACTAAGAAATATGGCTAAAAGTCTATAAAAGAAAGCCAAAAGCAAAAGGACAGTTGTTGAGCTCGTGCCGCTTGGACTTTCTAAATGTAATTCCCAATCAGTTAAAAATCCAAGATAGTCATGACACATCCCTCTTGTTTTGGACTTCAATCAACAAGGAAAGCTTATAACTTTTTAAATGTATCCATACGTAATTACATTATTTTTTTCATTGAAAAACTATTTTTGAACATGTTTGCATTAAATCAGAACCCAAGTCCACATTAATTGTAATATAAGAAGTGAGTACTTCTGTCTCTTCAATTTAAACACAGTTGCATTCTGTCAATTCATCTCACCCGCTACCTAAATTACAAATGGTGTCTCTATTAATTTGACAGAAGCAATTTTATTTATATCATACCAAGTCTTACGAGCATGATTTTTTTTGATCAACATGTAATGGAAAAGCTTCAAGGCAGTTGAATGAGTGTCAAAGTTGTGCATAACTCAGTCAGTTTACACCAGAATCTTGCAAGGCTATTCATGCGTAAAAAGACTTTATTCTTGTAAAAAGTTGATACAGTCCTAGTTGTGGAACTAATCTTGCCTGCAAACCTAATTGGAATAATCACTGTGCATAGGGGAAAAATGTCATGGCTGCTGGTCAATTGACTTATGTAATAGGTTAATAACTTAAAATAACTTATTAAAGCACAAAAATGGATTGTGGATTACATCCATAAATAGATAATTTGTTGGCATTCATTTTTTGTTTAACTATTTTGAGTAAAGGGAAGACCAGACAAAAATGATCAAGATATTCAGACTTTAGAGAACCTCTGAAGTGATAAACCAACTAGTGGCTTAGATGTATCACAAAATTAGCTTCTGCCTAGTTTTCCGACTTGAATGTGATAACTAGTTGAAAGTGACTTGTTCATGAACCGAAAATGAGCAAATAAATGGATTTCTCACATCCTTACTTGGAATTGGATGGACCATGGAGGGATTGGTTTTTTTTTTTTTTTTTTTTCATCAATTTGTGATGAACATAGATTGTTATGTATGTCTTGGGTTAAGCTGGTCTTAGTCTTTTTTTCCCAGTTTAAAGCTTTTAAAGGTAGAGTATTAACATAGTCTTCATAACATCAGTTATCTGTGTACTTTCTTGGCTCCTAACACCATTAAAGCTTGTAGCAGGACTTATCACAATGAATAATAAAATGCTTGTCGATCTAAGCTGAACCCCACTACCTGTCCCAAATACAGAGAGGATGCTTTTCTCTGAGGGGCCTCACTGGAGCCTCAATTCTTTTTTCAGCAGATATGTACCATCTTCTTTTGCTATTCTTTTCACGTCCTCTGTCTCCTTGATGTTTGACTGGTACTCTGCTGTTTTCTCTTGCTGACTCTCTCCCCTGCCATGGAAATGTGGATCGTTTCCCAGAAATCCTTTTAAATGGAACCGATTTTTATAAGAAAGGATTTGCATTTAAAATGTCCCCACCCCCCAGCCCCCAAAAGCCTGTAGCCTATCATCCACACTACCTCAATCCGATGATTAGCTTCCTCAAGAGTTAAACAGGCACACGAGTACCACAAGTACGAGTCACCCCCTCCATCTCGCTCTGTCAATGAAGGATGCATGTGGCAGCTGGGAGTTGCAGGTGGATGATAGTTCAGCTTGGTGAGAGGATACACCCCCAACTCATACATCCATGTCAGGCATTCACTTTGGAGAGCCAGTCTGTCCTCCACCCTCATGCTTCTTTCTGAGAGTGGACACAATGGGGACAGGCTGCATTGGTGAGGGAATGAGGCCACAGACTATCAGCCATAAGCACCAAGGAGAATGGCACTTTTAGAGGAATGGGGGGGGTTGTCTTTGAAGTGTGTCAGGGAGGAAAAGGGGACCAGCATGAGTCACTGAAACAAAAGGGGGAAATCCAGACGTGGCAAGAAGGGTTCTTGTATGCACATCTTCAAAATGAAATTAGCAAATTTTGTGACAAGAATTGTGCTAAATGTGATTACAAATGAGTGGGTGCGTATATATGCTTTACCATGTCCGCCAGCTATCGACGCTGGTGATGTTTACTTATTTTTATTATACATGTTTCTTTTTGGTGAAATAAAATGTTAGGCCAGAGGTGACATAAGTGTTGTGAGCTGTGTGACTGTTAGTGCTAGAATTGATTAAAAAAGAAGCAACTTTGATGTAAAAATCTCTCAGCTTGAAGCATACACTGTCAGTAGACTTGATTTGATTTGAGTCTGGGATGTTTTCCTCCCTGCGTCATAGGTTGACCTACATCTTTTGTTTGATATGCTGTTTTAAGTAAAAATGAAATTCACTTAGACATCAGCCCAGAGCAGATTGCAGTTTTTGCTTTACCTTGAGGAGATCTCGCAGGGCCTGTTTTTATGTATTGCACTGAAGAACAGGCCTCTGAAATAAACTGCACGATGGAGAGGGTCTTGCTTACCTGCTGTCCTCTTTCAGCTTGCAGAGCTTTCAGAGAAAATCCTTTTCCAAAGTGGAGTGAGTAGGTTAAGAAAACTTTTTTGACATTTTTGTATAATATATTTAACATGTTTTTGCAGAGAACACGTTCTTTGCTTTTCATGTGGTCCTCACTTAGGACAGCTCTCTCCAATCAATGACAAATTGTTTCACTATTTTTTTTTTAAACTTAAATAGGGCAAAAGCACGGTGCAAGCTGTAGATCACCCCCCTGCTGAAAAACAATATGGCTGCCTGAGAGTGCTAAGCTATGCTTTTTGTTCTCTCACAGTTGGCTTCACATCCAGCAATGATTTGACGTATATTCTAGAGATATATCGGTCACTGCCACACAGACACCCAGTTGCTGGCTTTTTGATGTCGTGAATGGCCTGATGAAGATAAATTGTTCCAAGAGCAACTGTTTGCTTAATATAAAACAGTATGAAGTCTTTAGAAAAAAAAAAATCTTTCATAGGGTCAGTTCTTTTGTTTCTTTTCTCAGATGTGTCAGGCATCAGATGTTTTATTTAGCTGGGGTCTGCCCGGACTTCAAGCTGTTAACTTCCCATCGCAGATTATTCACTTAAAGCAATGTGCTCTTAATTTAGCTTTTTTTCTGAAGTAAATTAGAGATTTTACATAAGAAAAAATTGTTAAAAAAAACCCAAAAACCTCTCTTTAAGTACAGTAGCATATTTTCCAAGTTTTATTAGTGCAATACAAAAAACTATGTTTTGGAGTTTTGTTCAGATGGGTCCAGCAGTAGATTTATAAATGTATATTGATGCTCGGGAATAGCATTAAGGTGTGGTAGGATGGGGAGGTTGCTCTGGCTTACACTATGAAGCGCCTAGTAGTCTGAAAAATACGGTAATCAAGATAAATTGTGTTTCTGACTGACTGCAAAATTTGATGTTGTTTTTAAACTTATGTGATTACAATATTTTGATTTGGCTTTAAAAAGACACCCATACACACACACTGAGACACTGAGATGTTGTCCCATTTTCTTTTCTTTCAATGGGTATAGGAAGTTGCAACCAACACTGTACAGTTTAACACTTACTCAATTCTGTAACAAAATTGTGCTAGAGATCTTTTTTTCCAAAATATCAATCAGTCCCTGCCTCTTTTTGTCATTTAGCAAATCCCTGTACCCAGCATTCCAAGTCCTGACAACAGGGCTGAATGACAGCCGGTCGGGCCAATTAATGTTTCTGTCTGGTGCATATGCTGAAACTCCCTAATATAGAACCAAATAATACAGTTGAAACCCCAACAGTCAGCTATTGCTTATTTAGTCCCCTGCAATAATTATAGGAGTTAATTCAGGAATGTGTTAAGTTTTATTTATATATATATAATCACAGTCTTTAGTAGTCCTAGTACAATGCATAAAAGACCTTAAATTAGAATTTATTTTCCAAATTCACCAACTTTTTACACCCAATTATTGGAAGAGAGTGTCAAAATAGTGGTGGCAGTTTCCTGCCTGATTCATTGAATCATCTGAGACTACAGCTCTGCATGACCCCAAAGTATCTACCCTGCAGGGGTGCCAGTCGATGGGCAACGCAGACTTCAGCTACCCTGACAAGAAAATACAAGAAGATGAATACCCTCCTTCAAAGACTGAATAAGTGTTTGAAAACAGGCACAAAACCTGCACTTTCCTATGTTGCTTTGACCTTTATGTTTTGTATTTACCTTCAAGTTTCCTATAAATTGGATAACATTTCGAGGTTTACGAGTTTAAACAGGGTAACAATCACTCTTAGTTGTGAATAATAATGTAGTTTCAATGAATCTTTGGGCTTTGCATCAAATGGATTGACTCAATGGTATTTGTGCGTTGAAGTTTTTCGACCCGGTGTCTTTACATTTTACTGTAATTCAACACACATAAAAAAAGCATTCGTGCTTTGATTGTGTAAGCTGGAAATTGGAATATTACATTCTTTTAACTCAAATCACAGTTTGATAACCTGATAGTTAAAAAAAACAAACAAAAAAGGTAAACCCCATAACTTTCTCACTGTTTGTAAAAGATATCACATTTTCAAGTACAGTTAAAAAGATACCATCTTATTGGGTGTCACACACCACTGTCCCCTTTGTCTTAGGCAAGATATATTATCCTGCTTGTTTCTACATCCCCTAAATAACCTTCATCTTAGGTATTGAGAGGAACCAATACTAGTGTGTCACATGTGCACACACATGCATGAAGCTAAAAAAATGGTTGTTTTGCATAAATATTACTAAGTCTAAATTAGGATTGGTTAACATAAGGCAATCTGAACTGTCACTAAGTACGTATGACCTCAAAGTTCAATTTGTTTGGCTGATGTGATAGCTTGGTTTGGTGCTTAGGCATGACTAAGAAAGATGTAAGCCAAAAGTGGGCCAGACCACAGTTATTTGGAACATTGGGTAGTATGGTTCTGGTGAGATTGGTAATGTACTCCAAGGCTTTCACATTAATTAGAGCTACACAATATTTGTGTATGTCACATACTAATAACTATAAAATGATTTTATGTAAATTCACAATGTAAACCAGCCAAACAACATTGTGGACTGAAGGATAGTCCATATTGGAAACACAAAATACAGTTTTAGTTACCTAGCACTTTTTTTTTTTTTTTTGTCAAAGTGCTTTCAACCCTTGCTACAGTGCATAGCACCTTTCTATGGGAGGTCAGTAAAAAAATGTATGAATGCTCAGAGCTGGACTTTTATCAGCTTTTGTACAGATGGATGTGCTTTGCTTGGTTGCGAGGCTTTTTAGTCTTTGTCCACATTACTGCATTTCAGATTAAAAATATTTTTTTATGTTAATCTTTGTGTTTTATAATCACTACATCTCTACCTGGGAATTTTGTTTTTCTATCAGTAATCTTGAACACGGTAGTAACAATACAGTAACAGGAATTATAAAATAACCGTGTTTGAAGTATTTGTAGATTATACATTTTAGAGCTAGAGAATTGAAAAAAAAGATGCTCCTGAGTAGCTTTTTCAATAAGCTTTTTAAAAAAAAAAAAAAAAAAAAAAGGTTTTCTTGGCAAATGGTGTCGACTGTATCTTTCAACCTATCAGGAAACCAAACCAAAAGTAGATATTATTGAATAAAGCTTTTGGAACGATGACAAGGTATGAGCAAGGTAGCTGTAAGGAAGTGAAAAATGCAGTTTTATTTGAACAAAGATATGGTTCTTTTCAATGAAGTACAAAGTAAAGTATTCAATTACATTAATGTGGTAATTGCTGTGTCTGAAACACTGTACTTACTGCCATCCTCTGAGTTTAAATATAATAGGTATTTGTTGGTTGTATCATTGCGAATTTGAGATTATGTATTCTGCATTTCAACATATTTAGGATTTATTTGAGGTGTATAGAAAATTCTTGTTTTTTGTAAGTCATTAATGCTTTTTTTTCTTTCTTAGTAGCATAGTATTGTTTTTGTTTTCAAATTGATTCGTAATAACCTATTTTATGTGATTAAAATTTAGAAAGAAAAATGTAAAAAAAAAAATTCAATATAACCATTTCTGTCATTTAACCAAATCGTGGGGATGGAGTTTCACAACTAAATCAAATTTGTATCTTTATAATCTTAATACTTACAGGCTTCCCTTGGTTTCAACATAGCTAACTCACTGGAGGTCAGAAAATGAGGGTTTCATTAATGCTTTGAGTTTTTTATAGCCCCTGTAATTGCTCACCTCCTTGGCAAATATACTGCTGCAATGTTGAAACAACAAACCTTTGGAACAACAACTTTGGCAAAATTAGCTGGCTCATCTCCAATTTTGTAGCTAAAGTTTCTACAGCTGCTTATCTAAAATGTTAAATATTATATCAAAAGATCTTAACAAAATGTGGAAGAATAGTGCTTTGAGAGTCAAGTTTGTCATTCAAGACATTCACGTGCTTGCAAAAATTATACAACTGGATCCAAATTAACGATGCATATTCATGCATCAGAAAACACTTGTCTACATAATCGTGCATTATTAAATCTATTTTAGATGTATGTAATTTTATGTATGTAATGAGGTAACTTTCCAACTTAATCTTAATTCTAAAACCTCCTTGTGTTTGTATGTTGTAACCAATGGTCATTGCATTAGCTTTGCATATATGAGAACTCATATGTTTACAAAATAGAAAAAACAAAACGGATGGATTTGGAAATGCGATGCTACTTTTGGGTCTCACGTCTTGGTAATGTGACTGCTACCTCCTGCTTTTTTGATAATACATGTGAAGATGTAAAACTGTAAAATGTATTAGAGACAGAAAATATTGGCTTTTGAAGTCTGAAATGTAATTAACAGATAAGTCATTACCAGATAGCTTTTTATATTGTATTTCTGTTGTTTATGAATTTTCCACAAGTCACTTGAAAAATCAAATAACTCAATAAATTACTCAATGGTCAGACATTTGGTGTGCGTATTAAAAATATCAGTGTCTTCTAAATTACTAACCAAAACAAGCCTCTAGAAAAACTGTTCTCAATTTATCAATTTCTGTGAAAACCACTAGAGTTGAGGTGCAGTCTTTCTTGCTATTAATGTAGTTACAATGTGATAATCAAAAGATTACCTGAACTAGCTGGTTTTTCCTCATGGTTTCATCACCGTTGTGGTCAGGCAATTATACCCAAGTGACCAACGTTTGGACCTGCGTGATTTATTCAGTTTAGTCCACTTTAGTCTTTGGTTGGGTCTTGAGAGGGATGTGTGCAAAAGCAAACTAAATTGTTTAAAGTTGATGTCTTTGCAATTTCTAAAATTTACAATTTAAAGCTGCTGGTAAATTTTAAATTGAGAAAAAAACTTGCCACTGGTTTCTTTTAATGTCTTTTATGGTTTTAAACGAATTGGAATTTCATTTAAAAAAAAGAAGAAAAAAAAAAGAAAATCGTGACACTTAAAAAAAATACAAAAAATAAAAAGTAAGTCTTAGGTCTAAAAAACTTCTACTTTAAGAAGACTTCAGCAGCAAGACTTCAGTTAGTTCCTTTAGTTTGAGGGGGATCAGTTCTTCCTTCAACCCATCCTAAAAAATAAACAACCTGAGTACATTCATCTCATTTCAAATCCGCTTTGTGAGCCAATATGTCACTGACCGTGTCACCATACGGTTGAAAATGGACCAGTATTACAAACAGTTTAGCACTGATGGTGTTATTAGCTTCAAAGGAATAGTCATTTGATCTTTCATGCAAGATTCCCTGTGACCTCAACTGGGAAAACACATCTTCACTTGGAAATGGTTGACATAATGATTCTGCTGAATGAATCTCAGATGACCGTGAAATTTCAAGACTTAACATTCAAAGGTCAAGCATCACAGACCTGATCTTAATCCTTTGCGCTTTGAGTCAGTTTAATTCACATCGCTCTTGATCCACTCTGGTAGCTTCTTTGGTTTCTATGCAGCATGAAACCTCCTTCTTAACTAGGTCACATCCTGTCCTGGGAAAAGCGCTAACCACAACACTTTGATATGCGTCCCTACAGACAAGGAGGAAAAAATGCGTCAAACATTTACACCTTTTCTACTGCTCATTCCTTTCATGTTTCTTCTCCAAGGCTCATTCTTACTGGGTTGTCCACACATTCCACAGAGGGCTTTTGACATACAGACTGTAAAAGTGGGTCCTGCCTGGCTGCTGTGCATGTGAAAGCTGCATGTCTCAGCAGCTTGCCCCCACCTTACTATAAGACAGGAAGGGAACACGAACTACAGGAAGCTGGTGTCTAATCTCCCTAGACATAACTTTGTTAAGGACATATAAACAGAGTTTTCAGGCACACTTTTAGTGTAGAAGTTTAACATTTGTTTCTGCGCAATTGTTACTCTGAACACAAACTTGGAAAATGTTAAATCCATTATTTTAGAAGATGTTGTGCTAATCTGAAAAGACTACGAAGTCGATCATCAATCTTCTGCTGAGGGTTTCCTGATGCCAGGTGTAATGATGGGCACCCCTGCACTTAAACATGATGTTCGTTATGGACAAACTATGACGAGCACAGAAGTCCAACAACAAAACACCTCTTGGGTTCAGATCGGGGAGGTCATTCCTACCAGTCACGCCCCTCAAGGTGTTACTGTCACTCTAAAAAATGGATTTGTTCAGTGGAAGCTGCGTTTCTCTCAGTTTTTGATTACACTGTTTAATGAGTACTCCTCTGGGCTGGCTAGAAATGGCTGACTGAAACAACAGCAATAAAATTAAAAACCGAATTTGCCAAGAATGTAATTCTTATGCTGACGTGGTCTTGTACAATAAAGCATCAACTAGTTCAAAAGTAACAAAATATCAATCAGTGGTAGATTCCTCTGATGACCTGACCTAAGGCTGTCGATGAATCTCCTCTGACCTCACAGACGTATTTTGAGATCTATCAGTTGTTTTGCATGTGCTACCCTTTCTAAAATAGTTTTTAAAAAGATACCTATTTTTTACGAATACAGATGACTGGTTTTTCTGAGCAACTAACAAAATATTCACTTTACACAAGACATTTTACACTTTTTATTTTAGATTAGTGAACATAAATAGTTGTTTTTGTTTTTTAATGGTTTAATGTGCATGGAAACCTCATTTAAAGGAGGAGTTGGTCATTTTTGTAATGCTACCCAACAACTTGGAAAACTTTTGTTGAATCCAATCAAAATCTGTTCAGTCTTAATTTTTATTTTATCATTTTCCCCACATTTCTTTTTACATTTCTGGACTGAGATATTCTAAACTCTGAGCAGACATGTTGAGAAGTGAAACTGGTTTGGTATTAAGGGAAAGTCCTGGGAAACATAATACTAGCTCTAATTATTGATGAGGAAGCAGATGAAAGACATTTGTTTCACCCTAAATTATTAGATGCTCGTTTTTGTCTTGAGGATATATGACTGGTTCAGACACATTGTTAAATGACATCCACGTTGTTTGCATCAGTCAATGAAAATGAAACTTTGTCTCAAATGGAAGACCAGAACCGACAAACAACTCAAAGCAAACCTTAAGGTTGTATCTAAATAGGTATTTTTGTAAAAATACCCAGGAAGATATTCCTGACAGAACTTGGATGTCCAATCAGAATTGACCCATCCACCTTTGTAGTGCAAAGTACATGCAACATCCAATGCGTCCATGTGTGAACACAGCAGGTAAATCTCCAGGGGATTGGAGCTGAGGGAGTGTGCATGCTGATAAGTAGTGTTTGCTACTTTGCACTCTTCCCTGCTTCTCTGCAGATTGATTTCCACTTTTTCTTCAACTATGCCACAGAAACAACCAAAAATGTGCAGAACTGATAAAAATTGAAGAGCAATATTCATTGTAGATAAGTGATCTTATCTGTTCTACCTTGAAGTACTATCGTGAGAATGAAACAACTGTTATCCCAACTGATATATTATTAGCTATTGGATTTGTATCTCTTGTATTGATTATGGAAATGTATGGGTTGATCTTTTCCTCTCTTGAAGTAATTACTTACCAGTTCTATATATTACACTCCAAGGTAAATGGGACAGATGGTGGAAAAAAACCAACTTGTTTGGAAATGGAATGTAATGAAGTGTGACAGACGGAGTATATCACTTAGTATAGGTGTTTTCTGTAAATGTTCAGCCTATTTAGGATTTCATAAATGTATTATTCACAATCCTTTCTCTTTTTACCCATCCTGCATTTCTTTTTCTCATTAACCCTGTTCTTCCCCCCTCAGTCTCAGTTTCTGTTGGTGTAAAAGGGTAATTGGCACCCTTTTTCTTTAATTAAAATAAGGCCTAAATGTAGATGAAGCAGGCCAAACGTTTGTAGGCCTATAATTTCCCTATCACACTGCTGAGGAGGGCATGCCAAGAGAAAATTAACATACAAGTCAAGAATAGACATTGTTATTAAGAAAAAAAAGACCTCTCATCAAATGGTTGCCGTTCTCAAATGGAAGGTCAGTTGTTTAAAACCCGATGACCTAGATTTTAGCGTGCACACTTCTGATAGCATAGAAGGGCGTTTCTTATTTATTTCTACAGCAACTTGTGCGTATTGCCTCTTCCTGCTCCAAAGCAAAAGTCACTTTTTTTTTTTTTTTTTTTTAATGAACATTGTTCAAAAACTAAAATGCAAAATGTTCTCTTTTTGCCCCAATCTCAACCCACCAAATCCACACCAGTCTCATATTTTCTTTTCTGGAAATTCTGGCTGGAGCCCATCTGCAATAGTTTTCCATAATTGTATTTTCATGGCTGAGACGCAGCTGCCTCGCCAGGCTCAGTTTAGGTTTAGACTTCTGTAGTGTCTCCTAACATAGACAGTTGTCTTGTAATTACTGTACAATCGTTTGTTTTGGGTGTTAAATACAGCCAGATGACACATTTTCATTGTTCCAACATTTTCTAGCACGCCGAACAGTTTTCCGGCAGTGGGTGGCCGTCGCTGCTAGAAGAATGTAAGGGGAAAAACTAACTTCCTCTTGCTACGACTGTGAAAAGCAAGCATATAATACAAGCACTCACCATCTCATAGAAACCTTCATCCTGTCTCATAAAGCGTAATGATAGAGCAGTTATAAACAGTGATTACTGCACCTGGGGGACTGTTTCTGCTCCACACCTTAATCAGCTTATGAATACAGATGCAGGGTTCATCAAAAACACGAATGTGGAAAGTGTTGTTTTATATGAAGCTTTAGAGAGTTTGGTGTAGACCAGATTTTGGGAAAGCACCGGGTGGAACTTTGTAACCCATTTATCCTCCTTACTCCCTTTCCTCTTCGTTTTTTCCTGCTCTCGGCACAATTTTCTTTTCTTTTGCTTCTGTAAAAGCAGGTGAGCTTCGGTGGTTTTGAAGTGGAAGAGGCTTAGAGGCTTGCATGTTGGTGTTTTTAAGAGAAACCCACAGAGAGAGTTAAATGAAAGAAGGCAGGTAATACAGAGAGAAGTCAGTGATTAGAGTCGCAGCACATGTACCTTTTATCCCTCAGAGGGATGCCATGACAGACCAGCTACACATGCAGCCCTGATGATTAGTGGGTCTTTGGCATTACTTTCATATGCAGTGTGCTTGAAACGCTCACCCAGACAATGGAAACAGGAAAATGTCAGAGGTGGAATGCAGTAATTCAGCCATGTGGCAGCAATGGAGGGGTCAAGGGGATTTATTTTGTTGTTGTGTTGCTTGTGGAAAAAAAAATGCATAAAATCTAAAATGGAAAAGGCACAAAAACACCAGAAACGTATTCCCCAAGAAAAAAACAAGGACTTTACATAGTGATAGCTTGCATAGTTTTCCTTTTTTTTCCCCAAAAATCTTCTGCACATTGTTAGCTGTCATGCAAGTGTGTTGCTCTGCTGCTACCTGTTCAGTATGAATAGACATGGAAAGCATACGTGTCTGTGTATTTATTTACATTTGTTTATACATATTTTTTCTTGACATAAATTACATTTTGTGTTCATTTATTGAAACACTAAGTAGTCTTATCAGTGATGATCCTTTTGGTCAGTTTTCTGTTCATGAACCTATTTTTCAGCTATTGTTTCATTTATAATTAAGATTTCTCTCAACTAGATATGGTAGAAAGGGCTGTTTAAAGTGCTACATATGCAGTTATTTGACATGTTCAACACATCAGAAAATGCTCCATGGTAACAACCCTTCACCCATCACACTGTTCTTTCTGTTTACTGCTTTTCCTTTTCTCTGGACTGTTGTAGCCAAATACTGCAAATGTACCAGCAAATTTATACAATGCAAGGCAATGTTATTTACTTGAAAGAAAACCATAAATCAGAGGGATGAACACTGAAAAAAATCAACAGGGTTCATGTTCATGGGCCGCTCTTTGGATTTGGCTGGTATTTGTCTTTGCCACGTCATAAATGTAGGGTGTATTTAGACTGGAAAAGTCTGTTGGTCCGGACCACGTCCACTTAATTTAGTCCGGATCGAGTCCTGAACTTTGGGTTCAGTCTGTATTCAGCTGGACATTTCTGCTCCAAACCAAAGCTTGTAAACAAAACAACATGACAAAAGGTCTCTTCAGTCATTGGCCAGGAATTATGAGGATGAGGCAAAGAAACAAGAGGAAGACTAATGGAAGTGCTACGCTTTGCAGTCCTTGTAAAGATAGTTCATTTATTCAAACTTTATTTCGCTGACCAATTTTGAATGTCTGTATCAAGGTCAGGAACACTTTTTATTGCTACTTTGGTAAATTTTGATCCAGTTAATCTCCTCCAAGCATTCAGACAGAAGAAACTTTGAGCGAACCAGAGCGTAGTCAGATTGGAAACAAATTCCGACGATCTCAAAAGATTGGTCCGAGAGCGGTTCCTGGTGCTGGACCAGGGTTCACTTGGGTGTATTTAGACTGAAAAGGGCTTCTGGATTATCAGTGGAAACGAACTCTTGGTTCGCTTAAAGTGGACCAATGTGTCCAGTCTGAATACACCCTAAAAGCCAAATTTGGTTTTAAGTATTATATTTGGAACAATTGACGAAATCTGGGGCAGGAGAATTGTATAATTTTTTACAATTGGTTTCTAATAAAATGTTTTAATGTTGACCAGATAGAATTTGACTCCAACTTTTTTGCATCTTTAATGTCTCACATCTTTAAGGTAAATATTTTCTATTCTTTGTCCGTTTGTGCTTTTTTTTTTTTTTTTTTTTTACATGGATGCGATTCGATAGGTTTGATGAGCTTGATGTGGTTGAATAACATAACTCAGGGTAAGATTAATAGGCTGTTGACATTTGTGTAGTTTTTAAATAATACCAGTGATTATGAAAAGACTTGTTGTTAAAGCTATAAAGGAATTCAAGGTGGCCATGATTCAAGCTTTTTTTTTTTATGCTGTGGAAATGCGGTTGTTTATTCTTGTGTAAAACAAAATGAATCTCATAAACTGTCTATTGAAGAGAAATAAAAGTAGCTTTGTAAATGGTTTAGGGTTTCACAGCAAGCTAAAATGTTTGAGTTTCTTTAGCATCATTAATCACAGTGACATTGGAAGCCATCAGTCTAACGGATGTGCCTTGAGAAATTTATTGGTCGAGAGTATTTTTCTTTACTGCAGGCTGCATCTAATGATTCTTTTTATTATTGATCGATCTATCATTTCTAAGATAAATGTTCACATCCGTAACCCAGGGTCCAAAGCAATGTCTTTACATAGCTCAGTAAAGCCGGGCATTTTTACACTAAAAAAGCTGAAACTAGATTATGTTTGCCGTTCTGGTTTGATTTAGTTTGTGGAAATGACTCAACTCAACAAACGCAGTAAAGCAGAACTTCATTATGATTTAAAGGGAAGCATTATGTCTTTTTTGACTGAAAGAGCATTTTTTTTATAGACTAAAAGTTTTTAAGTAGAATGTTTTGGCCTGTTTTAGGCTTAAGTGTACAGTTTATCTAAAAAAAACACTTGGATATCTAAAAAAATTGGAAAAATAATGGTTTTTATTTAGCTGGTGAAAGTCAATACAGAAAGGAAATAAATAAAAGAATCTGATTGTTTTTTTGGTCAGTGTGGGGGGCTGAAGAGTCTTTTAGCTTTTCAAGCAGAATGCCTTATTAACTTTAATGATATACAAGAGTTGAACCCCTACCTCTTTTGACCATCTGTTTTCATAAAGGTTTTCTCCCTCCGTCTTAAATCATTTTTATTGACTTCTTCTAAGAACACGTCGAGTTCTAAAGCCTGTCTGACAGAAATGTCATCTTTGTCAGTCTAATTACAAACCATAGAACAAACAAACGTGTTAAAACAGTAAAAGTAGACCTTGATTCAAACCAATATGTTCCTCTAGAGTTGGATTTGTTTAACTCTTGGGTTACTTAAGAACTGCTCAGGTTACTTGTTGTCTATTCAACAACCAAAAAAGAAAATTGATGGATGAAACTCCATCTTTTACCCCTATCCCAGCATGAGCCATAGCTCACAATTGACAAAAAGGACTTTAAATACATTCACTCTGTCATCATGTTGCATTAAACAATTTCTTTCTAAATGGAAAATAAAAAATCCCATTTAATGTGTACCTTCTCTGTTGTGACTGATTATTTTATCTTTCCCCACAGAGGTTCTGATGAACACTAAAACCGAGACATCTGATCTCAAATGGACAATCTTCTCTCGCAGCAAACCAGAGGTATGTTACCCCCGACCTCACTGTAGAATCTATATTCTTAACACAGACCTATTGGTGTCTGTGGATTTCGGCCTCCAGCTGTTCCTTTGTTACTTTGCCTTCAAACAGCGCTCCTTATATGGTTGAAGCAACTGACAGAATAAAGAAAACACCAGACTAAACGTGCCATATCACATATATTAGAAGCAGATGCTTAGATGTATCCCATCCGCCTGTGGAGCCATTAGTGCCTGTTTGCCCACAACTTCAGGTCCTGGAGACAGAAAAAGACATATTTGTAATCCGATCAGCTGAAGAGTGGTTGCCGGGGTATTTCTGCCGGCGGTGTGTCGGCAACCAGAAATGCTCAACTTACAGATGGAAAGCAGTCGCATCGATGTTTTTCAGAGAGGTTTCTGGTGCTTCACAGAAATGATAAACAAATGTATGTACTCTGCATTAAGATGCGATGCAAGACACACTGACATCCTGAAAATAATTTGCACAACCTTTTCAGTCTGGAGCAGCTTATCAAAAGCTTTGTGTTGTCAGAAACGCGGCTGGGGTGTGTTTTTCTTTAACATTAACTCTGAACAAAAGAGTTCAAAACCGATTTAGCTGGTGATGACAAGCAGCATTGGAGAGATGCCATGAGCTGTCTGCGTCAAATAATGTTGACATAGAAAGGTTGCCATATGGTTCCTTGTTTAGTGTTAGAACATAATGACACCTTTTGTAGCCATTATTTATGGCATCTTTTAAGCCAGACATAATGCTCTGGCTTTAAATTTCACAGTAAAGGTTTTTTTTGTCAAATTTTGGTTATTGCTTTGTTAAATATCAAGTGACCCTTTTCAGTTTTGAGAGACATGTCGATGAACGTATCCTATCCATCTTTTGTCTATTTAAAATTTGGAGCTGAATCTATCAAACCGACTGAAAATAGATCTGGGACTAAGGAAGCTGCTCTTGGATGAGTGTCCATCAGCTGTGAGCTTCTTCTGGAAGAGGAGGCTGTCATGTTTAAGGGATTCAAAATATAATCTTGCTAAATCTATTGGAAACTGAAAGCTGCACTTTTGCTAAAAGCTGTAATGCCAAAATGTTACAATAATACTAAAGCAAGGATTTCTCACATCAAAAATACATTTGGATTTATTGTAAAAATAAAAAAAAATTTTTTCGTTAATATACACTATTTTCTGGTTTTAGATTTAAGAAAATGAATAAAAGAACGTGAATATGAGTGTTTTCCTGTCATTTCAAGGTTTTTCAAGTTGGTTACATTTTGAAAAAGCATAATCATTTCTTCTCCTTTGGGAAGTGTAAAGACATGAGGGCACTAACTTAATGCCATCTGTGAAAAAGTTGAAGTTGTGAAGAGAGGATGACTTCTACAAACAGATAATGGTCCTAAACACATCTCAAAAGCCACACTGTCAGAGCCAGAAACTGAAGGTTTTGCAGTGGCCTTCCCAATCGCCTGACCTCAATATCACTGAAAATCTATGGATAGACCTGAAAAGAGCAGTGGATAACAGACATCCCAGAAATCTGAAAGAACTGGAAGACCTTTGTAAAGAAGAATGGATGAAGATTCCTCAAACAAGAACTGAGAGACTCTTGGCTGTTCATTGGAAATTCTCCTCTGAGACAATTGGCCATTTCACATCATCCATCTGTACGCATTTCTGGTGCAGCTAAAAGGTTGAGCAATAATGAAGCTTTCTAGCCATGCAGTTTTTAGATAGAATCCGGCTCGGACAAGAAATCGAAGACTTACATGTCAGATTGGAGCGTAGCAGGGAGCTCGTGACCTGCTGACATTAGCTTCTACATAACAGATACAAGTTTTTACCTACTGGATTTTTTTGTCTGCTCTTGATACACAATGACTTTTTAAAAATAAATAGTCAGAAATACAATTGAATCCTAATTTTCTTTATCTATATTCATCATCATTAGAAAAATAACACAAGAATATGTTAAAAACTATTTTTTTTTTAAAATCGGACTAGATCTTTAAACTAATATTATTAGGTCATTCTATCAGTACTGGAGCAAACATCCAGGAACAAGGTTTCACCAAATGTGATGTTTAATGTGGAAGAAGATGGTGATACTTTCATAAGACCATTGCTGAAGTTTCATGATAGAAAACTGTTGACCCATTTAATACCTGCTGAACCTAATCCATTTCCACTTTTCTTCTGTCACAGACTACACACAGACTTATTTTAGAGACAAATCCAGGGAAGCTTAGTGGAAAATGTTGTGTATCTGTATCACAGACAGCATTTTGCTCACATACCTATCACAGCCATGCTTTTTGTTTTGGGTAAATAAGAAGGGAAGTTCTGCCTTCAAGTGATTCTGACCTGGCTTCTATGGCTTTGCTGCTTTGTAATTCATTCAGAGCAGCATTCTGCCTCACTCCACACATCATGTGCAAATGGATTTTTAACATTTTCCACATTTACATAAATGAATTTCAGAGCCTCAAGTTCAGCACATCTTGCTAATTTTTGCTCCTGAAATGTTAATCCGTGCTGGTTTTTCTGCTCTTTGGGGAACGTTTGGACTGATTTCTCACAAGTTAATATTAAAGCATTGTTTAGTCACATGTAGCCTGTGAACACAGTTCCAAATAAGTATAGATTTCTTTTGACAGTTTTTATCTCATACATATGTGTGATTGTACTTTACTCTGGAAGGGTGTTGGCAGGGAGGGGGTCCATCTTGAGTTCTGTATGCTGTGATGTCTGACAAGTGACACTTGGATTCCCCCAAGCTGAGCTGCAACTCAGCAGGAGGAATGATTTAGCAACTCAAGTTTCAAGTTTGGGCTGGATGAAAACCCTATAGCAGCCCAGGTTTGTCTCTTGGGTCTCTGGCAGGTGTATCACAGAGCTGAGCAAGAATTGCATCATTATTTTGATTGATAGGACTTATGATATGTATGACAGAAGATTTAAAAACCTTGGGGATAATTGTTGCAGGTGAATAAGAAATATTACTTGGTGCTCACACATTTTCTGGGTCATATGTGTTTTTAATGTGCAGTCTGACAACCCTTTGTCCTTTTTTCCTGTCAGTGGGAGGAAATAAGCGGTTTAGATGAGGAGGGCATCAGCGTAAGAACCTATCAGATCTGCCAAACGGACAGTTCTTCCAGCCACTGGCTGCGCAGTGGATTTATCCAGAGACGGGGAGCATCGCAGGTTTATGTGGAGCTGCGATTCACCATGATGGAGTGCTCCTCCAGGGGCACACACCACCGCAGCTGCAAGGAGACTTTCAACCTCTACTACTACCAGGCAGACTCCAATGAGGCCACAGCCACCTACCCACCCTGGATGGAGAACCCGTACACAAAGGTAACCACATTTACCCGCTGGTGTTTAGGATTAGTGTTGAACTGGTACAGGTCTTTTATGTTTTTGGAAATCTTTACTGTCTTTAAATGGATCTTATAATCAAAGAATACCAAGAATTTGATGATATATTTCTAATTTTACTCATTTGTCCAATAAATATAACCCAAAAAAAAACACATATTTGAAAAACGTTTACGACACGTTCCTAATTATTATGCAAATTATATATTTTTTACATTTATTTTTGGAGAGTTACTGCTTGAATTTGTTTGCACTGTGTCACACTTTTCAGCAGCAGAGATCCTTTATCTTTCCCATATTGCTTGAAAATGGTGGGTCTTCTTAATAATGTGGAATGACCATCTTTAGTGGTTTGGAGATTGATTTCAGGGATCCAAAGAGCCCCAAAACACAACATCCGCCATGGGTTTGATTGAAAAACAAAGAATGCTGTCTTTATGACACTTAAATACAATTTGCAGAATACATTGGAACACACTGTATTAAAATTACTTAAAGTTGGAACTAAAAAACGTCATAATTAAGCACAAAGCCAGTATATATTGTGTGAGTTGTTAGGCATCAAAGGCATAAGAAAAATGCTTCTTTTGTAGTTTTTTTTATTTCTATTGATTTAAATCTGAATACCTCATTTAGGTTTTTTTTGAAACTACAATAAACAAACAAGAAAACATCTGTTTTAATTCATTGTGATCTAAACTGTTTTATTTAAGTTTTTTCCTTTTTTTTGGACAACAAGACTGTATAAATCCCTCAAAAACAAATCGGCTTTGATCGTCCCATGTGTACATATCCAAGGAGTTTGCTCTTTTTGAAGCCTAAAATCTACTGGGAGTCTCTGTATACAACAATGTAAATAATTGCTGCAAGTTTTCCAGAACACACAAGCTTTCAAATGGAGAACTTTTCCCTCCAGTATGTGCTTGACTTGACTTTTGTTTATCCTAAAAGGTCAAAATCAGTTTGCAGAGACAGAAACATTTTCTTCTACTCTGTCTGTTTGTTTATTTATTTATTTATTGCATTTGGTCACTTTTATTCTTTTCCCAAGTCATGTTTTTCCCCCAGTCTGGGAATGGCCACTTTATCTACACTTAAATCGAATTCTCAACCTTATTTTCTTCCATGCAAATCATTTTGGACGCATTCACTCCAGGCCTGTTTGATCTTCACCAGAGTTTTTCCTCTGATAATTGCTTAGTTAGGTGGGTGTCTGTTAGTTCATATCAAGCTTGGTGCATACAAATCAAGCGGACCCTGGTTTGCATAAAAAATAAGGCTGTGTATTCGCTTGCAAGTGAACCCTTATTTGGTTTATTGCAGTGTGAATGCAGGTGGGTTTCCAGTGAACCAAAATAGGAAGGCAAAAGGAGTTCATGAGATATGGATTGTGAATTTAAAAAAAAATACAAAGATGTTTATAACCCAATCAAGAAAAGTTTGGAGAATATCTCATGGGCATCCTCTTAGATTGAATAAGCTTATTATTACGTGACATGAAACATATTATATTTTTTCTTATTGTTATGTCTCATCACTGCTTACTTTTCTTTTTATCAAATTTTTTTTTCTTTTGCAGTCCAGCAAAGTTATTTTTTTTCTGCTGAAAAACATGCTGTGGCTTTTTTACAAAGGCCAGAGATGTCAGAGTTCTGTGGGACACAAGCTGTAAACAAAGTGAAAGGAAAGATTTAAAAAAAAAAACAGAAACCCTATAAGTGTCCTTCAGAAAGAGTTAGTAGATGTCACATCTACCTAACAAAGACCATTTGAATTCTCAGTCCTGTGGGCTGGAATCTGTTAGTTACATAATACCTTTTCTTTTTTCTTCCTCTTCTAGGTGGATACGGTGGCTGCAGACTTTCTGCTGAGGAAGGGTGGGGAGCGGAAGTTTAATGTGAAGACCCTAAGACTGGGCCCTCTGAGCAAGCAAGGTTTCTACTTGGCTTTTCAGGCTCAGGGCGCCTGCATGGCCCTGCTGTCCGTCAGGGTGTTCTTCAAGAAGTGTCCTCCTTTGGTCAGTGCTCTGTCATCTTTTCCTGAGACTGTTCCCCGTACCCTTGTGCAAGAGGCGCAGGGTGAATGTGTGAAGAATGCCGCTCAACAAGGGCCTCGACCTCGACCACCAAAGCTCTTCTGCGGCGAGGACGGTCAGTGGGTGGGACAGCCGACCACCTCCTGCGCCTGCTTGCCTGGATACGAGGCCACCGAGAGTCAGACACGCTGCACAGGTATTTTCAAAATGACTTCAAACCACATAAACAGATGTATGTATATAAACTACACCCACATATGCTGCACAGCATACAGACTAAACATGAAAACAATGGCAAGATGAGGGTGGAGGTTCACTGAGGGTTGAAGCTTTTGAGAGGAAATGACCGACCAAGGAAGTTAATGAAGCAGGGCAACAACTGCGACACAGTGGGATACAAAGGGAGGTCAGCCTTAGCGGCACTTAACTCTGAGAGGAAGAGCGAGGTCAAAGGCTCACTGCTGCAACGTCTAATGCTTAAGCAGGAAAAGAATGAGCAAAGGAGGAATGAGGAGGTGAGGGGAGCAAACCAAGGTGGAGCTCCAGGTGAAGATTGCTCAAAGCGAAGCGCACAACACTGAGGGAATGAGCAGAAGGATTTACTCCGAAGTGTTGCTGCAGCTTTACCCTAATGAGTCCAATTAAAAAGTCACGTGTTTAGACACTGCACGTACGCACTCGCACACATTTTCTGATGAGCTCCCAAAAACAAACACGGGAATGCCCCCTTTTTTTCCCCCAGCAGAAACCTGATTTCATCTGTCTGTGTTTGGAGTCACCATTTGGTTTGATCTCGGTGTGAGGTCTTATCATTTCATTTACAATAAATAAATAGATAAATAAAAATTGCAACATTACGCATGTGGTGTAGTGCCATTTCCAGCATTCTGTCACCGAGCAAAGCTGTGAGGAAAAACATTCACTGAGCCATAAAAAGAAATTGACTTCACAGAGAGATTGGACAGTTAATTTTCTTCAGATGCTGCTTGTTTCAAAAACACATCACAGTTTAAATTCAAGCCCATTTTTGCTAAGATGCCATCATATCCCAAAGACAATACTTTTAATACCTGACACAAACGCATAGATTTAAACCTGTAAGACCTGTACCCATGATGCATTATAAAAAAAACAACTTAATTCAAATAATTAGGCCATATTTTTTGAGCTGAGCCTCTTGAGGACTTTAAATACCACTACATGTGAGAAGTGTGTGTTGCTGTGTGCTGGTGCAGCTTTCAGAGCAACTCTAAACCCATGATTACAAAAAAAGGTCAGATATTTACATTCATCACATCAACAATAATCTTTTGCCAAACTAAGCAATAGATGTCTTTGAGCAGACACGTTTTGGACACAGTTTTTTAAAATGAAAATGTGTGGTGGGAAGCTTAGACATGTAGGGCTCAGACCCAGCACAGAATCTTTGTTGTGCAAAGTGCCAAACGTAACATCTCACATCAGGTGATGACATAGCAAAACTGATAGATAAACAGACATTTAAATTTCAATAAGATCATTTAACTAGGGCTGCATGATATGAGGAAAACGTGTGATGCAAGGGATCAAAACCTACAATGACAACATGACTTGCAATTCATGATCAAATAGCAAAACAAAGATGCATCTTTTTCATCATTTCCATTTCATGTCAACAGTTTTGTTTAATTTGAATTCTACATAATTTGTACTCCAAATGATCCTCATCCATATAGGAGGCTGGTATCTAACAGAAAGTGCTCTATACCATTGGTCAACGATGTAAAGGGTCAATGCAATTGGTGAAATTTGTCTCTTTTAGATTTGTTAAATACTTCAAGCTGCCATTAGATTTTTATAGTATGTGAGTAAAGGTAAGGTAATTATTTTTACGCCAGCTTTTGCGATATGCGTATCGCTGATATTGCGATAATACATTTTTGATTTATGGTGTATAGTGAGTAAATTAATTTCAGTACTTGTGACGTTTGTTAAAACATATACAGCACTTTTCTAATGTGTCAAAAGAACGAAATTGTTAGTAGCTTTTCTTCCTGGTTTTGCATTCATTTAGGTCTGTGTTACATTCTTAGTTTTAGCTTCACACAGGCGTCATAGAACAGAAAGGAAATCGATAAACTGCACTGGTCTTTCACTGGGACTTCCACATGTTTGCCCTCTTCATTCAGATGTACTACAGGTAATCAATGATAGGCAGCTGTATGAGTCCATTTTTTTCTCTAAATTGGCAATTAGTATCAGCCTGATTACTATGATTACCTTGGTTTATTGCTCATTACCTGTTTCCGTGTGTTAATCTGCTACCATCTGCCTCCTCAGTAGTCTGGAACAATAGATCTTTTGCACCTTGGCTCAGGTCTGTCTACAAGAGTGTTTTGTGTGATGTGCCTGTGGATAAAGTCTAGAGTTAAACACAATGATGTCTTCCCCAGCCTGTCCTGTCGGCCAGTTCAAGTCCGGCACAGAAGGGCAATGCCAAAACTGTCCAGGATTCAGCCACGCCGCCAGCAGGGGCGCATCTGACTGCGCATGTCGCTCCGGGTTTCTGCGTGCACAGTCTGATCCTCCTAACAGCTCATGCACGAGTAAGTCTTAAAAACTGATCTTTAGCTCAAACATGGATGTGTTTAGCAGCACTGACTGTAGCTTCAGGTTGATGTACATTTGTTGTCTCTGGGGTTTTTTTTTTTTTCTCTGTAGGGACATAGATATTGAGTGACACTAATGCACATGAAGAAATTTGCATTCAGACAGATTATAAATGTGTGAATGAGATTGCTTTTTTTAATCGAGGTGCTCTACAGAACACGTGAAACAATGTGAGAACCCTGCATCTGGTTCTGTACATGCTCTTTTCACTGCAGGTGGGGTGAAACCGCTGTCATCGTCTGCCAATGTTCTTTGTAAAGACCTTCAAAGAGAGTTTTATTCCTAATTTATTTTTCAAAAACTTTTTTTGCTGTTATGAAAGTTTTCAGATTTTTACTTTATGTTTTCACTTTGCGCTGCATTTTCAGACAGCTGGGTAAAATTCCAGTGCTGTGTTCCCCTGAAAATACTTTACTACTGTTGCAGCATCAAGGACAAAATGACAAAGTGAGCTTTGATTAATAAAATGTGTGCTACTTCAAAATTTGCCCTATTCCATTATGTCAAATTCATACTTCAAATGCTTCCAAGACCGAGCCCGATATTTGTCCCTCTTGGGTTTTTTTTAGCAGGAACATTTTCAGCACAGCGTTACCCGCAGGCTCAGTGACAAGCCTCTTTCTCGTTGGCAGGAAGAGGCACTGATTCCCAGTGCCTGAGAGGCCCCTCTGTTTAGTTATGCTTGGCTTGAGGCAATAACCATGTTCCTATCATTTTTTTTTTTCAATGATCATTGTCATCTATGCTTTGCATGAGACCGATTGGATCAGTGAAATTCTGCGACATGTGTGCTTCTGCTATGACGCAGAGCCACTGCATGAACATTATTCTGCTTCGTGACTAAGTGTCTGAGGGCATCTCAAGCTTTTATCTGAAATTGAGAGCAAGTGGGTTATAAAGCAGTAAAGCAGCTAAAGAGGAAACTGAGGGGAAAAAATCTATGACTTCACTTTCTTTGATTTATGTGTCAATATTTAGAGAATAACTAGAGACAGAATACGTTAAATTAATTATGTAAGGGTTGCATTTATCCATTACATGCCATTTAGTTTAATTAAATTAATCTTTTGAGTTATTTTGAAAGAATTCCCAGTAATCTTTTGATTATGATTGTCATTTATGGCCAAAACCTGCCAGAAGACAGACGTGGCAGTAGTTCATTCGAAATTTGCCTCTGAGTTATGGGTGGGATTGTTGGCGTGGAGCAACTCTGCCCCCCCTTTCCCTCTTCGCTGCTTGTGGCCCTCCCAGCGTACATCAAAAATACGCTTTTTTTTTGTCTGCTCCCAATTCATAAAAATTCAAATTAAAGCTTTCTTTATATATGTTGTCCATCATGAGAACTAATTAAAGTTGTCAAAAACCCCATTTTCATCAGAGTGGGTCTTTAAACTCTACAACTAATTGAAGAATTTGTTTTTGTAGAAACTCCTTCAGCTCCACGCGGCATCAACCCTCGAATCAACGCCACCACTCTCACTCTGGAGTGGAATGAGCCGCTGGATAGCGGCGGCAGAACCGACCTGAGCTACGCTGTCAGGTGCTCCATATGCAGGTCACCCAAGTCGCCCTGCCAGCCCTGCAAAGACGGCGTCAGCTACCGCCCTGCTCAGGAAGACCTGCTGGTTCGGAGGGTGGAGGTGTGGGACCTGCTGCCGCACACCACATACACCTTCACCATTCAGGCTCTCAATGGGGTGTCTAAGCTCAGCAACAAGGAACCTGCCAGTGAGAGCATCAACATCACCACTAACCATGAAGGTGAAAGATGCAGGTTACGATTTCACCAGTGGTAGAGAGTTTTGTGTGGTATTTATGACTCTGTGGCCCTCTGTGCAGTCCCATCGCTGGTGTCTGTGATTCGGAAGAGTGACTCCACAGAAAGCAGTCTGACTTTGCACTGGTCCATCCCACCTCAGCCACGCTACAACGTCCTGCAGTATCAGCTCCGCTACTGTGAAAAGGTAACTCAAACAGGCCCCAGCTTGTTCACAGCCTCTGCCAGTCTCCAAACCCCCTGCAGGTCTAGCAAAAGCTAGAATTACAAGCAGGCTTTTAGCCTCCAAATGAATACTTTCCAAGCTTTTTATTATACCGTTTCATTATTTCATTTCATTGAGATATTTTATCCACCAACTGAAAGATTAAATCAGCACCAATGACTAGTAAAGACAACAGAAACAGCAGCAAATGATTCAGAGGTCAGTCTTTCACCAACTGTAAGCCTTGTGCCTAGATCAAAAATCACAAATGGCTTTGGTTTAAGAATACTGTATTTTCCAGCTGCAGCTTTTACAGAGCGAGCAGCTTGTTTCTCGTTGAGCTTGCATTTTTTTCTGCAGTGCTTCAATAAAAATAATAAACAGATAATAAAAATCAGTAATACTCCTGCAGGGTGTAACAGCAGATGAGCAGAGGCAGCAGAACCGAATGAGGAAGGATTCTAGGCTGAAGGACTTCTGAAGGCCACTTCCAATGACACTGCTATGAATCATGCAGTCTTGTAGATCTAAGACTAATGAGCTGGGTGTGTATGTTAAACAGAAATTATAAATATAAGGAGCTTGTGTTTGGACTTTCCTCTAAAGCAGCCCAATGTGCTTTGATTGTGCAGATTGTGATGCTTGTGACGATGTCGTTGAGCGAAAACTGTGTGCCAACAAAACATGGATTCAGCTATCTCAACCAAAAAAGGAATTTACTTAACCAAAAATAAAGCTTTTGTTCAAAAAATTGTTATCCTCATCAATAGGGAGAGAATGATTTTTAACCTTGCTTCTTAGGGGAGAAAATCTATCTTTAGAGAAATTGAAGGTGAGAAAAGGTAGGATCAAATTCTCCGCAGGCATACTTTTGAGGAATGCTGCAGTGGTAGTGACCTAGGATCAGCTCGAAAGGAAATTAAATTGATGACATCTATTAACCAGCACATCTGTAAGACCAGACAACTCATCAGTGTAAAGGTGAGAAGAAGTCACCCTTGTCAAGTTCTTTCATTCTTTATTTCTAAAAATCGAACTTCTCTTAAAAAAGTTTACAAAGTCTTTGATTCTGTTGCCATGGGAATATATCACTTCTCTGTTGAAGAGAAAACCACAAAGAAAGCTCCTGTCCTGATGGCTTTTCTCAGGACATGTTATGTTATCATGCCGATCATTTCAGTGTCAGACCAAATCAGCTCTTCCAGCGTTTTTTTATTTTGAAGTTACCATGATTTAGACTCCGAATCACAGCCTGTCATGATTCTCAGTCTAAGCAGAGGTTTACAGTCCTTACATGACTGTCTCACTGTTGTGATCTCATGTCATAATTAAAAACATCAGTTCCTATTATGTAGAAAAGCTCCAACATTTCTTATGTTGAAAGCGTGCTTTCTATAAATGATAGAAAATCCAGTAGATTGGGTGTTTCCAGATTTAGATTTGATCCTGTTTTTGACATACAAGCATTTTTTTCCCTGTTCTAGTCCACAAGGGTTCTGCAGCAGGAACAGAAAAAGATTTGTTACAAAGTAAATACGCCGGGCAGGCCACAAGCTCCCTCCATTCTGATGCATCCACTTGTAGACGAGGAGATCCATTTGTTTTCCTCGCCTGAGCTGGCATCGGGTTCAAAACTGAATGGCTGGACTGCTCCAATGTTGCTCGCCATTTTTGTAGCACTGGTAATGTTAGGTTGGGGTTGTGAGGGGCAGAAAGCCAGCGGGACGATGTGTAAAAAAGATGACTCTTTATTACAGGTGATGGGAAATGGGGGTGGTGTTGCTCCATGCCAAAAGTCCCACCCACAACTCTAAGGGGAATTTGTAATGAAATACTGCCACTCTGCAGAAACTATGTCCTAGAAAATGACAGTTTTGGGGAGGGTTTTTTGGCTAAAAATAATCATAACTTAAAGACCACTGGGAATGCTTTACAGTAGACCAAAAGATGATCGGAGTGATTCTATGTTTCAACACAATGAAGTGAAAAAGTAATTATATGGTTTTGTACAATGGAACAATTTAGAAAGTTATTGTACAAACATTTTGATTGATTTGTAGTGTTTCACTCTCTGCAAAGGTTGATTTTTGCAGATAGAATAGATACGCACGAATAATGGCCCTGTTTGCTAGCAAAACTTCCCATCAACCAATCGTGTTTGTCTTCGCTCCTCTATGCATTCCGGGGAGCGTAGTCAAGCTATATTGTATAACCATTTTGCTTTGCTTAATGCGCTCTATAATCCTGTTGGCTTCATGTATGAAAATAGTTCATTTTCCATTCATCAATATTGCACATTATAATCTGGTGCCTTTATGGTTGGAAAAAATACATTACATTTAAATCAGCTTAACAGAAAACATCTTTTATTTAATAATTTAAGTGTATCCTGAGAAAACTTATATTTGGAGTTTACATTTGCATTCATTTGCATCAGTTTTGTACACATTGTGATCAGATAAAGTTATTGGACCAGCTCCAAACAGAGGCTTTACGACGCTCCCTTCAGCTGAGCTGAGCTGTCAGTGTTTGAAGGTGCTGCTCTGTGCTGCAGTGCACTCTGTTAACAGCATTTATAAACTCTGTCTTGAGGTTTTAACTCATGGTTTTACAGGAAAACTCGATGGTGTGATGTCAGACAATCTGCTCATCCCCCCTCCAGGACATTAGTAATACACAAGAAAGGAGGGGTCATGCTTTACAGGAGCCTGCAGTGACTTATAAAGTTGTTTTGAACTGGCTGCAGCAGCTCAGAGTTCATACTTTTTTAGCAGGAGTGTAACTGATACTATGTTTTAAATATTTTTTCATTTTCTTCAAGTCGATTTTAATACTCACTTGATTTTTGGCTAGCTTCACATTTTTTTTTCCCCTGCAGGACAGACGCAGTGATGATCAGTGCTTCTTCACGGAGAGCAGCAGAAACCAGGTGGTGCTGACAGACCTCCGCAGGGCCACTCAGTACGAAGTGCAGGTTCGGGCTCGAACGCAGGCTGGTTACGGCAGCTTCAGTCCTGCAGCCATCTTCCGCACACTGCCTGATGGTGAGAAAAATGCTCTGAAGAAGATTGTCTCTAAGATTATCCTGTCAGAAAGACTTCTTTAAATCCTTATCTGCATAATCAGCTCCTAAACAGGTTTTTAAGCATTTTTTTCTTCTGTGTCCCTCTGACTGACCTTGCTTTTAGTCTAGAATATTTGAAAGGATTGTTGACTCTCAGTTTTTGTCTCCTCTCATTCTCAACTGCCAGTATAAGCTCCAAATGCGGTTCTGTTGACGAATTACTCTGACTTCCTTGCTCTGTGTTTTTTCTCTCCCTTCCTGGTTTCTTTTGTCTGTCTCGTCTGTCAGGACATGACTCTGCCTCACAGTTCTTGGTGCCTGGCATCCTTATCGCTGTCGGGATGCTGCTGCTCGTCACTTTCGTCTCTGTGGCGGTGTACTGCATACGGTGAGAATATGGGAAAAGGAAAAGAGGGAGAGGAGAAGACAGATTTGCAAGCAAAATAAGCTGACAAAATGGCAGGAAATGAGGAAGAAAGAGGGGTGGAAATCGAAAATTAATAAGAAGCGTGACCTGCGTGTTATGGCTTTGCACCGCTTTGTTCTCCTGTTTATACATATCTTGTCTTATCAACAGTGGATTTGGACCGCGTCACCCACATTGAAACTGTGACGAGACAAAGCAGTTCTCATGATTACTTTTGCTTACACAGCTAAAAGCTGCCTGCTCTCCATAACACGCTCTTTAGACGCTCATTGTTTGGATGCTGCTGCAGGCGAGAGGACAGGAGAAAGTGCCTGCATCTGTTTTACAGAGAGATGACAATGAAGGTAGAGGGCAGGAAAAGACAGGATGCAGGCGTCCCAACCCTGTTTCCACAGGACAGGAGAACAATAGCTGTGACCTTGTGACTCCGTCGGGCACACACAAACCAGAAACTGAGGCCCAGATCTGCCATGGACCGAGGGTGGTGCTTTTCTGCTATTTTAGGCTTCTAAGGTGGGAGAGGAGCGGAGGAAGGCGGGGATCCAGTAGCTACAGGCTTCTTGCAGGAATGAGTAGAATTATAATGGAGCCACTCGTGTCAAAGAGCAGCACCTTAGGGGTTGGCTCGGATGTACCCCGTCACTGCAAGTCACCTAGTGTTGTGTTAAAGATTTCCGAAGATTGTTTTAAGCCTCCTAAAGCCCTCGAGAACAAGGCAGATTTCTGACTCAAATATAATAAAATAGAAGAGATGATGATTCATTTAAACAAAGAATGAAATTCCCTTTTTAGGCACGGCATCTATTTACATCCCAACACATGTCTGCTTCACTCCTGCGAGACAATTCTTCAAAATAGTAAGATTTTGTTTGGGGAAATAACAGAATCATCATCCAGTGTTTGTTTTTGTTCAGCATTTCCAAACACTGGGAATTTTTACAAATTTTAATCACCATTTATGCATTTCTGATGACGTTTTCTTGTATTATTAAGACCTGGTGCCTTTTTGAATTTTGAAACGCTAAATTATTCAAAGCTTTCAAATTAATTTGACCATCTGGAAATTGTAAAATTAACTTTACTGAAAAAAAAATTAAAAAAGCACTTTATTCTGTTCGCATTACTGCAGCTGTAGTTGGAGTCCTAGTGTATGGTGGCCCTAAAGTTCAAATCACTTAACTGAAAAACTCACATTATCAAAAAACAAAACAAAGAAAAGAAAAATATTACATTCTAGCAATCAAAGCAAAATTCCAAAAACCAAAAAAACTGAACACATTTCCAAAAGAAAAAAATAAACTACTGGTAAATTAAAAGGAAACGTTTGGAGGAAAAAAAATACAAATAAATTTTTTTTTTAAATGAAACAAAACAAGAAACCGGAGAAGGTAGGTTTTATGGGACATCACTGATTGAATGATGATGTTTGAATTTTGAAGAAGAGGGAAAGCAGAAGATGTTTTGTCTGAACTCTAGTAGAAAAATTAACGGAACAATCACTGATTTTTGCAGTGGCCATAGCCAGATGCTGTCTGAAGATATTGCCATATCAAATAAATTCTGGTTCAACAGGTGATCGAACGTCATCATCCAATCAGTGATGTCACATCTTTAATATGTTGTCCCTTTGATGTGATTTGGACTTCAGGGCCTTCATATTATCAAGCTGATTTTTATTTCTTCCACTCTTCCTGTTGAACTTATGTTGTTATTGAATGTTGGACCTAGTCGGGATTTGAACCAGTAACTGCTATATTTTGATAAAAGCCCAGTTCAGGTCGCCTCTGAAAAACAGTTTTTTAACTCTCCAATTATTTTTAATGTGTTACTAATAAACAATTTATTTGTTTGTCATCTAAATTTTTTGGTGTTTTCATCTCATTATATTATTGAGCCTCTGAAGGTTTTGCCACAAAGTCCGGCTAAGCATCGATTCTCCAGTCAAGTGTGCTGCCACCCTAATTTTGTTAAAGTCACACCGATGTCTTTCTGCCTGCAGCCGACACAGTCGCATGAAGGATTCAGAGCTGAGTGACAAAAGCGGCCAGTTTCTCGTCGGCCAAGGTAACTAATCAAAAACACCGAACAGTCATTTCTGCTGCAGCCAGGCTCTTTGGTATCCACACAGCTCTTTGCTTTCTTTTCCCACGGCTCTGTTTGTCCGTCGCACATAGGGGTCAAGGTTTACATCGACCCCTTCACCTACGAGGACCCTAATGAGGCCGTGCGAGAATTTGCCAAGGAAATCGATGTTTCCTTTGTCAAGATAGAGGAGGTTATTGGTGCTGGTGAGTCTCAAAGCTGAGCTGTTCCCTCTGATAACGACTATATAATTGTAATGCATTGTTCTGTTTCTGTGTGTTTCTTTTTTTTCCCTTCGCTTTGAAATGAGCTGTCCCGCATTTATGCTGTTTAGTGAGTTAAATTAAATCAGAGTAATTTAAAAACATTTTCTGGACTCTTTTCTTATCAGCGCAAATTCAATATTGGGGCAGAAAGAAAGCAATTAACTGATAAATATGTTGCAGACATTTAAACTAAAGGGCGCCACTTGCTGCGAGCGAGCTTTACATTCTCTAAATAGCACGCTGATTCTCGTAATGTGGTGGAAACCAGGTTAACGTGTATGTGCGCGCTACAGGCGAGTTTGGCGAGGTGTGTCGTGGCCGGCTGAAGATCCCAGGAAAAAAAGAAAACTACGTCGCTATTAAGACTCTCAAAGGAGGCTACACGGACAAACAACGGCGGGATTTCCTGTCTGAGGCTTCCATCATGGGCCAGTTCCACCATCCCAACATCATCCACCTCGAGGGAATCATCACTGCCAGCTGTCCAGTCATGATCCTCACTGAGTTCATGGAGAACGGAGCTCTGGACTCATTTTTGCGGGTCAGTGTCACTCAAATAGCATGAGGCCAAACAAACCGGGTCATTGTTTTTCCTCCAGCTAAAGTTTCTCTCCTGTTTTTTTGTTTGTTTTGCTGCAGATGAACGACAGCCAGTTCACTCCCATCCAGTTGGTGGGGATGTTGCGGGGCATTGCCTCCGGCATGAAGTACCTAGCAGAAATGAGCTACGTCCACAGAGACCTGGCTGCCCGAAACATCCTGATCAACAGCAACCTGGTGTGCAAGGTGTCGGATTTCGGCTTGTCCCGCTTCCTGCAGGAGAACTCCTCCGACCCCACCTACACCAGCTCATTGGTGAGTCTGCAGCCCAGTTCATGGTGAAAGATTTATTTTCCATTTCCTGCAAGCCAATATTCTCAGATTCTAAAGTTAACCTTTGATTTTTTTTTTTTCTTGTGCAGGGAGGGAAGATCCCAATCCGCTGGACAGCCCCAGAGGCAATAGCCTTCCGAAAATTTACCTCAGCCTCAGACGTGTGGAGTTATGGCATAGTTATGTGGGAGGTCATGTCTTTTGGAGAGAGACCCTACTGGGACATGAGTAACCAGGATGTAAGTTTTAGCATGAAAATAATCTTGGACTAAGAAATGTTGTCTTTCTGATCATATCTTTCACTTTTTCTCCCAATCCTTTCCTTGTAAGGTTATTAATGCCATCGAACAAGACTACCGGCTGCCCCCGCCGCCTGATTGTCCCACCCACCTGCACCAGCTGATGCTGGACTGCTGGCAGAAGGACCGCTCGTCGCGTCCCCGTTTCTCTGACCTCGTTAGTGCTTTGGACAAACTGATCCGTAACCCTGCATCATTGAAAATAGTGGCTCAGGAAGGAGCAGGGTAAGAGCGCAGACGCTTGAACTCTGTGCTTGAATGCATGCTGCATATTTTCAGAAATCCTCACAAGGCTCGCGCCGCATCAGGAGTCTGACGTCGGCAAAACTTGCCTTTTATCTGGACTGACTGTAGGCCCACTTTTGTGTTACCAACACTGACCTTTAAGTAATGACTTGTTATACAGCACAAGTGTGACCCGGAGGAGGGGAAAGCACGTGTAGGAGTACACATTATCATTAAAGTGAAAACTAACCGTCCTCTGAAAGTGCAAACGGTAAAGTTTTTCTGAATTTGAAACTTAAAAAAGAAAAAAGATGATTAAAACATAGACATGTTTGAAGTCTTTAGCTGAGTCCCTTCAGTGCTGTTTGTGAACACTTTGTCTGAAGTATTCCTGACTTTCTCTCAAAACAAAGGGCAAATGCTGCATTTCCATCACGGCTCTTTCACTGTCATTTGTCTTAATGATGCCTCCAGGATCCATTTGTCAAAGTGATTCATTTCCAAGTGACAGACCAACTGAAGCCAGCAATGTTTGGATTTCACGTCTGAAAAGGGCCGTAATGTCTCTTTCTCTGAGTCCATTTAAAGTTCTGACAGTCTGAGGACAGACATTACCCTCCTACTGTCCACTCTTGAGATGCCACTCTGCATCCTGCTGTGCCCTGTCAGATGCTTGCTGTGCTTGTTTCCCTGCCTTCACATTCTGCCCGTCAGCTGGAGGCTCGCAGCACAGGGTCCCCCACCCCTGACAAATCTCATTGTTTGTCCCTGTCAGTCACTCAGTTACACATTAGCTTACCTTTAACACCCCCCAACTGGAATGTTGCTTCAGGACGCGCATGAGCTTAGCTCTGCTGTTTCAGTGACAGTCTATGTAAGTAATTTCTATTGTTTCTGGACTCTCTGCCCCCTCAGGCCGTCCTACCCCCTGCTGGACCAACGTGCACCTTTAGCTCTCTCCCCATGCACATCGGTTGGAGATTGGTTGAGGGCCATCAAGATGGAGCGTTATGAGGACAGCTTTCTGCAGGCTGGCTTCAACTCAGTGGACCAGCTGGCTCAGCTCAGCACACAGTCAGTTCCTGTTTCCAGATTCTTCTTCTAAAATTCTGATGGTTTTATTTGCATTTTCCAATAACGCAGTTTAGTTTCCTACGACGGAGTATTAGGGTAACCATAAGAATAGAAAATAGAACAAATCTACGAGAATAAAGTAGTAACATTATGAGACTAAAGTGGTAAAATTATACGAGAATAAACTCGTACAATTGTGAAAAAATTTATAGAATATGGAGAATTTGGGAAAATAGTCATACATTTATGCTTCAAAAAGTTTTGAAGAAGTCGTGCTTTTTCCAAAATGTTAAATTTATCTTTTAAAATGTTGCAACAGAAGAATCAAATATAACCAGTTTAATTTATGCTGCAGACAATTCTGAGAAATCAGATAGACGTCACAAGACTCTCGATGAATTTTTTTTACTTTTTATAGTAAATGTACGACTTTACAACTTTTTCCCCATAATTGAAAGATTTTATTTCCAAAAGATGTGTGACTTTTTATCATAATAGCACAACCTTTTCCTTGTATATTTTTTTTTATTTTGTCTCATTATTTGACATTTTCATGATATTTCTTTGTTTTTTTCTCATAAATGCACAATATTTTACTCATGATTATATGACTTTTTCATAATTTTATTAAATATTTCTCATTTTACAGGTTTTATCTCAAGCCTTTTTTTCATTATTTGTATGGAATTTTTCTTATTTTATGGCTTTTAACTCATAATTGCATGACTTTATTTTTGTAACATTTTGACTTTTCTCTTTTAATTTTATAGAATACTTCTAATAATTGCACGACTTTAGTCTTGCAAGATTTGTACTTTATTTCTCATAATTTTATGACCTTATCCTCAGACATGAAGTTTTCTGCAACAATTTTCATTATAATAAATGTTGTTTTTGTTTGTTTGTTTTCTATTCAGAGATCTGCTGCACATGGGCGTAACCCTGGCTGGGCATCAGAGGAAAATCCTTTCCAGCATCCAGACACTGACCTTTCAGAACAAGAACACAACAACTGTGACTTTCTAGCCGTCCTGCTGTGAAGAAAAAAAAAAGCATGCAGGTGTGCAGCAGTTTGTCGAGATCCGTTTGGGTCCTTCTCTGTAACCTACAGACTTCAAGAACGCCAGAGAATGTATTCCTAACCTGGGAAAGGGAAAAACAACTTAGCCAATGACTTTGACTAATGAGGGGTGTCTAGAGAGCGGCACTAACCTGTCTCCACGAATGACTGAGTGTGGTCGAGCAGACCGACTGCTACATTTTTACATCTCTCAAGGAGCCAGTATCTGTGCCAAACAAGAGCAGTGACACGTCACAGTTCACTCACTTTCTGTAGTTTGTCTCTCTTCTAAAAGTGGTCTGTTTGCATTTTGGAATTTCAAAAGTTTCTGACTTCCAGCTATTAAAAAAGAAAAAGCAGGATAATGTTCCCATATGACATTCGTTTCCACATTGAAGTGTTAGTGAAAGAAGCTGTGCTTTCATTCAGGGTTTCTTCAATGAGTCCCTCTGGATTCATCTCCTTCAGACACCTTTCACGGCCTCCTCTTTTACTCAGGTGTGATGGAAGATGCTTACGCTGGACTTCCTCTGACCAGACTCCTCCTCTTCCGCAATGTGGCTCCGCCTCCGTCAGTACAGGCGGAGAGAAAGAGCCCAGAGACATATCAGCACTTTCATTTCAGAGCGAACCCTGGTGATCCCATGTTTTTCTGTCTGCTGGCAGCTCCGTTTGACTATAATTGGCCTGAACAAGGACCAGGCGGACACTGTGAGCTCAGCAGAGATGGGGTTTTTCTCTAAACGGGAACATATATGGCCTCAAACTCATCTTCTTGATATTACGGATTCATTTTTGTTCTCTTTTTCTGTATTCTCCATCTTCTTGTGCCATTATTTTTGTCTTTGTGATCTTACATTTTATAAAACAGAAATGTCTCCTGATGAATTCAGTTCATCTCATTTGAATATGTCTTACAGGCTTACTTTGTTGCATCCTTTTGTTTTTGGGTTGTTTTCCTGATTAGTTTTCCAAAGCACACTCTGTCCTTTGCCCCAAAATGACATAAAAACAGGTTTTCCATTTAGCATTCAGAGGAAATCGCAGGTTACAGCAGTATCTGATACATTTCAGTGTGGGATGCTAATGACACTGTTGAGCTGCTTCTTATTTAGCTGACAAATGCCCCTCACACTTAGACTTCAGTGGGTTTCTTCTCCATGATTCCCAAAACATCCCACAAATGCACCTGTTTTATATATTCAACACAGAGAAAGCAGGTCAACAACGTCCCCTGCTCTCTCCGTGGAATGAAAAATCATGTCTGTAAGTGGAACACGGTTTAACCCCACACCGCAACTCCTGGGTTGCATCTGTTGAATGTTTACAGCAACCCTTCTTGACATGTAGGTCATAAATCATTTTCCCTGCTCAGCATAACATTGCCTCTATAAACGTTGGGACTCCAGAAAAGAAAAATTGCAAACATTTGCAATTGGAGTGCAGATCAAAATGATTATTCATTTATGAAATCAAACTAAAATCCCAACTTTGTTGCGGAAATGTTTAATTATGAGGGTTTTCTGTGTGTAATTAAAAAAAGATTGATGTAGGGCTTAATTTACATGTTTTATTAAGGCTCTTAACTAAGAAGAATGAGGACTAATAAGGATACAACCCTGCACAAATCTGTTGAAAGATCTTTGCCCAGTTTTTTTTTCCAACAAGCTGTTCCAATTCATTCTTTCATTTTTTAAAGCAGCCTTTTACCCAGAATTTATTCCATAAATCTTTGCAGAATTGAAATGTGAACAAAATCAAAATACTAAACCTTTTTTACATATTCAGACGAGACTTCCTGTATATAAAGTAAAACAACAAGCCCATAGCATGATACCCCCACCACCTTTGCAGTTGCACAGGAATTTCACTAATACTTTCTAAAATCTTTCACTGACCATTTTTCACAGTGAGATTTGTTTTGAACAAAATGTACTTGCTGCTGTTTTGCCATTTACAGTTAAAAATGCATTTCATTAAGGAGAGATCTCAGGAATGTAAGGAAAGACTTGTTTTTTAAAGAAAAATTTGCATGAATTAAGTCCATAATATTTGGCGTTTAAGCTCTGGGTTGATGACATGTTATGTGCCCGTGATGAACTTGGACCATCCAACCCCGCTATAGCCCTTTCGGGATCGCTGGCTTGCTGGAACCTGTCCCGGTTACTGTTGGGCGAATGGCAGGATCCACCATGGACAGATCACCAGATCACCAAATTTTACGCCCGTAGTACAATTACATCACTTAACCTTAACTTGTTATTGAGTGATAAAAAAAAATGCAATGACGAAGCAAACTGGATCAAGAAATTGCAGTTTCCACTTCTTAAGTTTTTGAAGACAAGCCCCCTATAACTGCCTTCTAAATACAACAGAGGTCAGAAGACATTTCAATCTGACAACATTATCACTGCATAATTACTTTCAGATGCAACTATGGCTTCAGTTATGATTAATCATTTCAAATCATTTCAAAAGGTAACTTTTTTAAAAGTATATAGTTATTCAATTATGACTTTAAAAGAGAAAAAAACCCTGATGTACCGTTCACCTCGTCTTGTCTGTACCATTAATTGAACCGGTTGACTTTAGTATGAACCAGACCGTACGATTGATGCGATGGAAGAACGCTAAATCGCTAAAGATTCTTTTTTTTTTTTATCTGCACTATGCCAACATTTCTACGAATAAAATCTTAAGAGTAGTCTTCTATACACTCAAGAGAATACCAGGAAGGCCTTGACATTGAAAAATCTTTTACTAGGCGAGATTTTCTGAATAATGTATATCTACAAAATACCCTATTAATATGAAATGACGTATACACACTGCCGAGCAACATATGCTGCCAAACAGACGGCATCTTTATCAGGAAGGGCCCTGCAGCTACCATCAGTGCAACACCAAATGTCTGCTTGTGTTACAGCAGTGTGAGTCTGTTAAGGAGTATACCTGCTGCACAGTTTTTATGCACACGTGCAAGAAAACGGTGCTGCAAACGGCTTTAAATCTCTCTTTGCTTTCAAAACACATGAGCCAGTTCACATCTCTGCCTATAGCTTCTTCGTTTGTTTGTATTTTTCTTTGCCCGTTTTAACTCAGATTTATTCGGTGCATCACAATCATTATCTTTCGTCCTGGGAAATGAAAACGGCGGCAACGTTTCTACTTCTCAGTCAATTAATGTGTAATCATTTTTTCAAGGTTTCGGGGGATTTAAAGTGCAATCTATCTGACACGCATTTCAACTTCAGTAAAACATCAACATTAAAATCCATTTACAAGTGAGGTTTTCCTGAATACATTTTCTGTCCAAATGGAAAAGGGACCATAATGTCACTCGTAACCTTAAATCACCCTTTTCTACCGTCTTTGAACAAGCTTCAGTGCTAACATGCAAGAGACATTCCTATAATGATCACAGGAAATCTGCATTTTTCTACTTTAAAAGCATATTGAGAAACCGAATGCTTAAAGTGTTATGCTTAACACTGAGCACGCCGGCTATTAGATCGTCATTATAAAGATCATCAAAGACTCGGCTTGTTTACATGTCACATGGTCTCTGCAGATGTTCAGACTCATCAGTCATTCTCGCCGCAAGTGAAGCGTGAAAATTGCATAAATGAACATGGATGTCAATGTATGAACGTCTCTGGGGGGGGGTCCCAGTGGACCTGAAGGGGAAAATAAACGATTTACCTGCCTGCTGTCTGCAAGGGAGCAGGCTGTTCTGTTCCTGCGACCTTCACGACCACTAACCTTTTATTCAGTGGAGATCTGCAAACAAAGACGCAGCAGCAAAAAAATAATATTCTGAAACTTCTGGGCTTGTATGGTAAATGCTAAATAAATAAATGTTTCATCTTTGGCTGCTTTTCAGCTAATCAAACTTTAACTCAAAGCTTTTTTAGGGACCAAAATGACGATAGAACTGCAAATGAACTGCTATAGAACTGCTACACAAGAGTGGCTTCGATTTTAAATGAACTCATTCATGACCATAGAAGCAGCAGGTCAAATAACGCAGGTATTTGAGCTTTGCAGAAGGTGCATACTCTGAGATAGCAAAGCGATAGCTTTCACGTTGTCAAATCCTTCCTTTTGACTGACAGGATTCCTAAAGCTGCTGTTTGTCACTTTTTTGTTGGACAGAATAGGTGTGAGCAGACGGCCTCTCCTCTATAAAATTTCCTTTTCTGTCTGCATTTTTTATTTTGGAGATGATGCATCAAATAATTTCTTTGACAGTAGATTTTCAGGTAAATATGGTTTCCAGACATGGAGGTTGGCATTTTTTGCTAACTTTAAATGTCATTTAAATACTGTTCTTTTCAAAGATCGGTCACCTTCCTGTCCATCAAAAGCCATGCTCGCATATGGGAGCAATTTTAAGGGGTAAAAAAAAAACATTTGAAGTCAAGCTAGTGTTTATTTTTTGAAAGAGCTGAACCATATTACCTTGAGGCGCACAAAAACTGCAGTTTGTGTAACACACAACCTTCTGTTTAAGTGGTGCGTAGTGTGTAGTTTAGTTTTCTAGGCTGCTTCAACCTGGAAGTCTAAGAGAAAGAAGTTTAGATGTAAGTATTGAGTTGTTGCATGACTTTTTAAAGTTATAAAACCGATATTGTGTTTTTCCTGAACACTGTCAGCTATGCGCTAACATAGATGACCAGCAACTATTGATGATGTCATCAAGCGGTAGCAACGTCCGAATTTGAAAACACTTTTTTTTTCCTTATCTCTTCGCTTGGAGGGTTAAATTTAGGGGTAGGTAGAAGCCGGGTCGAATTTGACCTATGAGTTGCTCCTGAAGCTACAGAAACACCGTGCACATGACAACACGCTTGTCGTGTTTATACTGGCCACGCAGGGAGGCCTTGCTTTTGCTACTGTTCACTAGCGCACGTCCACCACTGACAGTTGGAAGATGCTTGTTGCGAAATCTCAAAGTGGTGCAAATCTTGCTCCAGGCTTTTTCTTTTACAGCTGTATGTTGATCTATAAAAGACTTATATATACCTCCGCCCGGGAACAAACTGTAGTTATTCAGTTCTTCTCTGTGATCAATTTTCAAATGGTTGGCGCTTCAGTGAATTAAATAGGACGCCCTGATTGGTCAAAAAACGACCTGTTTTAAACTTTCAATGCATTTGTATGTAGAGTCCAAAAACAGTCATAAAGCGCTGGGGAGTGAAGCGTGAACACAAGAGGTTTGAATGTGGAAGCCCAAAAGAAAACGTCGGGTAAACTGAAGAACAAACTGTTGCCATGTTGAGGGGAAACCTTGGAAAGGAGTCAAATGTTTAAAATCTGACCACATCAGATTTGTGTACATATAAGGAGCATTGTAGTGAAAAGAACATAGAATGACTCTAAACAAGCTGTGGAATTCCCTTCCTTCTGGTTGTTGGCTTGACCATCACTGGTTCTGCCTCTACTCAGCCAGCCACCACTGTTTGAACAACTGAGTTTGAATGTCAGAAGTGCTTTTCAGGAGTAAGATTTCTGCTCCGGAACTTGGCTTAGCCCCTGGTTTCTGCTGTGTGAATGGAGCTGGTTTAGAAAAGTGCTCCCAACAGACCTTACAGTCTGAGGCCACTGAAGTAAAATGTCCACCAGGGTATTTTTTTCTGCTGTTTTCTTTGCGCCTCATGTAACCAACCTGCTTCTCATTTATCCTGTCAACCATTTTTTTTTAAATAATGAGGAAGAAACAGGAGGCCGTAAGGCCTAAAGTTGAATCTCGCTCCCCCAACATGTCCCAGCTTCACTTTCTTCCAGCTTTTCATCTGGTTCTGCAATGCCCCCCTTCCCCCAGGCCTTAAAGCTTGTCCTCTCCTCTGTTTTCCTTCCTAGTCCTCAGCCTTTTTAATCATAAAGAGATGTTCTTTTCTTCTCCTGTGCCTTGGGCTGAGAGCAGCTTAAAGCGCAGCATAAGCTTAAATTCTCTCACACACATGCGCTTTGTTTCCTTCTCCCGTCCCACAAAGCAGCCATGGCCAGGCTAAGCTGAGAGACCCACAAAGCGTGTTTAAATTCATGGATTAATGCGCTTTGATTATCTCTGCGCTCTCTGACTCATTCATCTTCTTCTACTGCTCTTGTGTGGCCCACAAAGCCCCACAGGTGGAGATAAACAACGATGAGCAACTTTAACCGGAAGCTGTTTTGATATCCCACCGCTTGCATGACTCCCAGTGCCCGGATTATGCAGAAAAAGACGAGCGTTCAACTCTGGTTTCTACTTCTGTCAGGGCTTCAAGTGACCCCTGACCTCCGTGCAAAAATCCAGCTCAGCTTTGTCTGCGGGCCTGAATAGACGTTCATTAGAGCTGCTTTTAGGCTCCAAATGGACCAGGCCAACAAGGTTTTCTTGCCTTTGCCAGATTGTGTCATTCCTCTCACATTCCTGTGTGCATTGAAGTGTGAAGACCTTGTGTGTGTGTGTTTGTGCGCTGATAACCGTGTGATATGTGGGGGTTAACCAGAGGGACAGGTACCTGTGGGTTTTAAAGTGGGGAGGGTGCAGGGTTGACAAAAACTGGTGTTTCAGGAATCTTGAGTCTGTATCAAACAAAGACTGTTCAAGTCACAAACTCTGCTGTAGATCTGGGAGCATCACAAAGTTCCTGTTTCCACCAGGGCTAAGCAGAATAGGAAGAATGTTTTACTGTTTTGGAATGAGGGGTTTTTTGTTGGGAGCCCTGTGAACTTTTTTTAATCAAATTAATTGAAATGAAGACAACTGGGGTTCATGATTAACCTGAAACTGGTGCGACTGACAAAGGACAACTAAGAACACGACCAAAACATAATCACCAAACGAAACCACAGAACCCCCACGTCCCTTTTGGATCTGCACCGTTTTCCCAGCAAAAACGGTTTTGATCTTCCAGTTTTCAGCCATTCCCGTCCCTCTCTTAGATATTTCTGAGGGAACGCTCCAAAAAGCCTGCAGAGAATATTCTTCTCACGTGATGACCGCGCTGCGACATCAGAGGATCCAAGTGGAGAGCTGCTTCTCTCACTGCCCCAAATTAAATCTGATCACCGGGAAGGTTGTCACTCCTCTCCTCACTCAGCCTGTCTGTTGACTTTGCAGAAGCTCCTGCCACGTCGTTCCTGAAATTGACTTTTTTTTTTTTTTTTTTTACTGCAGTCTCAACTGCTCAAATTAAACTTTTAAGAACTGAATCTTGCCTTCATGCTGTAGCACAGTTTTGGAGACACATAGTATTTTTAATCATGCTCTTGATTCTTCCTATTAAATAAATCAACAAGCTCCTGCTGTCCCATAAATGTAAGCACTGACTGTTCAAATGATTCACATCATTTACTCCAATCCTACCTCTTTCAATCTTTCTTAAACATCAGTTAATTCAAGAAAAAAATAAAAAATGTTACAAAGAGATGAAAAGTCAGATTATTATTGTTCTTACAGCACTGAAAACTATTTAAAAAGATTCGAATATTTCCAACAAATAAAAAAGATCTAAAATTATTGCAAAAGTTAAACTCAAAAAATGTACCAGTTCACATTACATATATCTGCAAAACTACTTTGTGCACATCTGGCGGTAATAATAATGATTGGAAAATTATAAAGAAAAAAAAAGTTTTAGAGCAAAACGATGGCACAAAAGCAGGAATATGTCAGAAACCAGCACCCAGAAGGCAGAAAACCAGGTTTGTGGCAGAAACTCAAAGGTTTTATAAAAGATATTAAGACGTATGAGAAGTAAAAAGGGGAACGATGTAGATGACTTGACAAAAAGAAACTGAAAACAAGACGCTTTGACACTGAGGATGATGAACTGAATAAGCTGCTGAATAATAACTGGAACCTGATGTGACAAGAAAGAAAAAGCAGAACATTTCAAGAACATGAAACTGAAAAAAACTAGCTCAAACAAAGGGTACAATCATTACAGTACCCCTCCCCAAAAGTGCAGATTCCCTGACACGTTTACAACAGCTAGAGGAAAACCAGAACACAATCAAAACCAGACACGTTTGAGTTCAGAGGTATCATGGAACCCCTCCTCAGGAACAGAACAGGAAGAGGAGCAGTCCAGGAACCCTCCTCAGGGACAGGACACATGAAGAAGTGATTGTGACCCCAGCATTCCCTGTCAGGAAACACAGATGAGGTGGGCTGGCGTTACGGCGTGGAAACCTTCATCTGGTGTGGTGTGGACCGCGTGGAATGCCTCAAAAAAAGTATATGATCTCATGTTGAACATTCAATGCGCTTGATTGACAGATTCTTTTGAGAACTGAGGGTGTGAACTTCCAGCAAGATCACTCCTGATTGACAAGAGTGGTTGCTATGGAAACGTTGACTCAGACCAATCACTGCTTACTGAGAAATTCAGGTTCCAAGATGGCGACGTTCGTACCACAAAGAGAAAAGACTGAATTGACATCATTTAGCTGGACGTAAGTCATTTTCTATGGATGACGTCAAACTCAATCGGTCCAGTTCTCTGATACAGTCGGTGGTCAGGTCATTCTGTCAGGAACTGGTGGTGAAGGACCTAATATAAAGGCGACCAGGCCTGTGGTGCAAACTTAAATGGTTTAATAAATAAACTTAAGCTTGAGTAAACTGTAAAAGAAGAGAAAAATCAAGAATACAGCTGAAAAAACAATTTAAAACAAATCACACAACCCTTACAGGGTTTTAATGGAAGGCAAGTCATCCATCGTTTGATCTCAAAACTATAGAATTTGCGAATTACTACAGTTATCCATGTTAGAAAGTGACACATGTGACACACAGGATTCAAATTTAATGGGGTCCAAAAATTCTGCAGTGTTGTTTGAAGATTTTTGAGTTTCAGTCTCCTTGCAGACTCCGTTTGTTCATCTGTGGTGGAGTGATGGAGCAGTGATCCTTTCTCCTGTCGTGCTTTCATTCCTGTCTCTGCTTTTTTTAATTAAAACACCAGCCGTCAAATAAGTCCTTATCTTACAGTCTAAATGAAGCTGAAAATTATAACGCATGACGAATTCATGTAATTAGTACAAGATGAGTGAAGCAAAATACCCAGTGTCTTGTTATCATGAAACAATTTTGGGGTTTTTTTGTACATAATTTAAAAAAAATGTCTGTAAACACGACTATATTGTCCCGTGAATATTCAGCCTTCGATGTCAACATCAAAGACTTTCACCACTTGAATTTTTTAAAGTAAGAGACTTTTGAGGACAATCCAATCACACGTCTTCTTGATTTTTTTTTTCTTTTGTTTTCTGCGTTCTCGCTGCCCGTGACATGATGTCGATGCTGACGGCACGACTTCACACGCAACCCAAGAATGAATGAGAAGAAGAATGACAGGTCAAAGGAGAGAGCTAAAACCACGACACATGACATGACAGGAGAAAGAAGCATGGAGAAATATTTAGACTGGGGGGGTTATACAGAAATGCAATGAAGGTGTGAAGGAAAGATTTCTTCACACCAGTCAGATTTTGATCTATTTTAAAAGTGTTCCCAGTAGTCTTATAGTTATGTTGATGCCACTTTTAGCCAAAAACACACATGGATCTACAATTTTGTGCTGAATTTTCTTTGTATATGTAATGTTAGAACATGAAAAACACAACTTTCATCGAAGTGGGTCTTTAAAGAATAAATCAAGGAATGGGACACAGAATGTGGCATAAATCCCCCAGTCATTTTGTGCAGAAACATCTGTGACCCATTTCCTGTTTGTGTATCTGATTACTGATCAGTCAAAAGGTTTATCTACAACGAATGAGTTAAACTCCATCAGCGACACTGAATGCCTGTTTCCAAGTTTCCATCATCAGCCTTCAGATAGGGTCTGATGGATATGTCCCATGAAGAATATGGACGTTAGCCCCTTCAGGATCCACAAACAGCTCCTGCACAGGTGTCGGCAGGTTCCTGCTCGGTCTCAGCTTTCAGCAGCCATCCATCTCCCCCGTGGCGCCTCTTTGTTTTCCACTCCACAAAGATGGGCTCTTTGCCGTGTGAGGGGGGGGGATGAAAGGAATTTGACCTTCCCGCTTCTTGCCCTCTCCGTTGGGATAGCCTCATATCCTAAAACTCAATCAGAATGAATCAGGGGATAAATTAAAATCCTAGAAAAATGATTACATCACTCTGGAAGAGGTGAAACTCAGACCTAATGAGGATTCTGTGCGTCTGCTGTTGAAGGAAGTTCATGAAAAGGCCATGACGACAAGTGACAAACATCTCAGGTTAAAGATGTTTCTGCACAGAGTGATTGATCACCTACGTGATACTGGTCCCTGTAAGCGGAGATTGATGGGTTTACTTATCAGCATTGGGTTCAACCTCTCACAAAGGCCTCACCTTTGCATCTCAACTCCTCCAGCGTGCAGAGAAATCTTTGGGATCCTCCTACGAAAGCCAGCAGAAGCCATCGTACCACCAAAGAAGACCTCAGCGGGCTTTTTTCCCCCCGAAGTCTGATCCAATCAAAGGTTGTTGATCTTGCAGGACATGTTGATATATAGCATCAAAGCCCTTATTTTTGTGGGACTGAAATGATTACAAGAAAGTCTGCCCTTTATATTTATGCTTTAAACATTTCTGTTTACCTGGACAGAACGTCTCTTGATCTTTTTCAACGTTTTAATTATAGTTTTACAGACTGATGGAATAAATAGGCAATTTTCAAAAGTGTTTACAAAGCAGGAGTAATATAGTCAGAGCCACAAACAGTCGCCCACATCTGGTATCACAACTCTAAGGGGAGATTTTGTGCTTAAAAGTGAACTTTCATGCGTGCATTTCCCTTTACAGCAGGAGCAAAAGATTAAACCAACCCCTTCCACCAAGCACCACCACCTCCCCCCGCAGGAGCCCTGCTGGTCCTGAGGGGCCCCCCGAGCTGCGCCCGCATTTTCAGCCTCCTTCCAGTCAACAGTCCATCACAACTTCAGTTTATACTGTAAAAACATGACCACTCACGTTTAGCGCTGACCCCGTGAGCACGCGTGTTTTGGCGCTCACACTGAGGCAGTCTGCGGGGCATAAAGGCGCGCCTGTGCGTGCGCGGCGCTGCGTTGGAGAGCCTTTGCCCACATGGAAATATGAGCGAATCGCATATGGTTATGATTTAAAGCGGCATCTGGACGCAATACAGGCAGGTTTGAGAGGCGTGTGTGGCTGTGTGAGCGGGTGCACTATGGAAAGTAATCAGATTACAGTTTTAAAGAAATCCAATCCCGCTGCTTATCTTCCCCTGTTTTGTGGAAATTCAACTGTGTCGCGCGCTCCCTCTAGCGTTAGGAAGGCGAAACTGCCGTTTTTGACAGCAGAGGTGGCTGGAATAAAGGAGGTAAATAATAAACAGAGTGACTGAGAGGTGCAAGCTGGGGAGTGGGAGTGCTGGGGGGCAGGCCAGTCTGCAACGATCCGCACATGTCAGTCACGCCTGCAGGGAAGCCTTTTGAAGCCGGCTCGATTCCCTCACGGCAGCGCCTGATCGCAGCGTGCAGCCTGCGCCACCGCCTGGATGGACACCACCGCTGGGAGAGGAGGTGTAGGAAGAGGGTTTCTCATCTGCAGTCTGCTCATAATTGATCCAGACCTTTTTTCAGGGCAACATTCTCGGGTTTGAAGCTAAATCTGGGCTCTTGTGTGAGATTGTCAGCCTGACAGTTGGGGCCACTTTCCTCAGGATCTCCTGAAATAAAGTTAATTAAACTTTTTTTTTTTTTAAATGTTGAACATGATCAATTGCAAGCGCCTTTGCATAAATACTCAACCAACATGACCAAAGAATATTAGTGGTTAGTAAGTAAAACAATATTATTTTATTTGCCTTTTTCTTCTCCATCCCTGTCACACTCCAAACATACGTTCATAAATAAAGTTTTTTTTAAATTTACAGATAAAAAGATTGAAAAACATTCTGCACAAATTTCCTCCATTCTACTTTATTACAGATTCCCTGTCTAGGCTGGATGTAGGCACAGGCAAGGGAGAGGCAATGCCTTCCCAAACGCAGAGACTGACCCCTCAAAACATACCAAAGACATGGCTGCAGTACGAAAATCCATTCCATCCGTTTTCTTAACCAGTTTAATGTGTTAGTTATGAGACGTCATGGAGCGGTCGCCAATCTGTTGCAGGGCCACAACCTCACACACACCTAGGGACAATTTAGAGTCATCAATTCACCTGTGAAGCATGTTTTTGGACTGTGGAGAGGCTGAAGTCCCTGCATGGAGAAAGCCCACATGCACAGGGAGATCATGCAAACTTCACGCAGAATCCAGGGCAGCACTAACTGCTGCTCCAACGTGCAGCCCCATAAAGAAACATTAACACACATATTTAAAACCTTTAAGCTCACTAAACTGATTTGGAACCAAATGTCAACTCACATCAGACTCAAAACGATTCCCATTTCTTCCTGACGGAAGAACATTCTGTTTGGTTTTACTAATTATGATAATAATTTATCATCACAATTCTATCTGATAAACCTTCTGATTTATTAACAAAATTATATTAACCAAATGTAGCAACAAAACTCCACATATCTTTGAATTAATTGCTTAAATCAGACAGTAAACATATTTTTCTCAGCTCCAACAAAAAAGCAATTAAAACCTATCAACTGTCTCAGCTTTACAGACTAACATAGTGTTACTTTTATTGTGTTGATTTTTATTTTTGTATTCCAACCAACCTGCCATAGAAGCTCCTTTTTGACTAAAAACACCTGAAAAAAGGTTTAACAAATCGGAACACTTTTGTTATTATTAATTTTCAAAGGAATAAAACAAAAGTGGGTTTTTTGCCCCATTTTATGGGGCTTTCATGCCCTAAAACATGAAATCTCCATTTCTGGAGAACGATGTCTGGGCGCCATCTTGTCTGCAGCCAGGTCCCCCTCAAAATTGGTGGTCCACAAAGATCCAAAATTAACTATAGACATACAAATTACATGAAAAAAACAAACAAAAAAATGAAATAAAAGACAAAAAAACATAACATTGAGTGGACAGAAAGACAAACGAACACATAAAAAAAGATAAATGCTGCTTCAACAGGGCAGTGTTCTTACTTGGTTCCTGTTCCTGTAGATGGAAGGAGAAGATAGATTTTATGGATAAATGAACTGATATGATGATCCTATCTTGAAATGGAGTCAAACGTTAAAATACAAAAATCCTTGGATTATTGTTTGGTTTAAAGCTTTTGTAAATTCTGAGTGAAGACCAAAGAAACAGCAGCTTAGATATTGGCTCCATTCTTCCACAAACTGAACACAAGGAGAAATACTTGTTGTGGAAAAAGGCCGTAAGGATCCATCTGTTTCAGATGCTTTCGTATGGATCATTTCATGTTCTTTATACATTCTCATCCTCCCATCCAAAACTCAACCTCTCATTGTACATTTTCAGCGAGCCCGAACAAACGTTAGCCTTCGTTTCCTGTTTTGAGCTGATTGAGCTGACCTGTGGTCCTCTGCTGCGGCTCATCTGCTTCGAGGCTCAACATGTGGTGAGCTTAGAGATTTGGCAAACCTTAACCGCAGTCATGTTTTTGGTTTTTCATTGCTGTTGTCTTTCTAGTCAGTTCCAGCATCAACAGGTTTCAGAAATCCCCCTCAAATGACTTTTTTTCCCTCTAAAAGTGTTCTCTAAAAGTGTTCTGAACTATCCTTTGTTCTTCTTAATGTTAGACCTCAGTTTGATCTTCAGCATGTCGTCGTGCTCACGTCGATAATTCTAAATGCACTGAACAGCAAGCTTGTGATTGGCTGGTAATTGGATCAATATTCAGCTGAACAGGTGGGACTTTTTTATTGTTGATGGTGCTCAACAATTGTAGCTTACATGTCATGGCTTTTCCAGATTATTTTATTTCAAGCAGTGATTGTAGACAATTGAAAAAAACCCACATATATATCAAACACATTTTAAAAACAATGACATTCACAGAAATCTTTCATTTTTGCTTTTCCCACATTGTTATTATGGATTTTTGGGGTGTTTGTGCATCTGGTTATGATCCCCAAATGTCATTTGCTGCTGTTATCCTTATGTGCGACTTCAGCAGAATGAACAGTAAATCCTCTCCTGATTTGAAGCACAACCGACTGAAGTCAGCTACTTTTTTCTTAATCTACTGCTCGATTGTGTGCCAGTAACTGTCTCTTACAATGAAAAACCTTAAAAATATGTTATTTATTGGGGTGTTTCCCAAATCAACATATCATCAGATTTGATCTTAGCACCTCTGTGTTTCTATTTTTGCGTAACCAGTGTAAGAAATATCATATACGACAACCCAGATCTGATTTGTGATCTGTTCTTTGTCATTTAATGTTTCATGGAAGAACTGGAGCTGACCCCCTCTCCATTCCTCCTTTTTAATTTAAAATGTTAATGGTTCTGCTTGTAATAAGGCCCCGTTTTCTAAGATCTGTTTGTTCACAGTTTCTGCATTCGGGCTTTTAATGTAAAAAATACTCTGGTGTGTGAGGAGAAAAGCTCTGCTTCACTACAACAGAGAAGCTGAATGAAAACCAAGACAAATTGAAAAGTGAAGTGTCAGCTCATAGAAGGAAAAGCAAAGGCAGAAAATAAAAGAGCAAAAGGAAACAAAGGCTTTAAACATAAACCTATTTAATCACGTGCAACAACCCAGAGAAAGATATGTGCTGTCAGAAGAAAGCGACATGGAAAAGAAAAGTACTGAAAGCAGCTCTGGAAGTTTTACATTTAAAATCAGCAACAAGTAGAAAATCATGAGATGTTTCCCAATTATTTAGATTTAAGGAAAACAAATAATATGTGGTGCTTTTTAAACTTCATATTATATTTTATTTTGCTGTTCTTCTGGATGGTTTTAGTTAACATAAAAATCTATTTTATTTTAACATGTGAGATTAAAGCGATTTATTTTAAAATAATAAAAGACATATTGAAGTGATTGTTGATCTTTGTTCATCACTCATGAAAAATCACAATAGATATGATTAAATAGAAAGTTTAAAGACCCATTCCAAGGGAAATTGTGTTTTTAACATGTTCTAGTGGCATTTTTCCTATGATGAAAGATATACATAAAGAAAATTAGGTATAAAATTGCATCTCTTAGTATTTCTTTGTTCAAATCCTTGTGATTTAGGAGCAGATGAAAAAAAAATTAAGTTTGAGAAAAAAAAACGTACTTGTGACGTAGAAAATAAGCTACAAGCTCCTTGCTCTGCTCCATTCTGATGCATCCACTTGCAAACAAATAGATCCATATATGTCATTGTTTTCCTCATCTGAGCCACCATCTGGCTCAAAACTGTACAGCCGCATAGCTCCAATACTGCTCGCTGTTTTTGTAGCGCTGGTAATGTTAGGTTGGGGTGGAGAGGAGCTGTAAGAAGAAACTATGTTCTAGAAAACGACAGGTTTAGCCTAAAAATGGAATAATTCTAACTAAAAGACCACGGAGAACACTTTTACAATAGATCAAAAGAGGATTGGAGTAGATTTATAAATACAAATACGTTGAGAGAGGAAATAAAAAGTCAGATCAAGAGACAAGATTAACAAGCTGTATTCAGGACAATATTTTGAAAAGGAACGTGGCTACGAACAGCAGCTCACTGCAGCTGAAGCAGGACCTTTAAAATTAACCCAATGACAGATCCCAGAGATCAGGCAGCTGAATCCAAGTATGTAAATACAGCACAAGAACAGAAATACCAACTGCATTTACTTCAGCTAAAAAAGGAAACTTCTCAGGAAAACAAAGAGCCTTAGAAATAGGATCAAAACAACTTCAAGAACCAGATTTATGATTTCATCTGGTTATTAAAAGTAACTGGTCAAATAAAAGCTGAAAAAGAGAGCAATCAGTTCTTAATCTTATTGACTGATCTATTTATCTACACGCACACACAAAAATAACCATAAAAAGTTAGGAAATGAGATGAAATGAAATGTTGGTGTTCAGGTCACCATTATTGCCTCACACATGTGTGTGTGTGTGTGTGTGTGTGGGCCTTCCTTCCACATGTTCTAAAACATTCATGTTAGATAGATTGTTGACTCAAGAGTCAAACCTGCTGCGGCCTTTCATGTACTCCACTGAGACCCTACAGGAATGCTGTAATGCTGTACAATCCTTCATCCCAGTTAGAGAAGGATCTACTTCTGTTAGCAAAAAAAAAAAATCTATGCAATTTATAATAAAGATGTAACACAGACATGAAAAGGTTCAGAATACTAAAAGAAAAAACTCCTAAAGGTTTTTCTTTTACAGTTTTTCATCAGGAAAATACAGGTCTGGACTAACTAAGATACTGGGATACTCACATTTGTACTGCATGAGGAGATCAATTCAACTAAAGTTTCTTCTATTTTTTGTTCATTGTGTATTAAGAACAATTTAGAAGCCTGGAGCTTTTGAATGTACATAAGTTTTTCCACAAAAAAATGAATTTTCTCTCAAAATATTCAGGCTAAACTGTGATCAGTAAAAATGTTGAAAAGTATTTTCTAAATGTTGCATTTTTGTTGTGGATATTTTTATCATTATTATTTTTTTAGAAACATAAATGAAATACCAAAATGCTGTCTACAAAATCTTTTTTAAATTTCATATTTAAAATCTAGTTACATCACAAACAACAAAATGTATACATAATAAAACCTCAGAACTTGTAAAAATAAGTTAATTCAAATAATTAAAGTAAAATATTAAAATGCTGCACGATATTTAAACCTTTTGTCTGTAAGTCTTTACTAAAATCCTTCCACTTTAAAATATTAGAGAGGTCTGTAATGTTCATCATAGATACACTTTAAATATGACAGACAGCATGTAAAAAACAATCCAGAAAATCACATTGTACATTTTTAAAATAATTTCTTTTTATACCAGAGCATAAAATAAGTATCTCCTACAAACAAGCAAGAATTCTGTTCCTCACAGACCTTTACCTGGGACTCATTCAAGATCTCACCTAATGATATTGAGAACAATGAAGAAACAGTCCTGAATCACACAAGGGAACTGATTAATGACCTGAAGCAATCTGGGACCACAGGAACAGAGGTTACCATAGCAACAAACAACATCGTTATGGATTCACAACCTGCAGCGCTCCAAAGGTCCACCTGCTTAAACTAGCACATGTTCATGACCATCTAAAGTTTTCCAGAAACCATTTAGATGATCCAGAGGAGGACTGGAAGAAGGTCATGTGGTCAAAAGAGATCAAAATGGAACTCTTTGATATGAACGTCGCTTGTCATGTTTGAAGGAGAAAGAATGCTGAGTTGCATCCCAAGAACAGGGGTGGTGGTGGATGGAAACATCTTGTTTTGGGTCTGCTTTCTGATAAGAAGGCAGAAAAAATAATCTTTATTAAGCTCTCGAGATGATCTGCACGGAAGAAAGGACCAAAATAATGCTACAGTTCAAACCTGGAGAAGACCTACAGGTAACGTTTGATCTCTGTCATTGCCAACCAGGGTTACATTACAAAGTATGAAGGTGAACTTTTTTTTTTTTTGACCAAATACTTTTTTTCTTTTAAGATTGTGCAGAGTGATTCTTGATTCGCTTTTATATTCTGCAGTTGTCCACTGGACAAGGAATTTCATTATTTGCTCTGTTTTAGGTTGAAATAATCCAACAAAAAATCATTGTAACCAAACATTTCCAGAGAAGCGTTTGTGGTTAAAAACCAAAAACAATCTGAGAATTTTTTTTTTTTAAATTGCACTAAAAATCCATGAAAAAAACATAACTGAATTGCAGAGACTGTTTGGAAAAGATGTGATGTTGGTTCAAAGCTAGCAGTAAAAGTGGTGCAGAGGCAGTGCGGTTCACTTCTGATCGGAAGGCTGCAGGTTCAGGTCCTTCCTTGCCTGCACAAATGTCAAAGTGCAGTGGCAAGTTGCAGAACCCTACATTGCTTCTAATAGTTCTAGGTTGGTGTCTCGCATTGGCAATGGAGCTGCCTTCAGTGTCTGTGAATGTGTTTGCATAAGATAATGAGACTGTCCCAGTAAAGCACTTTGGGCCTTAAAGCAAGGCAGCGAAGTTTTATATACAGTGAGGCAAATAAGTATTTGAACTCCCTATGATTTTGCAAGTCCTCCCTCTTAGAAATCATGGATGGATCTGACATTTTCATCTTCAGTGCATAGCCACTGGGACAGACATCAATTAAAAATAATCTGTAAATCGCAAAGATTTTTTTTCACTATTTGTTTGTATGCCACTGCTGCAAAGAAATATTTGAACACCTGTCTATCAACTAGAATTCTGACCCTCAAAGACCTGTTAGTCCACATTTAAATTGTCCGACTCCACTTATTATCATAAAATAAAAGCAAATGTTTGAGGTCATTAGCTGCAAAAGACACTGTCCACCCCAAACAATCAGTAAGACTCAGGACTCAGCCAAGAATGACACAGGAGGAGCTGATCTTAGACCTGAAAAGAGCTGGGACCACTGTTTCCAATGTTACTGTTGGTAATACACTAAGACGTCATTTGAAATCATACATGGCACTGAAGGTTCTCCTGCATAAACCAGCACATGTCCAGGCCCGTCATAAGTTTGACAATGACCATTTGGATGATCCAGAGGAGTCATGGGAGAAAGGCATGTGGTCAGATGAGACCAAAATATAACTTTTTGGTCTTAATTCCACTCTTTGTGTTTAAAGGAAGAAGAATGATGAGTACCATCCCAAGAAAACCATCCCTACTGTGAAGCATGGGGGTGGTAGCATCATGCTATGGGGTTGTTTTTCTGCACAAGGGACAAGCCAACTGCGTTGTATTAAGGAGTGAATGACCGGGGCCATGTATTGTGAAATTTTGGGGAACAACCTCCTTCCCTCAGTTAGAACATTGAAGATGGATCTTCCAACATGACAATGATCAGAAGCACAGCCAGGATAACCAAGGAAGAAGCATATCAAGGTTCTGGAGTGACCCAGCCAATCTTCAGACCTAAATCCAATAAAAAAATCAGAAGGAACACAAACTTCATGTTTCTCAGCCGACAGCCCAGAAACCTGACTGTGTGGAGGAGTGGGCCAAAATCCCTCCTGCAGTGTGTGGAAACCTGGTGAAAAACTACAGGAAACATTTGACCTGTGTAATCACAAAGGCTACCAAACATTAACATTAATTTTCTCAGGTGTTCAAATACTTATTTGCAGCAGTAACATACAAATAAATGTATTTAAAAATCATACAAAGTGATTTCCAGATTTTGTTTTCTGTTGATTATTTCTCTCACAGTGGAAATGCACCCAGGATGAACATTTCAGACCCGTGAATAATTTCTAAGTAGGAAAACTTGCAAAATCCCAAGGTGTTCAAACACCTTTTTGCCTCTTTGTAAGAATACATTTACCCTAAAAACCTATTTTTAACTCCATGTTTCTTTAAATCCATTTCTTTTCTAATATTTATAAAAATTCTTTTGCCACTCCAGTGTTTGGAACGGTTTTTAAACTAACTAAAAAAGTGTTTCTAATGAGGAACACAATTTTAGAGTGTGGACTAAAGAAGGTGTTTGTTTGTGCCAAAATCAAAACACAACTCCAACCTCTAGTTTGAACTTACGTTTCCTTTCAGTCAGTTTGATACGCAAACATTTTGATTAAATCGTCTGCATTGAAGTTTCCACTGCACTCACTTTTGTGGTGTTGCTATTTTTCCACAGTGATAAAAATAACATTTTTTTTTTTTGCATTTGGGAAATTAATGCAAAAAAATAAAAGGAGTAGTATTTCTCACACCTCCCACACACCTTTTGGTTAAAATGGTTTGGATGGTTGTTATCACGTTTTAGTTACCCAAACTTTGCAGATCACGGTCACAAAACTATTATCTCTCATCTTCTTCTTCTTATGTTGCTTTTCTTCTAAGAAGTGCTACAGCTTTCTGTAAGAAACCTTGTTTTGAAAAACATTTTGTTCGTTTCTCAGTGCATATTCCAGCTAAAATGAGAACATATGTTCATAATTTCTAAACAATTTCATTAAATCTTACCTTCAATCACTCACTGGCATCTAATATTTTTCTTATCCTACATTCATTGCCTTAAATTGTTCCTTTCATGGCTTAATATGGAGGGAATTCTAGGCCTCATTTGATGAATTGATCTATATTAACGAAACAGCTAAAATGATCAGTCTTGAATGAAATTTGAGCAGTTTTGTTTTTTTCTGCTATTTGTTTTAACCAGGTATTGTCTGTTCCCAACTTTTTTGTTGTTGTTTGTTTTTACATGTAAGACAAACGTACAAACATACATTACATTTTACATTTAAACATTAATGAAAACTTTATTTTTGATATTTCTCTCAACTTCATCTTGATCTGTTTTTGTGTGTGTGGTTTAATGACTGACCAGACTGACCATCCACAAATGGACATTGAAAATCCAATGACTCTTTTGCCGAACCAGAAAAACAGAAATTAATAACAAGTACCTCTATATCAGTTGTGTGAATTTGGATATATATGGGGGTTTGTCTCTTTCTACAGTGGACCCACTCTCACTACAGATGAGCCATCCACCCACTCATTACTGCACACTATGTACAAGTTGGAAGAAAACCTTGACTTGTTTTATTGTTAGAGCGACTAAATCTATCCACACAGTTACGCAACAGCGCACTAAAAACAAACTTAACTGAACTAACCCAGATATCCCACAGTTACACAATAAATCTCCATCCAAACCTATATTTTTTCATGTTTTTCCCACCTTGCATTAAACAAATCCCACTACTTAAAGCTGATGGAGGCTAACATTTGCCCACTTTGACCCTGGAGAGGCTGTGCGCTATAATTTACAGTGGAACGATCAAGGTTTGACCTCCAGCAGCTGCCCGTGTGACTCTGGTCAATCAAAAGAGTGATTATAGCAGCTTAATCCCAGCTGATCTCTGCCTTTAAAAGCCCTTGCAGAGAGGCTGCTGATGACAGCTGGACGATAAAGGAAGCTGAGGTGGTGAAACAGAGGCAGAACCGCGCCGCAATGTTGTCAAAGAGCTTGACGACTGTGCCTTGATGAACTTAATCCACCCATTAAGCCATTAAGAGTGCTTTTCTTCTGTATACAGTCATTTAACCCTTAAAAGACCCACTCCAGTGAAATTAGTGTTTTAGGAGTTTATCATGTTCTTGTGGCGTTTTCTCATGGTGGAGGGAATATATAAAGAAAACTGAGCTTAAAATTTCATTTCTGACTATTTTTTATTCAAATCATCGTGAATCAGCAGCAGACAAAAAAATTCAATTGGAAAAAGCTTGTTCTTGTGACATAGAAGTTACAATCACAAGTCACAAGCTCCCTGCTCCATTTCGATGCATCCACTTGCACACAAATAGATCCATGTACATCATTTTCCTCGTCTAAAACTGAACGGCTAATGGCTAACTCCAGTCTTGCTTGCCATTTTTGCTGCATCTTGACTGCTACAACTAGTGTTGGGTTGGGGATGTGAGGGGCTGTAAACTAGCGGAAGAGAGTGTAGACAAATGGATGATGGGAAGTAGGGACAGGCTTACTCAGTGGCAACAGTCCAGCCCACAACTCTAATGAACTTCTGATGCTCTGCAGAAACGATGTCCTAGAAAACAATACTAGTTAAAAGGCATAATCATATTTAAAAGACCTCCGGGAACGCTTTTAAAAAAGGTTGGTCTTCAAATCTTTTTAGACAACAGTCAACATGTCAGAAAACATTTTATACATCTTGAAGAGTGAATCCATGAGGTTTAGTCATAGTGAGAGATATTTATGACCTGGAATTGGTTTTTAATTAGTTAATTCCCTTTTTTTTAGCTCAAACATTAAATGAAGAAGTCTTTCTTTTGCACTTTTCCAGGAATCTAACGAAGAAGAGCAATCATCCCCATCAAGATCAATCCTCAGACATAAAGCACACAGTGTTCCTCTCCCTGTCTATCAGCCTGACTGTAATTCATTTTCTTTAATGACATTTCCTTCCACAGCAGTCTTTCCCTCTGAACAGCACCAAGAGAGCTTTTTACTCTGCCTCCTTCTGTGTGAAAAGCACTCACAGTGCAGGGGTCTGGCTCGCACATTAACTCCAGCGAAAGTCAAAAGCACTCTTTCAGAGGACACCTTTCTCACTGGGCCGGCGGTACGCAGCAGGAGTGTTGGTTGTGCTAACAAAAAGCTGAAAAAAATCACACACAGACAAGGAAAACAGAGGAAAAGGAGCTCGGCCTTCTGTCTCTGCAGGTCTGACTTTCACAGCAATGGCAGAAGTACATCATATACTTCTGCCTACTCTCTTAATCTGAACAAATGTAAGCTCACAAATCCTCTCAATGTCCCTCCTTCCAGGGATAAAGCCTTCCTGATTGCTTTTCCTGTTCATATTTACTGAAAGAAGCGGGAGTCATCATCGGTGACTGCTGCTGATGCATCAGGACTCGTCTTTGTTTTATTTTGGATTTTGCCTCCTCAAAGGAGAAATCAAGACTTTTTGATATATCACAGGTGCTTTAAGCTTTTATTTTTGGTGGTTTGATGTGTGACATCCTGGGGTTGGACGCTTCACATTCTCTCGAATCTGTATCAAAATAGAACTCCCTTGTTGTTTTCTGTCTAATTCAGAGGCAACGTTTGCCTGCTGCAGATGCGTGAAAGAGCAGCAAACAGAGATTTTTTTGTGATCAGCTCCACCTGAATCCAGATAACAATGTTTGCCAGCCGTGGTGGCAGTGGAGGGGGAAAAGGGGGCAAATATTCAGTGGAGGATCTCTATGGGATCACCAAGAAACCAAAGGCGTCCACCTCCTCTGGGAGCATTGCCCCTAAATCTGGCACCCGGAGCAGTAAAACACCAGAGCAGAAGAGCGAGTCGGAGGCCTTGGCGTCTCAGATCCTGGAGGCGGCACACCGGTTGGTGGAGCGAAGGAGGCTGGAGCTTTACCTGCGGGAATGTGGCCTTTCCCTGGCCGAGTGTGAGGCAGGCCACTCTGCCATGACGTACAGGTGAGCGTCGCAAATCCCCAATGAAAAAAACAGCACAAAAATGAAACTGAACATCGTAATACATATTTAAAAATACTGGGATTTCTTAAATTATGCCTCCAGCTCAGGTAGAGTCGTTTTGTTCATTTTAAAATGTCTCCTTTAAAATCTGTCCCTGTAAATCAGTGGAAACCTCATTTACCAGGAAAAAGTTCTATTTGCAAACAGCTTTTTTTCTTATTGTTCCGTTGGTGACCCAGAAAGAAAATAGGCAGAAGATCACAGAATTTATGTGGCTAAACAACACAAGCATCTGGGCATTTGGGATTACTAATGGGACTTGTGCCTGAGTCATTGTCTAATTTGAGCCTTCAAAACACAGGCGGATCGGGTCAACATCAGTGGTGCAGAAGCTGAGGGTTAATGATGCATGGATCTGACAGCAGGGGACAGCTAGTTTCTATACTGTTTTTATATTTTCATTAACAGTGTTATGATTTTGTATTTTTACTATCAAAACTTTGCTTGTTTTATTTTTGAAATTGTGTAAAATACTGGCCTGTTTTAAACCAACAGAAAATCATTTGTGACTGAAGACGCAAAAATGTGCAAAAGTTGTTCCTCATTTTAGATCATTGCTCCCTTGAGTTCACTAAACATATTTCTAAGAATATTTCAAATGATAAACTCAGGGTTTGATTGGACAAATGACTGATATTCTGACATTGTGATCTGGAATCTTGCATTGTGGCCTCTAGGTGGCAGTGTCTCCTTGAACAGGATGCACTGTAGTTCCAAAGAAGGAAAAACCTCTGCAACTTAAGAGCTGTCACTTTTGTTTGGAAGTATTTCTTTCTGTGTCAGAGGAGAAAATTCCTGTTATGCAGCATGACACAATGACATAATTTTTTTTTTTTTTTACTCTTATGCTCCTAGAACAGAGCAAAACTTTATTTGGTGAAATGCAGGCTATAATTTAAATTATTATGACTAAATTTGAGATATTACTGGTAACTCCTATAATAAAGTGAGTTGTTTTCATATTGGAAGAAAATCTAATTCCTGAACGAAATCTTGAAAGTCCTCTGTTGATCCATGCCACAACATATTCCCAGCATCCTTTGCTGCCATTTCAGTTCAAGAACAGCAAAGAGGCTGCCATTTGTAAGCTCAAATTGCACATTTGTTAAAGATGAGGTGCAGGTTTTATTGCTATTAGAATTCTGGAAATGAAGTGCTTTGTAAAGAATAGCTTTTGCAGTTTAAAGAAGATCAACGTCTCTCTCACACACAAAAGAATAACTGAGATGTGTTGGCACTGAGATTTTCACTAAATAACCTTTTATGCCTCTATAAAAGGAAAAAAACCCTGTCATCCTCTATATCTTTTTATTTCTTGAGATTGTAATACCGTCCCTTTATTACAATAATGTTCTGAATGGATCGTGCTAATATTTCACTTTCAGAGCAAATGTAAAGATGTTAAACAGATTTATATAGAATGTGAGAAGTCGTCATAGTTTCATGCAGAATTTTTTGAGGTCTGTTTTCGGGAAGGGATACAAATCATGTTTTTTTTTAGCTTTTTGGAACATTTTCTAAGGTCTATCCAAAGCAAAGTAAACCTGCACACAAGAAACGATCCTCTCTGCTGCTGAGCTGGTCTTTAAAAAGCTGATGACAGTTTCCTCCTGCTGGCAGCTGACTTCCATACAATCTGCTGTGGGACTCCATAAACAAGGTCTTAACAGAGATTGACAGAAGTGATGAATGATTGTGTGCAGATTTTCATGCACACGTGAGGTATTTTGCAGATTGTCTCTCTGTGGGAAGTTGAGCCAGCAGAACAAACTCTAAACACAGTTTGAGCTCTCTGGGATTGACATTTTTCTCCAAGGATTTCTGGTGGGTGTTTTTTTTTTTTTGACCATAATACATTCTAAAGCAGGGTCTATTGTTGATTTTATGAAATACAAGGACAATTAAATTAAACTTGGATGTGGTAAAGAGAGATTCATGCATGTGGGAACACTTTGGTGACTTTAAGAGAGAATTTCTGGGTGAAAAATAAAGCAATAGGTGAAATATATATATATTTGTTATGTTTTTTACATGCAAAAAAGCCTGCAGCTCGGTTCCTGCAGCTTTACTGGGAGGATGCGATGAAATGTGTGCAGCCAGTGATGAAAAATGTAGAGATCACAGTGGAGGGGGGGTGAGATAGAGGCAGAGTGAACGAAACACACACACTCACACGCACATACGTGCACGGAGTTATCCTCCAAGCCTCTCTGCTTGTGCATCGTGAACATTTTGGCCCCTCTGGAAAAAAAAGAAATCCCCAAATTTGGAGGTAAGGATGCTGATGGAGGAGAGGGACGCGGCATGTGTGGAGCCAGGCGTCTGCTGCAGCTACATTTGCGGCTAGAATGCCGGCTTTTTTTTTTTTTTTTCCAATTCCGTGCGCCATGGAATGACGGGGGAGCTCCACAACTGCTCACGCCGGTCCACGAACTCCACCTGAAACACCGAGGCTTCAACAAAGCCGCAGAATCTGTTGCTGCTTCTCCGTCCCCGCATCAATTTGGTGCTGCGTGAAGCTGCTGCGCGGAGATCCATCGTTGGGGTTTGCATGTGTGAAGTCTCTGCATCCTCTCCGGACCACTGCAATGTGAATTTGCGCAAAGCTGATAGTTCTTTTTTATTTTCCCAATCATATTGGCCATGATAGATGATGTGCTATTTCGACGTGAGCTGCGAGGATGCCTGTGGCTGTGATTGTGTCCTCCCTGCTGCGGCACACTCCGGAGCTCCTCAGCTCAAGACAGACTCAACTAACCTCGGCTGAAGAGAGCACAGCAAGCTGGCAGGTGCTGGATCATCCAACATAAGCCATATAGGAGCCCGTGCATGCATGTGGGGAGGGGGGCAGGCCAGACGCTCCCCAGAGAAGCAGCATCTTCTGCACTGAGGCTTTGGGGCTTCCCGAGAACTGCCACATCCCCACACTCATCCAAGGACTGCTGTGAGCTGTACAAGCCCCCTGATGGTTCGTGGAGGGCCGTCCCAATGCATGTTGTGACTGGGAGAGCTCTCAGAGCCTTTTGCCAGTTTAGCATCACCAGACAGCCGACTCTGTCATGTTAGAAGCCGGACTCCTGTCTGCTCCCTCTAACTTGCAGCCAAAATCTCTCGCCTCCCTATTTTGAAGCTTTTCGCATGAGCATTTCTGCGCTGCAGCAGCAGCACGACAGGAATCGGTGTCCAGCAGCACAGCCCTTCAGCAGGCATCAAGCCCCAACCCGCCAAACCCAGTAGAGGCCAGGGTCAGGATGCAGGTGTCCTTCGCATGCACTGAGCACAACCTGAAGAGTCGCAGCGAGGACCGGCTTTGTGGCCTTCGCACCGCTCCCCCTCCTGGAGGGAGCAGTGGAGGAGTCGGAGGAGGTGGAGGAGGGGGAGGTGGTGGTGGTGGAGGAGGCGGTGGTGGAGGAGGTGGCGGTGGTGGAGGAGGCAGTGGCGGACAAGGGAACAATGGCAACTACATCTCCCAAGGCTCGGTCAAGACCAGGGAGGGCTCTGGGTCCCGTCAGGCGACCCAGGGCCATGCACACATGAAGGAGGCCATCGGGCGCTACACCAGTATGAAGTACAGGTGAGTACTGCAGGAGGAGGTGCCTTACAGTTGAAGGATCCATTTACACTCAAATAATTCGCTGATGACCTCTGCGTGATCCCATTGTGGTAGATTAAAATAATGAGTGGAAAAGCCCTCCTCTTGTTTTTCCGGCTCATGTCAGTCTGTCTGCTGGCACAAAAAGTCACAAACCTGCCCTTTGTGCAGCCTAAGCTGCACCAGAAACCCAACAGAGTGCACAGGCCCAACCTTGTCACATGAGTCTGACACTAACTCCTAGAAAAAGATGTGCTGATGGATGTAAAAATTGAATCCAGCCGTCATGTTATCACTCTGTAACAGCTAGCATGCATACATGAGTGTTTGCAATGGACTTATGCAGGTTTTTCGCTGGCCTCTTGCTTATTTCTGGTGATTAATAAAAAGTTATGCGTTCAATGACAGCTTTCTGACAATCCCTTAGCCTTTAAAAGCCTTTAATGTTCATGAAATCAGCAAAGACCTGAAAACTTCCAAATCACAAGCCAGATGTGAGTCACAAACCAGAGCAGTGAATCTGATTAGATAAACTGTGAGAAAAGATGTGTTTGTCTTAGACCAGGTTCAGCCTGATGGGTTGGAGCGTCATCTTGACAAGAACAGCACTTCCTTCAGCTTTGGCGCTAGCGGGTAGTGGGGTGTCCCGAAAGCACCAGTTTACAGGGATGTGAAAACAGCACCAAGGAGCACAGTTTGATATCACATAGCAGCCTCGCGCCATATGTTTCATTAGCTAGATTGAAATTTTCAATAACTGGGAGGAGAGTTTTAATGACCTCTTTCTTGGTAATCAGGTTGATTGAGTTCCTGCCATTCTCTTCGGGCAACTTTGTTCTCATTTAATTGGATGCTTAAAAAGGAACGAGTTCCGAGTAAAAACTAGGATATCTCCACCACTTCCTGCAGAACCGCACTCTCACGCATGATGCAGTTGGATTATTCAGTTTGTTTTGCTGTCTCGAACATAGTGCCACTAATGGGGAGTGCAGTAAGTCTGCGCAGCATATGGCCAGCTAGGGTTGCCATTGGCAACTCCCCAGGCATTGCTTTTAGTTTTTTGTCTTATTCTCTAATCAGGCAGCACTGCTGTCGTCTCTCAGTCCTCTGAGCAACTGAGCTTGTTTGAAGCTCCTGCAGCCGTGTGGATGAGGCAGCACCATATAGGCTGTCCGAGGGCAACGGGAACAGAGATGTGCATTAAACATGCCTGCCTGCTGTTTCACTGGATATCAGTCTCAGAGTTCTTGTTATGGTTTTGGATGAACATTGTAAAAATTGAAAAAGTGAGCAGTTGGGAGCTGATTTGATCTAATCCTCTCTTCCAGATGGCATCTATCTTTATTACTCCTCACCCTGTTTGTCTACGTTTTTTCTAACGCTCCACCAAGGAATTGTCACTTACTATATCTCAAATTCTTACATATTTAAAGTCATATTTAAAGTTGTAAAAGTGGGCCCAGTGGTCTATTGATTAGGATTTTGCTGTTTAGTGTCTGCAGAGCGGCAGTAGTTCATTAGAAATTCACCTCTGAGTTGTGCTACCCTACTCTCTGTCATCCATTTGTATGCTCTCCTGTCAGCTTACAGCCCCTCTCACCACCTAACCTAACATTAATGGTGCAACAAATATGGCAAGCAATATAATAATTATCCACCTGTTCAATTTTGAACTAGATTCCAGCTCAGGTGAGGAAAACGAAGGCTTTCAGCGATCTAGCCATCTACAAGATGCATCGGAATGGAGCAGATCAGGGAGCTTGGGGCTTGTCGTGGTAGTTTCTACATCATGTCTACATGCTTTTTCCATTGACATTTGCTGATTCACCATGATTTTAACAAAGAAATACTCAGAAATGCAATTTTAAGCATAATTTATGTACACATGTCCCCCATCATCAGAAACATGCCACAAGAACATGTCAAACATTGTTTCTATGCTAATTTCTATGCTGATGACACAGTTATTGTTTGTTATGGTTCAACTCTAGTTCAGGCCATTGAAACCCTGCAGAAAGCCTTTGCTGTTGTCCAGTATTCACTTAAAATGATTACTTAAGGCAGACAAGACTAAGTTGATGTTGTTCTCTAATTCCAAAAAAGTTCCTGAAGTTTTTCCTGTAGTGTCCACCCTTGAGGGAAACGTCATAGTGGTTGTTCATGAATATAAGTACCTTGGCATCTGATTGATGACTCCCTCACTTTTAAACCTCACACAGAAAAACTCATATTTTTGTATTTTGTAATGAGCATTGCTTTTCTTTTGAAGTAAAAAAGCGTCTTGTCGCTGCTGCCATTTTGCCTTTTGATAGATTGCTGCGACATTCTGTATATGAATGCTCCATTATTGTGTCTTAAAATGTTGGACAAAATGTTTCATTCTGCTTTGAGGTTCTGAACTGTAAATCTTTGATGCATCGCTGTGACTTGTACACAAGAGTACAATGGCCTTCTCTGGCTGTTTGGAGGCAGTCCCATTGACACACTTTTATTTACAAGGCCATGCTTGGTTTGCTACCCCCAGTAGCGGTTTTTTGATATGGGTGACGTGGGCGATCGCCTAGGGGAGCGTTTTCCAGGGGGCGGCGTGGACAAGGAAAAAATAAACATTCTGTTTCTTTAATATAAATAGTAGAGCGCTCCTGTTCTTGTCATCTGGAGGTGAATTAGAACGTCAAACAGCGCCCTCTGCTGCACGACACTCTTACTGGTGCCCTCACCTCATTGCGGTACACTGTGGAATATACCAAGTCAAAAAATGCAAGAGGGGGGTGCAATTCATCAGTGGCTTGGTGAACTGGTAATGGGAACATTTTTCAGTCAAACACCCATCTCAAACTCAAATTCCTTACAAATTCCTTACAAATCAAACCACTTCAATTCATTACACTACAGATTACATTCACCATGAATGTAATTTTAAAACTCAATTCCAATCACTCAAATAAAATACAACAAGTTTTGGTTTAGTCCGAAGCTGAGCTTATGTGATGCTAAGCGGTAGTTGGTGTCAGAGGATGCTAACTCGCAATAAAAAGAAAAGGACAAAACTATCCCATCTGTTTTAGAAAAAAGAGGAAAGCAAACCAAGAGAAACATGAACTGTACTTTTAACGTTTAGCTAATCCAAAACTCAATTTGTGCATTAAATACAGCTAATTAAAAAATATGTATATTTTCACTCACATCAAACCGATTTTAAATCATTCCTTCGCTCATGCTTTCAATAAAATAACATAACAGGACTTGATGACCTCTGTCATGTTATTTAGATATTTTTAATTACATATATCCAGTACATTGTGTCTTATTCTGAGTGTTATTAGAATTACTTTGTGTTAATTCCTCAGCTTGTTGTCAGAAATTGGTCTAAAAAACTATACAGCTTAAATTCCCTTTATTTTAGTCTAAATATTTTATAAGAATGTTACGTTTTTCTATTAATATTAGGTGCACTTACAAATACACAGTATTTGTAGCACATTTTTAGTTTCTACTAAGAGAAGCAGACCAAGTTTATACTGTATTTTCTAGGTTGATTTGTGATTTGTGTATTTTTAAACCTAAATTAAACATATGTGTGATGTTATCCTCATCAGAGTTGCTATTTTTTTTCCATTTTAAGTCATTTAATGACAGCCTAAAAATCTATTAGAATTGTCAAGCTTTAAGTTGCACTAGTTGTACGTAGTTTACTTAAATCTTATCATGGAAGTCATTTTAAACTTCAAGCAAGCATATGTGTAAATGTTATCCTCACAAGAGTTACTCTATTTTTATTTATAAATCTATAATTATTTATAAATCTTAAAAATTTTTATATAATGTAACTGCACTATCTGTTTCTTATCATTAAAAACATCCATATTATTCTGAAAAACAAAAAATATAGATTTATATATTTCCTCCATTAAACGTAAAGCAATATTTTTTTTCAACAGTAATGGTAAAATGTATTCATCCAGTACATCTATTGTATCTGTTTATTTTATTTACTGCTGTTGTTCTTCGCTGATTTCTCCCAAATGCGGGGAGTTAATGGCCACAGGGCAAAATTTCTCAGCACGAGACAGCTGGATGCATCAACAAAACAGAATAAGGAAGAGACTGAGCACGTGCAAAAGTAGACATTCAGCACACAGACGTACTGGCAAAAAGTCCATCATTATTCAAACTTTATCTGCAGGGCCCTCAGTAACTCAGAAACAACTGAAGTGCCAGAAAAATGACAGAACTGCTGCATGTTGATGCATTTTATTTATTCGGTGCAAGATTAGCCCCCGGTTTGTTAAAGCAATGATTCTGGGATATTTAGTTCTTGGCTGAGAACATAAAGAGCGGAATGAAAAGGTCAACATGACTTTTATGTCTGACTAGGTTGCAAAAACAATTATCAGCAATTCATTTTGCACTCACAATCAGATGGTTTGGCCGGTTGCCTGGCAACTCCTCTTTTGCACGAAGAATACAGCACCTGTGCGTGGCACAGGATTCGATGCCCAAATAAAATCCAATTTTTAAACTAAACTTGATTTATGCAAAAAAAAAAAAAAAAAAAAGAGTAATACAGTTCTAACAAAAAAGAGAAAAATCAAATAAAGTTCTCACCTATGATAAATGCGTTATGGATCATATACTTTTGAATCTGTATTTTCATGATATCATGTTATAGAACTACTTATCGTACCTCTAGTTTCAAAATTTAAAAGATCCGGGTCACATTGGACTGTCATTTCTTCCACATATCAAGAACTGATAAACTCTGAAAAAGCTCGTATCTTATTAATTTGCTGTCTATGAGCGTATGGGGTCTGAGTTAATGCAGTAATGGGATGGAATTTTTTACATATTACAGCAACTACTTTAATAATAACCTGGGCATGGTCAAAAATCCAATTTCCAAACAACAGAATGACTGTTATAGTTAGACAAATTATGTACAAGCTGAAAACTGTCAAGACCTTGCAAGCAGTGGAGATCTTTTAAATTTTAGTCACACATTAAAGTACCACTTCAATCATAAAAGCGTAAAGCGTTGCCAAAGGTATTTTTATTATAATTATGCCATTTTTAGCCAAATAAAAAAACGAAACTGTCGTTTTTTTAGGACATTGTTTCTGCAGCGCGGCAGTAGTTCATTAGAAATTCACCTCGGAGTGGGCGGAGAGAAGCAGGGAGCTTGTAGCCCACCTAGAGTATTTCACAAAAAAGCTCTTTTTGAAACATTTTTTCATCTGCTTCTGATTCATTATTATTTGATTAAAGAAATATTCAGAAATGCAACTCTAAGCCCAAATGTCTTTATCTAGGTCCTCCATCATGAGAAAATGCCACAAGAACACATTAAAAACCCCAAAAAACTAAAAATTTTTTTGGAGTGGCTCTTTAAAACATGCAATTCTTACAGAATCAATAAAAAACAGACTTCTGTTGACACTGGAAGAAAAAATGAATCAACATCAATTTTGTCTAAAAGTGTTTCCAGAATAAAACTTTTACTCTGGAAAAACATGTTGAGCAAAGTTAAGGCAACCAGATTCAGAAATAGCACAGAAGTGCCAAATGTAGAGTTTATTTTTAAAGGACTGCACATGGAAGAACGGTCAGTCAAAGTTGTGTGGAAGCGACAGTTTGTTCCGGATGGGCTTGTTGGATTTTGGGCTGAGACAAGCTGTTCTCTGTGGAAGGGTTGGGCTCTGAGCTGAGGCAAGCAGTGCAATTAATAATGCTGGAGCTGAGAGCCATTGCAGCTCCAGACAGTTTGTGGCTTGAAGCAATTTGGATTCCTGAACAGTGGGGAGACAGGGCAAGCAAACAGGAAACTGACATGACTGGAAATAAGGCTGACACCTCATATCACTTGTCAAGCACAGTGGTGGAAGGCTAATGATTAACATTTTTTTTTTTTTTGCAGCTGCAGGACTTGCACATCTTGTAGTCGTTTTGTCTACCTGGATCTGCTCTGTAAACCAGGTTGAAGTCAAATGTGAGGCCATATATCTAACAGCTAAAACTGGGCTAAAAGTGAGTTAAAGGCAACACATCTAGAATGGAAGGAAGCTTTTCAGGGACAAATTTGACAGATTTGGATTTTTACACACTGCTTTTTGGTTTATGACATAAATGTGGCCCATTAAACTGTGTAGTCTGGTCCGCCAAACTGGAATCAATTTTATTGATTATTAAATCAACAATAAAAATATTAATTCATTCAGACCTATGAATGAATTAATACAAAAAATACACAGATAGATAGATAGATAGATAGATAGATAGATAGATAGATAGATAGATAGATAGATAGATAGATAGATAGATAGATAGATAGATAGATAGATAGATAGATAGATAGATAGATAGATAGATAGATAGATAGATAGATAGATAGATAGATAGATAGATAGATAGATAGATAGATAGATAGATAGATAGATAGATAGATAGATAGATAGATAGATAGATAGATAGATAGATAGATAAAGTATTAGAAAATATTTTTGTTTTTTAAGATAATCCTGTTTAAAATATAAAAGTCAAAACAACATGCTTTTCTAATAATAATTTTAATCTAACAATTATTCAGCACTGTGTTTTTAAAACAAAACCTGGTCAGAGAAAGCATTGATGACAGGACGGTGACGTGAGGATTTAATGGGTTCTGGCGCTCAGGCGTGCAGAGCCGCAGTTTTAAAATAACAGAACATGCTTGAAATGTGAGTTCTGATATCTCAACAGCTGATGGAGTAATGTTTGAGCTGTCAGCACTCAAGTTCTACTGCTATATAATAATTAAGCTTTCACTGACAGTGATCCCAAACCGACGTGCCTGTTACTCAAGTTTAATATAATTCTGTATATTTGATTCAAGGACAAAAAAAAAGAATTAGTGTATCAACCTTTCTAAAATCTTTTTCTGCGGGATAAACAAACCCTAAAGAGTCAACACGTGCAAAACATGAAAAGTTTCCTGTCATTGCCGAAAACAGGCTTCAGCGTGGCAGAGGAGAACCAGTGAGCTGCAGCATGGAGTCTGACCTTCAACTCTCCTTTCTCTTGCTCTCTCTGGATTTTTGTTGCTGAGTTTCCACTCGGATGAACAGATTAGTGAGTCACCATGAGGCCCAACAGATCTTAAGCATAGTCAAACTATCTTCTCTCGCTTGATTTTAGATTGGCCTGCAACCAAAACGCAACCAAACAGTGAGAAGCTTTCAGTTCTGGCTGCTTATACCGTATGCACTTTTGAATAATATGTATATAATTGATATCGCCCTGCTTATTATAATCCAGACACTTTTTAATTTTCGGTTTTATAACATTTGGAAGCATGTTTCATTTTACAAGCATGTCATTTAACCATCAAGTTCTGAACCCGCTTTACTTCTGTTTTAAGGGGTGGGGTTTACTTAGCTGCTAAAGGGTAAAGGTGAGGTACACCCAGGTATAGGCAACTCCAGGCCTCGAGGGCCGCAATCCTTCATGTTTTCCAACATACCATGCTCTGGCATGTTCTCATTGGCTGGACACACCTGAACCAGGTAATCAGTCTTGGGTAGGGCTTGGATACCTGCAAATCAAGCATCTACTTTAGATACGGGATTTAGATACTTTAGATACTTCTACTTTAGGTGTGTATTAGTTACTTAATAGACATCATGTGTCAGATGGGAAGAAACTACCCAAATGGCTTGTTTACAAGACATAATGTAAAATGTCGTTTACTAGAGATCTAAACCACAAAATGCAATAGAGCTCTATGAATTGATGTCTAACAGATGTGTAATGCTTTTCTATAGAGCCTTAAAATGGCGATTTTAGTTATCTAATAGATGTGTTTGTGCCTAGTAGCATGACCCACTCCAGTTTGTTATTGTAAGACCTCTATATTGTATTTCTGAATATTTCTTTATTCAAATTGTCGGGATTTAGGAGCATTAGAAAACATAGTGTGTGAAAAGTCCTGTAGCATTGATGTAGAAGCAACGCTGAGCAGGCCACCAACTCCCTGCTCCGCTCCATTCTGATGCATCCACCTGCGGACAAATAGATCCATGTGCGTCCTTGTTTTTCCTCGTCTGAGCCGGCATCTGGCTCAAAACTGTACGGCTGGATACCTCCAATAAAGCTCGCCATCTTTTTTGCACCGGTAATGTTAGGTTGGGGGTGTGAGAGGCTGTAAGCTAGTGGGGGAAAATGTAAACTGATGACTGAGAAGTGGGGTCGGGCTTGCTCGCCATCGATGGTCCCGCCCACAACTTAGAGGCGAATTTCTAATGAACTGCTGTCTATCCGCATAAACCATGTCCTAAACAGCATCGTTTTTTTCTTTTGGCTAAAACAGTGTCATCCTAACTAAAAGACCACTGGGAACGCTTGTACAGTAGATCCACAGATGATCAGAATGGGACTTTCTCATTATAAAGAGGCATTGCTGAATGATGGTGAGTCACTGCAAACATTTCAAATTCCTCTTTTAAATATCAAATTTGCAAGAATGTTATTTAAAAAGATGAGATTACATCTGAAATAATCATTTTCAGACCTCAGAGAGGCTTCAACACCTTAATTCAATATCATCACACGCACAAAAAGACAAATTACTCCCATAATTCATTGCTGCAAAGATTACTGAGATACATGTAAAGCAGATGGATGACATATGTCTAAAAACATTTCTCTGATTGTAAAAAATCTTTTTTTATTTAACGAGCCGTCATGTAAGAGAAGGAACACCAGGAAACTTGCCCATCAGTCAAGATATTGGCCTCCGTGGATACGCCTGAGCGGCTCCGACACAAAACAGCAGCGCAGTGCAGTGACCTTTTCAAACAGTGGCTTTCAGTAACATGTGAGCCTGTTAAGGTGACTGCAAGTCTTACATTGCTGCTAGATCCAGACTGCTTACAATGTCAGGTCCTCAAAGTCAAATAGAAAAATACATCCAAGACATCCTGGAGATAGGTCTAAGAATAGAAAGACACGACTTAACAAAGAACTACAATTATTACAAAGTTTTAAGGCAGAATAAATGCAAGTTTTTGAATTGTAGAACAATTCTGTTTGGGGAAGTGTCAAAATGGAAAAGACATTTTTTCTGTTTCAGAACAGATTAATTTATTGGTCTGCGTAAAATTAAAACCCCTTGGAGGGCTGGCGAGACTGGATTTCATGACAGAATCTAAAGTCAGCAAAGCGTTTTTCTGAATTACAACAATTAAAAAGTTACATTAGTAATGAAGGGTGAAAGTGAGAATATTTTTGAACAATATGCAGAAAAAATGTCAACAGTTACAAATCAAAAGAGTCAATGAGTCAATAAATAAAGCACAACGAAAGCAGCTGTTGGCTTAGGGTACATAGTACGACACATGGAGTAAAAAAGACATAAATATAAGATTTCCACATACATAGGATCGCAAAAAAGAGTAAAAGTATCTGTGTTGTCCTAAGAACGCCAGAAAGCTGAAAGGTTACGGAGAAAACTTTTGTCGTCTCAAACCTCTTATAACAAAATCCAGCAATGTTGAAAAGGTGAATTTAGTTTAACACTTGAATGTATTGAAGAAGAAAATTTGTGTTGTTTATTCCAATGTGACAGAAGCAAGATTGATTAAATTAATTTCACACAAAAAAGTTCACCCCCAAGTCAGACTCTTACATGTAATCAGAACTGTTAGGATTTGCAAGACTGTTAGTTTTAGAAAATAAAAAATAAACTGAAAGTAAAAACAAGTTGTGACACTGCTTACTGAAACAGTGCATTTCATGACCAGCATCAGATTGTGTTGGAAGGAGTTTTCTCTTCGTACAGCCTATTTTGCATTTGTATTGTGTATTATTTTGTGTATTATTTTTTCAACAACACACAAAAAAAAAAAACAGTTCGTCATATTTGTTTTGTCACGTGTAGAAGGATTTCTGAAATAATGTAACGTCTACAAAGACCCTGTTGCAAATTGTTAACATGTTCTGGTTCATTTTTCTGGCGATGGAGGACAAATGCTCAGAAAATTAAGATTGCAATTATATTTCTGAGTATCTTTTTCATTTCTCTCATTGTGCATCAGGACCAGATGAGAAAAAATGCCATTAGAAAATGCTTTTAGCTTTTTTTGTGCTACAGTTGGTGGGCTGCAAGCTCCATTCCTATGCATCCTCTTGCAGACAAATAGATCTATCTATGTCTTTGTTTTCCTTATCCAAGCTGGCCTCTGGCTTAAAACTGTGCAGCTGGATAGCATCAATGTTGCTCGCAATTTTTGTTACACCGGTAATGTTAGTTTGGGGTTGTGAGGAGCTGTAAGCTAGCAGGTGAGAGAGTAAACAGATGAAAAATAGGAATTAGGGGCCAATGGTCCTACCCACAACTCAGAGGAGAATTTTAAATAGACTACTGCTGCTATCAAGTCAGGATTCCAGTCATTTTAATAGAATGTGACAGGTTTTTAATTGTTGTGAATTCTTAATTGAAATAAGTCTGCAGTTTCATTTCAGCTCTTTATGAAGGTTTATGAACCTTTTTCATCCCATTTTGATCTCGAAGTGAGAGTGAGCTGACCCTTTAGAGTCTGGAAACAGTTTATACAGGTTATTAAAAGACAACAAGCAGTATCTTTTTAAGGCCAGAAATGCTTATATGAGCACACACGGGGACGTGAATGTTATTAATAATATCAGTACGAGCTTCGCTCCGGAGGTAAGCCTCCTCAGCATGTGTGTGCTTGTGTGTGTGGCCTTTTCTGACAACTTTAGAGACCGTAAAAAAAAGACTCGTCTGCACCTCAGCATCTGTACAGAGAGTCTGTCTTCTGTCTCAGGTGAAAACTTATTGTAAATGTCAGCACAGGTTAAAATGCTGACTGCATTGTGACAGTGCACCTGTGTGCTTTACTAATATTGTATAGATGGCAAAGCCCTATAATCATCTTGTTTGGATGTGAGGATTTATAGGAAAAAAAAAATAGACAATGCAGCTAAGTGAGTTCTACTTATAGAACCACAATGACGCATCTGTGTTTGTGTGTGTCGTGCTCACAAGTGCATTCATGCATGTCCGTATGTAGATCTGTGCCTGTGCCCGAGTGTAATCCTCATGAAGCGTGAATATTTACGTGGAAGCATTAGCTGCCGCTCGCACATTAAAGATCTTTGTCTTTTTTTTTTTTTGCACCACATTGGATGAGGCACAGGCCGAGCATCTGCGCTTGATGAGCGAGGCTGTGAGTGTGGGAGACGTAGTGGCAAAGACTGTCATAAGGGAAAAAAGAGTGAGCATGTGTCCCTCCAGACTCTCCGATAGTAATTTAGCAGACTGCAGCACTGCAGAGAGCGGTGGAGTTGAAAGCGGGGGGGGGCAGCCAGTTGTCACACACTGAAACAATGACATCCTCCACTGCCCAGAAACAGACAAGAACAAAAATAAATGAAAAAAATGATGGGACACAGCGATCATGTAATTTAACCAAGGACTCATGCTGGCTTCTTGTTTGCTCGTGGCATGTTGCATTAATTCCCAGTGTTAGCCATGCATGTTTGTGAGAGAGGGTCACGCACATGCAGTCTTCTTTCAAAAGAATATTGAATGCAGCCATAGGAAAAGGATGGGACTTGTATAACAGATTCTCCTCGTGCTGAATCATGCTGCTTCATTTTTTTCTGTTTGGCCTTAATGGTGGAAATTAGAATGTAAAAGAAGACAAAATGAGAGGAAACAAGTTTTTTTTGTCTCATTAAATATGTTTTGCAGAATGTTATATTAATTTTCAAAATGATCCAAACTATTATAGAAGTAAAAATGCTCATCTTTGTTTTTCAGTGATATATGAGTAATTCTGCACGTTTACAACATTTGACGCAACTTCCTTGAGGTTATCGATAGTCAAACATGATCAAATCCAATTGGATAAACTTACTTTTAAAGACTCACTCCAATAAAATGGAGTTTGGGGTCATTTTTACATATAGTGTGGCCTTTTTTCTGATGATGGAGGACATATGTATATAAAAAAGACTGAAAATGCATGTCTTTATCCAAACTGTTGTGAATCGGAAGCACATGAAAAAAATGCAGCTTGAAAAAGCTTGTACCTGTGATGTAGCAAATACAAGCCACAAGCGCCCAGCTCCGTTCCAATAGACTTCTAACACGCTCCCTACTGATTGAAGTGAATGGTTGCCATAGAGATGCAGACTAAGACCGACACGGACCAATCGTGGTATACTGAGGACGAGAAATATCACAGAAAAATGGCGACTTAATTTGGTTGGAACCGGAAGTGAGTCATTTTTTATGGGTGACGTCTCACTCACTTAGTCCATTTCCCTATGGATAATGGGAATTAGGGGCAGGCTTACTTCACTTATTAGTTCCGCCCACAATTGCTGTTTGTAGAATTGTAGAACCTAGCTGATCGGAACAAGACTGTGAACATTCCCTGACATAGCTTGAAGCAGAAAAATACCTCTCTTCAAGAATGTCAGAAACTTTCCATAACAAAACAAAAAAAGCCCACCTTGATGAATATTTAAACAACTGCCGTAGAACACAAACTCTGATATTTGTCATGTATCTTTACTCGCAGCGTTCAAAGTGACTGTCAGCGTGAAAGAACAGCCAGAGCCGTCACTGGCTGACAACCAGAAGCCCGATTACCATACAAGGAATCCACGCACAAAATCCCACAAACATACATGCCTTTATTTGTCATCCTTAACCTTTCACCTGTGTGCTATTTCTAGTGCGTTTAATGTAATGACACAAACAGTATAGGTCTGACACCCACACGTGGTGCACACTCGCACATCGATGCCCCCCACACAGCGCGCAGAGTGACACAAATACTTACATATGCAGAAATCTAAAAATAGTTCCAGGTTCAGCATTAATAATAGAGCTGGGAAATAAAAGCAGCACTTGTCTGACTGTGTCTAAATGCTTTGACAAGCTGTCTGTCTGCATTTGGCTTTTTGTGGTAGATGCAGCCACTGAAGCAGGGAGGGGAGCCGCACTGGAGACAAAAAGACGGTGAGCAGCAACTTGCACTGCAGTTCTGCTGCCCCTCCAGCTCGCTCCCTGCCTAATTAGAGTGGGGGAGAGCATTCACGGAGGAGGAAGAGGAGAGGATGAAGTACGAAGTTGTACATTCTGCTGTGATCAGTAATGCAGCTCTTTGCATCTCCCTGCCAGCCCTTTCAGAATTCAGCTGTCTGGATAGTCAGATGTGGCAAGTTGAGTAATGGACTCCTCTGCAGCTTATGGAGCATTTTGGGCCATTTAATGTACACAGAAAAGAGGTTTTTGCTGCAACTTGAAGTGAACGGAGCTCCGTCCCCTCCAGCTGTTTCACCACTGTACTCAGAGCCATTAACAAATGATGGACAAAAGGTCAGCAGCTCAGAAATAATTAGAGACAAGTAGCCGTTTAACCAGCGGCTGGAAAGACGCTCTGTTTGAGATTGGACGAAAGAAAAGGTCCGCGGACCCAGAGGAGATCCAGTCTCATGTCATATCTGTTGCATGCCACCAGTTTGTATGTCAAAACTGTGCAAAATGTAACATCAATTTTAAATATGTTTTTCCAAGAATGATTTAATGAGCTACTTTTAACGAAGATAGACAGAAGAAAACATTTAAAGTTTTAATGAAACAATCTCCTGAAAATACAGCAAAGGATTTTTTAAGTAAGAAACTATTTGAACAACTTTTAAGTCCCACTCTGATCATCTTTTGATCTGCTTTCATAGTGTTCCCAGTGGTCTTTTAATCATGATAATTAATTTTTGTGATGATAATTATTTTTTTAATTAATTAATTAATTAATTAATTAATTTTTAGCCAACATTTCAAAAACCTGTGCTGCTTTCTTGGACATAATTTCTATTTAGTGAGAGTTTATTCTCTTACAGCCCTTCACAACCCCAAACTCACATCAGAGCAACAAAAATAGTGAGCAATATTGGAGCTATCCAGCCAGACAGTTTTGAGCCAGATGCAGACTCAGAGGAGGTAAACGAAGACGTACGTGGATTTATTTGTCTGCAAGTGGATGTATCAGAATGGAGCAGAGCAGGGAGCTTGTGACTTGCCTTTTGTCATTTCCATGTCTCTGCTACAAGCTTTTTTAAATGGTATTTTTTCATCTTCTCCTGATTAACAAGAATGTAAATAAAGAAATACTCAGGAATACAAATTTAATCTTAACTTTCTTTATGTATGTCCAACATTTATTTTTTAAAAATGCCACAAGAACATGTCAAAAACACCATACGGGTCTTTAAAGGAATTTTACATCAGTAATTTAAATAGAAAGGTCTGAATTGTTTTTTATTATTATTAATAAGTATAATCAAAAGATTCTTCTTGACGTAGTATTATAATTTTTTAACCATTTGTGTCATATTTGCTTTTTTCTCCAACTTTGTGGTTTTTGTCATGATTGCAAATGTAGATTTTCAATCCCAAATGTTCAACCAGTCAAAGTCGAAGGTTTTTCAGCTTCAATTAAAAAAAACATTATCTCTTCTATTTTTTTTTTCTTATAGGAACCTGGGAAAGTCAGGTCTTCGAGTGTCCTGCCTTGGCTTAGGTGAGTAATAAAAAAGACTAAATGATATGTTCATGTTTCAGACCTTCTCTTCCACCAGTTCTCTCTTGTTCAGGTACATGGGTTACTTTTGGATCACAGATCTCTGATGAGGTGAGATGTTGCTTTTCTTTGCTTATTATTCTTTGAAAATCCCAGAATCCTGGTTTCCTTTTTCACAATTGGCCTGGTTTTTCATTATAAATAAAGACAAGTCCTCTCTGTATCCATCCCCCTTCATTATTTCATTGGATTCCCCAGATGGCTGAAAATCTAATGACAATAGCTTATGAGAGTGGAGTGAACCTGTTTGACACCGCGGAGGTGTACGCTTCTGGAAGGTCTGACTTTCTTCTCCTATTAGCTTCAATTAAAACGTCATTTTAAATGCACTGAAATTCTGTTTCTTTTATTCACTTTTCATTTGAAGTAACATGAGATTCTCATAAAATGTTTGACAGTTTCCTGGACAATTTAGCATTGTTGCTCAGCAATTTCAAAATTGGCAACAAACCCACTTCTGCCTTTCTCCACAGAGCGGAAATCACTCTGGGGAATATAATCAAGAAGAAAGGATGGAGGTGATAATATTTATTTTTCTAACTCAATAAAGTAAACGAATCCACATAATGTTTTTAAAAAAATCCAAAACCAGTGAGTCAAAACTGAAAAAGAGAAATGCAGCATTTGGCTGCAATTAGTTAATAAAATTAAAAGATCATAAATCGCAAATACTACAGAAGAAAAACTGCTCATTCTCACAACTGTGTTTCTGCCAGGCGCTCGAGTTTTGTCATCACAACAAAAATCTACTGGGGCGGCCAGTAAGTATCACACAAAACAACAGTTTCTGCTATTAAATATTCTGTTTACATTTAACACATTTTATTCTAACCCGTGTTTTTTTTAAATCTCTCAACAGAGCAGAAACAGAAAGGGGACTCTCCAGAAAACACATAATAGAGGGTAGAACAAAATCAGTATTTCATCTCTGAAAATGTTTAGGAATAAGGAGTACCTGGTGCTTTTATTTGTTTGCAAAGTTGCAGGTCAGGACTGGAATAAAAACAGAACCAAATTCTTTAGTCAAAAGAATAAAAAAGCATTTGAAACAAACAAAAAAAAAATATTTTTCTATAATTATATTCACTAATGGAATTCATGAAACTCAATGTAATGCAAAAACAAATCACAGATTTAAACCTGATGTTTCTTTATTTTGAAAAACTATACAGATTGGCTATTTGTTGCCTTAAATTAAATAATTAGATAAAAAAGGAAAAGTGACTCACTCCTTCACTTGTAAACTACATTAAAAAAACTCTTTCAAATGAACCAGTGGGGTTGGGGCCGAAGATCAACCCACTGAGGTGTTGCAAACACCTGATTGACAGGAAACCAGGCACTAACAATGGAAATGTCGGAGAGCTGGTGAATTTCAAAGCAGAACGCCTTGGAAAAAAACAGCTGAAGAAAAGCAATTTACAAACAAATGAACAGAAACAGGAGGTTGTTGGAAGTGTTAGACATGGGAATTGGGTTTTAGAAGCACAGACTGTTCAGAGAGGCAGTCGTGATGGACCATGGATAACTGGATAAAAATAATTTTTCGTGATAAATCAGACACTTCTTACATTTGGCACAGGTTTGGTGAAACATATGAGGGAGAACGTGTGAAAGAAAACAGCAAATGCTCATAATAAAGGTGTACATGTCTGATAAATGACAGTTTAAAATGCACAGATGGACGCTGAAATGTTGAACACTTTCGTCGGGAAAGATGCGTGAGTTCAGTGACGTGGCCAGCAAACAGTCTGGATTTCAATCCTGTCGGAACACTTATGGCACAAACTGACTAAATGCTTCTTGACAAGGTTTCATCCTGCAAAGCTGATCTGTCAGCTGCTACATAAGGAGGATGAAGATGATAGATGACGAATGTGGTTTTTCATTATGAAAATGCTTTGCTGTGAGAAGTTTAAGCTGTCACGGAAGACAATGAATAGCTCATTGGAATGCTTTCCTCATTTAGTTTTTAAAATTGCTCTAACTAACAACAAAGTAAGGAAAGCTATGTACTGATTGGGAGTTATGTTTCTTTAATTAAGCAGAAAAATACACAATTTCATTGTAATATTCAGAAAAATTCCAAATGTATTTCAGATGTATTTTTAATTCCCTTAACAGATTCAGAAAAGTAAGAGGAAAAAAAAAAATTAAAAATGAAGAAAAATGATCAATAACATTAGAAAAATTAAAGAAAAAACTGTTGAATGAGTTGAGGTTGTTTTAAACACGTGTTTTCTTTGTGAAAATCTGTTAGGGCTTTACATTTTTGGGTATTTACTTGTGCTGTCAAGCGATTAAAAAACTAATGAGAACAATCACATGTGACCCTGTACTTTAAATCTTACAGCATTTTAGCATCCATACTAAACCAAATTAACTCATAAAACAAAACGCTTTTTTTTTTTAATTTGTGAATTGTGTTTAGGCACAAGGTTAAAATCCAGACTTAACTTTTTTTCTGTCAAAATGTTCCAATCTATCATACTGAAATTACGAAATAAATTATTTTAAAAAAGCTTGGAGTTGTCTTAAAATTTTAAATAAAACATAGTTTTATTTTGATGACCAAGAAGTTAAACTACCAAACAAATAAATAACAATTCCAAAACTTTTGATAAATTTGTTAAAAAAAAAAAAAAAAAAAATTACAAAGAACTATGTTGTCTTGAATTTGCCATGCATGTTGATCATTTCTAAAACACTTTGCAATGTTACTGTTTTGGCTTATTTTTCTAGTAATGATTATTCCTATGATTCTTAAGTATGTGAAGGTAGATTTACTAATGAATAAATATATTTATTTTAACTATGCTCACTTGAAAACACTACATAACTAATGTTCCCTAACATCCTAAATGTACTGCTTATATATTTTCAGTGCAAATACTACTACTTCTACTATTAATAATAAGAATAAGAATAAGAATAAGAATAAGAATAAGAATAAGAATAAGAATAAGAATAAGAATACATTTATTTATATGGCACCTTTCTGGGAGCCCCAGGTCACCTTGCAAGTAAAGAAAAACATAAAACAATATAAGAATAAGACAGTAGTTAAAAATTCATAAAATTATAAAAAGAAGTTGTAACTTAATTAGGATTAATAACCCTAACCCTTCTGTTAGTGTAGAATACTGGTTTGAGCTCAAAAGCTGCAGTGTCTCTGATCTTCATTAACTTTAACTGTTTGCAGGTTTACGTGGATCCTTATCAAGACTCCAGCTGGATTATGTGGACATAGTCTTTGCGAACAGAAATGATGTAAACAGCCCAATGGAAGGTCAGTCTGAGATGCTTAGGAGGACTTTTCTCACGTATTAACTAGAATGTTCCAGCTCTTTCGTGCACATTTCTTTTTAGATGGTGGTAAATTCAATCTATTAAGGACAGATTTATTAAATCAATTTATTAAAAATTTTGACAGAAAAACAAGGCACCACTTAAATATGTTTCATTGTGCAAAGACTGTAATGTTACCTCTGGCTCAGCTTGGATCTAAGACCAACAAGAAAGGATCTTCCCAATTACTTAGCTGCAACAGGGGTGTCAAACTCCAGGCCTCGAGGGCCGTCCTCCTGCTTTTTTCCATGACATCCTGTCTCATCTGCTGATGATTACCTGGATCATGTGTGTTTGGTCAGTTAGGAGCTTTCAATAGCAGGTTGGTTGGAAAACATGTAGGAAATCGGCCCTCGAGGCCTGCATCTTAACACCCCTTAACATTGAAGTCTCCCTTATATCATCTTCAATTTAAAAAAATGTCTTTTTTCAAGAGCATTATGAATTTATTAGAAACACACCTCAGTTCCCCTTAGCTATAAATGATCTGTTTACATGCCATCCCGCCAGCTTACAGCTTACATCCCCTCACACGCCCCACCTTACATTGCTGGTACAACAAAAATAGCTAGCAATATTGGAGCTATTCAGCCACACAGTTTTGAGCCAGATGCCAGCTCAGAAAAATATATAATATAATATAATATAATTATAATATAATATAATATAATATAATATAATATAATATAATATAATATAATATAATATAATATAATATAATATAATATAATATAATAATAATACAATATAATATTGTACAGCTATTGTACAAATACTTATTTTACTTTGAAAATATTACCAGTTCTTGTCATCATAAGTTATGTATGGCCATGACTAATTGAAGTTTTGGATATCCTTTGGCTCATTGTTTTGACAGTCCTCTGTGAGACCAAAAGTGATGCAATGATTTGCTTGAAATGATCTATTTGAAAATAATATGCTTTGATTTTGTATTTTCCAGAAATTGTCCGAGCCATGACGTTTGTAATAAATCAAGGTATGGCGATGTACTGGGGAACGTCACGCTGGAGTGCCATGGAGATAATGGTGAACTGCTAAGCTCACACTTGGATATTTTCTGAAGCTTCTGGCATTTAAAAGCTCATCTGCAACTGTTTGTTTTCCTCTCTTTGGCACCAGGAGGCGTACTCTGTTGCACGCCAGTTTAACTTGATACCACCTGTGTGTGAACAGGCAGAATATCACTATTTCCAGAGGGATAAAGTTGAGGTGCAGCTTCCTGAACTCTACCACAAGATCGGTCAGTCATCCACAGTGCTCACTCAGCTGGCACAAAGGCACGGCTCGATTTGGTTTCACTGACTCACATTTTATCCTCTCAGGTGTGGGAGCAATGACCTGGTCCCCGCTTGCTTGTGGATTAATCACTGGCAAGTATAGCGATGGTGTCCCTGAGAGCTCCAGAGCAGCAATGAAGGTCAGTTTAATTTAACTGGCTCCTAGTTTTTGCTTCTGTGTGATTCTTTTCCTTGTCAGGATTGTGTCTCAAATGTTGTTTTCTCTTTGGCTCTGATGAAGGGGTACCAGTGGCTGAAGGAGAGAGTGAACAGTGAGGAGGGGCGCAGGCAGCTCGCTAAAATTAAAGAGCTCCATCTGCTGGCAGACCGACTGGGCTGCACTGCAGCACAGTTAGCCATAGGTATCAAACTGGCAAAAAGCCTGAATTCACGGCTTTAACCACAGTCTTTCTTCATTTTACCACTTGTGATTGTAGGTTCAGATTAAAAGGATCCAATAAAAGAATTTCAGTGGTACGGCATTAGTCACAGCAGTGTTGACGCACAACGTTTACTCTGTCCACCCACAGAGACAGCAGGGACCGAGTGGGTTTGAAGGAATTTTGGGAACATATTTTAAAAAAAGAAACACTAATGGCTTATTAGGATCTTCCCCCCTACAAAATGAAAAATAATATTTGCAAAAACAAACAAAATCAAAGTTATATGAACATTTCAAAACTAGTACTTAAAAAGTTTAGCCAAAGTAAAATGTAAACATCTGTTCATAATTGGTGGAACAGTTTTGATATTGTGGCTACAACCCATCAGAGTGAGAACAGAAATACTGTGAGGAGCAAAATTACAAATGTCGACAAATTGGAACTGCAATAAGGTGATTCACTAAATACTGTAAATGCTTATTAACATTTTTAAAAATGTTTACATAGCAGAAAGCATTCAAAATGTAATTTTAAGACACATTTTAATTATAGTTTGAAGTGATTCTTCTTATTAAATATTTTACCTTAAATTGTCGTGTTTATTTTTTCGAAATAGTCCATGTGTTTTCCTCAAGCACATATTTAAAACCATTTTAATCAGTATGAGGATATGCAAACCAGCTGAACACAGTTGCAAGAATGATCATAAAACCCCCTAAAACCCTTATTTAGCTGAACTATGTTGACACTTTTGGTAATGAACGGATAAAAGTAAAAGCAGTCCCTGAAGTGTGGATTTTAGCTGCTCAGAAGTGAAGCCCCTCATTCACAATGTATTTGCATTACATAACAAAAAAAAAAAACACACACACACACACACAACACATGAATTTGCTGGAGAGGAACAGCTGAAGCATTATTTGGTTTGACATTTTTGCACTAACATCAACAAGACTTCTGTTGATAAGGCCGAGCATTGATACTGCAAGTGATTTTTTTTTTAGAATTTCCATTCAGTGTGTTTGGAATTCTGTTCATTTTAATTAACTTCATTAAAATAACCAGAAAAACATATATTTTTTTTCCCAGCCTGGTGTCTGCGCAGTGAAGGAGTCAGCTCAGTGCTCCTGGGTGTTTCTAATACCGACCAGCTCATTGAGAACTTAGGCGCCCTCCAGGTAAAAAATGATTCTTTCCTCCAACACATTAGTATTTAGTCACGAGTTAGCTGCGATTCTAAGCGAGAGCCAACTCCAGCACAGAATCTCCGTCTCAAACCTGATTGCCAACTTCTCTCTTTTCAGATTCTATCACAAATGACTCCTCAAACCATTACTGAGATTGATGCCCTGCTGGGAAACAAGCCACACTCGAAGAAAGAGTCACGCGCCTGAAGATGCAAATGGAAATGACGGATGATGCTCCAACAGGAAATAGAAGAAATGACTGGAAAATGTCACTTTTTTTCCCTCTGCTGTATACTCAAACTTGCATGTTCCCAGCAACATTACGCTTCCAGTATGTGCGCATACTCATTTTGCGCGATACATTGCATCACATATTTAGAAAGAAAAAAAACATACTGTGAAAAATGCACGTCATAAATTGCTAAACAACAAGTATTCTCAAAATAATTCTGCACAGTGTTGGACAAGAGGGATGGGTGTTCGGCAAACACACAAACCGGGGCGAGTTTCATCCGCTATCTCAGCAGACTGGTCGTTTTAATGTTTCCAAGTGAAAAAGAAGCCCCACTCCAGTGCTAAAGAGAAACTTGAATGCGTGAATGGTGCTTTCACTGAACATGAGTCTCCTCGCTTTGCAGCTGCCTGTGATTCTGTATGATGTTTAGTACCCAGCAGCCAGGGAAGCAAAGGCTAGCACTAATGTGTTCAGCCTAACATTTCTCCTCATGTGCATGTGACTGGTCTGCCACTCTAACCGCTTTACAGGGTTGGGAACTATGTCTTACGTGCAGAGTTGAAAAGAGAAAAAGAAAAGCACTAACCAGTCTGGTTTACTGTTAAAAATATTCCAAGATTTTTTTTTTATGAATTATTAAGCAAATAAAATTACACCAACCAGCTGTATAAATGACTAAAGCACAAATGAAATGATAAAAAAATCAATCAAGTAAAATCTGAAATCCACAGTGGGTGAGATTTTGAAAGTGGCCTTCCCAGCCCTGCTGCTTTCCCAGCAGTCTTTCGCCTCCTATGTTTGTAAACTGTGCGCATGTCCCTTTAAGAGAGAAAAAGCCCTGACAGGCTATAAATGTGGCATGGCTTTGATAGCTTATGTAAATTAACAGTACCCATGTAAGCCACCTCTTATTTATTTATGTATTTATTTGTTTATAAATGGCCTGGCAGTTGGGTTCCCATGATAGGCTACTGCTGACCTCCAGCAGTCCGACATGTAATCTCGTATTCTCTCTCTTTTTTTTCCCCTTTAGTGAATGGGAAGGTGTCGGCTGCAAAGACTGCCACTCTTATTGAAGCAGAGGTTAGGGGTACGGCTCACTGTGGTGAAACTTTAGTTTTTTAAGGAAATTGATTCTAAATGTGTTTATTCAATGTCATAAAAGGTCATTCCAGGTAGCATCTAGCAATTGATAAATCGCCTTTTTTTTGAAACCCCACAAAAAAAGAAAAAAAAATCTGTTTGTTTGTCCATTTCTCTAAGAGATAATCTGTCATTCGTTCCTTTCATGATTACACACTTGCACAATGAATTTTATACTGTGCACTTCATGTCATATCCTGTTTTGCATCGACTTAAAGACTAAGTGATACAAAGAAAAATATGTTGTTCCCTCTGTGTGATTTCCCATGAAAACAGCACATTTTTTTAAAAACTACAGCTGTTTTTAAAAGACACTGTTAAAGCTGTCATTGGGTCACATTGTATTGTAAATAAGCTTTCCTGTTTGGCAGTGAAATAAAATGATAAAAATGACATAAATTGCTTCATGAAGATTCTACGATAAATTCTGTGATGAAGTGATGTTTTTTTCTGATTTTGGTTTACATTAATGCTAACTTTCAAAATGGGATTATTTCTTCTATTTTTTTTCTTTAAATGTAAACATTTAGACTAAAAGACAGTTATACTAAATGCTAAATGAGTTAAAAACAAAATTTTAAATGTTTGTGTCTTTAAAATCAAGCAACACAATCACAGCTTTTACTTTAAATCTTTAAATTTCGAAATCTAAGTGTGTACGTTGAAAAAATGTAGACTTTAACATATATGCATTTAAAAATATTTTATAATGAATAATTACATGACATGCAGCCTTTCTGCACATTACATTTCTGCATAGCTGTGACACATTAATACAGAAGCTTACATTTTTCAGATTCTTGAAGCAACACAAACATTAGAATTTTTTTATGCCTTTTCTCATTGCAACATAGAGTCAGTAGGAATTTCCACCTCTGCTTCTGAAATGCTGCTACTTGTAGAAGTTCATGCCTATGTCTGCTACCGGTAGATACCATTCAGAGCAGTGCATTCCTGCAGAGCTTATCAAGTCTGGTTCTTACCAAAGCTCAGTTTTTGCTCCCTGTTTTTGCACAAAGCCAACATCAAGTGTCTAAAGCTGAAAATACAGTCAATACAGTCACATTCAGTCCAAACTGTTCCAAGGTTTCTGTCCGAATTCCGTCATAGGGTGACGCAGAGACAAACAACCAGGCATTGTCAAAATCCCACCTCAATCTGTGTTGAATGATCAACCAGCCTGCAGGCCTGGACAGAAAGAAACCAACTCAGGCTCCAAGACATCATGCAGCATCTGGAAATATTTCATGCAAAGTTTCTCTCCAGTCATTATTTGATCCATTTTAAGTGTTCCCAGTGGTCTTTTCATTATGATTGTGTAGATTTTAGCCAAAATCAAAAAGTAGCAGTTTATAAGAAATTCACTTCTGAATTTTGGGCAAGATTGTTGACGCTGGGTAAGCCCACCCAAACATCCCATCATCCTTTTGCTTAAACTTTCTCCTGCTAGCCTACAGCACCATCAGAACCCCAACATAACCAGTTACCAGTGCCAGTAACCATTACCAGTGCAACAAAAATGGCGAGCAACCTTGGAGCTGTCTGTACAGCTTTGAACCAGATGCCAGCTCTGACGAGGAAAATAAAGATCTTGGATCTTAGTACGTAGATCTAGTTATCTTATAGTGGATAAATCAAAGTAGGGAGCTTGTGGCCTGTCAGTTGTAGCACCGCTGCTACAAACATTTTCCAATGGCATTTCTTTTCCATCTCCTCCTGATTCATAACAATTTGATTAAAAAATTCACAGAAATGCAATTTTAAGCTTAATTTTCTTTATACATGTTCTCCAATCTTGAGAATATGCTATGAGGACATGTAAAAAAATGCATTCTTTCATTATGATGTAGTGAAAACAGAAAATGATCTTGATTTGTCACCCTACCCTACCATATCAAATCTGACATGTAATTGAGGAGAAATAAGTCTCATTCTAACAAAAATGTTTCTTCAGTTGAAATTGTGTTTTCATTGTTACATTTTTAACAACGACGTTTGGAATCAACAGCCAGATTCTGATTTAATGTGAATGCAAAACAAAGTCATTAAGTCAAGAATGCAGACCGGCTTGTTGTAGGCTGGTACTTAGTATTGTGTGCATCCAAAAGTTGCATCGTGGGAAAATTGATATACGTGAATCAGTTGAGAACTGATGAAAATTTGAATTTTTCATTTATGATGATGCACAATTCTTCCATTTTGATCAGTACAAGTTCATCACACCTTTGAACAACCCTGTAAGAAACAAAAAAACCCAAATGTTTTCAGTACCTGACAGCTCTGGACTCCTTACAGGTCATGTTAAGAACTTGGAGTAGTGCAAACTCATGTTTTTAGTGCGAGTTACCCTGTAAGAATAAGAACTCCTTAAAAAAGGAATACCTTGATGACTTTTTTAAATTGTCCACCTTTTTTGACAGAACAGACTAAAAGTTGAAAAATGTTGTTTTGTACTGACGCAGAACACATTTGTGATGTGAACACTTGCAGTCACAAATCTTTGAGTGACATCTGAGGAGTTGCCTGTCTCCCTCCCACAAAGAAGAAAGAAAAGGACTTGCCACATGCTTCTTTGGAACAACTTAAACATGACAAAGAAATGAAGTCAGCAAACTGACAGGCATGTTTGACTTGAGCAAGCCCACAGATACACCCCTCCACACACAGTTAGGTGTCTAATTTGTGCATCTAAATGCTTCGATGTTTTATTTTTAAACAGAACGTGTCTGATCTGCCATCTTCCCCATGACATGATTGAACACAATGAATCTTTTCTCTCTTGCTTGAATGTGTGTTATCTTGTGTTATGTGTTCCTAGTTTGTAGGCTGCAGTTGCAAATCATCTTAGTGTTATGATAAAAAGTTTTAAAAAGTGACTTTTTCTTGCAGAGCTAAAATTAAAAAAGGGTATCTATTCAAATGTGTCACATGCAATTAGTTTTATTATTAGAACAGTGTTCCAGCCCTGAGGGTCGGAAGAGAAACACTGAACTGATGGTAAGGCAACTGCTTCATCACCAGAGCAAATTTTCTAAAGTTCTGTTTGCTTTCGGTCTTTCAGGTCCTCATGTGCTTTCCTTTTCCAATGTTCAGGCTTTGTAAAAGCTGCTTCTAAGATAAAGGTTTTCATTCACTGTTGTTTTCTGGAGTCAACAATGTCTTGATTATGTACATTTACAACAGCCCTAAACATAGAAGTCTGAGGTGTAAATCTGGATTTTTCCTTTTTACAGTGGTAGAAATAAGTAATTGATCCCTTGCTGATTTTGCCCACTTAAAATGTAATTGATAGTTTGTGATCCCATTTGAACAATGAGAGAAAAAAACAAGAATTTGACTTTAAAGAGTTTATAGAAAATCATTTGCATTTCTTGGAAGGAAATAAGTATTTAAACCCTCTGCCAGAAAGGCTTATACTTTGTGGTAAAACACAGAGGTCAGACATTTCTTGAAGTTGATTAGCAGGTTTCTGCACATATCAGAAAGAATCTAGGTTCATAGACTATGAACAGAACCAATCATAAAGGGCAGCCATGCTGGAGTCCAACATGCACAGGGAACAGGTCCGACTTACTGCCAACTATGACGACCAAGCTCCTGCTCTGATAATACAGAGACCGAACAGCCCTCAATAAGGCTCCCAAACTCCCAGAATACCCTCCACAGGACACACGGTTGAAACGACTCCAAAGTCGATCATCGATCTCTTGTCGAGGGTATCCTGATGCCAAGTGTATTGATGGACACCCTTGTGCCCAAACATGGTGCTTGTTATGGACAAACTATGATGAGCACAGAAGTCCAACAACAAAACCCCACTCGGGTTCAGATCAGGAAGGACATTCCTAACAATCACACCCCTTTAGGTGTCACTGTTGTTGCCCTCGTGGGCATTGAAGTCCCCCAGGTGGAAGATGGAGTCCTTTGTTGGGCACTTTCCAGTATCCCTTCGAGAGACACCAAGAAGGCCCGGTACTCCGACCTGGTGTTCAACCTCTGAGCCTATACCACTATCAGAGACCTTTACCCCACCCAAAGGTGAAGGGACAGGACTCACTCATCCACTGGGGTAAACTACAACACTTGGCAGATGAACTGGGGGCTCACAAGTAATCCCACAGCGACCTGCCGCCTCTCCCCATGTGCAACTCCAGAATGGTATAGAGTCCAACCCCTCTTGAGTAGCTGAGTTTCAGAGCTCAGAATGTGTGGACATGAGCCCAAACATTGTTGGGAATAATTTTGCTCCTTCCTGTCCTTGGGGGCCAGATGGGCAACGTCGCAAGGTTTTTGTCCAGATTACTTGAAAACTGTCTGCGGAATGTCCTCAAAAAATTGATTGTAACCAGATTACTTGAGAAGTGTTTTTGACAAAGATTCCGGGAAAAAACGATAACAAATCTGTTATTGGAACTAGTTGTTCCAATAACAGGGCTAAGTGACTCCTCCGGTAGAATTTGCCAGAATCACAGTTGTGTCTATTGCAATGGGAGGGACACCTTTGAACTATAAGAGACGGGACGAAAAAGAATTCGGGGGCTTCTATCGATAATTGGGTTGTGAGATGCTGAAGATCTTCTGAGTTTATTCTTGAATAAACAGACCCTCTGAGCAAACAACAGATTCCAGTTTTTTCCTCAACAACATATCAACCACTCGCAGAAGTTCAGGCTCCTTCCCTCCCAGAGAGGTGACGCTCCATGTCTTAAAAGCAGAGTTCCACAACTGGAGTTTAGGCCGCTGAGGCACCCGCCTTCGACTGCCATACAAACCATATTGCACCAGCCCCTTCTGAGCTCTCCTACAGGTGGTCGGTCCACAGATCCCACTTCATTTCTATGGGCTGAATCCGACCGGGGCCTGTGGGAGGAGCCCTTTATAAACCTAAATATGTGCTAATTTATTTAATTATTATGCCCCCCTGTGACCCCCCCCCCCTTTTGTTTTTGTTCTAGTTCTTCTAATGCTCAAGAATGGTGAGGTCATGCTTTGAAAAATAAGGTAATCCAGCGAAACCCTCCTGTTATGTCCCTTATTTGTTCCTGCCCTCAACACATCTGCTGAATCACACTCAGCTCCCCAGAGAGCTCTCTGCAGCTGAAGTCCTCCACATCATTCCAGCACGCTGCAGCGCTCAGCCTCCGCGTCTGCCAGGGGAACCAATCGCCTCCTTCAGCCGAAGCCTTCGCCTGCCGCTGCATTCAGGCACACATCTGCACACATCTGCAAATAGTCTATTGTTTCACCCGTTACTCCCGTCTGACAGATGATTACTGCTGTACTCATTAGCTGCTCAGAGCATTTGAAACAAATTACCATCATTACTTCCAATCATAATCAAGGGAGGAAAAACACAAAGAGAAAAGACGGACTCTGTGATCACAGGTTACGTTTATTTTGTACTAAAATACATGTTTCATGCAGATTTTTTTCTCCACTTTCCACAACAGTGAACAGAAATATAATTTTAGAATAAGGTTGAGGCATTTTTTTCCTACAACAATAGGCAAGTTTGGACAATAAAGTCACTTGGTACAATATAATCTTTGTTGATTTTTTTTTTTTTTTACGTGCAAACTCTTTGTGGCTTTATGGATGGGGAGTCATAATCTGTTGTTGCATGCTTTTTTTTTTTGCTCTACACCATAAGTTTTTTTTTTAACCTGATCACAGTCACACATCAGTAGCAAGTCTTCGGAAAAAAAACAGTGTACAAAGTGCTAAATGTGTTATATATAACCAAAGAGTAATAAAACATGGCAAAATATTACTTTGACAGCAAAATATTACAAATCCATATACAGAAAAAACGAATCGATGCACGAGTTTGGCTCATCCTATCAGCTGACAGCAGTGTAATATCTCTAAATGTGTCTTTTTTTTTTTTTTTTTTGGTGAGTGGAGGTGATAACAGCGATAATACACGTCTGCCAGAATAAAAACATAATCCTGGAATTATCTCATTCACACGGAACTCCTAAAAAATATATATGCCCATCCATCATAAAATTAGATTTCTTAAAAATCATAAGATGATGCTCCTGGCTGGTTGGTTTTGTGTTATTGGTTCATGTCAACAATGCCTAAATTCACATCTGAAATATTTGTGGAGTTACCCCAGGGTTGTGTCCTAGGAAACCTACTTTTCCAACTAAACATGCTTTATTTAGGCAAAATTGTTTTTCTTGTGTTTGCTTTGAAATTGAAAATGAAATTGATTTGTATTAGTGTCTCTTAACACCAAATCCAAGATGATACATGATTTTGTGCCATAAACACAGCAGAAACACATAGTTGGACCACAAATTTTGGCAACAAAAACTTTTTATATATATCCTTAGCTCAACGTGTGATATATCAACGGTTTCAGTTAAAATGTCGAACCACATGTGCCACACTACATCTTAGAAAGTAGTACAAGATTAATTTTGCTAATCCTTCCACTTATTTTACCCTGGAAACATTTATATAAGCTTCCATCTGATTGCAAAATGCGTGAAATGCCAGAAAACTCCCATCCCCAGTTTCTAACACTTCCTGTATTCAGTGCATGTTTTTAAAAGCTTCTCACATTCATGAGTTGCTTTAAAAGTCCTGGTTATGAACAACTTTGTGTCTTTACTCAGCGGCTGAATCTTTCGAAATTGGGTTTTGGTTTCCTCTCAGGTGTGATGGCGCCTGCTGCGCCACAGCGTTTAGGTACAAACAATCCAGAAGGCATAAGTGAATCAGAAAATGCTAAATGTAAAAAGACAGATTGAGCAATGATGGGACCTCGATGCTCTACCTTAAACAAGGCCTGCTCTGACTGCTTTATGAAAATAAAAAGGAGGTAGGCTAATGCTCCCCGATGCTCAGAAGGAAAACTGACAGCTTTGTAAGACCAGAAACAGGATGAGGTGCTTCCAAACATAAAATCAGTCCACCACAGCATGCTTCAAATGAACAAGTTATTAAAATAGTTCCTTTTAGAAGACAGAAACTTGCATATGAGGACATTTTTTTGTAAATAGAGACAAGAAAACACATGACGTGTGCATGCATCATCTCTAGCATGAAAAACAACACAGAACACAGACAAGTGGAACTGCACAGCCTTACAAAGCTGCTTATTTTTTGGCCTCTAATAGGATGGGATTAGATCTTCATTGGCACAGAAGTAGAGGAGCGATTCAGACCATTTTCTTGTCTTTCTTACCGCCCAACTGCATCACATCGTTGAGGGAAAACGACATGAAGGCAATCTGCTCCAGTTCGCTTTCTTTGCCGCACTCTATCAGGCAGGAAAACTGATCCTTGTCTACATTGTACGTCAGGTCTGAGTAACCGCTGGGTCCACTGTGGATGATCCGGGGTCGATCCCACCCGGACGAGTGCAGAGGAGAGCGGTTCAAATACACGCCCATGTCCCTTCGGCTGGACTTGTTGGTTGGGTGCATGAAGAGGAGCCAGGTTTGTGTGTCTGGCGACAACAGGGACGTGCCACAGGCTTTGCTTTCCGCGTCGTCATTGGGGATGAATTCTGGTGCCGGGAAGCCGATGACACTGCCCTGGCAGCCGGAGGGCTGTTCAATGAGCTCTGGGGCCATGTGGGGTTTATCAAAACAAACGCCGCTGTTTTCACTCAGGGCCTCACACCTGTGGCCCCCGGCCCGACGAGCATTGCAGTAGAGGTGACTTCTTCCCTCATGATCTATGATCTCTGCCATTTCACATTCACATGATTTCCTCTGAAGCATCCTACCTAAGTGCCATGTCTTTCCATAGTCCTCACTGTAAACTGAGAGCGCACGAGGGTAGACTGTGAAAGGAACCGGAAAGGAACCACACCTGTAGGGGATGTAGTACGCGTACGCTGGGATGATCAGTCTATTATTCTCCAGCTGGATGCCGTGGCCGGGGCCCACCCCAAACGTGGCCCATCTGTGGATGGCCTCTCCAATCACGCTCTCTGTCAAGTCCACAGCTTGACTCCAGGTTTGCCCATCGTCGCGGCTGGTGACGTAGCAGAGACGCGTCTTGTTCTTACCTGTGACAATCTGCTTCTTTTCTGTGGTGTTTCCCCAGACACAGATGAAAAACAGAAACAGAATGTTGTTGTTTTTCTCATACACGGGGCAGGGGTTCATGGTCCGATGGTTTGGAAGAGATGCAGTTAAAAGCTCCTGACTGGACGACCACTGGAGAAACAAAACAAAATGTTGTGTTTTCAGTGGAAAACAACAGTTTGAAGTGGTAAAAGATTACTATGAAGCCCTGGACATGACATTCCAAAAAGAAAAATGTTTCCTCAAACGAATAATTTGTGGCCATAGTTTAGTTATTGTGACCACTAATTTGTATTTTATTATGTAGCATCTTTAGGGCAGGAATTACCATTTTGTGCAAACAAATGTGTTTTTTGTGGCCACAATTTAGCATTTAGTATTAACAAATTAACATTTTGTGGTCACACAATGGCTTTCAGTGTGCAAAAAATTGCCATATTGGGCTCACAAATTAGCATCTTCTGGGCACAAATTAGTAGTAGGATTTGATTACACTAAAATACTATTAATAACATCCTACTGTGTGCACAATATGCTAATTTGGGCCAACAAAATACTCATTTGTGCCCCAAAATACTATTTTTTGCACACAAAAGTGCTAACTTGTCCCTACAAAAGAATCATTTGTTTGCACAAAATACTAACATACTAATACTAAAAATACTAATTTGGGTGCACACGATGCATATTTGTGCATAGAAAATATTGATTTTTGAGCACAAAAATGCTACTTTGTGCGCATAAAATATAAAATTGTCAACATAAGTTATTAATTTGATTGAACTTTTTTGTCATGTCCAGGGCTCCGTAGAATACAAACCTTAACAGAGCCATCATCATTTAATAGTCCTTTTCTCATGACAAGAATTTTGGCCTCATGATCAAAGGGGGAAGATCGCTTCTCAGCAAAAGCAAGGAAGGTGCGACTGTGTCTCAGGTAGAGGAGGGCAGGGATCCTGTATGTTATCCCGCTGGGCTCCCTTTGAAACAAAGTTGTTTTGACTGGTTCCTCCACGTTGTCACTCTTGGATGGTCTGTTTCCCATGGTGGATGAGAAGTCCTAGCCAAGAAAAGAGAAAAAAAAAGAAAAGAAAAAGAAAAACAAGTATCCAACATGCGTGACCGGCATTACTTTCATTTATAATCCTGTAAGAACCTATGAAGATCCAGAGGCTCTCTCGCTCCTGCAGCTCCTCACAGGCAGGAGAAGCTAAACGGCGTCTAGCATGTTGCAGCGGCAGCAGCTCTTACCTTTAGTTGTCGCTTTTCACCTGCGCTGTCTTCGATCTCGGCATTATAACATCATTTTTGGACGCGTAACCAGGATCCACTGACGTTCACGACACTTGATACTGAAGGTTCACCGGGAACGGAGACAACAGCGTGAAGAGAGATGCTGTTTCCTACTTCCGTGTTCGTCCAATGGCTTCCTGTTAGCATGATTTCGCCGAGTTTTGTGTAAAATGACATGTAACATATGGAGTAAAATTTGTGTTTTTTCCATGTTATTAAACAGCAGTGACACACCACAAGTTATTTAATATTAAAATTAAAACAAAAATACTGAAAAACGTCTAGTCAATATTAAGAAAATAAAAGTCCGGCACTTTTATGTACAAATAAATGTTAACTTTTAAGATGTTAACTTTTTAGACGCTAACTACCAGAACTAAGAACCATTTTTTTACTTAAAAAAATTATTCGTCTTCACGTTTGTTGGAGGGAGGGGGGGGTCGCACATATATAATCTTGTTATAATAGCGACTCTTTGACCAGATGCGCACAGCGGTGGAGTTTCTTCACCAACAGCGCTCCCTGCTGGACGGGAGGAACGCATCGGTCTCCTTCATGGGGTTGCTAGGATACTGAGCGCCTCTGCGTCGCTTCGGCTCAAATAGCAGTTCAGGCTGCGTCGCTAGAACCAAAATGAGCGCACTGGGTTGCATTTTTAAACCGAAGAAACTGTAGCAAAAAGCTGTTTGGGGATCAGCTACATTCATGTCAGGGATGACTTCTGGACATCACAGATTAGGAGATGGGCTGAGCTTTGCTGCCAAAGGCTTCCCAACTGGGATGTGTCAAAAGAGAGAAGGTGGGTGAAATTCAGTCAAAATAAATAAAACAATTAACGAAGCATATATATATATATACAATACAAATTACACGAATACAAAGTCAGTCAAAATAAATAAAACAATTCATTAATAAATTCATTAATAAAACAATTAATGAAGCATATATATAATACAATTATGATACAATTATATAATACAATTTAATTTATCTATTCATGCTTATAATACCATTTAATATGTCTTATTTCAGTAATAAGTATTAATATATATATATATATAGATCTTTTAAAAGTACTGTTTTTATGCTATACTACCCAATATTAGTTGTCTGCAAATCAAACTCACAGAGCTCCTAATTTGGAGTTTGACCCTGCAGTCTGGCTGCACATCCGCTTTTCTTCTCCTGCAGGTGCCTATCATTGGCTTGTGTCTCCAAAGACAGAGAACAGAGCTACAAACAGAAGAAAGAAGGAGACACATGTGAAATGTAAAAGCACAGAAGTCGATCAACTCACTTTGGATGCACTTTTCTTGGTAAGAAGTGGAAATATGTGCATCCAAATCAGTTCACGGAGCAAAAACTGTGCAAATAATTTTCCAAACTCCTGTTTTGCAGCTTCAGCTACACTGTGTGGATGACCCGTCTCAGTTATGCTCTGTTGATATAAGCGAGAGAAAGCTCAACTCAGTAAGAATGTTTGCATCTTGTCCATTTGTTTTTCATGTCTTCCCTCTGTGTTTCTAAAATTCTACTTCCTCTGTGTGCAGGTTAAGCCAGAAGACTTCCAGATGTTTGAAAACATAGCTTACATAGATGCATCCATCAACTGCCTCTCATTAGGTGTGGATTTATGATCCATCTGATATTTACTTGCACAAAGCAGTGTTTTAGAAATGCTCCGTTGTTCCCTGCAGGTCCTTTCAGCCGTTTTCCATCTCTGAGAGAACTCAATCTGTCTCTGAACAGAATTCAAAACCTGGATTTAGATTCTGCTGACTTCCATCATCTTCAAGTAATTCACTTTTTGCGACTTTATGAGAATTAATAAAGAAATAATATAATATCCTCACTAACTTCTTTTTTTTCTGTAAAAAAATTCATTTTGATTTACGGTTCTCTCCCTCTGACTCCTTAATTATGTTCATCTATTTTTCCTGAACTCTGGCAGGTATTAAATTTGTCCTTTAACAATTTATCACCTGAGAGCCTGATCTCCCTCAGCTGTCTTTCATCTCTCAAAGTCCTTCATTTAACTGGCAATAACCTTCATCGTCTTCCTTCAAATCTGGGTTCCTCGGACCGTGACCCCACTGAGATGTGAGTTTGATAAAAACAGCTATTTGCCTTTTTTGTGTGTGACTTTAATGTACTTTTAGAATAAAATGCAAATAATTATCCACCAGTTTTTTTTTACTTTTTAGCTCAGGACTAAAAAGAATTAGAGACCACACTTTCCTCTTTTTTTTGTCCATATCACAGAAAATTAGAACAGATGAAGATTATAGCAATAATCAAGAAGAGATGGCACTGTTTAAGCATGAGTTGCATGGTGGTGTAGTGGTCAGCAATCTCGCCTCACAGAGAGAAGGCCCTGGTTTCGCTCCTGGCTACGTTCTGTCTGACTCTCCGGATACGCCAACTCTCTCCTACAGTCCAAAAACATGCATCATAAGTTGATTGGTGACTCCAAATGATTTCTAAGTGTGCACGTGTGAGTTTGGGGCCCTGCACCAGACTGGCGACCAGTCCGGTGTTTTGTCCAACAGTAGCTGGATAGGCTCCAGCAGCCCCATGACCTCAAAATGGAATCTGAAAATGAATGGATGGCATTTCCCGAGTTCTCCACAACTCCCAATTTTAGATGAGGTTTCAAAGCAACCAGAGGAGGGCGCACAAACCTTCCTTATGATATTTACACAAAACTCGAAGCACCTGCTTCACAGCAAAGAAAACATGGAATATATTGTTCATGTATTTTGATATCAGAGGGTTTCTTAAAGTCACAAACAGAAAATAAACCGTATATGTTTTTCCACAAAGGTCATCGGAACAGAAGAGAAAGCACTTTGAATCTCTTGAAGTCTTGATCCTTGATGATAACAAACTATCCTCTGCAGTCTTCTACAGTCTGGCAAACCTGAAGAGGTATTTATTTTATACACACATCACACATATTTTGGTCATTTCTTTTTTCAAAATGTCTTTTTAAATGTCTTCTAAAGGCTGAAACATCTCAACCTGCAGAAGAACCTCATTTCGGAAATACCCTGCCTCCAAGACGACGATGAGAAAGAAGGCAAGTTCACTCTTAACGGCTAAGCTCTTAACAAATCCATTTTAAACAAAAAAAGCAACAGCTTTGCTCTGTGTGCTCCTTGATTCAGCCGAGTCTCTGACACTCCCTGGTGGGGAAGAACACGTGAAGATCTTCAGGATGGTTCAAGAAGTCTGGGAAACATCCAGTCTGCCGCTTCCAGAGCTTCAGATCCTCAATTTAGCTGACAACAAAGTCTGCTTCTTCAAATTTACACGCAGCTCTTTGTTTTTTCAGAATTGTCATCGGTGGTTTTGTTCTCAGATTGTCCAAGAAGAAGCTCTGCTGGCTGCTGCTCTTTTCCCAAAGCTGCTGGAATTAGACATTCACTCCAACCCTCTAACCACAAAGAGGAAAGGTGAGCGCCACACTTCATAAAGACAGACAGCGCAGGTTTCAGGTTTATAAAAATCTCCTCTCGTGTCTTTGCTGGAACAGGAGACCCCCCTTTGTTGACTCTTTACCTCCAAGAGAGACGGGGAATAAGGATTCAGAGGAGGAAGCCAGAGGATGCATCCAGGCTGTTCCAGAAAGCATCTGCAGGTCACAGATGGAAGGTAGGAGAGGCTGAGGGTATTTTCAAAAGGAATAAAACAAATCTTCAAAGAAAACGTTTGTCTTTCAGGTTGGAGAAAGCGCCATGAATGTGTCAAAGAGGCCGATGATAATAAAGGAAACGAGCAGTGGAGACAGGAAGAAGATCAGCTGCAGCGTCCCTGAAAAAACTGAGTCCTTCTTCATTACTCAGGTCTGAACATTGTGCACAAACCACCGCCTCTGCATTCATATTCTCAAACTTCCCCTTTTATTGAGAGTGTTTCTGTTTTGGTTTCTTTTGCAGGCAGAAGAGGATTCTAAGTTTGAATCCGATGCCGAGGCTGCAGAGAACAAGCGCAGGAGGAAGACAAACAGGCAATCCATGTCTTATGAGATGATGATGGGTCTAAAAACAAATCCTAATGTGCTCAAATCTGTCGGTGAGGACCTTTTTCTTCACACTGAGGCTAAGCCAAACACGCCCCACATGGAAAAGAGTGCAGCTTTTTATTTTCCCCTCACAGGAATCCAAACTGCTGTCCGGATGCTGGACTTCACTCTGAGGCATCTGAACGTCTACCCAGACTCCCAACCAAAACTGGAAAGCATCCAGACTCTGCGCACAGACAGACTGAAGAAGGTTGGATGTCTTGTTGAATCACCACGTCCATTTGCTAAAACTTAAAGCAAAGTTATTTGTTTGTTTCTGAGAACAGATAAAAACTCTGCCACCCTTAAGATCAGTGAAGCAGCCGATTGAAAGGGTTGACACGATGCTGAAGCAAATCAAAGACAGTTCATCAATGACAGTGGTGTCTTTCGGTAAAAACGTTTTTGTCATTTCTGAAAGCTGTCACATGCAAATGTCTGCAATGCTTTGTTTTTCTGTGCAGGCAGCGCGCTGAACACCAAAGGCGTGGACAGAAAGGAGCAGAAGGAAGCCCTGGCGCTGCTGAGGGACATGAAGTCAAAGTACAAGATGGTCCACGAGAAAGCAGTGGAACAAGTCGCCGCCATGGCGTCCAGCAGAAACGCAGAGCAAAGCGGCGCCGAGTCTCCACCTGTTCTTTAATTCATGCCGTAGCTGGGATTTCATTTTGGCTTCAGTCAGATCCTGCTGATAGTTCTGTGAGGGAATCCAGGGAAAGGAAAGCTCACAGCAGAAACAGTAAAAACCAAAAGAGCATCTTTCTGACATTAGCTGAACACCAAAGTCTGACTCCCCTCAACCGACGCTGAACGGCTGCAAGGAATTAGTAAACACAACTGGAGAGCGGACAGTCGTCAGAGCACTGAGGATGATGGTTTCCAACAGCTGCTCAACTAATGTGACAACGTAGCAGTTTGTTTGCAAAGACACTTTAATTTGATCCAATTCGAACAAAACACCTCATTACACTAAAGAAACTAGTTTTCTTACAGACAAATATGTTAGATTGTGAATCATAAGAGTTGTTTCCGTCTTGGTTAGGGTGGAGCTGAGGAAGCATCTGACTGAAGGCACAGATGTTTCTGCAGAACTCTTACGTCTCCTGAGGCGGAACAAGAGATCCTGGAACAGCAACAGTGTGACCGATAATTCAAGGGGCAGTCGACACAAATAAGGCTTGAGCACCTCTTTACAAAAAGACAACTGGGTAATGAGGTCAAATACGTTAGGCCTGAAGACAGAACAAGCATAATGTGAAATAGTGGTGGAACGATTAACAACGACTCGATTTATATCCTAATTTGTGCTTGACAATACGATTCTCAGACGATTTTGGTTCATTTTGGACAATCTGATTCACTGACCGATAATCGATGATGGACATCATGACTATCAAGCGTGACTTGGAGATAAATACTGAACAGTACAGGCAAAATCAAACAGTCCTACAGAGGGGATCAAAAGTTTGGGCCCCCCAGGACCTCAGGATGTTATGTGATTGTGAATAAAGAACCCAAGGAAAGATTGAAAAATCTCCCAAAGGCATCAGTTTACTGATGAGACATTCTTTGATTATGTAAAAAAAAAGTCTTTATGTCCATCAGTTACCCTTTCAAAATAACAGCAAACAAAATAATGGTGTGTGCAAAAGCTTTGGCACCCTGCTGTGTCATGGATTGTTCATAATCATCGTTTGCAAAGACCAGGTGATTTCAGTCTCAAACGTTTGAAATAGTCTGAGTCATGTGACCTCGCCCCAACAATCAGCGTCATGGGTTCTTCAAAGCATTTGTCCAGAACAATGAAACTGAAAACAGTTGATGCTCACAAAGCAGGAGAGGGCTATAAAAAGATAGAAAAGTGTTTTCAGATGACTTTAACAGTGGAGTTAAAGCAACATCTGGAAGACCAAGAAAAATCTCAGACAGAGCAGCTCACAGGATTGTGAGAAAATCAAGTCAAAACCTACGTTTGACTGCAGGATCCCTCCAGAAAGACCTGCAGACTCTGGAGTTGTGGTTCACTGTTCTACTGTCAAGAGATATTTGTACAAATAAGGTCTTCATGGAAGAGTCATCAGAAGAAAACCTCTTCTACGTTCTCACCACTAAAATCATCGTTTGAAGTTCACAAATGAACATATAAACAAGCCTGATGTATTTTGGACACAAGTTCTGTGGAAAAACCAGGTTAAAATTGAACTTTTTGGCCGTAATGCACAAAGGTACGTTTGGAGAGGAAAGGGTCCAGAGTTTAATGAAGAGAACGTCTGTCCAACTGTTAAGCATGGGGGTGGATCAATCATGCTTTGGGCTTGTATTTCAGCCAGCAACACAGGAAACATTTCACCAGTAGAAGGAAGAATGGATTCCACCAAATTTCAGAACATTTTGGACACTAACTTAATGCCATCTGTGCAAAAGTTGAAGAGAGGATGGCTTCTCCAAATAGATAATGGTCCTAAACACACCTCAAAATCCACACTGTCTTACATTAAGAGACATAAAATGAAGGTTTTGCAGTGGCCTTCCCAATCACCAGACCTCAACATCATTGAAAATCTATGGATAGACCTGAAAAGAGCAGTGTGTCACAGACAACCCAGAAATCTCAAAGAACTGGAAGACTTTTGTAAAGAAGAATGGATGAAGAATGGATTAAAGAAACCTCAAACAAGAACTGAGAAACTCTTGGATACAAAAAAACGTTTACAAGCTGTGATACTTGCCAAGGGGGCAGTACAGTCCTAACTCTGCAGGGTGCCCAAACTTTTGCACACATCATTATTTTGATTTCTGCTATTTTGAAAGGATAAATGATTAAACTAAAGCCTTTTTTTAAAATTACATATTAAAAGAAAGTCTCATCTGTAAACTGATGCCTTCAGAAGATGTTTCAATCTTTCTTTGGGTTCTTTATGCACAATAACAAAACATTTTACCTGGGATGCCCAAACTTTCAATCCATGTGTATCATCTGCACATGCATCACCTTGTGTTAACTCTGACTTCCAGTTTGAAGCAGAGAGGTACTGGAGCCAGATCATTTCACCATGATTTCCCTTTTGTTTGTGGTGGGACAAGTCAGGTCCAAAATAAAAAGGGCCCAACAGCAGAAATAAAGCAGCAAACTGACATGTTCTACACACACTAAGAGGCCAGAGATCCCTTAAAAGGACAGTCTGTTTCTTCCAGTTTTGTCTGTTGACCTTTTGTGTACCTGTAGATCTCCACCTTCTTTCCATGAAATAAAACGTATGCTTAACTTTGAACCAACATCTTCCTCTTTTGTCCAAAGGGAGCAGAAAAGCTGAGAAAATACAAAATGATTAATATCAGTCAAATGAAAGCATAAGAAATAGGAAAACAAGAAAAAAATGATAAAAATTAAAAAAAAGAAACTTTTAGTTTTTTTAAATCAACCTCTTTATTTCTAAGTCATGTACTTTGTACATCACCCTCGATGAAATCCTATGATATAGTGCAGCCTGTCATACAGAAACACACCAGCGTGTTCGTGAGACGATCAAATAAACCCTTTGATTCCTGGTTCACATTAGTGAAAATCTTTACTTTGTTCTTTTGAAACGATTAACAGCTTATCAACTCAAAATGCACCATAGCACATGACTTCAGGGTTTGAGCTGCTGCTTTTCCTACATTTCTGATCCAGTTTTGTCTTTTCTTTTTCTGTTTAATTTCATGGCCCCGCCGGTCATATGATTTCCATTATTTGTCTTTGGAGCAGCTTACAGATGTGGTATGCACATTTGACCCCTGGGAGACGAGTCAGTAGGCGCTCTGCAGAGACTTCATATAGGAAAATTAACCATAAACACAGTAAGTAGGATGTGTTTGAAGAAAACGATAAATAAATGCAGACAGATGAAAAAACGAACATTTTCAACTAAATTTGTCACCAGGATGCAGCTTGACATTGAAAACCTTGTCATCCATCACAGATGTTTCATTTTGCAGCAAACGCATATGTTAGCCTCATAGATACGGCATGTATTTATTTGAACTATTGCACAAATACAGTTTTGTGAATTTCCCGCTGAAAACATGTCAACCGAGGAACGCAGGAGCTGTCCCGATTTATGCTGTGAGGCAAGCACCTATCCTGGACTGAGTGTCCGTTTGGCATCTTTCCTTCTTTGGTGCAACATTTGACGGGTAATGAGGAGAAGGTGCCAAATGGCAGAAACTCAGCAGCAGAAATAGTGTTTTCCAGCCCACTGGAGTTCAGCTCGGCTCAGCGGAGCCCGTCTGTCTGGTAACCATATCTCACAGCACTGGACACCACAAGTGTGAAATATTCTTGATTCCAAAACTGTTAAAAATTGATGGCATTCATCTATTATTTTCCTGCCGCGCTCTGGAGGGCACCAGAAAGGTTTTCGGCGCTCCTGGCATGAACATCTTTTTCCCTGACCAAATATAGTTGTTTTAAGGGTGCTAATTGAGAGCACGTGGAGCATCAGTGGTTGCTCAAGAACGGCGTTGTTTTTATGTTTCTCTGATGTTATTCAGGATGATTGTGAAAGAAGTAGCTGTACGTGTGAGTGCTCTACAGCTTTGGGAAATGATAACTCTCACTAATGTGTGTTCTTTTCCAAGCACAGCAGGAGCATTCACTGATCCCGTCACAAACCCTCAGAAATAAACTTCCATCGCATGTAATAAAAACAAGATGTGGAAGGGTAAGAGGATTTGCTTATGTGCGTATTTGGAGATATGATGACACTGCAAGTTGGAATAAATCAATTAATTTTGGTCAAAATAATGACAGTAAACCTTAAAGACCCACTCTGATGAAAATTGTGTTTTGGGTGTTTTTAACGTGTTCCTTTAGCATTTTATGATGATAATGGACGACGTATTGAAAGAAAGTTCATCCTAAAAATGTCCCTCTGAGTTTTTCTTTATTGAAATGACTGTGATTTAGGAGCAGACGAAAAAATGCAGTTTAAAAAAAACTTGTCAGGTTACTACGGCAAGCCACAAGCTCCCCACTCTGCTCCATTTTGATGAATAGATCCGTGAACGTCTTTGTTTTCCTGCTGGCATTTGGCTGGACAGCTCTAATGTTGCTCACCATTTCTGTTGCACCTGTAGTGTTTGTTAGGTTGGGTTTGTGAGCTAGAAGGAAACAGATTGATGACAGGAAGGGGGCAGGCTTACTCTGCCAGCAGCCTCTTCCACAACTCAGAGGTAAATTTCTAATGACTTCCTGCAGAAACTATGTCCTAGAGAAGGTTTTTTGTTTTTTTAAGTTTTGGCTAAAAACGGCATAATCATAGTTAAAAGATCACTGGTCATTTGAGTGGGACTTTAATGACCAAACTTACTTCATACACACTATATAAATGCAATGCAGCATCTTGGTCAATCAAGAAAACCCTACATCAACGCAGTATGCCAGACTTTTAGGGTGTATTCAGACTGGAAATATCAGCTGGTTTGGACCGAGTCAGCTCAGTTTGTTCCAGAGCCAGTCCTGATTCTTGCATTTGGTCTGTGTTCAGTCTGCCATCAACTGGACGTTTCTGTTTTGAACCAAATCTTGTAAACACAACCATGTGACTAAAGATCTCTTCAGTCATTGGCCAGGAACTACGTGGGCGAAACAAATCAACCAGAGAAGGAAGGATAAAAGTCCTGCGCTTTGCACTATCCTTGTTGAAATAGTTCATTTATTCAAACGATTTTTCGCTGACCAACAGTTCCTGGTTCTGGACCAGGATCTGCTTAAAAAATTTGTTCCTGATTATCGGGGGAAACAAAGTCTGGTTCCCTTTAAGTAAACCAAATGTGTCCAGTCTGAACACACCATAAACCTCATGGCTACTTGGAAAAAAACATGTCCAGAATAAAAAGGTTTATTTTTAAGATTAGATTCCAGAAGTGCAAGTATGTAAAAAATATACCTTTAAACATGTTTAACAGGACAGAAGTGCCTGCAGTAACAGCCGCATGCTAATGAAGTGAAAACTGACTTGAGGAATCACTTTAATAGTGGGGATTTGGTGTCCACACATGACTGCAATTTATTTCCCTTCAAATTGCGAAAGCTATTTACTTTAATAAGCACAAAGCCTGTTTTTACTCGATTTTGAAGGGCGAATAGAACTTAATCCTTGATTTGTTTTTATTGGACATTTCCTTTCATTAACGTGAACACAGAGGCTCACTTATATCCTCTAACCGCCCTTACTCTCACCATGAGCAAAAAGAAAAAGAAAGAAAGAAAAAAATGGCGAGGTGAGTTCTTTTTTTTTATCCAATGCTCTCTAACATAATCTGGCAAGAGAGCGGAAAACTCTGTCCAAAAAGCAAAAACAACAAAGGACACGGTGAAGAAAGGCAGCAGCCGCCTGTTTCTTCTGAAGACAGATCTGTGTTTATGCGTCTCTATTCTCTTTCCTGTGAGTCTGAGCACGGCACGGTTTCACATCTGGAGCAGTCATCACAGCAATCAGGGCTCTGGTGTTTAGGTAAGATCTGCTTGACTCTCCAATTGAGGGCCAACAGTTACGTTTTGCGGAGAACCCTGTGGAGACTCGGACACCAGATTTGGCTCAGGAAGAAGAGGCCTGAATACCTCACAAACACTCCTCATTACCCAACTTCCAAATGAGTTCACTGCAGACTGGACCTATTCATTATTTCTTTTGATGGACAATTGAACTGTAACACACTTACCATGTAATCCTGGACGGACTTCAAATACTCCATCTGACATCTGAAAAGAGCTGGTTGTTAATTACAGATTAAAACTGTGAAGCGGTCCCGGCTCCTTTTCATCCCGTGGGTAGAAAAAAAAAAGCTTTTGTTTGGATTTGTCTTAAAAACCTTACAGTCATTGAAAAAAAAAAAACTTTTGATGTTCAGCCATCCCGGTTAAGAGAATGTAACTAACATGTTCGTGACATGTACCCTGCTGTTGTCCAAGCCGTTCATCAGGACCAACCTAATTAATGAGGAGGCAAGGGTGTCAGAAAAACAGACCTCTTGACAGATTTCAGAAGTATTTTGATGAAGTGTAAACTTGGGGGTTTTGTTGAGCACCTTAATCAGCTATGAAAGCAAACAAATCTATCAGTTTTGATTAACTTAACATACTTCGGCTCTCCTTGAACCAAAGAAGTGCCGGATTGATTTGCAATGCTTGAGTTCCCCACAAACACTGCAAGGATTTTTGAGAAAAACGACGAATTTTCTGCAAACTTGCAAAAATGTTATCCCAGCATCCCCAATGTTATCATCTCTTGAGCAAAGAAACAAGACTGCTTTCTGATGCATGCACATGAAATCTAAATATTCAAGTTTTAATAGAAGAATTTGGTTCAACTGAAGACATGCATGACCTCCAGTCCAGAACTTTCTCTTTCTTCTCACTGAATCGCTTATTAATGGGCAGCAAGGTGAAGTGCAAATACACAGAGAGTGTTTGATTTATACCAACTGACTGCCCCCAGCTGTTACAATCGCCACAGCCAAGACAAAGCATGCATAGCTGAATTAGCCCACGGGACAAATTCAAACTTCCCAAAAAAAAAAACTCTGATCTTAAAGGAGATCAGACTTTAGAGCAAGCTTTTCATTTGGAAGAAACAACAGAATTTACGGACTACAGCAAGAAATGGGTTTAAAAAAAAAGAAAATGAAACCACTCTTTCTCACTGTGGAGGGGGGGCTAGGAGGAGAGAATGTTGTAAACGGTCAGCTACAAAGAGAAACACTAAAATATACAAAGCTTTTTGTTAAAAAGATGAGGAAGGGGATCTTATTTTTTTAAATAGTTTGTTGACGTTGGTACGACACCACAGAGATGGACCCAAAGTGTGAAAGACACACAAAGGGTCATTGTCTAAAGCGATGAAGAGTTAGCGCACCGGGAGGCCTCAGAGAAGAGAAGAATCTTCTTCAGATTCGCCCACGCAGCCGACCAAGCCTGCAGCTGTACACTGACTGAGTCCTGGGAACCACACTGAGAATGGACACCTTTTGACCAGGCAGGAAGATGAACGGCTCACACCGCTGCTGAGACAAGTGAAAGCTGCCAATGATATTTTATGTCACGACAAAAGTCTCATTTCACTTGAATATGTGAGGCTGTTAACCTTTTAGCACCGGAGACGTCGTCGGTGGCACCAAAATAATACAAACTCTTTGACATATTTTACATTTTTATCTTTTATGTGAATCCGCTGATTCTGCCGTGGAAAATAGTGGCTTTTCATTTCTGCTTTGCAGCGATATGCAGCACATTGCCAACGTAAAGTGTTGCATAATGGCGCAAATCTACTTTTCTTTGTGAAAGAATCAGCTGAGTTTCACCAACTGTGTTTTTAGTGTTTTTAATTTTTTAATTTTTTTTAGTGTTTCTAATTTTTGATCAGCTTTTACTTTGGATTTCTATGCAGTCAATAAAATGTCTTCTCCTATGGAAATACAGCTTTTCTGGGCTTCCAAAGATTTGCTTGATGTAGGCCTTTAGGCGATGCCATCCACTTCAAGCTGCGTTTTCTCAAAAGAACAAACCTTCTTTAAATGACTTTGACTTGTGACTTCATACATGACCTTAACTTCAAAGGCATTGACGGTTTTCATTCATATGCAAAGAAGTTAAATTATTTTGGCAAATTATGAGTGGCATTAAAGAAATCTAAAGCCTTTTTACTTACATTTTCATGCTTTAGTTAATGTTTTGTAGTAAGATGAAGAAATAATTCAAAAAAGTTATCTATTTAAACATAATTTCTTAATTAGCTCACCACAAATATGGCATACTGTAAGTCAGTTTTAGTTGATTTTATGTTGCTCAAGAGCTGCTAACCAACACGTACTTATGTTTTCACATCTTTACAAAGCTATTTAGTTATTTCAATTTTAATTATTTTTGTTTCAAATTATCTGTTGATGTTTTTATGATATGTTGGTCTAACTTTTTGATGTTAATTGTTGCACAGCACCTACGATGACCTGAAATGTGCCCAACAAATACAACATTTTTGCTTAATTTGTTCCACTACGACTACAAACAAATCCAAATAAAGGATTTTAACTAGTAGTGTAAACCAGTTAACACTTTTTTGTGTTTTAAACCTGTGAATGCAAGTGCACTCAGCTTCACAAAATCTGTTCCTGATGTTTTGTTTTCAGTTGTGAAATGTCAAACAATGAAAATGTAAAAGAAAATGTTGCAACAGCATACAAAAGGTTTATTATCATTAGAATGTGTTTTCTAACAAAAACATGTCAATCTTGACGCTTTATCTTAAAGGCTTCTCCAAAAAAAAAAAAAAGCTTACATTCACATTAATGAAACCAGAATGCTTTAAATAAGGTAACAAAACCTCAACATGTATTTACTTTTAAGTAAATCACACCCGTCAAAAACATTCTTTGTCGCTGAAGGGACATGCATTCTCTGTCTTCACAGATCACATGACCCTTTACTACTCAGTCAGCTTCCAGGTCAGTCCATGACATGCACTTCAACCCTTCCAAGTGCAGTCAACAACCAAAAGAACATGGTCACTCGTGTCACAAATAATTTACAACTAAAAGTCCAAATGAGAAAACACAAACTGCTATTTTAAACCATAATCTCTTATAGTTTGTTTAATCTTATAGATTGTATCTTTGATATAGAATGATCCAAAGGGGATAAATGTTCTGTTCATTGTTTTTATGCTGAACGCCAAAAAAGTTGTATATTTAATAATGATAATATTGCAAAATGATCAATGATTTTATGTTACAGGTCTGAAATGCACGAGGAAAGAAACCGAAAAATCACCAAACCAATGAGACGAGACACAAATGATCCTCGTTTTACACTGTGGCCTTAAAAACAAAGTAAGGATCAGAATCATTTTTCCATCCCAAACTCTTTCTCAAGGAACAAACAGAACATGATGGAAAACTATGCAGTGGATAATTCATGAAGCTGTCCGGTAAGTAGCCGTTTCATATACACAGTCAGAGGAAAACATGTATGAGTTGATTACGTACGCTATTTTAGCGGCAGATTTTGTGAGCAGCGACTTTAGGGTGAACACAGGCCTTCAGTTTGCTTGGGATTTAGGAAAGTCAATATTTCCCGGATGCCATCTTCACAAATGCTGGTCTGTGGAGCCTTACTCAGATTTTCCCCCAACTCCTTAAACTTTTTCCAAATCTCTGAAAAGGAAAGAAAAATCAACAGCAATGAATGCAGAGACTAACACACAAGACACAGAAACCAAATCATAAAGCACCAAAAGACAAGTGATAATTATGAGGAGGAACACTGAGGTTATTTTTCACTTTTGGATTTAGGAATTCTGTCCCAGCGAGTTAGAATGGTGAGACTGCTCAAATAGAGACGTTGATTTGAGTTGTTTATTTTTTGATGACTGTTTGTTTTGTTTACAGGACTTTAAATTTATAGTTTCCAAAGCTCTGGTATCGTTTGTTGTTGTTTTTTTATTGTTTGGTTACAGTGACCTCCTTCCTGGGTGTGGTCAGACAATTAACTGGAGGCCAAAAAAGGGAGAGGACCTCAGAGTGAAGGGAGGCTGAGGAGGGAAACAGCTTGTGTGAGTTTTCTATAAATAAAGACTTATGTTTCTGAACTTTAAGGACGTCTGTCTCCTACGTAAACCGGGCCGCTCTGATCACACTGCATTGTGACAAGGAGAATCACACATTTTCTTCCAAGATGAGCATTTCTCTGTGATGTAAATGAATAAAACTGAACTGTCTAAAGGTCAAAGTCCAAATTTGTTGTATTTCTAAATATGAATTTGCAACAATTACTCCCTGCTCTTAAATCCTTTAGTTTTATCTTTTTCTGGAAAACATTCTAAAAGCTTTGGTGTCCAAAATAAAAAAACCTCCAGACTGCATGAGCGCCAAACGTGACAGAACAGCAAAGGGAGCAGGATGGATAATGTCCTCATCCACCTGGTGCCATTTGTAATGGATGTTGGAATGCTTCTTATTAAAAGTAACACATTGACTTCTTGGATTTATCAAGATGCTCACAAGGTGTTCAGCTTCCCAGAGGATTTTTATACCAGGCAGCAGTGGATGCAGTTTCTTTTTCTAGTCCAAAAATTATGGTTGCAAATGTTATGCTTGTTTTGGCTCCTCTTTAGAGAGATTTGTGAACTATTTTGAAAAGTTTTCTTGGGATTTATCAGTCTTCTGTTTTAAAAATATATGAAGTAACTGAAAATCCAAACAAACCTTCATCAAGTGATGTAAGCAGTGTGAAATTTTCAGGATGCTCCGTGATATTTTTACGTTGAACATCCCCAATCTCCATCATCTGTAAAACACCTGCGAAAATAAAGAATTTTTAAAAAAAAATAAAATAGCAATATTTAAGTCGTACTTGAGTAGAAGTCACACCCCCAGCTAACCTACGCAAAAAAACACACCCAAAATCAACATATGTACATCATGGTTTCATTTTTTTTATGAATATTTACTTATTCATGACAACTGTGATATTGTAGCTGCCACCAGGTTTTTGTTTGGTAGATTCAACAAAGCCCGACCTGCTCTCTGCTCCGTTTTTACCCCTAACATTCTATGCATGTTGTCAGATTTGATCGTTCTGTTAAATATGTCTGTTAACGTTTGTTTTTCAATAACACTGGTTCATTCAAACAGTTACAAATGTTTTGAATGCAGAATTAACTGGCTGATTATGATTTTATCTTCCCCTCAAACTGTCATTTGGTGACAAAGTATGACAGCATTCTGATCTGTTAACATGCAGACATAAATGTTAACATTAAAGAGGTGTTCCAGTACCTTCTACAGTGTTCCAGGCCTGCACTTCAACCTCTGCACTACTTTGCTTTTCCACGGCAATGATCCGAACTGTGTTTGGTGAATCAGCTTTCGGGGATGATTCTACTCGATACACCAGGAGCTTATTTTTATAACCAATGTAGCATTGGGTCTGGTTACTTTCAGTTTTACTCTCTGCAGGAAAAAAAAAAAAAAGTAGATGCCAGTTATTTCAGCTTTACACACTTAAGCTCATCTGGTTCCTGTTTGACTACCTGGACATGTCTTGCAGCATTTTCCTGCAGATTTGATGGGATGCCGGCATGGGTACTGGCTGGGACACGTGATGCGTTTACAGTCCTGGAGACCATCAATGCAAGTACAGAGGATGCATTCCAGTACCTTCCCCAAAACTGGATGCCACATGTCTCCATGCGAGTACGTCTTGCCATTGTATAAACACACTAGGAGAAATGAAAAACATCTGAGCAGAGTGGAAACAATTGTAAAGCTGACAATGCTCCAAAAAGTCTTAACACCTATGTATTCAGGTGCAGCCTAACCTCTTTGGTGTTTCCGATGCATCAAAATCTTCACTGTGGTTTCTGAAGCCCCTTTCAGGTTAAGGTTACTGAGGCTCAGACCCCTGGGAGGGGCCTTGACCCTGGGTGCCGTAGCTCGATCGGGACGCAGCCTGATCTGCTCCCCAGGACACTGGTCAACTGAATGCCTCTGTTGGAAACAGACGTAATGAAAAGCAGTTAGCCTCCTTTTATTGGCTGGATTCCCTTTTCTGCCTTCTAGCTTAAGAAGTTTTACTTCATGCACCTCAATCACATAAGCTCATAGTCAGGATTTTTCCAGCATCTCAAAACAGAACTAAACAGAAACCAAGAGTTGCTCTTGGTGGGCCAAAAGGTCTGTGAATCTCCAGAAACATTTTGAAGCTGCTGTTTTTCATACTTAATTCAATGATCACTGCAAAAAGAGGGTTTCACAAATTATCTTTGACGTGCAAAGCTTAGCGTGCAATAATATTTGAAAATAAGCAAGAACATACAACGCCTCTGTTCAGCTGTTGGTTTCCATCCTCTGTTGATGACGAGCCGCCAGCGCCATGATCTATGAGGAAAAAGTGACAACCTCTTAGATATTGCAAAAAGATCAAGCAGAAATGGCGGGAAGACCAAGACTTCTGAATTATTTATATGCATCTCAAGATGTAAAGTCTTATCACTGATGAAAAATCTCTTATTTTGCCTAAAGTCTCACTTCTATAAAACGTTCTTTTATTTATGATTATGCAATTTTTAGCCAATTTAAAAAAAAAAACTGTTGTTTTCTAGGACACAATTTCTGCAGAGCGACAGTAGTTCATGTAAAATGGATCTAGTCATCTACAAGTGGATGCATGAGAATGGAGCAGAGCAGGGAGCTTCTGGCCAACCCCTTGTATTTTCTACATCACACTTACAAGCTTTTTCTAACAGCATTTTTCATCAGCTCCTAATTCACAATGATTAGAATGAAAAGTACGCAAAAATGCAATTTTGAGCTTAATTTTCTTGAGAAAAATGTCACAAGAAGATGTTAAAAACACCAAAAAACACCATTCTCATCAGAGTGGGTCTTTAACACGTGTCCTAAATTCTCTCAAAAGAAGAACACTGCAGATTAGAAACAGGTTTTTTATGACTTGAGGAATCGGATTACCTTTGCATACCAAACAGCAGGTGTCTGTCAATGAAACCGGTGAGGAACAGGTGACAGGTTGGCAAGTTTTCAAAGCGCAGAAGATATTTCCGTTCTGTGAAATTGAAAATAGGGACCAAGTTCACATGCTGCAGAAAATTATTTTTTAAAAAAAGTTGCAGGTTTACACCAAGAGCTTAACTTGACTCTTGCTCCTAACTTTCAACAGATTTTGTAGGAAATTTTGAAAAAAAGTATTTTGTCTTCTCCTGCAGTGCACATTATTTGTCACGTTTACTGCAAAGCAATGTTGCCTTTAAGATTTATGGTCTTTCTCATCAGGCGGTTTTGTAAAAAACAAGTATTTGAGTTTAGCTTTGGCTTTGCGCCTGCTTTTCTCTGCTGATTATACCTAAACATGAGCCAGAGTACAAAACAAAAACAAGAGTTTTTTTAGCGGCTTCGCTCTAAAAGAGATGGAATGTAACAATGCGCGTCTCATTTTACTGCATAGCTACACAGCAGATGTTCTTCATATGCATGCGCTGAACTAACCTGCAAAAACACAACTTCATGAGCGCATTGAAAGACATGCTGACACTGTTCAACCTAACAGTCCTCCTGAGCTGCAGCTTGTGGAAATGCCAGTCTCTATGTGTTTATTATGTTTACATGGTAAAACCTTTTAGTAGGAACAAAATCACTTTTCCTAAACCTGTAACAGACCTGATTTTCTTTTCTTGGAAAGCAGGCTGGGTCTTGTACTTTCAGTTACTCTCGTCGTCGGGTTTTATATTTGCTTTTTGAATATTAATATTTTTTACAACAAACCTGACTTTTCCTTACACTTTTCATAAGTAATGTCATTTTCTTTATTTTTATCTTTGGTGAAGATCTGTTGAAACTAGGGGTCTGCAACCTGAGGCATCAGAGCCCCATATGGTTTTTCATTTCAAAAAGTTACTGTGAAGTAAAAAGGAAGTAGCGAAGTTAAAAAAAAACGTAAACTAACGCAAACTTTATTCTACTTATTTAACAAGCAGTTAAAGCACATATCACATGCTCCTGACTACAGTAACTATAACGCTCCAAAAATCCATCAAGTTATTCAGCTTCGTAGTTTACCAAAGTCAAACGCCATGTACCGCAGAAAATCAATTTGAGGTCTTAAATTTGAGGTTTTAAGTGAATCTTATGGTCCTAAAAATGGCAATGGTCAGCTAATTAGGTCTGATGTCATGTTTGTTAGTTAGGTTTATGATTGAATTATGTATTTTTATTTAATCCCAGCTGAGATCACACTGCCTACTACAACATATGCTGCATTAAGATGATCCTACGTAGCACAGGGTGTCTTTTATTTTGAAAGGAAGTCATGTCAACCTCTGTCAAAAGGTATACGAATTTACTTTTTTAAAGTAATCTTTTCTTCATGTTTATGTTTCATTTATGACATAAACAGTTAGGTTCATAAACAGGTTCTGTTACGTTTGTCATTAAAGTTACATAAATACAAATCAGTGTTTTATTTTTCTAAAGGGATAAAGGAGACCTTCTAGCTCCTACTGGGTTGTTGTCATTGAGAAATCAATTGCTTAAACAAATACTTAAACGCAAACAAAACAAAAAATAAATACATCCAATCAGTGATTTAATAATTTTGTCCAACGGTTGTTCAAAAATGAAATGATTGGAAAAAATACCTTTTTAAAAATTGGAAATATTGAATTTCTTCCCGTGCTGAGAGTTGCTTTACCTGTTGTTACCTGTTGTAACAACTCCAAACTTCCTCCATGTAGTTTAAAATGCGATTTATTGTTTATTTACTTGTTTGTTTGACAGGGACGCTGCACATTAAAAAGCACCTGTGTTTCTGCAGTATCATTTTTAAAACTGTATCTCTTTTTGTGTTGTTGCACATTGTTAAGAGTTTGATTTAAAATATTAAAGCTGTTTCATAAACTTACTTGTTTCAAATGACAAACCGTTTTTTAAGGTAATGTGGGATTTTAATTATTTTGGTTTGTAAAATACATTATTCAAAAATATAATTTTCCAGTGTTTTACAAGACTGCACTAAAAACACAACAACACACAAAAAAAAAAAGCGTGGTCAGACAACCAGTAGTAAGGGGACGTAACTCACAGAGCATGTGCACATTACGCACTGGTTGCTTTGCCTGGATGGGAAGAGGTCATGTTTGGAAAAAGTCTCTCCGGACTGGTAAATGCTTCCGTTGTAAGTGCAGGATTTCACCGACGCCCTCAGGCCTGCGGGGACTCGCGGCTCGTCTAAAGGGAAGGAGAAACGAGGGCGACCTTCAGCGGACCCGCGGGTCACCTCTGTGCGTAAAGCTGCCGAGGCGCGTACCTGTGCATCTGGGACAGCAGCGCTGAGGCTCCGTCACCCGCTGCTCACACGGCAGGGCTGGACACTTCAGCGTGCTGCACTTCACATGACCTGTCTGCGAGAGAAGCCGCATCAATCAAGTCCGGTTCCGATGCCCCCCCTCCGCGTGTTTACGTTGGCCATACCTCTGCGCAGACGCAACGCACGCAGAACATGAAACCAAAAGGCTCCAGGTAAGGATGCCAGCTGTCTCCATGGCTGTACGTCTTATCTTTGAAAGTACAGACCACCCCAGAACCTGCTTAAAAATAAAAACACGTTTTTACAGACTTAAATACAAATAAGTGACCTAATATTTCAATTAAAATGATCAAACAGAGGGCCAGTAAAGACGCATGGAGAGCATCACGTTTGCGCGTTCAAGTCTTTTTTTTTTTCTTGAGTTACATGAGGACAGAAAACTTGTGGTCGTTCTTCTCTTACCTTTTCGTGGTCTTTGCTCTGCAGCTGCGGACCAGATGATGAGAAGGAACAAAAACGTGGACTTCATGGTGTTACATGTGAGTGAGGAAGTCCGCCGCGCGCGATCAATATGGGCTTCTGCTGCACAGGAGGGTGAAAAGTAAGAGAAAAAAAAAAAGAAAGAAAGAAAGAAAGTAAGAACAAATATGTAGTGTGATGGTAAAACTATGGCGCCCTCTTCAGGATACAAGTTAAGAGGGCTTTAAAACAAATGACACCATTTAATAACGTTTATTTCTTCTTGTGGCCTAAAACTAATCTAATTAAATGTCATATGTGCTGATAGGTTTATTTAAGAAAATGAATCACAATTTCAATTTACTTACAGAAAATAGAATAGAATTATTATATGCAACTTTATTTAATAAAGCACTGATTGAAATCAGATCCTAAATGAATGCAATCTAATATATTATTCTTTAGGCATTTAAAGCTAAAAATGAAAATGCCTTTGAACAGAAAAACTATTTTCTTACTGGCACACTTTTTAAGCAACAAAACATCTTTGACATCCCACCAAAAATCAAGTTTATTGCAAACAACACACATCCTTCGCTCTGCTTCATCTTCAGACAATTCTAGACTTTATTTTTGCATCACATGTAGGAAAAAGACAGATGGTAGAAATCAATGGGAAGAAAAACTGAAAAAAGTTTGACGGAAATGGATTATTTACTACTTAATCAGTTTTTGATACTCGTGTTACATCCCTATGATAAGCGTTTCTGGTTTGAATACTGCTAAGAATCAACTATTACATCATAAACCGCTAATAACAGAATATTGTTTCAAATTGAATTATATACAGTAACATCAGATAATTTATAAAACTATCTTCTGATCATCTGTTTAAATACGTCCTCAGCTATCGTCTGCTTTAATTCAAATGTAGAAGCCCAGACGTCACAGTTGAAGTGTCGTGAGTGTAAAGAAGACCATGACATGAATGAATAAAACATATTCCTAACTATATATATTCTAACAAACCATTAAAAAGTGTCTTAGGGTAAAAAAAATAAAACAAGCAGGACAAAAAGAAGGTTCAACGCTCATTCCCATTTATTACCACATTTGGGGGATAAAACAGTGCAATCCGCTTTAAAATACACCTCATGGTAAGCATGTTTCTGCTCATCAGCTTGATGTTTCAGGTAAGCCTGCTTCTTTTTTACTGCTGATACAAATCAGTTCAAATAGAAAGAAACAGTAAAAGGAAAGAAAAAATAATATCTTTTTGACAGATTTCATATTTTTGAAGATCATCTTCTGACAGATATGATTGGACCTAAGTTTAAAAAAAAAAACAGGCTGATAATAAAAATAAAAACAAACTAAAAGATCAGTGTGAAGGAAGGCTGACATTTCTTGTTAAAAGGATTTTTCTGCAACATTTTAAAATCAAAAACACCATCCTTTAAGGCCAAGGACGTGACTTTTTATGTCATACATCTACTTACATCAGAAATTTGTTTTTAAAAATAGTAAAGATAGCCGAAGTCTTCCTTTAAAAAAACAGATTCTTTTTTTCTGAATCTGCACACAAAATAAATACATTGCAACTTGTTTGTTATACTGACATCGCTCATTTCTGCATGAGACTGTGTAATATTTGTAGAATGAAACACACATGGATAATAACACCCTCCTCTTTGAGGATGCCTCACCTGAGCATCCTCATCTGAACAACATGGGATGGATGATGTGCACACAGACACACAACTGCACTCGCACACATCAACAATACACAAGCAGAGGAGGTTTAAGAAGAGCTGCTCTGCGCTGCTGTGTCGTCCTCTCTCCTCTGCCGCTTCTTTGCTCTAATTTCGTTCATGGCTTCCTCTATGGAGCGAGTGTCCCGTTTGTTGGCCACAGGCACTGAGGACAGAGGATTACTCATGAAGAAGCTGAATTGAGGCGCACTCATGCTGCCTTTCACAGAACCTACTCACCACAACCGTAGGACCTGTTGGCCTCCAGCGTGTGCGCTGCGTCTTTTGCAGCCGATGTACCAATCAGATGACTGTATTTGTCTCTGTAGTTGGAGTTGGGGCATGCCTGTGACTTCTCTGTCTGAGCGGAGGTCGCCTCTTCCAGTGCAGCTTTTTCCTGAAATCAAAATTCAAACTTCTTAGAGAAAACTAAAACGATAAATACATAAAAACAGTCTTTTTTAAAGTTATCATAAAATGGGATGACATTTCTCTTTAATCATTTTTTTTCTGTGTCAACATTTCAACTGTCTTTTTCAGTGGCTATTTTCTTGGATATAGTAACAATAATGCACTTGGCTACAGTTTATAATTATTAATTATGAGGTTAATTATTAGATGTATTTATGTATTATTAGATGTATTAAAAGTAGACAAATAGAGCAAAACAATGTGTTTGAAAAGGTGTGAGTAGAAGAAAAATCTTGTTTTGTCCCACCTTATGTGGTCCATATTTCTATTTACAGTTTGTTATTCTCCAAACAAATTCAAATGACCGTCTGTGTCACACTTATGGAGAAGGGACATTTGCTCATTTGTTTTATTGCTCATTTCTAGCTTTGTAAAGATTCATCATCCTGTATGTTCCTGTATCCTGTCATCCTGTATGTTTTTTTTAAATCCATGAAAACCTTTGCTTTGTTTAAAACCCTTATCAAACACGTTCCATGAATCCGCACCTCAGATTGATGAGCAGTTGCTGTTTTGTCGTACGAATGTTCTGCTTTTTAAAGTTCTGCTGTTTTCTTAAATTGCAAACCCCATCTCTGTCCTTGAACATTTGGTGTTTCTGGCTTTAATGAGTGCAGTTTTAAGTTTCACTAGTTCCCATAATTCCAACAATCCTGACTTTAGAAACAGTGCATTAGTATGTGACCCATAACCCACACCATGAACTATTCAAATAGTTTTCTTTTAATAAGATGTAAAAAAAAAACTAAATTTGTATTCTAAGTATTTCCCCAGTCTTCAACAGTGTACTGTAAATACTATAGTATTATTGATGAATACATTAGTAGACGTGCTTTGTGATTCCGTGTCTGGCGTGTTTTCCCCAACACTGCTATGCCTTTAGCGAGTTTAGCTCTGACTTGCTTTATTTGTGGCTTCCAGCATATTTTGTGGTCCATAATTATTCCAAGGAACTCTTTCCACCACATGACTATCTATGGCAACTTTTACTTCTACATCTGGAAAAATATGGCAATTTCCAAAAAAATCATGTATTTTGTTTTGTCAACATTGAGTCTATTTGTCAAACCATTGTTTTAGTTTCCCTTACTCTCTATTTACTGTTTTTAAAAACTTGACTGAGAATTCTCCCTGTACATACTTTACTTGTGTCATCGGCATTTAAAACGTATTTGACTTTATCCGACACCATGTGTATTTCATTTAGATACAAGATAAACAATTCTGGACCCAATATAGACCCTTGTGGTACTCCGCAGCTTAAATTTAGCAGAGATGATTTACAATTTTCCAGCAGTACAAATTGGTGCCTGTTTTTATTGTAACTGTTTAACCAATTTAATGCCAGTCCTCAAATTCCATTTCTTTCCTCTTTTAATTGCGTGATTGCCATGATGTTGATCTATTTTTTCTGAAGCCATATTGATCTTGGAACATTAGTTTATGTTTCTCAACAGAAGTTCCCAGCCTTGTGAGGAATACTTTTTCAAGTATTTTTGAAAATTGGCAGAGCAGAGAAACTGGTCTGTAATCAGTGAGTTGATGTTTGTCCCCTGATTTGTATAATGGAATTACTTTAGTTATTTTCATTTTCTGTGGAAATGTTCCGGTTTGGACGGATAAATTAGAAATATAGCTTAGCGGGTCAACAATGGAATCACTAACCTTTTTTATCACCGTCATGAACTCCATTACTCCGTTGTAGATGTTTTGTTTTTGAATTGTTTAAGGATTTTTAGAATTTCTTTTGCTTCCACAGATTTCAAATAGATTAAGTTTAAAATTCCTTTTATGTAGTGTTCAGGAGTTTCTTTTTTTGATTTATTTGCAGTTTATTTTGTTGGGTAACTTTGGCCCTATTCTTTACAAAATATTCATTAAACTTAATCATCATATCCTGAATATTGTTGCACATCTCATTTTGTTTTCTCTGTGTTTACTAATGACACTGCTCAATATTTTCCACATTACTTTAGTGTTTGATTTATCTTTCTCTAATATTTCTGTATAATCGTCATTTGTGCATGTCCTGATAATATTTGCTAACTTGTTTTTATATTTTTTGTATCGCTTTTCCACTTCAACAGTTCTGTCTTTTAAACATTGTTTGTATAAACTGTTTTAGTTTTTTTTGCATGCGTTTCTCAGTCCATTTGTTATTCATGGATTTTTATTTGATTGTTTCCTACTACAGGATTTTGTAAATGGGCAGTTTTTGTCATATATTGATGTAAACCCCTGCAGACATTTTTCATTAGCTGAGTTGACATCACTGGTTTCGTACAGGGTTTTCATTTGTTCAACATTTGTTCCTTTTAGTTTTCTTCCTTGCTTTAGGAGAGCATTTTTATACTTTCTATTTGAGAAGCGCATTATTTTTACAGATTAATTAGAAAGGGTTTTCCTCAAAAATGTCATTCATTTCCTGCCAATTGTAGTTTGTACATCACAACTACCTGCTTTTTCAAACTGCATTTTTTCTTCAGCTCCTGATTCACAACAATTTTAATAAAGAAATACTCAGAAACGCTGTTTTACTTCTAAATTCTACTATACATGTCCTCAATCATGTGAAAAATGCCACAAGAACATGTTAAAAATATCGAAAACACAATCTTCAGTGGAGTTGGTTTTTAACAACAACCCTAAACAAAGACATAGATTTAGTCATACCTTGAGTTTGCGTCGTTGTTCGGCCAGCAGGGGATCCCACTCCTCGCCTTTCCGATAAGCTTCCAGCTCTTCATCTGATGGAGCAAACTCCTGCAACACCACCAGGGGTTAGCAGCAACCAAATTACAGAATCAACGAGATAAAACCCAAAACGACAACTTAAACATTTCTTTTTGCTTTGGTTTGACAACAAAGAACTAATACCTTTTTGAAGAGCATGACATAGCGGCTCTCATCATCCTCGCCAAAGGAAAAGGAAGTTAGACCAGCCACTTCTGCAACATCGTGCCTTAAGGGGAAGCCACACTTTATTTAGTCTTTACCAAAATAAAAGTCTGGATTATAACTAGTAACTTACAATATACTCCTTTCAATCTTCCCCATGGGTTTGTATTTTCTTTTTTGTTGTGAACTGTCCTGGATAAAATCTGACACCTCCTTTTCCATCTGGATGTAGAGATAAACAACAGAGATAAAGGAGGTGTAAATCCCACAAACAAACCTAACGTGAACTGTAAATTCAGTCTGACCTTTTTCCTGAACTCAGCTTTCTTCCTTTTCTCCTCATCCTCCATCTTCTTAAGTCTTGCAGCTTGTTCTTTACAAAAACACAGTTTGTTTCACTAGGTTCCTTTTAGAAACATTCAAAATTTCCACAAGAAAATTCACAACTGTCTAGAATTACTGTTAACAAAGACAAGAGAACGACTGAGCAGCTTTACCTGCAGATTTAATAGTGTTTCTGTTAATTACACACTTCAATAATATTGTTATTATCAATTATGATCCAGTTTATTTTTTAAAACGTTTTTCATTTTGTACTTATGTCTAAAACCTTGGACTTGAGCACTTTATTTGAAATGTATCAAAATATCAACAAACAAAAACTAGTGTTCATCTTTTATTTGTTAATTGCCTTTCCCCTCTTTATGGCCATACAAATTACTCGGAGAAAATGTAAAAGGAGACTCTTAAAGTATTCTTGTTTTTCCTGTTTTTTTAAATTATATTTGATACAATTGTTTATATTCCCAACGACGCTTCAGCCCCAAGTGGTCAGGGAAAGACAAACCGCGTCAAATTTACATAAAATCAAATAAATGCGTCTCCAATAAACATTTCTGGCGAACTTAAAACTGCGCCACAATCAAGTGTGTGTAAAGTACCTCGGGCCTTCCGCCGGCTTTCTTGGTCGCCGACGGTTGGAGGTTTTTCCATCGAACTTAAGATAGAACCAAGCAGATCCGCCATGGTGGAGTTATTACCGGAGAACAGTGGTGCGCATGCGCGGACAAGCCCTTTTCTTTGCTTTCTCAAAACTTCGCACTTGAAAAAGTATTGCGCCACAGCGGCAAAAAGCGGTACTACCACAACAACATCCATCTACTTTTCTTTTTATTTGTTCAAGTTTTTCTTTTGTTAATTATAAATATAGATACACTTGATTGAGAACACCCACCGGTTAAATCGAGCTGCATTATATTTATCAGAGAACTAAAACAATATTTATCTTATAAGCAAAAGTTCCTAAGTGTCTTTACATTTACATAACTTTTTTAAAGTTTTTCTTTTGGTAAAGAATTCACATTTTCAGAAAAAACTAAAGGTTAGGCGCTCAGTGATGGAATCCACTGACAATTTTCCTAAGTCCTAGATTAAATGAAAATTGTGTTCTTAATATGGTTTTTTTATGACGGAGGACATATATTCAGAAAATTAAGCTCCAAATTTCATTTTTGAGTATTTCTTTATTCAAATCATAACGAGCAGATTAAAAACTAAAATTTGAAAAAGCTTGTAGCTGTGAAGAAGAACCTATAAGAAATAGCATAATCATATTTTAAAGAGAACACTTTTACAATGGATCAAAAGATGAAGTGGGACTTCATAGATGACAAGATGGACACCAAGCAAATACTTTTGTGTAAACACTAGGGGGCATGCTGTACCTGTTCATACCTAACTGATTGTTTTCTTCTTTCCCTGCATCACCATGCAGAGGGTTTTGTGATGTGTGGTTGTTGTTTCACAGGATCAGCAATAACATGGGAACTGCTGTCATGATCAGATATGGGGACTGGATGATGAGAAGACTGCACTGAAAAATAAAACGTACTTCAGGATCATTTACTCTCTTTAAACAAACAGGACTTCAGCTGTAATATCAGCAAGACTTAATTTGAGGGAGTCCCGCTATCCAGCCAGAACAGCGTATGTAAGTGCTTCTCAAAACCTCAGTCATATTTGAATGAGGGTTTATATCATGGAAATGTTCACTTTCACCTCTGTAAAATGTCCATAAGTTATCTCACCTTGAGTAAGAGTCAGTCAAGCAAGCTACAATCCTGATCTCCCGTCCATCTCTTCTCATTCAGCAATCTTCTGTTATTGGTATTTGAACAGAGGGAGTTGGGCTCCTCCCCCATGCTTGAAAGGCTTTATAAATGAAGCATCAGCCTGTCAGCAACAGTCTCTGAGAGCTTTTTGGCAGCCCAACATGAAGGGACTGGGCTTGGTTCTCCTTGTGCTTCTCTTGACCTTCACAGTTGGGGAGGGTAAGCATCAGACAGCATCCAGTTCTTTATAAAATAAGAGGCAAATCATAGCAGTCAGGTATCTTCACTTTACACTGAACCTGCTTGAATGGCTGAAGACGGATGTAGATGATCAGAACTATGGACTTAAAAAATGTATTATGTTATTTAACAGGAAAGGATCCGGTGATGCAGTACTGGACGTGTGGGTATAGAGGACTCTGCAGGCGGTTCTGCTATGCCCAGGAGTACATTATCGGGCATCATGGTTGTCCTCGAAGATACAGGTACTCCTGCAAAGACTGGTTCCCAAGATTCATAATCCTTTATTCTAGAAAGGATGGGAGGAATTTTCCAAATGAATGAAATAAATGTGTGTCACACTTCCATCATTTTCAGGTGCTGTGCCATGCGGTCCTAACACCGTACCTGCAAGCAGGAAGACCTTGAGGTCTGACAGACTCGGTTGATCTTCTGGATGAATCCTTTTGACAGCTTTACTTTAGGACTCCTGCAATAGTGGGATTTGACAATGAGTAATTTGGAGTGGATTTTGGGTAGTTAGATAAACATTATTTATGCATTGAGAGTGGAACGTTTGCTAACTCTCTGAAATGCAGTGCTGCTAATAAACACAAACAAATGAATTACCTGATGTTTCACTGATTGTGATATTCTTCAAAGGTGTATTTGTGTCCCAAAGACAGCTGTTGATAATGGTTTACCCCCTAAAAAGATTCAAAACATAGTGCTGACACATCTGTGCAGCAGAAGTGAGTTCTGAAATGCTTTCTCTCTCCACTACACTGACACAATGATGGTCAAGTGACCCAAATAGCTGTTACAGAGCTGGGCTTTTGTGAATGAAATGTCATCTGTCTCTTGTCTGTTTATGTCATCTCACCATTTTGTCTGTCTGGAACCAACTGAAAACGTCACAATACACCACTGAACTGAAAAGCTAATTCTGCAGAATTCTCACTATAAAACAAAATGTTTTTGCCACAAAAAATGAGCTTTGTTTCTCTTTTAGGGATCAAATTTGCTGTTTGATTAACATGGTATCAGATGAAAGGACAAAAATTGTCTAGTTGAATACTTCCTACTATGGGGGCATCTTGTATTAATTGAGTCAGAAGATGTCTGATCTCCTCATCCAACAGACATCACATGTCTGCATGCTGTTTGTAAACAAGCACTGCCGCTGTGCGGCCTGCATTGTTGTCTGGGTAAAACCTTTGTACTCGTCAGACAGCACAGTCAGTGACCAAACTACAAAGGAGTACACCCACAAAAGTGCTGTTTATCCATCTGTCTTTACAAAGCTGACAGAATTCAAGTAGTGTGCTCTGCTAGTACTTTAAAAGTTAGAAAACGGAATTGTTTCAACAAATATTTTCTAACAAATATCACCACTTGTAACATTCAGATCATGACAAAAGTTTCTTTGCTTAAAAAGACTCCTAGCCAAATGATTTTGTTTTGGAGCCTGATATTTTACCAGAAACGTATAACACAATAAAGATGGACTAAACTAAACCCAAGGTTCTGTGTTTCTGGGTTTGCAACAATTGCTATCCACCCAGGATGTTAGGAAAACCTAGACTGTGATGAGCCAATCTGGCCACAGGAGGCGTATTAGCCGTCTCAGCTTTTCTCCTGGTTTCTGTTAAAATATTAAAATGCATGAAGAAATAAGCTACTTCAGTGTATTGAGACTCTAATGAGGTGTATGTTTGGTAGTGGGGGATGCAACTCCAAAACAAACTGCATCCACTGCTATGAAACTTACACATCACTAGTGTCTTAATACATAGACAGAGCTTATTTATACATCTATTTAAAAAAAAACTAGACTTAAAATAAACTAGGATTTGCCAAGATGGTTTGTCAGGTAAGAAGGCTTCCCTTTCTTAATGGTCTCCATTATATCAAAGCAGTGCAAATCTCACAAGTCTCGCTCCAGGCTTTTTTTTTTTTTTCACAGTCCTATTATGATAACGAACTGACTTGGTGTTATAAAATTTTGGCTTGACACAACAAAAATTATTAATTTCTCCTCCATTATCAATATTCAAACGGTTGCTTCTTCCATGACTGAAAAAGGATGCAAACCATATGTCACCACCACTAAATCCAACGCCCTAACTGGTCAAAGTTCAACCTGGTTTTAGTTTCAACATGCGTTCAATAGCAGGGTGTTTTGTACTTTGAGCTCAAAAAATGGTCATAGAAACATACATAGTGACGTTACTCTGCATTCACATATGCACATTCACATATGCATATTTACATGGACTTTCCACTGAAAGTGGTCGTTTGAACAACGTTGCCAAAGGAGGTGTAATGTAGCTTTAGGTTGCAGAGAAACACAAACACCGATATGTTGAAAGAGCCAGTTTTAGCATTCACATTGCCATTTTTCCTTTTATTTCAAAGTCATCATGGCAGTCAGAGTTTTGATGGCAACTCTTCGAAATAATTTAACGGCTTTAAAGAAAACTGCTTTTAGGTTGTTTTTTTTTATGTTAAATTTTGTTTTTGACAAACGAATGTTTTACCAGAAAAATCAAAGAAAACGTTGATACACAAAAACAAAAATTCTACCATTTTCATTGCGTTGGAGCGCCACGTTTCTGCCCCTCATGGTCTCTAAAGACAAACTAAATTATTTTTTTCTTGTTGACATCAAACGTTCAACCTGCACATGAAGTGATTTCTCAAAGCATTTCTTTATTCTTGACATTCTTTTCTGTCTCACACAAAATCTACTCGGATTAAAATCTTATTCCTACATTATCTACATTTCAAGACGCATTTAAAGAAAAATCCAGAAACGAATTGATAGGAAATTCTTATCTATCATTTTTTGAAATAGCTTTATAGAAAATGTTTTAAAAATTCATGCTGCCTTAATACAACTTACTCTCTTAAATATTTTAAATGTTTAATTCTTCTAAACTTTGTAACAAGTAGACGTTACACACACTATCTGTGCAAAGCTGTGATTTGATTGTGTAATTTTTGGGATATTGGGTTTTTTTTTTAGCACATTTTTAACTAGTATTAACCTCTGCCCACTGAACACTGAATAAGTAGAAATTTAAAAAAATATTGCAACATCTTGTTCACAAAATATGCAAAGATCCTAAAAAGGAGTTGAAAAAAATATGATTTAAAAGCTTAGTTTTATGAGTCTGAGCTGAAACAAAGTCACTGCCAAGACTAAATGTATTTTTCAACTTTTTGGGGAAGCATAAAGTAGATTTAAAAGATTTGTTTCATGAAGATGACATGAAACATGTTCAGGAATACTGCAACTACAAAGGTTGTGATTGAAGCCTGAGAAACAGATGGTTTTTGCTTTGCACAGATGTGGAGCATTGTAGATCAACTTAAAGTTTCATCTTAACACTGCATTTGTTACAGAATCAGTGGAAAAAGTTCAAGAATCTTTAACTTATCGGTCTGCAGGGTCAATTAACGGGAAATGAGGGTGCACTGACAACAGTTCTCCTTTTAAACTATTTATAAAAAAGGGGGAACAAAAAAAAGGAAAAATAAAATAAAGCACTAATCTTACAATGTGCCAGGCAAGACAGAACAAAGCAAAATCAGGAGTATGTCCACATTCATTTGTTGTTACAGAGCAGAACAGTAGTCTGTTAAAGAACAAGAAGAACAGTGAGGGTCTTATTAATAAACATAAAAAAAACATTAAAAAGTAAAAAATAGCAGTTATAAACCAACAAAAACAAATTTGTGAACTTATTTGCAAACTACGCATTATACAAAAACATGTCATCCACTTTTTCCACATTTTTTTTTGCTCCAGTCAGATGGTCTGAATGAACCAGTCCCAAAACCAAAAAAAGATTCTCCGTCCCGACTACTAATGAAAAATTGCAGATATTCCAAAGACAGGCGGATTGTACCTCCACGGACCTCACAGAGGGGATTCAAAGATACAGTTGGCAAAATTTTTAAGAAATAATACATTTATATAACATTTTGGCAGCGCTTCAATATAAGCATGTGTTCATATTCAAGTCTCTTGTTTTTTTTTTTAAAAAAAGAAAGGATTTTAAACGTAATTTCAATACATTGCTCAATTTAGCACAATTTAAGATAGAAAATCCATCCAAAAGACTTTGATGAAGTTTTAATGCATCTTTCAGTGATAAAAAGCTTAGATGACAGGTATGTTTTACTTACAACAGCCCTGTAGATGTTCTTACATCTGAGGATACCTTTAAAATAGTCGTTTTCTTGAGCTGAACTCCCACAAATTAAGTATGATTTAATGAACATTTAAAAATATATATTAAGAAGTAAAGAATTTAGTGAACTGTTGTGAGTATAATGGATGCAAAAACTTGCGGTTATCAGGAAGAAACCCAGGAAAACTATTGTGTTCTTAACATTTTGACTAGTAGAGCCATTTGTCATTGCATGAGTAAATGACTCAAAAAAGAAAAATAAATTGCTCAAAACTAAACGGATACTCAACACAAACTCTTTTCAAACGCAATGTGAACACACAGGCTTACCTTTGATAAGCAACTAAATTCTTAAGGTGTTTGTGCAACTTCAGAGTTTTTCATAAATGTTTGACAGCTCGAAAACATGCAAAACTTCAAATCCTCGTCGCTTTTTCTAATGATAACAAAAGGAATTTGAATCAAGACACTGGAAACAATTGGAAAGAAACGGATGAATTACAGACTTTAAGGCTGATGACTGATGGTTTTGAAGAGAAGAAAAAAGTTGAATCAATGTGCTCTATACTGGATTCAAACCTTAAATTGAGCTGACATTTTTAAAAAAAGCAAAAAAAAAAGCAAGATTCATTAAGTTATGAATCTGCTCCATCCACAGTCACTGATTGGCCTCAGTTGTCTGCTCAGAATAAAGCACAGTATCTGCACTTGGGTTCTTAAACATTTTTTTAGGTGTTTTCTGGTTATTGGTGAATTGGTTCTGTTCTGTAAAACAAATCTGATGAATAGACCATTTTAAAACAGCGACAGGAGTCTAATTCCTAAGAATATTATAACCTGTTGGGGCTCAGAACAGTGGGTCAACAAAAAAAAAAAAAAAAAAAAGACAGTCAAACTCTGAACAACCACGAGTGGGTCTTGTGCATCGTTACCATGGAGACAGTTACAAGAAATGAACCAAATCTTTTTTTTTTTGGACTCCTATTACACTTTCACAGTCACAACTAGAGGACCCTTGAGATTTCCTTTGTGTTTAGTCTCAAGTGATTCCAATGGATGCCACTTTTAAACTTTTGGTCCTGGCTTCTTTTCCTGTTTGGCTTTCAGATTGAACTGTTTCGGAGGACTCCTTGTAGTTCAGTCCTGGTCGCTGGCATGAGTGAACGGTGGCGACTTCTGCTACTCACATTCAATGGTTTGTTGATTGGGAAAGTCACTTTTGAAAAACATAGATTGGCCTCTGAAAACCTGTGATTTAAAAGAAAAAAAAAAGAAGTTTTCAAGCGAGAACCAGGAAACACACATGCAGACAAACTGAAGATTGTTACCTCTTGCTGAGCACTTGGGAGCCTTGAGGGATTCAAAGCTTGTAAATCCAACCTCACTTGTTAGATATGATGCAAATTGATCAGGTTTGAGTCGAATGCTGTGAAAATTCCTGTTGATGTTTTCCTGTCAAGTGAAAAAGAAAAAAACTGTATCAAACAACCACATTTAAAACACAGGTACTAATTATGAAGTTGAAGATGTTTAGCATGGTGCGTCTTGTGGCTCAGTTGCTTACCGTCAGCTTCTTCCTCCTCACGTAGGACTCCCAGGGTTGCGGCTCCAGGATGAAGATGCCTCCAGAACGGAGATGTTTATAAACTCTCCTGAAGAGCCGCTTGAGGCCGCTGTCTCCCCAGTTTAGGTGAACCCATTTGGTGACGCTGAGACACAGGATCACGTCGTACTCCGGCCGTTGAGTTAAAAGCAGATGATCATTCTCCAAAACATAATTGGCCTAAAAGAGAGAGAAGATGTTGAGAAGAAAAGATCATCCAGATCAACAATTTCGTTGTGGCATAGAAGAGACTTTTTCATTGATTGTTCATTTCAAATGTTTAGAATGCAAATAACTTCACTTAAATTATATTTTTTACAAGAAACAGGTTCCAGTTAAAGCCCTGCAATGAGGCAAAATGAGTGGCTAGCTCCTAGAAATGTGGTTCCCTGCTGCTTTGTAAAAAGGTTTGACGTAAACAATAAAAAAGCTAACATATTAAATCAAAAAGTAAACTTTTGCAGAGATATTTTAAAAATAGTTCCCCATTTAAAATGTTAATATTTAGTTTATGTTCAACTTGAATTTTCCTGCAGTTTTATTTTTGGAAATATAACTGGTGTTTAGTCCAGGCATTTTGGCAGAATTTGGATTTTTTTTTTGTTTTGGTTACAATGAAGATCTTGTTTTTTGAACCCTTGAACTCAGTTCTTTTGCACACATTAAAAGGTCGCAGGCATTTCAGTGATTTACAGGAGGAGCTCTTTGCTGTGCTCCCATTATCTCTTCCATAAAAGCTGAGTTAGTTAGTTATTGATTTCATTCTCAAACACGCTGATGTCTTTGTCCAACCAATTTCATTAGTTGCTTCACAAAACTGGTGCAGCTCCAACATACTGATAAAACGATAAAAATACTTTATAGAAATTAAAAAATGTCTCAAAGGCAGTGGATTGAGAAACATTTACATCCACACAACTTGAAGAAAATGACTGCCGGTGGTGAACACAGACAGGCGATATAAACATAAAAGAGCAACAAAAAGTGCCAAAACAATAACAATACCAGTATCACTGACACCTGTAACCCACACGCGTGAGAACGCATCTTTGGTACAGTGAAGATCCTTGCTGCATATGCATTATGGTAGGATTCATCATAGGACTCGTGAATAACATTAAAGCTGCATGTTGATTTTTTTATGTTAAGAGAATATGTAAAATGGACAGAAAAAAATTAAAATAGAAAGTGTTCTTGGCATGCACAGAATAAGGACATAAGCTGACCAAATGAGAAATCACACTGGCACAATCTGCGTTAAAAGTGTACTTCAGGGCAGTGTGCTTGGTCTGATGATTTTCATGGAAATTATGCTTTATTTAGGTAACCTTATTTGAAGCACAGCATTTTTGACGAGGACAGGTTTTTACTAACACACAATTCTTCTTTTAAATATATCCTATCAACAACTTTAGACAAACCCATTCTGATCAATGCAGACCAATTAGATTGGTACTTAAAGAGGTTGTGTTTGACTACCATTAAAGCTGTTGCAAAATTCTTACAAAATGCTGCACTAACTTAAAAATTAGAATTTAATGGAGATCCCATTCCAGTTTTAAGCTACATTAACACTGAGCATGTGACATGTGTTCTTGTTCTTTTGCTACTGTTTACTGAAGCATGTACGCCACCGACAGTTAAAAGAGAAATGTTGAAAGCGGTGCAAATCTCACCAATCGTGCTTCAGGTTTTTTCTTTCACAGCTCTTTTCCAATACATGAAACACCTGGTGTCATAAATCCAGCCGTGCACAAACTGCAATTATTAACGTAAGAGTTTTGAACGTGGAAGCCTGAAACGCACATATACAGGCATTTACATAGACATTTCATTGGAAGTGGTTGCCTGGAAGCACGTGGCAGAGGCCAGCTTGAACGTAGCTTTAGACTGACTGCTCACGGGATTGAGTTGTCTAATTCTAATGGTGACGGCCTACACTGTAGTGTGTGTGTGCTATGTATTAATCATGACTTCTGCTGCTTTCGTGATGGAGCTAAATGCTTTCATGCATTTTCTAATGCATTTCCACAAACAGCAGTTCAAAGACTTGCATGAGCATCTGACTGGAAATAACAGGATTTAGAAGACTGATATGACCAGAAGCAGTTACACTGCATCCAAGATAGTCAACATTGCTGCAATCTGCAGCTTCACCATGTTCTCAGATGAGAACAAGAAGACCCGTCAGCATTTTGGTGAACTTTAAGCACTGGACTTGGGTAGCAGCAGCCTTTTATGCTATTAAATATTCAGAATATATTGACTTCTCTTGTCTTCTAAGCAAACTTAAATGCTGTTCATGCACATAGATGAGTCATTATTTGTATCACTAATGTTTCCATAGCAACTATATTAGATTACCCACAGATATGCCGACTTGCTAATTGACTGCAAGCTCCTGTGCGAGTTGATTAACACTGACATGAAAAGGTGCCTAGACTCAAACAGCTAACCTTTGAACTATATGAAGACAATGGAGGTCACAATACGTTACCCCATTCATAAAAAGATCAAAATAATATACACTAACATGGAGACAATGTGATTGTCTTTTGAATTCAGGATGCAGGATACTAAACACATGCATGTTCTTAAAATACTTTAGACATTAGGTTCATGTGCAATTTACAGAGAATTAAAAAAAACAAGAAACCAAACACCAACTTACCTTGATAAAGGAGACATTGGCAGGAAATTGCCCGTGCTGCAGGGCGGGTTTTTCGGTCAAAGGGGGTGCAGCGATGGGCCCTCTGGAGATTCGAAGGGAAACTGGAAAGGAGCAGCTCACTGACTGATCAGTGCTGTGCTCTTCACAGTCTCCTCGCTCCGTTTCTTCTGTTTTGCTGTCTTGCCTTTGAGTCCCTACATCATCTGTGTGACAGAAGCCATTGTCACTCTCAGCCTCCGCAGTGCCTCTTTGTCCTCTCTCTGCTTTGCAGTGCTCCTCTCGGCGCTCAGTCTCGCTGTGCTTCTCGTCTGTCCCCGTAAGGATCTCGTCATTTCTTTCCTCCTGTTTAGCAGCTTGTCTGGCCTCCTGGGTTTGCAGCTCAGACAGGTAGTGCCTGATGTTTTTACGAGCCGCATGGATCAACCCACCATCAATATCAAGCCCCAAAATGCGTGCAGGCCGCAGCATTTTGGCAATGTAGAGTGTTAGGTGACCCGAATTGCACCCCAAGTCCAGCACATCTTTACCTTCAAACCACTCCGGACGCAATACACGAATCCGTGGGTCTTCACTGTTGCCTGGGTTGCGATAACCATAATATTTGTTATAGTTTCCATACTGGAACTTCTTTTGGTGTCCTTTTGTCTGACCGTGGGGTTGCTGGTATGGGCGTGACCCTGCTCCAGTTTTGGGACCAATTCTTGGCGTGTGAAAATAATTTTGTGCTCTACCTGTAGCACAACTTTTGTCACTTGGTGCTACTTTACCGCTGGGAGTAGAGTGGGTGACAGGAGGATCCATTTTGCCTGAGTTGCGCCTTCGTCTGCGTCTTCCTGCGTGGAGGCTTGGTCCCCTTGACAGGGGGCAAGTATATTCTTCGACTGATACAAAGGATGGCTCATCTTTGCAGCTTGCTGCGTTCTCAGCTGTGCTCTCATGGGAATCTGCCGTGGCACTAGAGAAACTATTGGACTCTTTGGAAGAATCGAGTGCCAAACACGCACCTTGTGTACCTAAAAGCTGCGCAGAGGAGCTCATTTTGATCTCACTTTTTGTCAATTCAGAGATATTCACCTGCATGGTTGGAATCCCACTACTAACCCCGCCTCCTCCACCATGATGTCTGTTGCGATGCCTTTTCCTTCCTCCGCTCTTGTAGGGGGACACCAAAAAACAGTTGTCTGATATCCCGCTGTTCAGGTTCAGAGGATCGGTTATGTCTCTCGGAATGAGGATTTCCACCGGGTCTCGGCTTTTTGCTGGAAGTGGGGAGGACTTTGGTGTCTCTGCGTTAAGTGCCTTGTTGACCTCCTCATCCAGAAGGCTGTTCAGATTAAGTGGGTCAAAAATATTACCACCCAATAGAAAGTTGGTGGGCAGAACCGAGTCGCTCTCAGAGATGGCTCTTCGTCTCCTCTTGCTCGATGGGGGATGTTTGAAATTAGAATTGGCTGTGTAGCGCCGCTTGGTTAATTTCGTTTGTTGCTGTTGTTGTTGTTGTTTGGAGTGAGGGAAGCTGTTCCTGCGATTGATGCTGTTTTCGGTCCCTCTGGCTTTTTGTCCTGCGCTGTCTGTGCTCGTGTGCTTTGGTGAGGCTGCAGTGCCTGGGACAGGACAGGCAGCTGCAAAGTCATCGGCGGCTGCATTTTCCTCCATCATCACGGACACACTGCTATAACCTCCGGTACAGTCTGAGAGCTGCAGAGCTGGTGTTGACCTGGCTTCTAAACTGCCAGTTTTTATAGCGTCCTCCTCGACAGACATCTCTGTTAGTTTCCAAAAGTGTTCATTGAAGTTTGTTTCTCATTTGTCTGAAAGTAAAGAATACAGATGTTAAACAAGGAGGCATCTGATGTGTTTGTCATCTAAATACCTTGAGTAAGACACCTTAAACATAAAAAAAAAGTTCTTTTTTTTTTATTTGCATTAGTCAGAATGCAAAAAAAAAAGGAAAATGACAAATGCTGGTTTGCCAACAAGAACTTTAAAGACAGAATCTGCTGAAAACCAATCATCATATATCAATAAAACAAGCTTAAAATTGAATTTCTGAGTTTTTCTCTTTATTCAAATCACTGCAAACTGGGAGCAGTTGAAAAACTGCAGTTGGGAAAAGCTTGTAGCTGTGACATGGAACCAACAACGGCAAGCCATAAGCTCCCTGCTCCTTCCCACTCTGCTGCATCCACCTGTAGACAAACTAGACCCATGGACATCTTTAATTTTTCCTTGTCCGAGCTGGCATCTGGCTCAAAACGGTACGGTTGGATGGCTCCGATATTGCTGGTTATTTTTTTTGCACCACTAACGTTAGATTGGGGGGGCTGTTAGGTAGCGGTAGAACGCGCAAACAGATAGATGATGGGAAGTGGGGAGAAGTTTCCTCTGCCCCGGCCTAGAGGCACATTTCTAATGAACTGTTGCCGCTGTGCAAAAAAAAAAAAAAAAAAAAAAAATCACAAACACACTATCATAATTAAAATACAATTGGAAATACTTTTAAAATTGTTCAAAAGATGATTGACGTGGGTCTTCACATAAATCTATTTTTTTAAGGATGTAATTGCCTCTGCAACATGCTTTGGTCTAAATTGCTATTACAAGCAAAACAACATCTTTATTTTAACACATTATTTTGTTCCAACTTTGTTTATGGTGGCATATTTTAAAGGGAAGTTCCACCCTTGTCTGTTGCTGTGTGTACTTTACTAGAGATAAGGGTTATAGCTTTTGTGCCACCTGCTTCAAAGGTACAAATATTCATCATGACATAATACTGACCTGGATGTGTGATGTCTGCCAGAGTCAGGGACTTCTTAATGGTTTACCAAACAAAACTACTTTCAAACTTGCTCTAAAATTGGTTCTTTTTAGCCACTCTATGCACAATACAAAAATACAAGATCTTGCACTTCCTGGGTAAACATCTCTGCAACGTATTCATTTATTTTCACCTTTAAAATGTAACATTTTAGAATTCGATGCAGCTAAAACTAAATGGAAGTTCTTTGAAAGTGGTCTTACAAAAATGTGCAAGGTATTGTGATAAATACAATGTCTGGACTTTTAGTAATCTTCTATTTTCACCTCTATTTCAAAATCGTGCATGCTGCACTATAATCTTTTTTTTATTATTATTATTGTTTTGAGTTTAATTAAGACCCATTTGGGAAAACTCAATCTGTTCTCAATGACTGCATGCATTCAAAGTAATCTGGGAAGCGTGTAGACTCTGGCCTTGATAATCAAGTCAGGAAAGTAATCGAAGACGCACAAAATGAACCGCGAGGAAAATGATAAAGGAGAACCCAGTCGCGTGCGCGTTTAACGGTTACTACAAATAAAAATACACCATTTTCTTAGTGGTGAAGTACTTGTTTTTAGCAGAGGGTTGTATTATTTTAGAAGTGTTAGGTTCCACAGCGGCATTGTTGTTAGCATTGCCCTCCTGACAGGCTGACATCTGAAGCGTGTCCACTCAGAGGTTGCTGACCTGGAAAGTTTGTGAGTCAGTGTCTTGAACAGTAGTTTGGGTTAGCAGGCTAGCCCCCTTAGCTCCTCCATCGCGGGCCAGAGCTCTGAAACGTCGCTAAAACGTTCCGCTGTGGAGCAACAGCAGAGTTAAAGGAACGGCCAAGTACCCACCTTCATGCGCTGACGCGTGAATCCCGCCGCTGCGGGAAAAAAAAATCCAAAGTCCGGTACGTGAAAGTGATACTCTGTCCCAGATGGCCGCCGAACAGTGTGGTCACCGTCAGGATAACTGTGTCACCCCGCGGTGGTGTTCTCCCCGCCCCCGGCCGGGCCGTCTCCACCCCGCTCTCGCTTCCACTCAAGCTAACGTTAGCCTAGCTAGCACCCAAGTGCCTCTGAGCCCAACGGCGCTCACGGTTAACAAGCAAAGCACGGCCTGTACTCCACAGAGGCTCCCTTGTTCCCCGCGCCGCCTTGTCGACTTCCTCGGTCAACTCTAGGTGGACAGGTCGGTGAATAAATGAAAGCTTTCGCTGACGCGAGTCTGCATGGCGGCGCATACGGGCTTCGAGTTGTAGTTTAACACGAGCGGGGCGGAGATCTGTGAGCTCGCGCGGGGGAAGTGGGAACTCTATCGTTAGATTAAGACTCTTAATCCCTGCAGAGGCCGCGAGCGAGTGAAACTTTTAATGACAGTCAACAAACACATAGAAATGAATCAACTTGGTTTTTATATTTGATTTAAAAACAGGACTATGGAGGCACAGTAACACTAAAACAAAGTAGGGCCACGTGATATAGCAATTGTGCGGCCCTGACTACTCTACTACCACCACCTCCTCCTCTTACACCTCCCCCTACCTTCTTTCTTATTTCAGCATTAATCTCCCATCTTCAGCTTATTGGTAGCACTCTTTAAAGCATAGTATACATTCAATGTCAAGAAATATATATATATATATATATATATATATATATATATATATATATATATATATATATATATATATATATATATATATATAAAATTCCCATTACATAGCGACGCTAAAGTTAGCTTCCGATTGGCGGGGGCACTAAAGGAACACATTCTACAGTATTTTTTCACACTCTGACCACCGAAAAACAGGTCCTGTTCAAAAACCGCTGGACTTAGACTGCTCAAATCTGGATTAAAGTATGCTTTAATTTATCTTAATTTATCTTCCAAGCCCGAAAACCATGCTATCATCAAATCAGTTCATTTAGCTGTATATCTATCTTCTCCTCTGATCTATTTGATACGTCTTTCTGACACTACCATCTGCATTAACCAGGGTTGGGACAGGCACAAGCAGGACACTGGCTTGTGCCCTGTGCTATGGAGGCTCAGGAGAGGCAATATTAAATAAATATACATACGCCATGAAATCATTAAATAAAAGTGTCATTAATTATTTAAAATTGGCATAAAATATTTAAAATTGGAATAAAATATTTAAAATTGGCGAACGCGAACCCACAGATCGGAGACGGTTGATCCTCCCACTGGCCCGCTCCGATCTGCTACTGTTTAGAATGGTGAAGCGGGCAGCGGCACCTGTTATCCCGTGACTGGTGACTAGTGCTCGGGAAAGAGTCCCATGTCTTAGACACTGCTTTCCCGCTTTTCTCCATGAGTGTCTCCTTGGGGTCTCCGCCTGTAGAGCTCATCACATGCTTTGCGGCTGAAGTGGAGCCTCCCTACAGTGGAGCAGGCTGATAGAATTCCGTCCACACCCAGGTAGCGAAGCAAGACATTAGCTCATTGACACAGAGTTTCTCCCTAAAAACACACACTGCACACTGCAGCCATGGATAATTGGAGAGTCCCGTTTCAGAGCCAGTCAAGCATCAATCCACCATGAGGAAGTAAGCTGCACCGCGGAGCTCCGGCGGACGGAGAAGAAAATGTGTGTGAGGTGCCAGACAAAACCTTAAAAACTTTATTAATTTCCTGAGTTTTTTTTAGATGAGGAGTCCCGCTTTCACATTCTATCTATGACGCCAAAAAAGATCACAAAAGTTCCCGTAACTGATAAGATTTAGACCAGGCCAGAGAAATGAAGCACAGATGATAGCGTCCACTGAGTTTGACGGTACAGTTTAACAGATAACGTAATGAAATGGTGTGAACCAGAACATGAAATTTTCATTAAATCATGAAATAAATACATGTTTCTTAAACCATTAGAAAATGAATTTCAAGAAAATATTAACACATTTAATGACACTTTTAATTATTTAATGCCAGTTTAGAATAATTAATAACACTTATTTAACGATTTATTGACATTTACATATTTGTTTAATATTGTCTCTTCCAACCCGCACTGGGACCATGAAAAAGATAAATATGTAAGTAAATGTTTAAATGTGATTTTTTAATGTAAATTTTATATTTTAAAGCCACATATATTTAAAAATGTATTAATTGATTTCCAGTTTTATTTGATTAATGCCAATTTTAAATATTTAATGCCAGTTTTAACACAATTAATGACATTTTTATTTAATTATTTCATGGTGTATCTTTTTATTTAATATTGTCTCTTCTGGACCTCCATACTGTTGAGGCTGCATTTTTCTTTTTTTTCTGTATATGTTTGTCTATTTTTCCTTCTGTCTGTCTGTCCTTATAATTTTTGTTTTTCTAATGTATATTTCTTGAATATTGTGTTCTTTTGTTTGTTTTTTGTAATTTTCACATCTTTTGTTAATAGTGGATTTTTATGGGCCATTACAATGCCCCCCTCTTGCCCATGCCTTTTCCCGGCCTTGCCAGAATGACTGTATGTGCTATTTCGGTACATAAAGTCTATTCTAACAGAGGGGTTTGGTGGTTCTTTTGTTTGTTCTTTATTTATTTAAGCTCTTTTCTTTTCAGCTTCAGTTTTAAAAGAGCATACATTAAAAATATTTTAAAAACTGAAATTATTGGATGAAGTGCTTAAAGGTTTGAAAAAATTATAACTTATAATAGCAATAGATTTCCTTTCAGATTCATAACTGAATGAGAGTATAAAATATTTCTGACTGTCTCTCACATTCCTCCTGGTGAGTAAGTGTGTTTAGAATTGTTCAATCTAAGAAAAGACATTAGCTTCATTATGAAGCATGGAACAAACCCACAAGTGACCTCCTGTAAAACCTGCTCACATCAAAAGCATCTTATAGGTATTTTCTTGAAAGGAAGTTTCTAAGCAGAATGTTGGACTGAGTAAACCTTTTACATAAATGCGTGATCACTAAACATTTTATAAATTGTCCAGTTGTTAGGTACTCTGATGCGATAAATCAGAGCTCTATTGTATTTACAGAGCTGTGAAAGTACAGCAATAATTCCCCATCATATTTGTAACTATGAAAAACTAAGCACATGTATGAAATTTCTCATCATTTTGTTAGTTTTTTGGTAAAGTACAATTTCACAACTTTGTAACATGTTTTTTTTTCAAAAACAAATGTCAACAATTTCAAGAAAAATAATCATTGTCTGCAGCCTGCTGTTTTAGTTTGAAGCCAAAAGACATTTTAACATGTGATTAAAAAGTGACTCAAACTTGACATTTAGCTGATGTAACAGCTATTTTTAATTTTAATTACCCCACTTGATTTTTTTTTCCTTCCAGCATGAAAGTTCTTACTTACTGTATTTTTATTCAAAATCTCCACCTTCAACTTCTCACAATGTGAATTTTAGTCTTACTGGATTTTTGTAATGAAGAAGGAAAACAAAACATTTTTTAAAGAAATTTGCAGATAAAACGGAAAGTGCAGTGCACGAAGAAAATGTTCAATGATCACAACAAACTACTCTACTAAACTTCTTGCAGTAGGCCACACCATGACTAAACTAGGGATGCCGCATTCCTGCTGCGTGCGTCTGCATATATTTACAGTGAAAGCATGAAACACATGTGTTGTGCTAAATTTAGTATATTTGTCATTGTTTTATTACATTACACCAGGCTTAGAAAAAGCTAACTGAAAGGTCTTTCTTCATTGTACTCACTTATTATGAAATTAAAACGAAAATTTGTCTTAATTTTTAGTTTTTGTTTTGTAATACACAAATCATACATTGAACTGAAATAAAATTGTGGCCCAAAAATCAAGGTTTGAACAGAATCGTGGAGAAAGTGAATTGTTCCATCCCTGATTAATACATTATTTGGGCTCAACATATTATTTAGTCATACTAGTTAAAATAATTGTTGTAAACTATAGTTGTAAACTATAGTAACTACAGCTTCAGAGTTGTTTTAAAACATTTCCTTATTCATATGCAAATCAATTTTCCCTATCCAACATATAACTATTAAGTGTGAAGTATTTGTGGTGTTTAAGTCCATCTGGGTGTCAGATATGGCTGCCATCATGACAACCTTAATGTTGTTTCAATGATCTTTCACATCTATTTTTTAAACGGCCACAAGAGGGCGATCAAAGCCACTTTTTAACCATTAAAAAAACAGTTTTATCCTGCATTTAATCCTGCATGTCCTTTCAATATTTTGTTTTTGTAAGTGTTTTTAATGCTTGTTTAGTTTTACCTTTCACTGCAAGTAAATTGGCTCAATTCTGATTTTAAAAATATGACATCACCTGTCTTTGGATGGACATATTGAATTTATTGTGACAGGTAGCAGCACAATATTTGCACGACCCCCCGAGGGATAACTGCTAATGTGCATGTGATCAATAGAACATTTCAAGTTTATAAGGAAGTTCACATGCAGAATAAAAGCTTCCAGTAATATTCAATAAATGCTTGAACGCTGCTGTAATTTCAGTGTTAACTCTCTCTGCTGAGCTTGCTGTCCCCACCAAAAACAGAAAATCACATTTTTGTATTCATTCCAAAAACACGTTTAAGCAATTATGCAATCATAACTGTTAGTGACTTTGACATGGGACTGGTAATAGTGTAGAAAGACTAAGATTTTTTTAAATCTTAACCCATGAAATGATGTTAAATGTGCTAATTTTAAACATTTTTGGAAGATAAAATAAAAATAAATAACAAAATAACACATTTATACTTAGAAAAAGTGGGGGGAAAAAGTTTTGAAGGGGTTTTTTATTATCTTTGGAAGTTTAAAGCATATTCCTAATTGCTTTTCAAATCAGTGCAGCAGACTGCTGGTTTAATGAGTCACCCCCTCTTTGTAGTCTCTATAGACGCAAACTAAAATGAGAGGGTACCTGTCCCCCTCCTTTTCTGTCACCCTCTTTTCTTATGATAATGTGGGTGCAGTCCTCAATCCCGGACACCATCTGCCCTTCCTCAGGGTTTGAGCCTCAAGCTCTCTGGACATATTCAATTGTTTGTGTGTGTCCAAGCAGAAAGCGGTGAACACATATGGTTCTGAAGGGCCAAGAGGCTCCTCTGTGAAGAGCACGAGCCGGCTGGTCATTATCCTGTGTGCGACAGAGGGAGGGGCCAGCTCGCGTGGACCGTCACATCACAACGACCCCAATGTCTACTCTGTGAGTTCACGCTCTGTGTCACTGTGAGTGACCGTTGGTTGACGGTCAGCAAACTCAAAAGCGAGAGTGATTACTTTTGAAATGACCTACCTGATCTGAACTTTATGAATGATTGCCAGGAGTTTTGGTAGAAGTTTGGCAGAAACAGTTTGAAAACATTTCTAACATCTAAACTTGATAGTATAGACATACATTTGTGTGAAAACATGGAAATTGCCAGACACTAGAATCTGTTGGTCAAAACTTAAACTAAATTCTTCTTTCATAACAAAGACAATACATTTAGGAATCTTCTTGATTCTCTCTTTCTAACTATTCAAACATGACAAATCTGTCAAAAGTCTGAGGTGAAATACACAGTTGTAGAAAAAAGTAAAAATGCAATATTTCACTTTTGATATTCCCCCTGAAAAACCAGTGCAAAGCTAGTTTTACGTGGTGGCCCACCAGTTAACCGGCACCACACTGACACACAGATTATGACTTTCCATCAGAGCTGCCCCCCTCGATTGAAAAGCCGCACTCTGCTGCACAGAGATTAGTTATTGAACTGTCCAAGCAAAGGGGGAACAAGGCCGCTTCAGAGCCACGCCACACAATGAGCCAGCTGTCAGAGGGAGGGGCTTGATCAGGCCTGTGTTGTCATGGACAGCGTTTTGCTTTGCCCTTTGGGAGCTGATCGGTGCCCCCCTTCCCACACAAGTCTGGTTAATTGTAACAGAAAAAGATGGGACCTGAAGGGTGCATAGAGCCTCATACACCAGAGGTGGTCTATCCAAATGGAAAACAACGTTAAACTTAGGAGGCAAAATTCTCTTTCCATGTAGTCATTTTCACTGAATAAGAAATCTTATTATAAGACCTCAAATCTAGAAACAAGGAGTTCCACATAAGCATTCAAAAAAGGAAACAAAGGCAAAAAAAAAATCTAACTGTTAGATTGAATTACTTAAAATTGAATATTATACAGCCCAATAATATGTTTTATTTGTTCATTTTAGGCCATTTGTATTTTTTTGTCTTTTTGTACCTAAGAGTGGTTCTGTTTGATTACAGTGACAAAAAACTAGTGTATAAAATGTGGAAATGGGAATACGATCTTAATACAAGTTGCCCTTGTCTTAATACATCCTTATAAAATCTAAAACTGGCACTTGTTCTTAGAACGAAAATCAAATTTTTGATTCCAAAATAAAGTCTAACTTGTCAACCTTTGCTAAACTTTAAAATACATTCTTAAAATTGAACCAAAAGTAACTTTATTTATTTATTCAACAGCCCAAAGCCCTTTAATAGGATAATTCACACACTAAAAATCACAAAAATCCCGAATTCTTCATATAAATATACCAACTCAATATAAAACCACAAACCTTTGATATATGCTAAAAGGACAGGAAGACATACAAGGTTTGGTTAAGATAAAAATTCAACAAAATGGGCTAAATTGAACTGTTAAAACACGAGCCATTGGAACATGGAATAAAACGGCCTGTGTTGTGGTTCGCTGTGGCACGTGGAGTCCAAAGCAGCCTAACAGGAATGAGGAGTCAATCTTGCTGGTCAAGTGTACAGTGTAACTGAAAGTCTTTCTTTGTCAAAAGTCTGGAACAAAAGCATTTTGACTCATTTTAATAAGAATTTTCTTATTACTTGGTCCTAGCTCCCAATGAGACAAATAAATCTCGACCAGATTGGTTTTGAGAAAAGCTTGGAAGGTGTAAAGATGAGTTTAAATAAATTCAAACCTGGTAAAATACCTTGAAAGTCTCAAAACAAGGTTTTACAGTTTTGAAAATGAAATATTTTGCAGTAATGAGAGTAAAGGTGATTAAAGCATCGATCGTCTGTGGTTTGGAGATTTAAAAGGGTTGTCATATGTTAACATGTGTTTTTAAAGAAAAAAACACATCACTTTCTTGGAATTTAATTTTCACAAAAGGTATTAATTCCTTTTGGATTTTTGTCTAACTTCTGATAAACAGTGTCTTTAGTTTATATTTTTGCAAAGCTCCTTATGTATTTGTTTTACAGTATAAGATCAGGGAGCCACACAAACAGCTCTGTATTTCAGAGGTCACTGATTTGGCCCTTTGCACCCATTTCACACGCAGAGGTGTGTTTCTGAGCGTCTTCTTGCCAGCGTGTGATCTCGTGTCCTTGCTGAGGGTTATGAATTACTTATATGTCAAATCGAGCTGCTGTGCTGATGAGAACGCAGAGCTTTCATTCAGCACCGTTCAGCCCGTGCTGCTCCTTCCAGACAAAACAGTAAAACAACTAGATCCTCCTCCTCATTTGAGATCACACAAATGTTTCAAATGTTTTCATATTTGTGGTAATAATAGGGTTGATATAATGTTGTTTGGAATGAACCAAACAAAAAAAATCTTTAACAAAATGTATGAAAATGCAACAGTAAATGGCATTTTTATGGGATTCTTTTGAAAGTATATGGTTCTTTTGGGTTTTGCTGTGTATTTTGTACATTCTAAGTGCATGTTTGCTCATTTTAACTTACCCATTTTACTAGATTTTGGTCTTAGCTGATCAGGAACAACTGACATCTGTTTTGCTGCATTCAATTGTCTCTTGGGGGAGTTTTATAACTGTGTTAGTTCCTTCAGATGACAGCTCTCTTGTTGAGCTGATGGATTATGTTAACCAACCAGCTGTAAACACTCATTAAAGTCTTCAATCTCTCTATTTTAAGGGGCTCTTCTTTGCATTTGTTAGACCTCCACTGCTTATTTGTATTGAATAATATATTTGGAATCGGGAGGTGTTTGCCTTTTTATATGCCACGCGGTGACTACTGAGGTTTGAATAAAAAGTTAAAACTTTCCAGTCACCAGATGATTTTTCTATGAAAGATCAGTAGCCGCCTGAGCACTGGGACTGTCCAGTGACAGACGGGGATGACGCTGTTACGAAATCGGGCAACAGTTGGGCAGCTACAGGGTGGATCGCCGGCCGGCAGCAGCTCTGACTGGACGATGTGGAAATGTCTCTGGACTGCAAACATCCATATCAAGGGCCACCGTCCTGGGAGCCCAGCGGGCCACTCTGCACCCCTGATGGCTTTCGGATTGTTGCCGTCTACATTCATGACCACGCCAACAATTTTCTTTAAAAATCGGGCAAATCAGAATAAAAATTGCAAATAAGCCACAAATTGAACAAATTGAAATTCATCTACTCAGTAAAAAGTTAATCTTTTTCTTTCTTTCCTTAGATCTGTCTTTAGTTCATCTTGTATATTTGTTTGCAGTGCAAAAAAAGTGGTTTTAGTGAAAAGTTTTGAAATGTTAGTGTTTCATATGCTGCCCAAAATCTTTGTCTTTTATTCTTGAAACCCCCAAAATGCAAAATAGTTTTAAAGCTGAGCTTTCCCATAGCAACACTTTAGTGTCAGCAATATAATACCATTATTTAAACACCTGATGAACTATTTCATACATATCCTGAGAAGTTTTTTGCAGTGGAATTTAGCTAACTTCTATTTCCCCTCATCTAGCAGGATTTCCTGTGAGGCTTTACATTTCCTCTACCTGTACTCCCAAAGCACTGTGAGTTCTGCCATAATATGATCATCTAAACCATAATTTGATATGTTTCATACACTGTAATTGACCAGTGCTGTTATTATTTGATAACAAGCCATAGAAGCCGTCATCTCCAGTTTCCAACCTCCATCTTGTGGGGCTGCACATCCGTCTTTGATTGATAAAGGAACAGCAGAGGAGTGATGCTCATAGACACCAATGTTTAGATATCACACATGAGAGCTGCTTAGTGGTGTAGCGGTGAGCTTCACAGCAGGAAGGGTCTGGTTTGAATCCGGCTGTGACCTTTGTTTGTGGAGTTCGCATGTTCTCCGAGCGCATGTGTAGACTTCTTCCAGGAACTCCGGCTTCCATCCACAATCCAAAGGCACACTTAGTAGGCCGATTGATTATTGTAAATTTTCCCTTAGGACGGAGTGTGTCTGCCTGTGTGTGGCCCAGCAACGGATGGGTAAGCGGTCCCGAGTGTACCCCATGGAGTACTAAGCAAATTGTTAAAAGGCTCTGTTGACCAACTGTCGGGGGTCCTGATAAGGAAATTTAACACTTCTTTGAGATTGACTAACTGTTGTCAGAGCCTCCAAGGAATCCTCCACCAGCATTCTGAGTGACTACACACCAGTTGTGCTGACGTCCATAGCTATGTATGAATTGCTTGGAGAGGCTTGGCCAATTCCTGACCAGTGACAGCTGGGATGTCCACCAGTTTAGACTCTGAGCAAGATGAAGAAAAGTAAAAAGATGGAGCAAAAGGAGCATGGCTTTCTTTCTCTTTGCTGAAGGCTGTGTGATCCTGCAAACTGCACCTTTACTTTTGCTCCATGCTAACAGCTGTTGGTTTATGGCAAAAATGAGCCTCAACAGAAAGGTCACTTAGAGGTCTCGCTGGCTCCCAATAACATTTTTCTGTGAGATGATTTGTTTAAAGGCCGATAAAAGGTTTAGCAATGTTTAGAGCAACACTAAATCACGTTTTGGCATGATTTCATGAAGATCTGGGCTATTTGGATCAAGTATTATCATAATTCTAATTTTAAGATGATTTCTCTGCCAGATTTAGGCCAGTTTTGAAAAATACTGTCTCAAAAAGTTGATCTTCATAGATGCTGTACTGATAAAAGTTATTATATAATTTCCAAAACATTTAAAATAAAACAAATCAAAGATAAATTACTAATTGTGATGAAATACTACAAAATATATAATAATATTTTCTGTATGAACATATTTCACAGTTGTCAAGCTTTATCCCAGTTTGAACATATATATCATTAAATTAATCTAATACCTTCTTGTTTAGGAACACATTTATAAGACAAAAGGTTTTATTTTTTTCCCTGTTCTTTTCCAACATTTTTATATTGAAAGACTGTGTGCAATTTTGTGTTCATATCAATAAGAAAGTTGACAACATTTTTGTAGTTGACAGGACAAAACTAAATAAAGTAACACAACTATGGGGTTCGCACAGAAATGTAGGTCTGCTATCAATAAATTAACAACATAATACACAACTCTTGCAATTGCACCAGATTTCACACATTTCAAATAAACAAGTGGATTTTTTAACATTCAAAACGTGTAAAAAAAACAAGAAGAAAAAAGAAAGTTAAATGTGACTAAAATTGTTCAAACGTTTCTGCTGAATGGGTGGTACAAAACGTCTTTTGAAATTGAACACAATAGTTAAACTGATTAAGTACAACCCTAACTTAGTTGTGCGTTTACATTATTTTAAAATACCATTCTTTAACCTGAAAGCAAGTTAAACTGATGTTTTTTCTATGTCCAAAAAAAAGGATCCAAAAGCAAAGGATTGCTGGATTAGTATGGCTGAACAAAGAATTACAAATTGCAAAAAGGTTTGTTGGAGTTTCTGCATTTGTTAGTTTCCACTGTTTTCAAAGCTTATTTTTGTTTTTCTGTTGTCCATCTTTCTTCATCTCTTGTGATAAAACTTGATTTGTAGTATTTTCATCACTTTGTTCAAAATCCATAATTAAACTCGCTTTTTGTTCCTAAAAAGGAAACAAAACCTGCACCTTGTGATATGTGGTTGTAAATAATCTTTAGTAAGTTATTCAAACATGAATGTTTGTCCAAGTTTATATATTTGTAGTTATAATTAAGTGTTTTTACTTTTTCGTACTTTAAAAACAGAAGCAAACCCGGTTTAGTTGTGTATTCATTAAATCTTATTACAAATCTTTGCTGATATTTTTACATGAACAGTTCCTCACCACAGTTGTAAATTCCAAACAGAACTTACTATTACACGCTGGAGCAGATTTGTGCTCTGCCTCCAAGAAAATGTATAGGATTCATGACAAAAGCTTGATCACTGTCTGCAGTAAATCACGCTGCTTTAGGATGCAGCAGCAAGATGTCCTGTCAGCGTTTACAGCCTAACAGTGGCAAAGGGTGGATATAACTTGGCTTCTTCTGACTGCAGCAGATAGCAGAATCCTTCACGTTTCGTTAAGACAAAGAATTCGGTGTGCAAGAATGCATTTATAAATGCATATCATTATCTTTGGTATTTTCTATAACACTTCCCTTTAAAAAGTGCTTCTTTTTTAGTCTCATAAAAAACTACAGAAAATAGGCTTATGACAAAATCTGACTAAGTGCTTTCCACAGTATAGTACAATATGTGAAGATCCTATTTTAAGTTTAAGGGATTAGAGAATTGTAGCATTGCAATGTGGAGATAGGAGTCCTGTTAAAAAAATAATAGGCATTCTGTGCCTACATGTGCTCAGTTTTGTAAAACCATGTTGCATTGTTTTTCATCAAAGTTCGTCTGGTCTCACTTCTACAAAGATGTCTGGAGCAATTGCTTGAAGTTACAAAATCAGTATTTAGTGGGTAATTTCTCACACACTGCTTTCTATTCTTCTTTCTATTTCTGTCACTTTTACAGGTGGCCCATGTTACGTGTGATGTGTTCACACCCTTGAGGTTGTCCTCACTCTAATTTAGAACATGTGTAGGACCAGAAAACCTTTTACCGGTAAATGATCCCGTGACGTGTTTCACTCTTAAGCATGGAGAGAAGGTTCTGCTTTCATTTATGCCTGAATGCTGGCTCACCGTAATGGAGCAGGTAGCGCTTCAGAGCTGATAAAGGGCACAGCCAGCATGTCTGCTTGAGTTGACTGTGCGCCCTTTTAAAACCTCTTACCGTCAGTTGCTGCCTTTCAGGTCACCAAACAGCTGCTGTTCCACACAGACTAAACTGAAAAGGTTTATTCACATGAACATTTGCTCATTATTTGGGTTTATCCTGTAAAAACAAAGGAAAAGAAATAGGTTAATGTATTGGTGTCATATTAGTAACTGTGGGTTATTTTAGGGCAAGACCTCATAAATATTGCACATTTCATTCTGTCATAGGTGTCGACTATATTTGGGGGGGTTTGCTGATGATTATACCAAATATCCAGATCTATTTTAAAAGCGTTCCTAGTGGGCTTTTAATTATGATTACGCCGTTTCTAGCCAAAAACCTGTGTCTTTTGCAGAGCGGCATTTGTTCATGAGAAATTTGCCCCTGAGTTGTGAGCGTGACTGTTAAAGCAGAGTAATCCCGCCCCTGCTCCCGCTGGCTTACAGCCCCAACCTAACAATATCAGTGCAACAAAAATGGTGTGCGATATTGGAGCATTCCAGCAGTTCCGTTTTGAATTATATACCAGCTTAGACGAGGTAAACAAAAACATACATAAATCTATTTGTCTGCAAGCGGATGCATTACAATGGAGTGCAGTAGGGAATAAAGAAATACTCTAAAATGGAATTTTAAGTGTAATTTTTTTTATATATGTCGTCTATGATGAGGAAATAGTCCACATAATATATCAAAAAAAAGGATTTACATCAGAGTCGGTCTTTAAGAAAACAAAGCTGACTGTTTTAAAGTTGTTACTTTCTTGTTCTGCTATGAATATAGCCTCTTGCACACAGTTTTGATCATTAAATTGCTGTCACGTATGTTGTTATAGGGAATAAAAGCATAGTTCTAACTACTTCTAAAGTAGTTATTGGAATTATCTTTATGCACACAAAAAATTAAGTCTAGGAGAGACTCTTTTCTTTAAAGAAATGCCACGCAAGAGTCTTCTTTCTGCTTAAAAAAAGGTTTTCTCCAATTCAAAAGAGAAGTATTAGCGAAATTTAAAAAAAGCATTCAGTAAAAATATACACTTCTAAAATAAGACATTGATGTTTAGTGCTTACATCCAAATTTATTTTAAAATAAGGCATATCAACATAAAAATTGATGTGAAAAAGCCACCATCATTTGCAAAAAAGGGGAATGTAAAGGACACACTTTTCTCATATTCCTGTTTTCTATTTGGTTGAGCTCTGTCACAGAAATGTTTCTCTCAAACAAGAAATCGACATTTCAGGGGTTGTCAGGGCAACCAGCCCCAAAATCATGGATCCTCAGATAGACCTCCACCTTGAGCTAGAAGCCCTAGCCATGAGCCTTTGCAGGTGCTGCCGCAGGCAGCCAATCACAGGTGAGGTTCGGGAAAAAGATGACATCATAGGCAAATGAGGGCACATGCTATAAATATTTTGGTTGTTGTGTCCGAACGGGAACTCTTTTGAATGATTAATAAGAGTGGAGAAAGCTGATAATAATTGTCGGAATAAGACCAAACAGTTATTTAAAATGAACATTTATGAAGGTAGAGTCTATGTGGTTCTAGAATTATGATTATTTATCTTAGGAAATTACTGTGGATGGAACCAAATATTTTGACCACAATCAGTTTTTGTAGATAAAACTGTTTTTTAAGTATTTTTACGCGTGCCATATTTGTATAGGCATTTTTCAGTCGTTCAAATGGTTCATTTTTTCTCTAAAATCTCTGAATTGACCTTTAATTCCGCTTTTCCTGTCCGTTTCCCCCCCGCATGTTTGGTCTGTGAAACAGAAAACCAACCGCGTCTGCCCGCTGGCTGTCTCCGCCCCCCGAGCGGCTGCCCGCATTAATATTCAGCTGCTCGGCCAATCAGAGGAGAAGGGTGGATGACATCACGGGCTAGGGAACAGTGAGCAGCCAGTGAAGCATCCAGCCTGCCGAACAAGCTTGCTTTTAGGGTCAGGAACTGGTCTGACAGGAGAATGGCAGTCCTGCCTTTAAACTGTCACTAGGACTTTTACGGCTGACGATGAATCTACCAGGACTCCAGATCCTCAGGAGAAACCCCGCGCAAGAGAATGTGAAGACATATAATTCAGGTAATTCCCTCTCTGTAATGCAATAAGGGATGTGGAAAGGGGAGGCAGAGGGAGGAAGAGAGGGGAGAAGAGGAGGAGGAGGAGGAGGGGAGGCTGTGAATGTAGGGGTGCTTTGTAGCCTTTCATTTTTTTCCTTCCTCCACTCTGCATTCTGCCCTTCTAAGGAGGCAGCTGTTTCATCAGCAGTCTGCTCATGGGGGGAGGAATGGAAATGGATGCCTGCATCAGGCGACTGCTTCATATCATCCTATACCATCCTCTGTATCACCGCTGCATACACCCACTTGTGCTTCACAAATAGCACCCAATCAATCAATGATACTTGAATGGGATTCGTGTGCTGCGGTTTCACCTCCGAAATGCACACACAAAAGATCTATTTTGGGGTTGTAAATCCAGGGATGGATTGAAGCCGTAGTCGCTGTGTGGATGTGGGAGGGTGATGGAGGAGCAGTATGCTCATAGATGCTCTTTTGTTATCTGTGCACCGCCTCATGGATGGGCCTCCCTTGAGGTGGACTTCGTAAGCGAATGGCCAACAGGAATCACGCAGGCTTCCTCGCCCACAGCAGGGACGTGCCTGTCTGTCCTGGCGTTGACATGGCTGTGCAGCCTCTTCATGGCGGTTGGAATGACAGGGAGATATACAACATCTGGTCACCTGACTTCACTGGGAATTGGAGTGGGGGTGGGGACCGGTTCTAATGAAAGCTGAGCTACCTCCGATTCCTCCTACGGCCTTTAAGAACTGACTGCAGCAAAAGCTGATTTCTTTTATTTATTTATTTTTAATTACTTGTGCTGGTTCCAGTTGTGTCAGATCCAATAGGGAGATTCCTCACCCAGGAAGTGCAGTCATCCTGTAGAAAGCAAGGCCCGATGGGAAACCTGTTGTCTGGCACGAAGGAGGGATTTTAGGGAGTCATGTCAATGACGGAGAGTGAAATGGTTGAAAACAAGAGCTGGGGGATGGGTTACCAAAGATCTGAACATCAGTCTGATGCAGATAGGATCAATTTCCCCCTCCTCGCCACTCACACCTACCCATCTGTCAAAACCGTGTCCTCTGTGGACCGTTTCTACAGCTGTCTTGCTTAAAAAACAACTGAAATGCTCCCTGAAACTTCAACACCACAATTTTCTGATCTAATCAAGTTAAAGTAAAGCTCATTATCCAGCCCTGGGCTTGACGGAACAGAGACCAGGGCAACAGCAGCTAATCCAACACGGCAACACGCTCAGGTGTTGTAGATGGGACCGCCCAGGGAAGCAGGGTGACACCGTCAAGAGTAGAAGCGTTCGGTGCTTGAACATCTCACTGTTCAGCAAATCTGTAATGCCGACTGCTTCCCAGCTTCACACAGAACGAGATCATGCCTGAAAAGCTAAAAATACCAAAAATCCAGCACAAAGCTACAAAGCTACAAACTCTACAAAGCGCTGTCGCTGTAAAATGGACTTGTTGTAGCTCTGCCTTCTGTGTACAGACTGATCTTCAGTTGTTGTTCAGACAACCAGCTTTGGTTTTATTTTTTACCAAAAAAAAAGCATGGCACATTGTGACTAAATGCTTCTAAATAAACATACTTTTTTAAAATTTATGACACAGGATTTGCACTAAACCCTTTTAAACCGGAACTGCAGCTCCCGTGTTGACATTCTTTCGGCTACCATAACTCTTCAGCTGTTTACGCAATCAGCGTAATTCCAGCAGATTTGGAAGAGGAAAAGAGTAGCCTTTCATTGCAGCAGTGAAGTGCTTTCCCAGTCAACGTACATCAGGTGATTCTGTCATGGTGAAAAAAATGGCTAACGTAAAGTGTTGCATTACGGCACAAAGCCGATATGAAAAGCCGCTTTTCTCTGTGTGAGGATCAGCTAATTCATCACCACTTGAATGTTGAAGGCTTACAGTATGTCAAAAAGCGCAATATTTAGTTCTCATCGGCGACATCTCCGGAATTCAAGGGTTAAATTAGTCAGAGTTACCTAGTTAGTTTTTTAGGTAAGCCGATTGTGACTAAAAGAGTTCAATTAGGTTTTTAAACAGTTAATCATAAAAAAAAAGCGACAGCATTTGCTATCTATGCTCCACTAAGGCATTGTGATGTTTGTTTAAATAATAAATGATTTATCCCTAGCTTGGTTTGTGCTGTGGGGAAGTGGCAGGGCCGGCATACATTGTGCTGTATCGATATCTTAAATGATAATAACAAATGATATAAAATGTTTTTTCTTTCTTTCTCTTTTTTCCCTATTATGTTATCTAAGTATGGGAGCGCGATTCTGGGCTTCCCCCAGTTTTCCACTGGTCAGTGTAACCCAACACACACAGCTTCTCTTACCTCGCCTCAGCCAACAAAAGCAGTCGACACAGAGGCTCATCTTGGCCCACAGCCTGCAAACCGGCCTGTCTGAAATATGATAGCGGGACACACAAAACACATAGAAAGCAGCCTCCATCTGTTGAGGACTTGGTTTGGGTAACTTATGCCGCTTTTGTGTAGTGGAGTTATCGCACTGGACCCATGTTGACAGACACCCATGACAGGGGTGAACCCCCACCCCAGCGTCTTAGCTTGCTGAAGGACCCTGAGCAAGAGCAGCAGTCTTGCAGTAGGTATGTCACAGCTACAGTGTGTGCGTGTTGGGGATTAGCATGCAGGATTGGAAGCCATCTGGCCATTTTGTCTCGGATAGGGGAGGGGAGTAAGTGAGAGATGGATGGAGGAAGACAGAGGGAAGACTCACACACTGACACATTGACACAGCTCCCTCTTGTAATCTTCCTACTTGCTGTATTGCTGCTTAGAGTAGGTTTACCTGCACGTGTGACTAGATGTGTTTTGGTGTCGTCAGTGCACGCTGAACATATAGACGGCCCTTTTGACTTGTGTTGGGAGCAGCCCTGCAGAATGTGACGGGGTGGTGGTGTCTTTGCAGGACAGAAGGCTAAAATGTTACACAGCAGAAAAGAGAGTGGGAATGAAAGAAGTCTCTAGCAGCCAAGAGTCGGTCCAAGGGAGGCGAGCTGGAACTGTGAAAGGAAAACTGAAGAATGTCAAAATTTGAAGGTCACCGAGCAGGACGGGTTCCAGAAAATGAAAAGACTGCAGATGACTTGCAGATGGCTGGTGTTTTCTTTACTCTGTGCTCTACTCGGCAGTATTCTCAAAAAGTTTTTTTTTCTTTAAAATTTGATGTCGGACCTAAAAAAAATAATCATATCCTTTTCATTGAAAATAAGTGTTATGCCTGAAAGCAAGATGTCTGCAAAAAGCACAATCAAATATATTCCAAATGAAATGTACAAACTCAGAGAACAGCTGCTGATGGGAATATCGCCTCTGGTGGTAAAATTAATCATCTGACAACAGTCAACACCTTCAAACTGAAGGTCAATGTTGTGGTTCTTCGGTGACTCAGTTGCTGGTACTGATATTTCTCTTCTAAAGATCGAAAAGCTGTTTGCAGTTTTGGCCTGATCTATGGCAGCTTCCGCTTTAACCCTTTCAATTGTAGTCTGAGCAGGTGCAACAGATGGCCTGGCAGAGGAGAATCCACTTCCCTCTCTCCCAGCAGCTGCTCTCAACCTTCCCCACTCTCGTAATTTCCCGTTAAAAAGGAAATGCCAGATTTGAAACATGGAAAAATAAAAAGGGCGCGGGACGAGGACAGGTGAGCTGAGCGGGGGAGGTGCGGTCTGTATCTGTGATTGACAGTGACATGACAGTGAGGTTAGCTTATGGGTTAGCTTGAAGTAACTTGGGGATCTTTTTATTATTGTCTCAATGAAAATAGGAAAAAAATCGTAATGTTCAGGAGGCCTGAGTAGGCTGCGTTTCCATCCCGCTGTGGCACTTAGTCGGACTCTGCCGTACAACCAGCCACCCCAGGTTTAGAGAGCAAACTAGCTCCGCTAGTTACTTGTACAGTTACTTGTTGATTTCTGTTTGAAATAAATTTGTTATTACCCAAAAATGACAGCCATGTCCAGTTTCTTAAGCATTTATTTAGTTAGTTTTGATGTAGGTGTCAGTTTATCTTATTTAAAAGCCTGCTTCTGGATTATGTTTGGCTAGTGAGGGCATTGACCCCTTTAAAGTTCATTTAGTGTTACTTTTACTTTTCAGAGTATTAAACTTGCTTAACAGAGCATAAATATACCAATTTGTTAGTTAATATAAAACACAAGTTATTTTAGTTGCCCAAATATATTAAGTTACCTTAATGACCCCAATCTATGTTAGATTATTAAAAAAATAAATGACTGCATTTGTATTTAAGTCACCTTCTCCTCTTGTTGTAGTTGAGTGATGTCCATTCTTGCTAGTTTTTTTGCAGGGCCTTTCTGTGCTCCTTTTGCACAGATACAAGAAATGTCAGTGTCATAATTTGTGGTCTTTTTGGAAGCTTCCTTTTTTTTAAAATTTACATTTCCAGCTATCTTGTGAAAAGTATAGAAGTCAAACTTTTAGCAGGTCACAATACTTGCATGAAAAAAAGCTAAAGATAGGCTTTAAAATACAGATAAATATTGTATCGTGATTTAAAATGTATTAAATGAAGCCTCTGGCAGCTGAGTGAACGTATTGGGATACCGCTAATATGATTGGTTGAATAAAACTTTGGTATCTAAGGAGATTTGACAGGGGTCAATACGTTTGTGAATGGGAATGTACTCGGAAGGACACAATGACCAAAAAATACATTTCAGAAATCTGTCCAATTCACCAATACCCATGGTAACAAATCTCTGTAAGTGTATTTGTATGTAAACTCCTTTGAAAGTCAATACTTGTCATTCTTGTACCAAAAGTAAACCTTCAGAATTCAAATTTTTTTTGTGTTTATTCATCCAAAGTGTTAGTTTTTGAAAGATGGATTCATTTTGGAAGAGTGAAATTGGGATGTTTTTCTTCTAGTTTAGGACAACAGATCATGTTTACTTCATGAGGGCGTGAATCTGAAATGTATTTGTCACAAAAGCAGAATTTCTCCACAGCAGCAAGCAACAAGCTACACTGTTCTGTTCTACCGTTCCTTTTTATAGAAGTAAATGAACGCTGTTCACTTCAGATGCACTCTGCAGCATTGTAATGTTGATTCAAAAATCTGGATTTAAGAAATGAGAATGTGTGTGCGTGTGTGCATAAAAGCGCATTAACAAGCAGCAATGGAGCAGGTTGGCCAGAACTAAATATTAAATGACAGAGCGAGCTCTCAGGCTTCCCCCAGTGGGGGACTATCGGAAGGGATGATGCCTGATAAAATGAGAGCCACTGCTGAGTGCAGGCAGCAGGGATTAAATAGGTCTCGATTGTAGCATAGCCTGCTTTTATCTGGCTTTGAATAGTAGGGAATGTTATCACACACTGTGTATGAATGGATTTTTGTATTTGGTAGAATAAGTCAGTCATGGAAACTTGAGACAAACACAGTTCTGCTAAAGGGAGTAAGAAATCAAAGCTGGTTCTAGTGATCATGCGTCAATGAGGCAACCTATAAGACATTGTAATTTAAATAATTGAAGAAATATTTAAAGAGAGCTTTGGGGCAGTTGATAGGAAATTGTTAATTGCTAATAAATAGGGTAATTGCTTGAAAACTGCTTATTTCTATCTGTGGTTCTCTGTAAAATATTCAAAATAAAGGGACTACCAGTGCCACACTATATATTTGTCCACAAATGACCTACTTTTATAATAGAAACTAAACCAATTAAAAAAAACTGCATTTCAAACTCTAACCCGTTTAAAAAATCTGTTGTGCAGGACAAACTATGGAACAAGGTGAAAAAATCAAAACTAACTAACTGACATTCTTGTGAACATACCTTAAAATAAATAATCTTAAAGAACAAGCTAAAAAAATAAAGAACCTGTCTGACTGGTATTTGGGAAAAAAGAGTCACAAACTTTCCTCTGACCTCATGATCTACTGGCAGAACTCACTCTCGCCTTGCAGATTAGATTCATTGATTGATATTAAAGGTATTTTACCACATAGCTCTGTTTAAAAGATCAACAGATGATTGTTTTTAAAACTCTTAAAAAAAGACTTAATAGAACAACACTTAACATATTTAATTGTGCAGGGCGGATCTAGCATCTCAGTGTGAGTTTTGATTCAAAGCGGAATAGGTTTCGCTTTGTTCTGCCTTTAAAATGATGTAATCATGCTCTAGTTGGCATCCTGAGAATGCGTGTAAGGCTTTTATATCTGCGTGATTAAAAGACATTCATGGTTATTCCCTAAGGCATGGTAATCACCTAAAATAGAAGCTAAAAAGATGTTTTATGATTATTTTTTTTGGATATCTAAAATGAATTAATAAACTGTGAAAAATGCATGATTATGAAAGTAAGACATGTCAAATAGGATTCTTAATGTTTCTGTTATTTGTGTTTTAAACACAGAAAATCCTTTTGTGTGTGTTCTTCTTTTCTTTCTCCCAACTTCTTCCCTGTTGTTGGTATACTGACAATATAATGCTTTGAATTTTCTTATTTTACTACCCAAACAGTGAGAGCTGTTTTGCAAAAAGGAAAACTAACTAGGTTTAGCCTTTTTTTCCTAATGGTTGATTTGATAGAAATCTACAGTCTTCCAGCTCAGAGATCAAGCTGGTTTTAAGCAAAGTTATCAGCTATGCATTGTCATGCCTCCTCTTCTTGGATTGGCATCATAATATTGAATGTTTGGGATAGTTACCAAAGGACATTTCAAATGACACATTGTGACCTTTTAAAAAGTGAGGTTGTGTAAATACAGGTATCTGTGGACTGAAACAGCTGAACTTCTTCATTGCTTGGTAGCTAAAAAAATAAGATAGCTAGTAATTCAGACTTGAAACCAACTGTGGTGATTGTACGAAATAAAACCAGTGGGCACTGAGACAAGCATGAGACCTAACTATTAGTAATATAAGGCAATACCTAATCAACATGTCTATTGTTAAAGTGGGACAGCTGAATTTGGGTCAGAATGGCTTGTTTCTTAGCCGTAAGCCCTCACTCAGCTTTGTTAGCTGAGAGGTGCACCTGTGTAACATTGTGTCTCCCATTGATAAAAAAATGTCAAAAAAAATTATGACAAGTCATTGAAAAATATGATTTTTGTTATATGCTTTATAACATCAAAGTAAATTGAAAGCTCTTACTTTTGTTTGGTTAGATTGACTCACTGAAAGCATGAAAAACATGATCAAAATTCTATGAAAATGGCTACAGTTTTATCACTCACTGGGGTTTAAACAGTATTAGACAATTTAGAAGTTTATTCTGATGCTGTGACAGACCAACACTCTGTCCAGGGTGGATCACACTGGGATAGGCTCCAGCAACATAGTGGCCCCAAAAGGGATTGAGCAGGTTAGAAAATAGATCTAAGTTAGACTGAAACATACATCCTAAATCCTTGATAAGCCAGAGGAGTAAAAAAAAAAAAACAAACAAAAACATCTCAATCACATTTTTTAACGTTTGTGGTGGCCAATCAAAATGAAAAACTGATGCAAAATTCTTTTTGAATTTATTCACACCTTTAAAATATGTTGCTCCAGATCCAGTATGGATTTTTTTTCTTTTAATTTGATTGGGTTTGTCTTCCAACATCTCAGCTTGTGCTGAGTATTTTATCAAACCGTAAGCATTTGTCTTTTTCTTCACCAGAGCATCTATTCTTGCTAATACATTTTGTACCTGTACTTGTATTTGTCTAAGTTTTTCCACGTTAATGTGGGAATATTCTGGAGCTTTTTCAAGTTTTTGCTAGACCACTGCATTGTATATATAGGTCAGTTTGCCCAAATGTCAAGGAGGCATTCTATCTCCTTGTTGCTTTGAGGTGTGGAAATAAAACTCAAAGCAACAAGGAGGCATTCTGTCTCCTTGTCGCTTTGAGTTTTTATTCCACAATCCATGGCCTATAGGTTGGCTGCCACAGCAGTTATAAAGATCCCATAAAGATCAATATTGGTTCACACCAAGACTGAACCAAAGCAAACAGTTTTGAGTGTATTTAGATGTGGACCAAGACCACCACTTTAGGCAGAGACCAGGGCTCGCATTGGTGTATTCACACCTTAAGGACTGCAAAAATCCCATTCATTTAGGATGGTATACAGTTTTTCATTAAAAAACAACAATCCTTTTGTAATTCAACTGTTTTGCTTGCGTGGTGCAGATCTACATGACCCCTTTCAAAAGAAAAATCAATTATATAACTATTTTTTTTTCCAAAAGGACCTTCTTATCTGTCTGGTTTAAGTAAAAATTAGGGGAAACACATTTTATTTGCAAATGTTCATTCAAAGTACTCCCACACCGTTGTAGCCTACTTATTCTAATGCGTGATAGAAAGTAGAGACCTCGATCAGAAGTCGCACTCTGCTGCCACGGTTCTCAAACCAATGAGATTCTGCAGTTTGAAGTGACTTTGTCAGAACAGACAGCTGAAACTGTGACTGTGGCATCTATGGTGGCTTCAGGCATTGTTTTAAACCCTTCAATAAATAAAGAGCTCAACTGGGTCATCTGTGCACCAAGCTAGGTGGCACACAGATGAAAGGATAGGCAAATGACTTAGCCTGACATCCACTGCACTGCTTACCAGTTGAGTCATATCATTTCGAACTATTTCTTTCCCAGAATTACTACTCGGCTACTTTCTTTGTGTCTTTTCCAATGTTTTTACATTTGCAATTATTATCAAATGACTCATGCGATAAAGTTGTTCCTTACCAGAACTCAAACTTGAAAAAAAAAAAGTTACTTTGTTGATTTTTAGGGAGAATAGTTCCCTTTTGTTTCACAACCAACAGGGAATGAAATAAAGATTTACTATACCAAAATATATTCTAATCCTAGAAACGTATCTTTGGCTGATGGATTTTCCTTTTTTTCCATCAACATTTGAAAACAGCCAGTTTTATAAGTCCTCTTGTTGGATATTCTATGGAAATTATGTTTGGTTCCTGATTTCCATTGAAAACTGCATTTCTGTCACTGGATTCACTTTCTCAAGAGACCTAAATGATCCAAATCTTTGACCTGTAGCTACCCTTCATGTTGGCTGGATCCAGTGCCAGTGATGATGAGTTCATTTGTGAGCACTGTATTCCAACCATATCATACACGTGATAAATGTTTGACTGGTTTTTAAAACATTCTCATTTGCCTTCAAGATATAATGCAAGTTAGACATTTGCAGATCTCGAAACTTTTAAGTTTGAAACGTATGTCACATTAACAGAAACAGCTTTACTGTCTGACAGAGATACTTGGTTCTCATTCTGGATTTTTCTACTGCTTTGATACAGTCAACCACTTTGATTTGTTAAATCTTCTTTCGGACATATCTCTGATGATGCACAGTTTGTATCATACCTGACTAGGCGTATTTTTTAAAGATTTATACCAAAAAAATGTTGTTATTCTATAGTTTCTTCACAGAATACCCAAGATTCATTGAAGAGTTTAATCATCCGTACCAGTCTTTGAACCAGATCTTTAACATTAGTTGGTTTGCAGAGCTATTCATCCAATGCAATAACAGGTGAAGTACATCACACTGGTGCCAACAAACATTTCATGCAAATGAGACTCCATCTGCCATTTTCTCTAGACACTGTTATAGTTCTGGTGAGGATATCAGCCTGTTTTGCTGATATGTTAATGATCATGATAGAATTTCATACAAACATGGCCAAGACTGGTGTCTTGATCTAGCATAATTTCAAAGTATCATGACATGATTTTACCTAACCACCCAGCTGGTAGTTACATCTCATGTGAAACCTTTGGAGGTAATTTAGAATGTGGCTACACTTCTGGTTTTCAATGAAGGCAGAGTGAGTCATGTTTCTTCATTATGTATTATCCTTTTCCGACCACCTGTGACCTCTCAAATCAACTTCACATCACTTATGTAGCCATACAAAATTACATCTGGGTCTTCACCTGTCCTATAAAACTAAAATTTTCATCACTATTTATACACAGAGGAGACCAAAGTGACCAAAACCTTTCATTGATTTATTTCTTTTTTTGTTTTACTAACAGCCTTTATTCACATTTGCTCAGTTTCACATTAATCTTTGTTGAACTTAAAGACCCAATCCAGTGAAAATCATGTTTTGGGTGTTTTAACATGCTCTTGTGATATGTTTCTAATAATGGAGAACATATATGGAGAAAATTAATCTCACAATTGCATTTCTAAATTTTTATTTCTTCAAATCATTGTGGAGGTGGAGACAAAAAAACTGCAGTTTGAAAAAGAGGCTATTTATCATGCAGAAAATACCCTTGGGGGGCCGCAAGCTTCCTGCTCAAAGCTCTCAGCAGTGGGTAGGGAAGAGTTGCTCCATGCTAACAATCCCGCCCAAAACTGAAGCAAATCTCTAATTAACTTCTGCCGCATTGCAGAAACTATGTCCACACAGGTATCACAAGATACTTAAATTACACACGTTGACAATGCGCAAATTGCACTTGGCGGCAGTGTGAGATTGGCCTTAAAGGACTAAGTAGTAAGTTGACCTTCATTCTTGAAGTAAATGTATACCAGGCAGCAGTGGATGCAGTTTGTTTTGCCCTTAATAGAATTCTTACTGTAGGGGCTTTGCTTGTTTCAGTTACTTCAGCTCTGCAAAAACATCAAATAAAGCTGGCCTTAACATTTTTTTAATGAGAAGCATAAAAAAGAAGCAGGAGTCAGACGGAATAACAATTCCTTGCATTGCAAATGAGTGTCCCGCAACTCCTTCTTCTGGATCTAAACCATGACAGCTTTCTTTACTATGTTACAGCAAGAAAGCGGCCTCCACATAATATGAAAAGCTACAGTAAAAAGAGACATGCCATCTACAGGAGTGGGGCTTCAACTTATTGTTTGTACCAAAGTGTATACATTTAATGTGGAAGAGCCTCTTGATGCCTTTTTAAGACAATATACTTAAAGGCAACAAAAGCAACTTTGTAGCTTCATAAGAAAAGCTGACCACTATTGCTTGCCATAAAAAAGTTTGAACAAGATCTGAAATAATTTAATTTAACATCATATTCCATTTACTACACAACACGTTAATGTTTGGGTTAACATTATGGTTTTGGTGCTTGTTAAAGTACACTAAACCTTAGTCCCTTAATACTCTACAAACCTACATGATCTCAACACTCTTGTTTTGTGATATTAAGCTTCAACTATTATGTTTCCCAAACTCTGCCTTCAGGGCCCACCATCGTGTTTGTTTTCTGTTTCTGTGCTCAAACACACCTCAGGGTTCCGTGTATGTAACGGCTAACCAAATTTTGTGTTTGACATTACAAACATGAAATTTGGTGAACAACTTCTTCTCCATGCGCAACAATGATCAAAATGGAAAACGTAAATTGGGTTGTATTTTGCTTTTTCTAACAAATCAAAAACTTAAAACAGAAAAGGTTCATTTTCACTTGTTAACAACACTTCATATAATTTTAACTTCTAGCAATTAAAGATTCAAACAATATGCTGTTTTTGGTCTCCCTTTCTGAAAGAAAAACAGGTGTTTTGTCCTAAAAGTGCCCCCTGTCGGAAGTTACTGCCCTCTAACGTTATTACACCGATCTTAGTGAAGTGCAGCACTATTATTTACAGCACAACAGCAAGGCTTTTATTTTCAATCATGCTTGTTTTCTCATTTTCTAATTTTTTCATTTACTTTTGTCAAATAGAACGTCAGTAAGCCATTACAGGCACAGACCCTCAAGAGAGTGCCTCGAATCAGATGTGTTGTAGGTAGACTAACATAGAAATGAAGAATGAAGAGTCCTGTGGAAGTTCACCATAGTTTGTTCTTATGCAAAAGCCCAAGAAAGCAGTCTAAGAAAAAATATCCGGACCTCTCTGTCCACTGAAAGTTTTCTCCAGTTCTGCTTAGAGCTCCCAAGCCATTTGAGAAACATAGACTCTTTAGCATGTCCTGGGTCTTCCCCAGGGATTACTCCTTGTGGGACACCCACAGTACCTCCCCAGGAAGGCTCCTTGAGATGCCCCGAAAGAGATTCTGAAGCCACCTTAACTGGCCCTTCTTGATGTGGAGAAGCAGCGGCCCTGCCCCAAGCTGCTCGCAGATGACGGCGTTCGTCCCCCTGTTTCCAAGGGAGTGCCAACCACCTAGTAAATGTAACTTAAATTAAGAAACTTGTATTCCAGATTTGATCTTTTCAGCCAGGATCCTATTCAAAGACACCAAATTAACTTTTTGAACTGGAGAACCAGGACCTCCAACTTTGAGGTGCTAATTCTCATTCCCACCACTTCAAAGTCAACGACTAACCACTTCAGTGAATACTCCGGTTTGATGAAGGCAACCCAATGACATGATCTGCAAAAAACAGAGAAGAAATCCTGCAATTGCCAAACCAAGCCACTTCCCGCTGGGTTGATTTTACTTTTCCACTACTGGGAATGTAAACTCACTGTTCCTCCTGCATCAGAGGTTTGACCGTTGGCTTAATTCTCCTCTCTAGTACCTGAAGAAAACTTTACCTGAGAGGCAGAGTAACCGCCTTTTAGGAGCTGCAGAATGGTTTCTGGTCCTTCTTCTTTTAAAGAGGGACCACCACCCCAGTCACTCCTCTACGAACCACCACCATATCATGGTGGGGGTTGGATTTAAGCGCTTGAGTGATTCTAAGGGCTTTGCTGGGGAGCCAGTCACCCGCCCTTGACCTCCTGGTTCAGAAGCCCTTGTGGAAACATTAAAAGCAAGGTCCGCTATATGGTCCGTACCGACATGCCGTGTCTCTTCCCTCAGGCCTGACTGAACTCAGCTCAAGAAGACTAAAAGAGCAAGTAATAGTAAAAGTAGTAAAGAAAAACATACATATAGGTTCACCTTGTCATACGCCTACCAACCACAGAAATAACCCACAAGGGTCCGGTGCCGTGTGTTGGGCTGCGGTTCAGGGCCTAGATGGTCCAAGCAGTAGACAAAGTTAGGAAGTGAAATGTCCTTGGTATACCATCTGTCTTAGGACATGTTTGTGCAAGTTGTAAAGTAAAATAAAGACGCACAACTAACAGCAACATGTGTTACACTTCCTTTGGATCAACAGCTTACACAAAATGTGGGTGTTTATAAATGAACAAAAAGTAGATGCGTGTACTTTTATGCCTCTGCGGTTTAATGCTGATATCTAGCTACAGGAACAAGTCTTATTTTGGCTCCAGCAAGTGCTAAATCAATGAACAGAAAATGTTTAGACCAGCAGCTTGTGCTTTTAGTTTTAATTTTATGAATATACCATCAAATAAATGTGTCTTCATTTCCTTAGAGAAGCTCTACTCGATAAACGTGAATGCATCCCCCTCTTGTCAGCATTTAGTTGACATTAAACAGGATTTCGCGGCTGCTTCACTGTAGCTTGGAGTATTTTACTCTGACTTAAATATATGTGAGCTGGAAGTGACATTAGTGTGTCATCACTGAGCCCTGTTGCAATGTCTGTGTGCATTGTGTCTTTCCGGTTGTGTTTATGGAAGACTCAACTGGAAAAAAGTTGCTGTAAAGACGACGACAGTCGTAAACTGCAGCAGCAGAGTATCCCTCCTTTCGCCGTGTACTTTGGATGTCCTCGAACTGTCCATCCCATCCCAGTAATCAGCATCCTTCAAAGAAGCAGAACTGAAGTTGAAACCAAGTCAAACGGAGAGCGTGTCCTAATCAGGGGCATGAAGCATCAAGCTTATGGAGCCCTCCCCCCACAACAGTGGGCCATTACTGGGCTGCCATGGGCTGAAGATTAGTTTCTTTCTGTTAGCCATCCAAAATCAGCATTAATGTTTGAAAGAGTGGGCAAAAAGCCTTGCTTTTTACTGAAGCTTTAATGTTTTATGTAAGAGAGATATGGAAACATTCTCAGGAATATTTGAAATCCGAAGTGATTTTTATTCACGGTTACTTTCAAATATCACACTAAAGAACCTTTGGTTATGGTTTCTTTTTGGATCGGTTTTATAGTATGCGAGCACATTGAGCCCTTTATTGAAACCTTGTTTCTGTTTTATGTTTGCCTGAGGTGTTTAGTCTGTAAGTACATTTCCTGTCTGACGTCCAGACACTAGCCTACAGTGCCAGTGTTTCAAAAAGAGGAGCTGCTTGTTTTAGGGACAGTGTCACTGACTGCTTGCCTGCCTGTCAGTTTGCACAGTAAATAGGTCAGTGTTTTTATGCGGGTGAAGAATCAGTAATGTCTGGGCCTTCGTGAATCTGCCATTTTTAGCTTCCAGAGTATCAGCAGCAATAGCCAGCAGGCAGGTGGGCAGGGATCTGCACAACACTAAGCACCATACATTTATGACAGTTTGTTTAAAACGCTGATTCTCACAGTCAATAGCAATATATATTATTTTGCAACCACAAATTCAAATGTTGAACTGTAGTTGTCTACAATTCAGACGTATATTTTAGCGTTTTTAAGCTTGGAAAATAGTGTGATGTCAATTTTTCTTTATATTCTTTTCCAACCTGATAATAGGATGACTGATCACCTCTCAGTCTTTCCCACTGTAATAAGAAATCATTTCACGCATAGGTGAAAAAAAACATTTAAAGCATTGCAATTTTGTCTGAACACACTGAAATTCTAACAGAACTGAGTGACATGTAAAGCAATGGCTGACAGCTCAGGTTTTAGCTGACTGAGGTCAAATCAATAAAGCGCCCGGGTATCTGTGATGGTTTTATTTTAAATTAGACTGTGGCAAATGAAGACACTTGCTACTTTACCTTGTGTTACCTTGGCACATTGGGGGATAGTCTTTCCAGTTTTGTCAGCATTCCAATGTTGTTGGTTTTTTTCTGCAGATGTTCTTATAGGGTTCATTGAGTGGACCTTTTAATAGCTAGTTGGGAAGGTTTGGTTTGAGCTTTAAACAATTTGGTTATTTTATTCAGTCATCTTACAAGTCTATGACAGTATTTCAAAACCATGAAAATGATGTCTTTAGTGTGAAGCTATGGACACGCCAGACTTGTGACGCATGTTCGACACGCATTTAGTCCATGGTGTTCACACTGGACAAGTAGAGAGGGGGTTCTTTTTTTTTTACTGTTCACTAGTGCATGTCCATCATCTACAGTTGGGAGTCTTGGTGCAAAATGTCTAAGCGGTGCAAATCTTGCTCCAGGCTTTTTCTTTCACAGCTCTATTCTGATAAAAAAATCAAAAGAAAACAAACTTAGTGTCATATAATTCTGGCCGGGCACAAATTGTAATTATTATTTTCTCCTCCAAGATCAATATTCAAACAGTTTGCACTTCTGCAAATTAAAAGGGACACCATACATTCATCACTACCATATCCAAGTCCTCAATTGGTTAAAGTTCAACCTGATTTAACTTTAAAAAACTGGGACAGTGTTATAATCCTGTCATCAGGAAGATGAATTTACAAATGATCATTCTAATCTTTTCCTATGGCAGTGATTTCTAGATAACTGTCCAATAAAGGTGTGTAAATTAGTTTGATTGAAAAGTGGTCAAAACCTTTTTGAGAGAACTACAGTTTAGTCAACCATTAGAAATTTAGACTAGAGTTGTTGGGATAATTAAAAGGAGCCTGTTGAGGTGATATAAAGAGTCTTTACAATTACCTGCTTGTAGTGGTACATTTATTAATCAAATGTTCTCTATAACTTTAGTGATATGGAAGATATGGCGGAAGATAAAAAAAAAGGGGATAAGCTTTTAATTTGATTTAATGATGTTCTTTCTGAAAAACCATTCACCAATCTGTGTGTTGTACTTTCCGTTTCTAAATCTCTTTACCTTTCATGGAAGTTTGAGGTTTGATGACATTTGAATCAGTAGCACTGAGGAGGTGGGGGTGGATGGGGGGGTGAAAGAATGACTCACCTGAACAGCGAGACATACATTTAGCTAAAAACCCTTTGAAACTCTTCTTTTAATGCATTTGTGACAGATTTGTTTTTTAAACTCGTGATATTTAACACCTGACGGTCATTTTATTTGTTTCACATTGTTGCTTTAGCATATCCAAAATGCATCAGTCCTTTGTAAACAGAAGAGTTTTGCAGGATTTTTGTCACATACACGCCCAGACTACAAACTGAGAAAACCGGTTTTTTGCCGTTGTCTGGACTCTAGTTGGGATCTCGCTCAACAGAAACTGTCAACACAGTACACTGCCACTCACTTTATCTCACGAGATCTTGGCAGCAAACTTGTAAAATAATCATGTTAACGCTGGAAAATTTTAAAGCCAATATGTCCGTTTACAACCGTCTTTTATCAGGCACTTATTTCTATTTATTTCTTGAGAAATTTTATATCACAAGTGACTTGTGGGTATTAATGATGCTTGAAAGCTTTTCTGTGTTTAACGTCCATTATTTTACTCTCTATGAAAGTTATTACCTTTACAAACAAGCTTTACAAGTCAGTTATAAAACATCAGTTTTTCTAACAGAAAGACGACTTTCCACAGTCAATCTCCTCCTAAAAACATACTTGGAATACTATTTACATCACAATATGTCAGTATTTCATGTTGATTTGCATGAAAACAGCATTTAGGTGTTCTCTGAGAAATTTCCCCATCATAAAAGGAAAAGAAAACATCAGTGGTGTCTATGGTTTGCCCGGACAGGTCTATAAGGAAGTAACGCAGTAACTGGAACATTTGTTTTGCAAGAAGCCACTTTTTGAACATATTATGGAACGGTAGAATGCAGACAAGTCTTGTGTAATAATCCTATGGTGAGAGACACATTTTGAGTAGGTTATCTCTTCTTATCAACCATTCCAGTGATCTAATTCCTTTGTTTAAAAAAAACTGTTTTGAAAAGCTGATAAAAGTCTGTTGAAACCAGCCAGACTTTTATCCCGGATTCATGGCGGCCGCATAAATTGCTAACGCCACCACGGAGACAGATGAGTAATTTGTCAGGGGGAGGTTGATGGCGTGTAAGGGCAGTAGAGGGGCAGCTTTCTTTGTTTGCTAATGTAGGTCTCCACTGAGGGGGGGTAGTATGGATGTCCCGCTTGCTGCAGTAGCAGCGCTGCACATTACATGATGGGCTTGGCCTCGGGGTGAGGCAGAGAAGGAGCTGAAGATGGTACCGGGCTGGTATCTGATGTATTAGCAGAAAATGTGACAGTTTAATGACCATTTAGCCACAATTAAATAAGATTTCTTTAAAAGCAGCATTACATTGGAGAGCTGTAATCACAAACGTTTTTTCATATGCAAAACTCCTAATTGCAACAGTTTGTTAACACACAACATTTCTAAAAATACAAGTAATGCAAATAAAATTGTTGGTTGTTTCTTTCTTTTAATTTTGGCACACCATTAGACATTCTTTTAGCTTTATTTGTATCTGTATCGATCGTGTAAACGAAGGGAAATATTTCAAGAAAGCTGTCAGCTACAGCAGATCTATAAATAAAAAAGAAAATGATTGATTCTGACGTCTGAAACAACTTTTTTGTTGTACGTTAACCAGGGCTAAGCATTAGTTAAAAATTCTGATTTGAAAGATCTAAAACTATATGTTGGTCTGTTCAGCTGTAGCTGTGATAAATGAAAATTGCTGCAAAACCCAAAAGCCATTAAAATGATGCAGAAATGCTTTGTGAACCAAAGAGGAAACACAGACAGAAAAACAAACAACAACAGAGATACATTTTCTGGCATCATAAACAAAACCAATTTCTCCCTTCAGTGCTTTGAGGCGTGAAATTACTGCTCATCCATCCTAATTTCTAGAAATATAAGTTGTTTTTTTATGTTTTCAAAGCCACAAACTTTTGTTTTAATATCAAAAGATTTTAATATTCAAAGCAGTTTTTTTGTGTTGTACTGAGATATTATTTACATCTCTATTTGTTTTTGCAGAAGGTGTTTGTTTGTGTTTATAATCTTGATGTCCTGCTCCTGCAGAGTTCACAGTTCATTACCAGTTTTTTATACTCAGAATGTCTTTCTCTCTTTCTCATCCCCAGGACATAGTGAGTGTTGCTAAAAATGTCTGATAGTGTCGATATTGAAGAGAAACCACCAGCCCCCCCCTTGAGAATGAACAGTAGTTCCCGAGATTCTTCGTCAGTAAACCACGCATCCAAACCGCTACCAATGGCTCCAGAGGAGAAAAACAAGAAAGTCCGCCTGCGCTCCATCTTTCCTGGAGGAGATAAGAGTGAGCATCCCTCACAACAGCTTCCTCACACAAGTTGTCCATTGTTGAGGTTCAAGGTTTAAGATAACTTAAGTTAGTCAATAATCTGCTTTTCTTTTCTTTTTTTCTCTCTCTGTAGCGAACAAGAAGAAGGAGAAGGAACGTCCTGAGATATCCCTGCCCTCAGACTTTGAACACACCATTCATGTTGGCTTTGATGCTGTGACAGGAGAATTCACAGTGAGTGTTCCCACAGATTGTTATGTCGCTGATACAGGGAAAAGGGAGGAATAAACCTAAACAAAATGTATAAAGCGGGAGGGTTGAGGTGACAGAACAGCCTTTTATTAGGGTGACTGAAGGAGGAACGAAACAAAGTACAGCAATAGCTGAAATAGTCAACATAAACTATCAGGCGTTTTAGCTGTAGGCCTAAAACTAATAACAGAATTACAGCTAGTGGTGTCATGGGATTCATTTTGTGTGATTAATTAATTATGACCTGTAATTAATTAAAATAAATGATGTGTCTTTAATCTAAAAAGAATCTTAATTTTTAATCCAAAAATTGCTGTGAGAAGCCTAATGTGGAGGTAGTTTCATTTAAATTTATGACACTTTATGTCATTGTGCATGTTAAAAAACTAAAAAGTGGCTTCATGAAGGTTTTTATTATGACATTCTTCCAACTTTTTACTTATACACCATCAAGGGGTATTATTTTTAATTGAACAATATAGATTTTAGACTTTGTATCTTGGAAACAATCTATTGCTTCATTATCTGGTCAAAAACATGCAGTAAGAGGAGAATGTTCCCTCTGATATAATACTTTGTTTAAAGGGCCTATATCATGCAAATCAACTTTTTGAGCTTTTAAGAGTACTACAATGAAAAATAACCCCAACGAGGTTTTTCCATTTGCTTCATTCCCACATCTTTGAGCATTCCTCTAAAACTGAGCACCAGCCCCTACCAATCCACTAAAGTGACTGTGTCCTCACATTGTGATGTCACAACAGTGCCTTCCAGGAAGAGTCTTTGCTGCCAACGTTGTCCCAAGGCCAACACACTCACACACATTCACTTTCCCTGCGGAGCTAGTGGTGATCGGCAAAACGATGCACAAAACAGAGTTGCAAAGGACTTGAGTAAATGGATTTCGTTACTTTACTTAAGTATGTTTTTTGGCCACTGTACTTGTGTCGACTCACATTTACTCATAACGCTTACTTGAGTAATTTATTTGAGTAAATGTAAGTCTCTATTCAAATGTAGTGGAGTAAAGAGCACAAATATTCAATCAAAACAGTAGTCCAGGAGAGAGTAAAAGTTGCTTATATTTTTGATACTCTGTAGAAGTACAAAGTGACCAAAAACCATCCTGAAGTAAAGTAACAAAGTCAATTTACTCAAGTACTTTACAACGTAGGGTCATCACTGTTCTGCTATTAGTAACCCATTCCAAAAATGTGGCAACCGGTCCGGTGTTTATTAGAGACAGGTGTCTATTGGAGACAGACTTTTATCCCATCCTAGACAGAAGGCTGATGGCTAATAGGTTCAATTTGCAGTGAAATTTCTTCACAGAATGCAGACAACACCAGATGAACCTTTCAGGATTTATTGAAATGAGGAGAACATTGTATTCTGTTCTGATCAGCACTGGTTGTGAACGTTTCCTTTCTCTTTGAAGCATCATCAATCTCCATATTGAAAATCCTCTTCGCTTTCATGCCAACATTTCCGACATTTCTCAATGATCCATGTTCAAACCAGTTCTACTAATTCGTCACTCACTTTCTTTGCACCTCCACCACACAATTGTTTGCTTGTTGCTCCATTTTCTGCGGCGTCTTCTCAATATCACCCATCTGGTTGCGCCAATCTTGGATACGGGGTGCAACCCTCACTAGAATGTTTTTTGGCGTATGCCACTGCATGAAAATTTTCATGCTAAATCAAATGAGTGTTTCTTGGCCATCGCACTGGCTCACAACACAAATATCCCAGAAACCTGGCGTCTGCACCACACAGAGAAGATGAGTGGATCTTAAAGGAGCAGGGCTGCTATTAGAGACCAGGATCTAAAAGTAATGAGCACCTATTAGACCCAGCGGCTTTTGGAAATAGGTGTCAATGAGAGACTTGACACAATTGGAAGATATACGGTATGTACATCCATCTTTGCAAAAGTTCGGACGTTGTTTGTTTTCATCGGAGAAACTCAAACACGCTGCAGAGGCCAAATCTGGGTTAACGTCATGAAATGGGCGGCACCCAAAAGGCGGTTGTTTCAGAGTTTTAGTCGTCTTACTTCCAGGTAGGATAAAAGCTCACAAAAATAACTTGTATGACATAAGAAATGTGCCATATATATGTATATGGTTTAGTCTGAAAGGCTTAGGAAAGCATAGATATTGGCCTCTGAACTTATCATGATGTTTAGAAGAGAAGGCTGAGCGAGAACAGTGCAGGCGCTGTAGCTGTTACCATGACAATGCATGGCTATTCTGCTTTTTGTGAACAATGATTTAAACTTAAAAATATAAGATTATAGTATATATAAATGATTCAAATATGATTTCTTTGGTAAGTGACAATGATAAAAGCATTATAATGCCCTTCATTGCATTTGACGAAATGAATGGGCTTTGCAGAAGCAACTGGCTGATGTGATCAAGTCTCTGTCGTCCTGTGGTTTCAGCTCGTTGAGAATTATCCCTCACACAATGGATAACAGTCATAGATTAAAAATGAGATTAACACAATTAAAAAACACTCTAAATTGCCTGTATTTAATTAACTGTGATTAACGTGAACTTATGACACCTCTAATTACAACCCCGAAACACAACAAGTGCTCAAATAGGGAATTATCAAATTGTGTGAGCATAGAATTTACCTCTAATATTCACTATAAGTTCCAGTTTATCATTTCTATGGTCCCTGCTGGGATCTTTTGCTGTAAACTGGTGTAAAAACTTTACTTTATTCAGGCTCTAAAGCAGGCCACTTTTCAAAGTTAATATGTACAGAAAAATAACTAACTGGTAGTTATATCAACCCACTTGAATTAAACAATTTAAGTCTTTGATTTCAGCATTAAACATGTAAAGACCAACCAAAATTAACAAAACAAAGACATATGGTTTCATGTTTGATCACTGGATTAAAAGGTAATTAATAAAGAAGTAAAAACTCTGGTGAACGCATTGGTTAAACCTACTCTGTAACCGAGGAGGAAAGGCAGAGAGACAACAGGTTGGTAGAACAGATGGACAGACGAGAAGCAAATGCGGGACTACTTAAACACTGGCGGTCTGATGAGACGCAGGTGGCAAAAACCGTGGAAGATCAGGCATTAGCAGGTGGGGAAGGCAAGTTCAATCAAATGTGACAAGACTGGCATCCATTTTTTACACAGGATACTGAAATAGGGTCAATCAAACATAACAACTGAAAGTAAATTAGTCAGAAAGTAAACAAAGCTCACGCAATGCACAAATAAAATTGACCAAATTAGAAACACAGCTTGGAAGAGAGCGAGTGTTAACAAAACGGAACCAAAGATTTTGTTCAAAAGTGAATCAAAAACATATACCTTAAACCATAAAGATTACTACCAATTTTTAATGTTTCTGCTCATTTAATGAACCATAATAGTCTCAACAGTGATGGTGACCTTTTGTCCTCATTTTTCCTTACTAGGTAAAGACGGTTTGTGTGTTGGTTGTTTTGCTTTTGCACAACATGCTCTACTTGTTCATTAAAGTTGTCAGACTGATTTTTTAATTTTTTAAACTCTGGAGTCTAAAGAGTAGACCGCTGCAGAGGTTTGGCATTTTGTTGAATTGTCCGAATCTACAATGTCAACATACAGTGCTGTAGAAATTTCCCAGAAGTCTCAGCGAAAAACTTAGTGTGCATCGATGCTCACTGGTTTGGCGACTGTAGACCACAATGCATTGCATTTGAACAATTTGAATGTGAAAAAATGTATTGGAATTCATCCAAGTTTTCATCACGAGAGCACAGCAAATTCATGAAAAAGCTGTAAAATGCTCATACTTATTAGTTTTTTGGGGGGGAAATTGATGACATCATTTTTGGCGTTTAAAAAAATAAAGGTAGGTAGAGAACATTGGTTTTAAAATCCAGGGCACTAGATTTTACCACAATGTAAAGTTTTTTTTAGTTAGGGACTAGGGAGAGCATTTGGACATAACTATTGTCATTGCTGAAGCACATTCTCATTTTGGAGGGAATCTAATGTAAAATGCACCAACTTTTTGTTGTTTTTTTAAATGGTAGTAATATTTGGTGAATAAAGAAAAAACATAATCACATTAAGAAAATGAATGTAAAAACAGAAAAATAAATTTATAAGTCTTTTAGAGTCAGGAAAAAGGCAAAATTTGATTACAATTTTGTTTGCTTTATTGTGACCAATAAATTATATAACCCTGGTTTAATATTTTTTGTATCTGTGACAAAATAATAAAAAATTAAATGATTTGAACAGATGTTCTTTTAGTTCTTTAAAAAAACTCTACTGGGGACAAAAAAGCAAATCATTATCTGTAGGAATATATTTTATTATTGTAAATTCAAGATTCATGGGTTGATACTTAAGAAATCCCAAATATCACACAAATATACAGTGTGTGGCTCATAAAATCAACCTCAATAAAATGTCTTTTCTCCTTCTCAGGAGGCTGAGACACTGTGAGCTCCATAATGTACTAAAATATTATTATGTTGATGGGAATATGTCTGCAAAAGCAAGTGATCTTTGTCTGGTTTTGCAGGGTATCCCAGAGCAATGGGCCCGCCTCCTGCAAACCTCCAACATCACCAAGCTGGAGCAGAAGAAGAACCCACAGGCTGTCATAGATGTCCTGAAGTTCTACGACTCCAAAGAGACTGTCAACAACCAGAAGTACATGAGCTTCACTTCTGGAGGTGAGTTTAGTCTTCAACCTCTTAAAACAACAAATTCAAGAAGTCATTTTCGTAAGTATTTCTTCTTTGCATTTCAGACAAGACAGCGCATGGCTACATAGCAGCAAACACTTTGGTGAGTTTTGGTTCACACTTTTGTTGCTACCTCTACTTTGCTTTCTTCATTGGTTGGTGTTTGATCAGTCAGTCAGTGCAGGAATGTTGCATCAATTTGCATTAAAAAATCAGAGAGAGACAAAAATAGTGGAACAGGTAAGTTGCAAAGTTGAATGCATTTGAAATGTTGCCTTGAACTTGTGATCAGCCTTCTTGTCAGAGGGATTTGAGGGCTAAAACACATCTAACTGAAAGGTTTGGTCAACATGCCCTTCTGTGGAGGTCATGTGCTGCACTGACTGAACTTTTTTCTGTGACTACTGCTCTGCAGCTCATTGTGCATTTTTTTCAATTTACTCTGCGCATAATCAAAGGCACATTGACGAACTCGACTGGAGACTCAGCTGCATCCTGAAGGACTCACGCTGTGTTGACCTCAATGCTGGCTTTGACCGCAGTAATCTATGCTTTGGCCAGTAGACACTGGCTGAAGAAGAAGAAGAAGTGGAGTATGGGGGTGGTTGCCTCAGGGAGGATATGCTGGGATCCCTACATGCGGGGCCTTCACTTAGATCAGCCAATGAAATCCAAGCGAGTGGGTTAAACAGAGGTCCAGAAAAGGGCATTCAGGGGCATCTCGGTCAGAGAATACTCAGCCACTTCATAGTCAGTGTCTTCATCAAACAGAATCAAGGAAGATGTATCAGTGGCTAGTGTGCAGAGGAGAATGGTCTGTTCTCCTGAAGAGAAAAAGGTGCATCATGATTCCACTGACAAGAACTGCAGGAAGGGTAATTGTTTGCAGACTGATGTTTTCTGTAAAATTCACAGCTCCAGTCCAATACACTAATTCAAACTCTTTAAGTGCATAAGACTTTATTTTGTAGCATCTTTTTTGACCCCTGAGCTGCTGTGGCTTATTTATAGTCGTTGCTAAGTGTAAAACAACATAATCTATAGTTTGAGCCAACAAAGACAGGCAGATTAGAGCATCTTTTGATTTAAGAAACTTGTTAGGAAACAAAAACATAAAGTCATAGTGCAAATATCTATTTACAGGGCAGGATTCCACTGTGTTTTAACAAATACTCAAAGAGTAAATCATGTTTTGTCCTTCAAGTCACATGTGTAGTGATTTAATACAGAAATCTATAAATTGTATTTTATAAATGTAATAAAGTTTGAGGCCTGCTCGCTTCAAAGGATGTGCCATGTCCGGGGAGGTAAAGAACTGGAAAAAGAAACTTCATTTGAAATATTAAATCAAACAATGAAATGTAACCTTTTTGTTGCTTTCACCTTGACTAAACGCACAAGCAGATGCAACAGTTTTGTTTTGTTTGCAGCTTTCTGTCAAAAGCAGCTCTACATTCTGTCAATTTGGCAAGTCTTGTGGGTAAACAAATTGCATTTTATTGTGAAAACCTTCAGTTTATCTTGTGATTGCTCTGAATCTTTTCTTTTTTTAACTGAGTTTTCTCTACCGTGAAGACTTTCTGTTCAATTACTTTTATGCACAGGCTCCAGATCTATCTCCTCTGCAGTGATGCTTTTGGACCAGCTGATGTATGTGATAGTGCATATGCGGTGTGGCTGCCCTCTTTGACTAAAACAAGTTACATTCTCTGTTTTTTTACTTTTTACCAAAACTATGACTGCCTTACTGAATATATCTGTCCTTTTAATAGCTGAGGTATTCTGTATCTCTGATTTTCTCTGAAGTACCTCCATCACATATTTTGTGTTAAAAGTTGAATGCAAGGCAACGTAATGAAGAAAATCACACACAGTTTATGTAGAACATGACAACAGGGTAGCACGTCACAAGACTATTTTTCTTTATGACGCACACTATAAAAAATGTGGTTGTAAATTGATCGTTATCAATTTAGTCACAAAAATTGATTCTGAAATTCAAATTCTTGAAAGCTTCTTCCAAATGGAGGACGATCCTTCAGATAAACGTTAAGCCAACATTTTTGAGTGAAGTTTCACAAACAGATGAGATGTTTGACCACAAAACACTCCATCACTTGTGAGGAAAGGCACATAATGACAGAAGCTTAGACTCATACCAGCATGGTGGGGGACAGTTTATGGTCTGGGCTGTTTTTTTTTTTTGTTTTTTTTTTGTTGTTTTTTTTAAGTCTAAGGACCTGATCATTTTCCATTCTTTGACTTGATCATAAACTCCTCAGTATAGCAGATCATCAGGATCTAAATGTGAGTTCACTAGCATGACAGCTAAAGTTGTTACGATCCCAAAAGACCTGCTTCTTATTTAGTTAAACTTACTTATGTTTATTAACCTAATTAAGACAATTATGAGTGCATGAGCTGAACCAGATGATATGGAATTTCAATACTGACGACGGGTTCAAAAAGCCCTACATTTCGTGAAGAGCACATAGAGAAATGGATGTTGGCTGTGCACAGGACAGCCCGTAGATGGCACAAACAACCCTTGTGATGTCCTGTCATAGTGTGTGTTTAGAGATAATGTACAGATACAGTGCCCCTACCCTAGCTTTACCACCCCTGTACCCTCCCCCTCCCTGGTCTGACATACTGTGTGGGTTTGTTTTGAGTAAATCCTCCCGTTTTCAACCTTCACATTCAGAACCGACTGCTGTCTTCTGGGCCTCCTGTCAGCCTTAGAACCTGCAGCGCATTATTTGACAAGGTAACTCCTCCATATTATTTTATACATAATGTATCGCTACATTGGCTTTGAAGCTAAATTAAACTATTTGAACAACTACTGATTATGCCATCTGGCTAATGCAGAAAAACAGAGGTGTCATCCCCTGCGTTGGTTATTTCATGGGGGCATAATTACATCTGTTAGGTTTTGGAGGTGTATTTATGCAACTTCAGAAAGATTTGATATATATATATATATATATTTGTAATCATTATTTTTTTGCCAGACTATATAAAGAGCAGGCCTGTGTCAGTTGTTGAACTGCATGCACAAGCTTATACTCCCAATAGTTTCCTCCACAATCACATGTCTGTATCATCACCATTTTAGACAATGACTGCATGTCTCATTAAAAAATAAGAATAAAAGTAAAAAAATAAAAGAAAAGCTGCAGGCTCTCTGCTCTGCACTGCAGTCTTGGCCCCTTCAGAGCCCAGCAAGTCAATGGAGGGCTGGAATTGTCCTCCGGACGGGCTGTTTCCCTTCAAACACCAGCACAAAGCTACAGCGCTTCATTAATGCATGCCGAGAGTGGAAATAGATGAAGGGTTTTTATTCCTTAAGAGACGGACAATCCAAGTTTTTAGATGATGAAGGAAGGAGGGGCAGTAGTCAAAATCAATGGGACTGAGGATTATGAACCAGCTTTGTTAAGAGGTATCAACAGAACTTTTGTGGCTCTGCACTGCACATACTAGCCATGCAACTTTAGAGAGCACAGTTAAACGTATAACCTTTAAAATGAATTCTTATTAACTGGTTTGTGCACAACCGCCGCATCTTACACCTTTACCTCTATCAAAGGGATTACACTGAAGGAACCTTCATTAAACTTTCACTTGACTTATGATGCTATGTCTTCTTTTTTTTTTTGGAAATTTTTCTTTTAATGGCAGTTATTTTTTTTAACCACACACTTCTGATTGCACATTTGCTGGGATTCACACAGCTTAAATAATAGAAAAAAAAATACCTTTTTGCATGATTCACCAAAGTTTCTGCTCGACACATCTCCAACTGTGGCGCTATTTCAGGTTTGCTGACTGTTTGCTGGTAACCTACCACAGCAACTATTTAAGGATTCTGCTCAGACTGTTTCCATTCCATTTCCAACACGAGGCCTAGTCATGAGCACTCATTCTGATCTCCTCTGCCCAGGGTGCAAAAACATCATCGTCGACAGATCCTCCCATTGCTCCACCAGTGTCCGAAGAGGAAGATGAGGAAGAAGAGGAAGAGGAGGAGGAGGAAGAGGAGGAGGAGGACGATGACGAGTTGCCACCAGTCATCGCTCCACGACCTGAACATACGAAATCTGTGAGCTCATCCGTTTCTAAAAAGAGTCCGAATCTCTTTTTCGCCCACATCTAATCTTCTTCTGCACCCTCCCATGCAGATCTACACGCGCTCCGTCATGGATCCACCAAAGCCCCCCAGCCCTGTGAAAGAAGTGGTGACTCCCCCAGAGTCACAGGTGCAGCCAGATAATACCTCTAACACCATGTACCGCAACACTGACCGGCAGAGGAAGAAGTCCAAGATGACAGATGAGGAAATTCTGGAGAAACTCAGTAAGTTACTTAAAATATGTTTATTTTATGCCAGTTTAGTTATTCATCTTCTCCATCTCCACACTTTCATAAAGTCATTATTTATTGGAGTTTGTCATTCATTTATTCCAAGCGATGACCTGGGTTTTGAACCCGTGTCCTGATCTGATCCTGTGTCGATTTTCCTTTTTTTATTGTGTGTCTGTGTGTGTCTTTAATAATTCAATATGTTGTGCAAAAGCCAGACTGGCTATTAGTTTCCAGTGGTTGATTTCCATGTGGACCCTGCTTTTAGAAGAATTCTTCAAAGTAAAATGATTGGATTTTGACCAAAAAATGTTCCTGTTTTTTAAATCAGCTCTGTTCTTTATTAAGCTACTTTTCTTTGTCATTTTAACCCAAATCATCTGCACAGAACAGCTTTGTGCACTGACATAAATGCTCAAACAGCAGGCACAATCATTATATGTATGTTTTCTCTCTGACTCAGGAAGTATTGTGAGCGTGGGGGATCCCAAAAAGAAGTACACGCGCTTCGAGAAAATAGGACAAGGGTAAGTCTCTGGGCGATCACCAACAAATGGAGCAATTTGAGGAAAAGACAGTCTTTGCAGGAGATACAGACCGGCAGTTTTAAAACGGCTGAGGCAGGGTTAGGATTGAATGACTGAAGGGAAAATGAAGAAGACAGGAAATGAAACTCAAATCCCAAAAAGGCCAAAAGCCAGATTGGCTCAAACGTCCCTCGCTCTGCAGCTCTCCGCTCATCCTATGTCTCGCTTTAAGGCTGTTTTTCAGACTCCCTGGTCACGACACACTTTCCAAACATGCTTTCATCTGCTCTGATATGATCACTCTTTCCATTACCAGAAAGCATCTGTTTTGAACACACCAAACCGCATCTGTCTCTACACTCTGTTGCATTGTTAGAAACTACATTTATTATTTAAAGTTTGTGACAGATGGTTTGGAAATGGTTTTAAAAAATAAAAAAATGGATAAACTCTTTTCTAGCTTTGTAACATCCACGTGAACAAGTAAACATTTTTACTATGACCAATGATTTGAAACAATTACAATATTTTTTTGTATTGGGTTTAGGAACCTGTCATATTATGAAGCTAAAAAACTAGACTTCTCATAATATTTAAGGTGTTTTACACTTTGGTGCTGTGTTGATTTTGTTTTATCCTATCAACAAAGGATTATTCAAATGATTTGAAAACAAACTTTAATATAAATGTGTAAGTAATGCTTCTAAAAGAGCAGAATAAAAACATAGATGTGACCTTTAACACTTTACTGCCCAAAGGACCTGGATATTTTGTTAAAAAATGTAACATTTCTTTTTAATTTGTCAAAAAGATGTTTGGTTTCAGTTCATAGCTTCTCATCTGTAGGTCGAGGTAAAAATTCTTAATGGTACAATATTGATGTTGGTGTGATTTTTGTGTTTTGACAGAGCGTCTGGGACTGTTTACACCGCCATCGACATAGCAACTGGCCAGGAGGTAACCGAGAGTCACTTTTTTTTTTGTCACATTAACAACTTCTTCCCGATTATGCAGATTTAACGAAGCTTCTCCTGTTCTCTCTGCTTTGTCAGGTGGCCATCAAACAGATGAATCTGCAGCAGCAACCCAAGAAAGAACTGATCATAAATGAGATCTTGGTGATGAGGGAAAACAAAAACTCCAACATTGTGAACTACCTGGACAGGTGGGTTTAAACTCTTTGTTTTAGGGCTAAATGGCTTTAAACACTATTCAGAGACAGTAAATAAAACAATTCTTAAAGCTCTTGTGCAATTTCAGTTTGATCTGACACGTTCAGAAAGATGTTTTTACCTTTAGGACATACTTAAAGTCTGAGTAATATACCAGTAGAATGTTGATGACACAGGTTTTTGTGTAACAGTAATTGGAAGAAAGATAAGAACCTGAAAACAAGAATATAACCTAAAACGAAAGCAAGACTTGAGATCAAGACACACAAAAACACCAGTCCTCTCAGTTTGAATGTGATCAGGAGAATAAAGGGCATTTTAAATGACCCTAAAGAGGACCCTCAATTTTAATTAGATTATAGACCCCTTAATTAAAGGAAAAAAAACGGTGTAAGATGGAGGGATCTCTGAACCTCCGCTTCAGATCTTCTTCTGCTTTTTAATGGCAGTTCAAACCAATTTAAAAGTGTAGTGTTGCCACCTACTGGTTCAAAAGAATTTCCACTTTTTATTTGTCAGCTCTGATTTTATTGCATTTCTGCTTTGATCATGACTGTTAAATTAAAACGGTTGCATTTTAAGCTTTTTCAATTAGTTTCAATCAAAAGCAGCCAACCAGTCAACCGCTTGCTGGATCCAGATCACAACAAAACTGCAAACAGTGTTTCCTCTCCGTTCCTGAACTCTCTCATCTGTTTCTTAGCTACTTGGTAGGGGATGAGCTGTGGGTGGTGATGGAGTATTTGGCAGGAGGCTCTTTGACAGATGTGGTGACGGAGACCTGCATGGACGAGGGCCAGATTGCTGCAGTCTGCAGAGAGGTAAGAGGCCAAGTTTAGACATCAGCAGAAACACCCACTGCATATCTGTAACTGAGCCACTTACAGAGACGAGGATTTACAAAAATCATCAGTTTCCTTTGAAACATCTTTTTCTGTCTTCATAGTGTCTCCAAGCGCTAGACTTTTTACACTCCAATCAGGTGATCCACAGAGACATAAAAAGTGACAACATTCTCCTGGGCATGGATGGATCCGTTAAGCTCAGTAAGTCTTTTTCTGTTTAGTTAAGCGTAAAAGCACGTAGGCATGAATCTGAGTGAGTTCACCCCTTTCTGTCTGCCTTTCTCTGCAGCCGACTTCGGCTTTTGTGCTCAGATCACCCCAGAGCAGAACAAGCGCAGCACAATGGTAGGAACGCCGTACTGGATGGCGCCGGAGGTGGTGACTCGGAAAGCTTATGGCCCAAAAGTGGATATTTGGTCTCTAGGGATCATGGCCATAGAAATGGTGGAGGGAGAACCGCCTTACCTGAATGAGAATCCCCTCAGGGTAAGGCTGAACGCACTCAGAAACAACAACAAAATAAACCACTTTTTTATGCAAACTCTGTCAAGCCTTTAGTTAAAAGAGACAAAAGGAAAAATAACTTATTTTCCTTTTGTACCTGTGAAATGAAGTTTTTCTAATTGCAACCGCCGGTTTACTTTTCAAACTTTAAAATGTAACCCTTAAAGAGAGCGTAATGGAACTGAATGTGAGCACATTTCTCTTCTGGCTTCTTCAGCAATCTTTGCTACGCCAGAACTTCCCTCTAGTCGCTTTGTCTCTTTTAAACACGTTCGAATGAGTTGTGAAACTTTCTTTTTAACAAATCCAGACGTACTGTTTCCAACCTGTTTTAAAGTTTGCACTCTGCTCGAATTGGTAGGCACTTTACCTGATCGCAACCAATGGAACCCCCGAGCTGCAGAACCCTGAAAGACTGTCGTCGGTCTTCAGAGACTTCCTCAACCGCTGTCTGGAGATGGACGTGGACCGCAGAGGCTCTGCCAAGGATTTGCTTCAGGTAATACTGAAAAAAAGAAAATTACACTCTTACAAGTCATGCAAATACACACAATTGGAAAGTTGCATGGCATGTGGAGCTATAAAAATCGTGCTAGAAAGACTAAAAAAGAAGCAAATGTGTCTGACAGTTGTTGGAGCGCACCCAGTGAAGTCAATCTGGAGTGCTGAGTTTTGATCCTTCATCTCCCAAGCTTGCTTTTATCCCTTTTGGGGGTCATTAGGTTGCTGGAGCCTATCCCAGCTACTGTTGAGCGAAGGCAGGGTACATCCTGAACAGGTCACCAGTCTGTCATAGGGCCACACACACTCACACTCTCCTAGGGATCATTTAGAATCAGGACTTGTCCAATGAAGCATGTTTCATAGCATACACTAGGAGAACAAGCTAACTCCACACAGAATTGTAATAGCTGGGATTTGAACCTGGGCCTTCATTCTGTGAGACCAGAGTGCCAACCGCTTCACCACCCTGCAGACTTCCAGTGTTTATCCTAAGTATATAGATGTATATTCAACAGGTTGTAACTGAATTGACTCTATTGATACTATTTGTACATAAGTCCCAGCTGAAGTCGTGGAGTTGCCCCTGTGTAAAGCCAGTTCTGCTCGGTTTCTTCCATCCCCTGATTTATTTCTTTTTTGTTCACAGCACTCCTTCCTCAAACTGGCGAAGCCTCTCTCCAGCCTGACGCCTCTAATTTTAGCTGCAAAGGAAGCCATCAAGAACAGCAGTCGTTAAGGGGTTGGCTCCCTGTTCGCGCCCGAGGCTGAAGCCCTGCCTGGGATGTGCCGGCTCATAGCAGCAGGAGTTTTGAGAGTAGGGACAGCACAAGGGGGGAGGTGTGTGACTTTCAAAGACAGCACAAGGACAGAAAACCTCCCCAGGCTTCAGACGGAGGACTGACATCTGGCCTTGCAGCCTCTAGGTTTGTGCTGCTGAAAAAAATACCTTATCTCCTCGTTTCTCTGTCCAGCACTCTGTACATGTAGAGCAGTTCATCACAAGTATGTGTGAGGGAGTGTGTGTTTGTTTGCACTTCTGTTTGTGTTGCATCTTTCTGGAAAGTAGTTGGACAGTAAAATTAAAAAAAGAAACATTAAGAAAAGAGGATCATTCACAGAAAAACCCAGCAGGAGTGAAGCAAATAGAAAGATGCCGGCCTCCGCAGCTTTACGATTGGTTCCCTTTTCTCTGGTCCCTCCACGGAGCACGATCCGGCTGCTCCTGAACATGCAGCAACCAGCTGACGTGGAACAGCGACTCAGAAAACCCAGCGTCTGCCTGCATGACCATGGCTCTGTTGACAAATCTGCAAACCTTCTGCAGACTGTCACACCAAAAGGTGGCATATCTGTGTGTTTTATTGTGCATATACGTGTGCGAATGTGTGCAGGGATGTGAAGAGTCCGGAATCAATTGACATGATCAATTATAGCCTAAACTCCCTTCTAGGATCCATTTCATATCTCTCAGGAGGTGCAGATCTAAGAAATTGATCCTCGTCATCAAGCCGAAATCATCAAATCTCAGGACAATTACCTGCGGTTGTCCCTAAAACAGACTCTGTACAAAAGTATTTGATGTGATTATCACCTATTATATAATTTATAATCCATATTTATATCAGATAAATCATTCAAGATAAAAGTATCTACAAATTTGTGGTTTACTTTGTGGAAAGTAAACAGGACTGGATGAGAAATTTCGATTTATTTGTTTTTCATTTTGTGTGATTAGTGAATTTAAAGTAACCGAAGAAAAAAATTCAAAAAGCAATGCATTGATAAGGTGCTGCTAAATAAAGTGAGAACAAACTTACTTGAACCCCCTCCCCTCTAAAGAAAGGTTTGGGATTCATTTACCGCTCCAGCTCCTTGAGCAGACAATATTCCGATGGCCGAGAGTCTCATCTGAAGACTCTGAAGGAAAAGTCAAACTCATCCCGTCATGGCCGTAGATAAATCCTAACCGTTCTCCTGGAGGTGTTCGGATAAGTTGCTGCCTTTTCAGGTGGAAACGCTCAGGCACTGACCACCACCTGTCCCCATCCACCAAACATACTGTTAACGATGCTGCTCACGCTTTAGTTTCTCGTGTCTTATAGGAGTTTTTTGTCTTTGAGTTTTTACATGAGAAATACCTTTCTGGAAAGCTTTTGGAGAGCAGGAGCAGTTTTATCCACTGAGCGAGTGCCATTCCGTGATTGTACCATTACCCCGGAAGTTTACGGTTTTCCGACATTCCTTGCATTCCTGGTTTAGAGTCCATTCTTATACGCAGGTTGTCTTTTGTGTCTGTGACAGGTAGCTTTGCCACTCATCCCCCTTGTAGCCTCCCTCTGTGCTTGAGCGTGCGTGCTCGGGGGCTACCTCAGTCTGCAAAATAAAACTCCTCGCTCAAGCATTCCACCTTAACGCCGAGGTGCAGGGTAGCTGCTTTGGTCACATTGTACCTCTTTTTATAGCAGCTGTGCAAAAGAAAAGGGTGCAACAGATTTCATGCATGTAAAAAATATACACTGTAACTCCAGATAGATTAAGATTGTTAGGCAATGTATGTATGTACTGTATATACAACAGGAAACCCCTCCTTTTTCCAGAACTGTGTAACTTAACTGACATTATTAAGGTTGCTATAAAGTATGTAATAAATGTTTTGGAAATAGAAAAGAGAGGGATACACGCCCCCAGCTTCTGCACTTCTGGATCCTCCTCTTCTGTTCGGACTACATTGGACCCCTCTGTCATCGGAACCGAGATGCATCAGGCTGTGCGCGGGCCCACACAGTCTGATCCCACTGCTGTCCTGTGATGCTTTGTACGTGCGCAGCAGGTGTATGTAGCCTGCTGGGAGCCTTCACCGGCCCCCAACCCATGTACAGAAACTTATGAGCACAAAAGGTGAAGTTTGGGACACGACACACAGCTGACATGGCCCCTTTTTCTGTGGTTGCTCCTGTACATTCTTCTGTTATGAATGTGTAAACCTGTACACGTGGTGTTAAAATTCTTCTATTAATGTCTATCAAGAGAATGGAACAAAGACGGTTACTTTTTAAATTATTACCTTTATTATTATTATTATTATTATAACTCTTATTCTTGTCTAGCTTTGAAAAACTGCTGATCCATCAGACATACCTCAGCAGCCACGCCCACCCCATCCCACCCCACCTTTAAAAAGAGGACAAATGAGCGACGGGGAAGTGAGATTTTGGATAAACTATTTTTAATTGTGTTTGAAGCAATAGACTTTTTGAACTTTGAATTGTGCATGGCTGTGTCTTGAGTGTAAAAAAAAAACAAACAAACAAAAAAAAACCAACAATAAAAAATAAATAAAAACATGGCATTTGGGGAAATTGTTTAATATAAATACGGAAAATCGAGAGCTGTGAAAGACAACATTTTATGAAAGCTCGTATATTCAAAGTCATCATAGTTTATTGAAAATCCTAAAACAACGCAGATTTTTAAACTGGTAGGGTAAACAAAATTACAAAGCAAATCTAACTTGCATTACAGATGTATTTTTTTCTATTCACCATGTAACTCTATTGAAATGTTTATTAAAGATAACTGTTTGGTAAAAGCTCCAGGTAAACACATAAAGTCTCTCAAATAAAAACAAAAACTGTTGTAAAAAAAAAAAATCTTGTTAAAAATAATGTTCACAATTTCTCTAATGTTTCACCATTTTTTTTAAAATGTAGGTTCTGATCAGATGCAACAACAATGGCACAGTTTCATTCTATATGGCTGTCAGTTCAGTTTCAGTAACAATACAAAGAAGGATGCTGCCGGGCATCTCGTCTGCCATCTGACCGCCTCTCTTCCTGAGCTGGAGCTTCTGAAAATCCTTAGAGTCCTTTGGTGACGCAGACAACACCACCTGGCCCATGAATTCATCCTTCACCGCATTGCTGTTCCACACCTGAGAAAAACCAATTGACAGTCAGGTTAAAAGGAGCCAGAGTGCCTTTTGGCAAAGTAATGACTTCTTTAATTCCTTTGTTGAAAACTATGAAAGAAATGTGCTTTTTAAATGAAAAAAAAAATTCTGCACAGTTTAATATTTTTGCTGACATGAAGACACTAGATTGGGTTTAGCTTTCTGTGGTGATTTCTGCAAAACAACTTAAAAATCAATTTTCAATCGTATACCTTTGACACATGCTGCAATATTTTTAACTGGTGACATAAAAAAAACTTAGTATGCCTTTTAATGATTGAATAATGCTGGGTTCTTAGGTTGATTAAAAATAGAATTTAAAATAGAAGAGCCTTCTTACCGCCACAGTTATGGGCTTGGTAGGCTTTTTCCTATAGAAAACAGCGCTTGTATCAAACTGTGGATCTAAGGTGTCTTTGTGGACAGTGGACTTCACAGACTTTCCCTCACAGGAAATGATCACATAAGGGTCAGCACCTGCATGTAAAGACAAAAAAAATCAATCTCCGGCTCTGAATAGGGTGCAATTAAAGTTTAACTTTTCAGAATGTCCTCTAACCTCCCGTCTTGTCCTGGTTTTCTAATTCCTGAGCCTTTTCAACAAAGACATGAGTCACGACCTGAGGATATCCAAAAAGTGGAGTCCAGCATTTCACTTTAGGCTTGTCCTCAGTTAGTTCACTGTGAAAAATGAAAGACATGTTTTAGTTTGGTATTTTAAACATGTAAAACCCTGTAAGTTTGGCAAACCAGTTTGACGCAAAATGGTGATGAAAAGATAGAAGTTACTTTATAGCGGCCTACATTTTGTGAATAATAATTGCATAATAATTAATAATTGCAAGTTTGTGCACTTTCCTGTGTCTAAATCTAAAAGGTAAAGAAGTGTATTTGTCTCTAAGATGTTACAGAATATCTGATAACTACAAAATCTGCTTCTTTTGTTTAAAAGTTTAGTCAAACTTCTTGATTCACTTTGACTCAGCTTCCCCCCAAGGTAATCACTGTCATACCGGCAGGCTGAGTCCACATCTGTGAAAATTCGCAGCATGAACTCTCCCGGATGACCGGCATCAAAGGTGGAAGGGATGATGACGTATCGGCCCTGAGGCAGGTTGCATCTCAAGAAAACTGACCGAGAGTTGATAAAAATCGAGGTTTCTTTGGGTTTCTGGCTCAGACGTCGATGTATTCTGTACTTCCTGTTTGATTCCACCTGGAAACAAAGTTTACATTTTACAGGACTGAAACCAATCTTATCTTTTAAACAATTTTTCTGTAGCACATAAAGTAACCTTTATGGGTGACTGTCTGGAGAAATGAGTAGTAGATGTTAATAGTACTATTTGATTGACAGACTGTGGTTGTGGTTCCCCTCAAACCTCACATTCAGGAGCAACAGTGCAGTTTCTGTGCTGGAGTGGAAAAGCTGACCAGCTCTATTCAATCTACCAAATTATGGCGAGGGAACCTGTGAATAATGTAATCTAGTCCTAAAGAAAATCCCAATTGGCTCTTCAGAAAGCAGAGCGCTCCCCAAACTTTGATTATGAATAAAGTAATATGAATGTTACCTTCAAAACAGTAAAGCCAATGGATAAGTTTTCTCCTTGACCAGTTTTTTTATGGATCCTCTGGTCTTTTTGTTGCAAGGTGATCAACACTTCATCAGTTTCCTTTGTCACATCAAACAGATACTGAAAAGGAGAGTTTAAAAGACAGTTAAATCTAATTTGCTTGTGTGTTCTAAAAAAAAAACCCATAAGAATGTTTACAGAATCTGCTGTACCTGTGGGTTCTGCAGAAATGTGCTGTTGTTACCGCAGCCACCACAGCGGTTTAAGAGTGGATCGTTATGCTTGGTCCAGCTCCCAAAATGCAAAACCTCGTTCCACGTCTTATGGATGCTGATGATTGAGGTGTTGATAATGCGGCAAACATCTGCATCAGTGAATTGTTTGCACCAGTCTTCAAATGACATCCTGTAGATGAAAGTAAACATTATCTGTTAGCAAACTTTCTGAAAATTTAAATCAACCTCAGAAATGGACTGCAGTGATTTAAAGGTCTTTGTTATTTACCAGAACTCCCCGTCATCCTCTACCGTGAGGCCAAGGTTGTTCCTTTCTGTATCACCAATCTTGGACCATTCCTCAGAGCTGCAAAACACAAGCAAAGAAGGTGACTGATGTGCTCCAACATGACAACATCTAAAGAAATGACTTGATACTAATAATTTCAGCAAAATACATCTTTAGGATTTTCTTAATAATTGCTTTTTACTGTATTTAAGTCAGAAATATTTGTATTTCAGGCAAATACAAATATTTCACTATTCTACCTTGATTTGGAGCCCAAAGTGCTTTATAGTCACAGTCCAATTCACTCATGCCCACAATTACACACTCCGTTCTGCTGCCACTGGCACCAGCTTCAGCCACTAGGGACAATGTGTAGTTCAGTGTCACATGTCATCCTCTAACTGTCAACCATGGCCGCCCTGCTGTTTTGTGCTTAATTTGCCTTTTATCTTTTTGTTTTAAAAACTTGTCTTTGAATTACTGAAGCAGACTCTATTTTATTTTGAAAGACAGTTTCATGTTTAGCACAGGAAACAGGAAGTCAGCATCAGCCTTATTATTTTGGTTTACTGTAGCAGGTGCTTCTTATATCTGCTGTCATCTGTATGTGTTCACCCCATCGTTGAGAGTTTTTTTTTTTTGTTAAAAAAGTATAGTATGGGTTAGTTTTCTTTTTGTAAAAATCTTTTTATAAATTGTTTCTTTTGGCTAAAAAAATAAATAAAGAAAGAACAGATGATGGATGCCCACTTATTAAGTGTCACTTAAAGGGCCTATATTATGAAAATCAACATTTGAGATTTCAAGTGTAATATAATGTTCATTCTTTTCTATAAACAACCCCAAATTAGTATTATGATCCATTCACACATTTCTGAGTATTACTTTAAAACTTGCACTCTGAGAACCAGCCCCTCCCAATTCACGAAAACGAGCGGATCTTCACCATGTGACGTAGAGAAGTGAGGAACAGCCCCTTCCATTAAGAGTCTGTGCACCAGCACCGCACCCAGACTAACACACACCCACTATCTCCGCAGACCTGACAGCAATCAGCAAAACACATTTCATATGCACAGTATGCACATCCATCTTTGCAAAAGTTTGGATGTTGGCCGAATTGCCTCCCTACCACTGCGGCGCCTCTATATTACTCTAATTGTAGAGACATTTGGAGTTTTGACGGTATTCAAACTTGATTTTTCAAGGGGGAGCTGTTGCCATATCCCTCCGCCGGCAGGGTGATCCACATCACAGGCTGCAGAAGAAAACACATTTCTTCTTGTGGGTGTGCTCTGAAGTGCAGAAGTTTACATTTAAATAAAAGTAGTGACTTGTTTGTTTTTTTATGACTGGTTAAAATGATAAAACCAGTATAATTTATTTATGTATTTTTGACTAATGTAGATGATCGGCGAATATTGATGACGTCATAAAGGGGTTTGTAATGTCTGAATTTGAAGACACTATTTTCCATGTTTCTCTAGAGCAGGGATGGGCAACTCCAGGCCTCGAGGGCCGCAGTGTCTGCATGATTTTCAGATATCCAAGCCCTAGTCATGACTGATTACCTTGTTCAGGTGTGTCCAGTCAATTAGAACATGCCATAGCATGGTATGTTTTTAGAAAGCTTGCAGGAATGCGGCTAACGGGACTTTAACATTTATTACGTACGACCAGTAACAACATTTAGCCTTGGAGGCACTTAAAACACAAGCAGCAATCTGCATATTGGCTTTGTCTATTACGTCTCCAACATGAATTTCCTTCAGTTTTTGAGATGGTCAAACATGCAAATAACATCAACCGTAGCAAATTACCTTCAAAGTTTGCTATGCAGGATGACACAAACATTTAAATCCTTTTTTACCTTTTATTTTGTGGTGTTTTGCTAGAAAGATGAACAATGCACTTAACATTTATAGGGATTCTGGGTAGCTCCAGAAGACATCTTGTTAACTCCAAATACTCCACTATGTAAACAACATAACCAAAATTGATTGAACGGTCAAGGGTTGAACGTGGAAGTAGGTCGTGCATAGAGCCAATTCTCAAAGATTTAACAAAAAAAAATAGTAAAATATGGTGAACTTTACATGTGTTGTGTGCTTGCAAAGGATCAAAGTCTACAAAGTCTACAAATATGGAAAGTTAGAGTTGATATTCTTAAAAATGAATCCCAGTCAAGTGTGTACAACTAAACTAACTGTAATATGTTTGTAAAGTTCAAGGTGTTTGAAAAATAAAATTTAAGAAATGCACAAATATTTGAAAAGGAGAGAGAACCCCAAAGATAAGTTGATCTTAGACACCTGGACATGCAGGAAGGTGAAACAGAGACAAGACCAAAAACTGAGTTATTACTTAATAGCTGGTTAAAGATATTTAGGATTTGATTCAATTTTTGCATTTTATTTATGGATTTTCTACATTTGTGCTGTCAATGTCAAGAACAACCACTGCAATGAAGTTTCTGAATCTCCTTCAACATGCCTCCAGCTCACCTGTCACTCCAGGCTCCAGTCCACTCCTTTTGTCCCCAGGGATTTCTCATTCGAATCATTGGAATAGTTTCATTTTTGAAGAACGCCATCAGCCCATGACCTAAACGCACTCTGTTCACTGCCGTCACAGAGTACGCATGGCCCTTCACCAGGCCGTTGGCCATCTTGAACTCAAGTTCATGCGGCTCTGCCTGTATAATGCAGAAAGTAGATAAGTACACTCAAAGTTTCTAAACAACAGAAATTCAAATCTTAATGGGAAGCAGAGACCTTGATGGAACAGCTGATGATTCCTCCGCGTTCGTAAACCTTGAGTAGGTTTTCAAATAGCTTATTTTGTTTTTCTTGGTCTTTGTAGAAAGCCTCTTCCTCTAAATTGATGGGTTCACATACAGCTCCACTGAAATCCACCACGGCGTCTCCAGTGTTTCCTCCTTTTAAGGACTCATAGCAGCCATAGAGTCTGAGATAAAAACGCACAAGTGTGTTTGGAATGAAAAACACTGTACAATGTTCTTGTTTCTAATTAAGAAGTTGTCCATAAATCAAGTGTACTGACTTGGCATAAGCCTTCTCCAGCAGAGCACTCCAGAATTCACTTTTGCTGTTTGATTGACAGTAGATCAGGTGTCCGTTAATAGTAGGAAGCCGGTCGTCCACTACCACATCTGTCCACTGACCAAAGACCCAGAACTGAAAGTGGAAGATCCCGGCATAGTTTTCTGGATGTTTGGGATCCCAGTCCTGCTCCTCCCAATCGGGAATCACCTGGGAATTTGTAAAAGAAAATTAAACTCATAATGTTTTTAAAAATAAAAATTCAGTTCAATTCTAAAAACATTTCATGTTGGGTTTTTTGTATTGCTATTTAAAGTTAAATTGCTGTTGCATGTTGCACTTAATTATACGACTCTGGAGGCAGGGCTGAGCTGTGCTCACAGGCTTTTTGCCTAATGGCTGGGGCTCTTGCCACAGGTGCCATCAGGCTCGATGCAATCTGGTTTGGGTGACTGTCAAAGGCAGGTGCCTCGGTGACCTAACCCCTGGTCATGGAATCTGGTTTTTGGGACAAGGAATGTCACCTCTTTGTGAAAGAAAGAGCCTGAACTCATGTGGGGATCGAGAGTTACTGGTTAGATGCAGTTTGGTTTATCTTCAACCACAGCCTGGGCTCTGAAACTTATTTTCCAAAGGGGTTGGACTCTCCACCATTCTGCCTGGATAGTGGCAGCTGGGGATAAAACCACTGGATAGGCAGACTGGGGTAGTGGTCCCCCATTAAAGAAAAGGGACTAGAGGCTGTGTTTGAACTAACAGAGAGTCACACTACACAACCTCTGTGGAAAAGTCTACTCCAGGATACAAGAGAGTAAAGTTTGAGCAACAGACAAACCTTAAATTTAGGAATAACCATTGTTTGGATTGTTGGATTTGGAGTAGGTGTTCAACGATGTCCCATATGGTGTCCTGTAAAGGATGCACTGTGAGTATGGGATCGAGAATTACTGGCTGGATCCCTGGCTAAGAACTCTCGCATCCTTGTACGGCCGGAATAGAAGCTTGGTCCGGATTGCTGACCGTAAGCTGGACCTTCACTTGGTGCACGTTGGATTCCAGCAGAGCTTTTCCTCTATCTCCAGTTCTGTTCATTATCTTAATGGATTGATTCATAATCTTAATGGAACCACAAGATTCATCTGCATTTGCAGTAGATGTTGACCTGTTGGTCTGATCACCTCCAACATGCATAGGGGCAGTTTACACGATTACACTTGAGTTGGGATCAACATCACTATTGTCAAGTCTGAGATCATGGTTGCTGACCAGAAAAAGGTAGTTTGTCAACTCTGAGTGGGTGGGGAGCTCCTACCCCAAGGAGGAGGAGTTCAGGTATACTGGCGTCTTGTTTACGCATTGGGGATATTGAGTGAAAGCTGCTGATGTGACATGTACATCTGTTCCAAATGCCTCCATGACAGAATCCTGGGGAGGTGCTCTGGGACATGCCACTGGGAACATCTCAGGATTCCCCCATAGGATCTTGATGGATGATTCACACATCTTTCTGTTTTTTTTCTACTTTAGAAAGGGTAGAACGTTTACAACATTTGGTTTCTATAATTTTTATTTATTTTTTTGCAAGTTGTGACATATTTAGTTTACAAAAACCATACAATACCAAGTGATGCAAGTTGTAAATGTTAACAAAATAGCACTGTAATTGACATCATTGATGTGTTTTTTGATCATTTAGTGCATAAATGCACCAATACTTGAGTTTATGTTTAAGGGTCCATTCAGACTGGAGCAGTTCGTTGGTTTAGACTGAGTCCACTTAATTAATGGGATCGAGTTCTGAACCTTGCGCTTTGTCCGTATTAGACTGCCTTTCAACCGGACTCTTCTGTTTTTAACCAAAGCTTGTAAACAAAATCACATGACTAAGGTTCTCTTCAGTCATAGGCCAGAAATTATGAGGATAGGGAGAAATAATAGTGGAAGTCCTAAACTTTGCAATACTTTATGAAATAGTTCACTTATTCAAACTTTATATTTTGCTGACCAATTTTAAACGTTTGAATCAACGTCAGGTACAACACTTTTTACTTGCTGCTTTGGTACGGTGGAGGCATGCTGATAAGTGTTTATGACTTATAGATAGTCAGCAAAACAGTGTGAGAAGCAATGTGTATCACATTCAACATTTATTTTAATGAGCCTGCATTTGTTTGACCACAGTTCAATAAGTTGTTGTCTCATTGCTGCTTCATTTTTGTCCGTGACTTCCTTCCTAGTTTGTTTACATCCCGTAATGCCTGGCTACGGTGGCCAGTTTGGTCCAGTTTTTTTCACTCTGAGCCTGTTCAGACTAAGAAACCAAATGTGTCCTGTCTGAAAACATTCAGGTAAAGGTAAAGTCTTTTTCATAGTGAACTCACCTTTTTCCAGAGGTGTGGTTTCAAAGCAAGGCATGAGCTCGCAGCAACAAACCAGCAGTTCCCGACTTCTCCCTGATTCAAATCATGGGAACTGATACCTTCCACAAACAGATGAGGGTCTGAGCTTATCTCCTAAATAAAAACAAGTGATGTTGATGTTTAGATATTTTCAGCAAAAAATAAAGAATGAACAGTCTAATTTAGCCTGTTAAACAAATACGAAATATGCTTATTGATTAAACTTCATTTTGACCATCTTTTCTTACAGGCACTCACCCCTGGTCGTTTCCACTCCACAGTACCAGGAGGTGGTTGTCTATAAAACACAGATGAATTGTTTGCAGGGAACTCTGGATCTTCAAACAGCTTCTTGTTCTGGATGCAGTCCCTCTTCAGGTCAGCGTAATGTTGGTTTTTGAACGGGACAGCAGTGGAGAACATGGCTGAGACACTGAAACCTCACGTCTGGAGATGGATAATGAACAGACATCAGTTACAGATTTGGTCAGAAACTTAATTCAAATTGTGGTGACTTTTTATGGTGCCCCTGAATTGTAAGTCACATCAACAAATCACCCAATGCGAAGACATATTAAAGATCACAACAAAAATTCAGCTTTTGAGAAGAGAAAGTCTACTTAGCAGATGTCAAACACGATTGAGCTTAAATTCAAATTTTTTTTTGGGTCATGGTGATGTGAAATGAAAAAGATTGTTTGTGTTATTCAGAATTCTAATTTAGATCAGTTTCACTTAGTGTCCAGTTTGGGTTTCTTTTTTCAGTTTAGTTTTTATTGTTTAAATATTTAAAAGTTTTTTATAAGCTCTAGTTCTTATTTCTTATGTTAGGTAAATAAAAACGTGCAAAATGTTGCCATGATCTTAGATGGACAGCCAGGGGAGAGTGCAAGGTCCGGTGAGACAGAACGAGAAAAAAAGGAGATGGAAGTTATTGTAGCACTGAAAACAAGAAGATTGATGGAAACTGCAAACCAGAGGGAGACAAAGACAGAAGAAAAAGAAGCAAAGATGGAGTTTAAGCTCACAGAAAACATAGTGAAACAGCAAGTGGGAGATGGAGTCCTATTGGACTAGTTCAAATGATCCTGCCCATGTCCTGTGATGTCACATAGTATGACGATGCCGTTCGTTAAATGAAACCACAATGTGTCACACACTGAACAGGTTTTATGAGTAATCAGGGACATCCACAACAACGCTTCCTTCAGGTGTGTAATGTGAAGCAGAGGCTCTTGAAAACGTATGAATGACCTGAAGATAGACCACATCAGAGGTCAAGGTTTATGATAGGGCTGCAAACGCGAGTTGGTGCTTTAACGAGATTTCAGTTAAGAATAAATCCAGTCCTTGTCTGTGCACTGTCAGACCGCATTGTCGTAAACTGATGTTGATTTGCGAAGTCCAAAACTGAAACTGAAATCAGAAACTGCTTTTAACACTTTAAGGAATGTTCTCCCTGCTGTTATGTAGTTGCTTGAGGAAATGACACTGCAAAATCCGCAGCCGAAGCAATGACTCTTTTTGAACTAGTCCTGTGTCTGCGGATGACCTATAGAGGTGACTGGAACTGGATCGGATGCATTGCAGCAGAAAGATGTAGACTTGGTAGTAGCAGCATTTAAAATTGTCCCTGAGGTTTTAAAGAGACTAGCCCTTAGCAGAACAGAAGTAGAGTTTAAAAAGGTGGATGAACAGGTCCCATGTGAGGTTTCAGAACAAGTCAGAAGAAGACAAGTGCATGACAGATTGAAGCTTGTTGCCACAGCAGCTACAGAGCAACCATACTTTTGCAACATTGGAGAGGTACTAAAGTTATATAAATATCGGTTGCCATAATACAGTTTTATCCTGAACGTTGTCATTACTAAGTGTTACATTTGTGTTCTTTCTACAAAAGAGTTTGGTGTCTATGAAGTGACTTTTCCCTAAAAAACAAACAAAAAAAGTCAAATTTGGTGATTTCAGAATTTTGCTGTGTTAAACATTTTTTTTTATTCCAATTTCATCTTGAATTAAGTTAGTGGAAACAAATGCACAGAAATGTTTTCATATTACTCAGGAAACTGTGCAAACTTAAAACAAAAGAAACTGTCTGATTAGATCTGTTTCATAAAGAAATAAATACATTTTTAAAAAAGAGATTTTAAAAAGCAAATGAATAAAAGCTCTCACCAAACAGCTAAACAGTTTTTCCTGTTTTATTAAAAGGAAATTCCAGGTATGAGACCTGTAAACACGGAAGTTCCAGGTCTCATACCTGAGTCTCGTTTACATATCAGTTAGAGATTTCTTCCAGAGTCTGGCTCAAAGCCACACCCTTGCTGTGTGTGTGTGTTTATTTATTTATTTTAAACAGACCAGATTCTGTAGACTGCAATTTTACTTCCACTAAACCTGCTAATACTTTAAAAAAAAAAAAGAAAAACACCTTTGTTGAGGATTTTAAACTCTGCCTGATTTCTGATGTGTGTTCCGGTCATGGCAGCTGGTGTTTGACCCATTTTCTAATGCACACAACATTTTTTATTGTGCATTCAAATATCTCCGCTCCTGTCACCACACATCCCAGCTGAAATACTGACGTGCTTTCAACACAGACACCTCAGTTTCAGTTTGACCTGTATCAAACTGAAAGGAAAAATCCCAGCAAAGCACAGAACAAAAGCAAAAACATATGATCATTTAGTTCAGAAAACTGAAATAGAATAATACTTACTGCGAAAAGCAAAGTCCTGACAGCATTAAGGTCAGATGCGTTCAAATTTTTGGTAGTTTCTTGTTTAGGTCTGTCAATGGTGGGAGCTTTAACAACAAAAGCTGCACAAACTCAGCCACAAACTGGTCTGTCGAGAAGGGCGTCTCTACAGTGAAAGGTGTTACGCAAAGGCTGATATGATAAATTCAAGTAGGGAAGAAAGGTAACCAATGAAACCGTTGCAACCGTTTCTGTGTCCGTCAGCCCCCTAAAGGTAAAGACAGGTTGAAACCTGCCCTTCTTCTGTGCTCTATTCTGTTTTTTTCCACAAAAACCAAATGCAAACTTTTCTTTCCCAAACATGCCTCACTTGTTCTGTTCCATCAATCTCCACTATGAATGAACATACACCCACTAATAAGCTATTTCCTTTGGATGTCAGAGAGCTAAATAAATAAACAATAAAAAATAGTTGTGCAGTTCTTTTGGGTTAAAAGTCAAAACACTTTGCTTACCCCATAGACAAGAAAGGAACAGGTCAACCAGAACACAAAGAAGTTCAAAACAACATTGGATCATTCCGATCAGTTCTGCGCCTTAGTAAAAGTTCAAGAGAAAAGGGTGTTTTACAGTAAGTGAGGAAGGAAACATTTAGGTATTTGATGAATAAAGGAGCATTTCCTGTGTTAGAATGCAGGAAGACCACATGTAAATGAAATTATTGGCAAACAAATGAAATGTAACATTCAGGAAAGAACACGTCTTGTTTCTGGGAACATGTTTTCATGATTTCCTATAGGACATCATGTTAAGTTACTAACAGGATTTGTATTTCCATTGTAGGCTTCCTATCTACTAATATCACGGCTGTTTTCTTTTTTTCCACTTACCAGTCGCAAATTGCTTGTAGTTAACTGCGTGAGATGATAGACGTGTTTAGATGATTAATTGATAGAAAAATGCATAAAGTGTAAGATGGAAGTTTTAGTTTGCTCATTCAGACTGTGAGATCATGCAGTCTCACTTCATTTAAAAACAGAAGTGTTACCAATTCCGTTTCCCAGCTGATAATTTTGAAGGGGGTCCTTGGCTGACCCTGAAATACATGACTCAGTTAAATCAGTTGAACTACAACAGTTGATGTTACACATTTCTGTCAGCAGGTGGCAGCTGTTCTGCAAGCCGAGTTTGCATTTTTATGCTTAAAGATGTACAGCAGAGGGTGCTAGAGAGAAAAGCAGCACTGCAAGAAAACTCCAATGAAACGTGGCTATGAAGGGTTTGAAGGTCAAAAGGCAGCTGAGAACTAAAACATGAAAGAAATGATTAAAACTGGGCAACATTAATATTTAAAAAACAAATGTGGTTTGTCTTTTTTTTTTATTACAAAATGCAGGGGAGGCGGTGTAACCTTTTGCTCTGAAGATTTGGTGAGGTGAAAATGTACGAGGGTCAACAAACTGGCCAGCAACCTTTAAACCCCTATAAAAACATGAAATGCAAATTAACTATTTTTTTTAGAATGGGAGACACGTTAAAATTACAGTTAATTCCACATTTGAAGACCAGAAATAAAACAAAGAAAAAAGCCTGTCTGGAACAAAAGAAGAAAAAAAACCCACTTAAATTATTGTTCAGATGAAATGTTACATATAACTCACAAATAAATGCTTACTGGAAACGTACAAATTTAAATCATGTGAACAGGAAAATAACACAAATGATTAACCTATACAGAAATTGTTTTGATCACAGACTCACAAGATCACAACTAAATCAGACCCTTAAATCTCTGAAGGTCAAGTAGCCACAGGTTTAGATATTATAACCTAATTTAGCCAATCACAATCAGGAAATCGTAGTTCTTAGAAAGTGTCGGGGGCTGTAAATTACTGATTTTATAATAGCAGTCTGCAGGCCGATGGAAATTTAAATCAGGACTGTATTGGGGCTGGACTTTGGTCATGCTGGCATAATATAAGCAATGTAAGGTCAAAGCATCATATAAAGCCACAGATAAACGCATTCTCTTTGAAGCTTTTCGAGTTCTTGACAAAAACTTATTCCTTTAAAAATTACATTTCAAATTCTTTACATATTTGACACACAAGCAGTTTCTAAATATATTCTTTAAAAATAGTTTATTTACATTTATACCTTAAGAACATAAATTATATGAACATCTAGGTAGATTTTATGTTGAGCTGTTGTTACAGCACTTGTTTACGCATCTTTATCCATAAATAGTAATACATATACTGAAGTAACTATAGTAAACTAGAGATCAGTCAAGTAAAATACAGCAGTTTTATTCGAAAAAACGATTTCACTTAATGCATTGAATGAAGCTCTGACATGAGTTTTTAAGAAAGGCAAAAATTGAAGTCATTCAGTTGAAAAGGTTAAGAACTGAAAGAAGGGGGCAAATTTCTGTACAAAGTGTTGGATGAAGTGTTGCAACCCTGCTGCTGACACAAGCTGTCCTGCTGGTTTAATAGTGCTCCCTGCAGCATAAAGACATCTCCAGAGTTCACAGCAGGCATATCTAAACAAAAGGAAAACAGATCTATTCTGGAATCCAAGTGCATTGCTTTTACTGAAGGGCAAAAAAGTACTCAGTCAGCCAACAATTGAGCGAATTCTCCTAAAAAAAATAATAATTATGAGTAAACTTCAACTATTAGAGATAGAATAGGAGGGAAAATAGAGAAACTTAGTTGTGTGTTTAATGAAATTCTTAATAAATTCCTCAGTAAAATATGTATTTGGTCATTTACAAACAAGCAAGATCCCTCGCTCTCACAGATCTGTCACTTCTTGTTTAGGAGGCCTGTTGCCTGTGTGAATAGAACCTGTTTGAACTTTTCAGTATAAAACATACCTGTCCACAGACTCAGTCACATTCCAAACTCAACTATGGCCAAAATCAAAGAGCTGTCAAAGGATACCAAAAATAAAACTGTATGATCAAGAAGAGGATTGGAAGAATGCCTTATTGTCAGATGAAACCAAAATAGGACTTTTTGGTAACACTCAACTTGACATGTTTGCAGGAGCAAGAATGGTGAGTTGCATCCAAAAAACACAACATGTACTGTTCGGGCTGTTTTCCTGCAAAGACACCAGGGTGGTTGAGCTGTGCAAAGGAAAGAGAAGGAGCCATGTATTTTAAGATTTTGAATCTAGCTTGTTTCCATCAGCAAAGATACTGAAGCTGAAACGTGGCTGGGGCTTTCAGTATGATCGCAAAAACACCACCTTACAAGGTCCAGAAGTGGCCTAGCCAGTCTCCAGACCTTTAGAAGGAGTTGAAAGTAGGTTCTGCTCTGTACCATTACAGCTCTAGAAGAGATCTAGAGGAGATCTAGAGGAGATCCGCTTTGGCCCCTGGCTGCGCCACTTTCCGTGCATGAAGACCATGTACAGAACTGCCTTCTCCAAATCCACAAGGCACATATGGACTGGTTAAGTGAACTCCCGCAAGCTCTCCAGTATCCTGTGGGACTTAGTGAAAGAGCAGCCTCTCTACTCCAATCACATCTCAAAACTTCGTCTATTTTTGTAATTCATTGTTTAACACAGACTGTGTTCCAGACAAATTGATCATTTAAAATAATCTAATACAGCAGACGCTGCACCAATCCACCAGACAATCTCACATTCCAATCTTAGGTACATTCACAGGTACAAGACCCCAAGATGCTTGGAGTCTTGTACCTAAGAAAAAGAAAAAGCAGAAGCTCTCCATCAACCCATTGAGGTCCGAATAACATTCTCTGGTCAAGAGTCTCAGACTTTGCGGTGACCATCATCTCAGCCGATTGACACTGGGCTCCAAACTGTCCCAAAGCGTGCTGGAGGACCTGGCCCGATAAAGCCAATGGGGGGACATCTGCATAGAGCAGAGAGAAAAACCAGAACCCTTCTAGCCCCTGGCTGCGCCAAGAAATTCTACACATGAAGATTAATGTGCAGAATTAGTGATTAAGGGCAGTCTTGCCAATGTACAACATGCAGAACCTACTAACTGTCAGCAATGCAAGCAGCATCTCTAAATCCCCCAATCCACAAGACACATATGAACTGGTTGAACTAACTCTCGGAAGAGCACTCCATCTCTCATCTTATGAAGAGTATAAGCTTGTCTACTGTTCCACAACTGGAATGGCTACCACATGGTTGTTTATAAAGGTACTCACACACCGAATGCAATTTGGGCGGCGGAGGCAAACTCCAGTTGTGGAAGTAATTGATCCTTGGAAAATTTTATGAAAACTCATGTTTATTAAAAGTTTATATCATTAGTTTATTAACAATCATGAGACATTTGTATACTAGTAGAGGAGAAACAAATGCTTTGGCTTATCTAATTTACATGTACATATCTAACCATACTTGCAGTTTACCATGGAACTGCAGTTTAAAAAAAAAAAAAAAAAAAAAAAAAAAGACGGAGGCGTGTGGATCCATGAGCAACAGGGTTTAATGATCAATAACACAGACAAGGGAAAGGTGTAGTCAAAAATCAGGCAAAGGTCAAAAACGTGGAGCAAGTCAGGGAGACGAAGAAACAGGCAAAGGTCAGGCACAAAGAGGCAATCAGAAGAATACTGAACAGTAATGAATGCAGCAGGGGCTGCTAAATCTCATTGGTCGCAATCAGATCTCGTAGGTCGCCACCAAATCTCATTGGCCTCATTGATCATGAATACGGAACCCTGGTTGATGAGGACATAATAATAAAATCTTATGACTAAGTTGAAACTTCCCGGGCTCACCTCGCTCATTGAGGCGGAACACCGCAGAATGACAGCTGGTCAGCTGTGACCGAAAGTCCAGCTTACAGCAGAAGCCAGAATTCAGCCACATATCTGCTCATTTTATCAGCAAAACTCATTCTACTGAGAGCTACGGGAGAAAAGGAATCCATGTCAAAAGGCGCTCCGAAGCTCAATTTCACTGCACAAAATGGCATTGAAGCTTCAGTGAGCCGGCTCATTGGACATAACTCACGGTTGTGGGTCGCTTCAAATCTCGCGACCACATCGCAACCGACGAGATTTGGTTGCGACCTAGTCAGGTGTGCCACCGGAAGTTGGTCGAAGCTGTTTGGAGCGCCTGCTGTCTCTCAATAAATGGCTGACAAACAAGACTTTGCACGGAGCACAGGTCCGAGGGAGAATATATATATAGTGTGATGATGACGATGGTGGGAAGCAGCCGGTGACAAAGTGAGTCAGAGAGCAAGGCTCAATGGGAGTTGGAGCAGGAAAGGAGATGCGATCAGTACTCCAGCAAGAGCTCCCTCTGGTGGTTGGAGGTGGAATACTGATGCGTTTAATTCATTAAAATAACAAATATAGACACGTGTTGGCAAAATAAATTAATAAAACTTTAGGCTAAAAAGGAAAGTTACTCAAAAAGGAAGAAAAAAAATAATAATTAAAAAGAAACAAGAGCAAAGAATGACCAACAGAAAGTATTTTTTAAAAGTCTGCAAGAAACTTTAACAATTTCTTTAATATTTAAAACTTCAAAACCTGTCAGCGTAATGGGGGGGGGGGGGGGGGGGGGGGGGGGGGGGGGGGGGGGGGGGGGGGGGGGGGGGGGGGGGGGATTTTGGGACGACTTGACAACAACCCCAGAGTGCAATGACCCAGAACCAGAGTAGCTTAAAGAGTTTTTTTGTCCACAAGTCCTCTGCAGTTTGGTATGCTCTCCAGCGTGGGGGGATGGCGCTAGCGAGCAGGCTGGGTATAGAGGCAGGAGAAGAAGAGTGGTGGAGCAGGAAAAGGTGGCACCCACTGGTGATGTCTCGCAGGCATGGGCAAACGAGGTCTCTGGTGAACGTAGCAGACTGAAGCGACGAGGCAGGCTCACGTGGACTTTGCAGGTTGAAGCGGCAAAGATGTGACAGGTTGAAGTGACGAGGCCGACTCACGAAGACGCGACAGGTTGAAGTGGCCGTGGCGAAAGCTCGAAGAAGCAAAGACAACTTCCTGTCAAAGAGGACTGTAGAGGAGAAAGGTTAAGTAGTGTGGGGAACAGGTGGTGAGTATGAGTCTGATTGCCTGGAGGGCAGACCCAACATTGGTAACGGGTTTATGTACTTTGGTAAAAGATTTGACCATACGAAAATATTACAATAGCAAAATAAAATACGGCAGTGGACTCTGACCACAGAAAAATAGATATAAAAATCACCAATACTTACAAAATATTAAGTAACCACTGGAAAAGTTACAAATAAATAATCAAACAAAAACTCACAGTTTTAGCTGTATTACACACTCAGGAACACTGCAAATGGCGCCTTTTTCTATACGCTACCCAACTGTCATGGCTTCTTTGCTATCACAACTCACATTCCCGTCCTCTTTACAATCCATGTAATAATATATCATCATTCTTAAATGCTAACAAATAAGTCCAACAAAGTTATAGCAAAATACATGTTTTACATGTGTTGTTTACCTTACAACTTCATGGAAAGTATTTCTTTCTTACTTTCAATGAATTCGCAGTGGAGTCAAAAAAGCTTGACAGGAAGACGACTGCCTTACGTTTTTTCAAAGTAAATGTCCAGGATTAGCTTCCACGACACTACCCTCTACTGGCTAAACACAACCACATTTAAACAGCACATTCACAGTTAGAAACAAATAGACGTTTAACCTAAATGGTATTTCAGAACCAAACAGAGGGAGTTGGCTGGCCATGTAACACTCTACTCCACTAGTATACATTCTGTGGCTGTCAGTTCAGTTTTAGAAACACTACTTAGAATGATGATGGCAAGCATTTAATCTGCCATCTTACTGCCCCTCTTCTCGAGCTGGGACTTCTGCTAATTCTGAGAGTCTTTTGGTGATGCAGACAACCCCACCTGGCCCATGAATTCATCCTTTACCGCCTTGCTGTTCCACACCTGGAAAAAACAAACAATTGACAGTCATGTGAAGAAAAAATATCTTTGCCCAGTTACAATGCAAAAGTGCTGTTGGCACAGTACTGACTCCCACCCTGACTCCTGTATTCAAACTATAAAAGAACTATGCTTCTTAAATACAAAAAAAATATCTATTTTCATGTGTGCATGAATACGACTTGACTGTTTGCTGGGTCTGTTATATTGCTTCACCTACAATTTTGTGCACATGATAAAAAGCATTCCTTCCTAATGAACCCATAAAGGCAACCTAATTACAGGATCTCGAAATCGGGCCTGATCACATAGTTTCAGACTCAACCGATATCAACTTTCTCTCGATCAGAATCAGGTATTTATTTATTTATTTTTTATGATTTTATGTATCAAAAGCTTGATTTTTCAAATAATTGCCCTTGCAGAAGTCTGCATATCATAAACACATCATGGCATTTTATTGCTGTAAAGCACAGTGGAATACGGCAGCATTTTGAGCAGAAGGCGCGTAAACGGCTCTGTAAGGTTAGCAAGATATTCACAGATTCTGACTTCTTGCTTTTATTTTTTAATGGAGATATGATCAAATCTGATCAAAAATGTTCTGAATATACTAAAGCCTCAGTCCCCTAACATTGTTACATGACTAAGTATTACTTTACTGTCATTCGGCAACACAGACTTCAGGAGAAATCACTTTTATTTATTAAGAATTCAAAATAGGGACCTACCCAGATCAGTTTATAACATTTTTTTATGTTTTACAAAAATATCAGAACGAGACTCAGTATCTGTATAAAGTCAAAGGACTTGAAATCGAATGGGGGACAAAGAAATTCTGATCAGAACATCCCTTTTTTTAATCAGCTTGGAATTTCCTGAATCAAACAGTAAGTCTTCATAACAGAAAAAAGACAAACACTATCACCTCCTAGTGTCGACTCACATGAAATACCATTTAAATATTAAACCTTAATTTGCAAAAGTCCTATTAGTCCTGCTAGTGTACAACATGCAGACCCTACTAACTGCCTTCCATACAAACAACTACACCAAATCCAAATGACATATGTGGACTGGTTGAGTGAGCTCCTAAAGGCTCTCCAGCACCCTCTGGAGAGTATAGAACTGGTTCACGATTCCACAACTAGAACGGTTACTGCATTGCAGTGACCTCCTGTCTTGTTCTGTGTTTCTAGTCCTTCCGCATTTAAACAAAGACGAGTCACAATTTGAGGATACCCAAAACATGAAGTCCTGAAATTCCCTCTGGGTCTGTCCTTCGTCAATTCACTGTGAAAAATGAAAACAGACATCTTTTAGTTTGGAATTTTAACCTTGATATGATAAACTGATGTAACATCCTATGAGTTTGACAAACCACTTTGATGTAAAATAAAACTGAAAATATATAACTTATTTTATAGATGCTTAAATATTGTGAAGAATTCCTTCTGGCAATAATTACTGAATCCATGGAAACAAAGTGTCTAAATCTAAAAGTTAAAGACATTTGTCCGTAAGATGTTACAAAATATCTGATAACTACAAGATCTGCTCTTTTTAATCCTTAAAAAGTTAGTCAAACTTTTAAGCCACTTTAACTCAGCTTCTTCCCAAGGTAATCACTGTCATACCGGGAGCCTGAGTCCACATTGGTGAAAATTCGCAGCATGAACTCTCCCTCTATACCAGGATGATAGGTGGATGGGATGACGACATAGCGGCCCCGATGCAGGTGGCATCTCATGAAAACTGACCGGTCATAGGAAAAATCTGTGTTTCCTATTTGTTCTTGAATTTGATTTTGGTGCATTCTGTACTCCCTGTTCAATTCCACCTGGAAACAAAGTTGACATTTTAAAGGAGAAAAACCAATGTTAGGGTTTATATTTTGTTTTCTTTAGCACACAAAGTAACCCTTTTATTTAATACAAAAAAATACTTTTCTAATACGTGTGAAATGTAAATAAAATACACGTCTCCAATCAAAAAGACACAAAGAGACCTGTAGAGTAATTTTTCTTAGATATTGGTGAGTGTTTTTTTTCTACCACCAAGGACAAACTGTCATATTTTACATGTTATACTACTGTCATATTTATGTGTCATATTACTGTCAGTTCAAGCAATATCTGTTTAAGTATTAGCTCACATCAGTCACATATGGGAGCTGCCCTTTATATACAGCCTGCACTCATTCAGTCCCTGTCAGACTCCATTAGATTCTGATCAGTTCAAGTTAATTCTGCTTCTCTCTGATCCTGTTTATCTGTCTGTTTTCACGTCTGCTTGTTTAAACACTGATCATATGGACGTTTTTTTCACCCATACTCCTGAATTGACAATGCAATTTGAAAATGCATTTTACACTTGATAATATCCTAAAGAATTTGGGCCTGCAATTTAAAAATGCCTTTTGAAAGTTAGAATTCAAGCTGAAAACAATCCAATTCAATCTTCCATCAATCCATCCCTTTTCTTCCGCTTATCCGGGACCTGGTCGCAGGTGCAATAGTCTAAGTCAGGAGTGTCAAACTCCAGGCCTCCAGGGCCGGTGTCCTACATGTTTTTCAACCAACTGGCCATTAAAGCTCCTGATTGGCTAAGCACACCTGATCCAGGTAATCACCAGCAAATTGAGCAGGATTTCTAGAAAATCAGCAGGAGGCCGGCCCTTGAGGACTGGAGTTTGACACCCCCGGTCTAAGTAGAGATGCCCAGACTTCCCGCTCTCCGGCCACTTCCTCCAGCTCCTCTGGGGGGACCCCGAGTCGTTCCCAGGCCAGCCGAGAGACATAGTCTCTCCAGCGTGTCCTGGGTCTTCCCCAGGGCCTCCTCCCTGTGGGACATGCCCGGAACACCTCCCTAGGGAGGCATCCGAACCAAAATGCCCGAGCTACCTCAACTGGCTCCTCTCGATGTGGAGAAGCGGCTCTACTCCGAGCTCCTCCTGGGTGACCAAGCTTCTCACCCTATCTCTAAGTGAGCGCCCAGCCACCCTACGGAGGAAGCTCATTTCAGCCACTTGGATCCGAGACCTTGTTCTTTCGGTCATGACCCAGAGTTCATGACCTTAGGTGAGTATTGGGGCGTAAATTGACCGGTAAATTGAGAGCAATGCTTTCTGGCATAGCTTTCTCTTCACCACGACGGACCGGTACAGCGACCGCATGACAGTGGACGCAACAACAATCCGCCTGTCGATCTCACGCTCCGATCTTCCCTCACTCGTGAACAAGACCCCAGGATACTTAAAACTCCTCCACTTTGGGAAGGAGCACTCCACCCACCCAGAGAGGGCAAACAACCTTCCTCCGTTCGAGAACCATGGCCTCAGACTTAGCGGTGCTGACCCTCATCCCAGCAGCTTCACACTTGGCTGCAAACCGTTCTAATGCATGCTGAAGGTCCTGGCTCAATGAAGCCAAGAGGACAACATCATCTGCAAAGAGCAAAGAGGAAATCCTGGGGTTCTCAAACCAGACCCCCCTCCGGACGCTGGCTGCACCTAGGAATTTTGTCTATAAAAACTATGAACAGAACCGGTGACAAAAGGCAGCCCTGCCGGAGTCCAACATGCACTGGGAACAGGTCTGACTTAGTACCAGCTATGCGGACCAAGCTCCTGCTCTGGTCATACAGAGACCAGACAGCCCTGAGTAATGCTCCGTGGACCCCATACTCCCAAAGTACCCTCCACAGGACACCACGGGTCACACAGTCGAACGCCTTCTCCAAATCCACAAAACACATATGGATAGGATGAGCGAACTCCCAAGAACCCTCCAGCACCCTAGACAGGGTGTAGAGCTGATCCATCGTTCGACGACCAGGACGGAAACTGCATTGTTTTTCTTGGATCTGAGGTTCGACTATTGGCCGGACTCTCCTCTCCAGTACCCTGGCATAGACTTTCCCAGGGGGGCTGAGGAGTGTGATTCTCCGGTTGTTGGAACACACCCTCCGGTCACCCTACTTGAAAAGGGGAACCACCACCCCTGTCTGCCAGTTTAGTGGTACTGTTCCCGACTGCCACGTAATGCTGCAGAGATGTGTTAGCCAAGACACTCCCACAGCATCCAGAGACTTGAGGTAATCAGGGCGGACCTTGTCCACTCCCGGTGCCTTGCCACCGAGGAGCTTGTTGACTACCTCGGTGACTTCAGCTTGGGTAATGGACAGCCCCACCCCAAGGCTCTCAGCCTCTGCTTCCTCAAGAGAAAGCATGTCAGCAGGATTGAGGAGATCCTTGAAGTATTTCTTCCACCGCCCGACAATGTCCCCAGTTGAAGTCAGCAGCTCCCCACCTGCACTGAAAACTGTGCCTGTAGAAAACTGCTTCCCCCTCCTGAGGCGCTGGACGGTTTGCCAGAACCTCTTCGAGGCCAATCGATAGTACTTCTCCATGGCCTCACCGAACTCCTCCCAGGACCGGGTTTTTGCCTCTACTACAGCCTGAGCCGCAGCTCGCTTAGACTGCCGACGCCCGTCTGCTGCATCTGGAGTCCTACAAGCCAGCCAGACCTGATAGGACTCCTTCTTCAGCTTGACGGCATCCCTTACTTCCGGTGTCCGCCAACGGGTTTGGGGGTTGCCGCCACGACAGCTCCGAACAGCAGAGACAATGGAGGTGGAGAACATGGGCCATTCAGACTCAATGTTACCAGCCTCCCTCGGTACCTGTTTGAAGCTCTCCCGGATGTGGGAGTTAAAGATTTCCCTGACAGAGGGCTCAGCCAGACATTCCCATCAGACCCTCACAGTACGTTTGGGTCTACTAAGTCTTTCCGCCGTCCTTCCCTGCCGACGAATCCAACTCAACACCAGGTAGTGATCAGTGGACAGCTCTGCCGATCTCTTAACCCAAGTGTCCAAGTCACACGGCAGAAGGTCGCCTGAAACGACTACAAAGTCGATCAGTGATCTCCTGTCGAGGGTGTCCTGATGCCACGTGTATTGATGGACACCCTTGTGCTCAAACATGGTGTTTGTTATGGACAAACTATGACGAGCACAGAAGTCTAACAACAAAACACCGCTCAGTTCAGATCAGGGAAGCCATTCCTACCAATCACACCCCTCCACGTGCTACTGTTGTTGCCCACGTGGGCATTGAAGTCACCCAAGAGGACAATGGGGCACTTTCCAGTACCCCTCCGAGAGACACCAAGAAAGCTGGGTACCCCAAACTGCTGTTGGGCCCATAAGCCGAAACCACAGTCTCGCATCCCCCACCCGAAGGCAGAGGGACGCAACCCTCTCGTCCACCGGGGTGAACTCCAACACTTGGCGGCTAAGCTGGGGGCTCACGAGTAAACCCACCCCAGCCTGCCGCCTCTCCCCATGTGCAACTCCAAAATCGTAGAGAGTCCAACTCCTCTCGAGAGACTGAGTTGAGAGCCCAGACTGTGGGTAGAAGTGAGCACAACTATATATAGCCGGTACCTCTCAACCTTTCGCACAACCTCAGACTCCTTCACTCCCAGAGAGGTGACGTTCCATGTCCCAAAAGCCAAGTTCCATGGCCGGGGTTTAGGCCACTGAGGCCCTCACCCTCGACTGCCACCCAAACCACATTGCACTGGGCCCTTCTGAGCTCTCCCGCAGGTTGTGGGCCCATCCTGAGTGATCCCACGTCGATCGTTCAGGTTTTGCTATGGCAGACCCTACCAGGAGCCGAAGCACCAGACAGCATAGCTCCTGGGATCACTCAAGCACTCAAACCCCTCTACCACGTTAAGGTGGCGGTTCATGGAGGGGCCAATTCAATCTTACACATTTCAAATTAAAGTTTGAGATAAAAGCCAAATGAATTGCATTTTGAATTGTCATGTTTTTTTTGAGTATTTTACATTTCTAATTTTAAATCAATAATTCAAAATGTATTTTGGAAAAGACAAATCCATGTTTAATTTGGTCAACTTGGACAGTCGGGTTCAAAACTAAGAGTAAAATAATATGGATGTTACCTTGAAAACAAAAATGCCAATGGCAAAATTTTCTCCTTGACCAGTTTTTCTATGCACTCTCTGGTCTTTTTGTTGCAAGGTGATCAGAACTTCATCAGTTTCCTTTGTCACATCAAACAAATACTGAAAAAAAGAGTTCAGAGGACATTTTAAATCTAATTTGCTTTTGTGTTAACTAAAAAAAAAAAGTTAAGAATGTTTTCATAACCTGCTGTACCTGTGGATTCTGCAGAACTGTTGAATGATTCCTGCCACCACTGCGGTTTAAGAGGGGATCGTGATGTGAGGTCCAAGTCCCAAAATGCAAAGCCTCAATCCACGTGTTTTCGACAATGTGGCAAACATCTGCATCACAGAAGTGTCTGCACCAGTCTCTAAATGACATCCTGTGGATGAGAGCAAACCTGACATTGTTAGTGATCTTTTAAAAGTTTTCCATTAATCTAAAAACTGACTACAGTGAATTAAAGATCTTTATTATTTACCAGAACTCCCCATCATCTTCTACCGTGAGACCAATGTTGTGCCTCTCTGTATCACCAATCTTGGACCATTCCTGAGAGCTACAAAACGCAAGCAAGAACATGACAACATAATGAAATAATTACTAAGAAGAATAATTTAATTAAAATCCATTCTTTAAGACTTTCTCAATAATAGATTGTAATTTAATATAATCTTAGAAAATTTTTATTGTACAGACAACTCCTGGCCATCTGCTTTTGTTCCTGATTTTTAGCAGTTCATTCCAAAAATTGCAGAAGAACGTGCTGACCTTCACAAACTGGGATATTTTACATAAATTATCCAAATCAAGTGTGCACAACTGAATGAAGTTCAATATTTATAAAAAAACAATCAAGGTGTTTGATTTAAAACAAGTAACAGTGGATTTACTGATTGCAATACCAAGAACTGAGTCGCTCTTTTGAGTCGGTTAAAGAAAGTTTAGGAAGTTTTTTACATCCGAAGATGTAAAATTGAGGGGTTTTCTTATTAGTGAACTGATATTTATGCCATTTTAGATGTTGTTTCATGCATCTGAGTTATAAAAAAATACCTGCCTAAAGAGGAACCCCACAAAAAGGAGATGTGCCATGTCAAGGGGCTGATCCTCCCATTGTTTAGAAATGTTAAATAAGAAAATATACAACATCAACATAGGGCTGCATTATATGTGTGTGTGTGTGTGTATGTATGTGTATAGAGTTTAAAATAACAGAAGAGGCAGAAAGGGCAATTACAGAAAAACACATCACTTTCATCAGCGAAACGCTTCTCTAGATCACCTTCCTGATTATTGATGAAACAGTCAAACCATTTAAGTTTGACATTCTCTGTGGTATTTTACTGCTCCTGCTACAACAACTGTGCTCATCTGCATCATGACTATACCCATCCTCTAAGCAGTCAAGCAGGATTTGCAAGTGGTGACGTAAAGCATTAATTCTTGTCTATTCTACAAAGATGGTTCCCTGTTTCATGGACACTTTTCTGTATAGGGTACAACTAGGTTAATACAAATGTCGCAAGTTCTCCCTCTTAAAAAGATTAGAGAGGCTTGTAATTTTCATCATAGGTATACCTCAACTATGAGAGAAAAAACATCCAGGAAATCATATTGTCTGATATTTACAGAATTTGCTTGTAGGTTTTGGTAGAAAATTAGTATTTGGTCAATAAAAAAAGTTCAACTCAATACTTTGTTATATACTCTTTGTTTTCCAGTGACAGTAGTCACATGTTTTCTGTAAGTCTTCACAAGGTTTTCACAAACTGTTGCTGGTATTTTGGCCCATTGCTCCATGCAGATCACCTCTAGAGCAGTGATGTTTTGGGGCTGTCGCTGGGCTTGGTAACACAGACTTTGCACTCCCTCCAAAGATTTTCTATGGGATTGAGATCTGGAGACTGACTAGGACCTTGAAATGCTTCTTACAAAGCCACTCTTTCGTTCTCCGGGCAGTGTGTTTGGGATTGTTGTCATGCTGAAAGACCAAGCCACAATTTATCTTCAATGCCCTTGCTGATGGAATGAGGTTTCACTCAAAATCTGACAATACATGGCCCATTTCTTTCCTTTACATGAATCAGTAGTCCTGGTCTCTTTGTTGGAAAACATTATCAAAGCATGATGTTTCCACGCCCATGCTTTACAGTAGATATGGTGTTCTTTGGATGCAAATCAGCATTCTTTTTCCTCCAAACATGTCAACTAGAATTCATACCAGAAGTTCTATTTTAATTTCATCTGACCACAGGACATTCTCCCAATTCTCTTCAGGATCATCCAAACGCTCTCTAGCAAACTTTAGACGGGTCTGCACATGTACTGGATTTATCAGGGGGACACGCCTGGCACTGCAGGATTTGAGTGTGGGATTTCTTCACACCAAACTGATTAACCTATTGCAGATCCAGTCCTTCCAGTCTGGTGCAGGTCACCAATTTTTTTTGTGTCCGTAGACAGCCCTTTTGGTCTTGGTCATAAAGGAGTTTGGAGTGTGACTGTTTGAGGTTGTGGACAGGTGTCTTTTACATAGATAACGAGTCCAAACAGGTGCCATTAATACAGGTAACAAGTGGAGAACAGAGGGTCCACTTACAGAAGAAGTTACTGGTCTGTTAAAGCCAGAAATCTTGCTTGTATGTTGTGACCAAATACTTATTTTCACCATAATTTGCAAAATAAATAATAGTAATAAAAGAAAAATCAGACAATGTGGTTTTTCTGGACTTTTTCATTTTGTCTCTCACAGTTGAGCTATGCTAATGATAAAAATGACGGGCCTTTGTATATGTAACAATTGGACTAAATACTTTTTTGCCCCACTGTAAAATAAAAACTTTAGGAAAAAGAAGTCTATATGAGTGTATTACAATTTTAATTAGTTTTTACTTAAAGTGAGATAGTATACCTGATGTTTACTTTTGATATACTATCTATATGTTGTTAACTTCAAATGTTACAGTTTAATCTAAAGAAGTACTCAGTAAGTATACTTCCTACACTACAAATAAATGGTTCATAATATACTTATTAAACTTAAACTCAAGTATACTTAATGAAATGAGTGATATCTTCATAACCCTGGATCTTTATATCACTTATTATTTAGTTTTAAACAGACATAAACGTAACAAAATACATTTAAAAAAGTTATCTGGCTTCCTAAGATTTTTGCCATCTAGCACAACCACTGCAATGAAGTTTCTGAATCTCCTTCAACATGCCTCCAGCTCACCTGTCACTCCAGGCTCCAGTCCACTCCTTTTCTCCCCAAGGGTTTCTCATTCGGATCATAGGAATAGTTTCAGTTTGGAAGTACTCCACCAGCTCACGACGTAAACGTACTCTCTTCACTGCCGTCACAGAGTACGCATGGCCTTTCACCAGACCGTTTTCCATCTTGAGCTCAGTTCTATGCGGATCTGCCTGTAAAATGCAGAAACCTGGTAAGTACACTCAAAGTTTCTAAAGAGCAGAGATTTAAATATCTTGAGCAGAGACCGTGATGCCACAGCTGATGATTCCTCCGCGTTTATACACTCTGAGTAGTTTTTCGAATAAATATTGTTCTTTTGTTTTGTCTTTATGGTAAGCCTTTTCCACCAAGTTGATGGGTTCAAATACAGCACCACTGAAATCCACCACAGCATCTCCGGTGTATCCTCCTTTTAAAGACTCATAGCAGCCATAGAGTCTGAGATAAAAACACACAAGTTTAGTTGGAATACAAGACGTCCCACTCTTTTGTAGAGCACCTTTCAAAAAACACTGTACAATGTCTGATAAAGAAGTGTAAAACAGATGCTTATTTCTGAAAAGAAGACATATTTGTCCATAAATCAAGTGTACTGACTTGGCATAAGCCTTCTCCAGCAGAGCACTCCAGAATTCACTTTTGCTGTTTGATTGACAGTAGATCAGGTTCCCGTCAATAGTAGGAAGCCGGTCGTCCACTACCACATCTGTCCACTGACCAAAGACCCAGAAGTGAAAGTGGAAGATCCCGGCATAGTTTTCTGGATGTTTGGGATCCCAGTCCTGCTCCTCCCAATCGGGAATCACCTGGAAACATTTGAATGACAAAAAAACGTTTTAAAAAATGTCTTTAGATGTAAAAACAAAAAATGTTTCATTTCTTTGCATCGATGTTTTAAGTTGATTTGCTATATCGACTGTTGCATACTTTTAGCAATATTAGTTTTATATTTGACTCATCCCCTGGGGAGCAGTGAACTAAAGTTTGATTCCTGCTCAGGAACTCAACAACAACCCAATTCAACCCAGAAGTTTCATAAATTAGGACTGTGTTGGGATTTCAACCCACATCTTTCTAGTCTCAATGCTGACACAACCACTTATATTGAGATGGTTCATACTCAGCTTGAAATCTGATTTAGCAGGTTTGGTATTCAGTAAGTATTGTTTTAATTAATAAAGCTTCGCCACAGTTATCAGATTTGGTTCAAACCATCATTTTTCCAAAATTTTTATCAGTTTTAAAACTTCAGGATTGGCAAGGGCTGAAGGTTCATGACCTTTGGTCAATGTGATCTTCACATTTTTGGCAAGTTGTGAAATATTTAGTTTACATGAAACAGAAAGTACTAACAGTGATGCCAGTTATGAATGTAAAAACAAAAGCACTGTATATAAGATGAATGACAGAAGACTTTTGTTCATCTAGATCATAAATGCATCAATACTTCAGTTTTGTTTAAAAAAAAAATCAAGACTTTAGTTTGTCTTAAAGTAAGCTCACCTTACTCCAGAGGTGTTTTTTCAAAGCAAGGCATGAGCTCGCAGCAACAAACCAGCAGTTCCCGACCTCTCCCTGATTCATGTCATGAGAGTTGATACCTTCCACAAACAGATGAGGGTCTGAACTTATATCCTACATTTAAAAAAAAGATGTTGACGTCTTTCATGTTTTCAACAAAACTTTGCAAAGAAATATATAGAAATCACAGTATAATCCATTGTGTTTAACAATAGGTACGGTTATTAATTAATTTCCTTTTGACCCATCTTTTTTTACTGGAACTCACCCTTGGTCGTCTCCACTTCACTTTACCATGAGGTGGTGTTTCATAAAACAGAGATGAATCATCTGCTGGGAACTCTGGATCTCTAAACAAATTCCCTTTTTGGATGCAGTCCCTCTTCAGTTCAGCGTAATGTTGGTTTTTGAACGGTATAACACTGGAGGACATGGCTGAGAGACAGAAACCTCACAGCTGGAGGTGGATGATGAACAGACAACATTAGTTAGATTTGGCAACTTTTTCCTGGTTCTGCTGCTCATCTCACAAATATATGTTCCGTACAACTACACCGCTATAAAATGGGTCATCAACAGACTTTCCACCAAAGAGAACTGACACTTTTTAGACAAAATTATTACACATTTCTCAAACTAATTTTAAAATTTTGAGTTGATGTATTATGTGTGCTGAGTGCTTATTATAACAGAGCATTAAAGACAAAAACTAGATGATGCAGAAACTATCAAATGTAGCTATAATCATGGGAGCAAACAAACCAGTTTTCACACAAATTGACTTTGTTTTAAATAGAAAATGAGAATTTAAGAAAAAAGAAACAAATTCTGACCTTGACAATGGCTCTCACACAGCAGTAAGATACAGATCGTTCTCTGTTAAACAAGGAAATCCAAGGTTTTTATACCTGAACCTACCTTACATACCAGTGACACATTTCCTCCTGAGTGCCACGCCCCACCTGTGTTTTTCTTTCTTACAGAGCTAATTCTAAGAAATCCACAACTTAGTCATGCTAAATATTTCACTAATACTTGAAAAAAGAAAACACCTTATCCAGGATTTTTAACTTTCTGATATGTGTTCAGGTAAAGGCAGCTAGTGATCCTCTAATTTCCCACATGAACATTATTCTTGTGACCCTTCCCCTGTTTTCACCACAGCTTAGAGAATGAAATGGTTACAGATTGGTCTGTGTCAAACTGAAAGAGTGTAACCTGAAGAGGGACTGCATATCTGACTTCTGACATGATGGCATAATTATGTGGATATTCTAAAACTGAACCTGTCTGTTTGTCCAGTCCATCCATCTCTCAGTATCTCAGCTGTTTTCTTCTGTTATTCTGTTAGGGACCCAAACACAGCAGGAGAACCAGCGGGAGAGCACCCCCGAATGATCGGAATAAAAGCCTGATAAAAGTTGATTTTTACGTAGATGGTGTCAGAATAAAAATGTGTCATGTAAACACGCCATTTAGAATACTTTGACCCACTCAGACTCTTAGATCAAAAGTCAGTCTTTCTGTTGATCCAGTTTTTGTGCATGTAAACAATTTATTCTGATTGTGTGTCATTACTTTGTTGATTTTCCGTTGTGCGTAGATGGTGTGTGCTCCAGAAGAGACTTTGGACCGTAATCAGGACCAGCCGGCTGTTCTTACTCTGTCAGTGCTTTTCTACCTTCATCAATGTCCACAGTGCTTTACAGTCACAATCACACACATTCACACACACACTGATGGCAGCAGCACTCCCACACGGGGTGCCAACCTGTAACCACCAGGAACAATATGGGGTTCCGTGTTTTGCCCAAGGACACATCAACAGATGGGCAGGCAAAGCAGGAATCAACCCTGCAATCCTCCTGTCAGAAACTGTTTTACCTCTGCACCACAGCCATCCAAACAACAATAGCCTCAAAACTCGTGTAACAGGAAGAGCATTTCTAAAGCAAAAAACGTCATGCAAACTAGTACAAGTATGGGGGGAAGGTATGAACGAAACTGCTGCAACACAACCTGTCTGTCAGCCACTTAAAAGATAAAATAACTTTAACCCTTCCCTGAATGGCCTTTTATGGATTTTTTTCGCAAATAAAAGTAAACTCAAGAGTTTTCTTTCCCAAAAATACCTCACTTATTGTGTTTCATTTTATCTTTATTTATGTTCTGCAACACTGAGTGAACAAACAGTAAAGCTTGAAAAAAAAAAAAAAAAAAACTATTTTCTTTAGGCTGTCAAAGTGAAATCCAAAAAAACAATGCTTGAGAGGTTCAAGACCGAGGTCAAACTGAAAACAGAAAAGTTCAAAACAACATTGAATCCTTCAGATCGGTTCTGCTCCTCAGTAAAAGCTCAAGAGAAAAGGGTGTTTTACAGTAAGCCAGGAAGGAAACACTGACTTATACAGTGAATGAAATAAAGGCCTTTGGGAGCTTTTCCTGTTTTAAAATGCAGAAAGACCCCATGTAAATGTAATTATTGTTAAACAAATTAAAAACAGGTGCCAGTTAGGACACAGATCAAGAGAATACTTCAGTAAATGCATCTTGTTTTTGGGAATGGGCTTTGTGATATTCTATAGAACATCATGTTAAGTGATGACAAACTGTTTCCATTTGTCCATCTTAGGACATAACTGCCCTCTTATCATCATTTACACTCTTTAGAATTTGGTTTCACCACAAAAACAAGCATTATGTTAAACCTACATTGAAATAAAAACATGTAAATGTTCAATTGTGGCCTTTTTACAATTCGTTGTGTGATGTTTGTCACTTTAAATATAAATGAAGAACTTGTCAGTTTGTTTAAAGCTTTTAGTCAACAAACTATACATTTTTGACACCAAGTCAGTTCAAATTTCTGTAATTACAATTACTGGACTATAGAAACCATTGTTACTTCATTACTTTGGTATTGTAGGCTTTGACCTTTTCTCTCGGTTAAATTAAACGACTAATTAGATTAATTAGAAAAAAAACGGAGTTACTGGAGTTGGAGTTGGGGATCAGTAGAAGTACAAACATGCCCTCATTGCTACAGTCACAGTGATTTCCAAACTGGCCCAAAGCGGAGACAAAAAGAGATTCTGCAAGGAGTCCTGTTGTCCCCGCGGAGCAGCAGAGCAGAGACCCGCCCCGTGTACGGATGCGTCGGTTATGAAAGAACCAACTCAAAAGCAGCGACAAGAGCTGGCTCCTTCCCAGGAGCCTTTTTTAATATATTAATTCACCCTGTTTTCCTTTGTTTCCTTTGTTTTCTCTCTAGGCTGCTTGTGATTGGTCGATGTGAATTCGTGCTCAATGCGCCCTGCGGGGGTGAAGGGTGCATAGTTTGGTAGACTTGCAGCCTGAACTGTGAACAAAAGATAGATGTAGGATAGATGTAGAGACAGAGAAGGAGCAACTCATTGTAATGGGATACATAAAGTAGACAAGATTTGGACAAGATTATTGCTTTAAAGTATAGTTTTGTTGTATTTTATTTGTTTACCTCTAATAAACCAGGGAAGTCCTTTTGAGATTAAACACATTTTTTCAAAGGAGCCCTGTTAAATGAAAGACAAGAGGATCTTGCTTGCGTTATTTTTCGCTTGAGATTGTATGAGTGGAAAAATAAAGGAAAGAAAAAAAAAACGAGTAGTGAATTACTTTTTCAAATAAGTAGTGAGCAAAGTTATTTAATTACAATTTGATCTAGTTGCCAAGTAAAGTAATCAATTACTTTTTAGATGTAATTTTCCCAACACTCTTAGTATTACAAAGGGACGACAACTGCGACACTCAAAAGACTTTGTTCCATAAATATAAGAAGTCCTTCTCTGATACAGAAATAAAAGACAAAACCCAGAATAGAAAAAAACCCTACTTTTTTAGGTAAATTTGATAAAATGCTCCTGACAGTAGGTTGTGTGGCAGTCATTTTGACTGTTTTGAAGAAGCCTGCACATATAAAACATTGTGACTGGAATTTCTTCTGTAAAACCCAACAGCCAATCGGAATAGAGGATTCACCCAGACCAATTAAAGTGCAGAAACACTGTTTCTTATGGCTGGATATCAGTATCTTTGTTTTCTTGGAGTAAAACTGCAGACATTAACGTTTTTACATTTCTGCTTATCTCATTGTTGATGTGCTTCGTGCATACATATTAAACTTCTGAGTTAACACCATAGAAATGTAAACATTACAGAAAATAGAAATGAAGGGAAACACTTTCTCTCTGACTTTTGTTCAAAAGCCACATATTGTCATATAAAATTTACCTTGTAAAATATTGTGATTAATCAGAGTAATTTTTCTAATCGACTGACAGCACTAAAAGCCACAAAATGGCCACAAAAAGACATGACCAAATTATCATTGTGACCATGAGGGGCATTAAATGCAGTTTTCCACTCATTACCCTCCTTGATTCAAATGAGGTGATGAGGTTTGGTGAAAATGGTCAATCGTGGAGCAACTCAAATGCTGTTTATGAGGGGGCAACCCATTCTCACTCCCAAGTCGTCACATATCGACGCAAAGGTAAGGAAACTTCCGCATCAAAAATTGACGCTTTGGATGTCCCCAACGCATCATTTTTTGATGCGCTGGCTCATCCAATTAAATCAAGGCTCCCCAACCTCCAGGTTGTAAACCGGTATCAGTCAGGTACGAGACAGCACTGATATCCTAACCTTAACCAGGTACGCCAACCTAACCATAACCAGGTACCGGACGCAGATTGGCACCGGTACTGGACATGGACTTGGCTAGAGAACCGGTCCTGGAGGCATCCAGGCGAGGACTGGACCAGGGTACCAGTACTTGAAGCGTCCTGAGGTTCGATCAGTGATTGGTACTGCATCCGACAAAACGACTGGACCCCTGATCTAATCGGGACAGCCAGCGCATCACAAAATGATGAGTTGGGGACACCCAAAGCATCAAAGAGTGACCCAGAGGGCTCCTTACCAATGCATCAATATGTGACAACTTGGGAGTGAGAATGTTTTGGAGAGGAAGAGCATTTCTGTCCTTGATCATTTTCATTATCTGCTCCAGTCCTCTGTAGTCTATGCATAGTCTTTTCTTTTCTAAACTTGTCCTGTCCAACAGCTGAGCAAAAAGATATGAGCTCAGAGCTTTTTGTATTGGAAATATTTTACTGTTACAAAAGGAGATTATGAATCTTCATACACACTATATAAGTAAGTATAAAGTCCCTTTGTAATTTAAACTAAACTTTATTGCAATTGATTATGTTTCTAGCCTTTTTTTGTTAGACCGGAAAAGAAGAAGAGGGAAAAAGAGAGAAAGATGTTAGAGAAGGGGGGTAATGGCACAAAATACAAAGGAATGATGCAAGAAATTGGTGGATTATTACAGGGGAGGGGGGTAGAATCATAAAGCAACAGGCACCAAGATGCTGGAAGTATACAATCATTACAGTCAGGTGTGAATATTAATCTAAAATGGGCGGGGCCTATCCACTCACTCAGATGTTACAAACATACCTGTTGGCTCCACGAGTCTTCACATACAAAATTGTCAACATGTACACAATACAACTACATTTCACACAGACACTTATGCATTCAAATCAACACATATAAAACATTTTATTTCTGTCATGTATACTATTTGTACAAAAATGAGCTGACACCTGTGTTCAGGTGAGTGTTTATATGCAAAGTCATCCCCACAGCAAGACACCCACCAACCATAACCACCCCCACCCCTCCCCACACACAGCAGGGCTGATGGAGGGAATCTACCCACCAGGAGATCCCGCCAAGCACCCAGACCAGGGAAGCACAGGAGCACAGAAAGGACATCCCCCAGCCCAGCCAGAAGAGCAGGCCCCCACCGTGCCAGGTGGTCCAGCGTCCAGCCCCAGACAAGCCAGGGCCCCCCAAGGGAGACCAACCCCCAAGCTCCAGGCAACCACCCGCCCACCCCATGGGAGATCCAGGATAGAGCATGGTAGGGGCCAGCTATCCCCACCCAGGAGAGGGACGTCCAAGAAAGGTTGGGGTCCCCGAAGGGTGTTGTAAACATGTAAATGCATGTTCTTGATGCTCCGTCTTTCTTTTTAACAAGAAAATATCCCGCCCCAGAAGAGATGAAGAAGGGCGAATGAATCCAGCCTTAAGAGAGTCATCAATATAGTCTTGCATAGCAAGACTGTTAAAATAACAAATGTAAAAACATGTTGGTAAAAAAAAAAAAAACACCTCTTTAGGTGAACACAGAAAGTTGCTCAAAAAGGAAGAACAAAAATCATAATGAAAAAAAAAAATAAGAACAAAAAATTACCTTTGGTGATGCAGACAACCCCACCTGGCCCATAAATTCATCCTTCATCGCCTTGCTGTTCAACTCCTGGAAAAAAACCAAAAAAAACAATTAACAGTCAGGAGAAGAAAAAAAATATCTTTGTCCAGTTACAATGTGCTGTTTGGCAAAGTACTGACTCCCACCTTGACCCCCCTTTCCATGTATTCAAACTTTAAAAGAACTATGCTTCTTAAATACAAAAAAATTATCTATTTTCATGTGTGCATGAATACAACTTGACTGTTTGCTGGGTCTGTTATATTGCTTCACCTACAATTTTGTGCACATGATAAAAAGCATTCCTTCCTAATGAACCCATAAAGGCAACCTAATTACAGGATCTCGAAATCGGGCCTGATCACATAGTTTCAGACTCAACCGATATCAACTTTCTCTCGATCAGAATCAGGTATTTATTTATTTATTTTTTATGATTTTATGTATCAAAAGCTTGATTTTTCAAATAATTGCTCTTGCAGAAGTCTGCATATCATAAACACATCATGGCATTTTATTGCTGCAAAGCACAGTGGAATACGGCAGCATTTTGAGCAGAAGGCGCGTAAACGGCTCTGTAAGGTTAGCTAGATATTCATAGATTCTGACTTCCCGGCTCAAAAACGTGTTAGAAACTAAACAGGAAGCAAGTGCCTCTTGCTCTTTATCATCACATAAACAATGACTTAAAAAATCATTACAACCACAAATAAAAGACTGGATTTTTGTTTCTCTTTAATGAGAAAGGCGCTCTCTGAGCTGCAGACAAGGAGACGACAGTGAGGTGGCCTTAAAGCAGTCTCCAGAAGATAAAGATTTTTAAAAAAAAAAGAAAAACGTAATAAATCCATAATTTCTCTAAGATAACCAAAATTAAAAAAGGTTACATTCATATGAGCAGTCATGACAATTCATCATCACATTGCATCATCACATGCTACAATGATTATGGGAGAAAGTTCTTAATGGAGATATGATCAAATCTGATCAAAAATGTTCTGAATATACTAAAGCCTCAGTCCCCTAACATTGTTACATGACTAAGTATTACTTTACTGTCATTCGGCAACACAGACTTCAGGAGAAATCACTTTTATTTATTAAGAATTATACAAAATAGGGACCTACCCAGATCAGTTTATAACATTTTTTTATGTTTTACAAAAATATCAGAACGAGACTCAGTATCTGTATAAAGTCAAAGGACTTGAAATCAGATGGGGGACAAAAAAATTCTGATCAGAACATCCCTTTTTTTAATCAGCTTGGAATTTCCTGAATCAAACAGTAAGTCTTCATAACAGAAAAAAGACAAACACTATCACCTCCTAGTGTCGACTCACATGAAATACCATTAAAATATTAAACCTTAATTTGCAAAAAAAGTCATAAAGTCCTATTAGTCCTGCTAATGTACAACATGCAGACCCTACTAACTGCCTTCCATACAAACAACTACACCAAATCCAAATGACATATGTGTACTGGTTGAGTGAACTCCTAAAGGCTCTCCAGCACCCTCTGGAGAGTATAGAACTGGTTCACGGTTCCACAACTAGAACGGTTACTGCATTGCAGTGACCTCCTGTCTTGTTCTGGTTTTCTAGTCCTTCCGCATTTAAACAAAGACGAGTCACAATTTGAGGATACCCAAAACATGAAATCCTGAAATTCCCTCTGGGTCTGTCCTTTGTCAATTCACTGTGAAAAATGAAAACAGACATCTTTTAGTTTGGAATTTTAACCTTGATATGATAAACTGATGTAACATCCTATGAGTTTGACAAACCACTTTGATGTAAAATAAAACTGAAAATATATAAATCATTTTATAGATGCTTAAATATTGCAAATAATTCCTTTTGGCAATAATTAATGAATCCATGGAAACAAAGTGTCTAAATCTAAAAGTTTTTTCCTTTTTCCATGGAAACAAAATGCTGTGTCTAGATCTAAAAGGTAAAAACATTTATTTGTCTCTAAATTGTTACAAAAAATCTGCTTTTTTATGTTAAAGTTTGACTAAACTTGGGATTCTCTTCAGCTCAGCTTCTTCCTAAGGTAATCACTGTCATACCTGGAGTCCACATTGGTGAAAATTCAAAGCATGAACTCCCCCTGTTCACCAGAATTCAATCTTGTGTATTATATCATGTGATATGTAGCACACAAAGTAACCCTTTTATTAAATAGTGAAACAGATGGTAGCACTTTATAATAAATACCCAAACAAAACATTGTGGGGCAGCCGTGGTGTAGTGAAAAGGGTGGTCCGCCTCTGATCAGAAGGTTGCAGGTTCGATTCCCACCTTGCCCGCCCATGTGTCGAACTAGCCGTGGGCAAGACACTGAACCCCACATTGCCCCTGATGGAAGGTTGGCGCCAGTGTCTGGCAGCAGAGCCACCATCAGTGTGTGAATGTTTGTGCGTGAGTGTCAACTTGGACAGTCAGATACAAAACTAAGAAAAGTAAAGTCATTTGGATGTTAGCTTAAAAACATTAAAGCCAATATCCAAATTTTGTCCTTGACCAAATTTCTTATGCATCCTCTGGTCTTTTTGTTGCAAGGCGATCAGCACTTCATCCATTTCCTTTGCCACATCAAACAAATACTGAAAAAAAGGAGTGCAAAAGACAGTTTAAATTTTATTTGCTTTTTTGTGAACACAAAAGCAGGCAAGTGTATTTTTTAAATCTGCTGTACCTGTGGATTCTGCAGAAATGTCTTATTACTGCAGACACCGCTGCGATTTAAGAGGGGATTGTCGTGTTTTTTCCAGCTCCAAAACTGCAAAGCCTCGTTCCACGTCTTATCGACAATGTGGAAAACACTTGTGTCACTGAAGTTTTTACACCAGTCTCTAAATGACATCCTGTGAATGAGAGAAAACCTGGCATTTTAGTGATCTTCCTTAAGGTTTATGTTAAGCTCAAACATTGATCTCAGTGATCTAGAGATCCTTTGTGTTTACCAGAACTCTCCGTCATCCTCTACCGTGAGACCAAGGTTGCGCCTTTCTGTATCACTAATCTTGGACCATTCCACAGAGCTACAAAACGCAAGTAAAGAACATGACAACAGCATGAAATAATTACTAAGAAGAATAATCTAATTAAAATCCATTCTTTAAGGCTTTCTCAATAATAGATTGTAATTGAATATGACAGAAAAAAGTTATGTTAGAGAAAACTCCTGGCTCCTGTATTTGTCACAATTTCTCAGCAGTTCCTACCAAAAACAACAGAAGAAAGGGCTGACATTTACTAACTAGACCGTTTGAAAACACACAGTACAACATCTACATATGCAGAAAGTGGGAGTGAATAAAGACTGGGATATTTTAGATAAATAATCCAAACCAAGGGTGAAGAACTGACTGAAGTGCAAAGTTTATAAAAATCCAGGTGTTTGATTTAAAACATGCAAAACCAAGAACAGAATTTGAGTCCGATTTTGGGACAAATTTTTCTGCTATGGCTGCCGAGCAGCCAGGTGACGGAAACATTCTTGTTCTCCACTCCAGCAGTTTGGACCTCAAACTTGATGATGTTCTGTGGCAAAATGGCGGTGTGACTCTCCTGTGTGATGTTTCCACAGGATGTCCTGCAGGATGGCGTCGCCCCGTTTTTGACTTTTTATATAATAGCTATAAGTCGTAAACTTCAAATGTTCCAGATTATTCTAAAGAAGTATTCAGTTAGTGTACTTCTTACACTACACAAACATGGTCCATGATAAACTTACTTTACTTATTTTCTAGTATACCCAATAAAATAAACTTCAAATGTGCTACTTTTTGTTAAGGGAACATTCCAATAATACAAAAGATCAGTACTAAGTCGAACAGGAAGATTACTATTCAAAGATGAATAAACAGTTATCTTATGGGTTTGTATTATTATTTTTATTAAAAAATAATAATAAAAAAAGAATTTTTTGGGAAAAACTGATTATTTAAGACTGTGCAATATCTTTAAAACCCTGGCTCTTTATGTCAATTATTCTATATTTTTATACAGACATGAATGAAACTGTTTCTGTTGATCTATAATGACGTAAACATACTATCTTCACTGCCGTCACAGAGTACGCGTGGCCTTTCACCAGACCGTTTTCCATCTTGAGCTCAGTTCTATGCGGATCTGCCTGTAAAATGCAGAAACCTGGTAAGTACACTCAAAGTTTCTAAAGAGCAGAGATTTAAATATCTTGAGCAGAGACCGTGATGCCACAGCTGATGATTCCTCCGCGTTTATAAACTCTGAGTAGTTTTTCGAATAAATATTGTTCTTTTGTTTTGTCTTTATGGTAAGCTTTTTCCACCAAGTTGATGCATTCAAATACAGCACCACTGAAATCCACCACAGCATCTCCGGTGTATCCTCCTTTTAAAGACTCATAGCAGCCATAGAGTCTGAGATAAAAACACACAAGTTTAGTTGGAATACAAGACGTCCCACTCTTTTGTAGAGCACCTTTCAAAAAACACTGTACAATGTCTGATAAAGAAGTGTAAAACAGATGCTTATTTCTGAAAAGAAGACATATTTGTCCATAAATCACGTGTACTGACTTGGCATAAGCCTTCTCCAGCAGAGCACTCCAGAATTCACTTTTGCTGTTTGATTGACAGTAGATCAGGTTTCCCTCAATAGTAGGAAGCCGGTCGTCCACTGACCAAAGACCCAGAAGTGAAAGTGGAAGATCCCGGCATAGTTTTCTGGATGTTTGGGATCCCAGTCCTGCTCCTACCAATCGGGAATCACCTGCAAACATTTGAATGAAAAGAAAATGGTTTTATGCCATAATTATATTTATGCCATCATGTCAGATATGCAGTCCATTTTCAGGAGGTTGTGGGTGGCTAGTCTGGGGTGGTGGGGCTCTCGGAGGTGGGCCGCGCCCCTTGGCGCAGTGTGGGAGCTGTTCTTCTTGCTGGGCTAGGGCTTGCACTTTGTGCTTCCATACCTCACTGCTCTCGGGTTTTGGGGGCTCATGTGGCGGTCCTGCGGGCCCTGGTCTCGGTGCTTGGCCAGACTGTCGGGTGGGCGGATCTTCTCCGTTGGCCCTACAGTACGGGTGTGGGGGGTCCCTGGTCGCCGCTGCTGCCTCGGCAGGGGTCTGTCCCTCCTTTTCTTTTTTTTTTTACATTTCATTACCCACCTCAGCTTAACATAGGCATTCTCCTGAGCACAGGTGTCTGCACACCTTTGCACAGTTCGTTAGTGTGATGAACTGTATGTTGACAACTTTGTGAAGACTCTTAAGCCAGCAGGTATGTTTGTAACAACTGAGTGTGTGGACGGGCCCTGCCCATTTTGGACTAACATTACTCTTGACTGTAATGATTATAATTCTCCAGCATCTTGTTCCCTGTTGTTTTATGATTCACTCCCACCCCCCTACCCCTCCCACGTATATTTAGTATCACAAAGTTGTGGATTTCTTAACATCTGCTCTGAAAGAGAAAAAACAGATGGGGCATGGCACTGAGCAGCAGTTAGGAGGAAATGTGTCTCTGAAGGGGTGCTGAGGGGATTTTAATTAATAAAGCTTCGTCACAGTTATCAGATTTGGTTCAAACCATCATTTTTCCAAAATTTTTATCAGTTTTAAAACTTCAGGATTGGCAAGGGCTAAAGGTTCATGACCTTTGGTCAATGTGATCTTCACATTTTTGGCAAGTTGTGAAATATTTAATTTACATGAAACAGAAAGTACTAACAGTGATGCAAGTTATGAATGTAAAAACAAAAGCACTGTATGTAAGATGAATAACAGAAGACTTTTGTTCATCTAGATCATAAATGCATCAATACTTCAGTTTTGTTTAAAAAAAAAATCAAGACTTTAGTTTGTCTTAAAGTAAGCTCACCTTACTCCAGAGGTGTTTTTTCCAAAGCAAGGCATGAGCTCGCAGCAACAAACCAGCAGTTCCTGACCTCTCCCTGATTCATGTCATGAGAGTTGATACCTTCCACAAACAGATGAGGGTCTGAACTTATATCCTACATTTAAAAAAAAGATGTTGATGTTTCGTCATGTTTTTAACAAAAATTTGCTAAGAAATATAGAATTCACAACATAATCCATTGTGTTCAACAATAGGTACGGTTATTAATGACATTTCATTTTGAACATCTTTTCATACTGGAACTCACCCTTGGTCATCTCCACTTCACTTTACCAGGAGGTGGTTGTCTATAAAACACAGATGAATCGTTTGCAGAGAACTCTGGATCTTTAAACAACTTCTTTTTCTGAATGCAGTCCCTCTTCAGTTCAGCGTAATGTTGGTTTTTGAACGGGACAGCAGTGGAGGACATGGCTGAAACACAGAAACCTCATCGCAGGAGATTGGATGGTGAACAGGCAACATCAATTAGATTTGGTCCTCAGCTGGTTAGATGTGGTTACTTTTCAAGGTGCTCATCTCACAAATATACGTTCCTTCCAAACATACACCTTTAAAATGGGTCATGATCAGACTTTCCACCAAAGAGAACTGAAACTTCCAAACACACATTTGCTTATTTTTTATACTAATTTTAAAATTCTGTGTTTATGCTGTCTTTCCACTCCCTTTCAAGCAATCTACAATTATCCTATGCTTGATACATCTTTGTATGGATTTAAACTAGTTCTGTCAATCGATTAAAAATATTCATCAGATTAATTAAACTTTTGGATTGTGAGCATGATTAATCAGCCCTGGTTTAAACCTTTGTTGATTGCACTGTTTATGCAAAATTCCTTGCTTTGATTGCTTGAAATAAACCATTTCATTCATTCATTCATTTATTGTAGCATTAAAGACAAACAAACAGTCAAATAGATGATGCAGAAACGTTCCAATTTTGCTATAATAATGGGTGCAAACAAACTGAAATGTTTTCACACAAATTGACTTTGTTTTAAATAGAAAATGAGAATTTAAGAAAAGAGAAATAAATTCTGACCTGGACAATGGCTCTCACACAGCAGTAAGATACTGATCGTTCTCTGTTAAACAACAAGGAAATCCAAGGTTTTTATACCTGAACCTACTTTACATACCAGTGACACATTTCCTCCTGAGTGCCACGCCCCACCTGTGTTTTTCTTTCTTACAGAGCTAATTCTAAGAAATCCACAACTTAGTCATACTAAATATTTCACTAATATTTCAAAAAAGAAAACACCTTATCCAGGATTTTTAACTCTGATATGTGCTCAAGTAAAGGCAGCAAGTGATCCCATGATTTCTCACATGAACAACATTCTTGTGATCCTTCACTCGCTGTCACCACAGCTTAGAGAATGAAATGGTTTCAACACAGAAGTGAAGAAACTCATTTTCAGCTTGTTCTGTGTCAAACTGAAGGGGACTAACCTGAAGATGGACTGCATAGGTGCAAACAGGATCAACTAGTACAGGTACCATTTGTGTTCAGCCTGTCAGATCGGTACGGGACTTTGCAGATAGTTATGAAATTACAACATTTGATTGGCTGTACAATGGCCTGTTGACCTGTAAGATTGCAGTTGGACAGTTACTGTGCGGTTGGCCTGAGCAGATCTGGACACTAAAAGGCTATTCTTTAATTCCCTCCCAACTCCTTATTTACCAAATGTGCCTTTTCCACCACTGTTTATAGTTGTAGTTTTTAGAGTGTGAGATGGAGATTTGAGTTTGTACAGAACAGTGACAAACTTCACTCAGACTGTGACATCCTGCAGTCTTACTTCATGTAAAAAAGAAGTAATAACACATGTTTCTCAGCTGATTATTTTTTTCACATTACATTTTTTATAGCTGACCCTGAAAGACCTGAGACACACATGTATTCAGCCATCTAGTATAAAGCTAATACAGTAATACAGTACTTTTATCAGACAAAAAAGAGCTTCTTATCTGTTGAGAAATACAAATTTTCCTTCAAGCATGTGCACATTGTAGTCAGAAGGTGACACGACAGTCATTTGCAACCACTGTCTTTAAAGCATCTTCAAAACCAATGTGTTTGTTTATTCGAATGTTATACAGCAGAGGTTGCTGGAGAATAATGACTGAAAAAGGAAAACTGCAATGACATGTATGAAAATGCCTGTGAATAGTTTGAAACTAAATATAAAAATTATCATTGGTAATTCAAAAAGCCACCTATAATGTCAACAGTGGGGTAAAAAAGATAAAAACTGAGCAAAAGTACTAATTCAAAGAAATCTGTCTTTTCAAAATACCTTATTTTAGCAAAGTGAGATAACACCATAAAACAACAGATTAGCACACTCTTTAAAAATTTTAGAAGTTAATCTCTTCCATACATTCACTCTTTCAAAAAATATAAAATATCATGTAAAATATTATTAAGTATTGTTCATATTAATATTTTTCCTATTTTCTGTGTCTCATTTTATGTTTTATTATGTTGTGTGTGCGTGCGCGCATGTGTGTGTGTGGAGGGGATGTTGGGCAGGCTTGCATGTGTAATAATTTTGTCTTGTCATTTGGCTTTTAAATTTGTAAATGTTTTTAAATGTGAAGCACTTGTTGAAAAAAATACTTTATGAATAAAGTTTGATTTGATTTGATAAATAGTCTGCTTTTTGTGAAAAAGTGATCTAAACGGAATAAATAACAAGAATAAAATACAAAAAATTGATTTGTCTTTTCAGAAATTGATGCACGCCATGAAAGCCTGAAACGTCTGATGCAAAACTGAAGACGGTCGCTTCGGATGGGTCATTAATCTGCGCAAATAATAACTTTTAAATAATATATGTTTTTAAAAGTAATCACGTGCATTAACGCGTTGATGTTGACATTCCCTGGAAAAAAAAATCCCAGCTCGTGAGAAAATCTGCATGACAGAATGGACCAAAATATCTGTACCAGTGTGTAGAAACCTTGTGAAGATTTCCAGAAAAGGTTTAAGTTCTTTAAAATCAGACAAAAAGGTACACATTCAAGCATGTGTACATTACAGCCAGTAGATGGAAGGACAGTCATTTGCAACCTCTGTACTTTAAGCATCTTTACTAGTAGTGGAAGATTTGTTTATTCTGACATTATACAGCAGAGGGGGCTAGAGAGCAATGCCTCAAAAAAAAACTACAACGAGAAGTATGAATTTGCTGGTGAAAAGTTTGAAATGAAATAATAAAAAGCATTTAAATTTAAAAAGCAGCCGAAAGTGACAGTGCTTTGTATCTCCTTTTAAATCATATTATTTTAGCAATGCAAGATAATATTGTAGTCACAGATGAAAAGGTTCTCTTAAGCTTTTTGGAGCAATTATCTTGAGTAGAAAACAGATATATGCTTAACACCTTCCCATGATAGCACAGAAGTCTGTTTTGTTTGTGTACAAAACAAGAAAAAAATGTGTTTTGTATAGTCCTAACTGCAGAAAAAAATACCCAAGAAGCAAAGAAAACTTCTAGAACAAAAATGGAATCAAACATTGACAAAAAACTTGTGCTTAAAGGTTTTGCTTTATATACAGGTCCTTGAGAAAGTATATATAAAGTATTTGAACTTTTCAACCTTTTGCCTCATTTCAGGCTTCAAACATAAATATCATAATCATAAAGTGGAACGAAATTTATTGGATATTTCAAACTTTTTTCATAAATAAAAAACTGAAAAGTTGGGCGTGCAAAATGATTCAGCCCCTTTACTTTCAGTGCAGCAAATTCTCTCCAGATGTTCAGTGAGGATCTCTGAATGTTGACCTACACACGTGGACAAAATTGTTGGTACCCCTCAGTTAAAAAAGGAAAAACTCACAATTCTCACTGAAATCACTTGAAACTTACAAAAGTAACAATAAAAATGTATTGAAAATTAAATAATCAAAATCAGCCATCACTTTTGAATTGCTGATTAACATAATTATTTAAAAAAACAAACTAATGAAACAGGCCTGGACAAAAACCTCCAAAGAAATTAAAGGTGAACTCCAAGGCCAAGGTACATCAGTGTCAGATCGCAGCATTCGTCGTTGTTTGAGCCAAAGTGGACTTCATGGGAGACGACCAAGAAGGACACCACTGCTGAAAAACAATCATAAAAAAGCGAGATTTTGATTATTTAATTTTAAATAAATTTTTATTTGTTGTTACTTTTGTAAGTTTCAAGTGATTTCAGTGAGAATTGTGGGTTTTTCCTTCTTTAACTGAGGGGTACCAACAATTTTGTCCACGTGTGTAAATGACTGATGATGAAAATTAGAATCCGCCTGTGTGAAATCAAGTCTCGTTTAAAGCGCAGAGAGCATCATGAAGAACAAGGAACACACCAGGCAGGTCCGAAATACTGTTGTAGAGAAGTTTAAAGCTAGATTTGGATACAAAAGATTTTAAACATCCCAAAGAGCACTGTGCAAGCGATTATATTGAAATGGAAGGGGTATCAGACCACTGCAAATCTACACAGAGCAGGCCAAGAGTCTAAACTTGCAGCTCAAACAAGGAGAAGACTGATCAGAGATGCAGCCAGTCTGGATGAACTACAGAGATCCACAGTTGAGGTGGGAGAGTCTGTCCATAGGACAACAATCAGCCGTATACTGCACAGATCAGGCCTTTATGGAAGAGGGGCAAGAAGAAAGCCATTTCATAAAGACATCCATAAAAAGTGTCGCTTAAAGTTTGCCACCTGGGAGACACACCAAACATGTGGAAGACGGTGCTCTGGTCAGATTAAACGAAAGTCCAACTTTTTGGCAACAATACAAAATGTTATGTTTGAACATAACGTTTGTTCATCACCCTGAACACACCATCCCTACTGTCAAACATGGTGGTGGCAGCATCATGGTTTAGGCCTGCTTTTCTTCAGCAGGGACAGGGAAGATGGATGGAGCCAAATACAGTACCATTCTGGAAGAAAACCTGATGGAGTCTGCAAAAGACCTGATACTGGGACGGACGATCTAAAACAAAGTAAAACCTACAATGGAATGGTTCAAGAATAAACATATGCAGGGGTTAGAATGGCCAATTCGAAGTCCAGATCTGAATCCAATCTAGAATCAAAACTGCTGTTCACAAACGCTCTCCATCCAACCTCACTGAGCTCCAGCTGTTTTATAAGGAGGAATTGGGCAAAAATGTCAGTCTCTCGTGCAAAACTGATGGCCATACCCCAAGCGACTTACAGCTGTAATCGCAGCAAAAGGTGGCGCTACAAAATATTTCTCAACCTAATATAATAGCTGAATAGTTTTGCACGCCTAATTTTTCCGAAAATAGTTAATACTTTCACAAGGCACTGTACCTAAAAAAATGTTTAAAATGTTTTACTTTGATACACAAGTGTCACATGTATACAAAAATATACACTGTTCAAATTGGATGTTTGTATTTATACTTTTGTAATATAAAGATGTAAATAGACTTCATGTTTTGGATTTGCTGCTGCACGTCTAAAAGCATCATCTGTAACTCATATTGCATTTACTGTAACTTAATTCACCATTTCCAAGGTATCAGAACGTAAAAATAAATCTTACAGAAGTTTTTGTTAATATTTAGGATTTCAAGTGTAACTACTTTAAACCTGAAGTAACTAAACATGAGATCAGACAGGTGAAATACAGCAGTTTTATTTGAAAAGAAAAAAAAAAAAATTCAGTTAATACATTGAAGCACTGGAACAAGCCACTGTGACATTGCAAAATACCACTAAAAAAAAAAAAGATGCAAATTTAAGAAAAGCAAAACTTGAAGTGATTCAGTTAAAAAGGTCAAGAATTGAAACAGGAGGGGAGCATATTTACACCACGACAAAGTTTCCCTTGTCTCTACAAAACAAAGCGAGTACGAGGCCTCCTCATTCTAGACGTTAAAAAAAGGTATTACAAACAGGCATTTTTAAAAGAACAAGCCTTTGATGTCCAATGCAAGTTTTATTTTATCAAAAGACAGTAGTCTTTAAAAAAGGCACCACTGAAGGCGATGAATCATACAATCCATCCTACAAGGTGGCAGCCGCTTTACACAAGACAACCAACATTTTTTTTGTTTGTTTTCTATGCTGTGGAGATGAATAATTAGCTGCAGAAGAGTCAAGGAAGCAAGAGCACAATTAGTAAGTGAGCTTTTACACAACGGACAGTTTGAAGGAAATGGACTGGTAGTGAGATTTCTGTACAAAGTGGCGAGTGAAGTGAAGCGACCCTGTTGCTGACAGAAGCTATTCTGCTGGTATAATAGTTCTCCCTGCAGAATAAAGACAGCACCAGAGTTCACAGCACCAGAAAAGTTTGTATTTCCGCAAAGCATTAACAAAAAAACCCATTATAATTCAAAGTGGGTAAAAAGGCGCACACCCGGACATTCCAGAAACATATTTTTGATTACGATAGACATGGACATTTCATTGTTCCCCCTTTCTGAAAAAAAATCCTATCACTGGAATTAAAATGGGCAAAAAGAAAAACCAATACATTCAAGAACCTAAATTCATAGCTTTTAATTTGAAGGAGCAGCAAATTTCAGTGAGCTGAAACTGTGGCCACACTTTAAAAATGCTGGTGAGTAGACAGTAATGTGTCTGCTGCTGAGATGAAAAATTACTCCCTGCTTTGTGCTTCAGTGTCAACCAATATCAAAGACTTTCTTAGCTACAAAAAAGAAATGAAACCCAAAGAACCCCCCAAACTCAGTAGGTTTGTACTAAAGTGGTCCTCCCTCCAGAGTTCATATGTGAAGATAAAAGAGGAAAAAAAATACAAACTATGTGAACTAAACCTGATATATTAAACTTTATAAAATTTAAAACCCTCACTGGTTTAGGCAGAAGCCATCTTCATCCCCGGCAGACCTATGCCAAGTCATACAAAAGAGGAGAGACCTCACTGCTGTCATGAGACTGTCTAAAGATGGTGCAATAACATTATCTTGACTTTTAAATATGGCATGCTTCATTCTCCTTGTGCGCCCCCAGACATCACACTTTCTCCCTTTTTCCTTAGTCAAAAAACGTACTTTGGCTTTGAGACTTAACTCTCATGTATAAAATCTCACTGCAAGTTGCAAAACAATGGCAATGAAGGAGAAGAAGGAAGGAAGTGGGGATAAAAAGACAATGTTTTTTTTAAGTATAAAAACTGTAATAAAGGTGTATTTTTAAAGGGCCTACTTTTTTCACCTTTGGTTGTTTTTTTATGCACTTCTAGGTCCTTCAAAAATGTATTTAACAAGACAAGTTTCATTCATCAACTATCCATGCACAATAGTTTATGAAGGTTTGATAGCATATGTAACCTATGGTCTATGTAGAGGGTCAAAGTAGAGGAAAAGCCAGAGAAGATTTCTGTCGGATTGAGTGGGATTTTTTTCCCAACACACGGACTCACAGGCATCCCTGATTTTGGTCTGACGAGTGTGTTTGTGTGTGTTTGTGTGTGTGTGTGTGAGTTTGCATTCTACTCTTGTTTTTAAGCATTTTGGGGGGGCTTTTTCCTCTCTTTGATCAAACCCTCTGGTGTGTTGAGCAAATGCTCTGACATTATGGAAGCACAGCAATGAACACGGAGCAAACATGTTATGATGGCTATACATCGTATTTACAGCAAGTGAGAACTCAGATTAAAAAAAAAAAAAAAAAAAAAAAAAAAGACTCTGACAAGGTCGTCCTTACCATTCACAACATTACAGGGCAGAGGGACAAGTACATAAGGAATATCACAAAAAGGTTATACAAAAAAAATTACTGCTTGAAATTTGGAATGAAATTCTAAATTTGGTGTGCTTTATGATTAAAACCATTTTAAAGAAAGTGGGCACTTACAGTGAAATCTGTGACTAAACTCAGTGACAATAGGAAGAAAGAAGTTGTTTATTCTGCAGAAACTTTTCTAGAAATTGAAAGTTGATTTTAATCCAATCCAAAAAGATTTGAAAGTAGTTTGTGTTTTGGCAGAGCAGTGAATGGTGTCTAAGGCCTTTATAAAAACAAGAAAAAAAAAAAACAAGTGGTTCTCCTCAGTGGTGGCACTGTGATGAAGGTTGAAGTAATGGAGAAAAAAAAAAAAAAAAAAAAAAAAAATCTGTATTTTAGGCCAAACGTGTGCTGCTGCAGCAGGAGAGTCTACATAGATTCACCGAGGGAATCGTCATCCTCCAGAGATAAGGGCAAGTAGAGATCCTGAAAACGGAGACAACAGTGATCTGAGCATCAGGAACGTGTTCAGAAATAAAAAAGTTTAAGGAGAAACGGTACCTTCTGCTTGTTGTTCAGGCCTGGACTAGTTGGGGTGGATGTGGGGGAGTTCTTGGACATTGGGGTGGAGATCTGGCTGCTGGAGCCTGTCCCATTGGCTGAGAGTGACAATACAGGAGAGGACAGATGAAGGAGTAAAAGATGAAGTCAGCTGTGTATCTTAAACAATGCACAAGACAATTCAGCCCTTTATAGGAGTCAGTCCATCATTGTAGCCTCACTTGGCAACGAATAAAGCCAGACTGGAGCTCCAGCTCTACTGAACCCATGAGTTCTGTTTGTCAGTCCACACTTTATTCACAGACTCAGTGTTGCGTCTCGTTGCTAGGGTTTTCTCAGTGTGGGACATTGTGCTTGCATTTTGGAGCAGTGTGAGGTGATGTCGCCGTGTGTGTTAAAACACTTTAAAAAGGCTTTTTGTTCATGAAGATGAAAGGAAGCCTGGAGACTCTAAACCAGATGGCCAGTCTCAGTTTATGCCAACAAGCACTGAATACAACAAGAGGAAAACGCCTCACTGTCACACAAGGAGAAGAAACACGCTAAAACTGTTTGATTTTTAGAAACTAGGACTGTTAAAAATAAGACTGTGCACTTAAAGGAAAAAAGTGCAGGAGTTTTGATCAGTCATCACATTCTGAGAGCTGAAAGATAAAGGAACGTTTCCCTCAGCGCACAGGAAAATTCCCTCGATTCTTCCATCTTTTCTGACATTTTTTCTTCCAACTTCATGGAATTAAAATGGGAAACAAGACACATACAAGTCTCAGGCTTAAAAGACTAAAAACCATTTGGTCATTTAGCAGATATTTTTTTGGGAAGTTTAATTTTTGTTAAAAATGTAAAATACATTTTAAAAAACATCTGGTAAATGGTAATAAAGAAAAAGTCAGGAAATTATAATTGAATTATTTTAAAACACGTTGCCATTAGCAGGTGAGTAAGACGTTTCCTGTGCCATGACCCCATTATCAGGATCCATGACCCCCCCAGCTTCCAGATACATAAATAAAGCTCAAACAGTTTCCTCCCTGATATTTTAAATGCCCATATGCTATTTACTGTCAATCATCCCCCATCAAACCTCCAATAACAGGATTCTGCAGTCCTTTAGTAGACAATCATTTGGTTTCTTTACTCCTATTTGCTCCAAAAGTGAATTACAAAGCTACTAACAAGTAGCATCTGTTAAAAGATGTAAAAGCTCTTTAAAGCCAGCAGCAGAATCTCAATGATCTGCTGCCTCCTGGATATTGTCACGCTCAACTCCCCTGCCTGTCTGACAAACAGCTCAGAGCTGTTTCAGTAGCTTTTGTTTACTTCTGTTTAATTCATATCGCTTTGTAAAAGGGACATCAGACTGCATTGCAACTCCGATTACAGAAGCACAAAAAAGACAAATTTTAAATTACTTTCTTCTTGTGTGTAAAAGAATTTGTGTCTTAGGAATAAAAAGATCCAGCTTTAGACTATGTGATAAAATCTTGCTGAAAAGAAATCTGACTTATGTATTCAAACAAATGTTTGTGGGAACAAAAAAATATCACCAAAAAAAACCAATCCTCATCGGACATTAAATACCCACTCCAGCCATCTATTGTAAAAGCGATCCCAGTGGTTTTTTTTTTATTATGATTATGCAGTTTTAACCAAAAATCAATGTGTTTTTTTAGGAAATAGTTTCTGCAGAGTGGCAGCAGCCCAACAGAAATTCACCTGAGTTGTGGGCAGGAATGTCGGTGCGGAGTAAGTCGGCCCCCATTTCCCATCATCCCTTTGTTTAGCATCATCTCCCGCTAGCTTACAGCCGGACAGTTTCTAAGCTAGATGCCAGCTGGGATGAGAAAATTAACACATCCATGGATCCATTTGTCTACAAGTGGATGCATCCAAATGGAGTGGAGCAGGGAGCTTGTGGAGCTGCTGATTGTAGATTCTACATCACAGCTACATGCTTTTACAAATAGTTTTTTTTGTCACAGAAATTTGATTAAAGAAAAATTTTACCTTAGTTTCTCTACATTTGTCCTCCATCTTGAGAAAAATGCCCCAAGAACATATTGAAAAACATATTTTTCATTGAAGTGGGTCTTTAACCAAGTCAGTCATCTCTTTTCATACATTATTGAATAGGAATAATCCCACAGACCTCACCATCCCCCTTAGACAAAGGTCAAAGGTGAGCTCCATCCCTCTACTTTCATATCTGATGTTCTATTCACTTTGTATTGAGCCCCATTGTTATCCTCATCCTTTGATTTTTTTTTTTCTTTTTTTTAATAAGGCGTGCTCATTGTCAGCAGTCAGTGAAACTGTGCTCAGGAGAATAGACTCACTGGATTCAGTGGGTGACTTGCTGCGTTTGATGTGACCAGGACTCTTCACTGAACCACGTGGGGTTTTGGGTCCCTTCATCACCCGGCATTCTGTCAAAACAATGTCATAGAAAGATCTTTATTGTCAAAATGGAAAAACAAGCTTCAAACACTTCCGTCTTTTTGGAAAATGTATCCATCAGTCAGACGGCAAAGCAAAACTTCATATGCATTTATATTTGTACTACATAAAACCATTATATTCTGAGGCAGTGTTTTTCATATTAGTAGACATGCTCCAGACACTGCTGCACCCCTCCAAAAGCTTGCTGTGCGTTTGTACTGTCAGGCAGTTTCCCTCCCCCTCCCTCCTCTTCCTCTTTGGATGCTAATTATACTGTCTGTCCTCCCTCCATCGCCTGGGATCTCACCGCATTCATCTTCTTCCTCTTAACCTTCACAGACATCACCGCATACAACCGTGCATTTCTTTGCCATTGTTTGGGAGGTGTGCCACCATCACTCCTGCAGACTGGCGGCCTCTCTGATCGGCTCTGTAGTCTCAAAATAGTCTGGACTCTCGCGTCTGTTGCAGAAACCATGGCTCCAACGAGGAGCCATGTGCTTTGTCTCAGACTGATCAATTTTAAAGCAACATTTGCATACAGCTAAAAAAGATGTTCTTTTTTTACACAAAGACATTTTTTGCATTAAGAGATTCTTTTTCCCCCCAGAGATTTTTCTCGGCTGAGAAGTATTATGGAACGCAGTTGACATAAAATGCCATTATGATGCACTGCTTTGCCGAGGCCAACTCGGATGTCAGGATGCACCATTTAAAGTGGCATTGGCCCGGAGGTCATTACAGACTACATCAAATCATTTAGTTCTTGTCCACCGAGGATACATGCAGAACGGAAAGGACGAATCATTAAAAGGTAAAAAAGGCAGTGCATCTCTATGGCAAAGACAATAGCTGGAAACAGCCTCAATTCTGTGATGTGTTCAGATTTAAGGATCTGGAAAAGATGCTGCAGCGGAGAAGAAGAGGTCTTCAGGTGGAAGTAGGTTGTTAAAAATAGGCTTTTCAGGTCTGCTGAGAGCACAGATTCAGGGAGAGGATTGGTTTCACCGTTTCTTTCCTCCACTTCTCAGCAGTATCAGCTGCAGCAGATCAGCTGGCCTAAACCTGTCAGTAAACGGATTAAAGCTCCTATTTTCCTGCTTTTTTCCATCCCCACTGCTGGCTGCTGATAACACTCCTTTCACAATATTCATCTCACACCGTTTGTCAGGCTCCTTCCCACGTGGCTCTTTTTTGTTCCGACTCTCCTCTGAATATTAATATCCAGTTTGCCTGACACTTTAGTTTTGATTCTGAGACTAGGACAAGTCTGTGTTTGCCATTTAAAGTTATTTTCAAAGTGCTGCATTGATATGTGTTCAATTCATACAGACATTAAAACTTACAATCTCACACACAGGATTTTTTTTGGGGGGGGGGATTGGTTCTACATTACCATTCTCATCCAGAGAGAAGTCGTCCTGTGCGTAGCGGAACTTTTCTGGTCCACATGCAATGAAAACATCATCTTCCCCAAAGAAATCCTGAAGGCAGGTAACCTGAGAAAATAGAACATTCAACACCTGAGGATCACATGATGGTAGAAAAACTTCTCTTACAGTAGTGCCAACATAGGAAACCTCTCATACTTTCGTGAAGGCAGAGACACTTAGAGAGTCAAACATGGAACCCTTCTCGAATGCTCATCCTGGTCAAATTTTGATACAATAGAACACCTTATTCTGACTAAATATTATCTGAATATTATTAAAACTGTTAGATTAGAGATTTAAGAACAAATCTGTAAAATTCCAAATTTTTTGGTAATAGCCATCATTAAACTGTCTCTTACATCCCAACCTCCCGGTAACAACAGTAGCAGTGAAATTGAACAATTTTCTACAAAAGGGGAAAGAAAAAAAAGGGATTCCAGCCTGTTAAAAAAAAATAATTTGCCATTAACAGAATGCATATTACCTTTATAGTCTATTAAAATAAAGAGTTCTGGAATTGTCTTTAAGGAACTTTCTGTTGCTGAAAGGAGTTGTAACATTGTAGCATCAAGTACAAGAGGTTTACATCCAGAATAATTTAAATTAAGTTGTCCCATCATTTCCTCCATCTGGAGAAGGATTTGATTCTAGCTAAACTACTCAGAACAGTCCATTTGCGTGATTAGATCAGAATCAAACATTTACGGACATAAGTGATTCATTGTCACAGCAGAGGGACAATATCAGTCCTTTGTAGAAAATATATATATATATAAATTAAGTGCAATAAATAAGTGCTGGTAAGTGTTCTTGGCCAGTACCGGTTTTTGCTTTGATCCGGCAGGATATTCAGATAGAAATTTAAATGCTTAAAAATTTTTAGAAGCAACAATTCTTGCGTTTTACACAGACTTAACCTTTGAAAACTAAAATCAAGTCCTATTCGTGTTAAATGGTTATTATTGACTTGTTTCTATTACTACATTCCATTAGTGATTCTTTTACACATAAGATCTCTTTTTGGATGTTTTAAGATTACAGAAAAATACAAATATATGAAATTAAATGCAGTTTATCTTGTTTAAATAAGAATTAAATGTGCTTAATTTGTGTATTTTTATGCTATTTTAACCTTTTCACAACTTTAAAGATTTAGAAAAAAAATTGAAGACATTTGAAATCAGATTATTTTTATTTTAAATGCCATTTAACAGCATTTCCCAATGTCCCGGAAAACTGGGAACTCGTAGAGCTTAAAAATTCTTGTTTGGATCTGAAAATGTTTAGGGTCTAATTTGTTGACCACTGAAACTTTGGGCTGTTTGAGGCTTTTATGGTTATACATTTTCACAGATTAAATACCTTTAGAGCCACTGGCTTTATGCAACAAAACTCAGACAAAAGCACAACAAAGAAAACCAAAGAGATGATAATACCACATGTTTACAGTACGGCTTAAATGGTTTGACTTCCTCCCCTCAGTCTTTTCACTCTATAGCAGCTGTTGAAACAATAAAGTCTACTTAGCGGACAGATGTCTTTGGCCCACAGCTTCTCCTGAACACTCCATTATGAAGCACAGACACGCCTATTAAAGCCATTCAGCTAAAAGCTTTCTCCTGCAGATGAGATTTGTTATGTCTTTCAATGGGATTTACAGCTTTCCCTTTCAAAACAGGTTCAACTTTATTCATTTTAGTCATTTGCAGATCCACTGTACTGTTCAGTCCTAGCTTCATCTGCACTCGACAGGAATCAAGATGCATCCTTTGTGATGCGCATCCAAACTATGAGCTGCAGATAATTTGAGAACACCCCACCCAACAGCTGCCATGCTGCTTCTGGATCCTGCTAGACAAGCTAAAACCGTGTGTGGTGGTGACTTGCTGGCGTGGCATCCAACAGCTGTACCCCAGAGACACTTTACCTCAGAACTCCCCGGATACAGGCCTGCCAGATCTCTGCTGACCCAAAGAGATGTTGCTTCAACTCCTGGGAGGAAAATCTAATCGTTTCAGTCTAATTCAAAGGTTATAAATTGCGGTTCTTGTGTGTATTCATTATCAAGAGATTGGATTTAACTTGCTGTCATTGAGTTAAACTGTTATGTGGCTACAAGAGCGCCTGGCAGTTAATGCATAAATGGAAGCATCAGGAAATGCCCCCCCCCCTTGCAGGACAAACCCATGGAGAACTGGAGATGAAAGACAGTGGTGCATGTATTAAAAGATTGAGACAAAAGATCTGATTAAAGGGATCAAATGTTCATCCAGACTACCATCGTATCTAAATCTTTTAATCTATACTTAAAAAGTTAGGATCCTGAGCGACTTAAACTAAACTGTTGAGTAATTATTGATGGATTTCCAGACAAGCATGCGTACTTGCATTTGCCCAGGTCTGCCCATGAATGGTTCTTCATAAAACAAATTAGACATAAATCTGAGTGTTGCAGAACCCCTTGACTCCAACTCCAGAGATGAGTAACTGATTCCAACCAGACATCTTCTGTTCATCCAAAGAAAACCCATCTCATTTATACGTCAATATTGGACTTTTACCAAGAAGTCCAGTTTGTCCGTGTCTGGAAGGGAATGTAAAATGTGAGCATCTCAGCATCAGGGAGGACAGTCTGGGAACACCTGGTTGCTGCGGTTTAAACTGCATCTGGCAGCTGTCAAATGAAATCGACATGAGATTTACCAAAGCCCCCAAAATTTCCCAAGCATTTCACATCGTTCTTACATCCAGAGAAGCTGCTGAACTTCATTAAAAAATAAAAATAAAAAAAATCTAGACTTTAGGGTGCCCCCCCTCAATTGATCCATCCCTAATCTTTCCCTCAGCAGCTGTCGGAACAACATGACCGCATAATAACTGAATTATTCAAAGTTATTGCAGCTACTCTCTGCTCCATTAAACACTTACCACATATTTTATTACTGCAATGGATGATGGGTCAAATAAACAGACTAGGGTGATGAATGAGATCAGCTTCTGTCAACTAAGTTTTCATTTAAATGATTTTATAAATTAACTAGCAAACAAAGTCAAGAGTTCAGTTCAGGCATCTCTTCTTTAAAACGGCTTCATTATGAAGGTACACCCGGCCTTCTCTACAGAAAACAAGGGAAAAGATTAGATAAGGAGTATCACATTTTTTTTTAAATTAAAGCTGCACAAATAAAGTATGACAATATGTGAAAGAAGACATTTTTGGTCCAACAAAAAAGTTTTTGTTTAGAAGCAGGAAGCACCTTTTCAGATGACACAGCTGGCTTGTATTGACTCCTGCTCATTTTTTCAGAAGCCTGCTCACAGCTGAAATGAATGCACCATTGAGGATTTTCAAAGGGAGATTTCATAACTGTGGTTTTGCCTCTGCAAACTCACTACTGTCCCAAAATGTTTTGCACTTCAATGGGTGAAACTCCAACAACCCACACGCTGTGCTTTCTTCACGTCAAGGTCATAAGGAGGTGCGGGCCTGATAACAGAGCATGTAGCAGGAGAAAATGTCTCTTAGAGAAATTCTAGAGTAAACACAAAGGGAAACTAGTATTCCTTAATCCCAAAACCCACAGCTTTAATAAACAGTTCTTTTACGAAGTTAGGCGTTTCCTCGCAGATTCAAGCACTGTTTTGCAATTAAATCTGGAGGATAAAAGTCAATTTCAGTGAATTGCCTTTCAAAAACTGTACTGCTTTCACTGCTGTGACCTCTGATGCAACACCGCTTTTACATTTCCATGAGGGTGCAGTGGATGCATTTGGGGAACAGATGAGCCCCTTTGAGTGATATCTGGAGAGTCATGAGCAGCAGCTGGTGTCTGGTGCTGCTTCAGCCCCCAACCCTCCCCTCGCCACGGAAGCAAGCTTTCCATTTGGCCGACTGATGTGGTTTTAGCTTTTATTAAATTTTGCTTCATCTTCCCTCCAGGTCATGCTCAGTTGTTGACATGATGTTCATGCAGGAAATCAGAGCTGTTTGCAGACTCATGCATTGATAGCGGTGGGGGCCGCCATGAAGAGATTCTTGTCTGCATAAAAAGCTTACCCTGGGGACCACACCCCTCTATGAGCCAGATCTGCTTCCACTAGTGTGTAGGCTCACATGTGAGATGTGGAGGCTGTGAGCTCCTTACAAAAAATATGCAGCAGAGCAGGTAAAACTCAATGCAAAGAGCCCACTCAGCGCATTACAGACACAGTCATGAATTGAATCCGTTGCAGTAAGCTTATTGCCATGACAACCGCTTCTTTGGCAAAGGAGACTGCAAGAGCTCTGATAACCAGGATTATTTTCCTCTAAAAGACATTTTTAGACAAAAAAAAATTTTTTTTAAGAGAACATTTTTTACTGAGGTTGTCAGAAGAAAACATTTCTGTTCTCTTAAAGACAAACAGACGGACGATGCTCCTAAAGCATCACTTTCTTCCCTGATTTGAAACCTTTAAAATCTATTCAGGTAAGTCTCATCTTTAAGAGGAAAATGCAAAATCTTAGCATAAATAATTCTAAGATTCATGGATAAACAGAATATTTTAAATCCAAAGCAGAGCTCAAGCTCCCTCCCGGTATACCAATCAGGGAGTATAAAATGGCTTCCAGCAATTAAGTGGTCTTTAGAAGCAAGATGAGCAAATGTTCTGGGTTTTTTTTTTCTTTTTAAATAGACTTGGCGACTAATTACCCCCATCAGTGGAAACAAAACGATCCCCCGTTTTGCCGTAAGAATGAAATCCCTGAACCCCACTATTCCCTCATCAAACTGAAAGGAAATCAGCATTTGAGAGGAGAATGGGTGTGATTTAATCCACAACAGAGGCAAGGAGAGTCTGTGCAGCGCTGAACACCGGCCACAGAGCAGCCATTTTACAGAAATTTAATAAACTAAAAAATATCTTGATTTTTTTGTTACAAAGTGCACGTGCAGGTTTGATTTGCTGTCTTGTCTCAGTGAAGAAATGCCTACAGATGAACAGAAGACTTCACGGGCTTGCATAAATACTGAACTCTCCCACCCACTTCAGGATGTGGTATCTGACAGACCGGTCCACACCAGCTGGGCTCTCTTTGTGCCTGAGATGTGGTCTCCTAGCAACCAGTAACCAGCAGCTATCACAGCGGAATGGGGAAGAGGACCGGAGCAGAGTCTGGGAGGGATGGGGCACTGCATCTACAATACTACCTCAGACCTCCACCTCACAGAGCGGTTCAGCAAAAAGAGGGCAAAAAAATGTGGAGTGTCCCACATTCGTTGGACACTAACACACAGAATTACCATGATAAACTGCTGATTATACAATAACATTGAAATGACAAATGAATTAATATCCTGTGAGTGAATTTCTTTGAGGAATAGCTCATCAAAAATGTATGACAAAGAAATTAGCACAAAGTGACATAAGGGGATTACAGTCCAGCAAGGGTTTTTGTAAAAAGCCATTTTAAGACCTGGACTGGCAGACTGTACCCCTGAGAGAGCATTAAAATCTAATCCCCACGTCCCCGTCTATCAATTCAGAGCACCTCCCCTCAGACATACGACTCTGGACTGGATACAGACGCCAAGAGCAGGACAAAATGGAAACAACTAGAATACAAGTCTACCCCCAATGGAGAATACACCAACATTTAACCATATCAAAGAGGAACAGATGTCCACGCCCTCACATGCTTTTACAGCAAAAGCTGACCCCCACCACTTTTAATTTGTACTGAATCACAGCAGTCTGGAGAGTTTTTGAAGCATGCTGGGAAGCACAAGGCAGAGAGAGAGAATAGTGAAAAAGTGCAACAAGGATCTGCATTTACATGCAATCTACATTACATTTGGTGATGCTTTATTTTAGGGTCAACAAGGTCACTTATGAAACTACCATCTGAGAATGAAGTGCTACTACCGGAATGCATACTTTGTCATTGTTCACTCTGCTGTATTTGTAGCAAAGCATGTGCTTTTAGCCTTGCTTACTTGCTAAAAAAACAAATCTGTAGCAGTAAAAGAATAATTAAAAGTTATTTTCTACATGCTTCTTTTTAGCTTTGCATAATTTCATTGGTCCTAAAGCAACAGCTGTTGCCTTACGTCAACTTTTCAAAATTTACTTTAAAGGGCCTAGATCACGCAAAATTAACTGAGCTTTTAAGTGTATTATATTGTTGATTCCTCACAAAAAAAATAGCCTTGTGGCTACACGGTGGCACAGTGGTTAGAGCTCTTGCCTCACTGAAAGAAGTCCCGACTTCAAACAGTGTCACTTATGGGGGACCTTTGTGTGGAGTTTGCATGTTCTCCCCGTGCATGCGTGGGTTTTCTGCGGGGATTCCGGCTTCCTCCCACCGTCCAAAAACATGCTTCATAGGTTAATTGGTAACTCTAAAATTGTCCCTAGGTGATTGTGGTGATTGTGGCCCCTGCAACACACTGGCGACCTGTCCAGGGGTGTCCCCTGCTTTCGCCCATGAGTGGTCGGGTTAGGCTCCGCCACCCCTGTGACCCCGAAAGGAACAAAACAGGTATAGAAAATAGATGAAAACAACCCCAAAGAGGTATTTTGCTCGATTCACACGTCACTGAACATTTCTCTAAAACCATGCTCTCTGAGCACCAGCCCCTTCCAATCGACAAAACCGACAGGGTCCTCACATTATGACATCACTAAATGAGAACACCCCCTTCCAGGAAGAGTCTGCGCTGCCAGCACCCCAACCCAGCCTAACACACACCCCCACTTTCTCTGCTAAGTCAGTGCAGAAGTCGCGCTTTCATTTTATATGCACATCTATTTTTAGAAAAGGTCGGATGTTTTTTTTCCTTGGCAAACCGCAGAAATGCTGCCGAGGCCGGATCTAGACAGACGTCGCAAAATGCCCTCAAGGAGCAAGGCAGTGCCTCCAAGATCGAGTCGTCTTACTTATAGGTAGGAGAGCTCACAAAAATAACATCCATTTTATAGAATATTTGTTCTTTTGTGTGCCAAAGGTAAAAAATTATCATATTTCTGAAAATAGTAAGGCTTATGAATACCTTGACATAGGCCCTTTAAATTTAAACTTTGAGGCTGCTGTGATTAAGAAAACTTGCAAAAAAGATTTTAAAAATTGCCAACACAGCAGCCACTCTTGCTAACCAACTGGTTTCAACATGAATAAGCTCTTGAGAGCAGCAAACTGTAAAAACCGCCGTTTCTGCTCTTTGTTCAAAATGATCAATTCATCAAAAAGCAATAATCAGCACCACATGATTACAATGTATCCTCTTGTAGCTTGTTGAAGCAGAAGGAGGGCACAAACTATTGGCCAAAAAGCTCTTTGTCCTAATGTTTTGTTACATAAAAAAGTTTAATTGTTCCATTATACCAAGACTTACAACAATGAGACGATTGTTTTTCAATTTGTTTATGCTCAACTGCATACAAGAACTAAAGATGCAACAGTGTGGTTCAGGAAGAATTAAAAAGCATCTACACTTACTGGCCTGACACACCCGCCAACTGCTGGTCAACACAAATTTTTCAGTCAATCACATGGCAGCAATTCGATGCATTTAGGTTCGTAGACATGGTCAAGACTGTCTGCTGCAGTTCCAACCAAGCATCAGAATGAGGAAGAAAGGTAATTGAAGTAACTTTAAAAGTGACGTGGTTGTTTGTGTCAGATGGCCTGGTCTGCATATTTCAGAAACTGTTGATCTAGTGGGATGTTCACCCACAACCATCTCTAGGGTTTACATAAAATGGTGCCAAAAAAAAAAAAAAAAAAAAAAAAGCGCAGCAGTTCTGTTGGCAGAAATGCCTTGGTGATGCCAGAGGTCAAATGAAAATGACCAGATTGGTTCCAGTTGAAAGAAAGCCAACACTAAAAAGAGCATCTCTGAACACACAACACGTCCAACCTTGAGGCAGATGGGCTACAGCAGTAGAAGAACATATCGGGCGCCACTCCTGTCAGCTAAGAAACAGGAAACTGAGGCTACAATTCACACAGGATCACCAAAATTGAACAAAAGATTGTAAAAACGTTGCCTGGTCTGATGACTCTATATCTGCTGCCACATTCAGATGTTAGGGTCAGGATTTGGCGTCAACAACATGAAAGCATGGATCCATCCAGCCTTGTATCAACGGTTCAGGCTGGTGGTGGTGTAACGATGTGGGGGATACTTTGACACACTTTGAACTTCTTAGTACCAACTGAACATGGTTACAACACCCTGAGTGTTGCTTCTGACCATGTCCATCCCTGTATCACCACAGTGTACCATCTTCTGATGGCTACTCATGTCATAAGGCTGGAATCATCTCAGGCTGGTTTCTTGAACATAACAGTTCACTGGGCTCAAACGGCCTCCACAGTCATCAGATCTCAGCCCACCTATGGGCTGTGGTGGAACAGGAGTCGGCATCATGGATGTTCAGTCAACAAATCTGCAGCAACTGTGTGATGCTGTCATGTCAATCTGGACCAAACTCTCTGAGGAATGTTTCTAAAACCTTTTTGAATCTATGCCACCAAGGATTAAGGCAGTTCTGCAGGAAAACAGGGGCCTAACTCAGTACTAGCAAGGTTTACCTAATAAAGTTGCTGATGAGTGTACATTGCAATTTGGTAAATCTTTTCTAAGTCTGCACATGACACAGATGGAGTTGGGGACAAGTTGTAATGCCATCGCTCATGCTCTGGACAGTGAATATCCTTTCCATTTAGAACTCTCGGCAATATTGCAGGGACATCTTTGTCTAATTATACATTTGACTTTTTTAAAAAGCCAGAAAAAATTACTTTGTAAAACTAAAATTCTTCTGTTTCACTGAAATACAAGTCTGTCCTTTAAAACTAACTAAATGGGTATTATCTCAATGGGACAGTCTGGAAGAGATAACCTGGTCTAAAACAATTGGGTATAAAGCTTTTCATATTTAAACTTTACCTGTTTTATTGAAGTTAAACACTCAATAAAGTGTTCAACTTTACATTTAGGTCCAACCCTGCAGTTGAATATCTGTACAGTGTCCTGAATTTTTACCAGTAATATTCTCCAGAACAAAAGCAGCCGAAGTCGTCATTGATGTCCAAAACCACAAGACAGACTCCTGTTGCAGTCTCAAAGGCTGTAGACAATGAGGTTTTCAATAACAGAAGTGTCTCTAAACAGCATTCTTTTTGACCTGCCACATCACTGTTGACTGAGGTTAACAACAAACACTGGCTCCATTTTCTCCCTTTGCATTTACAGGTACATAGTTTTCCATTTCCTATAATACTTCTCTGTGCATTGTCCAGTGAACATTCATGAATTGTCCACAATCCCAACATCATTTTTCCTTTGAAGCTGCTTTGTTTGCATGCCATTTTAAACCAGCTTTATCCCAATCTCCTGATAACAAAAAGCTTTTTGAAAATAACCAAGCCACTTCACACATCTTTCACCATGATTTGACAGACGTGACTTACCTGTTTACCATCCAGTGTGTAGATCCTCTTGACCACGCCGCTTTCGAGCTTGATGGCCTCTGTGATGTCTGTGAGCACCTGCTCGAAGGAGTGCGCCGTCTTCTTGTTGAGCAGGACGCGGACGGCTTTGCGCGGCTTGACGCCGCTGCGCATCACTGTGACCAGCTTGGGCCGAACAAACTCCTTGTTTTCTCTGGGCTCGCTGGCAGCCTTGGCTGCTAAAGACTGCATGTTCTTCTGGCTTGCTGAGGCCTTCACATTCACAGACCAGTTGGGGTTGACATTCTTTGTGTAATCGACTTTCTTGTAGAAGTTCTCTGAAGCACAAACATAGCTCTCCCCTGTGGTAAACAGAATGGGTTAGTGTTGTAACTCAGCCATTTGACACCAGAATCACTTAGCAACTTTTGACCTTTAGATACCAATGCACCCAGAGGGGAAATTGTGTCTTCAGTTCTGCACCCTTTTATTCTTTAAACAAAACCTATTTAGTCTACACTTAGTTTTTAATTTAGCAAGTGTTAGACTTGTATTCAGTAAAAGGCTCAGATAATCTCAAGTGTTTCAAAAAACATCAGGGAACAGTTATTACCCATGGACCATCAGGCTCCTAAATGATGCATTCCAAACGCCATGACTTTTTAAATATATTTATACAACTTTTGCACTGCTTTTATACTAATCTTATATGTTTGTTACTCCAGATGCACGTTGACATGATGGCGGCCTTTACTTTTGTCATGTTCCTTGTATGATAACAACGAAGCATTTTATTCGATTTAAACAAAATCAACCAAAGCTAAAACTTCTGTTATTTTTGATCCTCGGTGCAAAACGTCCATTCTCTCAATAGTAGATAGAACAAGATGAGGTCATCAATAGAGATGTACAAAAATCTAATGCTAACCCAACTGCAATTTCACACAAAGATTGTAGCAAGATCGTACTGTAACTGTATTTCTGCGCCAAAGTAAATCAGAAATGCAGACTTTACAAATAACAATAGCTAGAGTTTTCGTATGTGTGGCATTCAAACTTCCTATAATCTATGTTTGCTTCGCCTTCAACCCTAAATGATGCATTTGTAACGGAAATACTGATCTTTAATATATTTTTTTCTTTAAAAAGCATTTGAGGAAACACAGATATGCCAATGAGTTTTCAGTACAAAATCCTCCATATAAAATGGTTGAAAACACAACATTGTTGAACTTTGACCAGCCATCTCTGAAAATGATCGATTGAAATTCTTCTTAAACATATTCAAACAGAAGTAAGACTCCAAAGAACCCAGAAGAATTTCATCCCTCAAAATCTTTCAACATCCCCAGTCAAATCTTAAAACACTCCCAGAGTATTTTGTCTGCTGTAGCTGCAACAGAAAACCCCAAAACCTTACAGCCCCCTTTGATACAAAAGTCTGAACAGATAATGCAAAAGTTTTTGGGTTCCACTACAAAGTTCTCACCTTCTTCCAGTTCATCCAAGGTAGAGATCTTGCGGGATCCATCGATAGTAAAGATGAACCGCACGCCTTGCGGTAAATTGATGTGGTCAGAGAGTGAGCGCGTGAGGTCGGCAAGGAGAGATTCAAAGGTGCGAAACCGGTCACTGGCAATAGCATACACGATGCCCTTAAAGTAGCGGTCTCCGTTGCGGTAGAAGCGCACCTTTTTGGCCTTCTTCTCATTGCTGAGAGCCTGCAGAGTGCGTGTGCGGTAAAAGCTGCAGTGGGCGCTGTGGGTCGGACTGGGAAGACCATTCATACGGCCACCGCGAGGTGTACGAGAGGTCTTGTCCCTCTCATCAAAATGGCCAAAGTCCAACTCCATGATGACAGACAGCTGTGATGGTTGAAACAGATGTGAGGCGGTGAGGACCAGCGCCAGAGAGTCTGCAAGAAGAATGAAATATGCAACAAAAATATGATTTAAGTTTGTTGCTGCTTCACACTGAATTCCTTTTCGTTACGCTCAGAAACTGGTTCACGACAGTGACCTCAAATGACCAAACCAACCAACTAAATCTAATGAAGAGGAAAACATGAATGGTTCTTCTTTCAAACTTTTTTCCCCATTACTTTGAATAGGTGCAATTTTCAGATATTTATATACTGTGTTACCCAATTTTTAAAAAATTATTTCATAGTCGCCTTTAAAAATCTAAAACGTGTTTCTTCTTTTGGCATTAGGGTTGCATGATCTGCGTCAAAATAAGAGCCACATGCAGATTGCATGGGTGCAGAGGTAAAAATCAAAGAAAGGTTGCCAAAACAAAATGACCTACAGATTCTTCAGGGTCAAGATTTCCAGCTTTCAGCCAGTTTTAAAAACAATATGGAAATCAACTGGAGACGTTGAGCTGGAAGATAAGAAACAAGGCTTGGAATTTATCCCAACTTATAGTTATCTCATTACTGCTGTTCATATAAGCATAAATTAGTCATTTTATTTTCTGTCAGACGCAATAAAATAAAGTCAGAAGTCGCAAACAAGAAAACGATCCCACATAAAAAAGCCTCCACTAGAGAAAAGATTACGGTTGGCTTTCTGAATATGTTCAGAAATGCACAAAAATGATTTAAAGTCACAAAGTCCTTTTCAAGCTCCGGCCATAGTGGGATTATGTGAAAAATGTAAATCATCCTTTCTCCTACTGTAGTTTGCCTGCAAGTACCTGTGGGATTTAAAAAAAAAAAAAAAAATGCTGCATTGGAAAGCAAGAAATGGAGTTAAAAATGTTGGATGAGCTCTGGGACTGGCATTCAATTATAGTCATTGTCTAGACTAGCATAAGAAATATCAGACAAGTCCTTGATTTAACTCACAAGTGAACAAATTTCTCCTTAAATCTGATGCTTTCCCATCATGCATCACGATCCTCTTCAGATAAATCCAACTACTGTTGTTAAAAGTATTAGAATCCCAAAGATCGAACATGTTTCAAAACTGAGATATTCTTGACCTAAACGGTCAAAAGATCTTACTTGTTCTGGTCCATGAAGTCTTAAGTGGAATGTTTATATAATAAAGTTATAGTCCATTCAATTTTGTGAAAATTTGAATTTAAAATGTTGCTTCTTTCCTCCCATCAAATTATGCAAATGATGCACCTGTCCTGTCAACAGACAAAAAGCTACCCATGAAGTCTGCTGACCTACATTGGGACGGCAGTTTTTGAATTGTAAAAAACTTTTCAAGTGAAACTCCCACCTGATGACCACAACCAAGAACTGAAACACCACAAACTTGCTGACCCATATCTTTCCAAATGAAACGCACCCATCAAAAGCCCCACACCCAGCTGCCACATAAAAGGGGAAGTCATCTGCAGAGATTAAAGCTCCTTTTTATAAAGAGAAAGACACAACGCGCCACAACAATAAGTGAATGAAACTAACAAACATCCACACAGTGTTTGCTGTAACTTCAGATTCCATTTTATTTGAGGATCCTGAATTTTAAAATGATCTTTTCTCATACCTTATTTATCCTGTCTTTTATTCTGGTAAATGTTTGCAGTTTTTGCTCTTTTTTTTTTAAATTCAGAACTGATCTACTTTTGTATTATTTTTTTAAACTGGTAATGATTTATTTCAAAGCATACATACTTTTTTTTCTAAATCAAAGAAAAAAACCTGAAAAAATGTTTAGGCTTTAGTGCAATTCATAGAACAAAGACCTATAAAAGTCACAATCATCCTTATGCCTTCTGGTTTAACTCCAGAGAAGACAAGGGACTACATGATGACATAACAGGGACTAATTCAGTCACCTCCCATCCATGTGGCAGGGCCCTCCAATCATGCACCCGCCCCCCAGCTGAGCTGCTGACACCGGTATTTTATGACAGGCACATGGTGAGGATGGGACTTGTGTGCTAAAGGGGCTCCTAATCTGACAAAGGCCAGGTTTTAGACCCATCTGCTGCACCAAACTATGACCCCGTCCCCCAGTGGAGGATCTGCCAGGGCGGTCCATTGTCTCAGACAGGGTGCCTGCTTTCCCAGTGACATCACCATCACTGCTGCTGCTGGCTCATGTGCATCCTCTTAGTGCAAGATTATCATATTTCACGCAATTAAGAAAGAAAAAAAAAAACAATTACCTCATTAGGGAACTGACATTGTAGCCCAATTTATGTTGGCAATATATCATCACCACATGGAGTGAAAAGGCACACTTTCATTTGCAGATTATTACCAGAGCTTTCACCACTGCAGTAGGACAGAGTTGTTGGCTGGTTCGGTTCCAAACTCAGCCACCCACACAAAACCCAGTGACTGCAAACACACTGGTCACCTTCATCAGAACTGCATCAGCTTTGTCACCGCCGCTCAATGACTCGCTCACAGTGGAGGTTTGAGGGCTTGTTCCTCTCTAATAAATGATGGAGGAGAGCAGCCACATGGCAAAGAGTCACTACCAATGAAAACAAGTTTTTGGCTTCTTTTTATTTTTTTGTCTCCTTTTTTGTTTAATAAAAAACGTAGTGAGCGCCACTAATCATGCTGCACCTGGTGAAACGCCCATCCTAGCTGAACAATCACGTCCTCTAATGAGCTTCATCACTCTCATTTAAAACTACTTCTGTTCACTTTAAGGAAATAACTGCTGTTTCGGATGTGGGGTTAAAAGACACCCAAGAAAAGAGGACTCACCTGCGCGGCTGCGTGCGGGATGAAGGCGCGGTGCGGTGCGGTGCGGTGCGGTGCGGTGCGGTGCGGTGCGGTGCAGGGGAGGGGGGGAGCGGATGGGAGCGTGTGCGCGTCGATGCAGCAGGAAGGATAGCGGCACGCCGTCTCTGCGCTCTGCCTTTGTCTGCTTCTCTCTCCGAGAGGCCGCTGCCGGGCTGCGCAGCCACTGGGTCCTAAAGACCCGCGGACACGCCCACCGCAGAGGTGCGGGTCAGCTCCTGGGCTGGGCGGGGCTGACGTCAGCGCCTCCAAAAGGTGGACCTGCAAACCAATTAAAGGAGATTAATTGCTGTGGTGGCTGGAGGATAAAAGTGTTTGTGTTGTGGGACATTTTCCCCTCTTGATTTCAGTGAGTTGTCCTCGTCAAGGCTGTGTGTCTTTGATGCTGGTTCTGATGGAGGCCTTTGTTTGGAGCAGATGAAAGCTTGATTACATCAGTGTTTGACTTTCCTTTTATGTTCCTTTAAATCACTTTTTCATTGCCACCAGTCCATGCAGAGGTTTGCACACTACAGTGTTCTTTTCTAAGACACCAAGACTGCTCAAACATCTTATTGTTTCCTTTAACAGAACAAATTTCCCACATGCAGCTTCAAATGAAAGTCGGTGTGTTCTGTCCGGAACTCACCTGATCAAAAAGGAAGTTTTTCTGAATGGGCTTCAACTTTCAAGCTTTAATCAATAGATGCTCACTTTCAATTCAACTGAAGATGCATCTTAAATAAAAAAATCTTAAAAATTATCTTTAAATCTTAATTTCTATTCACTGCCGTAAAACAAGAACAAAATAAAAAGATCTTCCACAAAATCTTGAACTGGAAAATGAAAGGGAACAGAAAGAAGTCCCTTTTGCTTTTCTACTTTCTAAGACAAGAGCAACTAAGAGAACAGTAGAAAAAAAAACATTTTAAAAAGGTACCTGCAGCTGAATATTTGATGATTGTGTTTTTATCAATGCAATCCAACAAAACATGGGCTCTCTATGCTCCACGCTTCAATGTTGGATCTATACATCATCAAGAAAATGATTGATGTGCTACAAACATGAATCTGAAGGCGCATTACCTTTGCCAGCTCTAATTTATTTTCTGACACACCTCAGTTTCATCACAAATGTGTTTTTTGTGTTCTAGTTTCACATACTTAAATGTTTCTCTGAGACGCTTTCGGACAATGGACCTTATTCAGTCTTACGGTGATATCATGTGAAATTCACAAATTGAATCAACATCACATTGAATCAGTCCCACAACAGTGGGACTTGTCAGACAAACTGATTACGTTTCAGAGGCAGGGAACGAGGGAGCAACAAGACAAACAGGGAAACAGGAGCACAACAGAAAACACAGCCACAAATATGTCACATGACCATTTCAAGAGGCTAAAATGTGCTGTGACCAAACAAAAAAAGGACTTAAGAAACTCCAACCTGGACCAACAGAGAGGGACTTCCAGGATCTTATTTTTAAACTAGAAAATGTATTGATCTGTTCAGGTGTTAAAAAATAATTTCAACATCTCTCATTGTGTTAGAAAACACTGTTTAGTGTATATATTTTTAAAGAAATGTATTAGTTTGAAAAAGTTTATTGAAAAAAATCCTATGATAATGTTTTACAAAATTGAATTGCTATTTCATTGCTCCATTTTTTTATTTGACTTTAGAAAAGACTCAAATCTCAAATCTGGTTTTGTCAGAGATGTGAGGACAAAAGTCTTGGATGTGAATGATGGGGATGAACACGACTTTTACCATAGCATCACTGATCATCTTTTGCTGTTTTCTGTTTTTAAAGAGCAAACAAAAGAAGCGGACTCCCCTCACAGCGGCCTGAGGTCGCTTTGTCGCCTCCCTTCAGGCAGAAAAGCCTCACTTTGAAACTCAGCTGTCGCCACATTCTGGAGCCTCTCCTTTGCATGTCACGCATAACTCTAATTCACTCTGATGATTGGCTGCTCCACACCTCCCTCAGTGAGCTGCAGAGATCGCCTGACCGATGCCTGCTGCTTGATTGTGTGTGTGTGTGGGGGGGGGGTGAGAAGAGGAGCAGATTTGTTCCTTTGCTCTCAGCTGGATGCTGTGTCTTTTGAAAGAGCAAACATGCTCTTTCTTAATCTCATCACTGTTTGTTCATCACCATTAGGAAAAGGTTTGTTTTTAATTAGAAATATTACATTTTTTTCAAAGGAAAGGTGCATCATGGGAATTACTTGCAGTAAGGATCCTGAATGCTGTGGAAGAACAGCGTTGATGACCAATGCTCTGATTTAAGCTGACTAACTAGTTCGAGTAAAGACATTTGTTGATTCCCGTTCTACCTGAATCATACAGTCAATAACTTATGTTGTCTGACAACTCCTGCAAACCAGTTCTCTTAATGACCGAATTGGAAGTACAACATTTCAAATTATTCCTTACATTTACTGGTCACTTTATTAGGTACACCTTGTCCAACTGATCGTTAATCCAAATTTCTAATCAGCCAATCACATGGCAGCAATTCGATGCATTTATGCTTGTAGAGATGGACAAGACAACCTGCTGCAGTTTAAACCGAGCATCAGAATGGGGAAGAAAGGTAACTTTGAATGTGACCTAGTTGTTGGTGCCAGATGGGCTGGTCTATGTCAGATCAGTGCTGATCCATTGCGAATTTCACCCACAACCACCTAGAGGGTTTGAAGAGAATGGTCCAAAATAGAGGTAAGAGGAAATGACCAAACTGGTTCCAGCTGGTAGAAATGCAACAGTAACTCAAATACCTATCCGTTCTGCCTTTTATCAACGGTTCAGGCTGGTGGTGGTGGTGTAATGGTGTGGGGATATAGTTTCTTCACACACTTTGAGCCTCTTAGTACCAATTGAATATGGTTACAACACCACAGCTTGAGTAGTATTGCTGACCATATCATTTAAGACCACAGTGTACCATCTTCTGATAGCCTTCTGATAACGCTCCATGTCATAAAGCTGAAATCCTTTAAGGCTCTTGAACATGACAACAAGTTCACTGGACTCTAATGGCCTCCACATTCACCAGATCTGAACATAATAGAGCACTTTTGGGATGTGGTGGAACAGGAGTTGGCATTATGGATGTGCAGCCGACAAATCTGCAGCAACTGTGTGATGCTGTCATGTCAATCTGGACCAAACTCCCTGAGGAATGTTTCTAGGACCTTGTTGAATCAATGCCGCCGTGGATTAAGGCAGTTCTGGAGGCAGAAGCGGTCCAACCCGGTACTAGCAAGGTTTACCCATTAAAGGCCATAGAAAATATTTAGAAATAAGGACATTTTAGACCAATTTAAACGTAGGCTTTTTGACCCAAACTAAATTATAATGTGCAGAAAAAAAAGCCAGTAAAACCAAAACGTTAACACACGTCTGTTAAGTTAAATCTTTAAATCTTCAATTTAAAATATGAACGAATAGTCCCTTCATTTAACATAAAAAAGGGAACATACTTTTATTTTACCTCCCTTTTGTTCACCATAAAGACCTTAATTCATCAAATGCTGGATTTAAAACTGTATTCCAAGAGGTGACATTTTTCATCAGTTCTTCAATTTAATGTGGCTATTAAAGGTAAAGCATGATAATAAACTCACAAAGTAAATGGCGTTTTTTATTTCGTTCCATAAACTGAAATAATTCTGGTTTATTGTGATTTTTTTATGCAGGATGTGTTTATATTGGCAAACCAGCACATACAGTTTGTTCTGAGTGTGACAGAGCTGAGTGAGGTTGACTGCAGGACAACATAAGTGCTTCACAGCTGGTGTCTGGGGGGGAGGAAACACGAGAAAAGGATGGAGTGCGCTGGTCAGCGAGGGGAGGGACTCCAGTGGTCATAGTCAGTCAGAAGTCAGGGGGGAGAGGGGTGGTGCGGCCATGACAACCGATGGAGGAGGAAGTAAACAGATGTCCACAAGCTGGCACCCGAGCCTGACGTGGCCTAGCCGCTGAGAGACAGGTGGGCGTCCAGAAACACAGTTGGACCGTGATGTGAGTGTGAAATCCTGATGATCGGTATAGAAAACCAACAGTGGATTCTCTCAGAAACAAATCTGTTGTTGCTTTATTTAAAGAGTTAAACATAAACAGAGTTTCATTGTTTTCTGAAAAAATGTCCAAGGGATTAACATATTTGTAGACTGGCTAATGGAGCGGATGATGGCAGAACGAGTCAGCAGCTTCTGTGAATGTAAATTCCAGGTCAATGGATGATTCAGCATCGATAATGGTTTCATAAAATATGCTTTTACTCACAGTTGTAATGCTTTCTTTTTCTCTGCCATCCTTCAGCATTCTGCAGGGTACATGGGACAACAAAACGTGCAAAAATAGTTTCCATCGAAAGCATGAAATCTCAGTAAAGAGAAAGACGGAGTCATATTGCCACCGTTCCTCCATTTTGACTGTCAGCACGACCTTGAGAAAAGCTCTCCAAAACCAGCTGCTCCGGGGAGAATAGAGAGACTGGATCTGATGCCAAGAAATTCCCTGAACAGAGGAAAAACAAAACATGTCTAAGTTTTCTAAGGCATGTCGAGGACTTTATGGAGTTATTCATTTTGCACTGAAACAGTGTTTGGAGAGTAAAACTACTTGTTTATGAGCTTATCAAGTAATGACTTGATCCAGATAATTTGGCTAGATCTCTAAAATGTTTAAACTTTTCCAAATCTTGTTCAGATTTGAAGGGAATTCCATTTTTTCATCTTTTTCAAAACACAAAATGAAAATAAGCGCAAGCCTTAAAAGTAGACAAATAAAGCAAAACAATGTGTTTGAAAAGGTGAGAGTAGAAGAAAAATCTTATTTGGTCCCATCCCTTTTTACAACACCTTATGTGGTCCATATTTCTATTTACAGTTTGTTATTCTCAAAACAAATTCAAATGACCGTCTGTGTCACACCTATGCAGAAGGGACATTTGCTCATTTGTTTTTATTGCTCATTTCTAGCTTTATAAAGATTCATCAGTGACATCTTGTTTGAATTTTTTAATTCCATGTCAACGTTTGCTTTTTTTTATTACCCTCATCCAACACATTCCGGTTGTTTCAGAACAATTCAAAAGAACCTCTTTAACACTTGGAAGACAGTTTATTCTGCCTGGGGCATCATCTTGAGGTCTTGTCTGCATGAGGGGTCCCAGGTGACTTTCATTCACAATCATTCATTAGGCTGAGCTCAAGTTATTAGCCTTTTACCCTTTTAACATTTATGGCTTTGAGTCCACTGATCGGTAATGCTTTGTTGCTGGACTTCTGCTCTTGTCACAGTTTGTCAAATCAGTCAATCAATGCAGCTTTAATGCTGACTTTTCCACTGGTCTGTTTCAGTCAGGTTAGCTTTAACTTGTTTGGTGAACCTTAAAATGTTCTCCTATACTCTCACCTACACACATGGATGAGTCACAGTGACTAAAACAATGAGACCACTCATGCAGAGAGGAGAAATGAGTCTAGTTATTCATACATGCTTTGAAGATATGTCATTCGTGGAGGTGGTTTCTCTAATCGGGACAAAGACCCTTGATCTGCATCAGTGTCTTTCCTGAAGAGATGGAGGTCAAGCCATCTTCCAAGCCAAATCCAGACGTGTTAATAGACAAATGAATGGATGGATGAAATGCACTAATGCAGGACAGCCTAGAATGAGCAGGTAGGTGTCTAAAACAAAATAACCAAACCTTTACCAAACCCAAAGATCTGTAATAAAGTCATATGACAAAGACTAATTCACTTTACCAAGACCCCGTCATAATATTCAGAAGTGTAGAGGGAGAGTTTGGCAACTATTTCAGTGATATTTGTTAACATCTCCCATAAAACACCTGCAATATTTGATTTCAGTGTTTTATTGTAAAGACTACTTCTTTGCAATGAGCTAAATTGCTCGTTTGATCATTTTAGGAAAAAGCTAAATATCTATAAAGAACAGTGTTACTTCAATGACAATGTCAAAGATCAGAATAAATATTAACATTTTTTCAAAACTAAAACTTTTCTGATCAGCAGAATTCCAAGTGAGACTGTCAAAATAAAAAGCATGTTTGTTTTTTTTACTGCTGACAGCTGTATCCACTTCAAGCATGTCAATCCTGGACAAGCCCCCAATTTGTTACAATTAGCTTTGATGAAACCCGTTTTCAGCAAGCACACAGAAAACAAACAAATAAAAAAAACGTGAAGATGTGGTGTGTCAGAGAGTGTTAGCGTATGTTTGCAAATGTTTGCAAACCAAAACAATCAAACTGAAGAGTGCGTGCAGGGTAGTGAATGGGAAGCCTGTTGATTTGGAGCAGCGCTGCCGCAAAGCCTCGGACACAGCAGGAAGACAAGAGGGAGAGCACGCCCAAATAGCTCCTGAGGGGGATCTTTTATTTTTCGTCATCTGATTCTCAAATACCTGCTGCACCTGTGCAAAAAGAAGAGGGTCAGGAATAAAGCCACACGGCCCAGTGCCGTAGCGTTTGCAATGAACTAAATTATTTGTTTGATCGCTTTAGGCCTAAGCCTAATAGTTTTAAAAAACAGAGAAACTTTCAACAAGTTAAACTTTTTTTTTTTCAAAACTAAAACTTTATTGATCAGCAGAATTCTAAGTGAGACTGTCAAAATGAAACCCCTTTTTTTCCACTGCTGACAGCTTTTGTTACAACAAGCTTTATCCAATGCAAGCTTTTTTAAACAGCCGGAAAATCAATGTTTTAAAAAAAAAGAGTTTAGAGCATAACATTGTTCCCTTGACACAATGAAACCGTGTCAATTAGTCAGTTCAATTAAGCTAAATTGCCTCTTTCTCCCTCCTCCATGCCAGGTTTTACATCTTTGCAATCACAATTTATTTGATCAGATTGGCCCACATGTTGAAGAAAATGTAGAAGCTTTGTGTTAATGCTCATCAAATAGCAGATTCAACATCTCGCTGATGTTCAAAGTGTGTTTTAAACTAAAAAGAGTAAGAGTCACAATTTCAGATAGAGGGCTCCAGTAAAAATCTTACATGGTTTGGACTTGCTGTATAAACTGATTTAAATCACTATGTGGGGAGTCACTATTGCTCTGTCTCAAGTAGCTTTGTCTGATCGGTAGATTTCCTAATGAGGGCTTTTTGGAGGAGGATGACAGAGCACTATGCCTGTTGGCTCGGGAAGGCGGGGCTTTTAAAGGAGACCATGGATACGCCTAATGCTGGATCCCCCCTGCTCGGATGCCCTGCTGGCAGCTTGGCAGCATCATTACAACTGAGAAGGCCGGCATTAGTCTGAAACTCTCATTATCTCAGATATGTTGAAAACCTGTAATCTTGGCTGCAAATGATGAGGCTGGAATTAAACAGAAAACTGGGTAAGAAGGCAATGGAGTTACAGTCAGAGCTGCTTTGTTTGAACCTCTCACTGGACAACTTGAACTAGAAAACAAATGCTGTACTTTACTTTTTATTTAGTTGTATTTATTTATTTTTATTATTTTTTTTATCATTATTATTTTTATTTTATTTTTATATATTTTTTAATTATTATTATTATTATTATTATATATATTTTTTATTTTATTTTCCAATTCTGTACTTAATTACTGCAAAACTAGTTTTCTGTGTGCTTTCACATATTTCCCATTAGGAGCAGTGAAAGAGCTTTCCCAATAAGGTTTAATGTTTTTAAAAGGGCAACCAGTATTTAAGTTTTTGAGAGATAAATGATAAACAGGAGACACAGGATTTACATTCTTTGAAATAAAGCTTACAATAAAATAATCTCGTTTGACAGACCACGATAAACAAGAATGGGTCTGACAAATAAATGCTCAAAATTGAAAAGAAAACATTTACATACATCTTAAAAATGAATGAAATCTGATGATCCTGTTTAATTCTGATGGTATTTTTTTTTTTATGTGGATTGAGTGAACATGAATAGCTTGAACGTTTGTCTAAAACATGTTTAGGAGAAAAGAAAAAAAAACTGTACCATAACAGGCTCATAGCTTCAGAATTTTACTCTTTTTAGAAGTCAACAGGTTTTGGCTGCAATGCTTTACAAAAACCTTATATTTAAGCGTGATTGTCTCACAGAGTGTTTATCAATTCTACTTTATAACTCGTGAAATGAGTGTTAGGAAAACATCTGAGTATTAGAAGCTTTAGATGTCAGGTTTCTGCCATCTGCTGGATTATAACAGTAGTGTCGTTTGATGCCTCTGTTCAAAACAATGGCCATACACTAAATCTAAACTGTTTTTGGAGTTGGCAACTTAATCATCCCACAAAGAATAATTTTACATCATTATCTTGATTTTTTTTAATGTAGTATTTTTATACGAGTTTTGCTGAATTCTATTAGATTTTAATGATAGACTTTATTCTCATGCTTTAGACTGACTTTCCGACAAAAAAAGAAGCTGATTTTGCCGGTAAGTGTTTTTCAAAATAAGAGCACAGCAACTGTCTGGACAACTGCCACATGCAACCCAAACACAAACAACAACAAAAGACAGCAAGATAATAACAAAAACATATGGACTACTGCCATTTGCAAACGCAAAGACAACAAAAATAAATAAAGACAACAACAAAAACATCTGTATTGACTAGGCCTACTGACATGTGTAACACACACAAAACAACAATAACAAACAACACAACAACTACAAAAACAACTGTATGGACTATGAAAAAAATGGTTACAAGAATCTCACATACAGTTGTGCAACACAAACATAAAAACAAAACAAAAAATAACAACAGCTGTGTTATCAATAAAAAAATAATACTTGCTTATAATATGCTATTAACAAAAAAAAACTTAGAATAAATTTAATGTAAATTAACTTGTAGCATTAGTTCCTCGTGTTGTTTATTAGAAAGTCTAATAACGTATGTTTTGCCTTGGCTTTTACCCATGTTTTTGCTGTTTGAATTTTTCCTTTTTTTCCTTTTAATTTTTTTGTTTGTTTGTTTGTTTTTGTTTTACATTTGTCTGACTTTGAACCACCTCAGTGTTTGGAAGAAGTGCAACAAAAAGTAACTTTACCTTGCTTGGATGATGTTTTTTTTTTTTTTTCTGAATAAAGTAAAAGCAGTAATGAAAAAAGAATTAGTGTAAAAAATTTTGATAAATAGAAGTAAAAAAAAAAGTTTAAACACACCAAACACACAAACATTACATCGTAAGCAAATAAACAAAACTCACAAAACAAATGAAGTAGTATATTTTAAATTCCATTAACTGATTAATCTATTGTTTTTTCTTTTTTTTTCCTGTACCCTCTTGTCTTTTTAATGTCCCCCCACCCACCCACCCACACACCCCCACACACAGACGCACAACAATTGTTGTGTTGCACTGCTACATGACACTGCCACGATTATCGCTACTTATTTTGAAAAGCCTGTCTACCGGAAATCTCTCGGTCTGCTCTCCAAGCTGGTCGCCCTCGCGCACAATCACGCGCGCAAAGCACAGACGGCTATGGTGAAAGCAGACGCAGGCGTACGTCTGGTGAGCTCGCGCCGCAGAGACTGAGCGCGTGAGGAGGAAAAGATGTCTGTGGACGAAGTGTCCGTGTTTCGACCCTTCAAGCTGATCGCTCTGCTCTGCGTCTTCCTCGCTCTTTGCTTGGACGTGGTCGCTCTTCTGAGCCACTCGTGGGTCACCGCGGACCGGTTCTCTCTGTCCCTGTGGGAGTCCTGCTCCCAGTCTGGGCCGGATAACTCCGCGGAGGAGGCTCGGTGGAGCTGCTTCTCCACCCTCACATCTGGTAAGAGGTGATGCTCTCTGTACGTGAGCTCCTTTTGCTTTCAGAACGGCTAGAATCGAAACAACAATAGTTTCTCTGCTTGTAAATATTAAATATAAACGGGCGTTACTTAAAGTTGGAATGAAACCCCTAAATAAAGTGGGTAGGTAAACCCGTACAAAGCAATAGCAACGTCATCAAAGCATAAAACCATCAGTGCGCCTGCTTTAAACACAGGAGAAATCGCTCCATACAAAGCTATAGCAGTGTCATTGCAGCTCCATCAGTCTGCCATAGGCCAAAAACACTTTTATCTTTCAAACAAAGCCACATTTTAAGGGTTTGGGGTGCAGCACTGTGCTGGTACCTGTAGGCCTAACACCACCACCAGACAGCTGCATCTGTCAGCTTGTTGATCAATAGCTGAGGTTCTCAGCTTGTCTCATACCACTGATCACATTTTCATTTTTATTCCCATCTTGGCTAAAAAATAAAGAAAAAAACAATTTGATCATGAGCATATTTCTTATCTTATCCTAAATATTAGGGTCGTAACTATTATTTAATGTATCCAATCAATTTGTCTGAGGCAACATGTTAGTCATTTCAAATCGATTTATACCAATAAATAATCGATAGAATCGATCTTGGAAAATTCATTTGGATTGAGGTATGGTTTATTTTACAATAACATAAAAACGACCAAGTGCCATCACAGCAGACAACACAGGTGGCGCTGCAAAAAATAATCAACCATCATTACAGTCCAATGTGTGGAATCAACAGTGGGATGAACTTTATCAAACTAAAATGTGAATGAATTTGACATTCATTCTTGTTTACTTGTTTGTTTGTACACATATTTATTTCACTTCATTATCTTGCAAAAAAAAATTCAAGGAATCTGGAAAACTTCACTGTTCTGTACCAGATATTTACCTCTGAGTCAAAATGGTTGAATATTTGGCGAAAGACGTCCTGGATCGCTTTTAGATCAAATTGGATTGTTCAAAATGAACCAAAACTGACTATGAATTGTATCGTACAGTTTTGAGCCAGATTCCCTTTTAGACGAGAAGAATGAAGACGTACGTGGATCTATATGTCTGCAAGTGGATGCATCTGAATGGAGCAAAGCAGGGAGCTTGTTGCCTGCCCAGCGTATTTTCTACACAACAAAAACAATCATTTTTTTTCCTGATCCACGTATATTTTAACAAGGAAATACTTAGAAATGCAGTTTTGAGCCATGTTTTCTTTGTGTGTCCTCCATCATCAAAAAAATTCAACAAGAACATGTTAAAAACACAATTTTTATCTGAGTGGCTCTTTAAAATGACCAATACTATGCATTACTATTTATGTGCATGTGAGTGATTTTCCACATTCACATTCAGGCTTTCACATTCGGATCTGGCGTTGTGAGGTGACTGACCGCTCTGTGTTGCTGTGGAATGTGTGGGGTTGAATGGCTTTCAGGGCGCAGAGCTCATTAAAGCAACAGTGCAGCAGGGTGGTGGGTGTGGAGGTTAAAGGTGCAGCTTGCCAAAAAGGCACAGAAAGAAGACTGATATGTGCACATATTTCCCTCCTCGGCGAAAGTTTCCGGAGTCCAAGTTTGTTTTAGGATTGACGTCGCTTAATTAATAATAAAAAGCAGCTTTGGAGAACGCTGAAGATGATAGTGCTGTTCTGTGAGAACGGTGTTTGGACACTTGGGTCAAAGTAAATTTGCATTTTTTGCTTGATTAAAGATGGCTGAAGGCTAAATCCCACTGAGCTGAGATAAAGCCTACACGCACCCAAACATTTTAGTCTGAGTAAATGCTAATTTTCAGTGATTCGGCTCTCTCTTAGCTAAGCTTCATTCACGCTTTTATTTTAATTCACTCTTTGCAGATTGAAGCTAAGTTTATGCTAAGCAATGCTTTCAAAAGTGCATCTGGTATTTTTCCACTGGACATTTCGCCTTGTATTTCTCAGGGTAAGAGGTAACTTGCAGTGTGAATTAATGTGGTGTGAAGGGATCACTAGCAGAGAGAGTGAAAACACACACTTCTCTGAGCAAAGTTGATGTTTGAAGGGCAAAGAACGGATCGTCACCTCAAATGTGTGCCCAGACATGCTGCTTACGTCACAGCGGACTTCCACTTTGTTTGTTTAGACTCACATTTAAGTATATTATGTCTGTAAATCTCTTTGCATGCAACTCAACAAAACAAGGGTCATACTAAAGTGCTTTTATAGTATTTGATTAGAGCGGCTGTGTGCATCTTTTTAGCTTGTCGTTCTTTTGCAGGTTTTCTTCTTGACAGAAAGATGAATGCAAGACAGAAGATCCCATGGATGAACAATGTGCACGCACTCACAGACACAATGCTTACAGCTTTTTCCTGCACACTGGAGATTCATCTGAGAAGAAAACGTGCTCACCGCATGCATTCTTCACACCCATCATCTCCATATTTTGTCATACGGTTCAAGACCCCAACACACACATGCATCCCCACACACACACACACGCACAGAAAGAACACGAGCAAAAAACAACTCAGCGGAACTTGATCTTTGTCACAGTGATCGCGTGTGACAGTTCTGGGTCTTCGTCAGTTTTTTTGTAGTTGTTTGTGCTAAATTGTGTTTTTGTTAAAAGTTTTGCACTACACACACAAGGCCTGAAGCATACAGACCTTCTCCAAAGACACTCCCGTGGTTTTGTTCACCTCTGGTTTGCTGCGTTGTTGAACATTTGAACGCCGTGGCCACTCGGCTTTGTTTGTGGATGTGTGTCATCTGATCAGAGGATTATGTTTCTCATTCTCTGAGTCATTCAGGTTAGGATTTTATTGTGAAGGGCTTCAGATCAAACAGACATGAATGGTGGGGTGATCTGTCACCTATTGGTACTTTGTTTTATTTTTAAGTAAGCCTTTCCCGTTTTGACTCAAAAACAATCTTGTTGGATTGAAATTTGCCTCATAAATATTCCTTTTTGTGTCTGAGTTCTAGTCATCTTACTGTGGTTAAAACGCATGTGGGTGACTTCTGGCGCTCGACAAGTTGCTTCACAAACTATTGAAATGAAGGGGCTTGTAAATTTAATAATTTCTGTCTATTTTAAGAAAAAAAATCATGATTTGTCCAGATTTGCTGTTGTTATGGGAGAATAAAAGATTAAAAGTAAATAATTATTTGAAGATGAGTCTAAAGGTGAACAACACATTTAAATTTACACGTAACAAATGCTATTTATTAGCAGTAGTCAAAGTCCCACTCCAGTCATCTTTTGATTTATTTATAATAAATGTTTTTAGCCAAAATTAAAAAAAACGCTGTCGTTTCCTAGAGTTTACTTTCTGCAGAGCAGCAGTTTTTTTAGAAATTTGCCTTTGAGTTGTGGACAGGACAATTGGTGCAGAGCAATCCTGACACCCCATTCCCTCCCCGTTGCTGAGAGTTTTCTGTTTACATGCTGTCCTACAAGATTACAGCCCCTCACACCCCCAACCTAATATCAGCGGTGAAACAAAAATGCAATATTGGAGGTATCCAGCTGTATAGTTTTGAGCCAGACACCAGTTTGGACGAGGAAAACAAAGACATACATGGATCTAGTCGTCAACAAGTGAATGCATCAGAATGGAGAGGAGCCCAGCATTTTCTGCATCACAAATGTGATGTTTTTCAAACGGCATTTTTTCCTCTTCTCCTAATTCACAGCGATTTGAAATGACTCAGAAATGCAATGTTAAGCATATTTAATAATTGAATATACATTTAATAAAGTAAACAATTACTAAATGACTGAAGTTAATGACTTTTTTATAGCTAGTATTTTTCAGTATATCTCTCCTCTAGGCGGTCTCTCTGTAGAGGGTCAGCTCGTCTCTGCAGTCAATCCAACCTGCAGTCCTGTAGCATTGTCACCCTGTTTTTCTGACCTGGTTGCTCTTTTGTTTTGCAGACTGGCAGATTGCCACCTTGATACTGCTGGGGGTTGGCGCTGTTGCAACTCTGGTGGCCTTTTTGGTGGCCCTCATCTCCTTTTGCAGGGGAAGGCAGAGACAGCTGTATCGCGTTGTGGCTGTGTTCCTGTTCACTGCAGGTACGTCCACCTACCAAACACATTCCCTTCTTAATAGTGTCTATCAGCTGGCGCTCTTGAAAATGAAACAATTATTTGCATTCACCACAAATGTTTCCATGCAACGAGTTTTTTTTTTTTTTTTTGTCCGCCATTAAAATGAGAAGCTGCAGAAGGAAAAACAAGCTGAGTTCATACTTTTTTTCTGTGGCATGGAATCTGCTGCCTTCAGAGCCAAGACAAGCCGTCCGCAGAAAATGCAAACTTCCCAAAGTGAAGTCATTGAGGGAACGAGGGAAAAAACAGACCACAAACTTCTCAGCCAGAGTGGTCTCCTAACTGGATTTCAGCTATGGAATGTTTCATAGAAAACATTCCAAAACACCCCGAGGGGAGGAACCAAAGTTTGATACAGAAGAGGGAGACTTTGCAAAATCATGAAGACAAAAAGTTAAGAAGCAATTTTCCCTGCTTCATAGACACATTCATTATAAAGGCATGGCTTTGCTGGCGTCTCTGTAATGCTACTTTAACACCGGCTTTGGCAACGCGCGTTTAAGCGTCCACTCCCAATGAAAAGTTTACGTAAATGCACGTTTTTGGCCTCCACATTCAAAACACTCGCTTTTAGGTCGATTTTCAGGCTCTACGTACAAAACGTGTGACTGGTGAACGCGCATTGAAAGTTAAACCAAACCAACAAAGTTTACCAACTCGAATTTGGCAGTGACGTGTGGATGAGTCCTTTTTAAATCACAAAAGTGCCAACTATTTTAAAATTCCTCATGGAGCAGAAGTTAGTTCGGTTGTTGGTTTTCTATAGCTGCGTGTATATGTGCAAAATGTCCTTAATCTGATCAAAGCTCAGAATTGAAGTGTGTGCATCGGCCCGGAATAAATGTATTCATTTATAACAAACATTTACATCCATCACACGTTCGATTGGAATAAATCATTTTGACATGCGCAGACCTGTTTAAAATACCAGAAATTTCCGCAAAGGAAGAAGTAGCGGCGTTTTGTTGTATTCAAACATGGCTGCGGTTAACGTGGAGAGAAAAGATCTTCCGAGTGTGCTTTTATATATTTTTTTATTCTTTTTTTGAATGGGACTCTGCACGGACCTTGAGGAAGGGTGGGGTTAATACGTGGGACCAATAACAACAATTAGTCGTGGACACATCCTCCCCGGCTTGCAGACACGGAGCGCCGGAGTCTGGCTGCTCTGCTCGGAGACACGGTTCTCCAGAGTCCAGCAGCTCGCTCGCACGGAGCAGCCGGTCGGACCGCCCACCGAAACCTCCACTGGAGCACACGTATGCATGACGTAAAAGCCCACAAGTAGAATAAGTGTTTACATGCACCACAATCGAATCAACAATTAGCATAACTACCCCATCTCAACAGTAAGGAAATATGGATCCAAATGAGTCTGATCAGGTCAGAGTATTCTGAATGCTGTGTTTACATGAAGCTTTTTTATTCTGATCAGACTTTTAATCCAATTGTTGTGTCCATGTAAACACAGCTCACACCAAGTCTTTCATATATCAGAATAGAGCTGTCAAAGAAAAAGCGTTAAGCACGATTCACAAGATTTTTTGGTTTTCAGTTTTTGTTTGCGACAGTCCAGTGTGAACACCACATTCAAGAACCCACATTCTTGAACATGCGACATGTTCTCGGTGTGAACGTAGCACAGCAGTCAAGAAACTTTAGCAAAAGGAAAATACAATGTTTGCTGCAGTTTCACACAACGCTTTGCTTGCTGCAGACATGTTTCACAAGACGTAAGGAGTTGGTTTTTTGAAGAAATTGAAACCGAATCTCTATTTTAAGTTAAATGATGTGCAAAAATGTAAACATCTGACTTGTGGATCATCTTTTCTTTAAAGTCATATCCATAACAAACCGGCTAAGCCAAAATATTGAATTGTTGTCATATAGTTGTGTTGCTTTAGCTCTGCTAGTGTTTAGGACCTAAAAAGAGATTCATAAAATGTTTTGTGGATAATTATCTGCAGAGTAAACTGTTTATATAAATAGTTTGTGTCCGTTTAGCATCTCGTATAAACATTTGGCTTCTATTGAAACACATTCTGGGAGAATTTTAGGTTTCTTTAAATGCCAGAGATAAAACTGCAGTCATTTCCTGCAAAGCGTGAGAATGCTACATTTTTTCTGTGCGTAATTACTTTGAGAGCCTTGAAAGACGGGCATTGCACTCAGACACTCAGTCCTGCACAGTGCAGCAGTGCAGCCGCTGCACTAAATGCCTCTTGGCGGAGGGGGACCGTGATTGGATGGTATTTATTTTTTCGTCCAGAAATGTGACCTCAGTGAGCAGGGAGCTCAGCCTGGCCTCCATCAAACGAAGTCTTAGTCTCCCATCGGCCCCCGCTATGCCCCCACCGCTCCGTCCTGCAGGCGGGAAGGGTGTAGCCACATTGACACAAAAGCCTTTCCTCAAGCGTCACCTAGACGGCATGAAGCGGAACTGACGCTGCTGCCATGCGGGCTGTTCTGCAGCGGGCCTCTGATCAGATTTCCAAAGGTTCCCGGTGCTGATCTCTGTGAAAGGAAAATGACACATAATGAGGGAAACTTTACAGTTTGGTATTTCAAATATGTTTCATTATTATCCCACTTTTGAAAACAGATGAGCTGCCTGGATATTCTGTTGAATTCAGTCTGTATCTAATGAAAAAATAGACGGATTCTTATCATTATTCTTCATTTTCAATACAATACTGAGGCACTTTTAACTTTTTGTTCTATAAGGGACTTTCTAAAGTAACGAAATATTCTGAGTGAAACAAAAAAAATCTTCTTCAGCTCGATTTAGATCAGGAAGTAGGTCTAAGGTTCCCTCTGGAAAACTATGGATCCGTGTGTTTCAGTTACAGCCACTCTGACCACCGGAATCCACTGAAGGATCAGGTTCTCCTGTTAGTGGAGTAGTCTGAGCTCATACTGTCTGTCTGATGTGGAAATGAATCGCAATAACCTCCTTTTCATCTGCTTCTCAACTTTCGCGGTAAAATGCTGTGGGTCAAAGGAGACCGGGGAGATCCAAAAGGAAACGGCAAAGGGGAATTTTTTTTCTTTGCCCATTTTCATGGAACCTTTTTCTGCGGCTACATAAATGATGCAACAGCAAATAGATAGCACATCACTCTAGATTTAAGCCAAACCTGTATGGAGTAGAACTTGCAAAGTGCACTTATAGCTGCATCGTGCAAAACGTGCAAATGTAAAATTCTGGAGAACCAAAAAGCAAACGTACATCTTCTGTCCTTATCTGAACCCTTCTAACAATCTTTGGCAAACACTGAGAATAGAGGACACACTATCATGGGCTTTAAAAAGAACATTTTACTTTGAAAACACACGTGCGTGTGCTGAGAGCTGAAGCTGTTTACTAAAGATTTATTAAAGGTTTTGCACAAAGAATCCAATAGGATGAAATGATCAAACTTACAAGCAGTTGTCAAACAAGCCTCAGAGAGTTGAACACAAAAACAAAATGAAAAAGGGAATAAATGCTGAAGGGTCCATTACAATGTAAAAATCTATCAAGTTTAATTATATTTAATTAGCTTTTTAAAAGGCATACTTAATAAAATAAATGTCTGAATTATATGAAAAAGTTTAGGATTTTAAAAAGTTTAAATGTATTAAATAAAAGCTAAAAAAGTGTCTAAAGTTCCAAATCATCCATTTCAGTGTTCACCTCATAGAAACTGTTGTTTTATCATTAAAAAGACATTTTTTATTAATATTTTATAACAATCCATTTTTAAAAATTATTTTAAAACTGAGAACAATCAAAAGTTTTTATGTTGAAATTGTCCTTCCAGCTTAAAGTTTGCTGAGTTTAAGAATCGTTCAAAGAGCAGATTTATTTTGAAGGGGTTTGGAGCGTTTCTGATTAGTGCCAACCAAACAGAAAATGTAAAAACAATAATGTAAAAGTTAATATTGATTGATTGATCTGGTTTACTTCAGGCATAAAAAGATTTAGGACATCAGAAAACAGAAAAAAGAAAATCACTCAGATTTGTCAAACTCACTACAGAGACAATGAAATGCATTTAATAAATGAAAACAAACAAACAAAAGCAAAGACTCAAAGACAAAGTAAATAAAGAAATACAAAATAAATGGTTTTTTATGATCAAAATAGCCAGCTTTATGTACAATTCTGATAGCAAATTTTTGAAGTAAAAGCAGGATGAAGTGAACTTTTATAATTACTACACAGTAGGTGAAATATGATCATATTAAGGAGCAGTATATTAAGCATCTACGATTCTAATAAATCATAAATTGTTTCAAAAATCATTTCAGCCATAATGATTGAAATGCTTTTTGAAACTTTAGGTCGTTTGTGTTGCTTCCAACTTAGTTTATCGATAACAATGTCTAAGAATTGGATTTCTGTGACGCTCTTCATTAAGGCAAAGTTTATTTTAATTGAGAGCTCCGTATTGGGATATCAAGGAAAAACAAATGAAATCTTAAGCAAAAAGCTCTGATAGATCCAAATGTTTTCTACGTATTTGAAATATTCCTTGTTTAGGCAACCTAAAAAGGGAAATTACTTTAAAAATGACAAAAAGAGTTGAAAAAAATGCATGTTCTGAATCTGCAAAATGTTTTGAAAAATATATAGTTGGAACACACAAGGTTTCTAAAGTGTGACACTGATTGATCTTCACATAGAAAGGATCAATGATTATTAGTGAGAGAGCCCTGCCTGAAGATGCTCGCTCTGGTTCCCTCTGCTTTGTGTATAGGGACATTTTCAGACGAAGCCAGACCAACTTCCTATCTATTTAAGATGCTGATGTGCGTTCCTGCTACCCAGTTCCGTCACAGGGTTGCAGGTTAAATTCTTTCATGCTTTTCAAAAACTGAAAAACTCTTCCTCTCTTTGTTCCAGTGGTTCTGCAGGCCTGTGCCCTGGTCCTCTACCCCATCAAGTTCATTGATGGAACAGTGCTGCAGACCTATCACGAGTTCAACTGGGGGTACGGGCTGGGCTGGGGGGCCACCATCTTCATGCTGGGCGGGGGCATCCTCTTCTGCCTGCGGACGGACATTTACGAAGATTCGATGTACTGAAACGTGATGCTGCTGCTGCTGCTGCTGCTGCTGCTGGAAAGGCATAGACACTCAGAGACTCACGTGTGTGCCGGAGCGCAGCTTTCCTCCTTATTTTTAGACGAGTGGTGAAGGCCTTATTTAGACCTAAGCTGTATGAGCAAACCCCACCATCACCTCACACACATACACACACACACACGCTGATAATGAAGGGAGGTGGAAACAACACCAAAGCACAGAGAGTTTTCTGGATGGGCTGGAGCCGCCGCTGCTGCTGGATCTTTCCGCTCACATGGATGTTATTGTTAGAGGGAAAGCACAGGCCTGAATGTGCAGAGGCTGAATAATTCACAGGACTTCTCCACATTTCCTTTTTTATTCTTTTTATAGATTTTCTCCAATATTAGCTTGTTGCTGATGTATTTATGGCACCATTTTCCATTTTGTGACTTTAGAAAACCTGAACTAGTTTCTCTATTTTAGCTAAAAACACATCTAGCGAGTTAAAACTAGCACAGTTTGATAGATGCTACCCAGTGTGTAGACAAGTTGGAAAAATCCAACTAGTTTGTCTCATGAAAATGTAAATGTGTACAAAGAGTTTCTACATGAAGGAGAATTACAAATAAAGGACACTTGTGGGAGAATGAAAAGTTGTCGTTTGTATTACTTACATGTTGCATTAGTCTCTTTCTGTTTGGACCAAAAAAAAAAAAGGAACACAAACATCAGCCTGTAGAAAGAGCCAACAAAGCCTCGTGCGAGTGCATTACATAAAACAAGATCTACTTTTGCATTCTTATTCCTTCTTTAGGTTGAAATGTTTAGAATCCCCATCATTACATCTGTAAACTTTGCAAAAACAAGAACATTTTTGTTTGATTTTTATATTTCTATTGTGAAGTATTCTTGTTTTCAAACCAAAGTGAACACGTAATAGACAAAATGAAACTTTCACACTAAAATAAGAATTAAATCCCAGATTCTTTTGTCAATAATAACACCAGAACACTGAATCATCAGGATTTAAAAGCACAGAACAATCCAAAACACACAAAAATGTCTTTCAAAAATTAATTAAAATATGCAATTTAACTGCTCACTTCCCTCTGATGATAACCCTCCACATGCTTTCTTTTCAAAGACATTTGTGGGACTTTTATTTTGCTTTCAAGACCAGGGTTGTGGTTCCAGGGTGCACACTTCTCTCTTTGTTGTTTATTTCAAAAATACATTTTGTTTTACCATTCTAAGTCTTCCTGTATTTTTTTTTTTCTTTTTCCAAGTGATGCTGTTGGATCAGAGCAGCCCAAACCATGATAAGACCACCTCCAGACCTCACTGTTAGCATTAGGATGTCAGACTCTTGAAGATTTACTGTAATTCTCTCATGATACGAGTGACTGTTGTGACCCACAAACTAAACTTGAGTTATCAAACAAAAGAACACAAATTGAGAAAATTCCATAAATGCACATTTAGTACCAAATCATCTCCAACTTGAAGTAAGAAAAAAGTAACTTAATTCCTTTGAACCACAGTGTGTTTCTAGTGATCTTATAGGATGAATCAGTCCATAAGAGTTATCTGTTGCCAAAACATTGTGTGGAATCACAAAAGCTGAAAAAAAAGCATATTTTTGGTATTAAAAGTGTTTAACATAAAAAAGTGAAGACATTCTGAAGTATTTTTAAATGGCAAAATTGTTTGCAAACAATTGAATTCTTGAAGTATAAAATTGAAGGAGGCTGTGAGGAGGGCGAGATGCTGTGAGCATCGCGAGAATCGACGAGACGTGTGTGGTGAGTTAACTTGGCGGCGCGAAAGTGGTTGAACAAACATTTCCACCTGCTTTTCTCTTTCCGCCATATAAGTAACAATTACAACAAAATTCACTAAACCTTTAAAAAAGATTATTAAGTCCTTGACAGCCTGGAGGACCTGGAGAGCTTCATAGACGAGTGTTTTAATACCTTCGTCATGGGGAAGACCAACACCACCACTCCTTCCTCCAAACGCGGCCGTCCTGAAGACTCTCCCGGGGCCGCCTCTTCTCCAGGCAGCGGCGTCAGTGAAATCCTGGAATCGATTGATAAAAAACTTTCCAGCCTTGATTGCCGTCTAAACTTGCTGGAGATCCTCCATAAAGAATTCCAAGGCCTGCGAGAGTCCCTGGAGTTCAGCCAGCAGCAGGTGCAGGAGCTCGCAGCGGAGAACCAGGCCCTCAGAGAGACCGTCCAGACTCTGAGCAGCGACACCGCTCGTCTCTCTGAGGAGAACCGCTCCATCAAGGAAACCCTCCTGGACCTTCAGGCGCGGAGCATGAGGGACAACCTGGTCATCTCTGGGATTCCAGAGGAGGCGGGAGAAGACCCGGAGGCCACGGTGAAGTCCTTCATGGAGGTCCAACTGAAGCTCCCCAAGGAGGAGGTCCAGAAGATCTCCTTCCACAGAGTGCACCGACTCGGAGGAAGGAGGTCTGACAACCAGCGTCCGAGACCCATAGTGGCTAAATTCGAGCACTTTAAACAGAAGGAGCTGGTGAGGAGCCGCGGCCGGGAGCTGAAGGGAACGCACTTCAGCGTCAACGACCAGTTCCCGGCGGAGATCCTCCGGCGCAGGAAGATCCTTTTCCCGCTGAGGAGGAAGCACCTCACCGCCGGGTCTCGAGCTGTTGTTTCGGTAGACAGACTCTACGTGGATGGACGGCTCTTTCGGGACCCCGAGATCACCCCGTGGCTGCGCTGAAGACCCGCAGATGCTGCGTTAAGAACCTCCATGCTGCGCTGATGAAACCTCACTAAACTGATTTAAACTAAAGGAAAATCAGCTCATCACTCATCCACACCTCCATCTCGTCAAAGCAGTTTATTTCTCTCCCCTCTCATGTTTACGTTGTTTTGTTGTGTTTGTTTTTTCTTGTTTTTCTTTTCTTTTTTCCTCTTTTTATTCCCCACCTCTTCCCCCCTCCTCCTCATATTTAAAAGAACTAAAGGCAACACACCCCCGGTAAGTAAACATTTACTCATGCACGAGACAGGCGCGCGCACGTACACGCGATCCCGCACACACTCGCCGACATACCGCAAACACCTCACATAGGCTCATATAGGACACATACAACAAGTAACTCACACAGCCAGGAAACATTCACGCGCACAAACGCACAGCGCTTCTCTGCGCACTGGTCAGCGGGCACGCGCACAGGAATCACAGACGCATGCGTATTACTTAGTATAACACTCAGTCAGTGTAGTCATGTCCAGTCTGAACATCTTTAGCTGGAATGTGCGTGGACTTGGCTCTGGGCCAAAGAGGCTGAAAGTTTTCAACCATCTGAATGATCTAAAAGCAGATCTAGTTTTACTGCAGGAGACCCACTTATCTAAATCAGCTGATCATCTCCTGTGCTGCTCACAATTCCCGTCCATCTACTCAGCAAGTTACAACTCCAAACAAAGAGGAGTTGCTATTTTAATTAATAAAAATATGATATTTACCCATAAGGACACAATTGTTGATCCAGAAGGCAGATTTGTAATTATTAACATATCTGTTCAGAATAAAGATTTCTGTATAGCCAGCATCTATGGTCCCAATGCTGACAAATCCTCCTTCTTTCACAGATTCTTCACTTCACTCTCGGTTCACGCTGACTCCACTATAATTATAGGAGGAGACCTCAACTTGGTCCTTGATGCTGAACTTGACAGACTGAGCACAGCAGGACACCAGCGCACATGGCGATCTGCAAGTATTTTGAAGCAGTACATGGATGAGTTGGGTCTCTGCGACGCTTGGCGCTCATGTCATCCAGACGCTAAAGGGTTTACTTTCTTTTCTCCAGTTCACCACTCACAGTCTCGCTTAGACTACCTATTAGTCAGTAATTCTCTTTTAAAAGATATCAAGGATTCCAACATTCATCCAATTATCATTAGTGATCATGCACCAGTTTCTGTAAATATTTCTAGAGATATACCCAAACCTTCAGGCTTAACCTGGAGGTTTAACACTTCTCTGTTAAAAGATCAAGAGTTCATTCAGTTCTTTAAAAAAGAGTGGGCAACCTTCTTGGAATTTAATGATACTCCTGATATTTCACCATGTGTTCTTTGGGAAACAGCAAAAGCAGTGATGAGAGGAAAAATAATCTCTTATTCAACAAATAAAAAACACAAAGAGAAAGCAGATTTATTAGAAATAGAAAATAAAATCAAAGATCTAGAGGCTGCTTATGTTGCTTCTGCACAAGAACACATTCTGGAAGATCTGAAAAATTTAAAGCTTCAGTTAAATGATATCATCAATAAGCAAACACAATTCCAAATACAAAAACTTCGACTCGTAAATTTTGAAAACTCAAACAAATCTGGTAAATTTTTAGCTAATCAGCTTAAAAGTAATAAAGAAAAAGCAACAATTACTTCTATTATGGACCACACAGGAAATGTCACTCATGACCCGGTTAAAATTAATAAAACATTTAAAGATTTTTATAAAAACTTGTACACATCACAGGTCAATCCATCAGAGCAAAGTATGAACTCATTTCTTAATAATGTAACTCTACCCAGATTAAATGAGGATCAAAGCTCAAACTTAGACTCTCCGCTCTGTTGCTGATGCCCAACAACAAAGCTCCAGGGCCTGATGGCTTTCCTGCTGAGTTTTATAAGGAATTCTGGGAACAGCTGGCACAAACTTTTTATAAAATGGTTACATTTATCAAGGAAAGCCAATCACTGTCACCTCACATGAATTCAGCTAACATAATCCTCCTTCTTAAACCAGAAAAAGATCCCACAATTCCTTCAAGCTATCGCCCCATTTCTCTAATTAACGCAGACGTAAAAATTATTTGCAAAGCACTTGCACAGAGAATAGAAAAAATCACTCCTCATATAATTCACCATGATCAAACTGGATTTAACTGGAAGTTCCTCATTGCTGCCCTCCATAAGTTTGGGTTTGGGGAATCCTTCATTGATTGGATTAAAATATTATATCACAACCCAAATGCATCAGTCAGAACCAACAATCAGACTTCTGACAGGTTTTTTCTTGGTAGAGGGACCAGGCAGGGTTGTCCACTCTCCCCCTCTCTTTTTGCTATATTTATTGAACCTTTGGCTGCAGCAATAAGACAGCGTGAGAGCATTAAAGGAATTGCAACAAAATACAGTAATCATAAAATTAGTCTTTATGCTGATGATATATTACTTTTTCTAAACAATTCACATTCCATTAGTGAAACCTCAACAATTATTAATGAATTTTCCTCTATTTCAGACTACTCAATTAACTGGAACAAATCAGTTTTATTGTCACTGAATGGTAATGCGGAGCAAACTACCTCAATCCCAGTCAAATCAGGCAATATCAAATATCTAGGTATTTATTTCTCCCCGAAACTATCAGAACTGGTGCAACTAAACTACACCCCGTTACTGAAAAGTATACAGGACGATCTAACCCGCTGGGTCAACCTGCCTCTGTCACTCATGGGTAAGATAACCACAGTAAAAATGAAAATTTTACCCAAAGTTAATTATCTCTTCTCAATGATCCCCACACAACCACCACTAAAATGGTTCCAAACATTAGACTCAGCCATATCCAGCTTCTTATGGAACAATAAACCTGCAAGAATTAGTCTAAAAACTTTAAAATCTGGAAAAAGCTGTGGAGGCTTAGAATTACCTAACTTCCACAACTATTTTCTTGCCAATAGATTGCAATACATCTTAAGATGGTTAAAAAACAATCCAGAAACCAACCCATGGATGGATCTGGAACAGGCATTCTGTGGAAAGATCAACTTGTCAGATCTACCATTTATCAGCCCAAAAATAAAAAAACTTGACTGCTACCAAAGTAGTAATATAAGCACTACTTTAACAGCCTGGTGGGAATTTCTTAAAATGTCAAACTCTTCAGTTTTACCATGCAAAATGACACCCATCTGGAACAATCCAGACATCCTGATAAATAAAAAAATGTTGCACTTCCCTGCTTGGCAAGCAGGGGGCGTAAGACTACTTGAGCACTTAATTATAGACAGAAGATTCATAACGCACCAAGAACTACAAGAAAAACATGGAATAAATAAATTCTTGGAATATTACTAAAACATTTAAATCCAGTGACAATGACCTAAAATTACCAGAACTAGTTACCTCTATGATTAATTTTTCATTGAATAAAACTCTCTCCAAAATATACAAACTCATATGCAACTTAGATAACAAAGTCTCAATTCCAACAACAAAATGGGATGCAGACTTAGGCAGAAGTACAGACACAAGCTTCTGGTCAGAAATTTGTCTAAATACCTTCAAACTAACAAAAAGTCCAAACCTACAACTAATCCAATTTAAAACTCTTCACAGAATTTACTTTACTGGACAGAGGATGTTCAAGATGGGTCTCAAAAACTCAGACATTTGTGAGCATTGTGATAGTAATTTACCTGACAATTACATGCATGCTCTGTGGTTCTGTACACCTGTACAGGCTCTCTGGCAACAGGTATGTGCTGATTTATCAGTCTGGCTTAAGGTTTCAATCACAGCCTCACCATCACTTTGTGTGCTGGGTGACATGAGTGCCATCGAAGATTAAAGATTAGCACCTTTAATCTTCATAACTCTTTGTATAGCAAAAAAAACAATTTTATTAAACTGGAAAAACAAAAAAAATATTAGTGTAAGTCATTACAGAAATCTGCTATTGGATCATATCAGCTTGGAAAAAATGTCAACTAGGAGTTCAAATAACCTGGAAGGAATTCGGGCTCTCTGGTCTCCCATAGCTAACGCCATAACTTAGGGGCGGGGTTCTTGGGTGTCGCCGCGCCCTGGATGTCTGCCGGGATTTTGGTGCCGGGGTCGGGGCCTCCCTGGCGCCTGGTGGGGGTGGGGGGGCTCTGTTAGTCGGGGGGTCTGGTACGGCGCCTGGATGGGGCAAGCGCGGGGGCTGCGTGGTCTCCCGGGCCTGGGCGGGGGGGGTGTGGGTGGTGCATTGGGTGGGGGTCTGGCTTGGCTCGGGGGGGTGGTCCTTCTGCGTGCGCTGGGGGGCTTGCGTGGGGCCCTGGTCCTGGGGGGTCTGCCTGCGCTGGATGGGTGGCCCGTCTGCACCCGGGGGCTGGGATCACTCCTTCTCCGGCCCTGGGACGGGGTGGGGCAACCCTCTTGGGGCCTGCGTTTGCTCCAGGGGAAGCATACCATGGCGGGGTCTGGGGGGAGCGGGCCAGGGGGGGGGGGGGGGTGTTCATGGGTAAGAAGGGGGGTCCACCACCAGTATGGGACCCTTGAGACTTCCTCGGGCCCGCTGGTACCTGGCCAGGCAGCCACAGGGGCGGTCCTTGGGGGGGGCTTGCGCCTGGGGGCTGGCCCCCTCTCGGCTCCTCTCTCTTTGTGTGGGGTTGGGGTGTGGGGCCTGGGGGGTCGGCTTCCGGGCGGTGGGGCCTCTGCCCTGGGGAGACTTGGGCCCAATGCTGGGGGGGCGGGGGACGGTTGTTTCACCATCGGTGGTCAGTCTGGTAGCTGTCCCCGACCTCCCCTCCTTCCTCATACAAACACTTATTAGGTTGGAGGGGGGTGTGCTAGCGGAATACTTCGAGGGGCCGAGCCACTTGGCAGTGGTCCCCCCCCCTCTCCGCACAGTTTCGCCCCCTTCTCTTGGTTTTAAATGCACCTTAGACACGTAGGACCCTTGGTGGGGGGGTGCTGGGACATCACTGCCAGCAAGCAGGAGATGTCCTCCTAGTGCTCAACCCTCCAATTTTAACTGCACCGTAGACATTTAGGGCTCCTTGGCGAGAGGGTGATTGGACATCCCTGTAAGCAATCAGGAGATGTCCCCAGTGCCCTGCTCGCCAATTTTAACTGCACCCTTTATGACACACACCCTTCAACCACAAGAAACACACCTCAACATACACACACAAATACATTACACAAGGAAGATGGGAATACTGATCTTCTGTCCCCTACCCCATCCCCGGTGGGGGGAACAGGACCTTCAGCGGTGGCGGCCTTGTCTCTTGGGTGTCGGCCTCCTGGGCCCGGCGGCCCCCTCCCCACGCGGGGAGAGGGATCCCTCAGTCCTCTGGCAAGTCCATGAGCGGGGGATCATATTCCATCTGAGCCTGGAGGGTGTCTGTGTCCTTGTGGTGCGGGTTCTGGTCCTTACCCTCGGGTGACGGGCCCCATAGGAGAGCCTGGTCAGGCTACGTACTCCTTCGGGGACCCCTACTTCTCTTGGTCATCCCTCCTCTAGGTGGGGGTAGCCGACCCCTGCTGTGCTCTCTTCTGGATCTCCGCAACTGCCTGGAGGTTCGGAGCGGGTCTCCCTTGGGGGGTCCTGGCTCGTACCTGGGGCTGGGGTGGGGGGATGCTCAGAACTCCTGGGTGGTGGTGGGCGGCTTGTCTGGGGTGGTGGGGCTCTCGGGGGTGGGGCCCCGCGCTGGACCGCCCGGCGCGGTGGGGGGGCTGCTCTCCTGACTGGGCTGGGCCCTGCGCTCTGCGCTTCCGTACCTCACTGCGCTCGGGTGTTGGGGGCCCATGTGGTGGTCCTGCGGGCCCTGGTCTGGGTGCTTGGCCGGACTACCTGGCGGGCGGATCACCTCCATTGACCCCACAGTATGGGTGCGGGGGCGGGCCCTGGTCGGCGCTGCTGCCTCGGCGGGGGTCTTGGTGTGGGGATGTCTAGGAGCTCTCCCTCCTTTTTTTTTTTCTTTTTTTTTTTTTCTTTCCATTCCTTCATCCACTTCAGCTTAGCATAACATTCACCTGAGCACAGGCGTCAGCTCACATTTGCACCTTCAAATAGTGTGCGTGTCAGAATGTAATGCTTTACATGTGTTGGTTGGTATGCACAAGTGTGCGTGTAAACTGGTTGTGGACAAGTTTGTGAACACTCTTGGAGCCGGCAGGTATGTTTGTAACAGCTGAGTGTGTGGACAGGCCCCGCCCATTTTAGACCAACACTCACTATTGTAATGGGTATAAGCTTCAGCATTTTGTTGCCTGTAGACTTACAATTCTACTTTCTCCTTCCATTAGTCATCCTCTAAAATCTATAACACCCCCCCCCCCCCCCCTCTCTCTTTTCCCCCTTTCTTTTTCCGTCCGGTCCAACAAAAAGAACACAAACAAAATTAATATTAATAAAGTTTCGTTGAAATTACAAAAGGGCTTATACCAACATACATTTTGTGTTCCCAATGATTTATAACCCCCGATTGTAAGAGTAAAATCTGTCTAATGCAAGAGGCTCTCAGCTCATATCTGTTTGCTCAGCTGTTGGACAGGACAAGTTAAAAAAAAAAAAAAAAAAAAAAAAAAAAAAAATTGATATATTTTTTCTACCATTCTTCTTCTTTTGACATTAGCAGTAAAGGCTAAATCTAACTAACAGATTCAATTTAACTCTAAGACATGAAGGAAAAAACTATTTTTTAAATGTAAAAAAATGGATGTAGCTGTAATGAAACAGTAATTCAAGTTCTGTTTAAGTTAAAGTCATACAGTTTATTAACATTTAGGCTGTGAAACAAAAAAAATCAGTTTGAAATGTTAGAAAGCTTTAAAAAAAAATACAAATTTGACCATTTGTCATGAAAATTTTTGAAATTGCTTCTTTTTTTACTGGGTGTTGTGCAAAACGCAGGAGGTGTCTGACTGGAGGAGTTTCCCTGTTCCGTGTTCTGTTTATTCCAGAGAGGCCTGAAACTGCTGCAGCTGGTTAAGGAATCCGCCAACGGGGACAAACATTTCCCACGGCTGCAGCACCAAGAGAACGCAGCAGCTGTGAAGATGATTTACAACAGCACGAGCGACTTCCAGAGCCGCAAACTCTCGTTATTACACCATACCATCAACCCTCACCCAAGGCCTCTGTGAGATTCAAGAAAGATCATTTCACTCATGCTTGTCTTATTATAGCACTGATGGATCCTTAAAGTGTCCCACCAGAGTGACCCACGTGTCACATGATCAGAACAGGTTCCTCATCCTCTTATCACTTTAGGAAACACTCAAAGGGAGGAAAAAACTGTTAATTAGTAGTGATATTTTTTATTTATAATGGCCATTACAAACTACATACACATTTATCACTTTAAAACTGTTTTTCTATCATCATTTTATTCACTGATGCTTTAAAACTTTAATGTAGAAATTGCAAGTGAGACCAGACCCTCCACCCAGCCGCTTCTCCACCATTTTTTATGTTTTCTGATGCACTTTAAGAGCCATCTACTAAATTCCTCAGTTGAATGCCAGATTACTGAGGGTGGATTTCAGTGTTTCACGTTTGTCATCTCTCTCCACCTAGTGGTCACAGGGATGTACTGTTCAGCTCGGACTACTTGATGATGGTTACAAGATAATCTTTCATTTGTTTTGACAGTTTTTTAATTCGAGGTGGGGGGAAAAGTGAGTTTTATTTTATTTTCTTTTTATCCAGAGATTCAGTTTAAGATTTCATTTGTGTTTTGATAAAATCATTTGTTTTGCTCCCCAAAAGATGCGCAGAATCCAGAACAAAGACATTTAATTTTCTCAAGCGGTTGCTATGGAGATTAAAGGTAGACTTGTTACAGCACTAGTAAGAAAAACGTGAGACGAGCACGGTCCAAGGGTTATTAGCTGGTTTAACTTTAGTTATAACTGATGCAGAGTAGATAAAACAGATGTGAGTCAGATTGGCAGAACTCAGTGAATTCTATTAATCAAGACCAAAAAATGAGCCAAATCTGAGTCAAAGAAACCTCAGCTTCAGGTTATATTTGAGCCAGTTATTGTTAGACCAAAGACAGACTTGTGATTCATGTAAAGTTTGCATCAGAATTAGAACAAGTTTGCATTGAAGACAGTGTGGTCTGGAGAGAAGCCTGGCCCCTGGGTGCAGTAACCAGCCAGGCCCTGCACTCTTTCACTCTGCAGGGACAGATTCCAGTTACTGAGCCTGGGGGACAGTGACAAACTTGAGTCAGCTTGCCTGTCGAGGGAAACAAGACTGTGTCATAAATGGTCATCAAAAATCCTTAAAATCCCTTTTTGAAAAGAATATAACATACCTGAAGCTTTTTCTGCTCTGCCAGTCCTTAAGTAGAAGTCTCCTCAGCTCTTGTAAACCGGAGAAATGGAGTAAAAAGCAACACCTGGGCTACACATTACCCTTCTAGCAGTTCTCTGTCATGACTGGCTCCACCAAAATTACACATTAACCCAAAAAAACATAACCCACTTCTCCTCGACTGTCTATCTATCTTCTGCAGCCGTGTGGCCCCCCTGGGTCCTGGTTAACCCACATACTGCAGCACTGAGCACTACTGATGGGAATGTTATCATCTGAGCAAATGAATATCTTTACTGCAGTGTTTTAATCCGGTTCAACAATCTAAAGTGTGTGGTGTGATTTCAGCGATGAAATAAACAGATAATTACTTTGTGTTTCCATACACCCAATTACAGGAGCACGTTTAATCATTGGTGAGCCGTTTCCGTGCACAAGAGCACTGAGCACAGACGCCTGCTTCTCAACACTTTGACCAGAAAGGTGTGGGAAAGATTCATCTGGCCCACTGACCTTGTAGATTTCAGCAGCAGCTGGATCAAACATTAAACGCTGCAGTCAACCTACAGCCAGATGTCTATTTTCTCAACATGCAATTTAAATAAAAGCCCATGTTAAAGGTTTATATGCTGTCCATACGTTATGGTAAATTTGATGCGCGTTAATAAAGGACATGCAACAAAGAACTTCTCTGTAGTCTTAATTTTGTTTTTCTTTTGATGTTCTGTTTTTTTATAAGCATCCAAAATGAAAATCATACCTAAAATAAAGACAAGTGACTATCCACTTTTTTAGCAGTTAAGAAAAAAAAACAAGTTCCTCTTATTTCCTTTTAATTCAGATTGTGTGAGTGTAGTACATCATTTGAACACAGGAAGGCAGTAAAAGCTGCAGAATATCAGATTATTTCATCAACTCTTTCCTTATAGTATATATTTTTATTTTGATGTAAAAGCAGATCCAGCATTATAGTAAAAAAAAAGCATTTTAGTGTAACTATAACCTTTATCTTTTGTTTTGTTTGTCATTGTAATCCATTGCTTAATGTGTTGGTCCTGTTTGTCTTTTCTGATTAATTAATTAATTTGTTAAAATTTGTGTTTTCAAAGTGGTTAAAAAAGATAAATAAAAGCATTACATTAAAAAACAGGAGTATGTACAGTTATCTTTGTTTGAATATGCTTTTTTATTGAACAATTTGGCTTTTTTTGCAGCAAAAGTAAATTGTCAATGTAATATTTAAGAGGAAATGAGGTTTTTTCTTTATCCATTTCATTCATTGTTCTTCAAGATTTGAAGCTTGCTTCATTTGAATATTTCATTCGGTTAGCAGAAATGTTTTCACATTTAACAAACATTTTGATGGATCTTTATTTTTAATTTTATTGTCTAACCTTGTTTGACCACAGAATAATATTTACCTGAAATATTTCAGGGAAACAATGGCAGAATTTTCTTAAGACACATCTTCACTGTATAAGCAGGTGTTTTTGCTTTAAGATTTATTTTTTTACAGACAAAAAGAGAGCAGTTTGTTCAAGCCTTTTTTTTAAGTAATTTTTTTTAATAATAATTTTGCAGAACTTGTCAACGTGACTGCTGCCTTGACAGTATGAAATCATAAGTAAACACGTTCATTTTTCAGAGGGATTAGTGCGTCTGTTTTGTCGGGGTTAAAGGACAGACTGCATACTTCTTGTGAAAACAAGATAGCAGTTTTTGAAGAAAAAAAAAAAAAGATGTTCCCAAACAATCTGAAAAGTTAGAATCCGATGCAGAGCAAGCCGAACTGAGAGAAGGTGATCAGGACAAGGTATGTCAGAACACCAACAAAAAACCTGAATGAAACATATTCTAATCAAAAAAAGCAGAAGAGAGAAAAAGGGGATTGCTCTGTGAGTTAATAGACACAGAGTTCATGCAGTCAGTTGCTCACCCAACGCAACATAACCAACCCTATTGAATAGGAAATGGTCAAAATGTGAAACAAAGATTATTTTGCACATTGCTTGCGTTTTACTGCCATTACGGGTGATTCTGGGTTGTCTGAGGGGGAAAAATGTGCAAACCATTATAGGAGGCACGCAGGTGGCCTGCAGGAAATATCAAAGACATAGACCGCTCGATGAGGCCTTGGAGCAAAAATGTTCATGCACAGTTTTTCTCACGGGCATGCTGCAGGCAACAGGTTGTGAACACTTAAGACTCATGTACGGGTACAGGAAGTATGTGGGACGCAGCTGTACACGTTTCCTTTTTTCAAACCTTGCACACTAAGCAAGGGGCCCATTCGATTTTTTTCAAGTGATGAGAGCGTTCTCCTCACCTGACTGTTCAAAATTAAGAAACTGGATTATTAAAGTATTGTCAGTCTTAGGTATCACCTCCACACCCCCTGCATGCAGCAGACAGTCAGTAATAGTTAGTGTGTGAACTTTTTTATTGGTTAGAGTGTGACGTAAGGACACTGTGCTGCAGCATCAGTGTGTGTAACTAACATTTCCCTTGAATGGATTTTTTCCATCTTCTGCCACTTTTCTACCCTGTGGGGCTTCATATGTGCTTGAAAGAGTCGTCACAGGTCCTGCTTGGCTCCTTCCGGGCTCCAGTCTTCTATTCTTTTCACTGATGAAACCTGGCCCTCAGCCACCACTATAATGTCTCTAGTTGCCTGAGGTGAGCAGATAGCCAACTCTAATCGTGTCTTGTCATTTACGCACACTTCACTCATTCTTTTCTTTGTCCAGAAAGATGAGACTTTCAATGCCGATGACAACCAAGGATGTGATGCCAAAGAATGTCTTCGTTGGAAACCTCTTCAGTTGAAATCAGTGCCAGTCCTCACTTGTAAGACCAACCCCATTGCCAAGATCAGGTCTAGGTCCTGATAACTGCTCATCCGGTTTGTCTACCTCATTAAAATGTATAAACTATCAAAGCTTTGCCAACCTGACTCATCAATTGGTACTTTCTATATTGTTAACTCACATAATATTAGATTTATATGTCAGTTTCCATCTACCTTTTTCCACCCGCTGCCCATACATTCCCACTTCTATGCCTTGCATTATTGAGAATTGTCTCCCTGCAAATACTCCTGACCATTCTCACAACAGACATAACTCCTCTGACTGGAAGCAACTCTTTTTTCCCCTCCTTTTACCAATGAACGTGCTCAATATTGCTTATATTGATGTGAGTGTTCTTCAGTCAGATTGCTTGACAACCTGCAGGTTCCTACTAGCAGCTTGAGGTGTCAAGAAACCTGTTATTACCACTAAAGCCTCTTTGTTGCTCCACTGACGTTTTCTGTCCTCTTCTCTTGCAGATGTTACTTTTCTTTGTTCCTGTCATCTCGTATTTTTCCCACCTTTTATAATCTTTTAATCCGAGTTTGGAGAAATCGTATTTCTTTTTATAAGGACGCATATATTTCTGAAAGCAACTCCTCATAACACTTTCAAAATTCTTATTATGCTTCACGTAGAATTCATTCAAAGTCATGTAAATGTATCTTTTCGGTTACACATTTTAAAGTATCTGTACTGGTGGTTTGAATCTATGTTACATAATTAAAGCAGTCAGAACATCAAGTTGGAGCATGTTTGAGTCATCTGTCTTCCTGATATAGTCACTTAGATGTATGCAAAAAAACCAAAAACAATGGTGCCTTGCTAAAATAGATTATGCAGTGGCACAGCTGGACACATTATACATGACAACAGCAGATTTGTTGAATTTATTTAATGCATTTAAAGAAGCTTGTATTGATGATATCCTAATCTTTGTCAAAAATAGTACTAATAGTGACTCAAAGTCAGTTTTAGGTCTTTGTACATTTATTAAGCAGATCAATCAGCACACTTTCTATATTAAACAGTTTTTCTGTCAAGTTCAGGAACAGAAGGGGGCGCTGTGTTGTCGGAGGGAATATTTAACAACTGGACTAAGCATAACGGACACCAAATCAAACTTTCTTCATTAAGCACTTTTCATAGCTTACAGTAATGACACAAATTCCTTTGCAGAATAAAAATATCTTTCAAAATTAAAAATCCAAAAAACAAAGATTTTCCGCTGAAAAATGATAAGACTGATATTATCCTTTAGCCCATGACCCCAACATAGTCAAACATAGAATTATTATTAAAAAAATATTTAAGATAGAGATAGAAATGGTCCTTGAATTATTCATTAAATTCTTATTTCAGCTGCAAAAGGTAAAAAGAAAGGTAGATCTGAGAGTGGCAGAAAGCTGGAAGGAAGAAATGAATCTTTCCCCTCCTTGTATGTCTGAACAGCCACAACCCATAATTAAAGCATTATTGGACGCATGATCACATTTCACACAAGTATTTACAGGTCTTAAAATGGTATGTGATCTGAGCATCTTGACTGCTACAAATCACGCTCCTTATGTGTTTAAATAATGATAATTAGAGTAATAACTATGGGCAGCACTTTTGATGGTTTTTTTCTAGGTTGAAAAAAAGAATAAGAATAAAAATATTCTATGGAAGTAAAGTTTCTACCATGGGAACTCATAATCTGTTTCACAAGATCTAACAAAAACATTGGGAACCTCTAGAAGACCTTTTGACACAAAACGGAGAACAAAAATATTTTGTTAGGAGACGCATTGGAGCAAAAAACTGGGTGGAGCAGAGTCTGATTATAACTTCTGGTCTCTGGCTATAACCCAATATTTTGCAATTTTAAGCTAAAGTCCACAGCTTAGAGGAAAGAACAAACAAACCCCTATGTCACTGGTATTTTACCCCATGAAGCACAACTGAATTTTGAAAGCTGTGACCATATGAATGCAGGGCACTTTCACCAGAGCGCTCTGGGAGGTGCTCCAAGCTTTTTTGTAACAGCCGTCTTGTTTTAAGAAAAAAGGTTTCCTCCTATGTGCAAAAAAGCATAATAACATGTAGGATTTATCTCTCTCTTTTTAAAAAGTAGTTCAATAAAATGAAAAAAAAAAGAGATTTACTGTGTTTTATTAGACGTTCAAATGCCAGAACACAGCAGGACAGATATCTTCTTTCAGGGTCTCCAGTCATGAATAAAAGGTATTTCAGTACAACATGAACATGTTTTTTTTTGGCAATGCAATAAAAAACATCAGCGTCTGGAACAAGACAAGGATTTATTCAAAACAAACACATACATCCAGGATGTTTCAGAGCTTTGTCTCACTTGACAATAAACTGAGACCTAACAAGGTACTGTATGTGAAGGATCCCAAATAAAGCAGCTGGAACATACAAAGGTCAAATCCGAATTCTTTACTCCTCCAAAGGCTCTCAAAACAATCAAATCACTGTTTAGATTGTGTGGCAAGAAGGGTAAGTATCTGGCTGGAGCTGGCTAGGGGGGATATCGCAAGAAAAACAAAAAGAAAAGACAAACCTACACCCACAGAGTGTTGCCACAGTTGTTCATTTTTCAGCAAATCCCATCAGGGGTTGTCTCAGCGAATCAGCTTTCACTGCAGATGTTTTTGGCAGAGATGTTTCACGCTGGATACCCTTCCCAACAACGCAATATTTTTATCCAGGCTGGGGACCTGCACAAGGAGACCCAGAATTTGGTCCCTTGTGGCTACTTAGTTTGACAGAAGGGTCTTGTCTAAGGACCCACACTGGATTAAGCTCATTGTACCCTAGATGTACAGTGAGGCAAATAAGTATTTGAACACCCTGTGCAAGTTCTCCTACTTAGAAATCATTGAAGGGTCTTACATTTTCATCTTAAGTGCTTCTTCACAGCTTTTTAAATAATGGTAAACAAGGTTACTGTTGGTAATACTGTAAGATGTCATGGTTTGAAATCATACATGGCACACAAGGTTCTCCTGCTTAAACCAGCGCATGTCCAGGCCCGTCTTAAGTTTGCCAATGACCATTTGGATGATCCAGAGGAGTCGTGGGAGAAAGTCATGTGGTCCTGTGAGACCAAAATAGAACTTTCTGGTCTCAATTCCACTCACTGTGTTTAATAAGAATGATGAGTACCATCCAAAGAACACCATTTTCACTGTTAAGAATGGGGGTGGTAGCATCATGCTATGGTTTTTTTCTATGTTCATGGGATAGGATTGCTGCACTGCAGAAAAGGATGACCAGGGCCATGTATTGTAAAATTTTGGGGAACAACCTCCTTCCTTCAGTTAGAACATTGAAGATGGGTCATGGCTGGGTTTTCCAACATGTCAATGACCAGAAGCACAGCCAGGATAACCACGGAAGAAGCATATCAAGGTTCTGGAGAGGCTCAGCCAGTCTCCAGATCTAAACCCAATAGTAAATCTTTGGAAGGAGCTCAAACTCCATGTTTCTCAGTGGCAGCCCAGAAATCTGACTGATCTAGAGAAGATCTGTGTAGAGGAGTGGGCCAAAATCTAACTAACAACTAACAAAGGCTGCTGTACCAAATATTAACATTGATTTTCTCCATGCTTTCTAAGCGGAAGAATTTGCAAAACTTGAATTAATTAGAATTTGCACAGTGTTCAAGTACGCATTGACCTCAATGTAGAAAAATGAAAACATATTCCACTTGAACTGCTTTGAACATTTCTAACCATCCATGGGTACAGGGCCTGGAAGTTCTCATCATTTGAGTTCCAACAGCCAGGGTACTGACTGGTTCGCCCTGAAAATCTACAGCATAAAAATAAAGTCAATTTTTTAGTTTATGATGGCATGTGTTACCTTCGAAGCTTAAGGAAAGGATGGAAATAGTAAACAATTATTTGGATGGATTTTTCACCAACATGAAAAGAATTGGACCTGGCAATACATTACTAGTTTTCAAGTTAAAACTTGTTCTTTCTCATTGCTTTATGCTTCCAGTCCAAATATATTAGTGAAGTTCCAGATGATAGGGCTTCGGTTATGGGCAGTTAGCAGCTGCGTGGATGTGTTGAGTGCAATACATATTTTATCTTTCAACAGCTGTTTATGATGCTTCATTGCACAATTTAGTTTTTCGATTTAGTTTCTGCCTTCATTTAATGCGTTTCAAATAAAAGTCAGGCCCAACAAAATGCTCAGATCAAATGCTGGTTTGTTTAAAGCTTTTGCCTGATTCCTCTCTGTCATCGCACCACCAGAACCCATTGAGGTAGCCACAAGTTCAGGAGATGTTATCAGTCCCAGCCACTGCTTCTGCTTTGCTCTGAACAGTTCGCTGCTTAGATCAGACATTTACATTTACTATTTTGCAAGCTTGGACAGTGTCTCGTACCAGGGTGCCTGGTGACCTGGTAACTTCGTGCATATACAGTCTTTGGGTTGGTGAAACATACATCAGTTCCTTTTAACAAAACTGCTTAATCCCTTTTGGAGTCACAAAGTTGCTGCATCTCATCCCAGCCACTGCTAGACAAAGGTGAGGTACCCGACAGGTCACCAGTCCATCACAGAAGGTGGTCAAACCTTTTTTTTTATATTAAAACTTATAGTCCAGTTATCCTCAAGATATATAAGAATATTCACAATTAGAAAATGAGACATTGATGATCCAGAATCATGACAGAAAGAATGTGTTGCTTCTGTATTTGGGAATGCTCTTGATACTGTTCTTTCCATTTAGGTCATATATCCGATACTAGATCCTTGATTTTTTGTTCTTATTCTTCCAAGACAATTTATTTTTGGTGTGATCAGATGCTCTCAAGACCGTGTTCAAAAACACCTTGACAATTACCCTGGAATTGAATATCAAGATTCAAGGAGTCAGATAAACCAGTAATCCTTATCAGGTTTGTGAATCAAAAGCACGAGATAGCTCTGATAAAGCAAAGAAAACACCTGAAGGATATTCTGTTTATTTTAATGACCATCTCCCAAAATACAATTCTAAACTGCCAAAGCACGCCAGGCTACTAAAGCGGAAAAAGCAAATCCAGAGCACCAGGGTGCTGAATTCCAGTACCTATGTTAATCCACTGGGTCTATCAGACCTGTCTAAGATGATGGTAGTCACCAGTATGAGATACTTTGAGAAGTGTGGGGTCACGGACTTTTGAGCCTCTAACTGATGCAAAATCAGAATCAAATATGACTTCAAGAAAATATGCGTCTAGGATCCACCACTGTCTCTGAGGTCAACTTTGATCCTGTTTTCAGCAGAGTTCTGACCCGCAGACAGCTTGAGCTTAACTTACTTGCTGTGATATCAGCTGAAGGACAATGAACCTGACAAACAAAAGTCTGCGGTGATATCAATGAGGAGAACTTTATAAATTCTGTTCAAACCAGAAGAATTGGCTGTTAATCAGGCAGCACAAGAAGGAATACCGTATCAGACAATCTATCAGCTCTAATCAAATCCCTTGACTTGGTTCCCTAAAGTGTAATTCATGACTAAAGATCTTTCTAATGAAAATAATCTACACATATTTTTTTATTTCTATACCTGATTGAATTAAATGACTTTGATGAAAGTAATTTGCATATACAGATTTTTTTATACCTGATTTAAGTAAATGACTTTTCTGATGAAAATAAATCCACATGTATTTTAACTTTTTTATGTTGGCTTATGTTAATGACTTTTTTCAGATGTTGGAAACTTGCTCTATATTGCTGAGTTTTTTGCATGAGAAATAATATACATTAGTGGATGTTTGAAACTTACATCTGTGATTCATTTTTTATGCATAAGCTACTGAAAAGTTTAAAATATTGTTATATCTACATACATAGCAATGTAATTCATTGTTACTCAAGGATGCTTAATGTCCTAAATCAATGTTGGTACGGTATTAATATCTTATCTTAAGACAAGAACCAGATTTTGACAACAAATGTAAAGTAAATGGTGGGATTATATGAGTTTGCTTCCTCCCACTACCTTTCAAACAATCTAATATTTGATGCCTAATTCTCCTATGTTTGATATGTTTTTTTTATGGATGTAAACCTCTGTTAATTGTGTTAAATATCTGTTACTCTTGCCAAATTGCTTGTAAGAAACATTTTAAAATCAAATCAAACCCACATTTAGTATATGGCAGGGATAAGCAACTTAGTACTACTACAGTAGACACTTGGAGGCTTGGTGCGGAATGACAAAGCAGAGCGAATCTCTCGAGTCTTGCTTCAGGCTTTTTCTTTCACAGCTCTGATTCGATATATGAAAGACTTGATGACATATTTTTGGCCGGGCACAAACCGCAATTGTTCATTTCTCCTCCATGATCAATTGTGGTTTGGCACTACCATGAATGCAAGAGGACACCATCCAAATCCAAATGAGTTTGAGCTGGTTTAACTTTCATCGTGCGTTCTATGGCCAATGATTTAGTACGTACAGCCCGAAATAAGTCGCAGAAACTTGCGTAGCAATCCATGAAGCGTTTTGACACAAGAGCCGGAAATATGGACTTTTCATTGAAAGTTTTTGCTTGAACGTATGTTGCTGAAGGCAGAGTGAACGTAACTGTGATAAAGAGGCAGAAGCGTTTGGATCCATGTGTAACTGGTTTTTAGCGAGATCAAACAAACATGGGCAAGGCAGGACAAAGTCAAAAACCACGCTGGAGTCAAAAGAGAGGCTGGACAGAGCCGACAGGCAAGGATCAGGATGCAGAGGGCAGAGCCTGATGGGAGATGGAGTGCAGATGGGGTAAGTCAAAACTCAGGAGACTGCTCCCTCGGGTGGTCAGAGGGAGAGACGTAAAGCTTGAGACCTGACAGAGCAGAAACCAAAAGCAGAAATCTTCAAAAATAAACGAGGGTTACAGGTCAAGGAGGCAATGTTATTTATGCAAGTTAAAAAACAAAAACCTTTAAAGCTTCAATTCTGACACATTTTTGCTTCCAATACGTCTCATCATACAGGATTAATGATAAGAATCACCTGATCCTGCAACCTTTCACTTGATCGACATTCACCACACTTTCTTACAGCTGCTTCTGGTCTCGGTTCTGGAGATAAAAGAGTTTTAACCAACTTCGTACCCATCATCAGGTGAGTTGTTGTCATTACACACCTGCCCATAAAAATGAATGAAATTTCACCTCACACTTCTTATTTCCTTTTTTAAAAAAAAATAATTTACAGTCATCTACTGTTGCTCACTTAAGCCCTTCATGCACTTTGTTTTCCATCACTCTGTTGTTTAGTTTACTGCCAAATCCCAACCATCTTCCTTTTTTTTTTTAACTGAAGAAATCAAACGGTTGAATTTCAGTCAGTTTTATTGTGGTTAGCAGATGATTACAACATTTTGCAAAATATGAATACATGTCATACCTAAATACTGTGACATGAAACACATACCAGCATTCCTCAAAACATCATTTTTTTTCTTTGCATCACTCTAGTATTATAGATAAAAGTAATCAAATGTGCTTCAATAAATGAATAAGCTGAAATTGTATATTTTCTTATCACTGCAAACGCAAAAGCTTAAAAAACTGATAAAGGTAAGTTCAAAACAGAAATTTACATTCATCAAAACAGTGATAACTTTATGTTCAAGGAATAATAAAATATAGCAATCAACCGCTGGGCAAACATTTAGCATCACTGAGGCATTATGGCTTGTGTTGTAAAGTAGTCAAAGTTACAGTTCAAGTTGTAGTAACATCGTTTTTGCAGCTTGTTTAGGCTTGAATGCAAACCTAAAAAAAAGAAAAGAACAACAAAAAAAGGCAAGATTTTGGCATGAAAACATTGGAACACCTGTCAGTTCTGCAGCTTGTAACCATCCATCCATTTTCTAAACCCGTTTTTGTCCATTTCGGGGTCACCGGGCTGCCAGAGCCTAACCCGGACACCCATGGGTGAAGACAGGATTCACCCTGAACCATCTTGTTACCATTTTGGTTTAAATCTACTTCTGCATCCACAAATACTTAAACGTTTTTGCTGCGCTTCAGAGTGCAGAAATGGCATTTTACAAAAAACAAACATAAACACAGATTCATGTACCATTCATAAAACACTTCAACTTTTAGATAAAAAAAAATATGAGTGTAATTGCTGATCTAACTGGCAAGAGTTGAGGCACAAAAGTAAACAACAATAAAAGCATTTATAAAAACTCTTTAAAAAATATGTGATATATAGGTAGTTTAAAATATTAAAGTTCTAAAAAATAAAAATTACAAAAGAATTGGCAAGCAACGTGGTTAAATATGAAGCATCAAAAAAAATAAGTTTTCAATGGATAAATGACTGTAAATTGAGTACAACATGAGAAAACCAGCTTTGGAGTCAAATGGCAAGAATGTGATGGTGGACTGTCCTCCAAATGTGGTTCATGCAAACCAATGAAAAGTTTGGCTGTTAGTTCAAGCATTTCTGTTATATTAAGTACAAAAGAATGGCCTTTTTGACCAGTAACTCCACAGTAAATGTTGTAGCTGAAACTCTTAGATAACCATGAACACACTGAAAATAAGCAGTGCAGCAGTTTTTCTTAGATTTGGCAGATGTTCTCACTTTTGTAGGCATCTGGGATGACAAACGTTGAGCTCTTGGTGAACAGGCTGGTCAGCACAGCGTCGAGCTTCTTCTCTTGTTTTGAGTTTCTCCTGCAATGGAAACCAACTTTGAACTTAATGCACTTTGAATTGGAGTTGTTTGAATGCAAAGTTTTTAGAACAGTTGTACTAACTCACATTTTGATCACTGCCCACACACACAGAGGCAGCATCACCACGACGATCAAGGCAGCAGCAACGCACAAGTACACAGGAACCCTGAACGGCTCAGGGGGAACTTTGGTTTTCTCTGAAGATGAAACACAAAACAAGTCTTTATTTTACACTCGCTTTACAATGCAAAAACGTCTAGCAATGATCAATCATTACAGGAATTAAATGAAACCAAACCTTTCAGAAATTGGACCGAAAAAAGGAAGGATCATGACAAATGACCACAATAGTTTTATTTCTCCCAAAAAAATTTTTAAGTTAATCTGAGAATTCTAAATCAGTTTGATTTCTGATCTTTTTTTATTACTAAATGCTATTATTTTAGTTCTAGCTTGTTTTTTCCCCCTCAGACTGTAAAACTCTAATGATGTTAAACTCTTTGACCTTAATTTTAGAAGTTGAATCCCAGAATATCGACTCTAACCCCAGAAATTGTAGGGGGGGGGGGGGGTGTACAACTATAAACTCAGATTTCAACTTTATTTAGATCTCTTTTTAAGAATTTACATTTTTTATATCAAAATTTAAAAATGTATGTTTTTTTTAAAACAAATCTGAAGTCAATCTCAAAATTTTGACTTTGTGTTAAAATTCATAATTTAATCCCAATAATTTATAAAATTCTAACACTAAATACTGATTTTTTTTTCTTTTAATCTGTTTACTTGGAATAAAGGTGGCCCTAAAACATATATTGCAAAACTTGCTTTTGTCTTTGGGATTTTTGCCATGATATTATTTGTTCTGTTTAACAGAATTACTACTTTTTAAATAATATATTTATATATATGTACATATTATTTTACTGGAAATACAGATAATGTTTCCCCAGTGGCCCTAAAATATGTATTTCAACACTAACTGTGTTTTGGGGATTTTCTTGTTTTATGGGTGTTTTTTTTAGGAAACTCTGTTTTAGTAATTTCAAACTAAATGATGGATGAATAAAGTTTTCTAAAGCCAAGCAATAAATAGCAGAAAGACTAAAATTTTACCTACAAAAATATTTTATATTTTGTCTAATATTTGTAGAAAATCCCTTATTCATTGAGAGTAAATGACTGCAAACAAATGTGTTGTTTAGTCATTTGCAACAGAAAACAAACTGCTGATGTGTTTCAAACATTTATTGAGTTTCAAAAATATGACAATCAAATTACATTAAGTATATCAAGTGAAGGTATAGATGTCACATTTGGAAAAGAATAAAATTACTCATAAAAAATCTGGATAAACGGATTGAAATCTGGGAAAAAGATTTGATCTGTGCATCAAATATAAATATCCAGAATGCAACATTATTTCACAAATACAACTTTACAAGTTGTGATCAAAAAGTTAACTAAATATTAATTAAATATTTTGGCTTTCATTAGTATTCATATTTGCAACATGTTGGTATTACAATAATACTGTCTGCTTCTTCTTGACACCTATGCATGTTAAAGCTTCACAGTTGCCTTCATAGATACAATGAAATCTACAACCTAGCTTGTTTGTCCCACTTTACAATGTCATAAAAAGGGAATCAAGTTCGTGCTGTACTGTTGGGACTGCACACATAAGGGCTGTTACCAAAGGTGTCATCTACCATCTTTCTAGAATTACGTGAATGGGGAAACACACAAACCGACTGCTTTAAAAGGATGTGGCCCTGGGAGGCCAACTCACAGTCGGACTGACAAGCAGACACATATGAATCACCAAAGACTGCTCGCTCACCTGTCCACGCCTAATTATAACTGTGACTGTGGTAAAGATTAAACATTTCCCCTGACTGCCTTCCTTTGTTGTCAGGAGGTAAGAACTTTTTCTAACCCTTGAGGGGGAAGACGATCATTTTTCCAAACTGCAGCATGGAAAAAAACGTGAACCCAGAACCATGCAATGACTTGTCTTTCTTGAACGTGAAAAATTCAACAAGACAGTGCAAACCCCTATATATTTTTCAAAAAATAGGTAAAGAACATTAAATTCAGAGACTAGGATATGAGGAATACTATAATACTTAGGGAAACCACCATGAAATGATTGATGAAAGATTACCTATTATAAGCTTTGGGGAGATTCCAGCAGGATGCAGATGATACCTACAAACTTTTTGATTGACAACAGGTTCAGCACCAAGTCATCACTGTACAAGGGCCTTTAACAAGTTCTTGTGGATTTTTCTCATGATGGGGGAAAAAGGAAATTGAGTGTATTAGTATTTCTTTATTCCAACTGCTGTGAATCAAATGAAAATTGAAAAAGAGCGTATTTGTGGGGTGGGCCACAAGCTCCCTGCTCCTCTCCATTACGGGGAGGGAAAAGGGGGGTGGGGTTGCTCTGCGCCAGACGTTCTCGCTCACAACTCAAAGGCAAATTTCGAATGAACTACTGCCACTCTGCTGAAGCTGTCGCCAAAAACCACAGGTTTCTTGATTTGGGCCAAAAACAGAACAACCTTACTTAAAAGACCAATGGGGATGCTTTAAAAATAGATGAAAAGATCATCAGATTGGGTCTTTATTGACTTCCTTTAGCTCATAGACTTCTTTGCATCCATTTTTCCAAACCCGCTTGGTCCCTTTCAGGGTCACATGGTTGCTGGAGCCTATCCCAGCTATCATTGGACGAAGGTGGGCTTCATCCTGGACAGGTCGCCAGTCTGTTGCAGGGATACGTTTTGTAACTTATCATAATTACTTGCCATCCCATTAGTACTGGCTCCAAAGTGAAGCTCTGTTGTTCCTCAAAGAGGATTCTAAACATCCTGTTTAGCTAATCCAAAAGGCATCTGTATGAATCCTCGCAAAAAACCAAAAATTTCAAAAAATATACCCAAGGCGACTCATTAAAGAACAAAAGTAACATAATATAACATGGAGAAAATAGTTAAGACAATTATTAATACAATAAGTCCTATGTTTGTTCCTTTTGGAGGTGCTAAAAGTCTTCATTTAAAGCTCAAAGAAAAGGTTATGCACAAAGGCGAACCTACTATTCATAGTCATTCAGGTCTTCTCGATTAAAACGAAAGAACTTTTCAGTTACTCACAGCGTCTTATTGATGTGACTTTAAATGAAAAGTTGCTTCACAGCTGAGCTTGTTCTACAGAAAGTACATTTAAAAAGACTAAAATACACTGACTGCACTTACAAGCTTTAGCCATTTAAACATTAAATAATCAATAACGTGAGAGATGATTGGTCAACTCGAACGAAGAAAACTCTTATTCCAGCTTTGTGAATGAGCTGTTAAGAGAACCAAAGCGAGTCATGACTACCTGGATGGCACACTTGATGACTCCAGTCACTCCAGAAGCCTTTATCCACACAGTACTTGTTCATTTTGGATCGAACTCTGAAACAGTTTGCTTTAGCAGCTGTGTTGAAAGGGAAGGCCTGACTGGTGTCTTCTACCAGAATCTCCTCCTGTCAAAAGAAAGAAAACAGATGTTCTATTTGGGATCTTAACTTGGTACAATTGTTTTTGCTGAACGCATATTTTTTTATAAAATGGTTGCAAGAAGAACTTGTTAAAGAGTCTGTCTTTCTGTTTAGTTTATTTATTTAAAAAAGATTTCTAAGTACATTTTTATTCAGACAAATATACTGTTTGTACACAGATGAGCAGGAACTGGTGATCAGTTGTTTGTGTTGTACTGAACTATTGTACTAGGAAATATGGAGGATAAAACATAAAAAGACAGGGAGCGCCCGTTCAACCCCACACCAAGCCTCCAGGAGACACTGATAGGGAGCAGCAGATCAAAGGAGTCAGCGCAACTCGCCACCCAAGTAAGAGTGAGAAGGACTACGGCAACAGACCCAGTGAGAAAAAACAGAAGAACAACTCCATACATGAGCTGGGACGCTTCAAGGAACACACGTCTCAAAGTTTGGGTAACTACCCTCCTGCTCTGTGAATGTCTAGCTGAAAACCAGGCAGGAACAAATTCCTCCTGCCCAGGAGGAGGATGCCAGAGAGAGAGAACAGTCCGTTCACTAACTGCGTGTTTTGGAATATTACTTTAGATTGTGAAATGTTGAAGTTCAATGCTTTGCAGTGATAAAAGGTCAGGTGTTGCTCTGCACTTTTCTGAACTTTAGCAATTGTAAGGAAAAATATTAAAAAGCCAGGTCTCTGAATCAACTGCAGGAGCTGCATCTGAATGACGGCCGCTTTCGGCGGTACTTCAGTCTCTCTGTGACCCAGTTGAATGACTTGCTGTCCAGCATTAGTCTAAGGGCGGAAAGAATAAAAATAATAATAACGCAAATAAGAAAAATGTCACAGTTGCAGTTGGACTCCAACTGCTGATCATGCTGAAAGGCGCTTCTGCGTTGCAGTCAGTAGCAGACGATGATGCAGTGCCCTCTACTGGTTGTTAGTGGGAAGATAACGAACACACGAGACATTTATTATTCTAAAAATCCCATATAAGTCACATCCCTGGCCAAACTATGCAAAAAACAGCGACTTATACCCAAAAAAAACAGCATATCTTAAAAAAATAAAATAAAATATATTTATTGAAAAGATGTACTATTACCTTTGATATTTTGCCATTGGGACCTTCTTGAATATGTTCCACTTGCCACTCCAGACACTGTCCGGGTACAGACCCTGCAGGGTCCTCCCATTGTAGCTCCAGTTTATCAGCACCAACCTGCAGGTGAAGCTTCTCTGTCGCTGCAGGCTTCACTGTGAAGACATGAAAACCATCAAAACAGGGTGGAGACCTGTTTACAGACAAACTGATCAGGAAGATAACAGCACAAGAAAAGCCAAAACATCCATGGAGTCATATCTGAGTACTGATATGGTACTTTCTCTTACGCAGAGAAGCAACCGTGCATGTTCATGCGAAATTTCTTTCTTCAGGTAAACATGTCTGTACCTTGGTTTTGGATCTTTAAGGAAGTAAAATTTGTCTTTAATGGTCCTTCAGGCGAGGAGCCGTTTACACAGAAGTTGATATCCTTGAAGCTCGGAAGAGAGTTCTTTGTGAAATTGCATCCAATCCTGACTCCATCTGAAAAAACATAGTTTGGGCATTCCTTTGCCAGTTCCAGGGATGTATACCTGCACAGGAGACACATCATGCTTTCAAGATCTTTATTTGTCATAACCTCACTACTGCACCGGTCATTGGTTGGCTTCTATGTATCTCACGTTTCTAGATTTAAGACATGTGAAGACAGTTCAGTACATTCCAACTCAATTTAGCTGAATTGTTTTCTCCCCAAACTACACCACCCTCACTGTGCAGCATTTGCCTCTCTGGTTCTCAGAGAAGCAAATGTAGAAAAGCATTCTTCCTTGAGTGCCTGATTATTCTACAAAGGATGCAGATTCAATGAAACACTCTTGAAATTGTTAAAAGTTTCCATTACAAACTCTGGCAGACCGCAGCTCACACCACTCAGAACTTTTTGCTTTATAGTTCCAAACATACCAGTAGTACAGATTCTGCAGTGAGTTGGCGGGCATCTTTGGACTTCTTGTCCACTTGCACTCCACGTATTCCATGTTTTGGAAGATGCAGGTAAAATCCTGGATTTCAGTACCAGTAACACCTGGACGTACATGGATTTTCAACAAAGGTCAGTCGTTTTTTTAACCAAACAAACAAAACAAAATCATAATTTAAAATGTAAACCTGTAAGCAATAGAAAACTCACCAGTGTTCAGAGGATTCTGAATCAGCTCTGTGTAGTTTTTACTTTTCATCACTGTATTGTTGGTGCACAGCCCATCCAGCAAGGTGTACACTCTTACTTCTACATTCTTCATTAGATCAAACTGAGTGCTGTAGCTTCTCCTACTAGTTCTTACAGGCTGAAAAAGAAGATGAAACATGCTGTTACATGTCAGTCATAGCAGTACATATACACCAAGAAATAAAGATGTTCTTTATTTGGCAAGAAAAGGGGAATTCCCTCTAGAGCAAAAATATCCAGTCATCAAATCAAAAGGCAAAAGTTCAGGGTCTACATTGCGGGGAGACCGATTTATTGGTTAGGCCATTAAATTGGTCAAAAGTTGGTATTTTTGTGCATAGGCATCAGATTTTTTTATTAACCCAGTGAGTGAATAAGAGGTCAATCAATCAGAAGCTAAAGCTGCATGATTGAGGTCAGGGAAGCCAGAAGTGGGGTCATCGTAAATGGAAAAGCAGAACATTTCAGCTTGACGAAGCTGGACAGCAGCCACACTGGAAATATGTAAGCTCGATAAAAACTCTCCAACAGTTGAAATAAACGTCTTTTTAGGAGCCAAGACGAGAACTTGAAGCTACTGAAATGTATAACGTCAGAAAACATCAGTTTTCCTATACAACGAGCAAAACGAAAGTCTTTGCACTTTTGCTCTCCGATCCAATTAACAGAAAACAGTTTATTTTATGGAAATAATTGATAGAGAATCTGCTTCCATTCATCCATTTCTTGTTGCATCAATGTATAATATGAATGACTGCAAAAGCGGTTGAAAACATTTTGCCCTTCCAGCAGAAACACTCCTGTCTGAGGTCAGTTCATTAACCTGTATTTATGATTGACCTCAAAGATAACATGGCGACACCCCCAAGATAAAATGATTTAATATGGTTCCTATCTAGTCCCAGTGTTTTATAGCGAGAATACGAGAACCTTGACTCAGTTTTGGTTTACACCAAAATCTCCACGCTCTCCACATACATTAAAGACCAACTCAGATGAAAATTTTGGGGTTTTTTTTCAAATCGTTGTTAAGCAGGAGCAGATGATAAAATACAGTTTGAAAAAGCTCGTGCTACAACCATAAGCTCTCTACTGCCTCTGTTCTGATGCATCCACTTGTAGATCTGTGTACATCTTTGGTTTCCTCGTCCAAGCTGACATCTGGCTCGAACAGCTCCAATATTACTCGCCATTTCTGTTCAGTTGGGGTTTGTGAGGGGCTGTGAGCTAAACAGGGATGATGGGACTTGAGGACAGGCTTACACCTCGCCAACAGTACTGCCCACAACTCAGAGGCAAATTTCTAATGAACTACTGTTGCTCTGCCGAAACTATGTCCTAGAAAACGACAGGTTTTTATGATTTGGGCTGAGAACTGCATAATCACAAATAAAAGACTGCTGGCAATGCTTTTACAACAGATCAAAATGTGATTGGAGTGGGACTTAAATGAATTAGGCACCAGGTTACTTTTGTGGTTATGGAATTGTATCTGGCTTACAGGAAACGCCTCTTATTCTCTTCAAAATGTTTTTTTTTTTTTTTCCCAAAGCGGTTAGTGTCTGGGTGATTATGAAAGAGCTGATCATGGCTGTCATGCTCACGTGCAGCAGCAGTGGTGAAGTTCACAGTTACGTAGTCAAAAAAAAAAGTTTAGCACACCTTTTTATGTGTGACTCAAGGGGTTTATTGATGTAACACAATAACGAAGGTGAAATACTGCAGAAAATTCTGTGCGTCATGAAATGGTAGAATCCCTGTCAAACATGTATAAATGGTGCTAATTATTATTACCCCTCAGGAGCAGGAAGTCTCCTTGAAGGGTTTTTTTATTCACCAATTAGATTTGTTTCAATTTCATAATGCTTTTTAGAAATGTCCACACAAATTCAATTCAGATAGTTAATTGTACAAGTAAATGTAGGTTTAAAAATCTATGGAGAACTTTGTTTTAGCCAAATAAATACTATTTTTTGTTTAATAGTTAAAAGTTTCTCCAATTGTTTCTCCAAATCTCAACAGCTCCTGCGATTTGTTATTTTTTCACCAAAAAAAGTTTACATTTTTGTAAATATTCTGTTTTTTGTCCATTTTCAGATGACTTTACAGTAGACTTATACAGTAGCTCTTAAAAAATGAAAAAGAAGACCATTTTTCTATAACGATCTACTCTACTTTCTTTTCTTATTGAAGATTTTTCCTTTCTAAAATGCTCAGACATATTGATGAAACATATCAAACAATAAAAAATTGGTAAAAGTCATATTTTTGTATTTTAAAACAAACATGGGTGTATATACATATATTGTGTTATGTTACATATTAATCTGACCGTTTAAGACATCTGAACTTCAATCTGAGCAGTGACACAGACTCACACTCCATCTGTTCTTGTAAGTGTTGAAGTACTCCAGATGATAGGTAACTGAGCACTCTGCCATGTCAGTCAAGCCTTTGGGAGGGTCCCAGATAATCTCCAGTTGTCCAAGATGACCACGGTCGATTACGGAGATGCTCTCAGGAGGATTAACTGTCAGCAGAAAAGCAGGTTTTTAGTTTTTATTACATTTTTTATTAAATTACAGACAGAAACAAAATCTAAAATCCGAAAAATCCAGCAATATAAAGCATCCAAATGTATATAAATATTTTCATTTTTCTTGCTAAATATATATAGTTATTTCTTCTGCAAATTTCTTCTGAAAATCTGCACTGACCTGTGAATCCATTGCATTGCCTGCTTTCCTTCCAGATGATGAGCAGCAGCACCAGAACAGCAGGGTCAAGCAGCCAGCATTTAGTGGCCATCTGTACTGGGCAATAATCGATGCTGGGTCAAATTAAAAAGCAAAATTCAATGGTAAAAATGTAAGCATATTTTTAAATGAAAAAATAATGTCAAAAAAAGAAGTTATACAAGCTGGAAACGAAGAAATCCTATAAGAGAACATAGACACGCACTCACTAAGAATGAAAGAGGCGTTTTCCTTCCTGCTGCTCGAGGTTCGGAGAAAATGATGAGGCTGACTCGTCGTAGGTGGACTTATATGCGCTGCCGAAGTTGGCTTTCGATTTGGAGCTTCTCGTTTACCGTCAGGTGAAAAGTTCCAGGGAAAGATTGATCTCGTTAACAAAAAATACGAGAGATCACATCACAGCATTTAATGGTTATTTCAACCTGTTTCTGACTTAACAAATGAAAAAAATACATTTTACCTTTTGTTTGTTTGTTCTTGATGGAAAGCAAACGTGCTGCTTGTTAAACTAGTGACATAAATCATATGTTTAATATTACTCATTATAAAAAATCAATTATGAATATTTGTTTGTTTGTTTAGCTAATTATTTATCAGGATCTCTCTTGTCTTAAGTCATTGACTAAAAAGGGAACTGGACTGAGTAACTCCTCCCAAAATTGATAGACTTCTACTGAGAAATAAACAGCTATTACTCAGTCATAATATTTGCCAGAATAACCATTCTTGCTCTGACACTTTAAAAAAAATGTTCTTGCCAATTAAAAAAAAATAATAATAATGATAGTTTTACTGAACTGCAAGTTATTCAAGGAATAAACCGGCCAATCAGATTCCTCAACAGAAGCATGTGGTGCCCGCTCGCTGGCCCCCACCTCAAATGTTCAAAATGTTCTTCCAGGCCCGCTTTCAGTGGAACTTCCAACAAACGACGGTGTCCGTATCATGGACTGAACTGACTTCATTTTGTTGAGTGGGCCGTTTTCTTCGGGTGACGTCACTCTCACTCAGTCCAGTTCTCTTTTACAGTCAATGAATCAAATTTATTTTAACGTTGACAAATCACATATGAACTTCACCAACTTGACTTTCACTTCTGGTTGTTGACGTCTTTGATTATAATCTCTGATGTGAGGAGCTTTGGGAGGAGGGTAAAGAGGCAATAACATGTGACTATGTCACTGAGTGAGTTCTTGCAGACTTTTGTGGCAAACATCTTAATTAGTCCTGAGGGAAGTTTAAGTAGGTCAAACGTGAAATAAAATCCAACAGATTCACCTGTGAACTAGTTTTTTTCCACCTCTGGTGTGTAATGCAACAGGAAAACATGCAAACCTAAAATTAATGAGATTTCCAAAAACAGATAGCAAAGCTCTATTGAAACAGTAGCTCTCTCTGAATAAAACAAGGTGTGTCTGTGGGAGGTGAGGCTGTTTTTCTAAAGAATTCATAAAATCCAAGCAACACAAATATTTCTAAATATTTGTGTTATTGTATCTTAAAGACTTATCACCTGACATGCATGTGTCGGCCATAATGACTGCACAGAGCCTAAAGGTTTTGGAGGGAAACTCATTCATCATCGAGCTGTTTCTGTGACTTGTGCTGTCAGGACATTTATCATCAGAACATTCCCAGGAGCTCCGCTGAGCTGATTGTTGGGTTTGGAAAATGTTAAAACTGGTTATTCTTAAGGTTATCCTTTTTGTGTCTGAACTCGTGTGTGGACTTTCTATTTGACAGATTACGGAACCATTCTACGGTGGCACACTCATGCCGTGATTCATCGTGTTCAACAGGTGGGCTGTTGTGAATGTTGCAACAGCAGCGGTGCTGTGAAACACTCAAGTGTGAGAAAGGGCAAGGTACGAATTTCTATATTAGTTTTCTTTTTTTCCCATTTAAATGGTTTGTTTTTCTTCCTGCTGTTGTTTGCTCTCTTGTTTGGTAGGATGAGGATTCTTTTAGAGTTTATAAAAGTCTAAATGAAATTCGTTTTTTAACAGATTGAGTTTCTGAGCCCTCAGGTTCTCAGGTGCAGGTCTGCTGGTGGTCCCAAAAGTCAAACCAAAAACCCACGGCGAGGCCACATTTCAGCACTGAGGGAGGATGTGAGGGCTTCATCACATCAAACTCACCTTTTAACCAAAGCTCTTAATTCTTTCTTATGTCCACGTGTTTTAATTTGATTTTATGGACTGACTGTGTGTGTGTGTGTGTGTGTGTGTGTGTGGGAGGGGGTAAAATATTTAACAAATTATTTTTATCGATTTAAATAAAAACAGTTACATTTGGGGTGTTCTTGGTAGGAAAAGCCATGTAAAAAAGTTTAATTTGTTTCTAAGGTTAACAACAAAAGCAAGAACAAATGCAGGTCTGCCAAGTTCTGCAGGATCTTCTTCCCACACACACTGACACATTGCCAAATGCCTGTCGCTTTTAAATGATTACATTAGTACTCTCAGCTCACTATCGTGATGCAATGTGGTATTTTTTATCTCCTTTACTTGAGTCAGATTCTGTCATTGCAAACCTCTAAGTTCTTTTATTTTCATTTTTGTATGTTTTTTGGCTTCTACAATCCCACAAACTGGTTCCATTTGTATTTCGTTGGCCTTCTTTTTTTTTTTTTTTTTTTTAGTACTTCCTGTTTTATTTTGTCATGCTTCGCATTTTTATGTCGTGTCTCTTTCCTTATGGTTTTCATTTTCATCTGGAACTTGTGTGGTAGCATTGCGTTAGCCCCCTGCCACTGGGCACACCTGTTCGCGTTTCTACGCCCAGAAAAACTTAAGCTAAAGCTTTTTGCTAAATCAAAAAATTTAAAATAAAAAAAACTCTCCGCGTTGGAAGCCCTGCTCTTATGAAAATGGTGTTCTTGCAGCCTTTTCTGCTGATGATGTTAGGATTCTGTGCTTAAGTTTGGTTTGTTAGTTGTTTTCTTGGTTTTGGTCATGTTTTAAGTTGTTTTCCTATCAGTCTTTCCAGGTTTGTATTAATCATCCCCAGCTGTTTTCATTTACCCTCAGTGTATTTGGTTTTCACTTTGACCACATCATCTGCGCTGCTCTGCTACCTTTCTGGTCACTGGTCTCCTGCATTTTGGGTCCTTCACCTCCTGTTCTTGACAGATGGACGACATGTAAAAAGAAATTTAAACCCAACCTTGCATTTCTAAGTATTTCTTTTTTCAAATTATTGTGAACTAGGAGCAGATGAAAAAGTGCTGTTCAAAGTGCTGATAAAAAAAATGCTACGCTGGGTGGGCCACAAGCTTTCTGCTCCAAGCTCTCAGCAAAAAGGAGGGGAAGTGGGGGTGGGGTCGCTCCATGCCAACAGTCCCACTCACAACTTGGAGGTAAACTCTTAATAATCTACTGTCACTCTGTAGAAACTGTCCTAAAAAACTGCACAGATTTTTTGATTTTGGCTAAAAGCTACACACACTTTGTTTCAGTTTTTTGTTATCCCTGCTGGTTAGATGTGGCTTTTCCGCTCCCCTCCCACCTGTCAGTCTCCAGGGTGTGGCGCACAGCTGCCTGCACTTTAACTTAATTTTTTGTTCTGCCCGTCTGTTTCAGAGCTCTGTGTTGCAATGTCTGTGCTTTTCCGGTTCATTCTAGTCATGGCGAAATCGACACCTCATGCAGCACTGACCAACTGCGACACAACTAGGTGGACACAATGCTAGGTGGTAACTTGGGGTTGCTATAGTAACTCCAAGATTTGGCAAAGAAGAAAAATGTTTGTAGGCACATTTGCTCCATTTTCATAGATGCACAAATGTGTAAGAAAAGTAAATAATTCCTTACAAATTGCTTATGAACAACGACACCACAATGTAAGCCGCATTGCTAAACAATAGGGGAATGTTTCCTTGGTCTTTCAACGATGATGCCATTTTTAGCCCAAATCAAACCTGTCATTTTCTCTGACATAATTTCTGCAAAGCAGCAGTAGTTCATTAGAAATTCACCTCTGAGTTGTGGGCGGGACTGTCGGCGTGACGCAACCCCATTCCCCCTTCCCATCATCATTGCTAAGAGCTCAAAGCAGGTAGCTTGTGGAGCGCTCAGCGCATTTCCTACGTCCCACATACAGTCTTTTTCAAACATCTGATCCACAATGATTTGAACAAAGAAATACTCAGAGATGCAATTTCGAGTTTAATTTTTTAAATGCATGTTTTCATCAGAGTCGACCTTTAAGACTTTTACTCATTAGCATTGAATTCACATTATCAATGACACTATGATTACCTTTCCATGCTCCAGAGGTAGTTTGATCAAACTATGATGGGAACATTGTATGTTTGGTTCCCACCTGCGTCGACGTGTCCCTGAGCAAGACACCGAAGCCTACGTTGCTCCTGGTGGTGTTGGAGCCTTCATCAGGCAGTGGAGCCACTATCAGTGTGTGAATGTGTGAGGATGAGTGGAACTATGACTGTAAAACATTATGGGCCTTCAAGGAAGGTAGAAGAACGCCTACGTAATTATACACCATTTACCATTCATTTTGCTGTTGTGGTTCGTTTCATCCGTAGTGTTATAACAGCAAAGTGGCACATTTGCAACATAACTGCTGTTTCACATAAGTGACAAACATTTTCAAAAAAATACAGCCTTTTCAGTCAGTAGTTTTTAAGTCATAAATCCTGTTTTCAAAGCAGTTGTGTTATTCATTGCTTGCAAAAAAATGCACAGATGTAACCAATGATGAGGTGGAAACAGTTGTACTTTATTTTCTATTGACAGTTGTTTGTTTAGGAAACCTTGGATTTTGTACAGATTATATTTACAGAAATTCTGCAGTAATGCATGCACCGAACTAGCATGAAAAAAGGTTTCTTTTACATAACCTTCAATTGTTTCGGCAGTGTTGTACCAAGATGTGAGTCACTACACGAGACGGTGATTAACTGACTCATTTAAAAGCACAACCAACCCCAGATATGTAGCCCAGCAGGAGGATGTACATGGTAAACGATTAATGGGTTTTTGCTTTTTTTCAAATAGTAGCAGATTTTGCTGAGTACTTTGTAAAGGGTGCTTCTACCCAGCCAGGAAAACTTGCCCTGGAGCTCCCAAAATGTTCCTTTTAAATAACATCTGTTAGTCAGAGCAGGACAGCTTCATAAAATATAAGAGATGCATGTTAAAATATGCTAACATCCTTTTCTTTAGCTTTACAGCCTCTCTAAACGCCCAATGAGTGGAGGGATTTGAGTTCAGACCTGGCAACTTCAGTCAAGAATAATTAAAAAGACGCCTCAACAAATGTGTCCTGCAAAGATTTTTTTTTTTCAAATAAAGAAAGCAAAGCCTTATCTTTGGAAGTGTTAAAAAATCACTCTTGGCAGCAGATGTGGGGATTTGCAGTCATTGCTTCAAACATGGAGCCCTTTTGACATGTTTTCAGAAAAATGCATGAAAACCCTTATTGTTCTTTGCTTAACTACTAGGAGGTATTTTCCAAAGCTTCAAGAGTTGCATTTTTTTTATCAAACTGAAACAGTTTTCTTTTATCCCGATGCTGATTATGGACTAATAGGGTGAGATAAAAAAAAAAAACATGTTTATCAGACAGAAAATTAATGTGGCCTTTGAGTTCATTCCAGAAATCCATTTATACATTCCTTCCGCACATTTCAACATACAGAGGACTTTGTGTGGAGTTGTGCAACGCTAGGACAGAAATAACAAACTGGTCTTTACAGGAGTTTATATATCAGTTCATCAGTTAACAATTTGAAGGTTGAATAGGAGTAAAGCCTTCAGGTGGTGAAAACAACATATCCTGCCTTTCTGAACTGAGAGAAATGCAGCTATAGCAATTGAAAAGACGTTGCTCCACCCTTAACCTTTATGTGCTGGGTATTAACAACTAATGCACATCACAATTGAGCCTAATCTACAGATGTTTCATTGCCTGATCATCTTTGGCATGTCTGTGCAGACAAGACAGTGATGTTCTAAAAAATTAAACAATCAGAGATTTTCTTTAGAAACACCCGAGGAGGAAAGACACACCTTAAATACACTGTGTACTGATGTAAAACACATACACCTCCGTGCTGTCACTGGTCAACCTGCAGGTCCACAGCAACACAAGTGAAAGCTGTCATTAGAAGCATTTGTTATTTGAGCGGGAACGAAAGCTCCACAGTTCCACGAAAAGTGTCCAGCTGGCATCATCTGCTAAAAGTGATGAATGATTTCTCCTTTGATACAAGCCACATGCAGTACATGTTTGTGTTGGTTTTTCAGCAGAAATTCTTGCTTACCTTGGTTTTTTTTTTTGGCTGAGAATAAACTGCATTCTCCCCTTATCTGGAAATGCCAAACAGCCCCGTGTTTCAGAAGAAGTCACAAAAATTCCCTGATCCATGTTCAAAGTTGTTCCAACATTTGCCAAACTAATTTGCTTCGTGTTTTTTCTGGGTTTACCTGAAGGCACAAATGATTCTTCCTTTTTACTTTGGGAGAATCAAGATGAGACAAAAGCATCAGACTTCAGGGTGTCTTTGTCATGTCATGGTTATCACAGTCAGAGTGAAAAAAAATGTCAATGGTTCCTGGTAAAACCCAACACAAGTGAAGAGAAACCAGTAAACCCACCAGTTAACCACAAGAATAAAGTTCAAGCAAAGCCTCCAAAATGTAACACAGCAGGCCTGAGGTAGGTTTGTAGGTTTGCTTGGCTCCATCTGCAAATCTGCCTTTCCATCTGCTTTTTTTTTTGTTTTGTTTTGTTTCAGGTCGACACCAGATGCTGCCTGCAAATAAACATTATTTGAGTCTACATCATAAGTCATCCATGTTGTTTATACTTCTGTTTTCTTGGAGGACAAATGACTTGCAGGGGACAATCTATCCAGCAAAAACGGAATGGAGCTACAGCAAAAACAAAAATGACAAAACTGTCCTGATAAACCTTGAACAGATGATTTTCACAGGGATAAAGCGTGCATTGTTCATGTCCCATCATGCAGTTGGCATTTTTTTTAGTCCAGTTCCAGATGTAGCTTTTAAGAACAAGCTCTTCTACTTAATCCCAAACCCTGAAATGGAAAATAAACAGATGCAAGACAGCAGTACTGACAAACAATATGTGACTAAGAAGGTGTACCCAGTTTGAAGAAAGCAAAATCTCTGGACTTGTCCCCTGATACACCTCAGCTTGCAGTGAAGTCTCTTGGTAAAACATTTGTAATAAAAAGTGAAGGGCATCATATAACAAAGATTACAGCAAAAAAACAAATAGGAAACTTTATTGAACTCATTAAAAAAGAAAAAAAAACTTTTCAAGGCACGCTTTTGAACGTTTTTGATTCTGCATAACATTTGGACTGACTTTATGTTGAAATGGTGCCAGATCCTGATACCACTATTTATTTATGACAGTTGAACGTCTCTAATCTTCATAATTGCTTCATCCGAACCTAAACGAAAACTCAGCTCATTTCAAATTTGCTCCTTGCGTTTTCATCCCTGAATTAGGTTAATGAAAAGCATATATTTTTAATCTCTATAAAATAAATCATTCAACAGAGAAATATTTTGGCGAGCATTGCTGCCGTATTCAATTATACAACTAATGCATAGTTTAACTTGATTGCTTTATCTAGAGCAAGCCCCAAAGTTCTTCAAATCCAATAAATCACTCAGTTTGCACTCTAATAAATCCGTCTAATGTTGTTCATGTTGTGGGCTCTTACGTTTTGTATGGTTCATTCCTGGAATACTTTGATCTCAACAGGTCTACACATGGCTGGAAAATAATCTTGTACAGAAGTCTGATTCCCAAACTCTGAAGGAGTGTTGTTTATCAGAACAAACAAATGACACTTTTTTTATGACGACTACAAAAGCAAACGCGTGCATCCTGGCTGCTTCCACTGATCGGTGCTTGCTTGTTCAAATGACTGTTTTCCATGTTTGGTGTTGGGAGATGTTTTCCCGATTAGACAGCGGATGATCTATTTTGCGTTTTCCTGTCCTGGTCCACAGAGCTTTGAGATGCCAGAACAGACCAGCTGCTCTTAGTTTTTAACAACTTGGCAAAACAGTAGAAGAAACCAGTGAGGGAATCGGACTGCTTCACTGCATCTGAACAAGGGTCAGGACTGATAATGCAACATATTGGAAAAGTAAATAAACAAATACATCAAAACAATTATTCCCTGAAATGATGAAGTGTGTCTGACAGGTTTATAGCAGAACAGTCTGGATGCATCATGAGATCATCTTGGAGGTTTGCACTGATAGTTGTAGCAAAGTATCTACTATTTCTCCTCTGTCATAAATCTTCGACTACATGTTCCAACTGAGGTTGTCACAGTGGTCAAAAATCACCTTCCCCGCTGTGAGCGGATTAGTGACTGAGTATGATTGGAGCAGCAGCTGGAAGTTACTGGAACACCATCAGAAATTCAGCACAGAGTTTGCTGAACAGCACCAAAGTTGAAAGCTTGATTCAGCAATCAATTTAAAAAAAGGACGATGACAGTGAATGTGTGTCTCTCATGCAGCAGCCTTGACTTTCAAAATAAAAGCAAAGAGAACTTCATTAAAAACAAAAGCACAGCTCAGAAAAAGTTTGGAAGACTCCAAATCAAAAAGTGATTGATTTTCACGTTGAATTTCTTTCAATTGGAGATAAAATTGAATTCTTCTATCCTATGTTTTAACCTTTCTTGCATGTTAATATAAATTATTTGCACTCCTTCAGCGCAGAAAGTTTAAATGATTTTTATACATAATCGGTAGAGTAAAAAACTCACTTTTGAGTTGCAGTAAATGCAGTTTGACCTGTGGGGACTTCTGTCTGATAAAAACTTAGAATAAGATTGACATTGTATCAAATCAAACATTCAGTTTACTTAATTTAAATTAATCCGATCCGGTTGAAAAAGCAGGTAAAAAAAGTTAGTTGTTTTTTGACACATTTCATCTGTAGCAAAATACCAAATTTAAAGACTTAGCAATACTTTTCTCAGTAGCGTCTTGATGTAATTTTTAAGAAAGAGCTGATGCAGAGCATCAGAGGAATCTGAAATACTTCGTGTCAATCTCTGGGTTTTTTCTTTGACTATTGACAACATTCACTGAACATTGAACCAATGGATTGAATCAACAAAATCCTCCCTTTACTTTGTACTGTCCACTTATCCTTTTGCTGACTGTTGTTAAGTTGGGTGGAATAAACTCTAGTCAGCCTCACTTTAGACTTCATTTTGGCCGATCAGAATCTTAAGCCTTAGTCACAGCTGCCCTTACAGTGGATAGGAGCTGTCTGCGGGTGAAAAAACCTGTACGAAGCATTTGAAATGTGGTGGTCGTAGACTGCTCGGTGAGCCCATGTTCATGCACAGTTTTTTCTACAGGCAGTGAATAAAACACACTAGGGTGAAGTAAGATTGAGGAGAAATGCAGGGCTGTTTTTTTGACTTTTTTCAACCCTCCAAATTCTGCGGACTGCACATGTAGCCCGTCCCGATCACATGACAAGTGCACGCTCCTTGTGTGCAGCCTGACTGTTGGAAATGAGAAAAAATGAGAATGAGAAAAATGAGAAAGGAGCCAGAACTCACCCCTTACTAACAACCTCACCTTACAACAACATCAGCTATGCATCGTAAGTGCGTGCAACTTAAATTTGCCTTACAGATCTATCACAACACACCTAAACTGTAGGATCCACCTGCTTCCCCTTACGATGTGGACGCTTCTCTCTACGACGCCCCACGGGCCCAAACAACCCAAAAACAAGCAGCACCTGTATGGGTCAACCCCCTGCATGGGTGCCTGTGGCTAAGGCCATCAAAGAGTATTCGTCAAGTCAGTGTAAGTCTGTTACAGTGAAGGCAGACAGTTTTTGCTTTGACAGTATAAGAATGCTATTTTTGTATGAGGATGATGCTGCCCTTTTGGCATCATCGTGCCACAACCTCTGTGGATCTGTCAGGACGAGAATCAATATTTCAGAGTTGGGGGGTCATAGCTTTCAGATGAAAAAGGTGGAATGCTGCCTCCTGGTTCAGAATGCAAAAGCACAGAAAGTAAGATTGACTGACAGACCAGCACACTGTCCCCAAGACTGAGCATTGAATTTCTCCAAGACCCAAACTCTTGATGAGCGCTAGATTTAAACAGGAGTTGGCAGAAGTGGCCTTCTTGTTATTTAGTTAAGGCGAAACCAATGGCATGCCCTTGCTTGTAATCTGCAAGATTATAAACTCTGTTTTACACGTATACAATACGTCTATGTTACCCTGAGGATTTTTTTTAACTTCCCCAACTTCTTCTGATTTGTGCATACAAAAAATAATAACAGAGCAGAACGTAGCTGCAGGACAGCAAAGACTACTTCAATGAAAAATTGTCTGTCATCATTTTACCTTCATTTTACCTTCATAGCATGTAATACTAGCACAAGCATGCCGTCAGTGCTGCATTAAAAGAATAATTTCTCATGTAAATGACTTAATATCACGTTCGTGAGACTTTTGGTCTTACGGTTTGGCTAACAAAGATCAAAATAAGCAGTACAATCACCAATATGAATAGAAAAATATGATGATCACAAACTGGATTCTTGCTGACGTCATGAAAGAAAACATTTCCCTTTCTCCTTTTTCGGTCAGACTCTCATTGGGTCCTCGCCCCTTATGGGGTTCTCTGGTCCCTGGAAATGCGATACAAGTCTGGGCTGGAAAAAGCAGCAGGTCGGCTGCAACATTCACTGAGGCTTGTGTCAAACAGAGGACAGATGTGCAGACTTTGACGTCGGCAGGTCCAGCAGGGCCTGAACAGTCATGCCCACCTTCAACAGACCGCGCTCTTCTAGGATGTGATGCGGCAGACACAGCTTGTCCTAAATTGACACAAAGACATCTTGTCACTTTGTGATAAGGAGGCGTTTGATCCACAGTGACCTTTGCTACAGTGCTCTCTAAAGCTATGTTCACACTGCTCTTGACAACATGCGTTCAAGTAACAAATTCCAATGGAAAGTCTATGTAGACACACGTAAATGCGTGTTTCAGGCTTCTGCATTCAAAACTCGTGCGTTCAAAGTTCATATTTTACCGTAACAACGCAAGATTCTACTACCGTTTTTGGGCTCTATGTACAAAACCATGCGGAAAGTTAAACCAGTTGAACTTTGACCTTTCAGGAACTTGGAATTAGTAGTGATGTTTGAGCGAAGTCCCTTTTAAGCCACGAAAGTGCCAACTGTTTGAAAATTCATCATGAAGGAGAAACTAATAATCGCCCAATCAGAATCATACAACACCAAGCCTTTCACACATCAGAATAGAGCTATAAAAGAAAAAGCTGGAGCAAGATTTGTGACTTTTTCCACCAATCCCCTTCCACCTGTGAATGTAAAAAGGAAAAAGAAAAAGAATCCTCTCCCAGCTTTTCCGATGAAAACACCATAAGCTGAAGACGTATTTAATGCAGTCTTGAACACATGTCACATGTTCGGTGTGAAGGTAGAATAACAGCGATTTTCCATCTGTTATTTTGAAAAACAAATCACAAACTTTTGGAAAAACCACCATAAAATGTTTCATAACTTTTTACTCTTTCAGCGAACAGACATAAACATAAATTCACAGAAATGTGAAGATGTTAAACGTACCTGAGGGACACCAAGCTTCTTACAAGCATCCAAAAAGTTCTCAACGTTCCGCCTACATTTCGCCATGCTTAACTTCGGCTAAAACCCAAAACATAAAGTATATTAATCAATTTAGGCATAACAAGTACCTGGTATAATCACTCGGCACAAATTACGGAAATCGTATTCTCTGGAACTGCAAAGTATGTTAAAAATAACTAAATAATAATATATAATAATAAAATAACTCTAATAATGAATAAAATAACTGATTGGGGTCTTTTTGCTTACCACAGCAGGGGACGGTACGTGTATGCTGCACACAGAGCGAGGAGAAATATGGTTGGCCAAATGGCAAAGGACCACTCCATCCATCAAAGCAGCTCCAACATCATCTGGAAGCAACACCTTCAGTCTGGATTCAATGTTCTGCAAACACATAAAACATGACTTAGTTGTGTCATCCTTGTGGTAAAGCAGGTTCACGTTGACCCAATTATTCCTGAGATTATAAACTTGAATGTTGTTACATTTTAAAAATCTTTTCCGATTGACAGATCAGAAATAAGCAAAAAGATTTGCCAAAGGGTCAAAAAAAAAAATCTTATCAAGAATTCCTGTTTTAAGGAAAATTCCAGTCAATAAGAAATGTTTACTTATTTTACTTATTTTGCTGCTAAAAAAAAAAAAACTTTCTTGATGAGATAATTTTTTCTGCAAGACAGAAAATAAGAGACATTTTCTTGACACAAAGGTCTGTCTACTTTCCTAGAATTCAGTTTTTGCAGTGTAGCCTAGTTGTGTATTGCAGACATACATTGCTGGATACGTTTCCATTGACTTCTTTATTTAACAAATTGAATAAATTCCACTGTTTAAAAAATACCACAAGAGAAATAAACTCAACCAATAACAGAAAATATAGTCAATTTAGTTATTTGAGGAGTCCAAATTATAACAAGAATAATAAAAATGGATTGGATTTATCTGCACTTTTCCAGATGCTCAAAGTGCTTACAATGTACTGTATGTCCATTATGCATTCTCACCTCATTCATACTCGGTGATGGTAAGCTACTGATGTGGCCACAGCTGCCCTGGGGCAGACTGATAGAGCCCCTTCTGACAATCACTGGTACATTCAATGAAATTCACATACCAGTGGAGCCGACGGTTGGCTGGAGGGAGCGGGCATTGAATCGCCAATCCTTCCCCAACTTAAAAAAATGTCAATTTTTTTACCCCATTAATTCAAAACTGACATCACATTGTCTGTTTTTGCCCCACATTTCTTCTAAACACTTTAGAATATATACATTTTTAAATAAATCTTTTTGATTTTCTTTCTAAAACCTCACAGGTTTTCATGGAGTTTCCCAATTGCGAATCCTCAAAACAGTGTCTCATCATTAAAAAAAAAAAAAGAAAAATCAAAGACTTGTTTTTCAGATTGAATTGCTTTATGCTCTATGGCTCATTTAAAGCTTTGGTTTTTGTATTGACTGTATTGATCATTTCTGTTCCGTGTCTCTTTAAGGAAGCAAAATCTGTTTGTAATAATGTAAGTCTGCACAATTTGATAAGCTTGTGATCCGTAGAGTTAAAGCAGGTTTACAGGAAAATCTAATTATAGACTTCCCCTGGGTAAGATCCGGTCTGAATATTTATAATAAATAAACACAAAACAGTCCTGTTTTTCTTTTGATTTTTTTAGGCAGCCAAAATAGCTGACTTTACACATCTCTGGCAATGCACACAAAGAGCACTCCTGCTTGCTTTAAGTGCCTTCAACAAAGAATGACTAGCTCACATAATTAACATTTTTAACACCTAGATGCCCTGAAAATAATGACAAAAAAAACTGTTGCTTTAAAATGTTTTCTCAATAGGTCAAACAAAAATAAAAAGTTTTTATGAATGTACATGAAAGGAAAACAAATTTGCACTTAAAGACTTTCAGAATGATGACATGTGTCCATAAATTAAAGCTCACTGTCTGAACTGACAGTTTTCAACACTGCAATCCATGCATAGCGTTCCTTCTTGTTTTTGTTTTTACAGGACGTCACACCTTCAACATGGCAGTCAAGGTTGAGAATTTATTAACATCTTTCCATGATTAGCTAACATTTGTTTTTCTCAAAATGACAAAAGTTGGCACGTTCTTTAGAAAGAAGCATACATGATTTTTGTGACTTTGTGTCTGCTGATGTGTATCACTGGGTTGGTTATTTAACAGCTCACTCACCAAAATTTCTACATTTTAATAGAATGCTGAAGTGAGTGATTGGGATAATTGACAGCATAGATCACCTGCTTTTGAGCTGGTGTTCTAGTCAAAGAAAAAAGCAACATAACCTCTCATTGGTTCAATTGCCAATAATACGTTTTTACCACAATGAATTTACTTTATTAGATGTAAATGCCATTTTAAGCATAAGAGATTATGCCTTTCTTAGTTACAGTTAAAGTCTCATTAGTTGTAACACACTTTTGTGTTTCAAGCAGGAAGGTCCCATTTTGAGAGTCTTTTTTGGGGCGGACACTCTACCAAAAGGCCACTGAGCTGTTTTTTTGTTTTTTTTTTCACTCTTTTCCACTCGTGTTCTATTGTAATATAAAAACTAATTTCATGGTGTTGTAACAGAATATTTAGCTATTTTTTCTAACAATGTGACAACATTTCAACTGTCCCAGATATGAGATATGAACACCAGACCACACCTCTGATAACTGAAAACAGGGCAGCTTCTCAGTGGAGGGAGAGTTCTCACCTGTTTTATTATTTTGCTGTGAGTCAATGACTCAGACACTGCATTGTCTGAACATGTATCTCTGGTCATTAGTCTTAAATAAGCAAACACTGAGGTGCCTTTTTGACCTCCTCATGACTGCTTTAGGGGTTGAGCAAAAACAAATGTGTATGAGTAGGCTGGATCAGTGTCTGACCTGCCGTAAGAAGCCTATCTGCTCCATTTCTTCCCTCAAGTGCTCCATCTTCCTCCTTATGGTGAAACTGGGGTCGGTTGAGCTGTACTCTTGACGGTTTCCTCTGGTGAAAGCTGAAATCACACAATCAAATAATTTGTTTCAAGGGACTTGGCTTCTATTTTTTGTCATTTTTTGTTCGGTTTCAGAACATTTCTGCTAAAGACATTCCCAAAAGCAAAACTTTTTAGGTAAAGTCAAGGGGAAATAAAAACACGTGGAAGTTAGTAATTATTTCACACCAAAAAGTGTGCATCTGACAAACATGCACTCCCAAATTGGTACAAACATGGTTCAGATATATTGATGTTTTTTATATGGACACGAGCAAGTAATGTTCTTTAGCTGTTTGCAGAGCCAAGTAAAACCTAATAATTGAAATTTAATACCTAATGAACACTGTGGGAGTTTCAATTGACCTGTCAAACCTTAAATTGTGGTTTGTATTGATTTACACTTGCGATTTGGCAGCACAGGTTCCAGCATGAAACAGTTATGACCTAATTAAAAATAAAAAAAATATATAAATATATAAAAAAAATAAGTGCAACAGCAACAAAACAATTCACCAGCAAAAAAAAAATCTGTGGATTTGTTCATACTAGTAAAAAGGAAAGCCATTCAATTCTAAGGTTAAACAACTTAAGTGATGTACTATGAAAAGCTTTTATCCCTGTTATTAAGTTTTTTGTCCAATTTAGACAAAGGCAGTGCTCATTTTTTTATTTTTACAGCTTCAGAGCATTTACTGAAGCAATTTTATTCTCTGATTAGAGGTCCTGCTGAAATTACAGGGTTTTTTCTTTATATTCAGACAGATGAACGCATTAAGTTGTTGCCAACCATGACATCATTTAACCCCTGACCTGCAATCTTCCTCAGAAGCCCTGTCATTGTCAGCTTCTTGTCATGACGTGCGTGAAATCTTCTTAGGAAGATTGCATATCCTCCCTTTTGTCTGATTAAAAAATAAAAAAGCACCCTATTTGTGTACATGGAGGACAAAAAAAACTTATTTCTCTTTCTGAAAATATTAAATTAGGCATTTAAACTTTTTTTTAAGTGTTTTTGTTACAATCTTTACTATTTAAACAGATTTTACTACCATCTATCAGAAAGTTTCAGAAATTCCAAATGATTTGCTGTGCTTTAAATTAATGAAGCTTAACATTTTAGACTACTTTTTATCTACAAATAGTCTTTATCATAACTTATTTGTTATATGTGCTTGATGTAATAAATCAAACCTTTATCACAAAGTTGATCATAGTGTGCAGTGTTCAAGTCTTTGCTTAAACTGTTACACGGTTGAATCATAGCTGTATGCAAAAATTAATGACAGTCTGCAGTTATTTTCTTCTATTTTCTTTGGCTGCGAATTCTGCAATAGTTCTGCAAACTTGTGCTCATAATCAATGTTTCTGATGTCGATTAAATCTATTTTAAATAAGCCAGTAAGATTTTTGTTTAAAGTCCCACTCCAACAATGTTATTTGTAAAAGTGTCCCCAGTGATCTTTTATTTTTGATTATGGTGCTTTTAGGCAAAAAAAACAAAAAAAAGCTGAGTTGTTTCTAAGAGAGTTTCTACAGAGCGGAAGGAGTTTACCAGAAATTCACCTCTGAGTGGGCGGGACTGTTGGCGTTAAGTAAGCCTGCCTCTTTTCCTGACTTCCTTCTGTTGACACCCTCTTCAGCTAGCTTACAGCCCCTCACAACCTCAACCTAACATTAGTGGTGCAACAAAAATGGCGAGCACTATTAGACTTATCTATCTGTACGGTTTTGAATCCGATACCAGCTCAGTCAAGGAAAACGAAGACGTACATGGATCTAGTCGTCTGCAAGTGGATGCATCTGAATCGAGCAGCAAAGGGAGCTAGAGGCCCGCTCTCATCATGTAATCTACGTAACAAATACGACCTTTTTTAAACAGCCTTTTTACAACAATCTAAATAAAGAATTACTCAGAAATGCAATTTTAAGCTTAATTGTCTTTATTTATGTCCTCCATCATCGAAAAAAGGATGCAAGAAGTTTTTAAAAACGCCAAAAACACAACTTTCATTGCAGTGCAATTTTCCAATTGTACTTAAGTAAATGTCACTAATAAATAGCTTTATTTTTTTGTTTAGTTTAATCCTTTTTTTACACGTTAGATCAACAGTCTTTCAAATGCTCTCCTAGTCCTTAGACTTTTTCTTATTTTAGTGTTTAGGATTATTGTTTAGTCCTGTTTTAGCTTATCTGCAGAACAGTCATGCTTTCCCTGGATGTTTTATACATATATTCTTCTGGTCTAATATTTTTGGGTCATCTACAATCATGAATGCACAGTTGTCATTGGGGAAAGACAGCCTGAGGACAGGATTTTATGATTTTCTTTAGCATTACTTGGTCTCCAATTGTAGATCACTCATCAAAGTGCAGCCTTCTCTTTCTCTCAAAAAACACTTATCAAGAACTTCTTAAGAGACAACTTATACCACAGACTGAAAACAGACTTGTTAAATAAATATCACGCTCTGATTCAGTTTCTAAACACACCAGACATATTTTTATTCAGACACATGTTTAAGGGAGCACACTGAGTCACTATGAAAACAGGCATCACTGCAGGTTTAACCCTCTGGTGTCCTGAATATTTGATCACTGTGACCTTTTCATTTGCTGCCATGAATGTTTTCTTCCATCCTTTTTGGAGAATTAATTGAAATGACTAAGTCACACTTTAAGACTTCTTATTTCACTTGAATGTCATTTTGGAGCAACTTACTAAGCAGGCATAATACATTAAACTTTACAATTGAGTTCAAATGAGCTTGTTCCACAGAAATCCCTCCCCTTTTTCCAGGGAAAGCATGCCTGTTCTGCAGATATGAGGCTGAACATTAATATTACCGGATTGCGTGTGCTCTTCTCAAGTAAAATTGCATTGATTCACTTTTTTCTGTTTACTGGCATGCCAATGCATGTCAACAACTTTTTGGGGGGTTTTTTTGTCATACAGAAAATAAAAGTAGTGCATTTCTTTTCATTTGCGTGTCCTTGGAAGGATTTCATGTTTTTATTTGTTTAATTACCTACATGAACCTATCAGGAATTGTAACATCAATGGTGACAAATTCAATTCATAAATCTGTGTTCTGTCTGTGCAAAAAAATAACATGTTAAGATTTGTGTGTAGGGGGGAAAGGAGTACAAAAACAAACTTTAAAAGCTCTTTTAAGAAACTGAAACATTTAAGATCAGTTCATGACAAGCTAGAAGAAATGATGGACGTTTGTTGTATAAAGGCATGAGGGTGAAGTATATTAATGTTTTAAACGTCAATCACTGAGAATTTGAAAAGGTGAAAACATCTGTCACGTTCTACACTTGTGTCTTACCTGACCTTGGTTTTAACCCAAACACTGACAGGGTGCTGCTGAAATCAGAATTGCGCAAACCGTCCTGGAAACAAAGCATCCATTACCCTCAGACAAGGATACTAACACAACAGTCTTAGAAGATTTGAAAGTAACTTGTTTGCGTTCTTTTTCCACAGGAGTGATTGTCACACCTACCTCGCTTTCATCATTCCCTACAGAAGAAGAAACTTGACAATTGTACTGTCAGGAGAGGAAAGACAGATATTTTATTAGGATGTCTCTTTCATATCATTTTCTGTTGTTTTGTTTTTTCAAATGAGATTGTTGCCTGACAGCAAGTGGAAACCTGAGGAGACATGCGGCCTTTTCTGTTGAAAAATAGTTCCTTAACGTCAGGTTACGTTGTCAAAAGACCTTTGTCTTCTGATTCCTTTTCAAGTTTAAAAGTTGCCCAGCAAGCTTTTCTGAAGGAACACCAATTTGTAACGCTGACAGATTTATTTTCATTTAGATTTCTAGATGTGTGCTGTGCTGTTCTCCATTAAAAAAGAGTTGCGTAAAGAATGGGTTTGAAAAAAGCCCAGCAGTGGACTTTCCAGGAGGGATAGTTTTCCTGGTAAGCCCAGGACTTCTGCAGACCATTTAGTGCAGAGATTTTCCAGGAATTAATGGATTCGAAATGATCTCAGCAGTTACTTTTAATAAAAAACAACACAATTGTTTTGACTGGACACTTACTGGACACTTTATTAGGCACAGAAGTCCAACTGCTCACTAACGCAAATGTCTAATCAGTCAATCGCATGGCAGCAACTCAATGCATTTAGGCATGTAGACATGGTCAAGATGATCTGCTGCAGTTCAAACCGAGCATCAGAACGGAGAAGGAAGGGGATTGAAGTGACTTGATTGTTGGTGCCAGACGGGCTGGTCTGAGTATTCCAGAAACTCCTGATCTACTGGAAATCTCACATAAAAACATCACTAGGGTTTACAGAGAATGGTCAAAAAAAGAGAAAATGTCCATTGAGCGGCATTTCTGTGGCCGAAAATACCTTGTTGAAGCCAGAGGTCAAAGGAGAATGACTAAACTGGTTCCAGGTTATAAAAAAACAACAGTAACCATCTCTAAACGCACAACACGTCCAACCTTGGGGCAGCGGGTGCCACTCCTGTCAGCTGAAAACAGGAAACTGAGGCTACAATTCACACAGGATCACCAAAATTGGACAGTAGAAGATTGGAAAAATGTTGCCTTGTCTGGTGAGTCTAAATTTCTGCTGCGACATTCAGATGGTAGGGTCAGAATTTGGCAGTTACTGGCAAGATGTACATAATAAAGTGGCCGGTGAGTGTGAGTTTGTTGAAGAAAAAAGAGAAAACAGACAGCTCATCTTTGCGATGTTTTAGGCTGCATGCAATTGGTTCACAGGGAACAAAATGCACTCTTGTACCTTCAGATAATCTTTTCTCAGATACTTGTTCCGTCTTCGTTCTTCATTCTGATTGAAGACAAGTGGATCTTCAGGCCACTTTGGCTCTGAATCTGACTGACTTGTCTTCAAGCTGCCATCAAAGGAGGAGGATGTGGATGGCTGCGTGAGCAAACAATGGGATTCATTAAACACAGACACGTGTAAATCCAATCAAATAAATAAAGCGCGTTTGTTTTATGTGTGTAAGCCTTTGTACCTGCCCACCCAGCACACATGCTCCACTACTTCCTTCATCTAGAGAGGCACTGAAACAAAGACGTGAGTAATATCAGATAGACTTCTTTACAGTTAATACAGTTGCTCTGTAAAACTGCACTTTGTTGGGTTAGTAGCATTTTATTAATTGAACTGAATAAGCAGTTATTGGGGTGAACCCAAATTACAATGTTGTGACATTGTGATGGGTTTTTTCCTTTAAAGTTGCAACCATTTAGACAGACTTCGTTGCAGGGAGCTGCAGCATTAGGAGTCAAAAAGGTCGTCTCAAAGAAGAAAAGTTTCTTTGAAGATAAAAAATGATCTGTGTTGTTTGCTTTTGAAGAGGAAGGAACCATTCTGTTTTCGGTAGTAAATTACCTCTAAATGGGCTCCAGTGTTTCTGCTTCGAGTCAGTTTCTTTATTTAACTTGTTTTGATTTGCAGCCAACAAACCACTATTACTTTCTTTTCTGCTTTTGGCTGACTGATGACAAAAAGAACTTGCTTGAATCTTTTTTTTTTTTTTTTGGTGCAATACATAAGAGCATGAAAGATAAATAAATTTTCCAGTAAATAAAAGTACAGAGGCAGTGCAAAGGTGAATGTTTACCTGCGAGCAGTCTGGGGTGGGAGTTTGGGTTTGCTGCTGGAGCTTCCAGAGTGACTCAAGAATCTGCAGACAGAAGAAGGTTCAGGTTTGGGGGAGACAATTTTACATTTCTGTCTCTAACTAAAAGATCTTTTAACCAGCAGTTTCTAAACTTCAACACAAACCAGTTACATGTGTCTGCTAATAAATGATGGAGAGTTGGCCTCTGTAACACAAACACAAAACACATGGCTGGAGCTCACACACAAAAAAGTGACTCCATAGTTTCGGTCAGTTGTAACATGCTCTGTGGTCAGATGTAACACTATGAAAAAAGGATCACGAAAGTGACCTAAACGGTTTAAATGAAAAGCTTTTAGACAAAACTGTTTAAACCCCACATAGTGAATGAGTTCATCAGCACTTGCATTATGGATCTTCCAATCCTACAGCTCTAAAAAACAAAACAAAAAAAGAGGTGTGCACTACCAATAACAGTCAAGTGTTTATCCAACACTAAACTTAAAAAAGTAAACATGATTTTAAAAATGTATTCTAGCCTACAAGTCTTAATGAAGTGAACATGTGGGCTTGTGTGAGGGATTATGGTTGCTTTTTCTAGTCCTTGACAGTAGTGACAGTAGGATGGCACTCCTGAAGCAGATCCCTGGTTAGTGGATGGAGCAAAAGTTCTCTCAGCAGTTGGAGCAGAAGCTTCTGAGTGTCAAATGGGAATCAAACGTGGTCAGTATTTGTGGTTATGGTTTGAAAAGCTTGACCTGGATGATCTGTTAGTTAGGAAGGTGCCAAATACCATTTTTCAAATGTAGCTGGATTATATGGCCAAATGCCACAGCACTGGAATCTAGCTTGTATATTCTTTGTAGTTGCTGCCACTGGAAGTGCTGTCTTTACTATATTGAAATGGTCTTTCCAGAGTTAATTGTCATCCAGGAATCGTTGTGGTAACTATCTTTTTGAGTAGCCCATAGACATTTCTATCAAGCGGTTGACGCTTGATCCCTGTTTTTATTAGTTTGTTTTACAGAGTCAAACGTAACTGACAAATGCCATACAGTTTTGCCACACTGACTTTCCCTGGAATTTTACATTGCTGGACACATTTTTTTATGTCTAGACCCACTCCCCTGCTGTTGGTTCTTTTCCAAAACATTAGAATGCTAGAATTAAAAAATGTGTTTTAATTAAAATACACAAGAACTTAAACATTTACTTAAACGTATTTGGGTTCAATTGTAACATTTCTCAAATTGATATTTACAACTGTCCCTGAGGAGGAAGCTCATAATGTTACTGAATGCTAAAAACACTTTTGCACTGCTTTGCAAGTGCAGTTTCCTTATTGAGATGGAGCAGAATTGCTGCAGAGCTCTTGGAAAGTAAAAACGTCCATACCTGTGTGCACGGCCCGTCACCCTCCGCCTATGAATAAGACTCTCTGCTCTGCAAATCAAGGACCGTCGTCTGGAGCGCACCACAAGGTCCAGAGCAAGTTCAAAACCAAAAGAGAGGGAAGAGGAGGAAAGTACATTGTAAGGGATTAACAAAAACGAAAGCAGAGGGGAATTACCACTTTTTACCCCAACAACGAAACCAAAAAGGAAGAAAGTAGAAACAAAGAGCTTTTAACTAAGAGTGAGGCAAATAAATATTATATAATAAATAATATAATAAATATTATGTTGGTCAAAATTTCAAACAGTTGCTACAATTAGCCAAAAACAGTAATGGAACATCCTGTGATTTTTCAAGTCCTCCCACTTAGAAATCATGGAAGGATCTGAAATTGTAATCCTAGGTTCATGTCCTCTGTGACAGACATAATCTCAAAAAATCTGGAAATCACATTGCATGCACCACTGCAAACAAGGTAAATATTTGAACACCTGTCTGTCAGCTAGACATTTGGACGATCCAGAGGAGTCATGGGAGAAAGTCATGTGGTCAGATGAGACCAAAATAGAACTTTTTGGTCTTAATTTCACTCACTGTGTTTAATAAGAATGATGAGTACCATCCCTACTGTGAAGCATGGGGGTCGTAGCATTATGCTATGGGGGTGTTTTTCTGCACATGGGGCAGAACGACTACACTGTATTAAGGAGTGAATGACAGGGGCCATGTATTATGAAATTTTGAGGAATAACTTCCTTCTTTCAGTTAAAACATTGAAGATGGGTCATGGCTGGGTCTTCCAACATGTCAATGACCAGAACCACAGCCAGGATAACCAAGGAGTGGCTCTGTAAGAAACATATCAAAGTTCTGAAGTGGCCTAGTCAATCTCCAGACCTAAATCCAATAGAAAATCTTTGGAGGGAGCTCAAACTCTGTGTTTCTCAGCGACAGCCCAGAAACCCAACTGATCTAGAGAAGATCTGTGTGGAGGAATGGGCCAGAATCTCTCCTGCAATGTGTGCAAACCATAGAGGTATATTATTATCACTGGACGAAGCGGGGTGTGACGTCACCCATACACAGAAAACCTCTGGCATTGAACACCTCCGGCTCTGGCAAAATGAAGCCAATTCAGTCACCATTTTTCCACATTCCGGGTGCCACCATTTGGACCCAAACGACAGAGATTGGTCCAAGTCGGTTTGAGCCACATTTTTAGGACAATCACTAATTATGAGTGAGCTTGTTCGAAGTTAACACCCCTTTCACTGAAAGCGGGCTTGGGAGAATCTGTCAATCAAACATTTGAGGTGGGGCCAGCGGACAGCACGTGCTTTTACTGAGGCATCTGATTGGTCAGTTTATAGCTTGAATAACTTGCAATAAAGAAAAAGTATCACGAAAAAAAAATATATATTTTTTTTTTATTATTTCTTCCACAATGGACATACGCCTAAGATGAAATTTTCAGACCCCACCATGATTTCTAAGTGGAAGAACTTGCAAAATAACCGAGTTTTCAAATATTTATTTGCCTCATTGTAGTAACAAACTGAAATTTTGACCAAAAATTACAGGCAGAGCAGAGCGTGCTCAGGATGAGGTCTCCCCACCTGTTCTGCTGCTCCTGCTGCAAAAGCTGCACTGCAATCTTCCTCAGATCCACCACTTCTTTCAGCTCGTCATCTTCATCTGCTAAATGCTCCTTATCAGATCTGAGAAGACATAAAAGTCCAAATAAAACTGACACTTACAAAATGCGCATCACATAAAACACATTTCAAACTGAAGGCAGACAAATTGCCGAAATCCTTCACACCTGCATTGCAAAAGCATTTTGTTTTGTGTGGGAAATCCAGAATGGGCAGGTGGTTTGGATTCTATTCTTATTATTAAAATATTGTTTTTTATGGGACGGTGTTGTGAAAATGAAATTCATGGAGTGCAGAAGTTGTCAAGACACTCTTGTTTTTGCGCATTAGGGAGCCAAACCTCTCCATTAATCAAGGCTGAGTGCAGAGATTAGACATGCATGACATGATGAAGAGGCACGCACTCCTAAGTCCTGGAAACAAAAATTACACGCAAGACAGACATTATGTTATAAAGACAATATTTTCTTTTCATTTCACAGGCATTTTTATTTCCAGCTGCAAAAACAATAAAAGAAAGTTCAATGATTTCTTCATATTTCCCAGTAACACTGCGATAATAAAGCCACTAAGTGGGTATGATTTTCTGAAGCTTTAACGTGAAGCAAATTTGAACTCAAGTTCAAATATGCAAAAAAGAAAAATATATTTTAAATAATTATAGCAGCACATCAAGTAAATGTTTCTGATTGTTTAATGACTTAATGGGACTTGAGGGTTTTCTCTTCACACTTATTTTGTTTCTGGAGCCTTCAGTAAATATTTGTAGCTTTTATTTATTATTAACAGCAGTTTTTTTTTCTAAGTCAATTCCTGGTGGTTAGCACTCACAGCTCACAGCGAAAGGCCCTGGCTCAAATCCCGGCCGGGGCCTTTCTGTGTGGACAGGCACTCCGGCCTCCTCCCACACTCCAAAAACAAGGTTCTATAGGAGGACAGGCAGCGACAACCCCGTGACCCCAAAGGAACACAGCGGGTTAAGTAATGGATGGATGCACTCTGTTCTATTGAAGTTGGAAAAGATTTAACCATGAAATAGTTATCATTCGCACACCCATGCCAAAAAAAACAAAGGCAAAAGGTGATTCCCCGCTTCCTAATAAAAATGGTGTGTATTTTCCTGTTACTGGATTCATTTTATTTTAGTTTTGGTTGGAACTGTAAAATGATTTTTTTAAGAGTGTATTAGGGCCTCTCACAATAGCTGATCAAAGATTTTTATGTGTTCTTGATCCTCTTCCAAATTGACTTCAGCATTACTTCCTGTTTTATGATTTTTCTTTTTGTTGTGTTTACCTACTTTTCACATTTCCTTTCTGTTAACTATATGGAAACATAAACAACAGATTTTTGTTCATCAACAATTCATTTTAGCAACAATTTCGATCCATAGCTTAATCAGTGGCTGCTGATGCGATTCACAGTCGATATTGGTTCATTTTAAAGGATCCGATTCACTGATCTAAAATTAAACATGTACAAACAAGTAAACAAGAAGTATTGTCAAATCCAGTCATATTTCAATTATTATTATAATTATTATTATTATTATTTTAAAGGTCATCCCACTGTTGGTTTTCCAAATCAAAGTAATACCAACTGAACATTATTAGAACATTCTTCCACACTGTATGGTCTTTGCAAAATTCAAAGTGTTTCCACACATTGAACTGTGCTGATCATTGATCATTTTTTGCTGCATCACATGTGAAGTGTCTGTCTTGATGGCACTTGATCACTGAACATGCTGTGTCTCAATCTAAATGGTATTTTTCAATATTGGTTTGATTGATTTATTTTATTTTGAAACGACTTTGTAATGGTTTAGGTTGATTAAGATCAGTTTGGTTAGATCATGGGAATTTATATTAATTCATCGATTAGTTCAAATATTCCTGAGTTTGGTCACACATTGCCTAAAATCATACACAGTGTCTTTCTTCATAAAACACAACAAACTTTTGTATGATGTCATGTTATCGACTGTTTCAACGTTGTGCAAACAATTCTCCATATTTTGCAAGTCTTTTGTTTTAAAAAACAAGAAAAGGAAGTTTTTATTTTGGAGGGGAATGTCCCTCCAGCCTGAATCCAAACAAAGCAAGAGAGTCATTAATTATTACATGAAACAAAACAGAACAGCAGCTGCACGGCGTTTTCTGATCCGGACAGCAATCCCACACAACTCTCCCACTCCCAGAAAAACAATGGAATGCCAGGAATGTGTTTTATGAGAACATCAACCTTAAAATGGGCTTTTTCTGAGAACTCACCCTGACTCTTCCTTCCAGTTGTCTTTATCTTTGCAATGCTGAGACATATTAAGAACTTTTTCCAGCTCCTAAAACACAACCGCACACAAAGAGTCACTATTTTCCATCATTTTTGCACAGATCATTTTCATACTTTCCTAAATGAAGGGCGGTCCGACATGGAGACACAAATAGATTGATAATACCTTTATACAAGCCACATGGCTGCTTTGCTGCCCGTCGCACTCTGACAGAGCAGGATCCTCATCGGGGTTGGGCTCTATAAAGTCATAGAGATCCTGATCTGATAGAGGGAGGAAGCACCCGCGTTCATCACATAGCTGTCACATTTTAGGCACTTCTGTCAAGATGCCCGTGGCTCTGTTTATTGCTTTCAAAGGGAATGTGTGAAACTTATTGTCTGTAACCTTTGCAAGAGTCCATTTTGGAGAGAAGGGATAAGGCGTCAGCGCGAGCTGTCTCTGACACCTGTGAGTGGAGGCTGACAGTGTCATCGTCTGAAGGCTGCAGGGGGAAAACAAAGAATGAAAAAGACTTTGCAATCAAGGCTGGTCATAATGTCGATATTTGACAGTGCGTCTGAAGTGAAGACATGCAGAGTGTACAAGTGAGAGAAAAAAACTCTAACTCGATTGTGTGATCAGACCACAGGATAATATCCTGTTTATAAATGTGTCAGTTTTTCACGCTCAATAGATTTTTGCTTTCACGGTTGAAATATTTGTGAAACAGTAGCAAAAATACTGACGTTTTTCTTAAAAAAAAAAAAAAAAAACCCTCTTGTGCTCCAGATGGGCCTCAAACTGTGCAGACTGTCATTTTAGGACCCAATCAATATGCCGAGTGTGCTGAGGATTCTTCAGCTGACATTCGTCTTTGCTTTTTTTTTTTTTTTGCTATAATTTTGTGTTTCATAGTTACAGCTTGAGGCGTCATGTATGCTTGCATAACTAGTTTAGGTCTTTGAGTCTGCAGGCACCTCAGCTGAGACTTGATTTTTGGCAGCTTTATCTGAAAAACAAGCACCTCTGTGGTTTTAATAACCCCACCCCTCCGCTTTGATCCCATGCTCACTGTTTGTTTGTTTGTCAGATGTCATTCCCAACTGGAAAAAAAACGGATTACCGGTAGATGACTTTTGTTTTCACTGTATCTTTATGAAAGTTTCATTTTGTATTTATCTATCAGGTCTTCTATCCTTTGGCACATCCATCTGCTGTGAGCGCCAGTTTATGTCGGGATAATGTTAGTCAGAATTTAACCGTCTGTTTATTTAGCTAATTTCCAGGTAATTTTATCAATTTCGGCTTTTCAAGAACTTTTTTTTTTTATACATGCAAAACACAATGCCAAAAAATATATAAAAAACCAGGGGCGGAGCTATAGGGGAGCCAAGGGGGCCTTTGCCCTCATAATTTTTAAGTTGATTTTACCAAAGATTAAGAAATCATCAGTACAAGCTTCTTTAAGCATTAGAAATAGCACATCAGCTAAAAGAACTGCTGTTTTTAAAATTATTAATAAAACTGTTTGAAATACAAATTTTTGATTCTTGCATTTGCAATGGCCTTCTGGCCTGCAGTTCTCATTTGCCACCTCTTCCAAAATCCCCACCATCACCACTAGATTAAGTGTTGTAGCTCTGCCAGTGTCAAAAACGAATGCTTAATAATCAAACAGCACAGCTTTTGGTTAAACTATCTTTAAATTCATTAATTAAATGTATCATTTAAATTGACCTAAATATTTTTGTATCCTGTCTGGGTTTAGATTCACTTTTAATTTCTCATTATTCATTGACTATTTTGTGAAGTTCTGGTTTGAGCATTTCAAAAACTGCTTAGTTCGTCCAAAAAAAAACTAACATGTAAGTGGGAATCCTGAGTGTACTGGGTATGCTGTGGGAAGAGGTACTGAGCATGTTTAATAAGGTGCCTGAAAGCTGTCCTCTGAGCAGGACCCATCATTTAACAAGTTTCTTTAAAGGTAACAGAATCTACACAGAATCTTTTATGGAGAATACTGAGTGCAACATCTGCGACCGTTTGTAAAGAACATCCTGTCTGCTCAATCCAGCTGCTTCTGAAGTTTATCTAATGCAGCACATCAGTCCTTTATGAGCATAGCAGCACACTGTGTCTGTGCCTTTAGGGTTGTGTGTTTGAACTCTGACCTCTGTGGTGGAGAGCCTCTTGTCACCATTGTCACTGCCAATTCCAGAGTCCGGACCAGGGTTTTTATTGGGATAAAAATCTTCCATGCTGGAAATCACGAAAGAGAAGCTCTGAATGATATTATGAAAGAACATCCTGCAGACTCTCTGATCTGATGACAGTTTGGTTAGCTAAAGCGTTAGCCTAGCATTTTACCAGGAAATTCAGTGTGGTACCACCATGACATGTAATGACATGACATGGTAATATACTCTCTAAAAAAGCTCCAGAATTTCTGTAGAGCCGCTGAGAAGAAGGTGATGTGTTTTTTATAACATTTGTAATTCAGATAGACAAAACATTTAATTAAAAAAAGTTTTTTATTTGATCATTAACTTTTCCTAGAATCCTTTGAAGATCTGCCAGAGGCGTTTTCTGGAGCTTAGACTGCGGTTTGTAGTTTTTTTTCATGCAGATTCATTAATATAATAATTGCTGAAGTTCGGGCTATTTGATGAGTATTTGACATTTGATTTGATCATTTGCTTTACTTTAAATGCTTATTACCACATAATTGAAGGATTTGTTATGTGTCTTTGCATTTCCATAGATTTACTCAGGTGAATAGAACATTATGTTATTTTTGCATTTTATTTTTATCATTTACAAAAGTGTTTGTATGAAGGCATAAAGACTGAAAATCTAGATAGAAAACAGTTACTTTTGTTAAACATTTGATCATCATCTATTCTATTTCAACATTAAAATTCTAATATTTAAAAACCTTCTCATTAATTGACACGTGGATGCTATCATTCTGCAAAGACCACTTTTCTGTTATGTTTACCTTTACTATGATAAAATAAATCTGATGTTATACTTTGTTTACAGATGACCTAAACAGGACAGAGAATGAGGAGAAGAGAGCAGCAGACAGTGAGTAGAAGGAAACGGATGGAGGAGGTGAACATGAGGAATGCAACAACAGGAAGCATCCTAATTGACGTCAGTGATTTGAGGACTGCAGATACAGGACCACGACATCACTGCTTTCCATCAACCATGTTTGGAAAGCAGAAAAGAGCATTTCAATCAACTGGATTTACAGCATTTGAGTAGCTGGAATAGTCTGTAACCACTAAAGAGGCATTTTGCTTTGACCTAATACTTCCACTTTCAAAGAACTAAACAGACTATTAGAAGATGATGAAGAAAGATGAAAGAAAGTTGCAACCGAAAGAGGCAGAGAGAGATGAGGATTAGCGGATGGTGACATAATAATAGCAGGAGCGGAAGGAGAGGTGGAGTGATAGAGGGAAAGTAAGCGAGAGAAGGAAAGAGGTTAAAAATGAGAAGTCATTGAAAGAAAGGAGTAGTCTTGAAAAAGAAAAGTAACAGCACAACCCTGGATGAAATGTATCTGCAGACACAAAAGTGCACCATGCAACCTGACACAGACATAACATTTTTAGTTGTGAGGGGAAAAACGAAACATAGTAATTGCCTGTAATATCAAATTTGATCATTTTGTCTTCCTTATAAGACCAATACTGATGTACAAGATATTCTTTACATTGACATTTTATCTTTACATTTAAGTTTGAAAATAAATGTGTTTTGAAGCACTATACATTTTGCAGTATTTGTCTTTAAACAAGGTGCAACAATTCTCAAGAAATTTTTAATTAAAAGGCTTTTTTCTCTCTGTAAATTCCCCAGTCTTTTGTGAGGGAGTGAGCACAGCCCCCAATGTTTCCAGGTCCAGGAAACGCCCCTGGTCCTCACCTGTCTGTCAGGGAGGGCTGTGGAAGGCAGCGCTTTCCAAGAGCTGGGAGGTCCAGAGTGTCTGGCTTCTTTTCCATCCTGCAGGCTTGGATGTTTAGATACTTGAATATGTGAACTTTTCCCTTTAGGCAAATCTGAAGCATAGAGACACACAGACAGGCTGAGCTCTTGAAACAGCTCCAGAACGACTGTCACTTTTTTGTCCACTAGATGGCATCAGAGTTATTTCAATCTGGAACGTGTTTTTGAGTCAAATATCTTACAGGAGCTTGTTGCAGCCAGCAATCGTTGTTTTTGAAGCATTTCTGCAACAGTTTGAAAGCACAAACACAATTTTATAGGGAACCAACATACCTGCGCTGGTGGAGACTGCATAGGATTGTTGTCTAGGATGATGGTCTGCAGCTGACCAAGCTTCCTGTAAGCTGGAGGAATCTCTGTGATCTTATTGCAGGAGAAGTCCAGTCTGATGAGGGGCAGGTCAGCCAACTCTGAAGAACATAAAGTAAGGACTTTTAGATTAAATAAGATCTTGCAACCTGTAAAGTGCACCAGTAGTAATCAAATCTGCATGATTGGATCTGAGTATCCCAGTAGAAAGATCCTGCACTGCAAAAACACACAATTTCACCAAGTAATTTGGTTTAAATATCTCATTACACTTGATTTAAGGTTTCAGTAAGACGTAACGACTAAGACAATAAACCTTAAAAATCTTGTTTAGTCCTTTGATCTTAAAAAAAAATCGTATTTTTTTAAGATTGATCATTTCAAGCAGTGTCTATATAGTGAAACACTTTTTTTTTTTACTTTGCACGATATTTTGAAAAAATGTTATTCTTGAATGATGAGTGATCTTCTTTCAAAAAACAGATTACAACAGTTTATTGATTTGAGGAAACAGAAAAGTTGTATTTGTCTCATAATTTACTTGTATTTGGAAGAAAAAAAACACTTATAAAACATTTATAACATTTAAAAAACATAATAATCACACACACACACACACACACTCAAGAGCAGCTCAGACCAACCGATGCTACAACAAAAATGTTTTGGTATTTCTGTGGAAGGATGTAAAGTTTATGGAGATACCAGCTGGGTGTCAAACTGAACTTCACCACTAGGAGATCCCAATTCTAACCTCTACGGCATCTCTTACAACATGGAGAGGAACATGTATCAAAGAGAAGGACCAATATAATCAATTGTTAAGCTTGTATCAGAAAAGAATGAGATCAAGTTCAGTTCATGAAACTTCATAGGAAAGTCTCCACCAAACAAGTTTAATCTCAAGTATGTAGCAGATGTTCTCATTCAAAAAAGATTCTCATAGTTTTTCAAAATGTTTCTACTTTAAGTTTCAAGGATCAAAACAAAGATCAGGAGATCTATTCAAATATACTTTATTCTTCCTCGAGGAAACATGAGAAAATGCAGGGAGTCATTTTCTGACATTCTTCTCCAGAGAGTGACTGCAGAGGATAGCTGCGATGAGGAGAGTTCTCCAACAGACATCAGTTACATCACTTCTGATGAAGCCTCTGACTGAAGACACTGTTGTTGAGTTATGAAGAGAAGGATGAATGCTTTCCACCGTGGTTTCCTCTTTCCTCTTTGAGAAATGACCTCTAGAGGCTCCAGAGCAGAACACAGAACAGAGCCAGATTTCATTATCAGTTTGTTAAGCCTTTTAAACTTATTTGTTCCAATGCTATTAAGTAAAAAAAAAGTATCTCAACTATTCTTGTATTGACATGTGTTAGAAATCAACTTTTTTTTTAAGACTGCCTTGTTGGAATTATTTGGATAAAATTGGCCAACTTTGGCGAAAAAACCCTAAAAATGGAAGCTCACAAACCACTGAAGTAGTACTTTTGAATCCCATGAGGCGTATCTGATAAGCTTTACAGAAACAATATTTTGAAGTATCTTCAGGTTGTCATTCAGGTTCAAAGAAGTCACAGATGTGGTGAGGAAAGATCAGACATCAAAAGTGTTTAAATAGCAAGACAACTTTGTGTGAAAATCCATAAGCGGCATTACAAGAGGAGTTAGTCCAGCACAGCAGCCCATGTGATACCTCTGACTTCCTTTCTGAACGTAGCGCAGTCAAATTAAACCTGCTACTTTCCAAGATGCAATGAGCTTCACTATAGCTCCCCATTCACATCATACTCTACCACATTATCCCTCATCTTCTGCCATATCCCATCACATTAAGTTTCCTGTATTTGCTCAATGGTAACAGTAAAAATCTGCCCGGAGACTGGCAGACTGCTGGATCAATTCCACGGCAGGGTAATACCAAACACTCAGTCAGCACTCAACATCAAGCATTAGATGGAGAGTTAAATCACTATTCCTCTAAGTAAAGCACATTATAATATATTTTTTTAATGACTTACTTTTTTTATGTAATTTAACAGGATTTCATGTGAAAAGTGTGGCTTAGTTTTTATTTACATTTTACAAGTGAACTAATTTTCTAAATAGTTTTTATTCTTAGCACTGTATTGAAGAAACATAGGCATTGCTTATGCTTTATTTGTTTTTTGTTATTTTACATGAGACGTATTACTCTGGGCTATTATTCTCTTGTATTAGGAGAACAGACTTACCCTCCAAAGCTTCAAGCAGGTAGACTATAAAGAATTAACTGATGAAAAACTCCATCAAGTCAAACCTATTTTTTGTATGTAAATAGTCACTTTAACATTTTTTGATGTTGTTCTGTTCTGTTTTGACACATTCTGTTGTTGTGGACTGAATTGATTTATTTTAACCTGCAGTTTATGTTAAAGTCTTGCTGAGACACACAAACCTCAGGTTCTCTAACTGGCCTTTATTTTCCCTGTTTTAAATTAGATGGGCTTTTTTTTAGATTAATTTGGACTAAACTGAGAGTTTTCCCTCCAATAGTGCTTTTTTCACCTTACCGAAGCTCAACAATAATAACAACAGTAATTATTATTGCAGTATTTTTAGAATGCCATTTTATATTTTATGTCTGCAGAGCAACCTAAAGATAAAACAAGAGTCATGTGCTACAATCCTTATAAAGTGAGGGACTTTCAAACAACAGTAACAAGTAATCTGTAATGCATTAGTTTGGAGGAACTTTCACAACACTGTTTACAACTTTGTTTCCGAATATAGTTCAAAAAGGAAAGACGTGCGGTTTTTAGGTGTTTTCTTTGTTGTGAAAATACTCCCTGCAATAAAATCATGCGCAATTGAAAAGCCTGTTTGGAAAGGTTTGTTTCTATGATTGTCTTCCACACATTTGCATTGAAGGCTTGTGGAACAACATGCCTCCAGAACACACTGCAAGGAAGCCTTCCCTGTAGTTTCCAGCTCTTTTGCTTTGCTGTCTGTCACTGAAACCTGGGATCCAATACAGAAGACTTATCAGGGACTCTCGTATTATTTGGAAAAAGACAAGATCCACCCGCAGACATAACCTGAATCTTCTAGATTTTGTAGGATTCCTCTACTCTCCACTGCGGGTTCTGTTTGTTAAATTCATAAATTGCCAATATTTGTTGCTTCAAACTCTCATCATCCAGTCCACTAAGCAAAAGTCAAATAAGCTCTTTGGCATTGGTAAAGACAATCTGCCAAATTCTTCCTGAGAGCAATCCTCATACCTCTCATAAAATACTAGTAGATAGTGACTTCTAATTTGACAGCATTTTTTTCTTATTTTGTAATCTTGTATTCAAAATTCTATTTTATCCAAATAAGTGTTTAACTGTGATGTTCATCACCTGTATCTCTATTTTGGCACCAAGCACAACTAAAGCTTTGTTACATTTTTTAGATACCAATCAAATTGTCTTGTTAAATTACAACACATTGTCATGTAATGATTCATTTTTATGGACATGAAGAAAAGTCAACACAACCTAATTGCTCTTCTTTGGTGGTTTTGGCAGTGCCAGGATTGGTGTGCCTGCCAAAAACGTCACTTATAGTGCATGATTGTGCTTCAGCGAAAAGTGAGAAATGATTGATGGACTGACCCTCAGGCAGCATGTGAAGACAGTTCTTCCTGATGTTCAGTTCTCGTAAGGCTTGCAGCCTCCCCACCTGAGCGGGCAGGATCTGGATCTCATTGCAGCTCACATCCTGCAAGGGGGAGGCATTGTGCAGGAAACAGGCAAACATGGCTTTCAATTCACAAAAGGTCATCAACAGGGATGCAGTTCCCATCCTCACCAGTTCCATCAGCTCCTTCGCCTTGCCAATCTCCTCAGGGACGGAGACCAGTTTGTTGTTGCTCACGAGCAAAACCTTCAGTGGAATGTTGAAGAGGTATTTGGGCAGGACTGACAGAAGATTTCGACTGTGGAGAAAGATGAAAGACTGACCTACTTTTAAAACTGCAAATAGAGGCATCGGGAGTCTCAACAAAACCGGAAACGTCTCTTTCTAGTGAACTTGCTTGTGTTTTTAGTGCAGTGAAACAAACAGGAACAAGGAGCAGTTTGCAGGCATGAGGCTGCAAGCGTATGAAGCAAAACTGAAAGCACTTTGTCTGCAAAGCCTCACCTGATGTCAAGGTAGGTCAGCATCTGGAGGTTGACGATAGCTTCTGGGATGCATTTGATGCAGTTGTGGTAGAGGTTGAGAGACTCGAGGGGGGCGAACAGACACAGCTCCGGGGGAATCTCTGTGAGACGATTCTTGGACAAATCTGTAAGAATTAGCAACAGAAAAGAAACGTAGACATGAAAGACCCCTTTGGAGGTATTACAGGGTTGGCAGACCAATCAATGCATGCATGACACAGCAGTGGATAACATTTCTCTTCATCAAACAAAGCTCTGAAATTACACCTCAGTCCAGAGCTCTCAACATCCCTCCATGTTGAAAAATCTTTTTAAAATGGTGTAAAGTATCTGCATAAATACATGTTGTCCTTTGTTTTAGTTTTTTTTTTTTTGTCACAAATTTTACTATACAAAGTGAATATTTATGTAATTTTTGTTAGAATTGCAATGCTTTCTGTTAGATGTTCATAAAAAAACATTAAAACAGACTTAAAAAGAATCTGATTTCAATATTAACGACATATTTGCTTTTCTAAAGAGACTCAATTACTCCTTAGAGAAAGCTTCATTGCCCCTACAACCCAGTAAAAATAGTGATTGGTTAATTCAATTTAAGATAACAAGAAACATTGTGCAGCTTCTCTCAGCATCCTGACAGTTTTTAACTCATTGAATCAGTAATAGAAAGATTAGAGTCTCTGGTGAGCTTTCAGAATATACGGCACAATGATTCAAAATGAAAAACAAGGCAGATTTTATTGAGCTGAAGCATTTTCTCCAATTAAAACGAGACTAATCCCTGAGCAAACTCATTTTTATGCGCTATCGTTTACTGCTGTGTTTTACAGTTTGGTAGGTCATCTATTAGTGACCGAAAGCCTCTTATAAAGTTTAACGCACCTCAAGATTTGAATGTTTATATTGGCCAATGAAGTTGCCCCAGTTTGAAAGTTTGAGTTTTCTATTTGCCACCGTATTCTTTAGAAAATGAACTAAAAGGGTACGGCATAGTGGTTGAACAAACAAGATGCTTAAAAAGTTAGAAGAATATCAGCACTGTTCCTACAGTTTGTAAAAAGATCTCATTGACCGCTGAGGATGCTGAGAAGAAGGAATTTTCTCTGCACCTGTGTGACACTCTTAAGGACAAGTTTGTTACTGCACGGAAACTGTGTTCTTTGAATTAGTTAAGTGTAGGAGCACAAAAAGATGTAGAATATGCACCATGATCTTATTTTTAAACCCCAAAAAAGCTAATTATGGAGGCCTGCCCCCAGCAAGATTCACCAGCCATCTTTAGGTGATTACGAAGCATTTTACGAACTGAAAATTTGTCTAAAAAATAAAACCTGTTAAAAGGCTTGAATTTATTTTCCCTCAATGCACAAAGCTGTATGCCTCGAATGATGCAACGGAACATTCCTGCATCCCTAAGTAGCCCATGAAAGCTCTGCACAAGAATGTTTGAAACTCAAAGGCGAGAAACGCCTAATTAGAAGCCTTGAAATTGCATTGCTGCCGCAGCTCCGACTGTGAGCTTCTCTCTGCCTGTTTCAGCCATTTTTCATTTATATCTAAACTATTTTTCAGCAAGATCAATCACCAGGCCTTCTATGCATAAATCTTAAAGGTGTGTTTGTATTTATGTTACCAAAAACATATTGTTTCCACTCCAAACCTGTCTCCAGAGCCTGCATTTGAAACCCAAACATCTTAATCGGACCATTTTCCAATGCTCTGATTCAATCTTTGCTCCAGAGCCAACAGCAGTCACTTTATGGAGATGTTTTTATTCAGCAGAAATAAAAATGAACAAAACCTTTCTCACAATCAATAAAGGTGAGTGCAGCTTAAGCCTCCTTTAATGAAATATTTACTTCCACACAAACATCAAAGTGAAAGGGCTGATGCTTCTATTAGATGTCACGGCTAAAGTTGTTCCTGAAAGCAAATATCTTTCTATTTCTAAGAGTTAAATCTACAAATGTGATTAAAAAAGGCTCAAGAAAAACATGGGGTCAAGAATATGTAAAATAGTGTAAATAATTTAAAATATTAAATTAAAAGTTACAAATGACCTTTTTTTCTACTGTTAATTTGAAACAGCAGTTGAATAATTCATGTTCTTGTTTGTTTCAGCTTGTTGTCTTACAGTTAGATCTGTCCTTTATTTGTTCATAACTAATCAATCAGTGTAGATTTAACATTGATTATATCTTGATTATAAGAAAACCGCTTTGGTTTCTGTGGTTTTTGGAAATTGAAATAACGTTTGATTAATTCATTAGTTTAAAAAAAAAACATGAAAAGTTAAGTGAACACTAAGATCTTAAGTCCGTGCAATAACCGCAACTATATTTTGCCACATTTTCATCTTACCTTTAAAATCTAGTCATAAAGAAATACTTTAGGGTAATTTTTTTGCAGAACTTATTTTTGATTAAATTAGATTTTTTAGATTATTTCTTTCATTTGAATCAGTAAATGTTTTGTCAATCAGTGTAAGTGGGAGGGACCTGCCACCCATCGGCTAAACTTTTGCTCGATTTTGTTCAAAGTGTAACTACTTAGAATGTGCAAGGTCAGAGGTCATTAAGAAGGGCAAACCTTGCACAGCTATACAAACTTTAGATGAACTACACACGGTCTGTTAACAGGAGATGCTTTAGGTCATTCTAATGAAATTGATGTTGCTTTTGAGGAAGTACCAGAAAAGTAAAGCAATGCTAGTTTTAAAAAAGTACACTGTAAGACAAATTTTTCATTAAAAAAAAATTAAATAAGGGAGTGAAAAAGTCTGATTAAAACATTTTAAATAAATTAATTTGAAATGAAATTGTAAAACATGGTAATGTGTAGTATTGTTTAAACAAAGGTCGTGTTAAGATTACATTTATTTTTTTAAAAAGTCAAAAGGAAACATTTTCCATTAGGTTTAAGCAACATTTTAAAAGTTCGTCTGGCTCTTCTGAAGTGTTTAGATCATTCTGCTATTCCCGTTTATTTATTTAAGCTTAAATCATTCTGATCTAAAAAAATATTGACCCAAATAAAGTGTTTATCTGTAATGAAAATGTTTTCCTAATTTCTTATTTCATGTGTTTAGACCTTTTCTGCGGTCTGTCACCGCTTAGCCTTAGGCTGATCTATCAAATACCCAGGATGTTTAAATAGACTGTAATGTGATTACACACACTCTGTTTCCTTGATCATTGGGAACTCAGGCCCAACATGAGCTACATTTCTACAAACAAAGCAAAATCACAAACACGGGGACCCATGAGACAAAGCTTTGCACTGTATTCACCATCAAAACTATTATTGATTCGGTCTGCGAATGTGTGTGTGGGCATTTATGCGTGAACAATCCTGTTCTCTGAATTATGTCCAGCTGACAAGATAATTAGAGATCTCTTGAGGGGCTGCACAGCCCAAGATAAACACAAAGCTTTCATGACACCTCACTGAGGAGCCCCCATCCTCTTTGTTTGAAAAGCAAATGCCTCAGCTTCTTAAAAGCAATTACATGTGGCTTACGCGCTTTATCAAACAACTTCCGCATGGACAATCACTCTCTGACCTGTAGTGGCTACAGATTAAACATCAGGCGCCATTTTGAATCGTTTTTCTAATTGTCCTAGTTGATTAAGATGAGCAGAAATGTGTCCTTTCGCTCGGCAGCCTCAACTGTCAGCTCTTCATAAGCAGAAGTGAGAAGCAGACGATCAGACAGTGCAGTGGCACAAAGGGGAAAGCACGTCAGGAAGTTAAAGGGAAACAGAAATGACCGAAGGACAAAGACCAAAGCTGAGGTCACGGGGTGTGCACGCTCTCCATTACGGACGGTGCTCCCTGAGGCTTGGATCCTGATGATGGAACCCAGCTGCAGGCAGACAGACAGCTCCATCCAACCCCCCCTTTCTCCCCACACAACAGGGGATTGGTCTGCAGCGCTGAAGTTGAGATGGTTAATGATAGAGAGATGAAGAAAGGGCACGTTGGTGAGGGGGGGGTTTCCATCTCTCCTCCTCCCCAAAGTGAGCACCATCTGCAGCAGGTCTTTAATCCACCTGCTGGTTGCCTACAGCTCCCGCAGGACAAGGCGGGCGAGCAGCCCATCAATGCTTCCCTACACTGCGCTCGAACACTAAAGCAGAAATCTATTCATTTAAGTGCAGATGATGCCTGAGCGTTTTGTGACTCAGCGATATCTGACGTGATGGACATCTCGCTGCATCCTGAGCACAAAAAGAGTTTTGAATTACAATAAACTGAAGGTTTTTCAGATTTCAATTTAAAAAAAATGTTGATTTTAATGCTGTGTTGCAATGAGTGCAGGAAAACTGAAATTTGAGGGAGTCTTGCAGGAAATGGAGATTTCTGCTGATTGGAAGCACGCCAGGGAAGTTCGGTCTGTTTACCAAACTGTCAGTCGGGTGAGTAACAGGAGGCCGTCAGAGGTTGCTCATTATCACAGACATTAACTGAAACAGAAGCTTCACTTCCCCTGACAGACACTCCCTTTAAAGTATCTGTCAGGTGCAACACGACAAATCCACCCACAGTTATCTAGAAGAAGGTTATGGTGGATGTTATTCACTTCCTTCTGCTCTTTGTGCTTTGAAAACAAAATGACACAAAAACTAAGACGACTTTTTCCACTAGTCCACACAAATGTCAGCCGAATGAAGTGAAACTCTCCCCACTGTTTGTTCTAAAATGAAAAAGCAGAAGTCAAACCCAACAGCTCATCAGCACAGACAAGCAGGATCACTTCAGCAAAACTAAAAGGACAAGTTTCAAGTGTCGAATCGTGAGATAATGCTGCTTCACTCAAGCTGGATGTACTGATTCACAGCCTTTTTTCAGGCCTGCTCACCAAGCAGCCGCTGTTGTTGAGACCAACTGCATCTATTACATTTATCTGGGGATGGTAGCTTTTTTAAACGGTTCTCATGTTGGAATCAGTTAAAGAAATCACCTGCGACTGCTTTTTTTGACCTTTTAAACTGCAACAAACAACAAAACATTGCTAACTTATTTTTCTCGTTATTTAATTAAAAATTATATCCAAACTTCCTGTAGGAATGAATAAAAATGGAATACAGAAAGACGGAAAAGATTGATTTTATAGCCAGTTATTGTGGCTTTTGTGTCTGACTCTCTAAATCATTTTATTTACAGTTTTACAATTTCTACAGTTTTTTTCTACAGATTTTCAATCATGTAATCCTATCATGTAAATAAATTATGTACATTAGTAATCATATACATAAAATGTAGCTGTAAAAGTAGCTGAATTACTTTTACAATTTTTATAAATGTAAATGACATGTAAATAAGCAATAAAAATTGTGATAAATTTATTGGACTTACTTGCATAAAATAAATAATATGTACATTTTAGTTAAAGTGTCTAGAAGCAAATTTGATTTCCATATTAAAAGAATGTATATGGTTTGTTTGTATATCCTGACACAACCCTGCAAAACAATACCTGCAAAGGGAGGCATTTTGATCAGTTTAGCTGTGATTCGTTTTATTTTGACAACATAAAAAACAAATATCAATTTAATTAAAAAATTTATATATTTATGGCATTTTCCACGTACAAACCATGTGGTTAATGTTAGGCTTTTCACCCTCCTTGCAGCGCCTGCCATTCTGGGTTAGTTAGTCATTAAACTTACCAACAACTTACAACAAAGTGAAGCAACTTATGGAAAATTCCTAAAATGCAAGAAAAGAATCAAAATTTTAAAATCAAAATCCTTATTATTTCAATTAATAAAAGGCTTTCCTGAAACAACACTGTTGTAAAAGGTAAAAAGGTGGAATTTGATATCTATAAATGGTCTCTAAATGTCTTTACAGCATAAACTCAGTACTGTGTTTGTGTTTGAGAGCGACTTGGACAGAGTGAACCTTCTTATAGCTTGCTTCTGTCTCAAAGCAGTTTACACTGGTTGATTATTAAGTTCAAGAATACCAACTTGATGCTTGTCCTTGAGGGGAGACAGTTTGCTTCAAGATAAACTTCTGAGGAATGTCACCAAGTGAGGTTGGCTTAGTTTAAGGAGCAGAAAACAAACGGAATAATTTGTGTTTTATTTGAAAAATTGATCATTTCTGTCATACTACTATTTCTTTATTCTGTTATTTTATGTCTTACTGTGTTATTAAAAGGAAAAATATCACATGAAACACTTCAAATGTGGGGTAGGATGTCCTAAAATCCCAGTTTCAATGTGATCCACATTCTTAAATATTGAGTAGAACCTGGTTTATCTCTAAATAACTCAAAACCAGCTTTTCCACACGCTATCAAGTTGACATACTAACATCAGGAGAAAATCTCATATAATCGAATGCATGTAGACCTCCAGGTGAAGGGCATGCTGGGATTGAACCTGAACAGCTGTGCTGGTTAAGGGGGCTGCTGATCTACTTTGGTGTGTAAGGTCAGAATCACACGTTCTCATGAGGAAAGAAATGGACTGGAGACAAACTGTCAGATTCACTATGTAAACAAACACTATCATGTTATCTGGCCTCTATATGCTGCTGTCAGCCAGCCGTCTAGCAGTTGGAAAATTCTTCTTTTTCCCCAAATTTCTATTTTCAGCTGATTCGGTTTGTTAATTATCTTAGCTGCAGAGAAAAAAAAATGTGCAAACATGAAATAAAATTGAATGAGTTCATCCTATCATTGCATTTGAGAGAATGTAATGCTGGTTTGACCGAACCACAGTGTGAATGCAAAGTTTGCACCGCAACAGTTTTCCTTCACAGCTGAGATCGTGAGTGTTAAAACAGATGGAACTGGTGTTGATTTGTCAAAGTGTGATTTCCCTCCAGTACACGCTCCACAGCCCTCCTTTAATTTGACTTTTTAAATGTAGAAAAGATGAGCAGAAAATGGGCGCTTTCACAACAACTGGTCGTACACGATAAAGCAAGAAATTAAAAGGTACAAAACTGTTACCAAACATTTCCTGAAAATTCTTTTTTTGTTTATTTCATTTGATAAAAAAATCATTTTTAAGTCAATATTGGCATTATTATTAACACGTATCTTTTTTTAAATCATCAATTGAAGCTTTCCAAGCATGAATAGTATCACCTCAGCTAATGCTTTGGTCACAAATACAACTACCACTGCACAATGGAGAGGCATGGGCAGAACCTTCAAGATGTCATGCCACCCATCCAAAGTCTTCTGCACCCGCCCCCCATGTAAAATATTCTAGCTCCGCCCCTGGTTATCAACAATTAGCAAAATATGTATTTGTGTCTAATCATAAGTAAATCTGAAATTGAACCTGATTTGGTCTTCCAAGACTGGAGTCACATTAATCAGTTATTCATCATCTTTTATGCACAGATAATGAGCCATTTGTGTTGCAGTTAATTAGTTCAAATCCCAGAATGTCAAACAAACCTTTCTGCATAAACAGCCTGAGGTACAGAACCCTCAAGCAATTCAGAGGCTTGTCGAGATCTGCACGTGATGAAGTGCCACCATATGGTACATGGACTCATCTGAGGGGGACACCACAGCATCTTCTATGTCACTGTTTACATTAGCAATCAGACTTGGATGATTAAGATCACAGTTACAAAAATCCACCCTAAGATTCCAAAAATTTCTCTCTTCAAACCATTGTAATTTTCTGAGACTGTCCAGTTGATGAAAAGGTCACCCTTCACTGAGAACCCATTAAAGTCCCAAGTGGGGCACGCGTGAGCCCAAATCAGAGCCGCTTCTTCCCAGTTTCCTCCCAGAAGGGCTGTAAACTATATGTGCGCACAGCCACATCAGAGGGTGAGGCTGCAAGGGTGCGCGTGCATCTTTTGTCTGTGGGTCTGAACGAAAACTGGATGGTGGAAATTGACTGCACGTTCATTCATATATTTTTGCGCTTCAGCTGCGTGGCTGCTCAGCACCTCTCGAGCAGAGCGCAGCCCGGTGGGTGCGTCTGCGTCTCATTCACGTCTCCAGAATGGGGGTGGGGGGTGATGAAAGCCTGCTTGCACTGGTCAAAGCTGCAGCCGAGCCTCCCCGCGTAACGGAGGAGCCGCAGCTGACAGAATCCCGAACCAGGTTGAAAAGCATGAGCAGAATTGGGAGCGCGGTCACGCGGTACTGCGCCTCCAGAAGCACAATGCGAGCGCGCGTCACAAAGGAACCGGCACATTTCTGCAGGATTTCCCGCACCCCACCTGTTTGTGTGGTGTCGGTCAGATCGTAGTTGGTGCCAGGATACTCCCTCAGCTTTCTGCCACTCAGGTTCAGGATTCCCGAACACACGGCATCCTCCAGAGCCCGCTCCAGGCTGCGGGCCGTGTGGTGCTGCTGCTGCTGGTACTGGCTGATGCTCGGGCTCCAGTGGGGTCCGCTGGGAAGGTGATTGTTCTGTAAAGCAGTGACAGCTCCCACGCCTCCCTGACTGGACGCCATTTTCGTCAAAAGAAATAACTCTTACATTAATAAGAGCGCACAGCCGCTGTCTCTCCGCCCATGCGCATACAGGGGTGCGTTCCCGGGACGGACGCTAGGGGATGGGCTTCTGAGGTGATGATGCTGCTGGAGATGGTGATGATGGGGAGGGCACGGGAGCCATTTTAGGCGTTTGCCCATTTTTTTTTCCACCTGTTAGTCAGTTCGTTGCAGCACACCACACTAAACAAAGTTCAAATAAGATTGGCTGTTTTCTCTGATGATAATGCAGAAGGAATGTTACATTTACAGGTGACCATGACTATAGAACAAAACTGGATCATTACTTTGCAGATGGACCATTATGGTTCTGTTTAGGATTTTTTTTTTTTGCATTCTTTTGGTTTTTGCCCATACATTTGTGATGTAAAATAAATGATCGTTTTCTGACAAATTCTTATGAAAAAGTACTTTTAACGCACTTTTTGGTGACATCAGAGCTGTTTTTTTATGTTTCCTTTATTTGAGCTTATTTTTAGGAAAATGTTCATTTCAATGTTTCAACCAATGAAAAATAGAATAAGAACGTACAGGTGTTGGTTATTTTTACCCAAAATTTACAGCAGGTGCCCATCCTAACCCAACCCTCTGCATTTATCCGCACTTGGGACTTGTGCGGTGCATGCGCAGTGGGAAGCGCCCCCACGTGGTCGCAGTAGCTTACAGCACTATACATACAGATGTGTGCATTTTTACATTTTACATCCCTTATATAAATAGTATTCAATGTAATTCTTCCATTATATGAAGTATACTTTTTTTTAATCGCACTGCTTTGCAACAAATTAAGAAATGTAAAGCTGAAATATCAATGAAATATCACAAAAAAAGATATTCTCACCAAACTTTAAAAAGTTCTCGATTGTTTTTCATTAATGTTTGTAATAAAGCAAAATTGTATGTGCTTATTGGTTAAACAGAAAGGTGCAAAGTCCACTAATGTCATAGTGACACAAATATATGTCATTGGTTTAAAAAAATATTTATTTAAACAAAATATGTTTAGGTTTGTCACAAAAAATGTATGCAATTTAAATTAAATGCTTTTGTGTAACAGGCTAATCCAATCATTAAACCAGTTATTCTATTATTTCATAAGTGTTAAATAATGTATTTTTTTTACCAATTAAAACACGTGTTGGGCGAAATACCTGGCAACTCTTCCGCTTTGAAGTATTCCGAACAAGCCATTGGACCTAAAGATAATTTATTGTAAATGTTTGTAAATTAAAGATATAATATATTTGTATCAATTTATTAAATTGTTCGAATTTTATTTATAAGTGTGGCTCTGCCACATCTACAGTTTGGATTCTTTCAGGAGTCACCATACACCAGACAGCGTTTCCATAGCAACATCACGGCCCTGGCCACAGATGTGCCTGTTTGTTAATCAGTTTTTAACCAAAACTAAACTAAATAAATAAAAAATAATAATAGGACCGAGATGATTAATAGACTGGTCGAGTTCTTTCGTTGCAGATATTTATATTTTTTATTGTATTTATATATTTTTGCACTGTTCATTAAAAAAAGCAATTACAATATTAAAATTATTAAAGTGTAATACCACAAGAAAATTAGACAGGAGAACTTGGCTGGTAACTCGTGACCGGCTAAATGTGCCAACTGATAAATCAATGCTTTGAAACGAGCCTCGGTGTGATGACTGCAGAGGGTGACGGAGTCTCATTCAGGAGGAGCAGAGCTAGAGCCTGTTCTCACCGAGGAGTGCTCCGAAAACCTTCTGGTAACTCGTTTAGTTACAAAGAAAACATACGTGTCCAAAATTGCAACAGCGATAAGCGCACACCGTTTCCCCCCCAAGGTATGGAGCAGCGCACACGCAGAGCAGTGTTGTGCTTTCTGTGTTACACAGCAGCAACTGTGACGTTAGCTTGCTAAAGAAGTGAGCGTTGCATTTGGATGTTGACTGGGCAGACTGACTCTTACCACTTTGAACACGTTGTGTGTGCAAACTAGCTGCAACAGACGGCTAATGTGACAACACGTCGCTGCAAAAACTCGGGTTAAAGTTGAGGGTAGCTTCCCTTTTTCCTGGTACCCAACGACAGGTAGCCTAGCTAAACAGTCATGTTAGCTAACATTAGCATCGCGAGCTGATTGCATGCAGTTCAGGCCTGTTATTACCGCTTGTAAGAAAACAAATAATAAAAGCTCATTTATTCTGGCTTTGGACGGCAATATACTTGCATGGTGGTGATTTAATAAACGTTGTGTTCTGATTGCTTTTGGTTTTAGCAGCTCTTGAGTTACTGCATCTGTGCAAGCCTTATCAGTTAGGATAGAATGTAATCATATCCCCAATGGTTTGTTTTAATGCTGGTTTAGTGCATTCCTTTATCCTGTTTATTTCTGTGTTAGCATAAATACACGCTGATTTAACAGGAATAGCAGTATCTTTTGCTGACCCCATAGGCCCCTATAATGCTATAAAAGTTCCCAGCATAAACAAGAGTCTAATAGACCCCAAGCTTTTTATGAATAAAAGTATTTTTTAATTCCTGGTCAAATAGACAAAATATTTGTCAAGATGGACAACTTTTGAAAATGCTTATAGCAGCTAATTCATAAGGAGTTAATTTAACTTATATTTTTTTATGCAATTTGGCTGTTTGACATTACATATAGCCTCTGAGTAGTTCGACATTAACAGTATATATATATATATATATATATATATATATATATATATATATATTATTATTATTACTGCATATGAATATTTTCAGCTCTTTTTTTTATAATCATAAACTTGAAAATGTCTGTTTTTTACTTATTTTTTTAATTTACTTGTGTACGTGTAACTCGTCTTTTTAAGTTTCTTTTCCTCTTTGTTTTTGTTTACAGTTTGAAAATGGCTGACAAAAAGGGGAAAATTGCCACTCCGGTCAAAGTGCTGACAAAAAAAGAACAGGAGCAGATGAAGAAAAAGGTAAAGAAAAATATGTTCTCTATGGCTTTATGAAAAATACACTATTACAAAAAGAGGATTATTCTTCTTCTTAAAGAAACGTGACTTAAATTAATACTGTACATAATCTCCTTACCATATTTTCAGTTTAATGAAAAAAGGATTCAAACAATGGGATGTCATAGAAATGCCTTTTAATATCTGATTTTTTTTAAATCTTGCACTAAAGGAAGAAGAGAAGGCTGCAGAGGTGTTTGAAGAATTTTTGGCATCATTTGAGAGCAGTGATGATGGAAGTGTGAAGACTTTTGTCCGTGGGGGAATTGTAAATGCAACTAAAGGTAAGCATTTGGGTTCAAACATAAATAGATAATTTAGTTGCACTTATTGCAAAATATGCATTTTTTTATCTCAATCATTGCTAAGTACAAGCAAAGAAAACTTGCATTTTTCTGGGATATGACACAGTTTTACTTTCCGTTTACTGCATGTAATAAACTACTTGTTAAAGTTAAACTCTATTAATGTCATGAAATGTTTTCATAATTACCCTGTACCTTTTTTTTAATCAGTCAAATGTCCACTATATTTAAAATTTTCAAAGTGCCATCAAAAAGAAACTGTAATTTAAAGTGACGCATTTTAAAATAAATTAGGAAATAATATAATTTAAATGAAATTGAAGAAAAAAATGGATTTGTTTTTACTGGACAATAAAATAACACTCACAGAAATAATAGAAAACTTTTTTTATAATAAAAATGAGGTGTTGGTCATGATTTCAGTTTTTTTTTACCCATTTAGTTGCAAACAAAAGTGATGTTTTTTTAGTATTTTCCATCATGTTATTGTGTTCTGAAAATAATTATCAGTATGTTTACGTCAGCATTTGCAAGTTGCTTAAATATCATGAATGACACACCCATGGGATTGAAAAGGATTTGAACCAAACTCTCTGAATGAACGTGCAGTTGAGCAGGAAGTTGCAAATGCTTTGATTGTGCTTCTTGCAGAGGAGGAGGCAGCGGAGGTAAAAAAAAGTAAGCTCTACCGACCGGCAACAAAGTTTCCCCCTGTCACTCATCATGTCTCGGCCACATCATCTGCTGAAAGCAAAAAAGCTGTGAGTACCTACAACTTTGAAGTGGATCTTACTCCTAACTCTACATGTTGGTCATGACTTCTCACACAATCAAAACCAAACTGTTTTAAGTTGCATTAAATGACATTTCTGCTTGTTGGCTGAACAGGCTTTCAAAAGAAAGGCAGACGAAAAGAGGAAGAGTAACCTGGAATTGTTCAAAGAAGAACTCAAGTTGTGAGTCTGTTTGCAAATATGTGCAGTTCTGCTCCTTCTTATAGCTTGATGGATTTTGTATGATAAAAAGCTGTTTTTGTATGTGTGAAATGAAAACAGAATACAAGAGGAGCGTGAGGAAAGACACAAAAGGAAGAAAAATGACCCTGGTGGAGGAGCTGAAGGAGGAATATGTGGAGATTTGGACATTCCACTGTCTGGGAGATCCAGTGAGAGTTTAATTTAGGAAAACAAACTTTTTTTAATATATATTCAGAAAACCCTCATGTCTCACCTTAGGCCTGTTTTCATCTTTCAGTGTTATATGATGACCTAACAGTACCGATCACCACTAACCTCTACATCAACTGCATAAGCCCAAAGGTAAAGACACACCTTGACATTAACTGCATTAGCACCTGTGTATTATTTTTTTTACATGTTCTATCTCTCTAGATGAATGAGGAGATGCTCTGCAGAGAGTTTTGTAAATATGGGCCCTTGGCAAGTGTAAAGATAATGTGGCCTCGAACAGAAGAGGAGCGGGGCAGGACTTCAAACCGAGCTTTTGTGGCTTTTATGACACGGAAAGATGCGGAGAGAGCCATGGCTGCCCTTGACGGTATAAGCGAGTTTTATTCTGTAATCTTGAAACTATCGCTTTATCTCTGTGGCTGAATCTCAGTTTCGCATTGATTTGGACAGCAGTGATGTCTCCTGCATATAGGTAAAGTGATTATGGGCTTTGAAATGAAGCTGGGATGGGGAAAGCCAGCCCGCATCCCACCTCAGCCTCTTTACACGCCAATTGGAGTAAGAGTCGCCCCGCCGCCCCCATCTGGACTCCCGTTTAACGCTCAACCAAGAGATCGTTTTCGCAATGACTTCACCAAGCCGCTGAGCTCATCCAAAGCAGAGCTGGACAAGGTACAATCCTATAGATCTAGTTACCTTCCATTAGATGGATCCAGTAAATGGTTTTTTGTTTCATTGTTTTGGTGTATGAAAAAATACATTTTTTTTCCATTCTTTATCTTGCAGTTAAAAAATCCCAAAGAAAAAATGAATTTGTCATCAATGATTGCAAACAATTTAAATCCTATTATAATGACGATTCCTGTTGGCTCATATGACAGAGTGCGAGTGTGTCAGTTTATTTTTTGAGCCACTCCTTTAAAGTGATTATAAATGCTGTCATCGGTTTTTGTGCTGAATGTGTCTTGCAGTACAACTACTCATTTTTTAATATTCTCACTATTTGATTTGACTTCACAAACAGACTCTGTCCGAAGCCGTAGTCAAAGTGGTTATCCCAACCGAAAGGTACACACACTCTTCTTGCTATGGCTGACCAGCTGTCACAACACACGTGTCTTAGGACAGAGGCTGAGCTGCACTCGCCTTGTACCCACACACATGTCCCTGAAGGCAGGAAGTACCAGGGTTACGAGCTGCTCATGCACTTGTGCAGGCACTGCAGTCCTCCAGAGTTAATGGGGTGCTTCACTGTAGTCAACAAAACTGTTGTTGACAAAAGGGAAAATATTTTGTAAAGAAATGGTTTATCTATGATGAGTTTAGATGTTACAGTTTAACGTAGTTGGACAATAAATCCCATATTAATCCCAGTTAAACAATGTTATCATGATAGAGCTATAGGTGAAAGCAACTCATTGATTGTATAAGAAAACTGGACTGAGTGACTCCTCCCCTTTGCATTCCAAACAGGAAGTACCCGCTGGTTCCAAGAAGCCAAAATCCCATAGGCTTCCATTGAGAAGTAAACAATTATTAAATAGTTAACACATTGCTCAGAATAACAATTCTTACCTTTTTTTAACATGTTCATGTTAATCTTTTTTTTTTTTTCATTGTTTTTATCTAGTGCAAGTTATTCAAGTTATAAACTGACCAATCAGATTCCTCAAAAGTATATGCTGGTCCTACTTCAAATGTTTGAAACGCTTGGCAAATTTTGGACCAATCACATCTTACTGATGTCGTCTGGTTTCAGCACGTTGTACATATCACAAAAAAATGGAATTGACCTCATTTTGTTGGAGTCGAAAGCAAGCCATGGGTGACATCTCTGTCCAGTTCTCATGTACAGTCAAGGCTCCTGGCTCAGGTCAAAGTGGGGACACATCTACACAACCCTGACTGAATAGACTGAGCTATAATTAGAGATAAATTACAGAGCCACTTTTTTCCCAAACACTGAAAAATCTGTACATTATCCTCATTTTCTTTTACCTTCAATTGTTGCTTTTCCAAAAAAACTGATGAATGTCTTGTGGCACATTTTCTTCATTACTAAAGCAAAAAAAAAAAAAATTAAATAGTTGGAATTAATGATTAAAGAGAAACATTTTTTCTTAAAAGATGCCATTATATATTATTTTAGATATTTCAAATGAAGTGAAGTGATGCACAGCTAAAAAAACAAGTGTCGTGTTTTTGTTCTGGACACTTGTGAGTGTTACTGTCAAGAGAAGACCACCTGACAGTCAAACGCTTTCTGCAAGACTTTAGCTGACTGTAAAGATGAGCCCTTCACAAAAAAAGCCCCCATGTTGTGTCAGTGGAATAAATGTGTTGAGTAACAACACCAAACCCACCCTGATACATGTCTCTTCCTCCACAGGAATCTATTGTTCCTTATTCACAGGATGATAGAGTTTGTGGTGCGTGAAGGTCCCATGTTTGAAGCCATAATAATGAACAAAGAAAAAAGTAATCCAGATTACAGGTAGGTAGACATGGGATAATGTTCTGTGGGTTCAAGGAAAATGTGTCTTTTCTCATCAACCTATTCTTTACTGTTTTAGGTTTCTATTTGACAACAAGAGTCAGGATCACGTGTATTACCGCTGGAAACTTTTCTCCATTCTGCAGGTGTGTTTTTGAAAATCTCCTAAATGAAAGTAATTGTGTTTTAGATTTAATTCAAGAGTGCATGTCTGTTTTTTCTGTCTTTCTGGCAGGGAGAGACTCCCACAAAGTGGAGGACAGCAGATTTTCGTTTGTTCCGAGGAGGCTCGCTATGGAGGCCCCCTGTCCTAAACAGTTACAGTGAGAGCATGGAGGTGGAAGATCAAGTTCCACCTGAGGAGGAACTGAAGAAAGGACAGCTCAGATCCGAGTAAGTCCACTTACTTGATAGAATCACAACTTTGAGAGCTTTTTTTAATGGACTAAATGATATCATTCTGTCAACAAAACTTAGTCACAAACAGAAACTGGAAACACTTCTTAAAGAGCTCACTCCAAGCCGAGAAGACATCGCCAACGCCATGCTGTTCTGTCTTCACCGGGCAGATGCTGCAGAGGAAGTCGTGGGACTCATAGCGGATTCTTTTTCTTTGCTTCAGACGCCCCTTCAAATTAAGGCTGGTTTGGTGTACCAGACGATCCATAAAAAATCGTCAAATATGCACTCACTTTGCTTCTTACATTTTTTGTCCTCAACTCCACAGATTGCCAGGTTGTATCTCGTGTCGGACGTCCTGCACAACTCGTGTGCCAAAGCCGCCGGTGCATCATATTATCGTAAATAGTAAGAGACTCTGCTTCAAACCTGCTTCACTGCTAATGCTTTTCTTTCTTCTAAAGGTCCTAAATATTTACTCTTTCAGTTTTGAAACAAAATTACCACAGATATTTGGAGACCTCAATGCAGCACACAAAAACATACAGGCCAGGCTGCAGGCTGAACAGTTTAAGGTAAGGTTATCGGTTTGCATTGCAGAAGGACGTTTGCCTAAAAGAGAACAAAAGATAAACACAACTGTTCCTCATCTCCACAGCAAAAGGTCATGATTTGTTTTAGGGCGTGGGAAGACTGGGCCATATATCCAGAGCCTTATCTAATCCACCTTCAAAATATCTTTTTGGGCTTCGCCAAAGCCGGGGAGGAGGTGACTGAGACCGTGGAGGTGAGCTTATCTTCTCCTGTCAGGCTCCCCTGGCTCATTGTGATAGTTGGAGAAAGGCACCAAGACAACCAAAGCAAACGCGAGCAGACCTTCACAGGGGTACATTTGTCTGTTTGTAGGAAGAAGTCGCTGAGATCGATGGTGCTCCGCTGGACAGAACATCTGTAGATGGGCTGCCTTTGGGCAGATCTGTGGATGACATTGATGGATGCCCCATGGGCTGGGACCCCCTGGATGGAGTCCCTGTTGATGATATTGATGGGGTTCCTTTAGGTGTTTCCAATGATGACATTGATGGAGTTCCATGTGAGTTAATTATGTCAATTTAAAGAAAAAAAAGCACAATTAGGAGAAAAAAACATCAAATCTTGTTTCATGTGACTTCTGTCAGTTTGATGCTTCTTAAGCTGCCTTCATTAGAAAATACTATAACCTGCAGGAAGAGGGTTTAAGCCACTTCTCCTCATTTACCCCAAATTATATGATCTCATAGTTAAAATTAAGAATCGGAGTGTAGAATAAACTTTTTAACTTAAGAATAACTTAAAGTCAGCTTTTTTAAATGTTTTTTTGTCCATTAAAACGCAGTAGAGCTTTTATATATAATATAATCCAAACTCCTTCACTTGTCTTGTGTTTTGTGACCACAGTTGATGAAGGAAACGTTCCTCTATCAAGAGTCCCTTTGTCAAAATGGGAGAAGATGGGTGATAGTAGAATTTTTCCTCAAGGTAAGACAAGTCAGTATTTGCTCTGACTGTGACAACAGATTTTTCTCATTTTTCTTTCTCTTTCAGCCAAAACTGAGTCCAAATGGGACACTATTGGTGAACAAGACAGTGAAGATGAACCCAAGACTCGGTAAAGCTTAAGGGGGTTGGATTACTGAAGCATTTGTAATTGAAGTTGACAGTTTCTTTATTTTTCTCTCCTGGCAACAGTTCCAACACTCAGGATGAAAATGAAGGCTCAGAAAGTGACAGTAGTGACGACTCCTGCAGCTCTCCTAACTATGACAGTGCAGTTTTCCAAAGCTCACTTCGGAGTTTCCAGATGTCTGAGAGCAAAAGGAAAAAGTTAAGGGAACTGGAGGTAAATTACAAACATTTGAGTGTCTAATCTCATGACAGTCAAAGGTTCTTAGTCATAAAAGCATGCCAGTTAATGTTTACACCAAAATGGATGTGGCCCAGGTGAAGGTTATGAAGATCCAGGATGAGCTGGAATCTGGCAAAAGGCAGAGGAAACCTGGAATGAGCATCCAAAAGCAAGTGGAGCAGTACAGAAACAAACTGCTGCAGAAGGTGAGCTGATGAAGCCCTGTTGAGCGGAAAACTGATCCTCCTTTTTTAAAAACACGTATTTGCGGATAGAAATGTCATTTTGTGGCCTGGACTGTGATCAAACCCTACCAGCAATATTTCTCTAAACTTTAAAGTGAGAATAGTAAACGTTCTCCTTCTTTAAAAGACAGGTTTTAGTTCTTACAGACCCACCCCAATCATTTCTAGATCTATTTTAAAAGCATTCCCAGTGGTCTTTTAATTACAATTTTACTGTTTTTAGACAAAAAATGTAAAAAAAAAAAAAAACAGCAAGTTTTCGGTCACATCTACAAGGCATTTTTTCATCTGCTCTTGATTCACTACAATTTGAATACTCAGAAATGCAATTTGAGCTTAATTTTCTTAATATAATCAATCGTAAGAAAACTGTCACAAGAACACGTTAAAAACACTGATGAAAATAGTTTTTGGCATTTTCATATTCCTAAATTCTGATGAACTCCCGCTGCTCTGCAAAAACTGTCCTAGAAAAGTTTTTTTTTTTTTTTTGCCTAAAAACAGAATAATTCTAATTAAGACCACTGGGGAAGCTTTTACAATAGATAAAAGGATGACTGAAGTGGGTCTTTAAAAACGAATCTTTATTGAAATGACTTTTTTTGTCTTGCATCAGTGTCGCATAAAGGAGTCTGCTTAGGAATCCAGCAGACTTCAATCACCTCTCTTTCCTTGTTTGTAGGAATTTCAAAAGGAAGAAGAAAAAAATGAGAGGTTAAAGGTCAAAGACAAACCAAGAGATGACAGAAAAAAGGACAAAAAACGCAGCATTGATTCTGGAGACCGAAAATCCAGGAGCCTTTCTCCTCTAAAGCAAGTGTCATTCATTTATTTTTATTAAATCATCGCAACGTGTTTCTGCATCTGGTATCGCTCTCATCAAAGCTGTCATTGTGCTTCCTTACCAGCAGAACAAAGTCCCCCAAACGGTCCAAACGCTCCCGATCACCATCTCCAGACCACAAAGCAAAGAAATCCAGATCACGCTCGCCACATCGCTCCCACAAGAAGTCAAAGAAGAGCAAACACTGACTCCCAGCTGGGGCCTCCTCATCCAGGACTGCGCTTCAGCGACCGACCGACTGGCATCTGCGAGAGGACTCATACTTACTGCAACCATTCACCCTAGCAGCAGCCTTTTATAAAATGAAATTAAAACACTGTAACTATGTATGTATATTTTTTTTCAAGTTTGTTTTTTAAAATTAAAACCAGAAATCCTCCTGCAGACTTCTGACACTAAATAAAACTTCTGTGGATGAGTATTGGTATTTTAAAAAAAATGACATGCTCAACAACTGAGGCTTGTTCTGCTCTTAAAAAAGTGCTCTGTTACTAGGATTTAGAGAAGGCAAACACAAAGCAGCAGTCTCATTTTTGTGGATTTTTTTTATTGAGCAAAGTACTAGATCATTTTGTGTTTACAAAAATCAGTAAATGTTACACAACAGATTTGAAGGCCCACCATCATGAAATGTGCTTTAGGAGGAAGTCACGTAAAGTACTTTAGAGCCAGTAGTATTTCTGAAAAAAACGCCCTGATCATAATTACCTGCATTCATGTCTGCTGAAATATTTTCAAGGAAAGCCTCAGAAGCTGTTAAAAAAAATAATTTGAAGAAATAAATCCTTTTGAGATTTACTGTCAGTTTCAAACAGCTTCAAGTGAAATCATTTATTTTAAATTTGACTGTTCTGCAATGTAAAAGCTAAAGAAGCAAGTAAGGTGCCCAAAAAGCAGCAGGTAACCTTCCCACTGCAGCATAAATGTACACATGTGAATAGAACCGCTTTCATGGCATATCTGGATAACTAAAAGCAAATAATTCACAGTCACCTAGTATGAAAGATAAAAAAATAGAAACAGAACAAGGCATCCCACCTCAGCTATCTAAAAGAGTCCGTTTCTCCCATCCATTTTAAACATTAACCGTTCTATAAATGGAGGATCATAGAAGACTCCCGACAAGTACTTTTAATACAACAGGACGTTATTCGAGGATCTCAGGCCTCTGAAGTGCTCAGTACTTCTTTACATTGATGAAAACCTTGATGGCTCCAGTAAAGTCAGCAGAGAGAAGAACCTCTGTGTGATCAGTCTTTAGTGCTCCTGCAAGAAAATAAACCGATCATCCAAAAGCAGCAAGAAGCAACAATGTTCAGCTTTGAAGAAAGCAACGTTTGCTAACCTGACGGTATGGTTTCAGAGTCCGTGGAGTCCAGGCTCTTGCTGTCCGCTTCTGGTTTCTCCGCTCCAGCTTCCTGTGGAACTATGAGGGTCGGATGAGGGGCGAATATGGCAGAGGTGACCACTGCATTGTGTGCTGCAAGACAAAAAAGATGCTTTATTTACAGTTCAGATCCAGAGAAAATGATTCATAAGATTAAATGTCATTAGACCATGAACACACAAAGCATCAGCACCTTTAATCCCTTCCCAGAAGTCATTGCGGTCCCGCCGTACAGATGTGAATTTGCTCAGGTCATGGTAGGTGCTCCAGATGTAGACATATTTATCCTCTGAGCCGCTGACAATGAAGGAGTAGTCATGGCTGTGAGGACAAATAACAAAATTGAGGAGTAAAAAACAATAAAAACTCAAATATTTCAGATAATCTTCCTCTCAGCGTTTTATTTGAGGGATAAACGGCTCCTCTCACCTGAAGCTGGCCTTAATTTGGCTGCTGCTGTTGACGTAACCCTTGTACTTCATGGATAAAGACAAATCCCTCAAGTCATACAGGCGAATGCGGGAATCGTTTGAAGTCACCAAAATCTAAAGGAGTAGAACAAATCTGAAATATAACCACCCTCGCTGTTGAATGAAGTCATCGTGGAGGGACGACGTTACCTTGTTTTCTCCTGGCAAAGGTTCAATCCCTGTAATTTTGCGTCCGACTCTGTTCCTGCCTCTGGTGGATCTCACATGGATTTGAGTATGGTATTTTAGTCGCTGATAAATGACAGAGACATTGTATTTGATATTAGAAATGCTTTTGTAATGCTTCAATGAGCAAATAAAACATTAAAAAGCAGCAGTAAGAGACGGGACACCTCTGTGTCGTAGAAGATGCATCGGCCGTCATAGGTGCCGATGACGGCATATTTCCCATTTTGGCAGAAGTTAGCAGCAGTGATGAGCCGAGTTTGCCCGTCTACTTCATTCCACAATGCAACTTTTTTGTCCGGAATGTTCCAAAGGCGAAGTTTTCCATCCAGGGAACCGCTTAAAAAGTATCTGTCGTCCTTAAATAAATAAATAAATAAATAAATATAAAGCAAGAAAATTAAGAAAGAAAAAGATTTACAACAAATATGAGCAGATTCAAGATGATTCAACTCACTCTAGGGTGGAAAGCGATGGCTGTGACGAAATCAATGTGCTGGAAGCAGCAGAGGCACTCCCTCCTGGATATGTGCCATAACCTGACTGTTTTATCCATGGAAGAGGAGAGCAGGAAAAAGTTCTGCAAGAGAACAAAAATGTGAAAAGTGAGACGAGTGGATTTCATTCTTCCTCCTGAGATTTGAAAGAAAGATGACCACCTTGGACCAGGAGAGGTCCAGCAGATCAGCCGTGTGGCCCTTATACTTGCAGAAGGGTATTTGTCGAAAAGGAGCATTTCTGTCTTCACTGTCTGGGTCCTCAGGAAAACAACTTGCCTGAAAGACAGAGTAGCTGGTGAATAAACAAGGATGAGCTGATGACAAAAATGAGGTGGTCTTCAACTCACCCCTGGATCAGTGTCCGACTTAGAGGAGCATAAACTTTCCTGAGAGGGGGAAGGAGAAACTCGACCTGAAAACGTCCATAATTCTTTAGTTCCACATTCAATTGACTTAAAGCCAAAAATTGGTCATTTGGAATAAGTAATTATCCCACCGTCAGTGTTGTACTTTATTCTCATATTATTGAAATAATCAAAGGCAGTTTTCAGGACCCAGATGCGGACAATGTTATCTTGGCCTGCAGTTGCTAACAGTCGTCCGCAGTGAGAAAACTTCATGGTCCAAACAGCCCCCTGAGAAGAAGGCATTTGAAACGCACTGATTCTGAGCAACCAGATGAGTGAATTACTCAGGCGATCCTACCGTGTGCTCTCCGCTCAAGTCCTGCACAACTTTAATGTGATCAAAGTCAAAGAGGCCCTTGAAGCCATGGGCTGCCTTGAACTTGGCGGGCCGTGTATAAGGCATGCCCTCATCGTCACTGGACGACTGGTCGTCTTGATCTGTGTGGAACACTGAGCGAAAAACCCCAAAATGATGACAAAAGGAATTTTGCAAAAGAGATGAGCAAACCTGATTTCATGACACCTTTTAAGCAATCAACAGTTAATACAGAAATGACCAAAGAATGAGTTGACAGAAGAACACATTTCCATGTCCAAGTTCACTCCTGACTCTATTTCTGGTCTTATTCTTTTCAGTTCATTCCATCAGTCTTTGTATTTTGTTCCTTAAAATTGTTTTTTTTTTTATTTATTTGTTTACTGCTAGATGAATAATACGTACATGTAGTCTGTTTTAAAGTTTTTCATGTCATTCAGAATAAAAATCTTTTTTTTTTTTAACCTGTGGACCAGAAGAAGCTTAATCGCTTCAAATTTTCAACACGCAACTTCTATAGACAATAAACCTCTAAATTAAGTCTATCCAACGTTTTTTCTGTACCTTCGTCCCGCACGCTCTTGACTTTGTTGACGGCCTTCTCTCCGTACTCTTCAGCGAGATGTTTGGCCCTCTTCACAGATTTCCCCAAGAATTTTTTTAACTGAGTTCTGGTTGGAGATCGAAATCAAAACATTTGTATTCCACATTGCATCATGAGGTGGAAAATAAGAAGAAACATTTTTTTTAAATACAACAAATTTTAAAATATTACGTTCTCTGTTTCAGTTTTCCTCCATCTGCTTCAGTCAGTTGAGTCTGTGACTTCTCGTCATCGTCTGACTGAGCTGCATCATTACTGAGAGGAGGGGAAAATGAATAAATTACATTTAGTACAACTCTCTGATTAAATGATTAACTCCCAACAGAAATACACTTCTGCTTACGTGATGTACTCTTTGGTCCTTCTCATGATATGCAGAGTAAGAGGGTTGATCCCAGCAGGAAGTTTCTCTTCTGCCTGAATGAGAGGGATCTCCTCCCCAGTGTCTAAATTCTTGATCATCACACTTGCTAAGATTTCCTATGGAAATATGACTCTTATTAAACTATATTAAATTATACATGCAGGTGTTGAAACGTGACAGAAAATCATTCTGAACAAAAACAGTAGAGGGGCTCTCACTTCATCTGTCAGTTCTCTCCCAGAGTTGGAGCGTGGACGCTGGGGGCCGGGGGTTTGTCCTCCGCTTTGTGATGAAGTCTGCTCATCTTCATTTTCCTTAAAAAACAAGAAGCAAAAAAAAAAAGTGAATCGCTGCCCGACAAAGACAATGTCCACTCCGCAATCTCACTGACCTGCGCCTTCACCACTTTGTCCCCACTGGTGGCGCTCGCCAAATCCAAGGAATGCTGTAGCTCCTTACTCAGACTCTTTCCTGTACTGCAAGGAGACACCAGGCCGGACGGCTCCAGAGAGCCAGAACTGCCTGACCTCACTGGAAAAACTGGAGAAAAAAGGAAAAGAAGACGTGACAGGAATACTAGACGTCTTCTCCAATCTGTTTCACAAACACTTATCTGACAGTTGGAGGTAAAGCTGGCCCCAAATGTAATCAGACTCACAAATCCCTAACAGCAGCTGAAGCTTACTTAAAAAAAGTCAGTATTTTGAGTTGTAAACACATTGAAAAGAGTACTTTTAATGCATGTTGAATACCAGAGTTTTTTGTTTCCTGCTACATTTCCTGCTTCATTCTGAGCTGCAAATGTTACAGAAGTGAAAAGTCAAACCCGGTTTCTTGTTTTGCCCTGAAACCTGTCAGGTTTTCATCATAGCTATTGTGTAACATAAACCACATGGTGACGGCAGGTGATGTCACTCATTCAGACATGAATAAACTTGTGTTAGAAAATCAGGAGCAAAACTTTAGATATTGAAACAGCTATTGCTCTAAAAACATTTACATGACTCAAATATAAAACATCCATGAATGTGATGATTTAATCCAACAAATGTATTTAAGATAAAACTTTACACAGATGTGTTTGTTTTGGTGCAGCCTACCTTCTAGCCCACTGGGCCGCAAACAATCCTCTGACTTTTTGGACGGTAAGCTCGGCCAGGACGGTGGAGGTGGCCTCCTTGGAGGGCCTCCAATGGGACGGGGTGGCCGCGAGGGAGGGGGCTTCTTAGTACTAGCCACGATATCCGGTTCCACTGTGAACTGTCGTGGAGGCTTCACCGGCCCTGGCGAGTCGGAGTCTGCTGGACTGTCTGTCATAGGAACCTGGTCCAAGATGTCTGCAGGTCTGCAGTCCCGCACACCTTCAGCAGACATGCCAGTCCCATCAGGCTGACTCTGTCCAATAGTTCTGGTGATGTCTGGAGGCTGAACTTGCTCTGGAGATCCAGCTGATGGCCCTGGAGTATCTGCAGCTTCAGGAGCAGGGAAAGAGTGTTCTCCATTCTCTGCTGCGCTTTTCTCTGGTTGCTTTGTCCCCCTGGCAAGTTGTGGTGCAGAAGCCGGTGTGTCTTGCTCAACGTCAACTCCTTCAGAGTTCTGCTGTTGCCTTGGCTCCGCCTCTGCTCTCACGTCAACATTGAGATGATCTAAAAGCTGAGCTACCTCTCCCACATCGCCTTTCTGACTCTCCTCAATGATGCTGTCAATGATCTGTGAGCAAAAGAAACAAGATTATCCTACAACAAAAAATGTAAATATATGTGACAAAACTTTAAAAATAAACATAACACCATGAAAAAAACGAACAAAAATTTTTTTTTTATGTTCATGTAATAGGTAATCTAAAGGGGAAACCTGCACAAAATACAACTAGCTTAATAATGCGGACATGTTCCAAACATGCAAAACTACAGGTGGCAAAAAAACAAACCTGTAAAGAATCATCCTGCTGAGTTTCAGATGCTGCACACGCAACATTCTGCGCCGCGGCATTAACTGCACTTTGTGAGATCTGCTGGAGAATTCATCAAAAAAAAGAGAAACAACAGTGTTGAAGATATTGTGTCATTTAGCAGATACGGTCTGCAATGCATAATCCAGATCACACAATTATGGGCCATATCTTAAGTAGACTTTACATCAGTACCTATCAAAATAAATATCACCCAAAAGTACTGTAAGGGGTCTAAAAAAGAGAATTTTATCCTTCCATTAAAAAAACACAACTAAATTCACAATTATAAAATCTATGAAAATACAATTGATAAAAATGCAGAAGATTGAAAATTGAAGTGGTTTCAATATTTTTGCATTTATGGGAGTCAAAACTATTTAACTCTAAGGACCAAGAAAAAAAAAAAAGCTCAAGTACAATAAGATAAAATAACCTGAGTTAAGGATACAAATAAGACAGATTTGTATGCTACGGTTATATTTACTTCAAAACAAATGGTTATATTTATGGGTTTTATTATATATCAACTAAAAAGATCTAAACTTTTAAGAGTCATTCATGGTAAAAGAAGGAAAATCTCAAATTGTTTGCTTCTTTGTTAATAGATATTATGTTAAATTACAGCAAAACAACACAAAACACATCTGATGCATATTCATTAGAACATTAAAATGCAAGTTACTTTTATCCATTTTATCCAACTGCTGCACTTTCTCCATTTGTAATACTGGGGATTGGGATATTTTCTTAAACTGGATGTGTTAGTATTTTCTTACCCCCTGCTTACAAGTATTACAGTACTTTTGGGAAAAAAATTAAATAAAAAAGCTTCCAGTAATGGAAGAGTGCCTAAAAGTTTTCCATCAAATTTGCTATGTTTTTACAGGAAACCTATAATCAAAATAAATAAACTTAGCATACACTAATCTACAAAATACAACCATCATTACAATGAAGATTATCTCTTTAATTGACAATAACTGATGGCACTGTTTATAATTGTATGCAGGAACATATACAAGAAGTAAAATACATGGGATTTATACGTGTTGGCGAACCTTCGTTCCAATTTCAAGCTGGAGTTGCAACATTTCATGACATCATTTACTCAGGGTTGAACAAACATACCTGGGGTGTAGGGATGACAAACTTTGCAGGCGAGCTAAAAAAAACAAGAGACAAAGGTAAAACCATGTATTCAGTGAAGTTCAGAGAATTTAAAAACAAAAACTTCAATCAAAATAAAGAAAGTTGTGTTTGTCATCTGTAACTTTTTAAAATTTGGGTCTTCTTAAAGTATAATTGAACAAATAAATATACTTCTTGAGGTGTGGAGTTGTGCAACCTAATTCTGTGGGATTTTTCCCCCTTCTTTCTTGGTGACATTAAATTTTGTTTAGGAAACATGGCCTACAAATGCTCTGGGTACCATCATGTCAGACCAGTTTTACTAACAACGTGGCCCAAAAACTACTATTTCAAAATATGATACAATTTCTTAAATTCTTTCCTCAAATATTTCACAATGAGTGCACATCTGTTTGCTTTTCTGCAGAGTTATTTTGGCTTTAAACTCTAGAATGATGTAGGTTTCCTTGATCCAAGACATTTACAAGTTCAGTTTAGCAAATGAAAAGGAGTTTTTAGAGAAAAATACAAGAACCAGCTCAAAGACTATTAGTCTAAGAATGTGATCATGTGACTCAAGTGTCAGGCGTTTCGGTTCCGTCCGCAAATATTTAGTAAAACACACACACATCAAAACCTTTCTTTTAAATTAAGAAGTAAATCCGAATGAATTATTTTTTTTGTTTGTAGTCGAATCCAGTTATCAAATATATCTGGGAGGCTACTTCAGAAGTTTGTGCACGTTTACACCATTTGTCATGTACCTAATTCGTGTGATATTTATAAGAAAACAATGTTGGGAGGGGTAATAAGTTGTGCTCTTACTCTTTTGGAGATGGTGTAAAAGTTACGTCTTCAGGGGCATCAAAAAACTCTTCGGTGTCGCTTGTATCTGACGCCATGCTAACACCAAATTAGCTTCTCAGCTAGTCCGACAGACCAGCCAGACAGCTCCCCAAACCTGCGGTGTTTCAAGTGTTAGGCAGTTGTATTTGTCTTGCCATGAAGGTCTGTCAGTATTAACTATGTAATTCCAGGGATAAAGGCTAGGCAACAACAAAAAAAACTTACTCGTCAGACGTCAGGGCATTACGTTACCGCCGTTACCACATACATCAGCTAATGCTAACGAACTGTCACCTCTTAATGGGTCTCGCTCACAGCAGAATCTCTGCCGTGGAAGCTAAAGCTAAAAGGCCCGTTTTGACAACAACAATAGCAGCGTCTTGAGCTAACGGAATTGCGTCGGGAAAAACTCCCTCTAGAAAGATAACATCTTGATGTGATCACTGATATGGTATAATTTAAGCGTAAAGGCGGGGCTGTACCATAGACATAAACTAGGCTGTTCAGCTGAGTTGTACTGGCGAGTGATAAAACAACAGTTTTGAGAGTTACTGCCCTCTGTTGGTTCGGAGGGATGCTAGCATCACAAATTGAACATGACTTGCATGACATTTGCATGACATGACATGTAAAAAAAAAAAAAAAAAAAAAAAAATATATATATATATATATATATATATATATATATATATTCCCTTCTTTTTTCTAATGCGAAATTCGGTCGCACACTATTTTAAATAGTTTTCACATCTAGTTTTCTCTCTGCATCATAGCTGAGCCAGTTTAATAACACCGATAAATAACAGTCTTCTTTGAAATTCCCTATGCCACTTAATTTACTCTTTTCCCTTGTAAAACAATGCTGTAAGTGAAAATAAATATTCCAATCTATCTATCTATCTATCTATCTATCTATCTATCTATCTATCTATCTATCTATCTATCTATCTATCTATCTATCTATCTATCTATCTATCTATCTATCTATCTATCTATCTATCTATCTATCTATCTAATCCATCCATCCATTAGTTTAAATAAATAAACAAACAAACAACTGCATGAGCTTGTTATTTATTTATCTGTTTGTTTAGCAGCTAAATGGCTCAGTTGACAGGGTGTAGGACTGGTGTGGGAATCCAAGGTTCCCTTACTGTAATCCAGTGTGGGCTCTAAGACAAGATCCTTCACTCTACTGCCTAAAGTATGTAGCCACGAAGGGGGTCCAGGTTTGGATCCCCCTGTTGCTGGTCCCCAGCCCGGATACGGGGTTGTGTCAGGAAGAGCATCCTGCGTAACTCTGCCAAACCACCTATGTGAAGCAGTGAAAGCTAATTTGCTGTGGGGACTCCTGGCGTGATGTGCCGAAAAGCAAACAATAACATTTATTTGTCTATCTGTCAAGAATTACCAAACGTTTCCAACAACCCTACACGAAGTGGGATGCAATTTTATAAATGTATCTACATGTCAAGAGATTACAACCAAAACAATCTATTTACTTTCATTTTATCTTCAATTGTTTTTTTTAAGATCACAGGCCTAGTTATTTACTACAGTACATCGTTGAGTCTTGTTCTAACCAACGGCAAAAAACATGAACAAGTGTGCATGTTTCTACCTGACGCTGTTTTCTCTGGTCCTGTTTTTGATAACCTTTACATTTTCTGTGGCTAACCACATACCACCTGAAAGGAAACTGAGGTATTTCAGAAAACGCTTTGACTAAATTGAAGAACAAAACCAAACTTGTGCCCACTTTTAAACCACCTGCCAGTGTAGCAGACATCCTGCGCAGGTTTTTTCTATAATATTTTATATATAATTATCATTTATAATTTCTATTTTTTTCTAGAATTTTGTATAATTCTGAGATTAGATGAAAGACTAAAATCAAAAAATACATTTGAAAAAGTCAAACATTTTTCATCTCTGCACATTTAAGAGGCAACATGTTTGCATATCTGTATGATTTATGACCCTGTCTGTAAATATCCATGTCTTCTGAAAGGTCAGATGTAATGTAATGTAATGTACTGTTAATTTATTGCACTCCTTAGTGGCAAATTTCTGTGTTGTGTAGCTAATACTGATGTAGAAAACCAGAACATTTTTCCCTAAAGAATCCTGTGGGCCAGCAACACATCCAACCAGTTATTTTCAAACAAAACCGTTGACTTTGAATTTCATATGAAATCTTCATGATATTTCTTTTGCTTCGGGGTCTAAATGTTTAAAGAAGCAGACACTTGTTTTAGAATCCCGAGTGGATTCAGAGTACAGAGTGTTCACCCTCAATGCTCCACGGGAACAGGTCTCGTCTTAAAACCACTTTATTTAGTAACGGAAGTTTTGAGCCAATGGCTGAAGATTGCCATAGTCTTCAACCAATCAGAAGTTCGGATGCTCCCTGTCTGCCAGTAAGGAGCGACTCCATTGGATATGGAGTGGCAGGAAAGGCTGTTTCTGTAGTCTAAGTAGATTTAAGGGTTGGGAGGAAGAACAAGAAGGACGTTATTTAACGTTAGTTCGTCGTAAAAGGTAAGAAGTCTCTCTTTTTATAAGTTACATTTTAAAACAACATAATAATCGTTGTGTATCTAAGGAAACAAGCATGTTGACAAAAGCCTGGCAACTAGTCAAATGCATCTGTTGGTTGTGGCATTTTAACCAGACAACTACTAACTAAACCAACTAACTCGTGTTTATTCCTCGTTTAGCTGCCTCTTTTATAAATTAGCATAAACAGCGGGTTTAGAGTACACAGGCTCGGTGACAGCCAGAGTTGAGCAATGTAACGAAATTGAATCCAGCCAGAGCTAGCAGGCTGTTAGCAGTAGCTTGTTAGCTCGACTCTGGTACAAGAGGAGAATGTTGTGAACAACGTGGAGTCAACATGGACAGACAGCAAGGTTCAGAAAAGGGTTCCCCTCGCTGGGATATAGTAGCTCTATCCAGACACGAAACCACCTTGTGGTCCACGAAAAACCACCCGCCCTCGCGTCACCTTGCATGGAACTCAGCCTAACTCAGAGCTACAAGTTTTCCCCGACACGAAACTACAACACACCGACACGCATCCGGCATGGCTTCTGTCAGCGTGGGGCCGACAGTTCCTCTTGTTTACAGTGCACTGGTGCACGTTTACGGACAGAAATGTCTGCTTTACGTCTCACGCTTGTTTCTAACCTGAAACGGCGGTGAGGTAACTGAAAGCTGGTTTTAACCGCAAAACCCCGAGAGAATCGTGTCTACACTAAGATCTAGGCAGATTTAAACGTTTGCCTCACGTTTTTAGTAAAATCAACAGGATCGGAAATGCGCTGGAATAACAAACAATGCATACATGTAATTTTGACCCATTGTTTTTGGTTTTAAACTGCTTTCTCGTTGTGTTTTTGCCCAAAGTGTGCTTTTATGAGGGTATGGAGCACCCTGCACACCGAGGGGAGACCATGCCCTTAGGACTGCATGACAGGTAACCTTTTCAAAAATCACATTTTAGATTTTTGTTTTTAAATTTCCTTTTGTTTTGTCCTATATCACATTTGCCTTATTAAAAATCAGAATATATTGTTTATGTTAAAGCTCTAAAAACACATAAGAGACACATATAGAACATAACATCAAGCTCTTTTTAGAAAGGCAGGGCTAAGATTTACTTCATGGGTGTCAAATCCCAGTCTCTGTCCATCTTCTTTTCAGCCTAGCATTACTTACTGCTTCTCATTGGTCGTACCCACCTGATTCAGGTGATCAACTCTTGGTAGGGCAAGGATAATTTTTTTTTTTTTTAATAACAAGCGGTACAACATCCCTTGAGAACTGGAATAGTACAGTGGATTTATATATTGAGATTTAAATCTAGTCAGGAAGAGTCAACTTGCAAAATAAATATTTTTACAAATGCAGATGTTTTTAAAAAAGTTTTTAGAACTTACTTCCAACTGTCATTCACATCCTTTGCTTTTTTTGACACCCCAGTGAGGTTGGTGAAAATGTTTAGTAGCCCTTTACAAAGATTAAAGACCTACTCCAGTGAAAATTATGTTTTTTAACTTGTTCTTGTAGCATTTTTTTTCTAATGATGGAGGACATAGATAAAATAATTCAAGAATAAAACTGCATTTCTAGTTATTTCTTAATTTTAAATTGGGTTGTATCAGGAGCAAATGACAATCCGCTGTTTAAATAGAAAAACAATTAGATCCACAAGCGTCTTAATTTTTCTCATCTCAGCTGTCCTCTGACTCAAAATGGAATGGCTGGATAGCTCAGATTTTGTTTGCCATTTTTCTGCTATGCTAATGTTAACTCGGGCTTACTAAAAGCTACTTAGTGGGAGAGAGTGTAAACAAAGGGATGATGGGAAATTATCGCGGGCTACTTTCTGCGCCAACAGGCCTGCTCACAACTCAGAGGTGAATTTCTACTGAACTCCTGCTGCTCTGCAGAAAATATGTTTTTAGAATTTTTGATTTTATAATAGATAAAAATGTAGTTGGAGTGGGACTTCGAATTGTGAAGAATGTAATATTATTCCAAGCATTTGGTGACAGTTGTTATTCCTATGTTTGACAAAATTCAATAATTAGTTCATAAAATTCCATCATAGGTGGATACCTATTTTCCAAAAAAATCCACCTTTCTTTCACCATATTCTTTCTTTCATATTAGCCTGGCATTTGATGCACATTATTGGTAAAATATGACATGAAAACATGTAGCCACAATAGGGGGTTGTAGACTTTGTACTTTCAGGTGGTCTTTTAGACAAATGAAAATGCTAGTGTGTAATATTTCATAATTTGGCTGTCAGCTCTTCTTGTGGTTGTATTACATACAATCCCCTGAACAGTGATTTCCTGCAAATCAAGTTGTTTTGAAGCAACTTTGTTAGAATCCAAAAGTGTCTTTTTAGAAGATGTAAATGCTGAAGTAATGCGCCTATGGAGGCTCCTTATCATCGACAGTCTTTTGGATAATGTGGGCTAATTTGTCACTATTTGACTGCAACCTCTAAGTTGTTTTAAAGATTAACACTCCAAGACTTGACTTATTGCCACAACCCTCAGTGCACAAAGACTGGATGTTTATTTAGCTGAACCTGGCCTTGGTGATGTCCGTCAAATCTTTATCTGTAGCTGACCTCCAGTAGTGATTTTTGCTGTAGAGCAAAACCGCAATTTACAGACTTGCACTCCTACAAATTTTTTGCAAGCGGCCGACTGAATGGCGTGCTTGAAAGTAACAGGATTACTATTGTTTTGGCTCTGGAAGTAGCACTGCGTTAAATCCTTTAGTCATCTTAAGGACTTGTCTTTGAAGGCATCCTGTATTCTGCTGTTGTTGGATTTGTAAAGTTAAAGTTTGTAAAGTTAACGTAATAAATCTTGGCGTTAACAAAAAGATCCTTTTTAAAAATTAATAGTTTTCTCAGCTTGCAATTCTCTCAGTTTATGACTTTCAGATCTAGAGCTGTGATGAAAACTTGAAATGATCTTGAGACTGTGGTGGCTTTGGCTCTGTTGTTTGGAAAATAGTTGATTTCTGGGGGTCATTTTTGGAGTTAAACATGGAAAGGAGGAACACTGGTAGCAGTTTTTTTTTTGTTTTGCATTGATCAGGAGATGTATATACAAATTTAAATTTGCCTTAGGGGGTATATTGACCAACTTTATTGTTTTAACTTTGGATCTAATTGGCAGTGCTGCTTGATTTCTAACAAATAATTCTCATACAGTTTCTTACAGTGTCACATATCTGTGTATTTAGTAGCCATTCAATTCTACCTTTGAGTTCTCTACTTTAAACTAAAGTGCCTATATGTGCATTATAATGTTAATTTCTCTTGAAAAACACCCCTAAAGCTGCATTTTAATCTGTCTACGTCTCACATTTCTGAGAATCCCTCTAAAACCCTGCACTCTGGGCACCTGCCCCTCTCAATCCACAAAACTGAGTGGGTCCTCACATTGTGATGCAGACAAGTGAGGAACACCCCCGTCCATGAATAGACTGTGCTGCCAGCACCACCCCCAGGCTAACACAAACACCCACTTACCCTAAATAACTAGTGGTGAACTAGTGGCAAAACGTATTCATTTCCTATGCACAATACGACATCCACCTTTGCAAACACGCTGCCAGCTCTAGGTTGATGCTATGAAATGGACGGCACTCAAAAAGAGTATAAAGCGGTCCCTCAGAGATTGACTTGTCTTACTTTCGGGTAGGATAAAAGTTCACAAAAATAACTTGTTTTATAAATGTTTGTTCTTTCGTGTGCCAAAGGTAATATATCATTTTATATATATATATATATACAGAAGCAGAAGTTCTACATCAAAGGGAAAAGCAGAACAGCATTTCAGTGTGACATTACTGTGAAAGATAATACCTTGATGATATTCTGAGATAACATTGTTTTTTTACAATATTTTTTAGGTTATTAACCTACATTTTTGGTTTGCTTTTCATGTTGTATATAAAACTGCCAGAGAGCGCTTTTTTTTTTCTCAAGGAAAACAGGACAACATGTCAAACATCCACGTCTTTGTAGCTTCTTAATACAAGCGGCTGGGCTCGAGCAGTTGTTTTTTAGTGAACTAACTTGCTTTTGGAGTTTTTCTGCGGTGCAATATAAAGACACGAGTCACATCTGTTTTTCAGAGTTTTATCTCATGTTTATCTTGGTTAGAAGCTTATAATCATCTGATGATCACTGCTCTTGAACTTAGTTTTTCTATGAAGTAATTTGGACGGCTGACCATTCTTACAACTATGTAAGCAACATAAAATAGATAAAGTAAAGTAAACACGAAGTGGAAATAGGAGCATAGACCCCTGTTTGTTACTGCTACTATTTTCCTGCCTCATATGTTGTGCATTAGGTTTTGTTCACATGATGCTGACCCAATGACACAATGCCGTAACACTGTATGAATTGACACACAGTCCAATGTGTCCCAGCATTTTTTATTTCTTTAATGTGACTAAAAAGCTGACAGTTCTAAAGGCTTTTATATCTGACAGCTTCCACCAGTATAGTCTCTCTAACTTTTGTTAACATTGTCTTAAAAAAAAAAAAAAAAAAAAGCCCAGTAATCTTTGCCTTTTTTCTTAAATCAGTTACTGATTTTTATGCTGCATCCATACTTTTGAATGCCAACACATTCTACCAAACCTGAAAATCAAAATCTTGATGTCAATTTCCAAAACAGTGGAGAACGAATTCTGCAAACTTGCAGAAGGTTAGTGCTATAATGATCCATTATACAGTACAGAAATGGTGTTTTGACAATTGCTGAACTGTAGGGCAAACTCAATTTGTTTGGTTTTTTTTGTGCAAACACCATAGTATTAATTTTCCTTATGTATTCTTCATGTACATTAAACTTTGTCATTCACAGAAATGAGTTTCCCACAAAAATAAAAACCTTTCAATCTGACAAACTTTTATAATTTATTTATTTGTCACAGCTGTAATAGTGCTGAGCTTGCAATGTTGATAACAATCAAGTACGATTGAGGATTAAAGATGGAGCTCTGAGTCTTTGTACCTTCAGAAATGATGGAATGAAAGCAGCCTGTACATTGCAGATGCTATAATAACAACATGCTTCAATCCAGGAGGGAGGTGAAGTAATTGCAAGGTTTTTATTTGAAGACGAGAGCTGCAAAGGGTACGGCTGTGGTTATAGCAGCATGGCACACTAAAGCGGAAGGTTTCAAAACAGTCTCAGAAGTAGTCTGTTTTACCCTTACTTTTTTTTAAAAAATCTTTCTTTGGCTGGGAAATGAAACAATTTTTTTCTCAACATCAGTTTTATTCATACCAGTAAGTTCTTAGGGTGGAAATCGATTGTTCTTGAATAACGTGGAATTTTTTTTAGAAATTTATCAGATTAAAACAAAGCACAACTCCATAAGGTTTATAATTTGTCCAAGAATTCATTTTGATATTTTTAAAATTACAGCATAGTGTTTAATTTCTTATATGCAAGTGTTTTTACATGTTGCTATTTTTTTCCTCAAGTTTCTTACTGTCAGGGCTGTTTAGTTTTAAATGAATCCACATAATCAAGGAATGACTATTTAAAAAATAAATTGTAAAAGCTAAAAAGTTTTACAAGAATAAACTTCTATAATGAGACATTCTAAGACTCAAACAGCTTTTAAAGTCCCACTCAAGCTATTTTTATATAAATTTTATCTATTGTAAAGTTGGCCCAGGGATCTTTTAAGATTATGCAGCTTTTAGTCAAAAAAAAAATAATTTTTTTTTTAAGACCTCTTTTCTGCAGAGCAGTAGGAGTTGATCAGAAATTCATCTGAGTTGTGGGTGGGGCTGTTGGTAACCCTCCACTGATATCCCATCATCTCTTCGTTTACACTCTCCCACTAGCTTACAGCTTCTCACAACCCCATGCTGACATTAGCGGTGCAACAAAAGTGGCGAGCAATATCGGAGCTATCCAGCCTTTATCGTTTTTTAAGACATTCAAGACAAAAGCTGGATATCTTCTTGAAGAACTTGTTTTTTTAGGCTTCAATCACTCTCTACATGACTTTTTATTTTTCAATATAGTTCATTTTAATGTTGTAATGTGAACATTTTACATGTAGAAAATGGACAAATGTTGGTGTCGTTTGACACACGGTTTTTTCCCATAGACTGATTTCTGTGCTCCTTTGTGGCAGCTTTTCTTAAATCTTTTATCAAGTGTTTGGAATTGTCTCTCTCACACATGTTTTTTACATGTAGTTGGATTAGACACTAGTCATCTTGATGGATGCGCCTCAACTTTAACTCTAATGAGAACAACAAAGCCATGACTGTACTCACGGTGACGTTCTGAACCTGATGACCGCAGAAATGATTAGTGTGAGTCTGACTCAGTAGAAACCAGCCAGAACTTGGTGACTGAACACCTCTGGATATCTTGGGAGGTATAGTGGTGCTACCACACAATATTCTGCAAAAATGCATCTGGTCGGATCTCAGATCTTGTTTAATTCAAAATAGCCAGAACACCAGAAGAAAGTTTTTGGCTTTTGAAGGGGGACATAAACATGTCAAGGACTTGAATGCTTGTGAGTATTTTTTTATTAGTAGTTTGTATTTGTCTCCCCTAAATATATTTAAAACTACTTATTTGATATATTTTATATTATATATAATTTATATACATATTTAATAAAGTCCATTTTACCCTTTGTTTTAAACAAATAAGATTTTAGCTTTCCCAAAACTGTAATTCTCTTTTTTCTAACAAGGTGGCACTGTTGCTCAACTGCTATACTGAAAAGCCGTAAGGAAGGCAGAGTAATTCCCCCTCCTCCTACCATGAGAAAGCTGTGAATGCAGCAGGGCAAGTAGTTTCGCTGGATGCAATCTATTGGCTTCTCGCTGCTGCTAAAGTCGCAACCCTGAGTGTAGCCCGCACTGCCTCTCCAAGTATGTCTCTGCAGCTGCCGGGGCCACCGCTGCTCCCCCTCCCCCTTTAAATGGTGTGGGCAGAGTGAGATGGAAGACTGCATTGGAAACCTCTTCATGGAAATGGTCTTTGCTGTCGGTACTGCTGTAGCACCATTCTGGTGACAACAACATGCCGTTGAAATGGAAGAGCGGTTCTCCTGTCAGCTGGAAATTCCCAATGCCAGTTCTTAAGACATCCAGGTCCTCTCCCCTTTCGCCTGCCTACATGTGAGTAAGCGCTTGGTGGTTCTGACGACGGGCAATTGCAGTTTGTGCTTTTAAAGATGGATTGGTTCTTTTTTAATTATTTGTCATTTTGAATGAAATTAAACCTTGTAGTGGTCAACGTTTTGCAGCGTGAATGTTGAGGTTCCGCAGCAGCGGTCCTTTTCCCAGGCAAAGGGACTCATTGTAGCCCTGACACGGCGAGCCCCTCATCCTCGACTTTTGCCCTCATCCGCTGGCTATGTTCACGGGGGAGCAAAGCCTCGGCAGCTTGGGAGGAGCTTGCCTTTGTCGGGATGTCTGGCGTGCTCTGGTTTAGAAGCTATTGTCATCCGCTACTGTTCAGGAAGGGGGGAAGGGTGGAAAGGGTGTGCTTCACACCGCCACTTTCCATCCTCTCTTTACACCTGCGAGCGCCGTTTGACCTTTGAACATTAACACAGCTAACATGAGATGGAACCAGATTTCTGAGGAAACCGGGACTCAGCCCAAGATAACTGAGCTGACTGCACCAAGAACATTTCACAGAACAGCAAGCTTACTTCACTAAATTGGATTTATGCAGTCTCTGGTTCTCTTGGAGCTTCACTTAGGAGCTTTAATTTCTCTTTTTATTCCCCATGTTTTTAGCCCGTCACAAGTTATAGAAATATATGCTTCTACTTCTGCTTTTGTATATCATCATTATTAAAAATTGCTAACCAAAGCCTTTAATATTCATTTAATATTGGATTTTCTAATGTAAAATGTCTCCATAAAACGGCATCAAACAAACAATAGTAAGGTTTCAATATTTGAATGTATGAAAACCTTTAAGTGTGAAATCCTGCAGCCTCACAGAATAAAGAGATTTTCTTTTTTTTTTTTTTTACAGACTAGAGACATGATAACAATGCATCTTTAGTCGGTCTTAGGTTATTAATTAACAATTTTTCCTGTGCTGCTTCGGCATGGACGTCCTGCCTCCCACTGACAAGTTTTTCGCATTCGCACCAGAGGGCTCCTTGCCAGTTTAAGCAGTCTACCTCCCCAGAAGGAGCGCGGGTTTAATGCTTCTTTATACGGCAACTTGCAGTCTTTAACATTTGTCTGCCAAGAACACATTTTAAAGAGGAAAATTGTAGTGTTGATTGAAATTTTTAATGCAAATTCTCACCATAAGTGCTACAGTCATTGCCGTTAGTCACGTTTGTTATTTTTGTTTGCATAAATGCCGTCAAGATATTCAAAAATATTAATAGCTTTGTATTTTTATTCATGTCATCAGTGGAAAACGTAATAAACGGCCAGTTGTTAACATTACAACAGATTTCACTGTTTGAAATGACGCAATCAATAAAAACCTTTAAAGATTGAGGATTGCACGTGTTTAACGTTGATGTCCATGTGAGGAAGTTTTGACGTGTGGAAACGCATCCGGTTGAAGTGTGTGCGCGCGTAGCGGGTCACGCTCAGAATGCTCAGCCATTGCAGCTCCACCTTGCTCTGCTCAGTTTGCCCCACCACACCAACTACTATTTTGAAATGTGTATATAATGTGCTGTGTTTTCAGGCAGGCGGATATTGGGTCTCCAATTATAGGTTGGTCTGTGGTCAAGGAGAAGTTGCTCTTTATAGGCCCTCTGTGCATTCAGCTTAAGACATTTTTAACTTGCTCACTACGGTGTTGGGAGGATACGGTGTTGTGTATTCTAAGACTGATGTAGCGCACAAAGAAGTGAGTTTCTAGAATCAGACGGGCAAATCCATATGTCGTATTCCGAGATTTTACATTTATTAAACCAAAAGCAAATGTACTTGTTTGATGGATGGATTTTTTTGTAGTATTAATGTCATGGTTTATAGGAAGTTGGTGCCTTTGGAATACTCTGCTCTGTAAGAGTTGGTTAGATTTATGCATTTTACTTGGAGTTGGGAAAATGAACAATCTTCTTGTCATTACCGGTCACTGTTTAAAGACTTCCAACAGTTGGATTACCCCAGCTCTATTGGAATTTCACATGTCTGTTGCTCCTTGTGTTGTTGTCACCTTTTATTTAAAGTCTACTTTTAAGTAAATTGCTTGAAAATCAAACCAAAAATAAAATATGTTTACTTCTAATTTGCAATTATATATGCCGTCATTTTGTCCCTTTTATTTCATTTTTTAATATTTGCCTTTGGTAAAAAGGCCAACACCATTTTTAGCAAAGCAGCTTTAAATAAACATGTTGGCAGCTTGTAGACTAACTTTCTAAAAATGAGAATTAAGCTGACACATTTCCTTTAGAAGTATATATATATAGTGTAGCAAGAGAAACAACCTTGTAATCAAAATAGAAGCGGCTCAAATTAGGGTAAAAATAAAAAAATGCTTTGAAAGTTTTTCACTGACAAGTGAAGATGCTTCAGGTCTCATATGATGATAAAATGCGGTTGCTGTTGGCGAGGTCTCACTGCTGTGAGTTGACTTTCGTTGTGTGTTTCGTTTTTTCATGTCTCAATATTGCATTTGTTTGTATTTAACCAGGATACACTATTAGCTAAAGATGTTTTCTGTTTGATAACTTTAACAAATTCCATTTTGATTTGAAAGCTGTGATCAGTTGAGATGGAGAAACATTTGTTCACTGAATTTATATGATTTGCTCTGACTTTCAACAAAATACATTTTCATGCCTAAAAATACATCAACTGTGAATATTTTTTTCCTGCAAAGTCTCACCACACATCTCACATAATGTGTTAATTGGATTCAGTAAAGGATGTTATATTAGCAGTGAGGAGCGAATGCTAATTACAATCCTTAAAAAGAGAAGTCGATTTATCAGATGGAGGATGTTGGAAAAATGTCTTGCAGATAAGAGAGATTATTGTAAATGATTTATAGGTTCTCAATATTTGATGTTTTTTTTAATCACATTTATTCAAATTGAAATATTTTCCACTGTTGACATTAGCATGAAAAAGATTATTATGGCCCGCAGCAGCAGGGGTCCTGTCTGCAAGGACCATATTGTTTTTGCTTTAACCCAAAAAACGAAAAAGCCCTTTAAAAGGCCTCAATCCAAGGGCCTAAGCTTTAACAGACCTGACCAGTGTGTAGTACAAGACAAGATACACAAAAGGACACACTTAATCCTAGACGCAAAAACTTCTATATTGTTTCTGCTTTGTTTATTATTATGGCCCGCAGCAGCAGGGGTCCTGTCTGCAAGGACCATATTGTTTTTGCTTTAACCCAAAAAACGAAAAAGCCCTTTAAAAGGCCTCAATCCAAGGGCCTAAGCTTTAACAGACCTGACCAGTGTGTAGTACAAGACAAGATACACAAAAGGACACACTTAATCCTAGACGCAAAAACTTCTATATTGTTTCTGCTTTGTTTATTATTATTATGGCCCGCAGCAGCAGGGTCCTGTCTGCAAGGACCATATTGTTTTTGCTTTAACCCAAAAAACGCAAAAGCCCTTTAAAAGGCCTCAATCCAAGGGCCTAAGCTTTAACAGACCTGACCAGTGTGTAGTACAAGACAAGATACACAAAAGGACACACTTAATCCTAGACGCAAAAACTTCTATATTGTTTCTGCTTTGTTTATTATTATTATTATTATTATTCCGGGTTTTAACGCCACCTGTTTGCCTAAATTTGACCCCCTGAACATACCCGAAAACTCACCAAAATTTCCACAAACCTGGGGAAAATTGTAAAATAATTTTTTTTAAAGTGAACCAGACCCCCCCCACAACGATGACATCACGGCGTGCGATCCCGCGAAAAAAATGAATGGGCCGAAATTTGTTTAAGGAGCAAAAAAAAAAAATTTTGAAATACGCACACGAAACCAAAACATACGCGTCAGGGGTATCCAGGAGAGCTTTTGAAATCATTATGGGGGGGCCGCACGACCCACGCCTTGGCGGCCATTTTGTGGCGAAGTGCGAGATTTGGCGATTTTCACGTTTTTCCACAATATGGGAAAACAACACTTTGGTTGTTCCGATTTTTACGAAACTTCACACACATCCCGCCAGCCGGAGTCTACAATCACCACAAAAGTTTCATTGACCTTTGACCTTGGGAACTGGCCGCCATCTTGAATTTTTCAAAAAAAGCACGTTTAGTACAAGCTACAAACGAAAACTCGTCCTAGGGATTTTCATCAATCGTCTTGTAACTTCACGAGCATCAATGGCCGGGACCTGTGGACAAAATGTTGGAATTAGAAGTTGTAGAATTTGAATGGCGTGCGCGTGGCGAGCTCGCAACCGCCACGGTTTTAGCTAGCTTGCGCATGTTTTAGCGAAATATCACAAAACGCATATCCACGCGTGCGGTACGCCAGGCTGAACGTGGCAATGTAACTTTTGAAACTATAATGTAAAAATTGAGGCCAGGGGAAGCGAAAAACCGACGCAAAAAAAAGCGCCGACTCGGCGAAAAACGATTTTTTCGGAATTTTTTTTTTAGAATTGACAAACGAAACCTACGCAACTTTATCGGGGATATCCAAACGAAGATTTAAAATTATTACGTGATGACCACCCGACTCACTCCTTGGCGGCCATTTTGTTTCAAAATCTGACAATTGGCGATTTTCAACTACATCAAAAGTGACCTTTTGTTTTGGCGATCTTAACGAAATTTCGTCCAAAGGGTGCTAGCGCAAGTCTACGCTGACATGTAGAGTTTCGTTGACCTTTGACCTTCGGAAGGGGCCGCCATCTTGAATTTACAAAAAAAAGCTAGTTTAGCACTAGCTTCAAACGAAAACTCGTCCTTGGAATTTTTATCGATCGTCTTGTAACTACTTGGGCATCAAGAGGAAGCAATTGCAAACAAAATGTTGGAATTAGAAGTTGTAGATTTTAAATGGCGTGCGCGTGACAACCTTGCAAAAGTGGCGCAGTCTTTATACTCGGCCAATTTTTGATGGATTCTTGTGAAAATTCAATATGTTGAGCCCAGACCAGAACTGGACATGATATAATAGAACCGGATACGAATATATTAAAAATGTGGGCGTGGCCAGCGAATAACCTTCGTTGCTAAGGGGTTTTAAGGGTTAACGTTTTCCGATTTGTCTGAAACAGACGTCTATCTGTTCGGTGTCACGGGGCGATCAAAACCTAAAATGGTTGCTATGGCGATTAAACCAACAGAAAAGCCGCCATTTTGAAAAAAGTGCTTTTTTTTCCAATTAATTTCTTATATAGAGCATAATGGGGTTCTTTGACGGCAGTTTCTGGGTTAAGGCAATGTATTAGCAACATGCTAACTTTTTCCACTACATTGACTTATAATGGGGTTTTTTGGGCTAATTCTGAGTTAAGCTAACGTTTTAGCAATATGCTAACTTTTTTAGCTAATTTGGCTTATAATGGGGTTTTTTGGGCTAATTCTGAGTTAAGCTAACAATTTAGCAATATGCTAACTTTTTTAGCTAATTTGGCTTATAATGGGGTTTTTTGGGCTAATTCTGAGTTAAGCTAACGTTTTAGCAATATGCTAACTTTTTTCGCTAATTTGGCTAATAATGGGGTTTTTTGGGCTAATTCTGAGTTAAGCTAACGTTTTAGCAATATGCTAACTTTTTTAGCTAATTTGGCTTATAATGGGGTTGTTTGGGCTAATTCTGAGTTAAGCTAACGTTTTAGCAATATGCTAACTTTTTTAGCTAATTTGGCTAATAATGGGGTTTTTTGGGCTAATTCTGAGTTAAGCTAACGTTTTAGCAATATGCTAACTTTTTTCGCTAATTTGGCTAATAATGGGGTTTTTTGGGCTAATTCTGAGTTAAGCTAACGTTTTAGCAATATGCTAACTTTTTTCGCTAATTTGGCGTATAATGGGGTTTTTTGGGCTAATTCTGAGTTAAGCTAACGTTTTAGCAATATGCTAACTTTTTTCACTAATTTGGCTTATAATGGGGTTTTTTGGGCTAATTCTTAGTTAAGCTAACGTTTTAGCAATATGCTAACTTTTTCCGCTAATTTGGCTTATAATGGGGGTTTTTTGGGCTAATTCTGAGTTAAGCTAACGTTTTAGCAATATGCTAACTTATTTCGCTAATTTGACTTATAATGGGGTTTTTTGGGCTAATTCTGAGTTAAGCTAACGTTTTAGCACTATGCTAACTTTTTTCGCTAATTTGGCTAATAATGGGGTTTTTTGGGCTAATTCTGAGTTAAGCTAACGTTTTAGCAATATGCTAACTTTTTTCGCTAATTTGGCTAATAAAAGGGGCTTTTTGGGCTAATTCTGAGTTAAGCTAACGTTTTAGCACTATGCTAACTTTTTTCGCTAATTTGGCTAATAATGGGGTTTTTTGGGCTAATTCTGAGTTAAGCTAACGTTTTAGCAATATGCTAACTTTTTTCGCTAATTTGGCTAATAAAAGGGGCTTTTTGGGCTAATTCTGAGTTAAGCTAACGTTTTAGCAGTATGCTAACTTTTTTAGCTAATTTGGCTAATAATGGGGTTTTTTGGGCTAATTCTGAGTTAAGCTAACGTTTTAGCAATATGCTAACTTTTTTCGCTAATTTGGCTAATAATGGGGTTTTTTGGGCTAATTCTGAGTTAAGCTAACGTTTTAGCAATATGCTAACTTTTTTCGCGAATTTGGCTAATAAAAGGGGGTTTTTGGGCTAATTCTGAGTTAAGCTAACGTTTTAGCAGTATGCTAACTTTTTTCGCTAATTTGGCTAATAGTGGGGTCTTTTGGGCTAATTCTGAGTTAAGCTAACGTTTTAACAATATGCTAACTTTTTTCGCTAATTTGGCTTATAATGGGGTTTTTTGGGCTAAAAGTGTGATAGGGTCAATCGTGCACTTTGGGGGCGGGGGGAGGGGGCTCATAGGTGGGCGGTAGGGGCAAGAGTGGTGCGTAGAGGAGGGCGGCAAGGGCGGCGGAGGCGTGTAGAGGCCAGGGCTAGGGCGACGGAGATGCGAGGAGGCCAGGGCTAGGGCGGCGGTGGCGTGTAGAGGCCAGGGCTAGGGCGACGGGTAGCGCCTGCGGGCCATCCAACGCCGCTTGCGGCTTTAATTATTATTATTCTTCTTTTTTCTAACGACACCTGTTTGCCTAAATTTGACCCCCTGAACATACCCGAAAACTCACCAAAATTTCCACAAACCTGGGGAAAATTGTAAAATAATTTTTTTTAAAGTGAACGAACCCCCCCCCCAAAACGATGACATCACGGCGTGCGATACCGCGAAAAAAATGAATGGGCCGAAATTTGTTTAAGGAGCAAAAAAAAAAATTTTGAAATTCGCACATGAGACCAAAACACACGCGTCGGGGGTATCCAGGAGAGCTTTTGAAATCATTATGGGGGGGCCGCACGACCCACGCCTTGGCGGCCATTTTGTGGCGAAGTGCGAGATTTGGCGATTTTCACGTTTTTCCACAATATGGGAAACCGACACTTTGGTTGTTCCGATTTTTACGAAACTTCACACACATCCCTCTAGCCGGAGTCTACAATCACCACAGAAGTTTCATTGACCTTTGACCTTGGGAACTGGCCGCCATCTTGAATTTTTCAAAAAAGCACGTTTAGTACAAGCTACAAACGAAAACTCGTCCTAGGGATTTTCATCAATCATCTTGTAACTTCACGAGCATCAAAGGCCGGGAACTGTGGACAAAATGTTGGAATTAGAAGTTGTAGAATTTGAATGGCGTGCGCGTGGCGAGCTCGCAACCGCCACGGTTTTAGCTAGCTTGAGCATGTTTTAGCGAAATATCACAAAACGCATATCCACGCGTGCGGTACGCCAGGCTGAACGTGGCAATGTAACTTTTGAAACTATAATGTAAAAATTGAGGCCAGGGGAAGCGAAAAACCGACGCAAAAAAAAGCGCCGACTCGGCGAAAAACGATTTTTTCGGAATTTTTTTTTTAGAATTGACGAACGAAACCTACGCAACTTTATCGGGGATATCCAAACGAAGATTTAAAATTATTACGCGATGACCACCCGACTCACTCCTTGGCGGCCATTTTGTTTCAAAATCTGACGATTGGCGATTTTCAACTACATCAAAAGTGACCTTTTGTTTTGGCGATCTTAACGAAATTTCGTCCAAAGGGTGCTAGCGCAAGTCTACGCTGACATGTAGAGTTTCGTTGACCTTTGACCTTCGGAAGGGGCCGCCATCTTGAATTTACAAAAAAAAGCTAGTTTAGCACTAGCTTCAAACGAAAACTCGTCCTTGGAATTTTTATCGATCGTCTTGTAACTACTTGGGCATCAAGAGGAAGCAATTGCGAACAAAATGTTGGAATTAGAAGTTGTAGATTTTAAATGGCGTGCGCGTGACAACCTTGCAAAAGTGGCGCAGTCTTTATACTCGGCCAATTTTTGGTGGATTCTTGTGAAAATTCAATATGTTGAGCCCAGACCAGAACTGGACATGATATAATAGAACCGGATACGAATATATTAAAAATGTGGGCGTGGCTAGCGAATAACCTTCGTTGCTAAGGGGTTTTAAGGGTTAACGTTTTCCGATTTGTCTGAAACTGACGTCTATCTGTTCGGTGTCACGGGGGGATCAAAACCTAAAATGGTTGCTATGGCGATTAAACCAACTGAAAAGCCGCCATTTTGAAAAAAAGTGCTTTTTTCATCCATTTGTCATATACAGCTCAGACTAGCCTTACAGAATGAGAAAGGTGGGGGTCAGGTGTGCACTGTGGCTGCTTAACAAGTGTGATAGGGTCAATGGTGGGCCATGGGGGCGGAGTGTGTGTGTGTGTGTGTGTGTGTGTGCGAAGGGGGGGGGGGGGGGGTGTCTCAGAGCTGGGAGGGTAGAGCAGCAGTGGTGCATATAGGTGGGTGGGGAGGCTGCAGTGGCGTGTAGAGGGTGCAGTAGCGTGTAGAGGCGGGCGGGGAGGGCGGCGGTGGTGCGTAGAGGTGGCCAGCGAGGTCGGGTAGCGCCTGCGGGCCATCCAACGCCGCTTGCGGCTTTAATTATGGCCCGCAGCAGCAGGGGTCCTGTCTGCAAGGACCATATTATATTTGCTCGGACCAAAAAACAAAAAAGCCCTTTAAAAGGCCTCAATCCAAGGGCCTAAGCTTTAACAGACCTGACCAGTGTGTAGTAGAAGACAAAACACACAAAAAGACACACACAGGCCTAGTCGCAAAAAAGCTTCTATATTGTTTTTGCTTTGTTTATTATTATTATGGCCCGCAGCAGCAGGGGTCCTGTCTGCAAGGACCATATTGTTTTTGCTTTAACCCAAAAAACGAAAAAGCCCTTTAAAAGGCCTCAATCCAAGGGCCTAAGCTTTAACAGACCTGACCAGTGTGTAGTACAAGACAAGATACACAAAAGGACACACTTAATCCTAGACGCAAAAACTTCTATATTGTTTCTGCTTTGTTTATTATTATTATTCCGGGTTTTAACGCCACCTGTTTGCCTAAATTTGACCCCCTGAACATACCCGAAAACTCACCAAAATTTCCACAAACCTGGGGAAAATTGTAAAATAATTTTTTTTAAAGTGAACCAGACCCCCCCACAACGATGACATCACGGCGTGCGATCCCGCGAAAAAAATGAATGGGCCGAAATTTGTTTAAGGAGCAAAAAAAAAAAATTTTTAAATACGCACACAAAACCAAAACACACGCGTCGGGGGTATCCAGGAGAGCTTTTGAAATCATTATGGGGGGGCCACACGACCCACGCCTTGGCGGCCATTTTGTGGCGAAGTGCGAGATTTGGCGATTTTCACGTTTTTCCACAATATGGGAAAACGACACTTTGGTTGTTCCGATTTTTACGAAACTTCACACACATCCCGCCAGCCGGAGTCTACAATCACCACAGAAGTTTCATTGACCTTTGACCTTGGGAACTGGCCGCCATCTTGAATTTTTCAAAAAAAGCACGTTTAGTACAAGCTACAAACGAAAACTCGTCCTAGGGATTTTCATCAATCGTCTTGTAACTTCATGAGCATCAATGGCCGGGAACTGTGGACAAAATGTTGGAATTAGAAGTTGTAGAATTTGAATGGCGTGCGCGTGGCGAGCTCGCAACCGCCACGGTTTTAGCTAGCTTGCGCATGTTTTAGCGAAATATCACAAAACGCATATCCACGCGTGCGGTACGCCAGGCTGAACGTGGCAATGTAACTTTTGAAACTATAATGTAAAAATTGAGGCCAGGGGAAGCGAAAAACCGACGCAAAAAAAAGCGCTGACTCGGCGAAAAACGATTTTTTCGGAATTTTTTTTTTAGAATTGACGAACGAAACCTACGCAACTTTATCGGGGATATCCAAACGAAGATTTAAAATTATTACGCGATGACCACCCGACTCACTCCTTGGCGGCCATTTTGTTTCAAAATCTGACAATTGGCGATTTTCAACTACATCAAAAGTGACCTTTTGTTTTGGCGATCTTAACGAAATTTCGTACAAAGGGTGCTAGCGCAAGTCTACACTGACATGTAGAGTTTTGTTGACCTTTGACCTTCGGAAGGGGCCGCCATCTTGAATTTGCAAAAAAAAGCTAGTTTAGCACTAGCTTCAAACGAAAACTCGTCCTTGGAATTTTTATCGATCGTCTTGTAACTACTTGGGCATCAAGAGGAAGCAATTGCGAACAAAATGTTGGAATTAGAAGTTGTAGATTTTAAATGGCGTGCGCATGACAACCTTGCAAAAGTGGCGCAGTCTTTATACTCGGCCAATTTTTGATGGATTCTTGTGAAAATTCAATATGTTGAGCCCAGACCAGAACTGGACATGATATAATAGAACCGGATACGAATATATTAAAAATGTGGGCGTGGCTAGCGAATAACCTTCGTTGCTAAGGGGTTTTAAGGGTTAACGTTTTCCGATTTGACTGAAACTGACGTCTATCTGTTCGGTGTCACGGGGGGATCAAAACCTAAAATGGTTGCTATGGCGATTAAACCAACAGAAAAGCCGCCATTTTGAAAAAAGTGCTTTTTTTTCCCATTCATTTCTTATATAGAGCATAATGGGGTTCTTTGAGGGCAGGTTTCTGGGTTAAGGCAATGTATTAGCAACATGCTAACTTTTTCCACTACATTGACTTATGATGGGGTTTTTTGGGCTAATTCTGAGTTAAGCTAACGTTTTAGCAATATGCTAACTTTTTTAGCTAATTTGGCTTATAATGGGGTTTTTTGGGCTAATTCTGAGTTAAGCTAACGTTTTAGCAATATGCTAACTTTTTTCGCTAATTTGGCTAATAATGGGGTTTTTTGGGCTAATTCTGAGTTAAGCTAACAATTTAGCAATATGCTAACTTTTTTTGCTAATTTGGCTAATAATGGGTTTTTTTGGGCTAATTCTGAGTTAAGCTAACGTTTTAGCAATATGCTAACTTTTATCGCTAATTTGGCTAATAATGGGGTTTTTTGGAATAATTCTGAGTTAAGCTAACGTTTTAGCAATATGCTAACGTTTTTCGCTAATTTGGCTTATAATGGGGTTTTTTGGGCTAATTCTGAGGTAAGCTAACGTTTTAGCAATATGCTAACTTTTTTCGCTAATTTGGCTAATAATGGGGTTTTTTGGGCTAATTCTGAGTTAAGCTAACGTTTTAGCATTATGCTAACTTTTTTCGCTAATTTGGCTAATAATGGGGTTTTTTGGGCTAATTCTGAGTTAAGCTAACAGTTTAGCAATATGCTAACTTTTTTCACTAATTTGTCTAATAATGGGGTTTTTTGGGCTAATTCTGAGTTAAGCTAACGTTTTAGCAATATGCTAACTTTTTTCGCTAATTTGGCTAATAATGGGGTTTTTTGGGCTAATTCTGAGTTAAGCTAACGTTTTAGCATTATGCTAACTTTTTTCACTAATTTGGCTAATAATGGGGTTTTTTGGGCTAATTCTGAGTTAAGCTAACGTTTTAGCAATATGCTAACTTTTTTCGCTAATTTGGCTAATAATGGGGTTTTTTGGGCTAATTCTGAGTTAAGCTAACGTTTTAGCAATATGCTAACTTTTTTAGCTAATTTGGCTAATAATGGGGTTTTTTGGGCTAATTCTGAGTTAAGCTAACATTTTAGCAATATGCTAACTTTGTTCGCTAATTTGGCTAATAAAAGGGGGTTTTTGGGCTAATTCTGAGTTAAGCTAATGTTTTAGCAGTATGCTAACTTTTTTCGCTAATTTGGCTAATAGTGGGGTTTTTTGGGCCAATTCTGAGTTAAGCTAACGTTTTAGCAATATGCTAACTTTTTTCGCTAATTTGGCTTATAATGGGGTTTTTTGGGCTAAAAGTGTGATAGGGTCAATCGTGCACTTTGGGGGCGGTGGGAGGGGGCTCATAGGTGGGCGGTAGGGGCAAGAGTGGTGCGTAGAGGAGGGCGGCAAGGGCGGCGGAGGCGTGAAGAGGCCAGGGCTAGGGCGGCCGAGGTGTGAGGAGGCCAGGGCTAGGGCGGCGGTGGCGTGTAGAGGCCAGGGCTAGGGCGACGGGTAGCTCCTGCGGGCCATCCAACGCCGCTTGCGGCTTTAATTATTATTATGGCCCGCAGCAGCAGGGGTCCTGTCTGCAAGGACCATATTGTTTTTGCTTTAACCCAAAAAACGAAAAAGCCCTTTAAAAGGCCTCAATCCAAGGGCCTAAGCTTTAACAGACCTGACCAGTGTGTAGTACAAGACAAGATACACAAAAGGACACACTTAATCCTAGACGCAAAAACTTCTATATTGTTTCTGCTTTGTTTATTATTATTATTCCGGGTTTTAACGCCACCTGTTTGCCTAAATTTGACCCCCTGAACATACCCGAAAACTCACCAAAATTTCCACAAACCTGGGGAAAATTGTAAAATAATTTTTTTTAAAGTGAACCAGACCCCCCCCACAACGATGACATCACGGCGTGCGATCCCGCGAAAAAAATGAATGGGCCGAAATTTGTTTAAGGAGCAAAAAAAAAAAATTTTTAAATACGCACACAAAACCAAAACACACGCGTCGGGGGTATCCAGGAGAGCTTTTGAAATCATTATGGGGGGCCACACGACCCACGCCTTGGCGGCCATTTTGTGGCGAAGTGCGAGATTTGGCGATTTTCACGTTTTTCCACAATATGGGAAAACGACACTTTGGTTGTTCCGATTTTTACGAAACTTCACACACATCCCGCCAGCCGGAGTCTACAATCACCACAGAAGTTTCATTGACCTTTGACCTTGGGAACTGGCCGCCATCTTGAATTTTTCAAAAAAAGCACGTTTAGTACAAGCTACAAACGAAAACTCGTCCTAGGGATTTTCATCAATCGTCTTGTAACTTCATGAGCATCAATGGCCGGGAACTGTGGACAAAATGTTGGAATTAGAAGTTGTAGAATTTGAATGGCGTGCGCGTGGCGAGCTCGCAACCGCCACGGTTTTAGCTAGCTTGCGCATGTTTTAGCGAAATATCACAAAACGCATATCCACGCGTGCGGTACGCCAGGCTGAACGTGGCAATGTAACTTTTGAAACTATAATGTAAAAATTGAGGCCAGGGGAAGCGAAAAACCGACGCAAAAAAAAGCGCTGACTCGGCGAAAAACGATTTTTTCGGAATTTTTTTTTTAGAATTGACGAACGAAACCTACGCAACTTTATCGGGGATATCCAAACGAAGATTTAAAATTATTACGCGATGACCACCCGACTCACTCCTTGGCGGCCATTTTGTTTCAAAATCTGACAATTGGCGATTTTCAACTACATCAAAAGTGACCTTTTGTTTTGGCGATCTTAACGAAATTTCGTACAAAGGGTGCTAGCGCAAGTCTACACTGACATGTAGAGTTTTGTTGACCTTTGACCTTCGGAAGGGGCCGCCATCTTGAATTTGCAAAAAAAAGCTAGTTTAGCACTAGCTTCAAACGAAAACTCGTCCTTGGAATTTTTATCGATCGTCTTGTAACTACTTGGGCATCAAGAGGAAGCAATTGCGAACAAAATGTTGGAATTAGAAGTTGTAGATTTTAAATGGCGTGCGCATGACAACCTTGCAAAAGTGGCGCAGTCTTTATACTCGGCCAATTTTTGATGGATTCTTGTGAAAATTCAATATGTTGAGCCCAGACCAGAACTGGACATGATATAATAGAACCGGATACGAATATATTAAAAATGTGGGCGTGGCTAGCGAATAACCTTCGTTGCTAAGGGGTTTTAAGGGTTAACGTTTTCCGATTTGACTGAAACTGACGTCTATCTGTTCGGTGTCACGGGGCGATCAAAACCTAAAATGGTTGCTATGGCGATTAAACCAACAGAAAAGCCGCCATTTTGAAAAAAGTGCTTTTTTTTCCCATTCATTTCTTATATAGAGCATAATGGGGTTCTTTGAGGGCAGGTTTCTGGGTTAAGGCAATGTATTAGCAACATGCTAACTTTTTCCACTACATTGACTTATAATGGGGTTTTTTGGGCTAATTCTGAGTTAAGCTAACGTTTTAGCAATATGCTAACTTTTTTAGCTAATTTGGCTTATAATGGGGTTTTTTGGGCTAATTCTGAGTTAAGCTAACGTTTTAGCAATATGCTAACTTTTTTCGCTAATTTGGCTAATAATGGGGTTTTTTGGGCTAATTCTGAGTTAAGCTAACAATTTAGCAATATGCTAACTTTTTTTGCTAATTTGGCTAATAATGGGGTTTTTTGGGCTAATTCTGAGTTAAGCTAACGTTTTAGCAATATGCTAACTTTTTTCGCTAATTTGGCTAATAATGGGGTTTTTTGGAATAATTCTGAGTTAAGCTAACGTTTTAGCAATATGCTAACTTTTTTCGCTAATTTGGCTTATAATGGGGTTTTTTGGGCTAATTCTGAGGTAAGCTAACGTTTTAGCAATATGCTAACTTTTTTCGCTAATTTGGCTAATAATGGGGTTTTTTGGGCTAATTCTGAGTTAAGCTAACAGTTTAGCAATATGCTAACTTTTTTCACTAATTTGTCTAATAATGGGGTTTTTTGGGCTAATTCTGAGTTAAGCTAACGTTTTAGCAATATGCTAACTTTTTTCGCTAATTTGGCTAATAATGGGGTTTTTTGGAATAATTCTGAGTTAAGCTAACGTTTTAGCAATATGCTAACTTTTTTCGCTAATTTGGCTAATAATGGGGTTTTTTGGGCTAATTCTGAGTTAAGCTAACGTTTTAGCAATATGCTAACTTTTTTCGCTAATTTGGCTAATAATGGGGTTTTTTGGGCTAATTCTGAGTTAAGCTAACGTTTTAGCATTATGCTAACTTTTTTCGCTAATTTGGCTAATAATGGGGTTTTTTGGGCTAATTCTGAGTTAAGCTAACGTTTTAGCAATATGCTAACTTTTTTCGCTAATTTGGCTAATAATGGGGTTTTTTGGGCTAATTCTGAGTTAAGCTAACGTTTTAGCAATATGCTAACTTTTTTAGCTAATTTGGCTAATAATGGGGTTTTTTGGGCTAATTCTGAGTTAAGCTAACATTTTAGCAATATGCTAACTTTGTTCGCTAATTTGGCTAATAAAAGGGGGTTTTTGGGCTAATTCTGAGTTAAGCTAACGTTTTAGCAGTATGCTAACTTTTTTCGCTAATTTGGCTAATAGTGGGGTTTTTTGGGCCAATTCTGAGTTAAGCTAACGTTTTAGCAATATGCTAACTTTTTTCGCTAATTTGGCTTATAATGGGGTTTTTTGGGCTAAAAGTGTGATAGGGTCAATCGTGCACTTTGGGGGCGGTGGGAGGGGGCTCATAGGTGGGCGGTAGGGGCAAGAGTGGTGCGTAGAGGAGGGCGGCAAGGGCGGCGGAGGCGTGAAGAGGCCAGGGCTAGGGCGGCCGAGGTGCGAGGAGGCCAGGGCTAGGGCGGCGGTGGCGTGTAGAGGCCAGGGCTAGGGCGACGGGTAGCGCCTGCGGGCCATCCAACGCCGCTTGCGGCTTTAATTATTCTTCTTTTTTCTAACGACACCTGTTTGCCTAAATTTGACCCCCTGAACATACCCGAAAACTCACCAAAATTTCCACAAACCTGGGGAAAATTGTAAAATAATTTTTTTTAAAGTGAACCAGACCCCCCCCACAACGATGACATCACGGCGTGCGATCCCGCGAAAAAAATGAATGGGCCGAAATTTGTTTAAGGAGCAAAAAAAAAAAATTTTTGAATACGCACACGAAACCAAAACACACGTGTCGGGGGTATCCAGGAGAGCTTTTGAAATCATTATGGGGGGGCCGCACGACCCACGCCTTGGCGGCCATTTTGTGGCGAAGTGCGAGATTTGGCGATTTTCACGTTTTTCCAGAATATAGGAAAACGACACTTTGGTTGTTCCGATTTTTACGAAACTTCACACACATCCCGCCAGCCGGAGTCTACAATCACCACAGAAGTTTCATTGACCTTTGACCTTGGGAACTGGCCGCCATCTTGAATTTTTCAAAAAAAGCACGTTTAGTACAAGCTACAAACGAAAACTCGTCCTAGGGATTTTCATCAATCGTCTTGTAACTTCACGAGCATCAATGGCCGGGAACTGTGGACAAAATGTTGGAATTAGAAGTTGTAGAATTTGAATGGCGTGCGCGTGGCGAGCTCGCAACCGCCACGGTTTTAGCTAGCTTGCGCATGTTTTAGCGAAATATCACAAAACGCATATCCACGCGTGCGGTACGCCAGGCTGAACGTAGCAATGTAACTTTTGAAACTATGATGTAAAAATTGAGGCCAGGGGAAGCGAAAAACCGACGCAAAAAAAAGCGCCGACTCGGCGAAAAACGATTTTTTCGGAATTTTTTTTTTAGAATTGACAAACGAAACCTACGCAACTTTATCGGGGATATCCAAACGAAGATTTAAAATTATTACGCGATGACCACCCGACTCACTCCTTGGCGGCCATTTTGTTTCAAAATCTGACAATTGGCGATTTTCAACTACATCAAAAGTGACCTTTTGTTTTGGCGATCTTAACGAAATTTCGTCCAAAGGGTGCTAGCGCAAGTCTACGCTGACATGTAGAGTTTCGTTGACCTTTGACCTTCGGAAGGGGCCGCCATCTTGAATTTACAAAAAAAAAATAGTTTAGCACTAGCTTCAAATGAAAACTCTTCCTTGGAATTTTTATTGATCGTCTTGTAACTACTTGGGCATCAAGAGGAAGCAATTGCGAACAAAATGTTGGAATTAGAAGTTGTAGATTTTAAATGGCGTGCGCATGGCAACCTTGCAAAAGTGGCGCAGTCTTTATACTCGGCCAATTTTTGATGGATTCTTGTGAAAATTCAATATGTTGAGCCCAGACCAGAACTGGACATGATATAATAGAACCGGATACGAATATATTAAAAATGTGGGCGTGGCTAGCGAATAACCTTTGTTGCTAAGGGGTTTTAAGGGTTAACGTTTTCGGATTTGTCTGAAACAGACGTCTATCTGTTCGGTGTCACGGGGCGATCAAAACCTAAAATGGTTGCTATGGCGATTAAACCAACAGAAAAGCCGCCATTTTGAAAAAAGTGCTTTTTTTCCCCATTAATTTCTTATATAGAGCATAATGGAGTTCTTTCAGGGCAGTTTCTGGGTTAAGGCAATGTATTAGCAACATGCTAACTTTTTCCACTACATTGACTTATAATGGGGTTTTTTGGGCTAATTCTGAGTTAAGCTAACGTTTTAGCAATATGCTAACTTTTTTCGCTAATTTGGCTTATAATGGGGTTTTTTGGGCTAATTCTGAGTTAAGCTAACGTTTTAGCATTATGCTAACTTTTTTAGCTAATTTGGCTAATAATGGGGTTTTTTGGGCTAATTCTGAGTTAAGCTAACGTTTTAGCAATATGCTAACTTTTTTCGCTAATTTGGCTAATAAAAGGGGCTTTTTGGGCTAATTCTGAGTTAAGCTAACGTTTTAGCAATATGCTAACTTTTTTCGCTAATTTGGCTTATAATGGGGTTTTTTGGGCTAAAAGTGTGATAGGGTCAATCGTGCACTTTGGGGGCGGTGGGAGGGGGCTCATAGGTGGGCGGTAGGGGCAAGAGTGGTGCGTAGAGGAGGGCGGCAAGGGCGGCGGAGGCGTGAAGAGGCCAGGGCTAGGGCGGCAGAGGTGCGAGGAGGGCCAGGGCTAGGGCGGCGGTGGCGTGTAGAGGCCAGGGCTAGGGCGACGGGTAGCGCCTGCGGGCCATCCAACGCCGCTTGCGGCTTTAATTATTATGGCCCGCAGCAGCAGGGGTCCTGTCTGCAAGGACCATATTATATTTGCTCGGACCAAAAAACAAAAAAGCCCTTTAAAAGGCCTCAATCCAAGGGCCTAAGCTTTAACAGACCTGACCAGTGTGTAGTAAAAGACAAAACACACAAAAAGACACACACAGGCCTAGTCGCAAAAAAGCTTCTATATTGTTTTTGCTTTGTTTCTTATTATTCTTGTTTCTAACGACACCTGTTTGCCTAAATTTGACCCCCTGAACATACCCGAAAAGTCACCAAAATTTCCACAAACCTGGGGAAAATTGTAAAATAATTTTTTTTGAAGTGAACAAACCCCCCCCCAAAATGATGACATCACGGCGTGCGATACCGCCAAAAAAATGAATGGGCCGAAATTTGTTTAAGGAGCAAAAAAAAAAAATTTTGAAATACGTACACGAAACCAAAACACACGCGTCGGGGGTATCCAGGAGAACTTTTGAAATCATTATGGGGGTGCCGCACGACCCACGCCTTGGCGGCCATTTTGTGGCGAAGTGCGAGATATGGCGATTTTCACGTTTTTCCACAATATGGGAAAACGACACTTTGGTTCTTCCGATTTTTACGAAACTTCACACACATCCCGCCAAGCGGAGTCTACAATCACCACAGAAGTTTCATTGACCTTTGACCTTGGGAAAAGGCCGCCATCTTGGATATTACAAAAAAAGCACGTTTAGTACAAGCTTCAAACGAAAACTCGTCCTAGGGATTTTCTTCAATCGTCTTGTAACTTCACGAGCATAAATGGCCGGGAACTGTGGACAAAATGTTGGAATTAGAAGTTGTAGAATATGTATGGCGTGCGCGTGGCGAGCTCGCAACCGCCACGGTTTTAGCTAGCTTGCGCATGTTTTAGCGAAATATCACGAAACGCATATCCACGCGTGCGGTCCGTCAAGCTGAACGTGGCAATGTAACATTTGAAACTCTAATGTTAAAATTGAGGCCAGGGGAAGCGAAAAACCGACGCAAAAAAAAGCGCCGACTCGGCAAAAAAAATTTTTTTCGGAATTTTTTTTTAAGAATGAACGAACGAAACCTACATACCTTTATCGGGGATATCCAAACGAAGTTTTGAAATTATTACGTGATTGCCACACGACCAACGGTTTGGCGGCCATTTTGTTTCAAAATCGGACATTCCGCGATATTTACGTACGTGAAAACCGACCTTTCGTTGTCACAATTTAAACGAAATTTCACACACATGCAGCTAGCGCCAGTCTACAATGACCCAAGAAGTATCGTTTCGGTTTGACCTTGGGAAGATGCCGCCATCTTGAATTTTCAAAAAAATCGTTTTTTACTCCTAGCTAAATGAAAAATTCAGCCCAAGGGTTTTTTTTCCCGATCTTCTTCAAACTTTAATAGCATCATCGGGAGGAAATTTGTGAAAATTTGGTACCAATAGTAACTCTGTATCTCAAACGGTGTGCGCGTAGCTAGCTCGCAAAAGTGGCGCAGTCTTTATACTCGGCCAATTTTTGATGGATTCTTGTGAAAATTCAATATGTTGAGCCCAGACCAGAACTGGACATGATATAATAGAACCGGATACGAATATATTAAAAATGTGGGCGTGGCTAGCGAATAACCTTTGTTGCTAAGGGGTTTTAAGGGTTAACGTTTTCGGATTTGTCTGAAACAGACGTCTATCTGTTCGGTGTCACGGGGCGATCAAAACCTAAAACGGTTGCTATGGCGATTAAACCAACAGAAAAGCCGCCATTTTGAAAAAAGTGCTTTTTTTTCCCATTAATTTCTTATATAGAGCATAATGGGGTTCTTTGAGGGCAGTTTCTGGGTTAAGGCAATGTATTAGCAACATGCTAACTTTTTCCACTACATTGACTTATAATGGTGTTTTTTGGGTTAATTCTGAGTTAAGCTAACGTTTTAGCAATATACTAACTTTTTTAGCTAATTTGGCTTATAATGGGGTTTTTTGGGCTAATTCTGAGTTAAGCTAACGTTTTAGCAATATGCTAACTTTTTTCGCTAATTTGGCTAATAATGGGGTTTTTTGGCTAATTCTGAGTTAAGCTAACGTTTTAGCAATATGCTAACTTTTTTCGCTAATTTGGCTAATAAAAGGGGCTTTTTGGGCTAATTCTGAGTTAAGCTAACGTTTTAGCAGTATGCTAACTTTTTTAGCTAATTTTGCTAATAATGGGGTTTTTTGGGTTAATTCTGAGTTAAGCTAACGTTTTAGCAATATGCTAACTTTTTTCGCTAATTTGGCTAATAATGGGGTTTTTTGGGCTAATTCTGAGTTAAGCTAACGTTTTAGCAATATGCTAACTTTTTTCGCTAATTTGGCTAATAATGGGGTTTTTTGGGCTAATTCTGAGTTAAGCTAACGTTTTAGCAATATGCTAACTTTTTCCACTACATTGACTTATAATGGGGTTTTTTGGGCTAATTCTGAGTTAAGCTAACGTTTTAGCAATATGCTAACTTTTTTCGCTAATTTAGCTTATAGTGGGGTTTTTTGGGCTAATTCTGAGTTAAGCTAACGTTTTAGCTATATGCTAACTTTTTTCGCTAATTTGGCTAATAATGGGGTTTTTTGGGCTAATTCTGAGTTAAGCTAACGTTTTAGCTATATGCTAACTTTTTTCGCTAATTTGGCTAATAATGGGGTTTTTTGGGCTAATTCTGAGTTAAGCTAACGTTTTAGCTATATGCTAACCTGTTTCGCTAATTTGGCTAATAAAGGGGGTTTTTGGGCTAAAAGTGATATAGGTTCAATGGTGCACTGCGGGGGCTGGGGGAGGGGGCTCAGAGGTGGGCGGTAAGGGCAAGAGTGGTGCGTAGAGGAGGGCGGCAAGGGCGGCGGAGGCGTGAAGAGGCCAGGGCTAGGGCGGCGGAGGTGCGAGGAGGCAAGGGCTAGGGCGGCGGTGGCGTGTAGAGGCCAGGGCTAGGGCGACGGGTAGCGCCTGCGGGCCATCCAACGCCGCTTGCGGCTTTAATTATTATTATTATTCCGGGTTTTAACGCCACCTGTTTGCCTAAATTTGACCCCCTGAACATACCCGAAAAGTCACCAAAATTTCCACAAACCTGGGGAAAATTGTAAAATAATTTTTTTTGAAGTGAACAAACCCCCCCCCAAAATGATGACATCACGGCGTGCGATCCCGCGAAAAAAATGAATGGGCCGAAATTTGTTTAAGGAGCAAAAAAAAAAATTTTGAAATACGCACACGAAACCAAAACACACGCGTCGGGGGTATCCAGGAGAGCTTTTGAAATTATTATGGGGGGGCCGCACGACCCACGCCTTGGCGGCCATTTTGTGGCGAAGTGCGAGATTTGGCGATTTTCACGTTTTTCCACAATATGGGAAACCGACACTTTGGTTGTTCCGATTTTTACGAAACTTCACACACGTCCCTCTAGCCGGAGTCTACAATCACCACAGAAGTTTCATCGACCTTTGACCTCGGGAAAAGGCCGCCATCTTGAATTTTTCAAAAAAAGCACGTTTAGTACAAGATTCAAACGAAAACTCGTCCTAGGGATTTTCTTCAATCGTCTTGTAACTTCACGAGCATCAATGGCTGGGAACTGTGGACAAAATGTTGGAATTAGAAGTTGTAGAATATGAATGGCGTGCGCGTGGCGAGCTCGCAACCGCCACGGTTTTAGCTAGCTTGCGCATGTTTTAGCGAAATATCACAAAACGCATATCCACGCGTGCGGTACGCCAGGCTGAATGTGGCAATGTAACTTTTGAAACTATAATGCAAAAATTGAGGCCAGGGGAAGCGAAAAACCGACGCAAAAAAAAGCGCCGACTCGGCGAAAAACGATTTTTTCGGAATTTTTTTTTTAGAATTGACGAACGAAACCTACATAACTTTATCGGGGATATCCAAACGAAGTTTTGAAATTATTACGTGATTGCCACACGACCAACGGTTTGGCGGCCATTTTGTTTCAAAATCGGACATTCCGCGATATTTATGTACGTGAAAACCGACCTTTCGTTGTCACAATTTAAACGAAATTTCATACACATGCAGCTAGCGCGAGTCTACGATGACCCAAGAAGTATCGTTCCGGTTTGACCTTGGGAAGAGGCCGCCATCTTGAATTTTCAAAAAAATCGTTTTTACTCCTAGCTAAATGAAAAATTCAGCCCAAGGGTTTTTTTTCCCGATCTTCTTCAAACTTTAATAGCATCATCATGAGGAAATTTGTGAAAATTTGGTACCAATAGTAACTCTGTATCTCAAACGGTGTGCGCGTAGCTAGCTCGCAAAAGTGGCGCAGTCTTTATACTCGGCCATTTTTTGACGGATTCTTGTGAAAATTTAATATGTTGACCTCTGACCAGAACTGGACATGACATAATAAGAGCGAATACGAATACATTAGGAAAGTGGGCGTGGCTACCGAATAACCTTTGTTGCTAAGGGGTTTCAAAGGTTTACTTTTTCCGATCTGTCTGAAACTGACGTCTATCTGTTCGGTGTCACGGGGCGATCGAAACATAAAATAGTTGCTATGGAGATAAAACCAACAGAAAAGCCGCCATTTTGAAAAAAAGTCCTTTTTTAGTCATCATTTTCTTACATAGAGCATAATGGGCTTTTTGGGGGGCAGTTTCTGGGTTAAGTCAATGTAATAGCAACATGCTAACTTTTTCCACTACATTGACTTATAATGGGGTTTTTTGGGCTAATTCTCAGTTAAGCTAACGTTTTAGCAATATGCTAACTTTTTTCGCTAATTTAGCTAATAATGGGGTTTTTTGGGCTAATTCTGAGTTAAGCTAACGTTTTAGCAATATGCTAACTTTTTTCGCTAATTTGGCTTATAATGGGGTTTTTTGGGCTAATTCTGAGTTAAGCTAACGTTTTAGCAATATGCTAACTTTTTTCGCTAATTTGGCTAATAATGGGGTTTTTTGGGCTAATTCTGAGTTAAGCTAACGTTTTAGCAATATGCTAACTTTTTTCGCTAATTTGGCTAATAATGGGGTTTTTGGGCTAATTCTGAGTTAAGCTAACGTTTTAGCAATATGCTAACTTTTTTCGCTAATTTGGCTAATAAAAGGGGCTTTTTGGGCTAATTCTGAGTTAAGCTAACGTTTTAGCAGTATGCTAACTTTTTTAGCTAATTTGGCTAATAATGAGGTTTTTTGGGCTAATTCTGAGTTAAGCTAACGTTTTAGCAATATGCTAACTTTTTTCGCTACTTTGGCTAATAATGGGGTTTTTTGGGCTAATTCTGAGTTAAGCTAACGTTTTAGCAATATGCTAACTTTTTTCGCTAATTTGGCTAATAATGGGGTTTTTTTGGGCTAATTCTGAGTTAAGCTAACGTTTTAGCAATATGCTAACTTTTTTTGCTAATTTAGCTAATAAAAGGGGGTTTTTGGGCTAATTCTGAGTTAAGCTAACGTTTTAGCAGTATGCTAACATTTTTCGCTAATATGGCTAATAGTGGGGTTTTTTGGGCTATTTCTGAGTTAAGCTAACGTTTTAGCAATATGCTAACTTTTTTCGCTAATTTGGCTAATAGTGGGGTTTTTTGGGCCAATTCTGAGTTAAGCTAACGTTTTAGCAATATGCTAACTTTTTTCGCTAATTTGGCTAATAGTGGGGTTTTTTGGGCCAATTCTGAGTTAAGCTAACGTTTTAGCAATATGCTAACTTTTTTCGCTAATTTGGCTTATAATGGGGTTTTTTGGGCTAAAAGTGTGATAGGATCAATCGTGCACTTTGGGGGCGGTGGGAGGGGGCTCATAGGTGGGCGGTAGGGGCAAGACTGGTGCGTAGAGAAGGGCGGCAAGGGCGGCGGAGGCGTGAAGAGGCCAGGGCTAGGGCGGCGGAGGTGCGAGGAGGCCAGGGCTAGGGCGGCGGTGGCGTGTAGAGGCCAGGGCTAGGGCGACGGGTAGCGCCTGCGGGCCATCCAACGCCGCTTGCGGCTTTAATTATTATTATTATTTGTCTTATTTCTAACGGCGTCTTTGAGCGAAAATTACACCCCCGCCACATACCCGAAAACTCACCAAAATTTCCACATACCTGGGGAAAATTGAAAATGAATTTTCGGCATAGTGCCCGACACCCCCCCCAACACGATGACATCACGGCGTGCGATACCGCCAAAAAAATGAATGGGCCCAAAATCGCTTATGGAGCCAAAAAAAAAAATTTTGAAATACGCACACGAAACCAAATCACACGTGTCGGGGGTATCCAGGAGAACTTTTGAAATCATTATGGGGGGGCCGCACGACCCACGCCTTGGCGGCCATTTTGTGGCGAAGTGCGAGATTTGGCGATTTTCACGTTTTTCCGCAGAATGGGAAACCGACACTTTGGTTCTTCCGATTTTTACGAAACTTCACACACATCCCGCCAGCCGGAGTCTACAATCACCACAGAAGTTTCATCGACCTTTGACCTCGGGAAAAGGCCGCCATCTTGAATTTTTCAAAAAAAGCACGTTTAGTACAAGCTACAAACGAAAACTCGTCCTAGGGATTTTCATCAATCATCTTGTAACTTCACGAGCATCAATGGCCGGGAACTGTGGACAAAATGTTGGAATTAGAAGTTGTAGAATTTGAATGGCGTGCGCGTGGCGAGCTCGCAACCGCCACGGTTTTAGCTAGCTTGCGCATGTTTTAGCGAAATATCACGAAACGCATATCCACGCGTGCGGTACGCCAAGCTGAACGTGGCAATGTAACATTTGAAACTGTAATGTAAAAATTGAGGCCAGGGGAAGCGAAAAACCAACGCAAAAAAAAGCGCTGACTCGGCGAAAAAAAAAAAATTCGGAATTTTTTTTTTAGAATTGACGAACGAAACCTACGGAACTTTATCGGGGATATCCAAACGAAGATTTAAAATTATTACGCGATGACCACCCGACTCACTCCTTGGCGGCCATTTTGTTTCAAAATCTGACAATTGGCGATTTTCAATTACATCAAAAGTGACCTTTTGTTTTGGCGATCTTAACGAAATTTCGTCCAAAGGGTGCTAGCGCAAGTCTACACTGACATGTAGAGTTTCGTTGACCTTTGACCTTCGGAAGGGGCCGCCATCTTGAATTTACAAAAAAAAGCTAGTTTAGCACTAGCTTCAAACGAAAACTCGTCCTTGGAATTTTTATCGATCGTCTTGTAACTACTTGGGCATCAAGAGGAAGCAATTGCGAACAAAATGTTGGAATTAGAAGTTGTAGATTTTAAATGGCGTGCGCGTGACAACCTTGCAAAAGTGGCGCAGTCTTTATACTCGGCCAATTTTTGATGGATTCTTGTGAAAATTCAATATGTTGAGCCCAGACCAGAACTGGACATGGTATAATAGAACCGGATACGAATATATTAAAAATGTGGGCGTGGCTAGCGAATAACCTTTGTTGCTAAGGGGTTTTAAGGGTTAACGTTTTCCGATTTGTCTGAAACGGACGTCTATCTGTTCGGTGTCACGGGGCGATCAAAACCTAAAATGGTTGCTATGGCGATTAAACCAACAGAAAAGCCGCCATTTTGAAAAAAGTGCTTCTTTTTCCATTCATTTCTTATATAGAGCATAATGGGGTTCTTTGAGGGCAGTTTCTGGGTTAAGGCAATGTATTAGCAACATGCTAACTTTTTCCACTACATTGACTTATAATGGGGTTTTTTGGGCTAATTCTGAGTTAAGCTAACGTTTTAGCAATATGCTAACTTTTTTAGCTAATTTGGCTTATAATGGGGTTTTTTGGGCTAATTCTGAGTTAAGCTAACGTTTTAGCAATATGCTAACTTTTTTAGCTAATTTGACTAATAATGGGGTTTTTTGGGCTAATTTTGAGTTAAGCTAACGTTTTAGCAATATGCTAACTTTTTTCGCTAATTTGGCTTATAATGGGGTTTTTTTGGGCTAATTCTGAGTTAAGCTAACGTTTTAGCAATATGCTAACTTTTTTCGCTAATTTGGCTAATAAAAGGGGCTTTTTGGGCTAATTCTGAGTTAAGCTAACGTTTTAGCAATATGCTAACTTTTTTCGCTAATTTGGCTAATAATGGGGTTTTTTGGGCTAATTCTGAGTTAAGCTAACGTTTTAGCAATATGCTAACTTTTTTTGCTAATTTGGCTAATAATGGGCTTTTTTGGGCTAATTCTGAGTTAAGCTAACGTTTTAGCAATATGCTAACTTTTTTCGCTAATTTGGCTAATAATGGGGTTTTTTGGGCTAATTCTGAGTTAAGCTAACGTTTTAGCAATATGCTAACTTTGTTCGCTAATTTGGCTAATAAAAGGGGGTTTTTGGGCTAATTCTGAGTTAAGCTAACATTTTAGCAGTATGCTAACTTTTTTCGCTAATTTGGCTAATAGTGGGGTTTTTTGGGCCAATTCTGAGTTAAGCTAACGTTTTAGCAATATGCTAACTTTTTTCGCTAATTTGGCTTATAATGGGGTTTTTTGGGCTAAAAGTGTGATAGGGTCAATCGTGCACTTTGGGGGCGGGGGAGGGGGCTCATAGGTGGGCGGTAGGGGCAAGAGTGGTGCGTAGAGGAGGGCGGCAAGGGCGGCGGAGGCGTGTAGAGGCCAGGGCTAGGGCGGCGGTGGCGTGTAGAGGCCAGGGCTAGGGCGGCGGTGGCGTGTAGAGGCCAGGGCTAGGGCGACGGGTAGCGCCTGCGGGCCATCCAACGCCGCTTGCGGCTTTAATTATTATTTGTCTTCTTTCTAACGGCGTCTTTGAGCGAAAATTACACCCCCGCCACATACCCGAAAACTCACCAAAATTTCCACATACCTGGGGAAAATTGAAAATGAATTTTCGGCATAATGCCCGACAACCCCACCAACACGATGACATCACGGCGTGCGATACCGCCAAAAAAATGAATGGGCCCAAAATCGCTTATGGGGCCAAAAAAAAAAATTTCGAAAAACGCACACGAAACCAAAACACACGCGTCGGGGGTATCCAGGAGAGCTTCTGAAATCATTATGGGGGGGCCGCACGACCCACGCCTTGGCGGCCATTTTGTGGCGAAGTGCGAGATTTGGCGATTTTCACGTTTTTCTGCAGAATGGGAAACCGACACTTTGGTTCTTCCGATTTTTACGAAACTTCACACACATCCCGCCAGCCGGAGTCTACAATCACAACAGAAGTTTCATCGACCTTTGACCTCGGGAAAAGGCGGCCATCTTGAATTTTTCAAAAAAAGCACGTTTAGTACATGCTACAAACGAAAACTCGTCCCAGGGATTTTCATCAATCGTCTTGTAACTTCACGGGCATCAATGGCCGGGAACTGTGGACAAAATGTTGGAATTAGAAGTTGTAGAATTTGAATGGCGTGCGCGTGGCGAGCTCGCAACCGCCACGGTTTTAGCTAGCTTGCGCGCGTTTTAGCGAAATATCACGAAACGCATATCCACGCGTGCGGTACGCCAGGCTGAATGTGGCAATGTAACTTTTGAAACTATAATGTAAAAATTGAGGCCAGGGGAAGCGAAAAACCGACGCAAAAAAAAGCGCCGACTCGGCGAAAAACGATTTTTTCGGAAATTTTTTTTTAGAATTGACGAACGAAACCAACGTAACTTTATCGGGGATATCAAAACGAAGATTTAAAATTATTACGCGATGACCACCTGACTCACTCCTTGGCGGCCATTTTGTTTCAAAATCTGACAATTGGCGATTTTGAACTACATCAAAAGTGACCTTTTGTTTTGGCGATCTTAACGAAATTTCGTCCAAAGGGTGCTAGCGCAAGTCTACACTGACATGTAGAGTTTCGTTGACCTTTGACCTTCGGAAGGGGCCGCCATCTTGAATTTACAAAAAAAAGCTAGTTTAGCACTAGCTTCAAACGAAAACTCGTCCTTGGAATTTTTATCGATCGTCTTGTAACTACTTGGGCATCAAGAGGAAGCAATTGCGAACAAAATGTTGGAATTAGAAGTTGTAGATTTTAAATGGCGTGCGCGTGACAACCTTGCAAAAGTGGCGCAGTCTTTATACTCGGCCAATTTTTGATGGATTCTTGTGAAAATTCAATATGTTGAGCCCAGACCAGAACTGGACATGATATAATAGAACCGGATACGAATATATTAAAAATGTGGGCGTGGCTAGCGAATAACCTTCGTTGCTAAGGGGTTTTAAGGGTTAACGTTTTCCGATTTGTCTGAAACTGACATCTATCTGTTCGGTGTCACGGGGCGATCAAAACCTAAAATGGTTGCTATGGCGATTAAACCAACAGAAAAGCCGCCATTTTGAAAAAAGTGCTTTTTTTTCCATCAAATTCTTATATAGAGCATAATGGGCTTCTTTGAGGGCAGTTTCTGGGTTAAGGCAATATATTAGCAACATGCTAACTTTTTCCACTACATTGACTTATAATAGGGTTTTTTGGGCTGATTCTGAGTTAAGCTAACGTTTTAGCAATATGCTAACTTTTTTTCGCTAATTTGGCTAATAATGGGGTTTTTTGGGCTAATTCTGAGTTAAGCTAACGCATTAGCAATATGCTAACTTTTTTTGCTAATTTGGCTAATAATGGGGTTTTTTGGGCTAATTCTGAGTTAAGCTAACGTTTTAGCAATCTGCTAACTTTTTTCGCTAATTTAGCTAATAATGTTTTTTTTTTGCGGCTAATTCTGAGTTAAGCTAACGTTTTAGCAATATGCTAACTTTTTTCGCTAATTTGGCTAATAATGGGGTTTTTTGGGCTAATTCTGAGTTAAGCTAACGTTTTAGCAATATGCTAACTTTTTTCGCTAATTTGGCTAATAATGGGGTTTTTTTGGGCTAATTCTGAGTTAAGCTAACGTTTTAGCAATATGCTAACTTTTTTTGCTAATTTGGCTAATAATGGGGTTTTTTGGGCTAATTCTGAGTTAAGCTAACGTTTTAGCAATATGCTAACTTTTTTCGCTAATTTGGCTTATAATGGTGTTTTTTGGGCTAATTCTGAGGTAAGCTAACGTTTTAGCAATATGCTAACTTTTTTCGCTAATTTGGCTAATAATGGGGTTTTTTGGGCTAATTCTGAGTTAAGCTAACGTTTTAGCAATATGCTAACTTTTTTCGCTAATTTAGCTTATAATGGGGTTTTTTGGGCTAATTCTGAGTTAAGCTAACGTTTTAGCAATATGCTAACTTTTTTTCGCTAATTTTGCTAATAATGGGGTTTTTTGGGCTAATTCTGAGTTAAGCTAACGTTTTAGCAATATGCTAACTTTTTTCGCTAATTTGGCTAATAAAAGGGGGTTTTTGGGCTAATTCTGAGTTAAGCTAACGTTTTAGCAGTATGCTAACTTTTTTCGCTAATTTGGTTAATAGTGGGGTTTTTTGGGCTAATTCTGAGTTAAGCTAACGTTTTAGCAATATGCTAACTTTTTTCGCTAATTTGGCTTATAATGGGGTTTTTTTGGGCTAAAAGTGTGATAGGGTCAATCGTGCACTTTGGGGGCGGTGGGAGGGGGCTCATAGGTGGGCGGTAGGGGCAAGAGTGGTGCGTAGAGGAGGGCGGCAAGGGCGGCGGAGGCGTGAAGAGGCCAGGGCTAGGGCGGCGGAGGTGCGAGGAGGCCAGGGCTAGGGCGGCGGTGGCGTGTAGAGGCCAGGGCTAGGGCGACGGGTAGCGCCTGCGGGCCATCCAACGCCGCTTGCGGCTTTAATTATTTTTTTTATTTACTTCTTAGTGGGTTTTTTATGTGTGGTTTATCAGTTATTTTTTTTTCTTTTTTTCACGTCGAGTACTTTGAGGTGTTGTGCAACATTAGCTAAAATAGAATTAGAATATAAATGGATTTTAGTTTTTCCATATTTGGGTCCATTTTGGTCTTTGTGAATCCACACCCTCAAAGAACGAAGCTGTGGATGCGTCCTGCTGTAAAAAGGGTTCGTATCAGCAGAGGTGCAGTTCCCTCTGACTCGCAGACACTTTTCAGAACAGGAAACGGCCACACAGGGATTGTTTCATTTCATTAAAATATCTGAGGAGTGGTGGTGGGGGGGAGAGACACAGGTGGTCTGTCTGGCATAGCAACAAGTGAGTTCACTCTGGTAAAACTGTCATATCTATATTCACCTCCCACACATGCATACCGGGCTACTTAAAGATCACTGATGATGAATTTGGGTCTGGTTGAAACAGCTGTCTATTTTTGTCTTCTTAAAACAAATTGTGAAATTCCCTGAAGAAATCTTATAAGGAGGTATTTGATATCAATAGTTGCCCTTCAAATAATTTTAGATTGTATTTATTCATTTTATTTTTGCTTTCTCCCCTTGTTCATATGTTCATTTCAGGTGGGAATTTATAAGTTATGAACCCTTCAGTAGTCATGTCACAGCTACTTATAGTGTTTGCTTTCCTTCTGTCTTTTTATGTTTCATTTCTTTGGTCTACCATGGAAGTAAGAACATTTTTTTTATTGTTTTTTTTCCAGTCCACTTGCAGAGCTGCACATCTGAGACTGTAAATGGTCATGTATTCAGAACTGTACCGCATCGGAAGGGGTACGACAAATATCAAAACAAGCTGTGTTTTTCTGCTGATCTGTGCTATTGGCGTGAGATCTGCTTTTAATCGAGCATCTCTAGTGGGACACTGACGGATTAGGCCCTTTTGTATGCAAAGGCTGTGCCTCTCTGCCCATTTCAGTGCAGGGGGAATCATGCTGACACTTCAGACCTTTATTGCTTTTACTCATATCTTACCCTTTTTTAAAATGCATTTTAATTCCAGGTTCAGCTCTACAGTGATCGTCTTCCATTTAGCCTGTAAATGCTGAATCATTTAACAACTGAACAAAGTTTAGGTCCCTACGGTCCAACTTTCTGGACAAATTCCTGTGATTCTGCCTGTAGTTTCACATAATGGGTCTTGCTGGGTCATGTTCTGTCTGCCTGCATTCTTCAAGTTGAGTAAACATTTGGCATGCTGACAGCATGGCAGCTTTGCTCACAGTAGATGAGTTACGAAAGGTTATTTTTGCTTTCATCCACTTGGCTTTAGTTGAAAATGTGTTTGGGATTTGGCCTTTGAGTTCTTTTGGATGTACAGTGACTATCGATACACAAATTGTTCAGCTGGTGAGGAATATCAGTTGATTATTTCATTTTCAGCTTGACCGGTCCTTGACCGGTTAGTGGTTGATTAGGCAGTGAGGAATCGGATTATTTTTCCGGTCAGTAAGCACATCACTTCACTGTAATCATGCAGTTGCCAGTAGGCATGTCTTTGTGCTAGGGTGTTTTGTTTATTTTTACCATCTGTACATAATACTGTAACCTACTTTTTTTTTTTTTTTTTTTTTTTTATTACATATGTAAAGATAAAGTAAAGCTGAGAGCACCAAAACTGGACTACCTGGAACATGATGCTGTGCAACCGCTTATGGGCATCAAAGTATTCCTACTTGTTTGGGATGCATGGATCAATCAGCTCTGATTTCCTTAATTTTTGTTGGATCATTGATCAGCTGATACTTGCTTGTGAAATAGATCTCGTCTGCTTCCACGAAGACATGAAAACCAGACAGCCTCTGCTGTAAGAGAAGGCAGAAGGACTGGACCGCCCACGAGGTCATGTCTGCAGGTGTTAAGGTTTCTAGAGAGAAGATGGCAGCAACGTTTCTTTTTGTAGTAAATAATAAAAGAATTGCAATTGCTGGCAGACTTTAAACATCAATGATCAGCGAGCGACAAAAAACAGCAATAAATTCACCCCCAATACTAGAACCTTTTGTACAGTTCTTCTATGGAATATGCGCTTAAAGACCCACTGCAATGAAAATCATAGTTTTTGTGTTTTTAACATTTTTCTTACAATAAAGGCCTAGATAAATACGATTAAGATTTTTTATTTATTATTATTATTTTTTTTTAATTCATGTCATTATCATCAGGAGCAGATGTAAAAATACCTTTTGAAAAAGCTTGTAGTTTCATAGAAACAACAGTTGGCATGCCACAAGCTGCCTGCTCCACTCCATTCTGATGCATCCGCTTGCAAACAAATAGATCCATGTTTTGATCTATGTACGTCTTTTTCCTCATCTGAGCCACAAGCTGGCTCAAAATTTGACAGCTGCACCAGTAATGTTAAATTGGGGGTTGTGATAGGCTGTAAGTTAGCGGAAGGATGTACACAAAGGGATGATGGGAAATCAGCTTCCCGCCAACAGTCCCACCCACAGCTCTGAGGTGGAAAAACGGACATATTTTAAAACTGACATACATAATATAAACTTTGGCTGCTTTGCAAAAACTATGTCCTGGAAAATAACACAAGTCTTTTTGATAATGGCTAAAAGCAGCGTAATCATAATTAAGACCACTGGGAACCCTCTTTTCCAATGGATCAAAAGATGATTGGAGTACCTCAGTGCTTGCAGTCATGTGCAATTTCATTTTCATGACTGGAGTTCAGGTTATTTTCTTCTGCCCTACAGAATTTTCTTAAAAAATACGTTTTTTTTTTTTTTTTTTTTTTTGGGCGGCTGAGGCGCAGTGGTAGGGCGGTAGACCTCTGATCGGAAGATTGCAAATTTGATCCCCGTCTTGCTCGCCCATATGTCGAAGTGTCTTTGGACAAGATGGTCCACCCCATGTTGCCTTTTAGTGGTTCTGGTTGGCGCCGATGTTCAGCAGCGGAGCCGCCATCAGTGTGTGTGTGTGTGTGTGTGTGTGTGTGTGTGTGTGTGTGTGTGTGTGTGTGTGTGTGTGTGTGTGTGTGTGTGTGTGTGGGGGTGTGTGTGTGTGTGTGTGTGTGTGTGGGTGTGGGTGTGGGTGTGGGTGTGTGGGTGTGTGGGTGTGTGGGTGTGGGTGTGTGTGGGTGTGGGTGTGTGGGTGTGTGTGGGTGTGGGTGTGTGGGTGTGTGTGTGTAGGTGTGTGTGTGTGTGTGTGTAGGTGTATGTATGGGACTGCGACTGTCGAGCGCTTTAGGCCTTTAGGCCTTTAGGCCTTTAGGCCCTAGAGAAGTGCTTAGAATTCAACTTTGAGAAACGGAGCTTAACCTAAATCAGGAAAAACTAATCTGATAATATTTTTTATTTTGTTTAAACATTTGTGCTAAAAAAATTAATTAAAGCCAGTGTCACTTCACAACTGTCAATCTCAGCCTTTTCTGAGAAGTTTTTCTTTAAGGCTTTTCAAATCTTTCCACTCTCTGAGTGATTGGCTCACTGAACTTCTCCTGGAGGAAAGATGTTTTCAGGACTTCCACAGACATGAAGCAACTTGACACACTGTCAGCTTTGTTTCTACATGAATACTTTTTCAACCCTTTACGTCTTCCTCATCTTTGTCATGGTTTTCTATCTATTCCCAACTTCATTTTCAGCTTATAAAAATAAAAGCATCAACAGTACCTTCAAACTCTTGACTTAAATTCAAAATTTAAATTTAAATTACATGATTTAAAGATAAAAAGCAACATAAGATTCACTCATTATTAATCTCTTCATAAATGTTATTGGTTGTAGTTTAACTCCTTCCTGTGTTTAATGAATACTTTGGTCATCATTGAACTCTGATATTTATCTCTAAACTATCTTGGGTTTCTGATTCAATAATAGATTTCCTTCCCATTGTCTTCAGCAAATGCAGAGGATTTATTTTTAAAACTCTAGCTTTTGTCTTCTGTGTTTCATTCCGGCAGCCACCAACACTCCTTTATGGTTTGGACTACCCATTCTCTTCTGGTTGCCTGTCCGAATTACCGCCTGACAGGGTAAATGTTCAAGTGCATTGCCTGTGCTCTGTGTCAGTGTGACCGTGACTGCTGTTCTAAGCCATCCGTGTTTGGTGGTTATGGCCTTTAACGACTTCTTCTAGATGTAGATGATGATCATAACCCTCAAGGGCGTTCCTTTACCAGTCCCATCCTCTTGTCGTTGAAAGTAGTATTGAAATGTTTTGTATCGTTAACTGACCTTTAAAATGGAGCGGTTATATAATAGTTCTGGCTTGCCTCTATTGGTAGTTGAAGCTCCATCTTGTTGTGCCTAGTTCCTTTTTACTGTTCTTGTTTTGTGATCTTTTGTTGTTTGTGTGTTAAATAGCTTAGCATGCCAATAGAGTAAGTTGGGAAAACTTGAACCCGATCAGATCCCAATTGTTTAGTCATCAGATGCCTTAAATGTCTTTGACATATGAAACAAAATCAGTAATACATTTCCTAACTGCAGAACTGTTTGTTTTGAATGTGAAGATGCTCGATTTGTCAGCTGCAATATTGCCTCAACATATCTAAGGACTAAAGTGCAGTTTATTTGAGGAAATGATAAACTCTTCCTCAGTGCAGTCGGATTAAAATGTCAAAATTCAAATGTAATGTTTCTTAACATCACTTTCTTCCTTTCTTTCAGTTGCATCATATTTCAGAAATACAGAAATGCATATGAAATTTGGGTCTAATAAGATTGGACTTTTTGTTTTTCATTTTGAAAGGCTTGAATTGTACCAAGCTGCTGCTATGGTTTATTTTATTTTTAAAAAAAATTTTGTTTTAAATTTTAAGGTAAATACTATAACATTGTGTTCTGCTTAGATGTTAAGGTTTTTTACTACTATATCACTCAAAATGATTTTAAATGTGTGCCTTAGTAGTCTGACAATTTTAAAAATTGTGACAGTTTTAGCTGACATGCCATCAAGGGCAATAGCTGGTCTTAACTGCATCTAAAATGTGAGTCTTGTTATATTTAAGATGTCCCTTCAAAACACAGGCAACATGCATTTGTAAAACCACACTGAAATCAAATGTTCAGTCAGGCAAGGGCCCGGTTTAGTTCATTATTTACATACTCCCATTTAAAAACCATTAGTTCTCCACATCTGATGAGCTCTGCCGTCTGGTGGGCCTGTTTGAAGACACTTTAACTGCAACACCGAGCCAGACGCTGGCGTAAGAGAGTGTGATCAGAACTGGGCCAATCATTAGATGAAAAATATGCACTTGTTAAAGCTCCAAGACTCCATTGACGGTTCTGTCATCTCTGAACACTCCAGAGAGATTAGAAACCTCTCAACCATGCGGTTTGACATAATCCTGTGATTCTCAAACTTGTGGGTGTCATGTCAGTGACTCACCTGTGATTTTTCTTTGTTTTTTTTTTCTCTCCATTACATTTTGATCTGATAAGGTCAAGCCAAGCAATGTTTGTGCATTCTATTAAATGGGGAAAAAAGGTGTTATTAAAACCTCACTTGCTTTAGGTTTGATTTTATCCATCATTTTAAACTTACAGTATCTACCTTGATCTTAACATCATACAAAGGGCTTGATAATTGTTTTAAAAACTGTTATGACAAGTTAGCATGGTTTAAAAATGTTTTACATTATTCAGGAGACAGGAAAGTAGTGCTTCTATTTTTTTGGATGCCATCTTCACAGTTAAACTGTCATTAAATCTTTACAAGGACATGTAGAGAAATCATTTTCATCCACTGCTGCTGCACAACCACCGGACCTTGAAAACCTATTAAGTTTTACATCTATCAGATCAAATTATAAGAAATGTACCAGGAAAAAAATAAAAGACAAATGAACAACTTCCAGTTCAGGACACAGATTCACTTTTTTGTAAGTCCAAGACTCTTTAAGACAAGTTTTTATTACTATAACTCATTGCTCCTTCTGTATTAATATTTCCACTGTCTCGCATGTAAATGAATATGCAAAATCCACATTTTTTGGACAAACGGCTATAATATACCCCAAAGCTCCTTTTAATTTTGCTGCAGGAATGGAAGGTTGTCCTGAATGTGTCATTTGATTCTGTGATGGTTGGGAATACTGTCTCCTAGAAATGTTACTGTGGTTATATTTGGTAACTATGGTTAAGGAGTCTTATCAAATTCAGATTTATAAAACCTTAATTTCTATCATGGAACTATTGTCAAAAAACCTTATTTTTACAATGTCTTTTTTTCATGACTGTAAACTGTTTTGGAATAGTTTTATACTCTTTGTTTAAGATGTGAATAAAATTATAGATTCTTTGATTTGTAGGAAATTTCTCCTGAATGGGGCTGGGATATGGAAACTGTCCAGAAACGATATCTGGAATTCCCCAATAATCAATAAATTTAAGTCAAGTTAGGGCTCCATGTGTGATCTTTGTTGAGTTGAGTGTGCCAAAAGACATTTAAGGATCTTGGTGAAATGGCTTTTGTTTTCTCGTCCCTCGCAGCAGTTTCCCCCCCCATCTTTTTCAGTCTTGCAGTTGGCTGTTTGACCAACAACTAGGTTACTAAAATGTCCTTTTTATGAAGTCACCTTAAAAACATATGTCCTACTTTTTAAATCTAAAACTGGATGCAAACTAAAATACTTGCAACCTTACTTTAAAGTGGAAAAAAAGCTGCTTTTTTTTCTTGATAGATCCCTGGTGGAGGACGACGACGCACACATGAAAGTCGCTCTTGGTTATGGTGATATGGGCATTTCTGCTCATCTTCAGGCATCAAAGACTGGAAACACTCGGTTCTTCACAAGCAACACTCACAGCTCAGTGGTTCTTCAGGTAAGACTTTGCAGAAATGTTTCAATATTTACAACATTAGTTTCTTTAATTTACATGCTCATGAGTACGTGTTGATGAACAACATTTTTATAAATGAAGAAGAGTCGTTGTTTAACACTGAATGACCCTTAATTAGCAGATTTTTCCGACGAAAAATGTATAACCATGATTAAGTATTGATTTTATGTTCTTTTTGTTTTTCTTTCTGTTTACTTCCCTGGAGTCACTGACATCTTTGTTTGCTCATGTTTTTTTTCTTATTTATTTTATTTATTTTTTCTGTAAGTTGAGGCTTCCCATTTTTCCCAGGACATATTAGTTGACATGACATTAAAAGCTGAGAAAATTTGATTTGAAGATGTCTTTTTGCTTCTGTGTAACATGATTCATTAGGTGCAGAAGATAGCATCTTGGATGATGTCTCACACTTTTTATGATTCTATGTGGCAATATCATATTGAAATTTAAATAATATGTGGAAATTTTCTTTTTGTTCTTAAACCAAAAGGCAGGAAGAGTTCTTTAGGAAGATGGAACATGATTGGTCCTATAAATATGTGTTATGAATTTTTATGAGTAGATACACCGTAACAGACTCTGAGGTTAATCCCTCAGTGGGATTTCATCTGCTCTAATTTTAGAAAATCATAAGCACAATGACCATCAAAAGATGGGCCATGTGGTCACATTGGGCTGGTTTGAAGTCAGTTTTTCAGCTTCATTGGTTGTATCTCCTGATTGGCCATTATTGCAACACATTTCTTTTTTATTGATCAATAAAGCCTCGTTTCCATTGAGCGGTCCGGTACGGTCCAGTTAATTTTGGCGAGCTTTTCCACCAGTTAATCCTCGCTTCCACTGAGCGGCTTGTTTTCACGGCACATGCGTGGTGTAGACCACTCGCACATTTGTGTCATTGCACCGACTAAAGGCAACAACAATGGAGGTCATCCAGCACCCAGTCTTTATTTTTATTTTTTTATTTATTTATTTTTTACAGACTGTAAATAAGTTATTTCTTTTCTAAAGTTGAACCTTTTTTCCATCTTTTGAACTGGTACTCCCTTGTTGTGTAAAAGTTTACCCAGGAATCATGGCGGGACTGACCTGGCTCCTGCTATTTCTGCTCTCAAACATGCCTCAGACCAAACATAAAGTTTGTCCTTTGTTATAGCCATACCCTTCATACTTCTACTTCAATGTACTAGATTATTAAAAACCTCAATGTTAAGTTCACTCAAATGTTTAAGTCAAATTGTACCTGATAACCTCCAGCATTTACAGTTTGTCGTTTCTGCCATTGGACTCTTTGCTGCAGTGCTAGTTGTCCTTGATCACCAGGTTCTTTGGCCGCTCATTAATCTTTTGTTGTCACAGCACAGTAAAAGAATGATAATGATTGCTCTAGCCTATCTGATCCAACATGCAGAGGTTAGAATCTGCTGCTCTGCATCGGATTATGTGTTTGCATGCAGACCTCAGTGATCATTTACTGTTTGAGTTGTTGCTACAGTGTCAGCTTGACTTTTTTCATCCCGGGCATTTGCACTTGCTGTCATAACTCTTGTTTCATTAGGTGTAAAAAGCAGCAATTGCCCAGAGGAAACTGTGAAGTGTTCTTCTGTGAAATAAAATAATTTCCAAATATTTCAACTCATTCTTTCCCATCTTATTTAGGGATTTGACCAGCTTAGGATAGAAGGTTTGCTCTGTGACGTCACCCTGGTGGCAGGAGATGGTGATGAAGCTTTTCCTGTTCATCGTGCCATGATGGCCTCCTCCTCAGACTACTTTAAAGCCATGTTCACAGGTTAGTCAGTCTTTCTGGACTCATCAGGGTAATAGTCTGGGAAGGGGGATAAGTTAAACACTTTCACTTTATTTACCACTAAATCTATGGAACTCAATAAAGTCCCACTCCAGCTAATTTTTTTCCTATTGTGAAATCGTTCCGAGTAGCAACTCACGAACCCAAGCTAACATTAGCATAGCAAAAAGAAATATATAAAAAAAAAACTGCCAACAATATCAGAACTATCGAGCCATGCAGTTTGGCAGTTTGGACAAGGAAAATGAAGACGTTAATGGATGTATTTGTCTGCAAGTGGATGTTTCAGAATTGGAGCAGACAATGGAGACTTTGGCCCGCCCATGCCAGTTGTAATCTTCATCTGCTCCTGATCATCTAGATTTAAATAAAGAAAAACATTAGAAGTGCATTTTCAATTTTTTGAATTTTTTGAAATTCTTTGATATCATGAGATGCTTCAGGAACACGTTAAAAACATTGTTTTCATTGGAGTGGGTCTTTAAATATTATTACTGCAGCTCTGTTAAGCCTTTCTCTCATACCAGTCCTGTGGTGGTGAACTTGACTTCCTTTGAATTAATCTAGCAAAATTAATGTATGTAAAATGGGACAATATACAAAAAATGTCCAAAAAATTTAACTTAAGTTTCATTTAAATGTATGTTTTTGCTTTAGATCTGAATTCAAATCATTTATTTTTAAAATTTTGTAATTTATTAGTGTTACTTATCCTAAAACCTAATATCTTTCCAAATATTAGCACTTTAAATAGTGTATGTTTGCACAATATGTGGTTGTTTTCTTTAGCTCAAAGTGGAACCTGCTTTTTTGGGTCATAAATCTGTTGCTTGACCACAGTTCTTTTTTCCGTCTCTATCTCTGCCTTATGCAGGTGGAATGAAGGAACAGGATTTAATGTGCATCAAGCTTCACGGAGTAAACAGAATAGGCCTGAAGAAGATCATAGACTTTATCTACACAGCAAAGCTGTCGCTCAATATGGAGAATCTTCAGGACACACTTGAAGCAGCCAGTTTTTTACAAATCCTTCCTGTGCTGGATTTCTGCAAGGTTTTTCTCATTTCTGGGGTGAGAGGCCAGGCACACAAACAACAACTTCACTGCATAAAAAAACTGCTTTTCGTTTGTCAAATCCTAATGAGCTTTTCTTAAATGTAGAAGTGCGTGGAATTTAAAGAAAAAGCTAGTAATGTTTTTGCCTATTTTGAGCTGGCATTAATGATAAAATACCTGAATGAATCCTTTCTCTGTTTAAATAACTGATATATTCTAAGTGGATTTGTTATCTTAAAGAGGTATTTTCTGCACAAGTTTAATTTATTTTTTCTTCTCCATGTTTATTTAAGGTGTCTCTAGATAACTGTGTAGAAGTGGGGCGCATTGCAAACACATATAACCTGACAGAGGTGGACAAATATGTGAATAACTTCATCCTGAAGAACTTTCCCTCTTTGCTGGGCACGGGAGAGTTTGTAAAGCTCCCGTTTGAACGGCTGGCTTTTGTTCTGTCCAGTAATAGTTTAAAGCACTGCACTGAATTGGACCTGTTCAAGGCCGCATGTCGCTGGCTGCGCTACGAAGAAGGTCGAATGGACTACGCTCCAAAGCTCATGAAGAATATTCGCTTTCCCCTCATGAACCCACAGGAGCTCATCAATCATGTGCAGACAGTGGACTTCATGCGCACAGACAACACCTGTGTGAACCTTTTACTGGAAGCTAGTAATTACCAAATGATGCCCTACATGCAGCCGGTCATGCAGTCAGAACGGACAGCCATTCGCTCAGATAGCGCCCACCTGGTCACGTTGGGGGGCGTACTGCGGCAGCAGCTGGTTGTGAGTAAGGAGTTGCGTCTCTTTGACGAAAAGGCTCACGAGTGGAAGGCGCTGGCACCCATGGACGCCCCTCGTTACCAACACGGCATCGCAGTCATCGGCAACTTTCTTTATGTTGTGGGCGGCCAAAGCAATTATGACACCAAAGGCAAAACGGCAGTGGACACAGTGTTCCGTTACGACCCCCGCTACAACAAGTGGATCCAGGTGGCATGCCTTAATGAGAAACGCACCTTCTTCCACCTCAGCGCCCTCAAGGGACATCTGTACGCTGTGGGTGGAAGGAATGCTGCCGGTGAACTTGGTAAGTTCACATCCTCACTTGTTTTGGGTTTTATTTGATAATAAAAATTAAAACTCTGTGTGTTTTTACCAATTTAATAAAAAGAAGTTTCAGAAGAATGAGCAGATGAAGCCCCGGCACATGAATAAAATCCTCTGTGTGATGCAATGCAGCACAAACATTTGAACACATTTAAAGGTAATGAGAGGGTTGTGGTTAGATACAAAACTGTTGGTGCTGGTTCAAATCTGCGTCATTATGATGACTAAAATAGACATACAGATATGTAGTTTGAAACAAACATGACTGAAGTTCATAATCTTTTATCAACTAGAACCATATTGTTCTTGATTCACATCTCTTTGTTAAAGGTTGCTTTTATTTTTAAAGTCCTTTTAGCTTTTCTGTTGATTCTGACTAACCAATCTGGAATCCCTGCACCCATAGCTGCAGACCACAAAGAGGTGCCACCCAGTACTTAAACTCGGCCATATAACTTCCACAGACAGTCGGAGGAGCCGTCCTCTTCTGGGTTATTATTAGACCAAAGAACAAAGCCCCAGTTCGCCGTCCGTCTACACGCCTGCCTCTCAGCTTTATGCTCCTCTTCACCAATTGTGCTTCAGTCCTCCTGTGTTTTCTAGATGGTGTTTGTTTACTTTGGAGGGGTTTCATGGGTGTGGTTATGCTTTTTGCTTTCAAGTGTCCAGATGTAAAAGGACATGCTTCGAGTGTCAGAATGGATATTTTGTAGGGCTTTTTTAGTCTTAAGGAGAAAGCACTATACTTATTTTGTAGCTACTTTTTTGATCAGGCTTTGAAAATTGTTATTTACTTTAAATAACAATTTTTAGTGAAGAAAGTTGAGCTCTAATTAAATATCTTTTAACAGTGATTGTATAAGGGGCCAGCCTAATGGTGTGCTTCCTGAGAAATTAAAAACATTTGCAACCACGTTTCTGCTAAATAGTTTTTGTTTACTCTTAATTTACCTTAACTTTTGTGTCACTCTCCACTTGTTGGCTCCTGTTGCTTTTGAGGAGCTATTAAAAAAATGAGTTTTGGCTCTGGTAGCATAGTATAAACCATTGTCTTTTTGTGACGTAGAAAAATGGTAAACTGCTTTTAACCTTCCTTTTCATAGGCTGGCAAAATAAATATTGCATTTTGTCCCAAAAGTTTTATTAAAGCAGTACAATTTTTGTCTTTCATTTGACGGTGAGGGGTCCGCTGTGCATCAGCCAATGGGGTAACAGAGCTGTCAGTGATTGGATAATGTCACTGCTCTTGACTTATTTTACAAAAAAATCTTTTGAAACCTAAATCTGTGTTACACGTTTGTACTTATTAGTACTATTTCCTGCAGTCGGTGCATTCTGCATTGGTGTGGGTATGTATTTAGATCGATGTTTGAGCTCTCACACTGAGACCCCCCCCAGGCCTCATTTGCTGCTATTTGTCCTCTTTAGCTGTCTTGACCTACTTTCTACTAATACATTATTTTCTTCCCCCTCTTTTTTTTTTCTCCCTCTTATTTTTTTATTTTTTATCTTTTACCCCGGGGTTCAAGCTACTGTGGAGTGCTACAACCCAAGGACGAATGAATGGACGTACGTTGCCAAAATGAATGAGCCACATTATGGACATGCTGGAACAGTCTATGGAGGTTATATGTATATTTCCGGTAAGTTGCTGCATTAAATTAAAAAGTTATTGCTCATTTCTCCACTTTAGCAAAGCAGAAACCAGTTAAAATCCAGACAATACTTTATTGTATTTGACTATTGTTGACAAGTGACACATCCAGTATATTCTGATAATTATAATGTTTGCTAAACCTGTCTAGCTTTCTGTGTCTAAAAATTATGAAGTAATACTTGCAGACATGAGCAAAATTTCTCCACACATTCTGGTGCCATCTGTGCTTTCTTTGCATACATTTAAAGGCTGTAGGGGTTTCATGCTTGCAGCATCACCTAGACATAAAGAATGGTTGGACCTTTGGGCAGGTTTTTTCTTGTTCTTTAAAGGAAACATCAGCTCTCGTCCTCCACTTCCTGCTATTGACAAAATAATACTGCAGTATGGAGATGAGCCCTAGTTTCTCAGTGTGACTAATCCAGAGCGATGCTACAAAAGAAGGAAAGATTGGTGGCAGAGAGGAATTTGGAAGGATGGTGCAAAGTAGAGGACTGAAGCCTGTGTAGGAGGTGTAACACAGAACGTACACTGGTAATCCCTCCTGGCCATGGGTGCAATAATCCTTCTGCAACACACCAGCAATAAACAGAGGTGTTGGAAAAACATGGGCAAAAACTGAAGCCTGTAAGTCTCCAGAAGAGGAAGGAAACTACAATAACCGTTCATTGTATTTTGCTGCAATTTTCAATAGAAACAGGAAAAAAGAGATTTGAAAGGGCTGGACTGATCAGAAGATTTTTTTTTTCATCAGCACACAGAACTGATGAAGCTCAGACTATACCGTCCCTCATTGAATGTGTGACTATCATTGAGACGGAGCTTTCCCCTTTGTGTTTTCAGATTTATCATTATGACCCCTTTCTGTTGGGTCATTTCATGCAGTTCAACATCCCTACCACAAATCCTGCCTGAATGAATGATGTCTGTATGTTCATGCAGGGTTTTTTGTCTTAAGAAAACGCTTGAAAAGCTTTATTCAACCAGAATGTGCACTGTTCTTTGCTGTTAATCTGCTTGATGTAAAGTGTCAGTTAGGGTTTCTAAAGCATGGTTTTGTTTTTGAGCTCTTATGCTGAATCAGTGCCATCCTTGTTGTACTGCATCTATCTTATCAAGCTGACCTGAAACCATCAACCGCCCAGACACTAGTAAGTAGTGTTTCACCTTTGACTTTTGACTGTATCCGTGTGTATTAGGGGTGTAGTGATTTTTTTTTTTTAACAACTTGATTCAAATCGTAATTTGTGGTTGCTGATGTGATTCATAATCAATCTTGGTTCATTTTGAACAATTCGATCTGATTCACTGACCTACAATCCATCCAGGACATCTTTTGCCAAAACTTCAACTAGTGTGACTCAGAGATAAATAAATATCTGGTACTTAACAGTGCAGGTGAAGGTTTCCAGATTCCTTGTATTTCTTGCAAGAAAATGGAAGTATAAATTAAAACTGGCAAATCCATTCATGTTTTAGTTTCATAAAGTTCAGCCCACTGTTTTTCCAATAAAATGGAGCATTATTAGAACATTCTACCACACTGAATGGCCACACGTCTTTTCAAAATTCAAAGTATTTCCACACATTGGTCTGTAATACTCATTGATCATTTTTGCTGCCGTCATGTGTGTTGTCTGATGGAACTTAGTTGTTTTTAGTCAAATAAACCTACAATGTCTCCAAGTGGTATTTTCCATGATTGATTGTCAATTAATCTTATTTGGAATAGATTTTATCATGTTAAAGGTCGATTTAATTCTGCCTCCGACAGATCAATCTGGTTGGATTTAATAAATTGTTAGTTAACCCCCAGTGTGTTGCATCATCTTGGATATTTTGGACCCAAATAGACGCATATCTAAATATGTGTAAAATCTGCCAAAATTCTTCCCTAAAGCTTTTTAGACACTGATTTTCTTGATTTTTTTTTTTTTTCAAATAACAACAATTGTTATATTTCCAAAGACATTACCAAAATCCTTAAACTGATCAAATGATTATAAACTTGATTTACTTAAATCTTTAGAGGCAGGACTTGGTCCTACCTTTAAAAATGTCATCGCTTACTTTAACCCCACAAAGTGTCTGCACTCTCAGATCTCAGGCTTAATTCTTCATCCCAGAATTTTCTGTATAAAATAAGAAGCTTTAGTTGTCAGTATTTTTTTTTTTTTTCCAGAGGAGCTGAGATCCACCGTTAGAGTAATCTCAAAACACAGTTTCAAAAAGCTTCTGATGTCTTTAAATTTCCCTTCTGTACTTATTATTTGCATGATTACTTTTTCCAGTTATCAATATTAGTATATTTATTTTAACTGATCTGTTACGTTGTAATTGTAAAAGAAGTTCAAATAAGTTGTCGGCATATAAAAAAGGTTATCAAATTTTTAAAAAATCTTATCAACGGTTTTTCAAAAATCAACCTTTTTTTTAAACAAGATTTTAAGGTAGAGTGCACCTTGGTTTGTTTACATCTTTATTTAAAGTAGATATAAGAAAGGTGCTTTTTTTTGTGTGTTTTTTGGGGATTCTTGGCAGAAAGTCTATTTACCATTTAATAGGCAAGTGTTTGACAAGCTAATTGATGAAATTCTGTGCCTTCTGAATACGTTATCATTGCTTGTGATGGTCAGCTAGACGAGACAAAAAAACTGCATAAATGCAGTTAATTACAAAAAGAAAAGCTTAATAAATGCCTAAATTCATGAACGTGACTACAGTCACGAGCTGAGTTAATTTACCAGCTGTTATTTTATCTTCAAGCTGAGCTGTGCAGTTCTTAGTTTTACTGCTCGCTTTTGATATTTGCATTTCTGCTGAGGATGGCTTATTACGCGTCGGTGATCCAGGTCAAAAGCTTGCTACATTTAGCTTTTTTTTTTTTTTTTTTTTACGCTGCACCTGTGCAGTCTAAAAGAAGTCTGTAGATAAACGATCTGTTACCGCTTTAGGTTAATGCATGCGGCTGTCAGGGATCGAAATCTCTGAGTTCAGAGAAAAGCTTAAAGATTATTATATAGGTAAACAGTCACTTCTCATCAGAGGAGTTTTGTTGCTGCAAGGGTTCATTGGAGCACTGCAAGTCCCAGGGGTTACAGTCTCGCTGTACAAGGTGACCCATGCTGGCGAGCGCTTCTGTCACAGCACATTAGGTCACTTTCTGCGGCTGCACGGCTTTGCTGTCTGACGGTATCCTGTCAGCTGGATGAACCTGACAAATGTACTCAGCCAGCAGACCATCACGGCTGAAGTGTTGTCAGAGATCAGACACGAGCACTAAACCAGCGCAGTGCCACAGAGATAAAGACCCACAGCCTGAACTTTATTTAAAGCATTTTATGAAACTTTTGAGCTCTTCACCATAATTTGCCCATCAGGATAAGATTGCTTTCACCCACGAAATAGGTTTTCTTTCTGCCAGCTTTGCTGTCTGAATTACCTTTGGCAGCTGTTGCAGCCTCCAGTCCTTTTGGCGTGACGTGACATGACAAGCTTTACACACCTGGGCCGGAAGGGTGGACCCACTCCTCTGTGCTGATCCTCTTGAGCTTTAGCAGTTGAGGTGAGAGCTGTCACTTGGCAGCCATTTCCAGGTCTCTTCATATTTGCTGGATTGGCTTTGAGCTGTTTCTCTGCCTGGACTTCTCAAGGACATTTCTCTGCTGGAGGACAGACGGCAGAATGAAGCAGATTTTTATTTATTTATTTTTCTTCAATCCATTAAAAAGTAATTTGCAGAAAATGAGGCTTTTAAAAATGTGGACAAAAACCTTTGATCAAAGACCAAAAAACATGACGTTCTTAAATGTTTGCATCAAGGAGCTAGAAAATGAGATTTTATCCAAAGAAGAAGAAAAACGATGACAGCTGTACATTGTGGAAATGCCCTGTAAAAACCCTTCTTAGCTAATTGATATTAATCCTGTCCTGTTAAATAACTTCAACGTAGAATCATCAAATCCTTTTAAACTGTCGGGACAGAGTTCAACTATTAGAACATATTTGTTTTTAGTTTGTGCTCTCCAACCCTAATGTCCCTCAATAAGATGAGGTGTTCTGACAAACTCTTCTGTGGATTTTGCTCATTTATTTAACAAAAAAACTTGGGGGGGGCTTTCCTGCAGATTCCTGCATAAAGATAACAATTTTCACACAGAGGATCTGTTTCTGTGTTTATGCATGTGTGAGCTTGCACCATAGAGACCAAATCCTCCAGACATCCTTTGGTGTTTAGAAAAACTGGCTGCAGGAACAGCAGACTATAAATGAAAACGTTTTTTTTTTTTTTTTTCATGCTCTAAAAGATGTGAATTCATCATTTATACTGAACTGCTGAGATGTTGACATTGGCTTGTATGCTCCCCTAGTACCAGGGATCAATACTTGCTGTGGTCGTAACATTGGGCACGACTGCTGATCTTTAATGGGCGACGTGTTCACAGAATATCAACTCTTAATTATGTGGCATTTCTAGAAACTGCTGAGCTCATGTTTACCTCCAACCCGAGTGTCGGTTTTTCATCTTTTCAGGTCCCATGTGGGCCAGTTCTAATTTCACCAGGTCTCTGGTCGTACAGGGCAACTGCAGCTCATTACAGATGAGCATGTGGAATCAAATAAAATCAGTCATTTATCTCTTACTGTGATGTCATTGGATTCAGTCATTTGTTTGTTTCTGATTACAAGTTGATTTACTGGGATGCTGATCAGACATCTTTGTTTCAGAGGCAGGTCAAAGCCCTTGAACGGAGTCGCTGTAGCACTGCGGCCTCTTGGGAGGAATTAAAAAGCCGTTTTTCTCTCTCTCTTTTTTTTTTTGGACTCTAGTGCTGGTCTGCTGTTACAGTGTTAACAATCTCTCTGAAAATGGTTTGTAATCAGGCCATCTTTGAGTTCGATCAGCTCCGCAGTACAGATGGCAGGCTCCAACAATGAACCACGCACCCAAATCTAGGGGCAGCAGCAATGGGGGATTCTGCCTGTAAATAGGCATGCGCTTCAATTCTTCACTACATTTGCTCCCAGTCACTTTGCCTGGGGGGGGGGGATGGGGCGCTGGCTGCCCTCCAATTGCATGCTGGGATTGTGTTCCTCTTTATTTTAAGCTTTCCCCGTAGACATGTCCTGTTTTTTTTCTTCCTTTCCCCTCTTTCCTCCCGGTTTTTGCTCAGCTTTTGTGTCCCGGTGTCTACAGTCTGTTTGTGCATATGTTAACAGGGGTTTTGTTACTGTGTTCCGCTTTGTACTGACTGTTCCGAATCAACAGGATATCGCACCACGGGAGGGAGTCCAAACAACTAACGATGTGACTCTGGTTTCTTTAATTAGTGTTTAATCTGCGTTCTGATGTTTGATTTGGTTTGAAACAAGGTTAAGGAAAAGACTACTTCTAAATATATGAAACCCTCATATTTTCCTCTTTGAATGCATGTCGGATTGTTCCAGGATTATGGCTGCTGTCATGCGTGCCCTCCTTAAAAAGAAATCACTGATGTGATTGACGTGAAGCGTTTTGGGGTTTTATTAATACATTTTCATGTCCCACTCCATCTCTGCAGGAGGAATCACTCATGACACCTTTCAGAAGGAGCTTATGTGCTTTGACCCAGATGCGGACAAATGGACTCAGAAAGCCCCCATGACGACAGTGCGGGGCCTGCACTGCATGTGCACTGTGGGCGACCGCCTTTACGTGATCGGGGGCAATCATTTCCGCGGCACCAGCGACTACGACGACGTGCTCAGCTGCGAGTACTACTCGCCGGCGCTGGACTTGTGGACACCCATCGCGGCAATGCTGCGAGGTCAGAGTGACGTGGGAGTGGCCGTGTTTGAAAACAAGATCTACGTGGTGGGCGGCTACTCGTGGAATAATCGCTGCATGGTAGAAATAGTTCAGAAGTACGACCCGGAGAAAGACGAATGGCAAAAAGTGTTTGACTTGCCTGAGTCGCTCGGTGGGATTCGGGCCTGCACGCTGACAGTTTTTCCCCCCGAGGACATGTCAGGCTCACCCTCCAGAGAATCCCCCCTCTCTGCACCTTGATGAGTAAAGACGTGGTGGGGTGGGGGTCCTACTGTTTTGCCCTACACCCCCCAGGAACCTGCTCTACAAACACATCTGATAGGACATCGTTTGCACTTACTTTTTGGAGAATTACCTGTACTGCATCCCCAAGTTTCCTGAGGTCCACACCCACTGCGGCTGTGCAGAAACTTCTTCCAACTGAAGAAACCAACATAACGTGGTTTGGCAACCTAATTACACCTTGTTGTTGCTCAATTTTTTTGACAGAATATACCTTGACTTGAAACTTTGCAAATCAACTTTTCTACCTGATGTCTTTGAGGTTTTCTTATGTCTCGTTTCCTCCGGTGATCTACCTTGAGACGCTGACTACCGTCTGACTTACTTCTAGTCTATGCCAGGTTAATGCAGGTGACCTAAGAGAGCAGCAGCCGGGACAACGGACGAGCTCTGTGAAAGGGATGGTTTTTAACTCAGGGGTTGGCCCAGGCCCCGTCTGCGTCTCTCACAGTTTCAGCGTTGCTATGAAGCTGTTAACAAAATGTTTTCTAAATTTAATAAACATGGTTTTGAAATTAATTCCAAATGTCGTCATTGAGTGAGAAAATCAGTGAAGCTTGAGGGCTGCATCTGTTATAATTTGTGACAAGTTTCTCCTGGAGCTCTCCACGTTTGCACCAACTTGGCTTCGCCATAGTTTTCCAGATAATTGGATCCCAGCCGTCGTAGATCCCAGTTCCTGACCTAAGTTCATGACGCGTGGTCATTAATCAGCGGGGAGACTGAGGTTGGCTTCTTTGACCTGCATTCATGAGCCTCTATGTAATGAATGAGCTGTGGAGGTGAGGCATAACCATTTCACGTAAGCAAGTTTGTTGGACTGTTACAAACAATGCAGCATTCAGAAAGCGCAAACATTAACTTTGGGGGTTTTTCTTTCTTTTTTTTTTTTTTTTTTTTTAACCTCTACTGTGCCTTTGGTCAAAGCTCAGGTCTGAGTGCTGATGTCAATCACGGAGACCCGTCAGCACAATGAACTTCTCTCCGGTGACGCCAGTATGCTGCACGTCCACCGCCGTCGCCTCTCCTCCCGTCATCGCAGCAGACGGCGGCGTCGCCCACAGTCTGCCCACCGGCACCTGGATGATTAAAGCCTTTACATGCAGCATATGGCGTCAGAGGCGTCTCTTTTTCTCAGTAACCAGACATAAAAGGTTTGTAACCATCAGGTGAGATCAGGCAGAAGATGTAAATCCTCATTATATTCCCATTGTTGCCAGTTAATGAGCTGTTGCAGCAGAGTGTCTGATTTTATACTTCAAAAACCGGTTCCTGTGTTTCTGAAGACTAGCTTGCGTAACACTTTTTTTTTTTTTTTTTATATAGATATTGTTCATTTGTTTTATTACACTTGTCTCGACATTCTCTCCCCCCCCAACACACATCTATTCATCTATTGAAGACGGTTTTCCTTCCCAGTCATTAAACTTCATGTTTCAGCTTAATTTGCTGGTCACTATTTTTGTATTTTTGGAAGAATCTGGACTGGATTTGAATTAAAAGAACATTTTAGTTTTCCTTATTTGAAAGTTTTTGTTTTACTCTTTAACTACATAAGATCCCTGTCCAATCGTCTTTGATCTATTGTAAAAGCGTTCCCAATGGTCTTTTAATTACGATTATGCCGTTTTTAGGCAAAATCCAAAAGACTGTCGTTTTGTAGGACGTAATTTCTGCAGAGTGGCAGTAGATGATTAAAAAAATTCACCTCTGAGCTGCCCTGACTTCTCTTTGTTTACGTACTCTCCCACTCACTTACAGCCCCTCACAATCCTAACCAAACATTAATGAAACAAAAATGTTGAGCAATATTGGAGCTATCCAGTCATACAGTTTTGAGCCAGATGCCAGAAGCGTGGATCTAGTTGTCTAAAGGTGGATGCATCAGAATGGAGCAGAGCTGGGAGCTTGTGGCCTGCTCCTAGTAGCTTCTACTTCACAGCATTTTTCTGTCTTTTCTTGATTCACAGCAATTTAAAGAAATATTCAGAAATGTAATTTTAATCATATTTTTTCTTTTTAGAAAAATGCCCCAAAAACATGTAAAAAAAGAAAGCAATCTTAATTGGAGTGGTTCTTTAACAAGTAGTTCCCCTAATTAAAAAAAAATGGACAAATTATCATTGTTTACTGGAAAATTCCTGCTATAAGGCTTTGAAATGAGATGTTTTCATTGCGTAAAGAGATTAACAAGGAAAGTTTCAAACTGGATCGACTGAGCATTAAAATAAAATATTTACTTTTTATTGGGCGTTTACTGCAAAACATCAGCAGATTTATTCAGTAAGCGCTTTTTAAAAAGAAAGTCAGGCTGCAGCTGGTAGGAAGTGAGTTGAGATAAAAACTCATTCCTCCCATGACATGATTAGGTTTTGCCAGTGTGTTTTTTTTTAAGGGAAAAACCTCCAGAGTACAACAGAAGAACTCATCTTTGTATTATTTATAGGCAAAGTCTTGTTTTTTTGTTGACAGAATATAGCGTGCTTAAAACTATCCAGGCTACAAAAATCTCTAGCAAAAAAGCTTCAGAGCTCCAAAAAACAGAAGTGGGACAAAACAAGATAATTATACATTTGTTACCATCTGCTTTGGCACAGTTCAAGGGAATAATAAAGTATTTTAGTTTTAAAATCTCCAATAAGCTTGTGAAAGACCCACTGCAATGAAAACCGTATTTTTACTGGGGGTTTTTTGTCGCATTTTTCTCATAATGAAAGACGTATTTAAAAGACATAAAGATTAAAACTGTGTTTGAGTATTTCTTTATTCAAATTGTGAAGAATCAGAAGCAAAAAACCTGCGGTTTGAAAAAGCTCAGGTATGTGACACAGCAGCTGACATGGGCGGTCCAAAGTCTCCCTCCTCCGCTTCAATTCTAAATCCTCCACTTGTAGACGACTAGAAAAAAAGTCTCAAAAACTTACAGCTGGATGGCTCCAATGTTGCTCGGTTTTTCTGCACCAGTAATGTTAGCTTGGACTTGTGAGGAGCTATAAGCTAGCTGGAGGGAGTGTAAAAAAAGGGATGCTGGGATATCAACTTAGGGTTACTTCCGCATCAACAGTCCTGCCCACAACCCAGAGGGCAATTTCTCATTTCTTCTGCTGCTCTGCAGAAAATTGATTTAAAAACTGTTCAGTTTTTTAAATTATTATTATTTTGGCTAAAAACAGCATAATCACAATTTAAAAGACAGAAAAAAATTGGCAACTGAAAAAAAAATAGTTGTAGTGGAACTTTAAGCAGCAGTGACCTCGTGTCTGCTTGGATTGAGCAGCTTGCAAGGATGTAGGCATATTCCAATACTTACTTTTAGCAAAACCTATTGAAATGAAAAAGTTGATTCAACTTGGATAGAAACTTTTTTTTTATTATTTTTTTTTTTTATAAATCTTACATCTGTTCTTTTTCTGTGTGGGTTACAGGTCAGTAGCAGTTCTGCACATTGTTTCAGATCAAAGGTTAAGCTCCTTCCTTATGCTTTGATTCCATCTTGGTTAGCGTGCAGGGTCAGTGCCAGAAAAGTATTCATCCTTTGGACATTCATGAGCAGTGGTGCCCCTGACAACAAAGACATGGAGAACTAGAGCAAAAAGAAATTGAAGGGCCTGCCCCTCGCCTTTACACTCACCACCTGAGTTCTTTAAATTCCCTCGATTTGTGTCGCAGATATGATAGTGGATCACAGCCCGACTGCTGACACGTTTTAGCTTCGAGGTGGGTCTCCAGACGACTCCTCCTCTCAGCTCATCGCATCCAGGAAGTGACCCAGTTTCTTCAGGCTGCTGGATGTTTACACACGCAGAACACTGACACCATTGTCAGTCAGCAAGCATATCTCTCAGCAGTGAGGAGCTGGAGGCTGGAACTGTAACCAAAGCTCCAACGTGTTCTCCCCGTTATGATGAAACGGTCTGCGGAGCATCACTGCTGTCCTCCAGCTGCACAGATATTGATCCTTCCTGTCTGGCAGACGGCCAACACATCCTGATGTTTTTACACTGGATACAGTTATTTTAGTGCAGAACCACAACACAGCTTCTATTATTTGGCTTTAAAGAAAAAAAAAACCTGCAGCTCTCCTCACCTTTTGTCATGAATATTCAGAGGAGGTCAGGTCCTGGCTGCCCTTGTGAGCTTACAATTCCCCATGGCTGTGTCCTGAATAATCTGCCCTGATTCGTCTCCTGCTTCACAGCTTTTTCCTGCTACAACAGATGCGGGAGACGGGAGATCTAATTAGGATTTGTTTTTGTTCAGCATCTGGTCATTCACCAGTCCTAGTTTTTAGGTGTCATGTCAATCTCTTTTAGACAGTATTCTTCCTTTTGGCCTGGAAACGGGACCCTACGCTAGACTGCATCTTGTGATTAATTAGTTCCCAGTTCGAAGCTGTCAAACTGTTCCAGCCGATGCTGATAAAGATGAGCCGACCTACCGTTTTAGAACTGTTTTTATTTTTTTTTTTTGGTGCGCAGCTGGAGTTTTCTTCCACCTTTTCATGAAAGTTTCCTCCCTTGTTCAAAGTGGATGGCAGACTTTACAGACAGGAAGCCTGTCAAAGGTGTGTATCTGCCTTCAATTCAATGCATGATGGGATATGCTTCGATGCCTCCCTGACAAGGAAAAGGAGAAGGGGAAAGAATATAAATTGAAAGTAAGGATGAAGAGAGCAATGCAGTCTGTACACTGCAAGGCCTCCAGCTGAGAAGAAATCCTGTCAGGCTGCTAAAAGACATTATGGAAAGTTGATTTTTAATTCATCCTAGTACTGCAGATTAGCCTCAAGTAGCCTCCTCATTTGAAGCAGTTGGTTGAGGGAGGGGCGTTGCAGGATTGGAGCAAATCAGCTGCTCTGGGAACACAGCTTGACCTTCTAGGATTAAACACAGCTTCACATCCCGGTTGGTTTCTTATTTTTAGAAAGAAATATGAAGCTGGACTCCAAACCCTTTACAAACTTGCCAAAGACAAGCCTAAAGAACAGCTGGTTTTGACCCGCAGCCAGCAAATTTGATTCAATAAAGGTGAAGGAAGAGTTTCAGTGAAAGCAAATCAAACCGCACACCTGAAAGACCTGATCTCAAATGCTATTAATCATTAAACAAGATGATACATTTAAAGGAAAAGTGCTGCAATGACTGTTCTAAAGAAGACTTTGGTTCAAACTGACTTCAGAGGAATTGCATAACTTATTAAAGTGTTTTCTATGTGGTTAAAAACAAAAAAAAACAAGTACAGATCAAATGAACCAAAAAAAAAAAGACAAATGCTGAATATCGGAGGAAGATCTCCTGTTATTTAAGAACTCTGAATTAAAGCAGAGGACCCCTTTGAAATAGTGGCTGCAAAAAAAAAGAAAAACCAAATATTTTTAAAAGGAAAAACCTCCCAAGGCCTGTGGTTGTGTGCTTGTTTTTCATCAATTTTTGCTCATCAGTAATGCTATGAAGATAAATTTGTAGTTTCAAAAAAAAAAAAAAAAAATTACTACAAAACCAGATCCATGAATCATTCAAATTTACCAGTAAAATATCCATTCATCCATGGTGAATGTAATACTCTGCAATAAAAACATTAGTATTGAGTCACTGAAAGAAGGCTTTTATTTTGTTACAGCCCTGGACATTCAAAAAAGTTAACCCTGTTAAGTCTGAGCCATTAAATAATTGACAGAAAATTCAAATTCTTTGAAATTTGAGCCTCTATCGGTCCCTCTGAACAAACAAAAAAATATTTTTTTATGTAGAAGTTTCAATTTGTATCATCTGATACATCAGGTCACACAGCTCAGAGGTATATTTTTTTCCTGAGCAAACAAGAACCCCAAAAAATACAAGAAATTTGTATTTCCATTACTCTTGTGGAGGGCTGACAGACTCGAGTATCAAATATGATGCCTTTGGCTATAAAGGGTTAAACTGTTGCCTCAAATTAAAAATTTGGGGCCAAAAATGATTATTTGGTGGTCACAAATGAGCATTTTGCACAAACAAATGAGTATTTTAGTATCTTTATTTCCTGCTGTTAATTTGTGCCCACATAATAAAGTCCCAGTAGTTATCATGCACCTTGTGCCTGTGTGATAATTGTTTTCTGCATTTGAACCATCCCCTGGGGGAGCGGTGAGCTGCAGACAAAGTCGTGTTATGACTCTGCCTGGATTTGAACCCACAACTTACCAGTCGCAGGCCGGACACTCTACCAGAGGGCCACTGGGCTGGTGACAGTAGCAATTTGTGCCCATAAAATGCTAATGAATTCACTCTTCTGGGTCTGTGGATTTGTTTGTTGTTCTCTGAAAAGTAATGTGAAGAATAGTACAAAAGCTCCAGCTTGAGTGAGAGTGGCAGCAGCGCTGACGCCAAACTGATTGATAAGCATCCTCTCCAGGCCCAGCTCGGTTTCAGCTCTGTCCTGTGTCATGCCAGGTTACCATGGTTACTCAAGCTCCTCAACCACAGAAGTGGATGGGGAGCTGTGATGATTCTTCTCCTGGCTTCCTTCATGAAATGCTCTTGTGGAGCCATTCAGGGAGATTTAGCAGAAGAGCTTTTAGTTTGTTTGATTTTAATTGAAGCAACAATTGACCTGTAGAATCTTGTTCAACTTGGGAGATTAAATACAGCTGATTACTACTCCAAAAGTTAATCATCTCTGGATCTGCTAACTTCCACTTGTTCAGATATGAGGTGCATGCTGGAGGCTGTTCGTCTCCACTGTAATCTTTGCAAGAATGACCTCTAGTGGTTTATGTGGAAACAAACTACTCTAAACCTGCTGGGAAAAAAAGGCACTTTCTGGTTTTTCCATTTATAATTTGCCAAGAAATCCCCCTTCCTCGAACACGCTCTGGTTCATTTACATAAAACCTAATTATCCATCCGGTAACATCGGCCCTGCACTTTCATCTTTTTATTTACAAGCTTGTGGAGTGAGGCAGTAGTAAACAGGACGAGGCGAGGGAAGACGGGGGATGTAAGCGAAGAGAAAAATATTTCTACAGCCACCCACCCACATTAGTGGAGCGCTACAGAGCTGAAGGCCATCGCACGACCCACAGTCCCCTCACTGTGAGCTGCCTGGAACGACCAGCCCTTCCTCACCTCTCTCTGTGAGGAAGGTATTCCTGATTGGCACCCTTCCTCTTTATTCCTTTTACTTCATAACATGCTAAATAAGCGGAAAGCTCTCTTAAATTGAAATAATGTCAGCATGTGCTCTTTCCCTGTGCAGCACTTGCATTAATGGCCACTAATGGATGTCTGACCTACTTTGAACGTTTTTTTTTCTGCCCGGTCAAAGCTCAGCCTGGCACCCAAAGTGGCCATTAGTGGACCCTACTGGACCCCACAATTAATCATTTATTTAGAGAAATAATACATTCCAGTGCCAAATTCAAATCCTCTTTTATTGCTAATTAGTGTGGACTCTTGAGTCATTGCATTACAATCAGACCAAACACATTAGCTCAATAAAAATTCAATCAGCAGTAGATGTGTTTACACAGAATAAAGTTATAAATCCAATTTTGTGGTGTATGTCAACAAATAATTCAAAGAATAGTTCTTGCCAGGTAGTGTAACTCGGAAAATAGAGGAATAACTAAAGAAATGTTTTAACCCAACAATAGGGATTTTAATTTATTCTTCTTATACTCTCCCTCCTTCTCTAGATCATAATAGTTAAAACATGTCCATACATTACTCTAAACTATAAAAATTCCATTTTTTTTCCTTTAATACTTGCATTCCCTGCGAAATGGAAATTATTCTTCTCAATAAAAACAAAACTTTCAGACCTTTGTGTAGTCAATAAAGGAACATGGAGTATATAAAACCAGGCAATTATAATATTTATATATGTATTTATATATAAAATCAGATATGAAGCCATTTTTGAACCAAAAGTGAAAGTTTTTAAACCTAAAAATGCAGATTTTAAAGAATAATTTGTGGAATATATGCTCTGAAATTGTTGATTTTTGGCATCATTTCTGTCCATTAAACATGGTCACCATGGGGGAAATATATATTTAATATATATATGATTTAAATATATTGAAATCAGTCGTGCATTTGTAAGTAAATTGCTTTATTCCAGATATTTTTCCCAGAAGTCTTTAAAAAATGTCAGAAAATGATCACAAAGTCTAGATAAACAATCCCATCTACCTTGTCTCTTTTCATGCATTCTCCTTGATTACACACTGACAGAATATTCCCTCAACAGAAACTAGAACTTTGTTGAATGATGCATTACTATCAGAAATGAGAAAAAAAGTTCACGTTCATGTCAGTGGTGCTCTATGGCACACAGCTGAAATGGATCAGGAAAATCAGATAATCCTGGAACTCTTTCAAGCTAAAAGCTCTACTTTTGCAAGTGACCAACAGAGGGCGATACAAGCAAACCAGTAGTGAGCCTAAAGCCAGAAAGCAAAACATAACCTCATCTAGACTTGTTGAAAATAAGGTGATGAAGAATGATTGTGAGAAAAGTCCTTAATGCACTTTAAAAATGCCTCACTCCCCTTCCAAAATGTTTCAACTGTTTTCCATGGCATTCGGAGTCATTTTTCTTCGTTAATCATCGCAAATGAACACTTGAGGGTAAAATCCTAAACTTCCCAAACAGAAAGCACGTCCTCTCAGGCTACATAAAGGCAGAATGCTGAGCTGACTCACTGCTGTATATGCAAGCTACCTGGAAATGAGGGGAAAAAAGCATGATTCAAGACATTGTTGTCATGCATCCCTGCTGCTGACCTCACTCAAGCATTTACTTGCAACCACCATGCATCTGACACTCATCTGCACTTCTAGCTGCTTCACTGAAGGGGTGGGAAAACAAAAAGGACTTGTTTCCACTTGCAGTCTTCCCATTTCATGTTTTTCTTTCTCATACTGATATGATTTCTGATGACTTTAGTTCCTGCCAACATCAGAATCTTACAGCTGACCTCTCACCCTGCCAAAGGGCTTGAAGTATAGTTCAAACACTAGAAAAACATATGTTTCCCTCAAATTCAAGAACCCTAGAGAGTCAATTCTCCTAATGACTCTCCGGAGCACCAAATGCCCAGAAGGAGAGCGGCATCCTCATATGATCTGCTGCAGATTCAAGAGCCTGTGTGCCAAAAGTCCATCAAATACGGTGTAGCTATAAATATGTTTACTGACATTTCCAGATCTTATAAAATCAAAAATTCTGTGAGAAAATGTGGAAAACCGAACAAAAACAAGAACTTGAGGTCACTTTCCTATCACTAAATCAATGCTGATTGCTTTAACCTGTAGTTCAAACCATTTTCATGCAGTCTGTGTTTTTCCTTGAAAACTTCTAAAAGAAAGCTCAGGCTCATCTTTGTTTATTACAAAAAACTAAAGCTTCTCGTGCACACAGACGGTTTGCAATCTTCCAAACGCCTCAAGTTCAAAACAAAAGAAAGCATTTTCACGCTCCTGAACTGCCTCAAAGCGCTCATAATGTTGCACTCTCCTGCAACATCACTTTGTTACAGCTGTATGAAAGGCTTTGCTTGAGGCTTGGATGGCAGCGATGAGCTCCAGACTCACATTTCAGAGGATAAGACTGTACTCCAGTGTCATCACAGGATATCTTTTCTTTATTAAACCAAAAGGAAAAAGATTTTAATGCAATAAATAAAATCAACTGAAAACACCAGACAAAAGTGGTTGAAAGTATGTTTCCCTTGCTTTGTCACAAATATCTTTAAATGTTTAAAAATGTTTTAAATTTTTAATGTCCTCTGGTCAAATGTTACATTTCTCCACTGCGTCTTCAGATTTTTGCTCTATTGAAAGTGAAACTTGTTACATCACATAGTTGAATGCGGACTCTTCCAATCGATCATAAATATCAGTCAAACGCAGTACAGTAAGAGATTCAGTGCGAGAAGCACACAAGATGGAAACGCCATTAAAAAGGCTGAAATTGAAATGAGAAAATGATAAAAAAATCCCAGTGAATAAATATGCTAGAAAGGACATATAAAAATCAGCCCCTCCAGTGTTTCCATACATCTGAGTCAAAGTGGACGGCACTAAATGCAATATTACTTCTGGATGAGATACAACTATTTTCTGATGTTTAACCCACAGGTAACCTTGAACATGAGGGCGTGCAAGCTTTTAAAGTGTGAACAAGTGACTCATTACATCAACACATGGGAAACATGTACGAAAAAACCAAAACGATTTCTCATTTTTGATCATTTTGCTTTTGTAAAACCCTCTGGTTTTACGCTGAAAACTGACTATTAGAGCCCATCTGACTTCCTTCTAAACTGCAGTAAAGCAGATGAGAAGCCTTTTCCTCATTCATCAGTTGAAACTAGAAATCAAAAAAATTCCAAATTAAATGATCAGTCTTTTCTAAATCAGCGGACTCCTAAAGCAGCAGAAATCCTTTTTTTTTATTTTAGAATAAGCCTTTTTTTAAATAAATTAAACAGGATCTTTCAGTGTTCTAATTGTTGAAGTGCTGAGCTTAAAAATGTCTTTACGTTTGTAAAGCTCAATCTAACACGATTACATTCAGATCAGCTTCAGATCTGAGGAGATGAAAAGAAATTCCTTGATTTTTTTTTATTTTTTTTTTAGCTTTTCATAGGAGTTATTTTGTGAATTGAATATATTTTTAAACTGAAACTGGAGTTTAAGCTAAAAGCCTTTATTGTGTCACGTTGCTTTCATTGGAAAGGCTTGTATGAAGCTGTGAAACAACTGAAGTAGATCTGAACTTGCTCCAGAAAGGAGCTCTACTGCAGATTCAGCCTAATTGAAGGAGGATTGAATCATATTAAGATTTCTGCAAACAAAAACACCACCCGTTGTCATGTCATCTGTGGGGAATTTTTCTCAATGACAGATTTGAATCTGAAAGTTTGGTTGAGATCATTTTTTTCTCATTAAACTCTCTTCTGTTAACAGTAAATATAATGCAAGTGAGATTTAGTTTCCTCTTTTCTGTGCTGAAACGTTCTCCCAGTTTCAGACCGAGCGCAGTCTCATCAAAGCAGCATCTTCAGGCGCTTTCAGCCTCAGCGAGGGACAGTTGTTTCCAGATTCCAGATGCCCTTCGGACAACTGTGTGCGTTTAAGTGGTACTGCTGGGAAAAAAAGAAGCTGGGAGCGCTGGAAAAACTGTGGCAGCAGGAATTAAAACATGACTGCAGGACCCTCAGATGAAAACTCAAATGTCAGGAAGAAAATATGACTATCCTCATCGTGGCTGGAAATTTTTTAACGGAAAATGGAAAGTTTATTCGGACTACCGCAGATCCACATCTGCTCAGATTTCTATTGTGTGACAGCTGGAAAAACTGACTGGAAACATCTTTTCTGCTTTAATAATTGAACTGGGACTAAAAAAATGTTTTATTCTTTATATTTTATATTTTTAAAGAAAGAAATTACCCAAATTCAATCACATTATTTTACAATCTGTCCTTTCAATACGCGACACAGCTCTCACAGAGAGCTTTACAGACATTTAGAAGTAGTCATATTATTGTAGCATTTACAAATCAATGTTTTAGAAATGGATTTATATGAAAATTGTGCTAAAAACACTGACAGATGAGGTAAAAAGCATAAATCTTGGATAAACTACATGCTACTGGGTTTTTAATGAAGTGTTCAATTATTGGTTTATTTAAACCTTAAAGTCGGTTCATTTTCAGACAGTATTCTATTCAGAAGATGTTCAGAAGTTCAGATTATTGAAACTCCTTTAAATACTTTTTTTTTTTTTTTAAATCCAGCAGTAATTGAAAAATGAGGGGTTAACACAAAGCGCTGAGGACTGGTCTCCTGTGGGGCCTCGTTATTTCAATATGCTAGAGTTCAGTGTCTGCCGTCTGTGCTGCTCATGGAAACGTGGGCCTCCCGTTTCTTCTGCCTCCTGCTCCTCCACAGCAGGACGGCCAGCAGGAGGAGCAGCAGGAAGCCCAGCCCGCCGCCAATGAGCCCCGCCGTCAGAGACAGGCTGCTGTCCGTAGGTTGGTACACCATGCAGGATCCCTGACTGTCCCCAGCATCATTCCTGGCCACCACACAGACTTCTGCTTTGCGGCTCAGCTCGTCCACCACGCCGCTCCTCTTGTCCTTTCCAAATTCCTGCTGCTCCTGTCCTCCAACTGTCACTATATAGGCTTTGACGTGGGAGTAAGGCGCACACCACCAAACCACCACCTCTGATCCGTTCCAAGATACTGTTTTGAGGCTGGGTGCATCTGGAACCTCGTCCTCCAGCGTGAACCCCGGACACAAGCAGCCGGTGGAATCTGACAGCTCATCACAGGAAGTTTGACCCTCGCGACAGGGATTGTAGTCGCACAGCTGTGACGGACCACTGTCTGTGGAATCGGGTACAAAAGGTGTGGCACTGTCCTCCTCAAAGTCGTGGTAATCCTCCGTGGTGAACCTGGACTGCTCCTCTATCTCTCCGGATGTTGTAGGCAGAGGACTGCATCTTCTGAGGAGAAGCAGGCCGGAGATTACGACAAGGAAGCGCAGATTTCTCATGGCAGATGTGGTCCTGGAGATCATTAGAGGGAACATTCCATCAGTTGGCTGGAAAACAGTTTTTATGACGAGACATGACAGTTCTGTGTAAAGACACTGGTTAGAGTGCCAAAAGAAAGACTTTCTGGATTGTTATTTTCTGCTGACTCTTCAATTTTTTAGATACAAAAAAAAAAGGTTCAAACCTGAATCTGCAAAAACAAATCGTTCCTCCAACCCAGAACTAAACATTGTGTGACCTTTTGTCCCGTTTGGCTTAACACTCAAGTCTGATTGCTGAATCATTTTATTAGAGTTCTGTATTTTTCTTTTTAGTTTGGAAGTTCTCAGCATTCCTGGTGGAGCTGAAAGCTCGAATCTCTGCAGAGAGTTCAGCTGGATGCGGTTACTAAGAAAATACCTCACTCTGAAACGAGACAAAAATGTCTGTGGATGTGAGATGAACAAGAAGCCCATTCAGAAAAATCTCCCTGTGCAGGAGCGTCTTTATTTCCACTCAAGCTGAACCTTCATTTTTTTCCCTTCACCACTTTAACTTCCCTCACATTCCCCAACTTAAACTCAGTAAATGATAAAAAAGCAACAACTATAACTTACTTGTTGCTGAAATTTGTGGATTAAAAAAAAGAAAATCCAGAGTTCTTCCCGTTGTGATTTCTTTCCTTTCTCCTTATTCCACTGTTTCTCCTCCATTTATACTGGTCTGCTCCTCCTTCTCCTCCCACACCATCTGCAGCAGCTCCACCTCTCTTCTCACTTAATGCTTTTGCAATGTGTCCGTGACTGAATGGCTGTGCATGAAAATCCCAGTCTGAGTGTGTGCTGTTAGTCAGACCGGCGTTATTTAACCCTGATGAGGTGAACTGCATGGATTCCGGGTGCAGCCTCTCACATCGGACGCATCATTCAGAGCGTGTCTCACTAGTTAATGAGCTCCTGTTCTCCTTTTGTTGGGTCAGGGAAACTTGAGCAGACTGGGAAACCACAGTGATTCATTTACACTCATTTATTTGTGACCCACCTGACTCAGTTCAACCTAAATATAGAAGATTTGTTAACATGAAGGCCCAAAATGAGACGGAATTACCGTGTCATAAAATTAAATCTTTATTTTTTTAATGCAAACTGTTGACCAACTCGTGAAAAGGCATTCTGAGTCTCTTTGTTTTAAAAAAAAAACTGAATTTAAAGGTTCAACAGGTCAAAGCCAAAGAAAATTAGTACAAGTCAGCTAGAGGACAATGCTTAATGCAGTTTTTTTTCTCCCTGTCTGAAAAGACAGTATTTGTAGATGTGTCAGGTTTGCAGGATGTTAGTTTAAGTCCATTGTTGCAGGTACAGTGTGAGGGAGGCTGAAGTCAAACAAAAATGCAATATTTTTAGCACTTCCTGTTCGGTGTCAAGAAGTCCGTGGGGTAAAGAGGCTTTTTTTTAAGAATGAGATTTTCTTTAGGTATTTTGCTAAAACTGGAATTTAAAATTGTTTTTGAATGCAAGGAAAAAAAGTTAATCAAACTGAAGTTCTTTCAGTGAAACATGATGGTGGGAGTGTAATGCTATAGGCTATTCAATGCACAGAGAGTTTGTTAATTTATGGGTGATGGTTTCAAAACAAGGTTTTACATCTTGAACATATCTACTAAAGGTTGCTACGAAACAACTAACAAGTCAATAATCTAAAAAACACTTTTTTGTAAAGGATGAAAAAATCGATAAATTCATGAGTAAAAGATCTGTGAAGTAAGCTGGACAGAGTTACTGTTTTGCTTGATGCACAAAAATCAGAGAGTTGGTGGTATGAAAAAGATGCATCTATCTGCATCCAGGGTCAATTTATAATCTAATATGCATTGTATTCAAGTACAGTGCTGTATATCACTGTGTATCTTTCTTTCTGGACCCATGCTACATTTGCTTTAACCCTCTCATCACAATTTCGTCAGCATTTATGGAGTGTGTGTGATCCAGGATGAGCAGATCAAATTGTATCTTGAAGTGATGCAAAATTCAAACAATTTGACTGATAGGTGATGTTTTGTAAAAGAACTTGCTGCGCTTCGTCATGAAGTTTTTCCGCAGCACTGTATCATGGGACAGCTTTATTGCTAAGAAATGACTTCAGCAGGAACACATTTTTGTGTTTACATAACGGACTTCTTTGCAAAGAGTCTTTGGCAGAACTAGATGTACTTTTGACATAAAATGATGCCAATCTAATGCCATGATCCCTTTCTTTAATGTAATAAAAATGTGACACATAATGGTAGGGATTATAAATATTTTTCCTCTCAAAAACAAGCAGAAATCAACAGCTTGTTCTTATTTAGAAGAAACGATTAAGTATCTGGAGTTTTATTTGACTCAATTTTTAGTGGTTACGAAACCTTCCTTAACCAATACAAAAGGTTTTGGGATAATTAACACCGGCTGTAATTGTGAGCAATGAAAATTTACAGCACACTTGATAGTAACTTTGGGCGTAGGGGCTTTAATTCTTTTCTTTTTGTACCAAAACTGTTGCAATTCAATCTGCTTTCCTTTTTTCCTGTTTCAGCTTCGTGCTGGACTTGAAGCACAGCCTGTGGTAAACAGGGAATGTGCTCATTGATAACTGTTTATCTACTCTGAGGGGCTGCATAAACAACAGGTCAATGCTCTGCATGCCCCTTCAACCCTGAAAACATCATTTTCCCCCTTAAATTACTGCTGCACTAAAAGGAACCGAGGAGCAAATTTACCCTGAAATTTGACTGTCAGGCTAACAATCCACCCTTTTTCTCTTTTCTTTGTCATAAGTTTTGTTGTTCAAACCATTGACTGTATAAAGAGAACTGGACTGAGTGACACCCCCCCCCCCCTCCTTGTGTCCCAAATAAAAAGTACCTGCTGGCTCCAAGAAGCCAAATTTCCCTTAGACTTCTATTGAGAAATAAACAACTATTATTCCGTCATATTTTTCTGGATAGCCATTCTTGCTCCTGTAACTTTTCTTTGGAGCAAAAAATAGGGCTAGGGCTTAGAATTTGCAACTGTCCAACGCTTTCCACGGTATTTAGCTATACGAAAGGAGTGCGAAATAAAATAATAATCTAATTCTTTTTGTGCTTTCAACTACTATAAATTGCTTATGTCATAAACTTCCATGGACTTCAGTCTTAAAACATAAATATGCTGGATAGATAATTTTTCTGTTTGATAATTTGTCAAAAAGTAACAAACTAATGGATTGTATCATAAATGTTTCTAACTATTGGATTACATTTATTTTATTGTAAAATGAAAGTATATTTTTTTAAGTTGCCATCAACAACTTGTTTATATTTTTTGCACATTCTTTTTTGAAGGAATTGACTGTGAAAACACTCGAATTATGTAGTACGTTGTATTATACATCACAAATGAACAAATTGTTATTGCACTTTTAAAAAAATACAATACAATTGGATGTTGTATCTGCTTTTTGATGATGTTATTAATCAATATTATATATGACTTCTTTTTGTCAAAATTGTTTGACTTCAATAAAAAAAAAAATCTTTAAATAAGTGAGTAGTAACATTAATTGTGGTTAATTGCGAATACTTTTTTCAGATTTGTGTGCCTGTAAGTCTGAGCTGAGGGATAATCGACCCGCACCGCCGGATGTTTGTAGACGTAATATTTACGCGACGGGCCTCCGCTGACGGAGATGGGTGAGTCTCCGTTGGTGGTTTTTGAAAATTAAAATCTTTTGATTGAAGTTGCGGAGCTTTGTTATTACAGACTCTCAGCTCGTTTGTCCCGCAAAACTGCGGGGAATACGGGAGCTCGCCTCTGACGTCAGGTCGAAACGTTTTGTGACCGTTGCGTCGCTCCAGCGGCTGTTGAGGTGAATGTAACCGCACTCGGCCTCCGATCCTTACAGAATCCGAGCCTCAGTCCGGTTTGCTGGGCCCGCTGTTAGCTTGTCGTAAATAAAATGACTTCCAGGCGGGTGGGCTTCGGCGCGGACTCCTCTCCCCGCAAACAGAGCATCGCCGACCGGGTCGAAGCGTGTTTCGACCGCAAAGCGGACAAATACCCGCAGAGCAGCGTGACGGTCACGTCGCTGAAATCCCGCCTGGCTCCGACCATTCAGACCGCCATGTCCGCCGCCGTGGACACGCTGCTGGGGGAGGTGGTCGTAGTGCTGAGCGAGACCCAACAGGAGCTGTTTCACAAGGAGCAGGAGAATGAGAGGCTGAAAGTGCGGCTGGAGGTGTCGGAGAGGGAGCTGAAGAGCTTACAGGAGTGTCTATGCAGCGCCCAGAAGCTGATCGATCAGCTCCAGGTGTCGTTCTCGGGACCTCAGTCTGTCAGCCAGTCCGTGTTCGCCCCTTCGCTGTCCTCCATGGCTGCCATGGCCCCAGGCTTGGACCGGGACCAACAGAACCCCAGGAACGTGAATGGGGCCGGTGTGGATTTGGGTCTGGGTGGCTCCGTGGAGGAATCTCTGCACGCGTTTGAGCACAGAGATGACTTCAAAATGTGTCAGCTGTCCATCCAGCCGGATGGTTCTGTCACCAACCACACTCTGGACTCGTTTGGATCTCCTCATCTGTGTCCCGACTCCAGCAGGCCAGGTAATAACAAACACTTTTTATTTATGTTTTACAACAGGCAGGGGCGGGCCTACCATTAGGCAAAGGTAGGCCTTCCAACACCTTGGGGCCCCTAACATGAATACTTAAATTGTTGATTGAATAAAAATGTATAAAATACATTTCACATCCATTATTATCTTGAATCATAACTGTGTCTTAAAAAAACCCAAATCACTGAAAGGACATAGTATTTCTCATGTGAAAGTGTTTCGTCCTCCCCCAGCCCTTCTGCAGCAATGGTATATTCCGTCAACACCAAGCTAGCAAGTCAAGAGACTTGAAACTTGTTGCCACACTTCCTAAAGCGCAGAAGGACAAAAGAGGAAAAAAGACAACAGAAATATGAGAAAATAGTCAATAGTCACCAGGATAAAGTCGTATAATTATGAGGATATTAATTTCACTAAAATATAGCCGTAAATTTCTTAGAATAATTTATAATAAGTTTTTAGTTGTAAAATTGTGATTAAAAAATAATAATTTACAAAGGGGCAAAATTTTACAAGAACAAATTTGTAAAATTGTGAGAAAAAAAGTCTAAATCTTACAAAGTCATACAATTATTAGGAAAAAGCCACAATTTCATGACAATGAATATGTAAAATAATGAGAGAAACAGAATATATACAAGAATAAAGTTTTTGAAAAATTGGAGGGAAAAATTGAAGTTTTACAAGAATTACTTACCAATATCAGAGAAAGTTGTAACTTTACAAGGAAATGTTTTTTTTCCAAGCGTCTGAAATTTTTTCCATGTAAAATTACAACTTTTTGAGTCATAATTTTAAAATTGTGTTTGTGTGAAATGTTGACTTTTTTTTCTTCATTTTATGACTTTATTCTCATATATTTATTTATTTGTTTTCTTTCATAGTGGCCCTTATGCTACATCGTAAGACAAGCAGGGCAGTGCAGAAAATGTTGTCAATTTTTATATTTTCTATCTAATTGACGCCACTCCATAGTAAACTGTTTTGTTTCATGATTCAGGCATTTTTTTCTTTTTTATGTTTATTTTTTTGCCTTCTTTACAAAAACCTGACTGAAATAATGAAAACAACTAACACTGGCAACAAATAAACGATGCTTTCCTGTATTCCATTGGTTCTACAGAGAGGCAGCCACAAGGACCAGGAGGACCCCCTCGATTTGAGATCAAGGAGGAGCAGGGCCCGTCTCCTGTTCAGCCCAGCAAAAAGGAAGCTGGAGTTTCCAGTGATGGCAGAGATGTGGAAAGGTCATCACTGACCATGGGCGACATAAATTATACTCAGGTTGGAGCCACTCACCCACTGCGTCACCAGAGAGCTGTGCGAGAATGTGGAAGTTCCTTACAGCAGGGCAGAGCTGATGGACTGCAGAAACCTCTACCCAGGACTTCTGTAAGCGGGAGCTCGCCAGGCAGAGCGGACTCTGCAGGCCCATCAGCTCCCGACACTGCAGGGGAGCCGCCTGGAGATCGTCCCCACCACTGTTTGGAGTGCGGAAAGACCTTCCGTCTGATTTCCAGCCTGAAGAAGCACATCCGCATCCACACCGGAGAGAAGCCCTACCCGTGCTCAGTCTGTGGCCGCCGCTTCCGCGAATCGGGGGCGCTGAAAACGCACCTGCGCATACACACAGGAGAGAAGCCGTACTCCTGTTCCGAGTGCGGGAACTGCTTCCGGCACCTGGACGGCCTGCGCAAGCACCGGCGCACGCACACAGGCGAGAAGCCCTACGTCTGCGCCATCTGTGGGAAGCGCCTGAGCCGCCTGCAGCACCTGAAACACCACCAGCTCATCCACACCGGGGAGAGACCCTGCTGCTGCCCCTTCTGCAACCGCACCTTCAAGGAACCCGCTGCGCTCAGGAAGCACATCCGGACGCACCGGGAGGAGGGAGGCCACATGGGAGTCGCACCCATGGAGGAAACGGACCCGGACGCCCTGGATGACATCAACAACCTCCATCCTGCTGCTCCGTCTCCTCAGATGAGGTTTGGAGAGTGGGGCGCCACTGAGGATGACGGCCCGGTTGTGGACTGTGTATGAGCACTGATCAAAGGGGGGGGGGGGCACTCCTGTCCATCATGTGAAAGGAGGCTTTTATATAAAATGTTTGGATGTTCTTCTGACAGCTTCTTTCTTCCGTCACAAATCTGATTGCAAGTACAGTTGTGTAAAAACAAAAGTCCGTCTTTCTACAGTTTTATGTTCCAGGACTGTTTTTTTTACCCCAAAAAAAGTGAAGTGAAATGCAGACAATAACTTCAGAATCCACTTGTCCTGCTAATACAGGCATGAAGAGGATGAAAAGCATCTTGTTAGCTCCTCTCCAAGGAAGTTTACAGAATTGTTTCTAATAAAGAGTTACTTTTATTTAAATAAAACTAACTTATTAAATTCAATGGTAAGCACGGTGGCGGAAGTGTCATGATTTGGTTGTAAACTCCTGTTATATCAGAGTACTCTCTGGTCAAATGTCAGGCTGACGTTCTTCCACCACAAAACCAAACCTACAAAAACATGACAAAAAAAAGGTTTTGCATGGATATAAATACTAATGCTTTGGTTAAGGCTTGTTCCAATGAGTCTTTACAAAAAATATTTTAAAAAGAATAGATAATATCCTTGAAAAAAATTACACTTTGTCTGCTTTTTCTTTTACTTTTCATTCTGCAGATAAACACAAATTTTTCACATTTACCTCGTGTTAATGCCCTTTAGAAAAAAATGGGTTTTATCTCCTCATAAACAAACATTTGAACCGCTTTTTAACAGCAAATCTTTTGCTCTTTGTGAATCGTTAAGCAGCAGCGTTTTGAGAGTAAATGGAGTAGGAATAAAAAGTGCCTTTACTCACAGTTTTAAGGTCATAGCTGCTTGGCTTCTCGTTAGTCATGGAAATGTTCTTTTCAATGCCGGTGTTTTCATTTTTGCTCGACTGGAGGAAGAGGATGAAAGTCTGGCTCATGCTTCAACGAAAGAGCTGAGTCACACACCTAATGTCTGCTGATTTTAATTAAGTTGTGTCCAAGTTTCACTAGCATTAAAAGTGAGTTTTGTTATTATTGTGTTTGCAGGAAGCAATTTCAAAAAAGGATTGTTTCTTTTTCCATGTTTCTCATAATTTACATATTGCAGCTCTTTAGTTGTGATAATGCTAGGTTAGTTCAAACACTTTTTAAATGAAGATTCTGAAATAGATTCGAGGATTATGTGGCAGGGTTTTCTCTTTTTTTATATCCTCTGGGAAAACATTTAACTGTGACTTTCTGACCTTAAAAAAAGTGGAAAAAAACAAATTTGGAGACCTGGGCTCTGTTCAAATACAATCACCAGTGCATATCATATAATTTCCCAGAAGTCTTTGCAAAAAAAATCATTTGAACAATTTGTCATTTAGAAAACAGTTATTTCAATAATTATTTTATGTAATTACACAAGTTGTCGTCATCAGAACACAGTGGATTCTCAAATCCTTTTTGTAAAATGTTCATATTTATTAGGTTTTTATTTTAACAAATGGGTGATGTCAAATTTGGCCTTTTAAAAAAATAAGTAGTGAGCATGTGTTGAAATTGCATTAAAATCAATCGCATTGTGGTGTAGGATCCACCAAAAGTGATCTTTCTTTTTAAAAAACATTACTTTAAAAAATCTGTTGTTTTGCACTAGCTGCAGTTCACTTTTTTTACCAACTTAATTTTAAAAATAGTCATAAATCCCGCACTACACTTTGGGGTCAAACCATTCTTTCAGGTATCCAGGAGCATCTGCTTTTGAAAGGTTTATTTAGAAACACAATGAAGTCACTAAATAAATCTTCATTTGTCTTCATGAAGCAAAAGTCAGCAGTTCTGCTCAGACTTTGTTCTTCCTCCCTGCAGAGCCCTCATCACAGTCTCACAATAAGCCTCAGACTTCTGTCAGTAAAGATCAGTCAAACTCGTCCTCCTCCCAAGTGTTTTTCTGTTTTAAAGTGTTAACTGTTGTTTTTTTTTTATTCTTTTACAGAACAAATGTGTTGATGAAGAAACTATTTGCTGGAAACCATGAGTGCATGCTTGTACCCCCTTTTTATGTAAATAAGAATGTAGTTTTAGTCTTTTTTTTGCAGGGGGTTTAAGAAGGTCCTGCAGCAGTGACTTTGGAATGTGCTTTAAAAACTTTCTGTGTAAATAAACTGGAAAAGAGCCGGCCGATCTGAACTGCCTGCTGCTCTGAAGTCTCCTGTATACCTGCTGTAATTATGAGCCTCATCGCTGAAACACTGTGTTTCATCAGGCATTGTTCTGTTGTCCCTGTATGTTTAGAATGTGAACTTCTAGAATAGTCTTTGCTCCTGATTATCATATTTATGACTTTTTAAAAAAAAATTTCCATCCATTTCTAAATATAACTCTGCATGTATGTTCACACTAAAGTACTCTTTTTATCTGTGTGAAAGAATCATTTTTAATGCTTTACTCTGGAAAACATACACATTTACTGTCGCTATATTAAAGGGCATTGTTTATACTTTGTCTTTGAATCTTTTTTTTTTTTTTTTACTGAAGGAGAATGTTGCCAAACTGTATTTGTAGGTGTCCTCGTTTTGCCTGAACACAAACCCCAAATCAAAACACTGCTAAACACCAGATGAGATTTAAGGGTTTGAACTGTCACGTGTGCCACAGTAGATGACGGAGAACAGAAAACTGAATTCAAAATTGTGGAGGAATTTGCCTTGAAATGACACACCTCCTCCTGGTGGTGGTGCTAAAGGATCACAAATGTTTCTCTGTATGACATGAGGGCTCACAATTAATACTAAAAAGAGCAGGTTTTAAATTCTACATCATGAAGGATGGGTGCATGGAAGTGCTTTTAGGTCAATGCATCATTCATTAGAAAAAGTAAATAACTTGCATTAATTGGTGATCAATAATGTCATCCATAGTCATATATATACAAATTATAAATTAAAAAGTGTATTAATTGGTCAATAATTTACAAAAAATAAATAAAAAGTGCAGGATTTGATCAATAATGTACAAATAATAAACTAAAAAGTGCAGGATTTGATCAATAATGTACAAATAATAAACTAAAAAGTGCATTAGTTTGTGATCAATAATGTCATCCATAGTCACATATATACAAATTATAAATTAAAAAGTGTATTAATTGGTCAATAATTTACAAAAAATACATAAAAAGTGCAGGATTTGATCAATAATGTATAAATAATAAACTAAAAAGTTTATTAGTTGGTGATTAATTTACAAATCATATGTAAAAGGTGTAACATATTGTCATTTAAGAACAAGAAATAACTATTTGATATAAAACTACTAAAAAGTGCATTAGTCATAAAAAACAAAAAGTTACACGTAGAAAGTTGTGCTAAAATTCTGCAAACATGCAGTTTTTAATGTTTGCAAAGTCAAAGTTACAAAAACCCTGATCCAACATGGTATAACAATTTCAGAGAATCAAGTTTCATAAATGTGAAGACGTGTAGTTGGCAGTTTTCCCCAAACCAGACAAAGCTTCTGCTTCTGCTTCTGCTTGAGGACGTCATTGCTCATGTAGAGAACGGAGTGAAATATGAAGAGCAGAAAACAGTTCTTTTATCATCAAAGATGCAGAAAACTGTAAATGCCTCCATTCCCACCACCGAACACAGAAAATTCAGCCTTGATAATGAGTACTTTTCTGCCATTTCAGCTCCATGTTAACCTGCCAGTAAAATGACAAACGAGTCATTCTTTTCCTCAAACTCTACTTATTATTGTAAAGAATAAACGAGTAAAGAAAATCCCTAAAAGCTGACAGGATATCATGAAGAGAGAATCACGTTCTCTGGTCGCTCTTGTTTTTGCAGAGGAAAGGGGAGACCTGCAGAAACGAGGGATGCATGGCTTACTCACAGAACATCTGGTCTTCAACTTTGGCACCAGGAAAAACTGAGTGTAATTATTTGTGTCCAGGCCTTCCTGCTGCACCTTATCAGCTTTAATTTAAACAAAGGGATTTGATTTTGTTTTTTGGTAAGTTTTCCATGTGCATTACTTTGTGTTTTCTTTCATTACTAATGCTGATTTGCAGCATTTTCAGACAGGATATAATTACATTGTACTAATAAATAGTCTGGATGGCTCTGATGTGACCCACAGCATGTTTACATTGTGTGTGTACATGTGCGTGTGTGCAGCCAACAGGCAGCGTGTGAAGTGCAGGCCCATGTGGTCATTTCCTCAACGACTGAAAGCAAATAGCTTCTGCAGAGGAATTCACTCAGCTCCTTCTCTTGATCGCCCTCCCTCGACCCCGTGACCTCTCGCACCGACCCCTGCCAACCCTCCACCAATGCGCCACCGCGTTTTTGTTTCGGTTGAAACCGAACGGTATTGTTTGAATGAAGGGGAAAGAGCTGTGTAAATGCGTTTAAAAATAGCTCGTGAAATATTGCTGTGTTTCAAACTAGCACCCACCCCCCACCCCCACCCGATTGGGAACTTGAAGTAAACCAGGAAGTATTTACAGCTGCAGTTCCTCAAACCACTGCTGTTGTTTGGGTTCAAAAGGGAGAATTTTTCCATTGAGACTATAAATTGTAAACTTGATCTAGTGGTCTTCTAATTACGATGACGCCATTTTTTAGTGTTTCTAAAGCATAGTTTCTACTGAGAGGCAGGAGTTCATCAGAAATTCACCTCTGAGTTGTGGACTGGACTGTTGGCGCGGAGTAAGCCTACTTTCATTTCCCATCATCCATCTGTTTACACATTCTCCCGCTAGCTTCCAGCCCTTCACAACCCCAACCTAACAATGTCGTTGCAACAACAGCGGTACAGTTTTGAGCCAGATGCCCGCTCAAACAAGAGAAAAACGAACAAACATGGATCCATTTGTCTACAATTGGATGCATAGATTGGAGCGGAGCAGGGAGCTTGTAGCTTCTGAAGCAGCTTCTATGTCACAGCTACAAGTTTTTTGAAACAGAATTTTTAAAAATCTGTTCCCAATTCAAAATTTCAATAAAGAAATACTTAGAAATGATTTGTGGTAATTACAAATGTATAAATTAAAATAAAACCTGTCCATAACTTTCTTTAAATATGTCCTCCAACATTATAAAAAGCTACAAGAAAATGCTAAAAAAACACAATTTACAATTTAAAAAAGATTGGATAAAGTAAACTAAACTTAAATCAGTTGAAAAACTTCATTTATGTTTCATTAGAGTCAAATTTGACATTTTATGTCAGGAGGGGGGTTTTACTTGTAACCTTTGCTCTCAGTGTGGCAGCATTAATGTTATTCATACATATCTTACTTACACTTTTTCTAGGTTAAACCTAACACTCGTTTTTTACTATTAGGTTAATAGAGTTAAAGCATGTGACCTGTTGTTGCTTAAGTTGAAGTTGGAAAAAATACTTTTAAAATGTTTTGACTAAATTTCTGAGATAAGTTATATTTAAAGGATTAAATTCTGATTTGTTGGGAGTCACAATAAAGCTCCCAAGTAATCTCCAAGCACTTTAAAAAAAATACGTGTTTTAGTGTTCAGCTTCTAGTAGCACAGATCGTTTCCAAATTGGGTCTAAAGGTTTTTTCTAACTATGAAACAACGTGGTACTGCTTTTTAAGCAGTGTTTTATTGTTCAAAACCACATTGCAATAAAAAAGAAGGTTTAGAAGAAACAAGCTCATGACGCCATGCTGAGGTTCACCCATGGTAGTAAAAAAAATATTTTTAGTTTTAAGACAAAGATTCTATGAACAGAACAGTCTCTGAATAGAAGTTAAGCAAAGTGATAAATCAACTGGACGAGACAATAAAAGCCCCATAGAAATGTGCAGACAATGAAAGGAAAACAGAAGTAAAGTGGAGATAATATTATGAAAAATTACAATTAGAAACATCAAAGAAAATAAAAGCAATTAAAGAAAAATATCAATCACTGTTTTTTTTTAAAAAGCACAATAAAATAGAAAGCAAAAGATTAAAATTACTATTCACCAACACTAAATTAAAAGAGTAACACAAAAGATGAAGGAGAAATAAATAGAAATTCACTGAGAGCGTCGTTATATGATCTTGATAAAAACTGTGTTTTTAATTTGTTCTTGTGATGGAGGACATTTGTTAAGTAAATTGAGCTTAAAATTTCTGAGTATTTCTTTTTAAACCATACTTAATCATGAGCAGAAGAAAAATAGTTGGTAGTCCACAAGCTTCCTGCTCTGCTCCATTCTGATGCGTCCCCTTCCAGACAAATAGATCCATGTTTGTTTTCTCATCTGTGCCAGCATGTGGCTCAAAACTCTACGACTAGCTTGACTAGCTTCAAACTTCTTTGCCATTATTGTTGCACCGGTAATGTTAGGAGCTGTGTGCATGTAAACAGAGAACTCTCAGCAACAGGAAGGAGACTTGTGGGCAGGCTAGGTTACTCCATGCCAACGATCAGGTCCACAACACAGAGGCAACATTTCTAATGAGCTACTATGTTTTAGAAAACAACAGCTTTTTTTTTCTTTTTGCTAAAACCGACAGTCATAATTAAAAGATCCATGGGAACTTTTATTTAAAAGATCAAAAGATAAACAAAGTTGGTCTTTAATCTCAAGATCTGTTCATAAGACTGAAGAACAGTTTAATTTTTGAGTGGATCGAAACAGAAACATTTGAAATCATTTTTTGTAAAGTTAAAACTCTCCAGAAGCTGAGCAAAGTTTGACATTTCATTTCAATCAATCCACCAAATCCAAAAAGGGTAAATGTGCGTACAGAAAAGCTTTAGCGTGATTTGTTGAGCGGGGAGAAAGGGGCCCCTCTGGGGCATGCTCCTCGGCCCCTGCTCCCTTAGCTCCGCTCCTGCGCCGCCCGGCTGGCATGCAGCCAGCTCCTCCAAAGAGGGCTGGCTCTCACCTCTCCTCCTCTCCTCCCTTCTTTCTCTCTCAAAGCCACAACAGTCTCTCTGCGGCAGCAGGCGAGAAAAGGGAAGAGAAAAGGGACTAAAATTACTCCAGGAAAGTTTTAGGAGTGGGAGCGGACAAACTTCCAGGATGAATAAGGAGGCGCTTGCTCAGATGGATTACTGGAGGACGCAGGGAAAGTGATTTTTTCGTAAACAGAAAGTGGTGGCAGTTGTTCTTTTTTTCTTCTTCTTCTTCTTCCTCCACCGTATGAAGGATTTCCACCGGTGAACAAAGCAGGCGCCTCTGAGCCGGAGCGCAACCCCGGAGCCTGAGCTTTCATGCGCTCGGATCTCTGCGGCAGACAGTGAAGGATGCCAGGATGTCCTCCCTGATCCCTCGTCTGCTTGTCATCTGGCTGAGCGTGCACAGGCTGGTGTGGTGCGCGGAGCGCCCCTCTGCGCGCGAGCGCATCAAGGTGGTCATCGCGCCGCTCATCTGCAAGCGGATCTGCCTGAAGGGCCAGTGCCACGACACGTGCGAGCAGGGCAACAACACCACGCTGATCGCGGAGAACGGCCAGGGCGCAGACACGCTGATCGGACAGGGCTTCAGGGTCGGTGAGTGACAGGACAAGAATAGGCCCCTGCTGACCCCTGTTGTTCACAGGCTTCAGAGGGGCCCGCAGGCTCTGCTCATAAAAGAACTCTTTGTGGACAATAAAATCTCCAACTACAACACAGGGACTCTATAAAGTCCCTAATTAGACTAAATGATAAACAGAGCATGCCCAGATTTGATGTTACTAATAGAAAGGAATGGAAAAGGGGTTATGTGCACAAAGCAGTGAGCAGATTGCTTTCCTTATAGTTTTTAAACCAAACTTTAACTTTTAAAAAGTCTCAAAGTCAAAAACAGTAGATAGTACAGTGTAATGAAAGAAAAAAAAAGATTTTAAAATAGAAGTAATATTAGTACTTGTATACTTTTTCCAGAATAGTTAAAAAAAAAAAGCAATTTTTGATGAAAAAGCAGGTGTTGATTTCTGATCTCAGTTTCATATGCGGATGAACTTCTAAATCCATGTAGCTTCCTCAAGTTATTTCTAATGTTCATTTACAAAAACCTGTGGATCTTAGAATCAGGAAAATATGCACGAAAAAGCTACTTAAAACCATGACAAAAATGAAGCCAGCAAAATGAAAAGCTTGTTTTTCAATAATAGCAAAGAACTGTTTTTCAAAGATTTTTGGAAAGTTAATTGAGGACCATAAATAGTTTATTATTAGCATACATCTAGAGCTTTTGTGCACCAACACAAGAGGAAAGTGACCACAAGAAGATATCTGTTGCAACATTTGAATCCAGAGAATGTTAAAACGTTTCTACTAAGAAAGATTATTTCTATGTGGAAAAAATGACAAAAAAGGTCAGTTTTTCTAAATAAAAAGGTTCATACTTTCTGTCATATTCATGTCTCACAGTTGAGGCTTTAAAACCGGCATCTGAAATCCCACACTGCATGTGTTCCATCCACAGAAGAGGCTGAAGGAGAGACTTTTGCCTTTAAAGCCCGACGCTGTGGTTGTTTACAAAAGCGGGAAGATCGTTCGTCATCATTCTATAATCATATGTGAAGCAAACTGTCAAATATGTGAAGCAAAGTGAGACCAGTCAAAGCAAAAAAGGCATTTTTATGAAAGATGTGCTCTAAAAACAACTTAATTAAGCAGTTTGTAACAGAAATTGCTATCATTTGATAGACTGATTAGGTTTTCAGTAGGGATTTGTTTTAAGCTCTATTGAGATAAAACTTTTTTTAAATAAATTTTTTTAGACATAAATCCACTGCCGTTACAAGATTTTGTTGTTTTTACTCATCCTCACATACATAAAACACTTTCGCAGACCATCAAGCCATCCTTTATGTTATTTCTGTGAAAACTTGTTATTTTTCTGTCTCAGGTTTTTTACTACAAACTTAGGAAGACTCCACAGGCTGGAATTCTGTTCTGCTCATAAATACCTGTTTTTGTCTGCCCACCGTTGGGCAGAAAAAAAGTCTCCCTAAAGTTGCACATTAGTTAGTCAGACCTGGCTCATTACAAATGTTCCGTTAGGATCTGACTCGGGGGTCTGGATAGGTTTTTGGTTTGTGCGTCGTATCAGATCGGTTGCGGTAAGACTGGAGCCTTGCAGTCTACGACAATCTCTAGGCCCAAAATGGTTTTCTCTGGACTCTTTGTATGACTCACAGGAGAGAAAAACATCTGTAGTAAGAACAAGAAAAAAAAATTCAGCAAAATTCATGTTTTTTCAATGCTTTGTCTTTTTTGTCCAGGTAATTTATACTGGCTCTGTTTTGTTCAGGAGTTATAATCCAACGCTTCTTTTTCAAGAAGTGCAGTAACTGTTATTTGAGAAGATGATCAAACACAAGCTTTATGTGCTTGCGCAAATTTGCTCCAGATTTACCTTCATTCCATTTGAAAACATCTCGTTCAATCATCAAACTTACCGTGACTTCACCCAAAAAAGTCTTGATCAAAAAAACCTGACCCAGTGAAGAAAAAAGATCAATCCCGGATATAATCCAGTTTATCTTGTAAGTAATCGGTGCTCCAGATTCCATTTTTCCCCTCTTTTTTTCCCCCTTCATTCCTATTTGCTGCTTCACAGTTTGGAGCTTCCATGTCAAATAATTCAAGAGTGACACATAAGATTCCTGGGATACTTCACACATTCAGTCAGAACCCACCAGGCATCACCTGTGTCCACTTTTTCACAGAGAATCTGAAAAAGAGAAGACAAGGTTTGACTTCAGTTCAAGCAAGAGGTGCGTGTTGTTCCTTTGTGTGCCCTGGAATGTGCTTCGGATAAGTGGAAATTTCTCTCTTCCATGTTAAAACAGACATGGTTTTGAGGGAGACAATAAAACATGTTTCCATATTTGAGAAGTTATGATGTCAACAGAGTTAGAGCAGAAACATTTGCTCAGTAAAAGATCTTTGCTGGTTGTTCGTTGATGTGTCAAGAGAGACTGGTCCAGATGTAGGCTGATAGCCATTAAACGCTCAGCTATAGGTGTCATCTGGCTGCAGAATTTCAGCCAACAAAGCATAGCTCTTCTTAGCAGATATTTGTGGATAATTCACAGATTTTCCACCTTTTTTTTCCCCCAAACAAAAATGCATTAAAAAGAGGGTTGAGAACATTAGTACGGTTTAAACAGATGGAGAACACATTAGTTTGTGCTTCCAGTAAGACGTGCTTTAAATTTTTTCTCAGTACAAACTGTAGGAAATCATGAAAAAAAAGTTTTTTTGTGTCGAGCAGTAAAAGCTCAGGGGTTTTATGTTGAGGTGTGGCTCTGTGACGTTGGTCATCCCTGCCTGTTAAAACATCACAGTAGATGCTGGTTGATTTTTGCGAGCTGCTGAAGCTAAATACTCTGAAAAGTCATTGTCCTCTTAGGATAAAGCTGATAGTTTGTTTGATCAAAACTAGTTTACATTCTCTGAGTCACACTCTCCGAGACACCAGACAGCAGTGGATGCAGTTTATTTGATCACAAACCGATATTCAGCTGTGAAGAGTTTAGTTTGTGCTACTCTACAGTGGTCTGCTTATAAAACAACAGTCCTAGGACAACTGGATTTTAAAACATACTTTGTTTTGATAGAGTTACTTAGACTTTAAAACAAATAAATGAACTTGGGCAGGGAAATTTTTCCACCTGAAACCATAGAAGAAATCCAACATTAACTTTTTTTGTGCATTCACCAACCCACCTCTATGTGTTTTCAAGCATGGAGACCAGAAGAAATAAGATATCAGAGTTCAAGAGCTTACCTGATTAAAGTACTTTTAGCCTAAATTAATTCATTGACCTCAACAAAACTGTATAGGTGCTGCCATGGTGCACAGGTAGAGTGGTTAACCTATGATCAGAAAGTCGCCTAGCCTTTTGGCAGAATTAATAGTTTTTTATATATAAGCACACTGAACTATGAGGCACATTAAGTGAGACAAAAGTCCGTCAGTCAGTCCGACTTTATTAATTGTGTTCACAATAATTCTGTAACTTCATTGTAATACACTACACCTATGCAACATTAGGAGCATTAGCCACATTAGCATATTTAAAACACCAGTAACTCCCATCCTTGTTTGCAATACATAAAAAACTGGTTTGGAACTCGTTAAAAAAAACAAATAACTGATATTTTGACAGTCTGCTGTGTAACTTTTAAAATCGTTCAACATCAATGAGCACAACCAGAAATAATACGTATATAAGGGGGTCAGGATTATAATGCACACTGTCGTTATAAAGCTTGTATGTGGGTCTTATTGTGCGTAAAATATCATACATTCAGGTTGTAAATGCCATCTCCTATACTCTACATCTCTTCCAGACTATGTGAATTCCTATTCAAAGTATTTGGAGCCTAAATGAAGGTGGAGAAGTGCCACATAAGTTTACAGCCTTCATCTAGATAAGAAAATGCGTCCGATTGTTTCCAGGAAGTCCGTGTGTCGTTTGCTCTGCACCTTGACGAAAGTGCAGAATCCATGCAGGAAAGATTGATTGGCATAAACTTTTTTAAGGACTCTAGAGGAATGGGGATATTTGTTTTTTTTTAAGGAAAAAGAATGTTAAACTGGGTGCTTTTATTTTATTTAGGTGATTTTGTCTTCATTAGACAGAGCAGATAAATACTCAGAGGAATAAGGGGATAATTGCTGGTAGATTTTCTCCACAAATTGTCTAGCAGCTATGGTTGTTCTAAATCAAGTAACTTTTCAACAACAATTTCTTCTAGTCTATTTTTTCTTGCTGGTGCTTTCAAAGAAGCATCCCATATATCAGGCTCACTGCCTGCAGCTGCTCAACTCCCAGACCGCCCTGGCAGCCTCGCCTCCTCTGTCCATCTCTGCAACATCTCTTGATCCAGATTTCTAAGCTGCCCGGATCCTGCCTGTCTCAGAACACGGGCCTCGTGTTGCACAGGAAGCGGCGTTATCATATCCCAGCCCAGGCTTGTCTGCTTCTAAATTGGGCATCATGACAAGTCATATTTTAGGATTTCCCACGTGGTTTTGTATTTGGAGCAACGTGACATTTGTAGCCCTGTGGTTTGTTTTGGTTTTTCCCTGGCACAGGTCAGAGGTCCATGAAAGCCTAAGAATGAAGAGAAGTCAGTTAAATGCTGAACGCTAGTTTGGTTCTGCTTTTGCTCTAGACGGTGAGTTTACTTTAATGTTAAAGATCACTACTTTGCTGCCCAAACTCGTATTTTACTCATGCCAAAGGTTGGAGAAGGCAGTCCATCACTGGCTAACAAAAACCCAAAGAGCTGCAAATGTTTGGCCACAGGTTGGACAGAAGTTGGAGCGGAAGCTCGGCACGTTTCCAATGCTCACACCCTATCATGGATTCTTCATTTGCAGCTTTTTAAAGTGAAGGCTCTCACCTGAGGCCGAGTGTGCCTGGTGTGGGCCTGCAGCCCGATCAACTCTTGTCGAGGCTGAATTTTAACAAGCATGGGTGCACATTTTGTCACCTCTCTGTCTATTTCTGCTTGTGAGAAAAGCCCCACATGAGGTTATTTGTGGACATGTAGTGTCCAAACTCATTTTCTTCTTCACAGTGAAACATTTGCCACCCAAAGATGCACAAAATGCACATTCATCCCCCTCTGGTTTTACTTTTGTTGGTGTTGCAACACATTGCTTAGTCAGGGTCTAAGTCCACATAATCTCAGCAGGAGTTTCCCCTGAAATTAACCTCTTGCATGTCACCCGTTTCTCCAAAAGCAACCTTTCAGTAGTGAAAGTTTGGAAAAGAATCCCTTGAAGAAGATTAGAAAAAAAGAGCTGCATTTTGTTTTTATCATCAGGGGAGAACAGTTTGTATATTTGCTTGTGAGTGTGCCGAGGTAGAAGTATACTGAGCCCATCTCAAACAAACAACCCTCTTTTCCATCTTTAACACTCTCCTCCCATTTGCGTAGCAAGGGGGAGAAACGCAACAGTTATTTAAAGCCAGTTGGAGGAATGCGAATCCTGGGGACTGCATGCGTGGTGTGCAGGAGCTTGTAGCTGAAGAGATTACTCAGGGTAAACAGAAAAACGAAGGCAGGGGCAGCCTAAGACTAGGCAGCCTGGGGCATTACCTGCCGCGCTCCTCATTAAGATAGCTGCACGTCAGGCGGGCGTTTGATATGATCCTATACCTGCCTGCTCTGCAGCTGAGGTTTCCAGATAGTCATTAAATGACATCACCTGCGACTGTGCCCAGATTCTGCCTGACTCTCCCTCCACAAACATCTCTACCAGATGGGGAGGGACAGGGCTGGATCTCTGCCCGATCAAAAGCTCTGTTAAACACATTGTGTGGATGTAAAAATAATCCCATCATGGCAGATGGAGTGGGATTTGGGTAACTGCGAGGCTTCCGAGTCAAATCTGTCCTGATGTTGCTCTGTTGGGAGCCTTTCTCATTCATGGTAACAGTCTCACATTGACTGGAGTTGAATGACTGCCTCAGAAGACAGCATGTGGCACTGCAGGGCAGAAACGGTGTTTGTAAAGCTGAAGCCACGGGAGCTTGGGGGTATCTGGAGGTGGACAGAGCAGGCGTGTTTGTAAAGCGTCCCTCTTATGTCACTTTCCACAACTTCTGGCTCGGTCGCAGAGCTCTGACCAACGCCCCTCAGTTGGTGTGGTATGTGGTCTCACAGTGCCAGTTGATGGTAGGTGTATTTAGGATGTGGTTTCCTGTTTTTGGAGCTGACGGCGAAGGGAAACACATAGTGCAATGACAGCCATTCTCCAGCTAATGCTGTTTAGTCACTGCTTTGAAAGGTCTTTCAAGGGGAAAAGTACTACAGGGAGGAATATTCACTTACATGGTCTGTTCATAATGACTGGGAAAGTGAGGGTCAGTGTGGCTTCATTTAATGGGAGGCAGCATCCATTAGTGAAGCTGTAGCAGTTCATTTTTTTAACCAAAATAATTTTGGATTCCGGTGGTGAGAGCAATTAAACATTTGACTATTATTATTATTATTATTTGGAATAAATAGCTTTTAAAGTCCCACTCAAACAATTTTTTTTATCTATTCTGAACGCGTTCCCAGTGGCATTTCAATTATAAATATGCCATTTTGAGGCAATATTTAAAAACCTGTCGTTTTCTAGGACATTTGTTGCAAAACGGCAGTATTTTTAGAAATTCACCTCTGAGTTGTGGGCTGGACTGTTGGCACTGAGTCACCCCGCCCCCATTCCCCTCCCTGTTACTGAGAGCTCTCTATTTCCACAATGTCCTGCTAGCTTACAGCCCCTCACGCCCCCAATCTAACATTACCGGTTGAGCGAGCAATATTGCAGCTATTTAACTGTAAAGTTTGGAGCTGGAGCAGAGTATTTTCTACATCACAAATAAGCTCTTTTTCAAGTGGCGTTTTTTCATCTGCTCCTGATTCACAATGATTTGAATAAAAAAAATACTTAATTTTCTTAAGAATGTCCTCTGTTATTAGGAAAATGCCACAAAAACATATTAAAAACACCAAAAACACAGTCTTCACAAATACATTAGGACTTAACAAATATATGGTTATGCAAGCAATATAACGACCCTTCTGTTACACTTTTAATTTAGATTTTGACGTTTGTTTTTTAACCTTTTCTACCATTCTTTTTGGGTGGATGATGTAAAAGTCATCACCCCTGAAAAACTCAAATCTTTTGACTTCACCATCATGAATACTTGTTTTCCAAATGTTCTAGTTTTCCAATCAGCTTTTGAATCGAACGGATCCTTTTTTTTTACTCCCAAATAGCTGTACAGTGTTGTATGGTTTTTCTACGAAAGTTTTTTTTTTTTGTGCTTTCTCTCATTAAGGTGTAACTTGGTAACGTCTTTTTCTTCGCTAAGAAAATTTTAAACATGAAATCTTCACTTTATCTCGTTCATCTTGATATCAACATTTGTGGTGACTGGTGGCAACATTTGGAAACAATCAAATACTTTTTAAATGGTTGAGCTTATTTATCTGCAGATTAAACAACTTTCATGATAATTACAAAAGCCGCATTGTGGTCTTTTCCTTGAACTTGAAGGGGGTTCAGAGGGTGTGTGTGAAGTGCTAAAATAATTTTTATGAAACTACATTTGCTTTTATTGTTACGGGTTCTAAAAATTCTGAAGCTAATTGTAGGGGCGCACAGGCGCAGTTAGAATCTGGACCAGGGTACAGTGGACCAAATTCAGTAGAGCTGTTTTGCTTAAAGAGATGTGCACGAACTTGCACAGAAATCATTTTCTTCCGTTTTGCCATCTCATAATTGTCTGGGAATGTCTAACAGCAGAAGCCAGTCTGCTTGTCCTCATGCGGAAAGGTCGCGGAAGTGACCACACGTTGACCAGTGAACGCATCCAGTTTTAGAAGTCTGAGTGGGTTGATTCAGGCGGGAGCTGAATCATAGTGAGAGCGTCATCAAGGTACTGTGTGGGAATCCTGCAGACTTGCTATTATAGAGCAGGCTCTAAGGACGGGGTAGATGAGGTGGCTGGATCCTTGGTGTGTTTGGAGCTCATGTCTGCTGTAACTTCCAGTTAGCGAGCCCTGGAGAACTGTAATTTGTTGTTTTGTGCTTGGAGAGTGCAGCTGCAGCTGGAAGGACGTCGTGGAGGGAGGGGGCTGGCAATGCGTCATCTCCAGACAGACAGGAGGGTGTGGGTGTTTTTTGTTTTTTTTTACAGGGCACTCAGGGGGCAACTCCCAGACTTTGTACTCTGATTTTTTTCATTATCACACACATGGGAATGGAGATCTCATTATGTCTGACATGTAATTTGATAAAACATTTAAAAAATGTTGAGTATGCCTGTGTGCATTTTCACGTGGAGATACATGTAGTCTTCGTTTTTGGTGTCACGTTAGTTCCAAACCGATCGCTTACTTAAAACCTTAAACCAGCAGTCTCTGAACTCGCCGGTGCCGATCACACCGGCTGTTTACGGTGACGTAGGAATGAAACCAACCTGCTCCTGAAATAGTTTTCATTCAAAATTGCACATGAAGGTTTCAGCAAGTTTATTAGATTTACATTTTTGGTTTGAAACATACATAATAAAGAGTTATGACACATAAATAAGATTCAGCATAGAACACAGTATACAGAATACAGTATATATAAATAGCATTCCTCAGAGAGTTTGGTCCATATTGACCTGCTCGGTTTGAACTGCAGCAGATCGTCTATTTCTACAAGCCTTACTGTTGCTGCCATGTGATTGACCGATTAGAAATTTGTGTTAATGAACAGTTGGACATGAGTGTCTCATAAAGTGTCCAGTGGATGTAGTTTAGTGGAGGTTCGCCTGTTTTTAAATGCATTTTCCCATTGTTCTGACCTCATCATAGCTTTGTTTTTGTGCTTTTATCATTTTTTTAACTGTACACTTTCCTTTAAAACAAAAACAGTTGAAGCTAAAATTTAGCTGAATAAAATGGCAACATAACCTACTCAATTCTGAGTGTTTTTGTACAGTTTTAGGTTTGAAAAAGATCTGTGAAAAAAACAAACTAAAAAGACAGATATCAAACATTGGCACAAAACCAGTTTTCAAGGTAAATTACTGGGGCAAATTTTAAAAAGACTCAAAAAGGCCATGGACTACTAAGGGTGAAGTAGTTGAGTAATGTGCTGTTCATTTCTCTATATATTTATAGATGAGGTGATTCCACAAAAACACAATATATGCGCTGAAACTGATTTCATTTTAATTTTTTGTCTCAAATTTAACACGGGAAAATATTTTATGTTTTGAAAAGACATTTTGTCTAAAGAAACAGAAAATCAGAGGTGAAGAGACTCCTCCTTCTCCCCCCCTTCTTGTTGATTAAGCACATAATTAGAAAAATTATACACTTCCTGGAATTCACCTGCAAGCATGCAGTTTGTGGTGAACTAAACAGTAAACTGTGAATATTTTTTAGCACAACTGATTACACATTTCAAAAAGTATGATCCTCGATTTCTTCTGTTTGAATTTAGTCAAAACAGAGATGATTGTTTTTGGCCCTGAGACCATATACTTACTCTGGATGACATTACAGATGGAATCACTTAGAAATGCCTCTCAAAGAAAGTTTCCAACCACTGAAGTCCCCCCACCATAGTTTCAGTGCCAAAGATTAGGCCGAGAATGGATGATTTAGATCTCCTCATCAATTCATCTTTTTCTACTTGTATTGAGTTATGCAGTAATACCGTTTTTTTGTGCTGCTGATGTCTTTGGAGTCATGTTTCACTCTCAAATCTCAATTTTTTTCTTTCTCTCTAAAAACCTGTGGAAAATAACCTTCGTGAAGGTTTTTGCTCCACATCCCATAGTCCCGCCTCATACCTCACATTCACTTAGAGCACTAAATAACTTTTAGACACGTGTGAATATATATATATTTTTAATAACACACTACCTCTAGACTCAGGAATGCGTTAGATCTAAAACGCGTGAAGGTGTGGTGCAAACCTGAGCTATAACTGAGAATACCTGACAGAAGCAGTCGCAGACGTTCATAGACTGCAAGATGATTGTTTAACGAAGTGAGATGAGGAGTAAAATACTTATGATCTCAGCCTAACAGCTCTGTGATGCGTTTAGTGTGTGGTGTGACTCAGTCAACTAAGCACCACAGCTCTCCAGGAGATGAAACGCCCTGCACAAACAGCACATGCACCAAAACAGAATCTATCCAAAGCATCAAGCTGAGCTGAAGATGAAGATTCACTTCATGTGATTACAGAATACAAATCCATCACATGACCTGAGAGTCCAAGCAAGACAGATCCTTTCAGCGAAATTAATAGAATAAATGAGTGGCTGATAGTTAAAGCGTGCCCCTCAAGACGCTGCAGCTTGCTGAAGCAGTAAAGGTGGAAGGAATAGAAAATTGTTAGGACATCGAAGGCAGAGTTTCAAACTAACTGAACACAGCCCAAATAGAAGAAGAAAGTTAATTACTGAGGAAAAAAACCTGCTTCTAACTGCAAAACTGCTGACCCAAAGGTTAAAAAAGTGCAAAACTGTTGGAAATGTATTGGGAACAGAGCTACCAATTTGAAAAAATACAAGGAGTTGGTCTATTTTAATTTATTTCATATATTATTTTGAATAGTTAAAAAAATTTAAAGTTTTGCAAATAAAAGCATCCAAAAAATGTACACAATACGTAAAAGTCTTTTTAAAGGTCTGTAATTTTATGATATACAGCAGAAAACATCCAACTAATTACAAGAGATGCCACAATTCATCCACCAAAAATTATCAGTTTAAAATCGAGGACAAAGAATCTCTGCATTCCTGCTAATTAGTGTGGTTTCATACTATTTTTCTTACCAATCCCGATGCGATTCCTCCTCATTTTAGGAAAGATCAACATCATTGCTCTGTTTTATTTGTTGTGACAGTGAAAAAAAGTGATTTGTCAATATTAATTTTAAGCTTAACTTAAAGCATTTTAAGTGTAGATTTAATGTAGAATTATGGCCTGTTATCATCCACATTATTATCATTTTCTACTTGCCTTCACCTGTAATTTTACTTTACATAAAGCCTGAATTATGTTTCTTCTTGTCAAGGTGCTTCTTATAGGACAGTTCTTGTTGGTGCAGTTTTCTTCATGCTAACTGCAACACAACTGCAAATAGTGATTGTTGTTATCAGATCCATTTTTTTGTAATTTGAATAAGTTGGCAGATCATGATTCTTTTTTGACAGCATCTACCGTTTTTCATAGTTTGCTCCGGCCATTTTAGCTATAGTCTGAAATTGGCATAGGGACAGGGTTTGTAGCTCTGTCGGATACGCCCACTACACACCCCTAAATTAGCCATTTTAAGTTCTTACAAAATCAAAGTGACTAATTTCACAAAGTTCTTCTTAACATAGTTGCCATGAATAGATATTTTAGAAATATTCATTTAAAAAGCCTTTGAAACCAGAGTGAAAATACAATTTTGGGGGGTTTGAAATTGAACTTTTTACCCTTGGAATCAATGGGACATTTCTGCATTTTGAACCTGCATCTTGTGGTCTTTTTAGGAACTGCAAGAAGTTATAAAGCAAAGATTTATTTAAAAAATAGAATGGATACCAAAATTTTATTCACATATTTTTATACACTGTGTAAATAAGCAGCCCAAGTCACAACTGATGACTGTGTAAATGTAAATGGGATGAATCCACCCACTGGTTCACAGTGGGTCCAACTGCAGACTTTTTCTATTGTGTAGTAGTTAGTGGAAACACACACTATCACTGTCAATCTAAGGATGTTATGTATACCGAACTTCAATCTCCATAAGAAAATTAAATAATTAAGTTCATGAAAGGTTAGATATTTTTGAATTTTTACCTTTAATCTATTAGAAAAGTTTTGCAATCAGATTATCATCTATTTATAGTTCAAAGAACCAAAAGTTTAAAGTCGGTGATTTGATGTGAGCTCTTTAGAGCGTCATGCTGGCCTCAATCTGCAACATCAAAAAGGGTTTTATTCACTGGACCTGCACCACCCAGGAAATGTGACCCCGAGTATGAAAGACGACTCCCCTTTTTCCTTTGTGTTCATTAGTGTAGCACAAGATACATCTGAGCTCCCAGTCTCTGCCTCAGACACATTCCCAGCCAGCTGGAGCCTCGGTCCAGACTGCCTGCAGTTTGTCATCTTCTCCGTCTCTTGGTTTAGATTGTTTAATAACATTTGGAAGGAGCTGCTTGTGCTTTCTTCTTCTTCCCATGTCTGCAATCTCACTTTTTCTGCCGCCACATCTTTCCAAGTGTCTTCACTCTCTAAACCCACGGCTGAGACAAACGCTGAAGCTGGGAAACTAACTGATGTCGAACCTGCAGCAGCAGGCAATCCCCTGCCTGTCTTTTCTGCAAGGTGACCCTTCTGCTTTTGCGCTGCTGTGCTTTCTAACTGTGGTTAAAGACAACTGTTAAAAGTTTGAATTATTGCTCTGTGAGAAAGAAATGTCTCATTGAACTGAGTTTTTATTGTTTTACCAGACTTAAGGACGTCCCCACTGAGTTTTAAACGATCTAGTCTGATAACTGTGCTGCAGTCCAGGATCCTTGGCAATCCCCACCTAATTACTTCCATGTGTGTGGATCTCCTCTCCTGTTCTCCACATTCATTTGATTAAAAAGAATGAATTTGGGTGGACCGGAAAATAGAAATAGAAAGTCTTCAACATGATGTGTCAGCTGCTGGATTTTGATATGAACATAAACAAACACTTTTAACTGCAGAATTTCTTTTGAAAAAAGGCTTCGCTTTAACTGAGGATTTATTTAAAAAAAAACAAGCAAAAAACAATTTTACTGTAAAAATGATGTTAGGAAATCTTTGTTTAAACTTCTTGCGAGAATTTGATTAATGTTTAATAACTAAAGTGAAAAATAAAAGCTTTCATTAAAAAAAGAAAACACTTATTTGTTAAGTGAATTAATTATTGTGCTTGAATATAATTTGATTTTTATAAAGAAACTCTCTGTTTATGACTGAATCAGAAATAGAAACAAACTTTAGGTATTGAATTTCATTTATAGATTTTTTTTTCTTTTGACCTGATAATTTTGTGTTGATGAAAGTTCTCCTTTATCCAGATGACATCTTGAAGATTTAAGGTGAGTGCGATAAAACATGGTTATTTAGTTGAAATAACTCCAGCAAAGTCTTTAAGACCGCTTTATTCCTTAAACATATCGGCTTCAGGCATATTCAATGCTTTTTGGAAAGCGGACTGCTAAATGATAGCTTATTCAACGGGTTAAACATTTTAAAAAGAGTCACATGGTTACGATTTTCTTGCCACCCTTCTCAACCCTCTGGGGAACTGCTTGTTGTCATTTGTTCTTCGCCATCTTAGGGGTTTAGTGAAAGTGTGTCTGTTCTGAGACTGGGGGATTGTGGAGTTGATGTAATTAGGGTCATAGCCAACCCATAGGTTGGATTGGAGGGTTACATTGCCAAATCCTACTGGAGCACTGCTGTGATTACATCTCTCAGCCTCTTCGGGAGATGAGAAAACAGGACAAACAAAAGTCTGAAGATGACTCTCCATTCCTGCTTGGTAGAACTTCCTTTATGACTGAAAGAAATCTCGATGCACTGAACTAGAGTGTTTTGGCCAGATGGAGAGCGTGCACTAGGCTCAGCCCTGGAGTCATGGCTCCCTTCACAGGGTCAAACTTTGTCCAGACTGTGCTCAGGCTGTAGGACACATAGATTGAGCTCTCAAAAGAGACCACATCTCTCTTTTGGTTTTACCGTTTGGTTTACCGGCAGCAGGTTAGAAGAAGCAGCTTGAGAAGGCTGAGTGGATCATTGCCTTACCACTTCCTTATTGAGATGAGATGCACTCAGTGGTCCAGATGATGAGGGGCGACCCCACTCACAGTAATTTCTTGTGCAATAATCTGAACAATGTTATCATTGTGGATAAACTGACCATCATATGTCCTCTTTTTTAAGAGTATAGTTCACCTGCAATTTCTGATTATTGCTGTAAAAACACATTCTAGCTGTATTTTATCAGGAATATTTAACCTAAGATCGTGTTTTGTTCAGATGTTTATTTGGTCCGGAGGAACAAAAACGAGTTAAACTTTGTCTTAATGTTTAGAGAAGGTCTTTTTATAGATGCTGTTTATCCTTCTTTTTTTGTTTATAGAAGTGTTTTGACTGTGGTTTTAAAGGATACCGTGTCTAATCTTGTCTGGAAAAGTTGTGTGCTGTAGACAGAACTAAAACTGGGTGTTTAGGGCCAAAACAGATCAAAGATGATCAGCAATTTCTATTTATTTTTTGTGCCTTCACTTTGCTGATAATCCATCTTTTAATCCATCTGATAATCCAGCATTTTCTTCTTATTTTTTAACGAGTGATATGAGAATGAGCAGTTTGAACAAAAGTGGAGGCATGAAAGTAAACACTGGTGTGAAACATAAAGAATGGACATGGGGGGTGGCAAGAAGATGATGAAGTGTTTATACGTCTGGCTGCAGAGGAGAAACTGTTTTTGTTCTGTGAGGTTTCAGTCCTGATTGAACAGTCTCCTTGCCAGGAGGAATGCTGTGAAAAGTCCTGAGGGAGAGGAGTCAGTTATAATCTTCCTTATTCATCTAACAATCCAAGCCACTGACTCCTCCTCTAAACAGGGGAGATGGCAGCGGATCGCTTTCTCGTGTTTCTGTTTTTTCTCTCAGTATCCCACTAGTGATGGAAGAGTCAGTGATGGAGGTGTGGGATGATTTGCAGCATCTCCTTCTTCAGGAGTCCAGAAGCTGGAGAACAACGAATGTGTTGTTCTGACCAATCGTTTCATGATTATAGATGGCTCAAAGTAAAGATGTCTGTGAGCACTGGAGATGACTGATCGGTGCAGTGCTTCTGCATGACTGTCTCATGGAGAGTCTGAATCTGCTCCAGTTCTGCCTCTGAGTTACTCTGAGCCTGTTACCACCTGTCTCCATGGTAGCGATAATGACCCTACATCCATTTGCAAGGCAGTGTGTGAAAAAAATGTTTAAATTATTCATAGAACTGGAAGAGTAACGCGTTTGGACTCTTTAAATGTTAAAGTTTTAAAAGTGTGGATAAAGCCTGAAACTGTACTTAAAGTCAGGTGGAAACCTCAAATAACTTCATCCTGCATGTCACACTCGTCTGCTTCATGTCTTTGACATTTATCAGTTGTGGACACATTATAATCAAAATAATGATTGTTTTTATTGTTCTAAACATCTTTTTTGCTGATTATTTTTCTTAGTCCTGCTGTCTTTTTATTTAATCACTTCATCTGTCATTTCCTCTGTTTTTGAAAATTCTATGGTGCGAAGGAAAGAAATCTTACATTTTATCATAACTTTGCAGAAAGATACCCATTATTTAAATAAATGTTTGTGTCTTCTGTCGAGCCAACAGGAGATTTCTCTTTGCTTTGACTCGGTCATGATGTAGGACACAAAACTGAAGAGCAGAAAGACTCCCACCTGAACTCCCCTCAAAACTTGCAATTAAAGCTTTTGGCTGTGCCTGTTTGTGCTTTCCAGTCCATTTCTTTATCTTCTGGCAAATAAAGGAGGATATGGTCTGATAAACTTGAACGGCGGAGATGTAGCCTTTTTGGTTGTGTTTATCTGCTCGTGTGTGGAGACCACTGGTCTGCACCATTCTGGAGCCGCTGGGTGGTCTGAGGTGAAACAGGTCTGTTTCTGGGGGATTGTAAACACTGTCAATGTACAGATAACTGTTTTAAGGTTATAACTTTTGTGAGTAAAAAGGGAGAGACACACACAAAAAAAAGAGCTTTAAATTCTCAAAAATATGAATGGATTTTCTTTTTGTGATAAAACAAACAGGATGGAGACTGCTAAATCCAGAAAACAACAAACTAATTTGACTAAGTGGCCTACACTTGTCTTTCAGTACTTAAAGTGCTTTCACACTGCTTCACATCTAGAAATTTGCTTACACAAACGTGTGAGCGTGTAACCTAACCTACCAGAGACAGCTGGACATGTGACTGGGGTCGGTATTGAACCACCGGGTCTCACTATGACCAGAGCTTTGAGGGGTGAGTGCTCTATAAACGGCGACTAGCTGCTGGAGGTTAGCAGACCCAAAACGAAGCAATCTTCGTGAAGCTGCCTTGATTTCAGTAATTATTAGTTTTTAAAACTTGCTGTGTAATTGCAACAGCAAGGACTCCATCCTCAAATAGATTTATTTCCACTAATTTAAAGTCTTGGTGGTCCGAGCTTTTAGTCAACTTTACAATTTGCTTACTTTTAATCTTTAAAACCGTTTGTTTGTGATAATTCTTGACATCCATCCTTTTAGTACAACCTATGCTTGTTTTTTTTTGCAGATATTTTTTTGATTATAATACACAATAAATTCACATGAACCTGAAACTGTCCAAAAACTTGATTCCGAGTAGCAAATGTCATTTTAAAAAATAAAACAAAATGAGATCAAACATTTTTTTATGTTTTCTAACAAAATGTAACATTTTTTCAAATAAAAATGTCTGAATCCACAAATAAAGCAAAGAGGTGAAAAATGTCTAAAACCTAGCAAAGCCCCACTGAACTACAGTATATACAAAGTTCCATGGATTTATTCTTAACATCACAACTATCTGTCATAACTCTTGTTTTGTTTGTTTTAAACCAAACATTTCAAAGCTAATAACTTATTGAATCCTCCAAGTAAAATTTAGAATGAAAACAATGCTAATGGGGGGGGGGTCTATTCACTGACATATAACACCATCAATGGTTCTATTCCTTGTCTTTGGAAACAGCTGATTGAAAAGCTCACTAGTGAATTCAGAGGCTTTTTACTTATAAAGTGCGACTCAATCAAAGAAAACTTTATAGAACTTTGCTGTTTTAACGCAATTCCTTTACTCTTTTAACTTTGATTTGTTGTTTTGGAAATTAGCATTAACTCTAGTGTGAAACGTTCTTCTCCTTCTGTCTACAGTTGTGTGCCCCCTGACTTGCATGAATGGCGGCGTTTGCAGTTCCAGGAAGCACTGCCTCTGCCCTCCCGGCTTCACCGGCCGGCTCTGCCAGTTTCCGCTCCAGCGTTCTCAGCAGGCTCTGGCGGCGCGCGGCAACAAGCAGCCTGTATACTCCGTTCCTCTAAAATCTGATGGTCACAAGCTGATGGAGCAGTCCGGTCTGGGCCGCACACAGCTGGCCCAAACACATTCATTCTTTACCCTGCCCTTGTCACAGGGGGGCACCACTCATCTGAAGGTATCGATTCATCTCACGTGCAACTGCAGTTCATAAATGTCCCTTCTCTATAACATTTGCCTTCTTTCTCTTCAGTGCATGTGCGTGTTCATCACACACCAGACACCTCTGTGGTCATTCACTCTCTCGACCAATCAGATAGCAGGTTGACTCACAAAACCGGGCCACTTCCTGTCCCTTCAAGGCACAAACCAAAGGGGCGGTGCTTCCAGGAGACCACACCCAAACAGGCTGTGAGTGTAGTCCAGAAGGCATCCTTCGCCTCCGTTTGCATTCTCACTGACAGGAACTTCTGTCAATCTCCAGTGCAACAGCACGCCACTTCCTGTTCTGACCAACCAGGAGGACTGCTGTGGCAGCGTGGGGAACTCATGGGGACAAAACAAGTGTTATCAGTGCCCCAAACTACCAAGTAAGTCCAAGCCACACTGTGTGGGTTTGGATTTGAAAAGAACAACTTGTGCTTTCTTGCTGTAATTCATCCGCTGGTGGGAGCAAAGAAAACCAAATGTCACCAGAGGTTTCATTAATAAAGGGTAACTGGAAAAGCTCATCTTACTTTGCAAATTCCCCTTTTGGTTAATTTGAAGTTGATAATGTTTATCTTTTTAAAGGATGAAAGTTGTGTTTGTGGTGCTTTTAACATTTTCTTGTGGCATTTTTCTAATGATGGAACTTATCTAAAGGAAATTTATCTCAAAATTGCATTTAAGTATATTTTACAATAATATTTTAAAAAGGCTTCAGTAATATTATCATTTGTTTGATGACCTGAGTTATGTAATTGTGACAAATTTCCAAAAGCAAACGAAAAAGTAAAGTGATAAGGAGCTTTTTTAAAATGATAAATATGTTACTACTAAAGTAATCAACAACCTAATAAAAGAAGTATAACTGTCCATGAGAGTTACTGAGTTTCTGAAAAGTTGGAGTGAACTAAAGGGAAGACATTCTGAGAAGTTCATGCAGACAGGGAGACAGGAAAACAGAGAGTGGAAAATAAGGCCTCAGCTTCAGCTTGTTCCAATGAGCCTGCCCAGCGCAGGACTGTCATCACCCTCCTGCAGATTGAATTTCAAGAATATCTTGGCTACTCCAATTTTTCCACTCCACTATATTCCATTCCTCAGCTCTGCCTCAGACATTGCCGCCTTTGAAAGGGAACCAATACTGTACCTCTATTTGGCCTGAAGATGACTGGATTCAGTCCCACGCTGTTGTCAGTTCTGACATGTTCATGTCCATAATGAAGCTCCTCCCTCTCTATAAAACAGTAAGCCATGAACTGGCCTCTCCGTTTCAATATAGCCTCAGAACCTCTCATAAAAGCGCCTCACATGTTTCCACTCTTACGGAGAACAGAGCTCTCCTCTGATTTAGGAGTTGGGAGTAAAACAAAGGACCGAATTTCACAACTTTAAACCTCATCAAAGGCTTGCTCCGACTGTTCCGTTCCCTTTCGAAGTCTTTATAAAAACTGACGTTAAAAAATAAGAGCAATATTGGTTTACCAAAAGAAAAAAACGTCAGGAAACTTGTTCCATCTGAAGCTACATTCACACATTCAAGCTCCCACTTCGGGCTTACGCCTTAAAAACTCACATTTCTACGACTGTTTTCCGGCGCTACGTACAAAACACGTGGGCATTGAGCATTAAACCAGGTTGAACTTTGACCAATCGGGGGCTCAGATTTGGTGGTAACGTATGGAAGCCGTACCAACCGTTTGTAAATTGATCATGGAGGAGAAATTAATAATTGTGGTTTGTACCCGGCCTTTCAGCAGCTTTCTAACTGTTATTTTTTGGAAGAGCCGACAGAAGAAGTCCAGCCTGCAGGAGATGAAGACATGAATCAGCTTCTTTAAATGTTATCTGGATAGGATAACTGTGATTCTCACTAATTGACTGAAACAGTAAAATGCTGCTTTAGTCATGGACTTTCATTGTTCCTCATTTACTAACAGTTAGTTAATGAGTTTACAGGACATCTTTAAAATAACATCCCAGTAACATGTATAAAATATTAACTGATTCTTAACAAGTTGTTAGTGCGTAATTTAGTATCAGCTTCTTCATGATCTATTACTAATTAATAAAGCGGTTTATTAATTAGGTTCTATTCACAATCTCAAAAAGACTAAAGTATAAGAAGCAATGTGCAAAAGATCTTCAATTTCAAAAAACATTCTTTACGCTTAGATGAGGTCAGTGTGTAGATACTTCACACAACTCTTAACAAACCAATGACTGTGTTCGCGTCTTTGAGAGGACGTGTGTAAAGCGGCTGCATATGGAAAGGAGATTTTACTGCAGTTGTTTAGGCAAATGTTTCTGTGGTACAGAGCAAAGGAAAAGAGCTTGAGAAGAGTTTTGGTTAGAGATGGATCAAGTTTCCTGAACTGGTGCAGATGTGTTTATTTTTTCAAGGTTCTAGCAGGTTTAGATGTTTTCTTTTCGCCTGAAAGAGCAGTTTAATGTCTTCTCCTATCATTTTAGATTGCAATTATTACCTTTTTACATTCAGAAAAAGCTGTGGACCACACTGTATGAAAGCATTTCCACTAGACAAAGGAAATAAAATACATCCACTGTATACAGGTCATCTCTTACAACTCTATTTTTCTACTTTATTAGATGTCTAGCAACAGTATTCTGAAATATTTCTGCATATAGAGGTCTACTCCACATCTACTTATATCCATCTAATCTTGGGATATTTTTAGATGTCTATTATATTACTTTTCAAAACAATTACTAGTTTTAAAAAACTGCAATTCTACATCAGTCCAATCATCTTCAGAACCCACTGAATCCCTTTTGGGGTCACAGGTTTGCTACTGCTTACGGTGGAGTACACCTTAATTCTTGTCACTAGTCTGTAACAGGACTACACAAACACACAGGAGCAATTTGTAGGGAAAACGGTAAATCTATCAAACATGTTATTGAACTGTAGGAGGAAGCAGGAGAAAATCTACACTTGTACAAGGAGAACATGCTATTTACAAACATGCATCTACGATCAATGTCTATCAGATAACTAATGCACATCATGTGTCCGGTGGAAAGAAACACCCAAGGCATGATTGGACTGCAATGCAATTAGCTGTGGGAAAGTCGTCTGCTAGAGCTCTAAAACCGCAAAATGCAATAGAGCTCTATGAATTGATGTCTATTAGATGCATAATGCATATCTTTAGCTGTGAGCTTTGGAACAGCCATGATTTATGTATCTAACAGATGTATCCGTGCCTAGTGGGGTAGCAGGGGTGTCCGAGTTTAGGCCTCAGGGGCCGTCCTCCTGCTGGTTTTCCAGAAACCTGGTCTTATTTTCTGTGTATGAACAGGATCAGGGGAGTTTGGACAATAAGGAGCTTCAATAGGAGGTTGTTTGATGAACATGTAGGACACTGACCCTGGAGGCCTGGATTTGGACACCCTGCGTTACGGAGACACCTCGCTGTTTTCGTCACTTCCTCTTCTGACTTTGTGCATTGATGTGCTAATAGTAACATGCTTCTCTGTGAACTCTTGGTGAGAGCACCTTGGGTCCCTTTTTTGTTAAAAAAAAAAAAAGAAAAAAAAGCAAGTGTTAGATTACACCAGGATGTCCAAATCAAATGTTTCCACTTCTTTTCAGGCTTTTCTCACAAACTTTCAAAAGCTCAAACCTAAAGTATGCAAAAAGATTACATTTTTTTGGTAGAACTTCCTCCTCCTTATTGCTAATTGCTAAAAAATAGGAAAACTGTATTAATTGTCATTCATCTCCGGTCCTCTCAGTTTGCCTTTGTTGTCTCTTTTGTCAGATGCATCAGTCAAACAGACCATTGTAGAGGATTATGGCTCTGCATGCCCACAAGGCTACAAACGGTACAACAGCACTCACTGTCAAGGTAACTTCAAACAGCATGCTCCCGTTTAGTGTGTTTTAAGTGGCTTTAACAGTTTTTTGCACTCTTTTGTACCAGATAAAACTGCAGTATCAATGCTTTAAATATCATGAGGAAAACCTTATTTTTCTTTTGGTTTTTTTGTCATAACCATAAAGACATCAATGAGTGCTCCATGCAGGGCGTCTGTCAGAATGGAGACTGTCTCAACACTCTGGGCAGTTTCAAATGTTCCTGCAACTCTGGTTTTGTCTTGGAGCGGAACCGATGTGTTGGTGAGCATTGGTGTCCACTAGGACAGCAGCGTTTTCTTATAAAATCCATTTTTTTAAATCAGGAAAATAGGATTTCTTAAAACACTGCTGTTGCATTCAACGTTAGATTCTCCAGCTGAGCAGGCCCAGTGCTTCTTGATGGCATCCGCGTCCAAGGGTTGTGAGCATCCTCTGCCGACACAAATCACCCAGGAGATGTGCTGTTGCACAGTGGGCAAAGCCTGGGGACGCAACTGTGAGAGGTGTCCTCAAGTGGGCACGGGTGAGTGACTTTTAATTATTAAACCCCATCTTACGGGTAAATACGTGTCTGTGGGCAAAAAATGTGGCAAACCTGGACGGGGCACACAGCTGGTCCACAGGAAGTATCAGTTGTACCACTGGTTGAGTCAGGAGCAGTACTCTCTAACCCTGTTCTTTGTAAGCGACTGCCCTGCTTGTTCTGAAGCTAACCCTGATTCTGGATCAGGTGTGTTCTGTCAGTCAGAAACTGGGTTCATTCAACCCATCTGGTCAGCTTTTACTGAAACAGGGTTTAGCTGTAAAACAAGAGGAACAAGGTTGGAGACGCCTGTCGCAGAGCGAGCAAATGTTCATGCACATCATTTTCTATGCTGCTGCGGGAGACAGGTCGTAGTGAACGCTTCTACAACACCAGGGTGAAGTAGGAGAGACGCAAGCAAGTCAGATGGATTTATCATTAATTTAACCCCCCCTCAAGTCTTTCTATGTAGTTTGCAGCATATTTGATTAAAGGAAGTACAATTTGTCCTCTCTTTTCTCACGTGGTTCCAGTGGCCTTTAGTAAGATCTGTCCTGCTGGGAAAGGGTATCTTCTCCAAAGTATAACAGAGACTGTGGCCTTACCTCCCTTTTTCTTACCTCGCAAACCAGCAAAGGAAGGTAAGTCCTTGAATTGTTGAAACCTCAAAGCCCCTGAAGCCTCTTTGTTTGAACATTTTGAGCCCTGATATCACTTTGTAACTTTTCTTTTCAGAACAAGAGCGAGTGGTATGTTGGGAATTCCCTCACCTTTTTTGTAAACTAATAATGTTCCATTAAGACTTTAACTGATAGTTTTTGTTGTTATAAAACTTAATTTTTTTCTCTTCCAAGCCTGCAAACACAACCCCTGTTCAGCAGACTTCCACCAGCACCAGCGGTCCTCGCGTTCCCGGTAAATGCACCTTTTTCTAACATTCCTCTAAAAAAACCCTAAAAATAATGAAACCCAAAGTTGATCTTCTGCATTTGAAACTACATTAACTGACACACTGAGTGGAATGCTTATTTGTTGCTGCTAACTGATGGAATAGTGTGTAGAAACATTGACTCCAGAAGAACCAGGACTAAAGTTCAACATGTCATAGTTCCTTCCAAAGTCTGTCGACTTCATCTTTTCCCTTTGTTGGATCCACAGTTGTTAAACCCACCCCTCCGACAATCATCCGATTGAACCCGGGCAATGACCCCCTCGAAACAGAGATTAAAGTCTCCCGTGAGTTTAAGCTTTTTATCACCTTTTCAAAATGCTGGTTCATGCACCTCCAAAATGGAGAATCCGACTTTCCTCGCTGAGAGTAGATGTGGAGAGCTTTGGGTCCAGAATCACAAATGACATGTTGACTTTCCCCACGCAATGAAAACATTTAGCACTGATTGCCTCACATTTAAAACTTTAATGATGACCTTCATAGAAAACAATGTAAAGTAGTGCATTTTAACCAAAGGTAGTTTGTTGTGCATGATTTCCTTGTGCAGTTCATTGATTTTGCATGTTTTTAACAACCAACAATGAAGCATGAACCAGCATTAAGGTTTTGTTCACACTTTTTGAAAATTCCACTGTATTTTTGAATTATTTTAGAGCAGTTTTGGACAGAATGTTTCTAAAACATATATGTATCATCACTTCCTCAAAGCTGTTTTATATTGAAAAGTCATCGATATAAAAAAAAAAAAAAAAAACTCTATCAGTGTCAACATTGTTAAAGATAGATGAATATTGGGGTTTTTTTGGAAGTAGTGTTAAAACTGTATGTAGTCATGTAAAAAAAAGAAAATATTCCTCCGGGCTATTTTAATTCTATTAAAGAAATCATTTGGTCCTTGCGCAGTCAATCCTTTGGTACAAAATAAACTCGTGAGATTTTTATAGCCAAAATAATGATAGGAATTCTAACAAATGCATCATTTAACAAAGAATTTTAGCGCTAACAACCAGTAGCAGCTGTCACGCATGGGGGTGGAAAGGTGATGATTTAGAAGTTTGTTGTTTTTTGGATTGCTCAGAAGCGTTCCTACTATTTTTTCATGTGTTAAAGTAGAACATCTAGACTTGATGTTTTTTTATATTGTTCAAAGTTTAAAAAATCCTCCTTGGTGGTGTAAAAGTAAAGGTTAGAAGTCTATAATAATCTTAATAGGAAAACTTCATAAAGGCATTTTTTTAATTGTATTTAGATTTTTTGTTGCACTCCAATTTCACAAAATTAAATGAAGATACCTTAAAACACTTGTCCGTGTTTACCCCTCCTTGAAGCAGAGAAAGATGAATGTCGGCTGAGCAGAAATATTTGTGGTCACGGAGAGTGTGAGAACAGCGCAAATGGCCACATCTGTCACTGTTACCCTGGTTACCATCTCAGCCCACAGAGGAACATCTGTGAGAGTAAGAGCCAGTAGTGGAGAAAAGAGACATTTTTTGGCATACTTTCTTTTGCTTGACTTTTCTCTGAGGTAAAAAAGGTCATTTTAGACGCAGAAAGTTAAATTTTATTTTGGTATGATGATTTTCTGGATCAAGGTGAAAAAACAATCCCAACCTGTGCATGTTGGAGTTTTAAAAAGCGAAAATCTAACATTATTGCTATTTTCCTCAAAGTATTCATTGTTTTCATAATTTTTCCTTGTGGATTATAAATGCAGCTACACCCCGTATAAAACACTTTTTGACTGGGAAAGAAATGCAATTGCTGTCCTGTTGATGAAAAAATAACTTTTTTCTGTTGTTTTTTTGTTTTGTTTTGTTTTTTTCACAAGACGTGCTTAAAAATGAGGCTGTTGCGCCCATAATAGCCCTTGTGGAAGGAGGTTCCAGCATCTGCAAAAACACTTGTTGACTTCCTTTTAACAATAAAAAGTATTTTATTTGAACTATAGAATTATGAATTATGACCACGTTTCTCCCTTAAAGGCAACAAGCTTTATTAGAAAGTAGATTCGAAAGACTGTCTGTGGCTGTCAGTCTTAACACTAAATTAGCATCAAACAGGTTCTATTTTTATAACTAAGGTCCAAGCACTCTCTCCTATAGATTTGCTTCAATTATAGATATATTTACCACAGCGTGTCTATAGACCATCATTGAAAAGGACACTTGTCCTCAGAAGGTTTTATAAACATAAATGCAGTTTAGCTGACTCTTTTTAAACAGAACAGGATCGTTTTCATTTAAAAAACAACAGAACTATTACAATAAAGCCAACAATTAAGAGCGATGCAGGAGTCACGGGCCCAACACCTTCTGGACGAACAGAACTTCTACTGAAAATCTGAAATCCTCAGTCCTGTTCCCATGTTCTTCCCACTGATTCCTGTCATCCAGATGAAAGCGAGTGCGAGTTGGAGCCGTGCAGCCAGGGCCGAGGCCGCTGTGTCAACACAGAAGGAACCTACAAATGCATCTGTAGCCTGGGATTTAAACATAAGGTGGAGCATGGAGGCCTTAGATGTAAAGGTAAGTTAGTCTGACCTGTTGCCTGATTTAAAAATCGCTGTTTTCTTGAAGCTGCCATATAATTTTATGCTTTTCAGATATTGATGAGTGCCTGAAACCAGACATCTGTGGTGTTGGAGGCCTCTGTGTGAACCTGCCAGGTACCTATAAATGTGAATGTCACAGCGGCTTCAGAAGCAAGTCCCCCCGATATTCATCCTGTGAAGGTAAGAAGACTCTGCACTAAAATCCAACCTGCTATATTCATGTTTTATCAAAGCATATATGAATCTGAATAAATGAAAATGTAAACCTTTGACATTCATTCCAGACATTAATGAGTGTTTGAATCCTGATACCTGTCCCAATGAGCAGTGTGAAAACACACTGGGCTCCTATGAATGCACTCCCTGCATGCCCGGTTATGAAGCCCACGCTGGCAAATGTTACGGTAAGTGTAATTATGCCAAACAAAACATTTATTATAGGAATTTTTTTCCCAAAAAAGAAAAAGTAATTTTTATTTATTTAATCAAGAGTGAGAACATTTTATATTGAAAATATAGAGATCTTTTTTGGTTTGGGATATTTTTATTTTTGTGGTAATAAACAGTCTCAATCCAAAAGTATTGTAACAACTGTGTGTACTAACCTTCCGTTTATGCCTCCAGACATTAACGAGTGTCAGAACCTGGGAATCTGTCCTAATGGACTGTGTGAGAACCTCCCTGGCACCTACCGGTGTCTGTGTCTCGATGGCTTCCTCCACTCTGTAGATGGTAAAAGTTGCAGTGGTAAGCTCTCCTGCGTATTTAAAAAAATGAATGATATTTCACGGTACACTTTTGCCCCACTAACTTTTGAATGGAAATTTTTCTACTTAGATATAGACGAGTGTGCCGATGTCCGACTCTGTGCTAACGGCCGCTGCATCAATACGGATGGGTCTTTTCAGTGTCAGTGCTACACAGGATACCAGCGCACACAGGAGGGCAGCCATTGTGAAGGTGAAATGAGAAATTCTTAGTTTGACTTTTATTCTGCATCGCAAAATGACCAAATAAAGACTTAGATCGGTTTGCTTAACTTTCCAAATGAAGCACAATTTCTTTCCGTTTTAATTATTAAATTAGCATTTAAGTCTATTTTTTTTTATCTTACTGAACAATAGTAGCTTGCATAACGTAACACCTCTTGGAGTATAAATAAAATGATTTGAACTGTAATATTTTTAAAATAAAGACATACTTTATACTACGTACAATTTCTTGGGGTGTCAAATTATCCCTTTAATCACAATTAATTAATAACAGACATTTTATTGCAATATTTTTTTTCATTGCATTCATTTCTTGGCTTCCATGACATCTGTTAATGTCTGACAATGCACACCTGGAAGAGCATTATCCCACTTATATAATGGTCATTTTTGAAAAAATAAGATAAATATGACAATCAATTATTAGAACTTCAGTTATTTTATATCTTTAAGTTGAAATCGTTTTTCACAAAAAGCTAATTCCTCTCTGAGGAAAGTGATTGTCATGAGAAGTTAAAAAAAAGCATCACTTCAGAGGCTTGTTGTTGTTCACACGATGAAGCAAAAGTTTGTTTTAACAAAGTCCAAAGTCTAAATAGTTTAGTTACTCCTCATGTCTCAGTTCTTCCTTCGTAGATTCTCTGCAGTTGCTTTTCTTTTCTTTAATTGCTTGAAATTGAAAAAAAAATGTCACAAATGTAAATGAAAATACCTCAAAATTAGATTAAATATATCAATTATTGTGTTAAAAATATTTGGGATTGTCAGAAATCAGCGCTCTGTCTCGCCCTCTGGTCACCGGCGGTCACAATTAATTATTGCATTAAAAAATGGCATGACAGGACCAATATATTCAATAAATGTTTTTTTAAATGCAGATATTGATGAGTGTAAAAGGTCCTCAAATTGTCTGAGGGGTCGCTGTATCAACAACATGGGCTCCTACCACTGTGAGTGCCAGAGAGGGTACATGCTGGTTGGAGGGAAGGAATGCCAAGGTCAGTGTTTTCGGTTTGAGATTAGAAATGTAATTGTCTTCCTTTGATGTCCAAAATTTGGTAGCAAAAAAAATTTCCCAAAAGATGTTGTTGAAATATTTTAGTAAACTGACATGTTTTTAGTGACCCACTTTGTGCTTTTCCTGTTTGATCTGTTTCTCTAGGAGCAGTAGATTTATACTGGAGTTAGAACAAACATACCGACAACTAAAGATTTCCTTATTTACTTTTTAAATAAATACTCAGTCCCGCCTGTCTGACTTCCCTTCCAGACATTGACGAATGTGCCTCCGACAGAAGCCTCTGCCAGCCCCACGGCTACTGTGAGAACCGGCTGGGCTCGTATGTGTGCGTCTGTAATCATGGGTACATCTCCTCTGAGGACAAGCAGAGCTGCGAGGGTACACTTGTACACTTGATCACAGTCTATCGACATTTGTTTAACCTCCGAACAGCCATTGTCACATGTGCGTGAATGATCGTAACCTCAAAGTTTTTTTCCATTCTCTCGTTGCTCTTGCAGTGGTTCGAGTGGCAACAGATGAGAAGAAGGAGTGCTACATGAACCTAGAAGACGCTGTGTTCTGTGACAGCGTTCTGGCCACCAACGTCACCAAGCAGGAATGCTGCTGCTCCATCGGAATGGGATGGGGAGATCATTGTGAGATTTATCCGTGCCCTGTCTCCCACTCTGGTATGCTTTCTTAGTAATCCACACACAAGCGAAACCTTAACCACTTTTAGATTTAAAGTCATAGTTGATTTAAATGTTATCCTTTTTTCTAGCTGAGTTCCACATGCTGTGCCCAAATGGCCAAGGCCTCTACTATGATGAGGATCGTCACTACAGCCTCCCTGCCTACCTTGGTAAGACAGTTTCGTTGAAACTTGTGGTTCTTTGGGATTAGTTTTCTTATTTTTACTAATGCAAGTTGAAAACTTGAGAACTGTTTGTTCTTCCCAGATATCGATGAGTGTTCTCTGTTTGCGGAGGAAATCTGTAAGAAGGGTCGCTGTCATAACACGCAGCCAGGTTATGAGTGCTACTGCCAGCAAGGTTTCTACTATGACAGCAACCTCCTTGTCTGCATTGGTAATTGCTCTGAGATCCAGCGCAGAACAGCGCCTTACGTTTGTTCATGATTTGTTTGAGAAAAGAGAAGATTTTCAAACGTTTTCGCGGTCTTCTCCAGACGTGAATGAATGCCATGACGAGTCTCTGTGCACCAACGGCCGCTGCGTCAACACGGAAGGGTCCTTCTTCTGCCTCTGCAACCCACCCTGGATCCCAGACATCAACAAGAAAAAGTGTGTGATGGCGACGGTGTCAGGTGAGGGGATTCTCTTGAACCGTCTCAAACTGCAAAAACTGCTGGAGGCAAAATCTTGATGTCTGTCGTTTGTGCTGCACAGGCATGAATCAGTGCGATGACCCAGAAATTTGTAAGAATGGCCTCTGCGTGAAAACGCAGAGCTCGCACTACTGTAGTTGCACATTACCCTTGATACTGGCCATTGACAGGAACAGCTGTGTGACTCCAGAGGAGCAGGCTGGTAAGTGCAGAAAGGCTTGGTTGTGTCTAGTTAATGGGGAGCACTAGCAGTTTAGGCTGAATTTAAGGTAAAGATAAATACAATTTCACCAAATCAGACTAAAAAATTGACTTGTGCCCTGCTTTCCTTTTTAGCCATCACTAAACACTCCAATGAAAATGGTGTTTTCGGTGTTTTTAACATGTTATAGTGGCATTTTTCTTATGATGGAGAACATATTATAAAGAAAATGAAGTTTCAAATTGCTTTTTTTAAGTATTTCTTTCTTCAAATTTTTGTGAATCAGGAGCAGATGAAAAATAGGGTTTGAAAAAGGTTGTATTTGTTACGTAGAATATGCGCTAGCCAAGCTATGAGCTCCCTGCTGCGCTCCATTCTAATGCATCCACTTGTAGACAAATAGATCCATGTACGTCTGTGTTTTCCACGACTGAGCTGACATCTGATTCTAAACTGTACCGCTGGATAGCTCTGATTGCTCGCCATTTTTGATGCAGCGGTAATGTTAGGTTGAGGGTATGAGGGGCTGTGAGCTAGCAGGACAGAGTGTAAACAGATAGCTCAGTTTTGGGTGATGGGAAGGGGAGGCGGGGTTGCTGCACGCCCCACGGTCCTGCCCACAACTTAACTGCCGCCGTTCTGCAGAAACCTGGAAAATGACACAGGTTTTTTGAATTTAGGATAATCTGAATTAAAAGACCACTGGGAACACTTTTATAATAGATCAAAAGATGATTAGAATTGGTGTTCATCAAACATTAAAGCACAAACTTGGCCTTTCTGTAATGAGTATTTTTCTAAAGTTGCCATACATTTCATCTATTCACTCCTAAATTTCTCCCCACAGCAGAACCTAATGGTTTTTAGAAAATACTAAACTATTTTTTTTTGTTTCACCATCAAAGAAAGCTGGAAATGTGAATTAAAACAATGTAGAAGGCTTATGAATCTGCAATAGCTAGTCAAAAAGAATTGTAATAATTTATGCTATTCATTCTATTACATTTCCATTATTTGTTTAACTGTATTTTCATTTAAATATCTAACCAGTTAAATACAAATAAAGGAGTATTTCTATCTTGTGAATGGAAACTTAAGAGATTATGTTAAGCTTATAATGTCATGAGTCACCTCTGAATTTTGTGGAGAAATGCTGTGTTCAAAAGAAATGTTTGTTCTTGTGCAGTTTAAAGGCTGTTTTATACTAGAAATGGGGAGATTCATAAAAAAAAACAGCTCCATTGTAAAAGATAACATGAACAAAAATCCCTGTGCTAAGCTGCTCCTACTGAGACCATATTTGTTTTAGGTGAAATAAGCAGAAAAAAACAAACAAAAGCATTTCCAAACTTAAAAAATTATGCAATGAAGATTTTTTTGAATGCAACAGTCATTGTTTTGCAGTGGGAAACTATGCAAGAAAGGATCCAAAAATGCAGCTTCTGTTGTGACTGTGTCACCTTTTAGTTTATCAGTCTCCTATCTGAACAAATGTCAGGAAAAACTACAGGAAACGTCACAACTGTAGCATTTTATTGGAGGATTTATATTTTTGTGGAACTGTGTTGAGGTTTTGGTTCTTCTGATTTTAGCCAAATAGATGTTCCTGCCTTGACCATTTTCTGCGGTTCCTTTGCAGATGTGGACGAGTGCCAGGACCCTTCCTACTGTAAGAATGGGAGGTGTGAGAACACGCCTGGCTCCTTTTATTGTTTTTGCGACCCTCCCTCACCTTCAGCGCTTTGCTGAAACAGTGCGTCTATGATGGTGGGTTAAGTCAACTTTTCCATATTTTATACGCTTCCCTCGACCTCATGCTTTTGTGCTGCTCTTATAGTCTAGTTGATGTCTCATTTGACCTGTTTTATTGTCAATCATTTAACTTTTTTCCTCATTTTAAAGGAGCAAATTTAAGAATATTTTAAAGTTTAAAACAGTTGTTACCTCATTAAGCACAAGGGTTTATTTTAAATTAATTGACCATTTCTGTAAGTTTTTCAGACATAAGTATAATTTGCTCATTACTACAGTCACATATGAAAGCATAGAGGGGAAAATGTGTCTTTTGTCGTTAGTTTGCATTATATTTTTGTGCATCATTCTCTTCTTGGTAGAGATCCACGGCAGTCTTTTACCCTTTTCATGATAAAACTGTTGTTTTTTTAGAAATTCCAATTAAATTAGCAGTTATGGAGATTAATCTTCCATGGCTCATCTTTGCAGCATTTGTTTTATAGTTTTAGTTCTTAAAGAAAAACTCATAAATCGAAGCAGGTTATGTGCAAAAGTCCCTACATCCTTGTTGCTCAAGTATCATTCAACCACAGCAACCACCGGCAATACTGCAGTGTCACGAAAATAGGTTTTGTGTCTGGAGATCATCAGAAATAAATGCAACCCTGTGTGTTGGTCATTTGTTTTACAAGTTTAAATGATGTTTTCAGTTTCTACCTGTTTAACCTTGCTGTGTTATGTGCTTTTAAAAATTCTTGTCTGGGTCTTCTTTTCCTTTTTTCTGTGACATAGATCGTACTGCCGCTTACAAGGACGTGTGTTTCGAGCAGGTCGACGAGGACCTCATCTGCAGCCGGCCTCTTCAAAGCCTGGTGGTGACTTACTCAGAGTGCTGTTGCCACTTTGGCCGCGGCTGGGGACCAGAATGTAACACTTGCCCACCAAGAAACTCAGGTATACCTATTTAAGAGTCCTCTCCATCCACTTGTACCACGCTTTGATTTTTCCTTTAAGTGGAAATATGCTTTTCTTGTTTTCAGAGATGTTTAACCGTCTTTGTGAAATGCATCTTGAGACTGAGTCTGATGGGGACCAGGAATTTCTGGCAGCTTTTGTTCACTATAAGCCAGGTAAAACAGCAACAAGTTTTTATTTCTGTATTTCTGATTCACACCTCCATTTATCTGTGTGATTTTAAAAAGGTGACAGTTCAGAAGAGGACTCTGACGAATGTAGTTGTGCTAATGGCCACTGTGTCCGTTCCTATCTGAGCACCATGTGCAAATGTAACCCAGGCTATAGGCTGGACCACTCCCGTGCACGTTGTATAGGTTTGTATCAAAATGCACATTTATCTATTAAATGCATCCTAAGAACAGCATATCTTTAGACTACACTGATGTTTATTCTGATAAGTTGTGTGTTTGGTTTTCAGACATCGATGAGTGTGCAGAACCGGGCATCCGTGTTAGTCCCTGCAAGAACGCTCGCTGTGTGAACACGTCCGGTTCATATAAATGCTTCTGCAATCACGGCTTTGTGCCCACGCGCAGGTCAAACATATGCGTCCGTCGCAGGACTCGGTAACATCTGAACACACATTCTTATGTTTGTTGTCCTTTGTGTGCAACGAGCACAGACGAGCTAAATGCACAGGCGTCTCTCCCAGCACAAGCATACATGCTGTGTGGGGATGCCGCAAAAACTTTGATCTCATCTGGAGTCATGTCACAGTTCTGGCTCCATGAAATGGACACATCTTATAATTTGTCTCATTATTCAACTTAAAATCTAACTGAAATACACAAATGCTCCTTTTTTGTAATAATTGTTTAATTATTTTCGTTTGGTTTCGTAAGTTTTAACTGTACATTGTTGTGATGTTGTTGCTCTTTACTGCGTTGATTTGAATTTGAGTCTTTGGTTCAAAAAAGCAAGGTCGACCTTTTAAAAATTAAACGTTTTTTAAGGACCGAGATGACATTGATTTGATCTTTTTTATATATGTAAGATTGCTACAAAAAAAGTTTTAATTTCCCCTTTCATTCCTTTTTGAATCCACACCATGTCTGAATCTGAAATGTTTTTTTTTTTTTACATTTATCCTGTAAGCTTACTTTGCTTCATTGTACAGTTTGTTCAGTTAAGCATCCCTGTGTTGTCTGTTTATTTGTTGGTGTACATTTCTTATCATTTGACATGTGCACCTAAGTGGACTTTCTAGAAAGAAAGAATAAGAAACTGATGCACTAAGCGCTGAGTACTGATGGAATATTTGCTAAATGTAGATTCATCTAGAAATTCAAGAAGGTTTACAATCAGCTTATTTAGAATGCCAAAGATGTTGCAATGAGACAAATTTAATTAAAACATATTTGAAATGTGAGTTAGTTTTGTGTTTGTAACAGCTTTAATTTTTAAATAATGCTGTGTTGCCATTCATGTGTTTCTGTTTATTTAACTCTTATATTGTCTGAGTCTGAGCACAATATAAGAGTTAAAAATGTACATCGTTTTTGTGTTGGATTCATTCTGAAGAGAGTATAACTGTGTGACTTTTTTTAATAACCATCTTCATTAAAAGTAACAAGGTAACACTGCTCCATTTATTCAATTTGTGTCTAAAAAAAACAGATAAACTTCTAAAAAAAATGTCTTTTGAGGGGTGGTAGCAAAACAGTTTGATCATAATACAAAAACACTGTCAAACACAGTGGTGGAGGGACTATGATTTGTTTTTGGTTTTTTTGTGTTTTTTACAGACACAAACTGAATACAGGTGGATTTTAAACCAGAACAATCATTTAAATTAAAATAAAAAGGCAAGTGTTGCAATAGTTCTGTCAAAGTCTAAATCTGATAACCAACATTAATGAGAGCAAATAAATAAAAAAACCTTTAAAAAATGAATGCTACATAAAAGATTCAGCACATTATATAATAATTTCATACTAAAAGCTACCACATCCTAAAGTTTTTCCACACATTGTCTCTAATTTGTTTTTGTTTTGTTTTATTAAAACACCTAAAGCACAATATAATATGCACCACTTTTTGCATAAGGATGTTTTAAGATCTGATCAGTAGCAGATGACTTTTATTATGAAATGCAAATAATTTAGGTCTAAACTATGAAAGCTGTTATTTTTTATCTTTTTTTTTTTGCTGTCCTGAATCATCTTCCATAAAGCTCATGCATGACCAATTGTTTATTTTAGGTCTATACAGTATAGAATCCGTCTTTGGTTTGTTTTTTTAATTTAAATCTATTGTCTACCTTTCTACGTTCTTGTGCACAATTCAAATTCGGGTTTCATTGTTGCTGTTTATACGAGCAATGAAATTAGCTGGAATCTCCTTCTCTTTTAGATCAGGGATGGGTAACTCCAGACCTTGAGGGCCACATTCCTGCACATTTTCCAACAAACCATGCTCTGGCATGTTCTAATTGGCTGGACACACCTGAACCAGGTAGTCAGTCATGAGTAGAGCTTGGACATCTGGAAATCATGTAGACACTGCGGCTCTTGAGTCCTGGAGTTGCCCATCTCTGTTTTAGATTAATTAAGATTGTTTCATTTAATGCTGATTAAAGTTGTTTAAAAAACACTTATTGTCTCTTTACTGGACTTGAAATTGTTGAATATGACCATCTAATCCTGTCATATACTTGATAAACAATGTCATCTTGTGGAATATTTTTGCTACAACGACTCCTGTAAACACATGCAGCAGTGCATGGTTACTGTTAAAACCACACAAAAATAAAGAAATCGTCCACTAGAGGGAGCTCCCCAGACATTTAAAGGAAGTGGAAGCGCTTTGCTCCTGTGAAGCTTTCTCCATCAAAGAAGAGAGAAATGAATACATGTGCATGCATATTACTTTACACAGACTTTGAGAACAATAGCTTCAAACACTGACACTAAATATAAAGCATAGAGATTTGACCTATATTTTGTCGTCAGAAATAAACATGATGCCTAGACTAATTTACGCATCAAGATGAACTTTCTTCAATACATAAATCACATCCTTATGACTTGGTTTATCACTTATTGAACAAACTCATTTTTGAGGGCGTATATGATAGCACACGTATTCTGTTACACGTGTCTTTGTCTTGATGGTTTTGCTCCTGTGAGCTCCCTGGATCACATCGCATGAGCGAGGCACCACAGCTCCTCGCTGTCCTGGTTTCATTCTGTCTAATAATTATTTAATTCTAAAGTAGAACAGCAGGGTGACCTCCAACTACAAGTTTAGTTGGGACAGATATAAGAAACAGGGACAAGAGAGGAAGGAACCAAAACAGAAATAGCACAGTTCTCTGTGGGAGATAGCTCCAAAAAATATGTGTGCTGGGCACAAAAATATTTTTAAAGTAGATCATACTACCGGAGTGTAACCCACTGCTGGCTGGAGACTGAATTTACCAAACTTGGTTGATCTGATACAACTTGTGCTGCTGCAGGACAAAAATGACACAGCAAGATTGAGGTGATGTTAAATTGCAAAGGAACAGTTTCAATATGCTGCATCATTGCAGTTCCTAACCTTTTGTCTAAGAAGGTTAATCTAAGGTTATATTTACATCAATTAAGAAACAATCAATACCCAAGGGATTCATGGGACATTACATTTTTTTAAATTCTTTTTACATGCCTGGAGATTACTGTAAAAATGGCTTCCAGCCTCTAACTTTTTCTGTCATGTCATTTGTTTTGCAAGATGGGAATATGTCACCTTCTTTGACCTTTATTTTTAAACTCTCCTTTTTCAGTTAAATTATTTTTGGGTGCCTTGACCCTTTTACAAAGGTCAAAGGTAGAAAAGGGGACTCCATTACTTGGGGGTCTGCACTGAGATAAAATGGCTTTCAATGAAAAATTATCATATTAATCCAGCTATACAGTCAAACTAGCCTTTTTAAAGACCAACCCCCCCAACTCCATTCCGGTTACTGAACGCACCAGTGATGACCCTGCATGCTCATGTTCCAACTATAGCGAGCAGACAGAGGGGGGTTTAGCTCAAACTGCTGCAATCTGCAGAAATCACTGTCCTGGATCCACTCTGGCATCCAGTGGTGGCCTTATATCCTCCACTCAGCTCTTTCCCTTTGTAAGAGTGGATTGTGGATGAGCCCTTTACTTGGTTATGGGTCTGTGAGCAAAGGTGGAGACACTGGCCAGTGCTGTAAACAGGTTCTGTGTAAGTGCATGCATTGTGACACATTTTGGCTTCTCGTACGGGGGGATTTTTAATTATTGAAGTTTTAATTTTTTGGATGAAATTGAATTTGTATTTGATTGTGCAAAGTTTCCTTCGAACTAATTAAAACGTGCGTGGATGTTCATAAAACTCGACAAAAGAACACATTTTGCGACAAAATCAGCAAAGTATTTTCCTCTGAGAACTCATTTCCAATATTAAAAAGGTCAGACTGGTGTGCACACATTTCACCTAAAAGCAAGCAGCACCTGAGGATATCTGAATGGAACTGATGCAATCTGATGGAACTGAAGTCTTAAACAGACGGAGAGGAAATCATTGCGACCCGTCTGCTAGTAATAACAGTAAAATAACACTTTAAATGAACAAAAGCAATCATAAGTAACTATTTAATCTAAATTAGACAGAGAGGGGACAACAGTTTCGCTCTTGTCATTAAAAAACATAATAAAAAACATGTTCTGAGACAGTTAGCCTGTTTACATTACTAATGTCAGGCATTATAAGCTTTATTTTCCTTTTATCACCAGTCATTTGTGCTGTAAGGATATTTTGGATTTGACTTCAACTGGCTGAGGATTCCTTGTTCAGTCAACAAATAATTGTGTTTGATTTTCTGCTGAAGTTGTGGTTCTGCGTCTTCACTGAGTGAACCACTGGTGAGGTCTGCAGCTGGGATGGGAATAGCTTCAAGCCTGAGGCGATAGCTCCCAGTCAGAAAAAGATGGATGGGCCCCTGTGGGTTTTGAATCAGGTAATAGCTGTTTTCACACAGCTGTCCCACTATATTGACGAAAAGAAAGACATTATTTAAAAAGACATGCTTAAGTTCTGCTTTAATGACTCCTGCAGACCACAGAGACATGTCATAGCAAGCACCCGTTCGCTCATTTACACACCATTGTTTGTGTCTGTTGCAAACGTGCAAGATGGCAGAGGACAGGAAGAAAACAAAACAAAGACACGCCATTTGGTCCAGTTTCTTACAGACCAAAACCCAGCAAGAGCCACAAAGTCCTAAATCACTGTTTAGAAAAAACAAAACATAATTTATATTTTTGTGGCCATTAGGCAATTCATTTATAAAATGTAACTTTTAAATATTTACAATAATTGAATTATTAAGGTGTTTTTTTAATTATATTACTATTGACGACAGATCATTCAAGTTCCTTACAAAATAAAGTAGACCCTGGTGAAACAGGCTCTGGGTGGTCAGGAGGTACCCCCAGATGATTGGATAACTACAGCTTATGTGATCAGGGAGACAGGTAGAAGTGTACTTGGTGTGTTATCAGGAAAGAAACTTGATAAGGAGACTTGGTGGTAAAATAGGAAGATGCAGAAGTGTATACAGATTAAGAGGCTTGCTAAGAAGAAATCTAGACAGGAGTCCAGGGAAATGCAGTGTAAGGTGAAAGTAGAGGTGTCAAAGGCCAAACAAAGGGCTTATGATGACTTGTGTGCTAGGTTGGAAAGTAAAGAAAGTAAAGACTAACCTTTACAGATTATCAAGGCAGAGTGACAGAGATGGGAAGAACAAGCAGCAGGTTAGGGTGATTAAGGATAGGGATGGTAATGTGTTAACATGTGTCAGTTGTGTATTAAAAAGATGGAAAGAACACTGAATAGTTGATGAATGAAGAAAATGACAGAGAACAGAATAGATGAGGTGACTGTAGTGGAGCAGGAAGTAACAAAGATTAGTAAAGGTGAAGTGAGAAGGGCAGAAATGAACATTTGTGAGCAGACCCCTGGTCTATATAAAGAAGAACCTAAATATCTAGACGAATCATACAAAAAGATTGCAAGAAGATGCAATCAAATTTAGTTTCAATGAAATGTAACTATAGCTGCCTTTAACAATGAGATGTGATTCATGTCTGCTTGGTCGCTCTCATATCAAACCAAAGGCTTTTGGCATGGTTTGGAAATAGCATCAAGATGCTTTTTAGATCTTGGGGATATCTGGGAATTTTCAACAGATACATCTCAGAAAATGAATTTAAGGATTTTGTTTTGGAACTCTGAAACTGCTCAATTATATGTATTCTTCCTCATCACACACAGATACATAAAGACTTTCTATGTGTTTCATTCTTGGAATATCTTTATAGACTAAGTTTTTACAATGCAAAATTAAATTTCCCCATTAAAAAAGTTGTGTTGGCTCCTGACTCCCTGAAAAATTAAAATCAAGTCTGGAGTATTTTATTTTTAGGTACATCTAAAAGAAAAAATGGGAATCTTTTACCGCCTTACTTAAATTGTCTGCAGTCTCCTACAATATTAATCTGTTAAGTCACTTTCTAGGTAAGGCATTTTGATTAACTGCATTCTCTCAATGTTGTCAAATGTGCAACTGCTACATCTACCTTTGAAAAAAAGAAGCCAGTTTACCAGAACCACTTTGACTGAAATAACCCATTCACAGCTAACATGCAAAATACTTGTCCTGCACCAACAGCACCCTATTGCTGTTTCCTAAGCTCTGACTGCTTATAATCTGTAACATGCCATTTTCCAAAGTGCTCAGCCCACTCTAAGAGACCCACCATCTCATAAAGCCTTCACCACTACCACTTTGTTGGTTGAGCTACACCCACATTCACAGCACACACCCTGTAGAGCTCAGACAGCACAACAGAACAGCACTTTTCCAAACAGTCATTTAAGTGGCATAGAACTCCCCCTTATCAGTAGGGTGTTGGGATGGATGGGAACTCTCCAAAAGCGTGCATCGTTTGGAACTTATAGAAAACCTATGAGGGGAAATACTGTGGTCTTGAAGATCTTCTGCAAAGGCATCCTTAAGGGCTTTATGAATAACCCAGATCGTCTTGACTTGCGTTATGCCATATTCCAGGTGCTGCATTATTTAGTGCAACTGCCAGCCTCACAAGATACACTAAGATTAATGTAGAAAACGGGGCACAGACATTCAGATCGCAGAAATTTGAGCTTTGATTTGGGTGAAAAGGACGAAACCAACTAATAAAAGCTCAGATTTTATAGACTGGAGCAAAAAAAAAAAAAAAAAAAACAATAATTTAACATTATAGCACATACTTTAAGGACTTCATCAATAAATCCATTTATATTCCTACAACACAACCAGACTGGTCTGTCTGAGTTAAGTTGGTTATCGAATTCCAATCGATATTGGAAAATACCATACCATACAGTAGGGTAGAATGTTCTAAAAATGTTCTGTTTGAATGATTTTGAAGTGGAAAAACGGTGGACTGAACTTTATGAAACTAATTTGTGTTTACTTGTTTGTTTGTGCATTTGTTTCAGTTACACTTGATTATCTTGCAAGAAACACAAGGAATATGGAAAACTTCTCTGAGTCACACTGGTTATTATTATTATTGTTATTATTGTTTGGTTAAATACACCCTGAATTGATTTTAGGCCAGTGAATCAGATGAAACTATATCAACTATGAATCGTATCGCCAATCACAACTCATGATATGAATCGTTACACCCCTAATCTGACGATGTTTCATTGGTTTGTGCCAGTTTACTTGGTTTTTAGCACCAGGGACAGCACCACACACACACATATTAAACTACCTTGATATTTTTTCTCTGTTAAAAATATCTAAATGTGTTTCTCACGTGACTAAAAGGTTAGAAACCCACCCACACATTCAACTACCCAGCCACCCACGCCCCACAAACGCTCCCACTACAACCACCACGTCCACTTTTTGGCGTTTTTTTTCCTCTTCCCCTCCCCGCTGGAAGGAAGCACAGACAGCGGGACTCGGTCAGTCAGGTTCGGGCGGCCGTTCGGATGCTCGGCGGACAGAGGGGTGTTGTTGTCGGGGCGGGAGTGAAGCTGCGTCGGATATCCGTCTCGTACCTGCCGGCGGGGAGCGGGGTCCTTGCATTGTCTTCATCCGTGTGTCCCTGGATTTTTTTTTATAGTGTAACCCCACCACCACCACCTCCTCATCACCAGCAGCTGGAGCACAGCGTGGTTTCGTAACGCGCCGGTGCAGCGCGGAGGAAGCCTTCATATTTTTCTTTTTTCAACTGCTGTTGGTCGAGGATGCGGATTGATATGAGGGACGCTATCAGCGTCACCTGGGATTTTTAACCGTTACATTTTCAGTTAGCTTAGCTGCGCGCGTGCCAAGGCGAAAAAAAAAACAAAACAAAACGTTTTTTTCATGTCTGCCAAAAGATGAAATTTAGTTGAGATTTATTTTGACTACATTTTTGCCAAAAGAAAGAGAAATAAAAGGTGAGTATGATTTTTTTTGTCCTCCTAACCCCCCCTCCTCTACCAGCTTCCCACAATAACAAAGCTACTGAGAGGCGAAATTCAGGTGACTGCTGCTAGCTTCCTACAGCTACTAGCTTTCCAACTCAATAGGTGCCGTTTTTTTTTTTTGTTTCGCATTTGTTTCGCATTTTCCTCCATAAACCCGCACAAACGAGACGGAGAAATGCGTGACGGCAGCTCCTTCTTGTAACCATTAGAAGCCATATCTGTGTTTGTCTGCCGCTTGTCGTCTTTGTTTGAGTCGCACGCAGCCACATTGCATCTGCGCCTGCCAGCCTGTGGATCCTAGATTCAGCATCTGCTGCTACATCAGCTCAGCCGTGTTGCTTACCCACGACCCTGATTACATCCAAAGATGTGTGTGCTACAATGCTGGAACCTTTAAAACACCCCCACCACACACACACACACACACACACACACACTGTGTTGTGTGTTGTTGTGTTATCTAAAACCCACCAGATTCATTGTGCTTGGCCTACCCTGCCACCCATAGCAGATATTCATCATTTTCTGAACGTGTATTTTCGTTTTTAATTTAGCTGAATATTTAAAACATCATTATAACGTTCAAAAAGTCAGAAAACACAGTTTTTTGAATGGCTACTTAATGAATCAAGATAAAATACATGTGTAGGAGTTTAGTTGGACAGAAACACACATTTCATGACTATTTAAGGGTTTTCCTAGCATAATAGTGGCATTGATAGTGTTGGTTATTTACAAAGGGGTGGTTTGTTTTATGAGTACAATAATTGTACATAACAGCTGTTTTGGATCAGAGGAAATAAATCTACTGGTCTTAAAAACACGAGCGTGATAGGAGCTGTGGATTTTTTTCAAAGTGAATTCAAGCTTGAGGTCTCTCCATGAATGAATGTTTGTGATGCTCATTAAACTCAGCAGAAGTTTGAAGTTTGCAAACAATTTAGAATTAACACATTTAGTTAGGCTAACTATGCAATTTTTCTTGTTGATACCAACTGCAACATGCATATGTAAATACTAAATTAGACTAGAATATGTATTTTTTGTTTTAGGGGTGGGATGTGTGAACAGGAAATCTTTATTAAATTGACATATTTTCTTTTGCTTTGACAGAAATTTTATGCATCTTTGTCCCTGCAATTTGTGTTTGCGTGATGTAAGCTCATTTTTGCAAGAGCTAATAAGTTAATTTCATATTTAATAATCAAAAGAAATAACCACATTTATGTGTTTAAGTGATAGTATAGCTTCCCTAATTGGATCTAATTTTTTGCAAATATGGTTTTAATTTAATTTTAATGTAGCATCCTGTAGTTAATATAAAATATAACACAAGTTTGCTTAGACATATGGTAAAAAAATGTAATGCTAGTCTTTGTTTTCTTTACCTAAGGGGACGATAACCACTTATTTTCCCTTAATTGTATACATTATAACAAGTAGTTTTTGCAGAGCTGACAATTAGGTGCAGTATAAGTTCTTTAAAATTTTTGCACCTTAAGAATTTTGGACAAGATTTTAAGGTGTTTTAAGGATATTAATAAAAAAATATATAATCGAAATATTAGTAATTGTCTGTTATTAAATAAATATTAAGTAAGTAGCACTGTACCAATATTATCAGTGTGACTTACTACATCTTTGAGTGAGATTGTCAATTGTGACTTTTTGGATTGGATCTCCTTCAGGACTTGCAACCTGGGATGTTACCACTAGAGGGCGAAATTGTGACTTTGCTTCTTATTTTCTTGTGTTGAGTAGCTAATGAAGATTAGGTTCAGATGGAAAATATAAAAGCATTTTATTGGACTTGTAGCTGATATGTTACCTCAAAGACCTGTTCTGATCTAATAAGAGAAACTGAAACAGAACGCTGAAACCAACGCTGGTTTACCATAAAAACAATTATCAAAAAAATAATGCATAGTCACACATAAACTGGTGTTATGGCTGTGAGAATATTTCTAGACACCCATTTATGTTTTGTCCAGTCTTCATTTTTTAATGTTACTTTAGCAAGGTTTATTTTCACAAAAAAGGCTGGCCTTTGAGTCTAAACTGTTGTGTGAACATTTACCCACTGACTCCAGCCTGTGAACTTCTTCTAGTTTAGAGCTTTTTGATTACTTTAGCTGTGTGGTTAAATCTTGAGGGACAAAAAAATATTTTGTGGCATATAGCCTTGGAAAATATTTATTTTTAAACTTTCACTGAAAATCTGCATGCTTTTTAAACTTTGGGGTGTTTAGTAATTTTGGGTTTTAAACAATTTTGCTCGCAGCTTAAAGTTTGATGACATTTGCATTCAAAATTAGTTTGGTGGGCTCAGCTGGAACAACATAATTTAACAGGAGAACTAAATGTGGCCTCTCTTCCTTTGTGCTGAGTGTCAAAAAATCCCTCCGGGACCAGCTTTTTTTTTTCTTTTTGCTTCTGTCTCTACCACACACTTACTTTCTGTTTTCGTCATATCATTCACTGTGGAGATCTCAAAACTGCTATGTAATGTATTCTGTCTGTATTTACTCTATTAAGAAGCTTTCTTCTGAATGAACAAGACCATTTTTTGATTAGTCAGATACATTGCCAAAGCCAACAGAATTGATTGCATCAGCTTACTGAAACAACACTATTGATGGGGTAAATGGTTTCCCCCATATCTCCTTTGGAATGGAGAATTGAGAAAAAACTTTGGAAACACAAAACAAAATCAGTAAAGAAAATATAGCTGCTTATTAAGAGTGTTTTTTTAAAGACTGAAATAAAATCCACCATTGGCAGTGACATTAAGAGAATGTTAAAGGTTAAGTTACTTCAGGTACGCCAGTCACAAATTGACCAGTAAATTGTTTTTCCAAGACAAGTCTCAGAAAAATGGTATTCAAGATTTTATAAACAGATCTGCAGCTTAGATTAAGTCCTAGTTATGTAAACAGACCACATTCTCAGTTAATTCAAGATGAATCTTGACTAACCTCAATGAAAGCTGTCTACATGCATATAGATATAATGTTCTCCACTGTGACTAATAGTCTTTAAAATGTAATCAGTTGTAGTGTGCTGTTGGTACACAGTGTGATTGCTGCTATCAGCTGAGTGTGCTTTTTGTTCCTTATGTTTTTGAAATCTCAGAGGAGTTCTAGTTAAAGCTCTAAACCGTCTGAGGAGTCCCTCAGAGCTGGTTTGGCTGAAAACAACAACAAAAAGTCCATATGTCCTCTGAGAAAACTGATCCGCTCTTCTGACTGATATTGTCGGTGATCACCAGTGACGATAATTAGAACAAATAGCCTTTGATAACGATTGATGCTCTACTGTTAGTAGGACTGAAATGTTCAATGAATCAAATTGAGTTGTCAACTGCATGTTAGACAGCTAAAATCAAAATCACATGTTTAGCAGACATAAAGTTTGAGAGCTACTTGTAATGTCATTGAAAAAGGTACTGGAAGATGTGGTGTTCAAGTGCTGAATCCTATTCAGCAAACTAGGTATCCAATCATTGTTCTAATAAGCAGAGCGGTACAAAGAACAATCAGTAAAACGCAAACAGTAGTGCAGAAGAAAATTAACACGCAGGGCACCCTCCCACGCTATGGAGATTATATGTTAAAAGATCAAACAATAGAAGATGGAAATGCAAGCAGCATGTAGCTATTTGCTAATTTTCAATATTGTGGTACAAGGTGATATAAAAGTGTTTTTTATTTATCTATTTTCATATTCATGATCTTTTAAACTTCTGAGATTTCAGGGATCCCTTAAGCCTTAGTCATATGCACCCGTACTGGAGGTTGACCTGTACCGGTGCTGCAGGTTTTTAGGTTGTAGATGGTCGTAAAGAGGACCAGCCGCATCGTAAATGAAGTGCATCTTGTGTATCTTGCAGTTTCTTTGTGGCTTGTGCAGCCACCTTAAGAATGTCATGTAAATTGTCATGCCTGTGACAAGTGTGTTGTGAAGTATTTGTAAAGATGACGGAAGTTACACACATATCTATGTCGTTTGGAGTTCTTACACCACACTCTAGTTGTTAGTAAGGTGCAAGTACTGGCCCCTTACTGACCATGCGCAAATTCTGCATGCATGAAGTGTACACGTGATATGTGCCTGTAGGATGTCCACACAAACTACATTCTGTCTAATTTCTTAATTTCTAACTGTCAGGGAGAGCTTATCACTTGAGTAACACCAACGGACCAATTGAGCAGCGTGCAGGGTTTTGGGGTGAGTTGAAAAAATAAAAAATATGTATGGCACAGCTGCATCTCACTTACTTCACCCCTACGAGTGTCTTAAGTGTTTACTATAACCTGTTCCCCACAGCATGCCCATAGTAAAAAAAAATATGCACGAACATTTTGGCACTTCGGGCTTTTCGGGTGCCCTCCGATCTTAAAATTTTGTGCAGGTCACCTGTGTGTCATGTACAGATCTGCCTTTTTATTGTTTGGCACTGTGAATGTCTTTAGGTAAATGTATAGAATGCTCCTCTTTTTTGTTTAAGGATTGAAATAAAAATAAGTTTCTGTGTTTAAAATCAGACATTTGAAATATCGATCTGGATTTGCAATTTATTGATTGAAGCTTTCTGATGTTTTCGGATGTTTTCTGATGCGGATTTCCACATCACTAACAGCTAGCTTTTATGTTAGTGAATTGTAGACTTTTGCTCGGGAACTATGGAGTCAATTTAGGATCAACTTAAAGTAAATGAAAAACCAGATTGCCAATTAAAAAAAAAAGTGAAAATTTGAGAACAAGTCATTGTAAGATTGAAATTGAAATTTGAAAATAAAGTTGTAAGTTTTAAAAAAAACATTTGTAAACTTGAAAGAAATATTGAAAAATAATGCAATAAAACAATAAATCCTTCTTAAATTTAGCACAACAACTGTGTTTGACACTCACTTTAGATACAATGGTATGCAGTAGGGATACTATTTACTTTTCCCATGATTTGGTTTAATGGTGTAACATACTGTTTGGTTTTAAACAGACCATTGTGGCATCTCTAGTATCAAGTCATCTAGCTGTTAGTGAATAGACCTGATTCCAGTAAGTTTATTTTCCTAAACTTGCTCCAAAAAGGGAGTTAGCATCTCCTTTTGAATGTACCTGTTTAAGTAATTGATTTTAGTTTCTTAAACTGCTACACAACTCTGTAAAAGGAAACAAAATACAAGCAAAAGTACTTCGGAAGGGTGGAAGAACTTTTTTTTATCCATCACTTGGCTAAAAATCCATGTTCTTGCTCCGAACAAAAGTGATGTGGTGTGTCACTTGAGTGCTTGATGAATACGATGCTACAGGTCAACAAAAGACCTCTGCGGTCCTATTCAGGAGGTCATTCAAGCTGGGATCAGCAGCCTGTGGAGAGGACTGTGATGCATGTGTGCTTGTGGCTGCCTCATCTCTGCAAACAGGAAAGGCCCAAATGGCTGGCCTCAACTCTCTGCTGACTCCTTCATTGTACAGGGGTGCTTCACTGTGCTTTTTCACAGGCTTTTGTGTTCTGCACTTTTGAGGTTTATCTCTCCATGCTCCAACCTCATGAGTGTAACAGGCACATTTGTGTAGTAAAAACACACAGTAGTTAGCCCAATCGTGTTCTTTTTACTTGAATCCAGATAGTGTTTCAACTCTCATAATGCTTTTCTAGTTTTTTTCTGGATTTTTAAAAATATTTAATTTGATTTACTTTCAAATAACATTCTGCTTTGGCTTGTGGAAATGCTTGTGTAGTAAGGCTGAATTTGGCTTCTTTGTTGGGGATTAGAGGGAGTGGCACATTGGCATTGTGCTTCTCTAATGTGCGTAGGCATCACTCCCTGCTTGCGTCTTATTGTGGACTCTATTCCCCTCTTTTCCTCCACTTGATTAACGGTTGCTTTGACCAACAGACCAGCTGTGCAAAGAGAAGCTGTTCTGCTAAGAGGAAAAAGGATGAAAGTCAGTAATAAAGAGAAAGTGCTTTTTCTTTCCCATTATGCCACTGGCTCTGCTCTCCTTTTTTAACCACTGTCATTCTGTTGTGAGAGATGGACTAATGTGGGCCAGAGCAGTCCAGAACAGGGGTTTAGGCTCTAGGCATTTTCCTGTGCCCTACTTCTGTTTTGTTTTTTCATAGATGCTGTTTTTTTAAAACATTATCAACAGTTTGAGTGATTGAAAATCTTTATCACATTGTTGTTATTTTAGAAGGATTAGGATTATGTTTATTATTTAACAGATTTAATAGCTTTGGATTTTGGCCACATCTTTTCCAAAGCCTGTCTTAATACTTTCTTTGCTTTGTGTTTTTTAAAATTTCTTAAATATGTAAAAATGCACTTAAAGACGTAAAAACCTCATACACGCGTCTTGAGTTGTCGAGTTTTTGTGACAAACTGGAAGAGTCGCGTGACACTGTGGGGGAACGCTGTACTTTTGGTACAGCGTGTATAATGGGAATTTAATGTTGTCTGAAAACAATTGCAGTTGGATAAGAGGAATATCGCCGTAAAAAGGAAAAAACATTACCTTGTGAGCGCTAGCTTATGAGCGCTATATTGACGCTATCCAAATAAGTCGTTATCACTTCATACAAATCAACGAAGGGCTACTGCGGTTCTGGACAAGTGTTCTATTCCACCCTTCTATGAATCTACGACCAAAGGGGGCCCTCAAGAGGTATGGATCAGTACTGTTTAATGGGTCTGTTTTACAATGGAAACGCTCAAAATAGCGTACCCGACCCCTCAGTGGAAACGAAGCTTTAGAGTCCTGTTGATTTTGTACAGCTCCAAGCATTCAGTGATCCAGGCGTGTGACATTGAGTCATAGGCTTTCTTCTAATCAATTAAGGCTGTGGACATGTTGGTGTGTCGTGACCTACAGTCTTGAGCCACTGCTCTATCAACCAGGAGTTGGTGTTTGGCTCCTATGGAGTCTCTACCAATGCCTTTAATTTTTATTGTCTGAAATGTTTTAATTTCAGACAATTTAATTTTTAATTTAAAAAAGTGTTAACTCAGATTTCCCAGAAATGTAATTTATGTGCACAAAACACATACAGTTAGATTAGCAGTAAGATAAGCAGAACTCTAAAAATGTCTGCAGTATTACTCCAAGAAAACAAAGATGCTGATTAAACAGCCATAAGAAACAAACATTGTGTCTTTGCACTTTGAATGGTCCGGGTTAATACTCAAATCTAATTGGCTGCTGGATGTTCACGCACACAAAAGGAAGTTCCGGTCACAAAGCCCAAATGTTCTATAAGTGTGCATTTTCAGAAATTAACACACGCCATGGAAGCCTGTACTCACTAAAGGCTGTAGTGGTATCTTAGATTATGGATTTCTTGCTGCTTTTGGCTTCTAGATGTTGTGAATCTAATGCTTCATTAGTGTTGACCCATCCTAATGTAGTGCTGTGCGATATGGTCTGATTTATAACCTAGTTTCATGTTTGTGAAGGTAGGGGATGGAGGTCATTTGGAAAGCACAGTGAAACAGTGAGAAGGCATTGTTGTTACACAGACAGAATAAATTGACTTCCTTTGGACATGTGCTTTTGTGTGTGAAGAGATTATTACAGTATCATAGTGGGTCAGAGGATTGCTTGTCTGAGCCACTGAGGAGTGATTAGTTGGCACATGCTGAGAGCCGAGCTTTTTTCCACCAATAATCATGCGGGGATGGCCTCTGTTGGACGCAAGTGACCTCGCTTCCTAGAGCTGCTTCCTACCCCCTTTTTAAAGGATATAGATAATGGAGTTTTTAAAATATACATTTTTTTAAATGCAAAAAAGTAGCATTTTTGTCACATTTATTTTAAAAATTTAAGCTTTTTGCTGAGATAATTCCAAAAGCATTAAGAAAAAAAAGAGACTTTAATGATACCTTTCTTGGGGAAAAAAAAAGTTTGTCAAAAGCAAAGCACACAGCTTGCACGTTGGGTGTGTGGATATTAGCTGGGTTCTGGGGTAACTGAGTGGAGAAGTGATGGGTCAGAGGGTGAATGTGGGGGCGTTGTTCCGTCTTCTCTAATCCCTTCCTTTGGGTTCTATTTCCAGCATGTCTTAATCTGGCACTAATTGGATTTGTCAAGTTTTTTTTTTTCTTTTTCCTGTTTTTTTTAACTGCTACAAAAGGGTTTTGGTTCACTTGTTTGAGTTTAATAATTTCATAAAATACAATAGAAACAGTTAATTTACCAGTTGTAATAAAGGCTGAAGAAATACCAGTTATCATTTTATTCTCAGTTATTAAATCTGTCACATTTGGCAGACTTGACAGCAGTTAAAATGACAAGTAGCCTACAAGTAGCAAATAGACCACTCAACACAATAATCTGGTCATTGCTCTTAAGTAAATGGACTTGAGCAATGGTGATAGTAGTGCTAATCTCATGCAAAGGCCCTTATTCTGCAAATAAATATTTAAGAAGGTTTATTTGCTTATTGTTGTTTGTTTTTTTCTTTTCTTTTTCACAATGTAGTTCATGTCTGTAGCTGTTTGTGTATTTTCTTTCTTTAACTGTCCAAAATTGACTAATGGTTTGACCACTTCTTCTTTGCCTTTTGCTGCTACCTTCAGAGGTTGCTACATCAAATCACAGCCCCTGTCTCCGCATACCTCTTACTCTCACTAATCACCTTCATGTCCTCCTTCACTAGACTCCAAACCTCCTCCTTGGCCTCCTGATAGCTCCAACCTCTGCCTCCTTTTACTGAGGGTGGTTAACAGATGGTTAAACCATTTGTTATTGGTTTGTCAAGCAAAATGTTAAGCTGCCATCTTTGTTATAATTTAAGATGTCCGAAATTTGTATGCTACATTTCCACTCATGTGAGTGAAAGTGTGCATTATTTTCTCTACTGTATTTTTGGGTGAATGATGGTAACAAGAACCTTTGGGGGGAAAAGAGCTGCTTACCAGCAAACAAATAGAAGTCACTACATTTTAGGTATGGAAATGAGTTGTCAACGTCTTTTTTTATAAGATGTTGGATGTTGTCTATTAAACATCACTATCATCACTATGGGTTTCTTAAGTAAGAAAAAGTAGAAGGATAGCATGAGAATGGTGTTGCAAGCCTATCAGTGATGCTAACACAGTGACATAATGTAACCTGCAGTCTTTTGACTACCGCAATCTGATCACTTATCTTCATTCTGTAATTGATTTCTGTTTTGACAAAAAAAACGTAATTATAAAGGGAGGAGCAAATAGCACAACTCTAACAAAAAGTTTTTATCATTTTGTTAAGTTCTGTTTCTTATCTAGTTGTTTTTATCATTTAATTCAAATACTTTAAAAGTATTAATAAATTAAACGTGTGGACTTTTGCCTGTTTTATTACTTGAAGAAAAAAACCCATCCGCACTCAGGTAAAGATTGATTTCAAAAGCTGATTGTCTAAAATTATGAGATCTTTGTAATAGCAATCATTGTGTTGCAGACATAGGCATAGTACAGATGGATCATGTGTACAATAATACCTCAGTGGATTTCTTTTGTTTTGAGTACATATGCCCAGGACCAAATTTAGCTGATATATGGTGGTCCCTAGATAAACTATTTCTGGAGTCATTAACTCTGAAATGAGCATTTCAGCAAAATTCTTTGCTGATTAATTGTCAGTTTCAGATGACGTCGCTTTGGTTTTCTTTAATCTGTTGCACATTGTGGCCGTTGCACTGTCACTGTTTCAATTTGCATATAACCCTCATTTAGGCTTATCAAGCTTACATGCAGCTGAAAAGCTGTGTGGAGTCTGCTGATCTTTTTTTATTCTTAAGTGTCCACCTCTTGCTATCACTAACTTCTTGCTTTTTTCATTTCTTTTTTATAGATTTTTTATTTCTTAACCTGACACCATGAGCACAATTTCGCCCACGGACTTCGACAGCTTGGAGATCCAGCAGCAGTATAATGACATCAACAACCGCTGGGACCTGGCGGCGGAGACCGACTGGGATAATGAGAACAGTTCGGCGCGTCTGTTTGAACGTTCCCGCATTAAAGCTCTTGCAGGTAAACCACAAACCATTCTATAACCTTTCATAAACAGCCACCACATACATGTTATGTTAATGTTATCTTTGTCTGTATTTGTTATGATCATGCTCAATTTTTTTTATTAAAACATTTTAATCATTGGAATTTACTTTTATAGCCTTTCTTTATGGCAGCACGCTTATTATTATTTGAGCAAGTGTTCTTGGCACAATAAAACATGTGCAACAGGGTTTTTAGATCCAGATGCCAGCTGAGACACAATAACAGACCTGACAGTTATGTGCAAAGATCTAATTAAGCTGTGCAGACTGGGGAACAGGCATGATTCTTTTCTGTCCCGAAACCCATCAATTTATTTTATAGGACAGAAAAAAGAGAAAAAGCACACCTCTAAAAAGAGGACAAAGCTGGTCGGCTATGTAATTACTGCTCTGTTTATTTGTTTTCTCTCTTCCTATAGCTGTTAAGGAGCCTTCTGCATCATTTCTGAATGCTGCTGTAAAATGTTTTTGATGGAGGCTGTGAAGCTTAACTTTCAAGTCAATCCTCAACTGTCTCAATGACTTTGGGGGCATTTCCTGCTTTATATGAATAAGTAGGAGGGTCATAACATTTAGCTTTTCTTAGCAGTTTTTTTTTTTTTTTTACCAAATCTAAATAGTTTTGACCCCACAAAAACAAGTCGCATTATATTAAGAACCCAGCAGAGGGGGCAACTTACACACAAATACATACAAAAAAAAGAAAAACACTTATGACCCTTGTGCATGGCTTTTGCCAAAGAGCATCTAAAGGACAAACCATATTTTACTCACAAATTAACCCCTTCTGTTGTGTGTCAACAATAGACATTTTGGTCATTGCCTTTGTTAAAATTCAAAGACTTGTTTTGTCTTCAAAATATTTACATTTGCATTTGTGTAATAATGATACATTTAAATATTTGCCTTTAGTTTTGATAGATGCTCCAAATTATTTAAACATAGTTGTATGTGTGTGTGTGTTTGTGTGTGTGCACTCCAGTGTGAATACCTGCAATACCATCGAGGTTTAGCAAGTACAAACTTGATGTGTACATTCTTCTACCTGTCGTACCAGCTACAACAGCTCCTCTCCTTCCTTTCTTTAACACAAGCAAAGTTAAAGCTTTTCAGTATTTTATATGGTCCTGCTTGCTCACAATGGGATTTTTAATGCCCTGTTTATGGTTTCTTTTTTTTTTACCTCTTCTAACACCTTGGAATCATTACACTGATGGTGCTAGAACTGTAGGTGCCTCCTGGTTAACATTTAAGACTCTTCTGCATTCAGACCATTGTGAATTTGCATTGATTAACCTTATCTTCTCTCTTGTGCACAGCAAACTGTGCAGCTTTACATATTTTTCCAGCAGCAACCAACTGTATTCCCTGACAGTTGCCTGTATTTGCATACAAGACTCTCAAGAGTTTGAAGAAATTAGGTTTTTAAAGAGTTCACAGCCTTTGTAGTACGTGGACAAACACAACTGTTTTGACCCTCTTCTTATGAAAGAAACCTCACAATGATCACTAAAAATACTATCTTCAAGAAAATGAATTAAAAAAACATTCAATGGAAATCACGCATTGCTTTTAAATTTTTGTTCAACAGAATCCTTTTTTAAAACAAACTGAAAGGGACACTAAAATGATGGTACATTTTGTCTCCCAACGTTTTTAAACTAGCTTCAATCAAAACATTTCTGTATCTGTCAACAGGTAATGATAACACATCTGCTTTAGCAAAGCTCCTCAGGGTTCATAGTCATGCACTTCTGAATGGCCCACAGTTTTGCTGAGCGGAAGTTTTGGCTGTTTTTTTTTTGTTGTCTTTCATCATCTGGAAAACCCTGCATCTCCATTTGACCAAACCTTCTAACATTGGGCAGTACTTTTTTTGTCAAAATTCTTTAAAACAATTTTACTTTGTTTCATTCATTACATTTTTACTGGTTATTTTTAAGTACATATTTATCTAGTATTGCTTTTGTTAGTTTTAGGTTGTTTCAGTGACCATTGCTGGGTTTTAATTGCATAATAGCAAGTTACCAACTTTACTTCATGTTTGTCTATTTGCACTCAGGTAACTGCTATTTTTCTTTTAATTTTCAAACTATTGACAAAAAATATCTCTACAGTCAGACCACATATTTTAAATATACTGTACATATACTGTCAGTTACACAAGGAAAATGTTGGGCAATAACAAATGAAAAAACAGTTTGAACATATGTTTGCTAAATTTCCCAATCGGGTAATGTTTTGAGTCCAGGTTTCATACTCTAGGGCCCTCAAAAGGGGGTCTACAGAAATGCAAAAGCTTAGTGATATATCTTAGTCCTTCACATTCTTGGTCACTTTCTTCTTTTCATTTGGGGTTATTCATAAAAACCATGTCATCACTCTCTGCAGGTTGTTCATTTTCGACTTAGGGTGTCTTCTTTTGTCATTGCAGATACACTGTGTGCATAAAAGAAGCTTATGTTACTTCATGTATTAGGACCCTTATGGTGCAAAAAAGGCCTATGGGAGCAGTGCTGTGATTAACAGGCTTTCTAACTACATGTATCCTTGCCATAACTTCTGCTCCTCAGAGGGAAAGCTGTCTTTGTAGTCTCTCATTAGTCCAGTCTCCCTCTGTAAACATCCTGTCACAGAAAGCCTTGGGCGGGTAGTTTTCTTTTTAATAAGAACCATTCATATGCTGTCACCTCGTAGAGTTGGACCAAACAAGTTTAATAACTGGGACTTTTAGCAGATTTTAAAGTCTCAAAATTGATGAAAAATAAATGAATTACACAAATATTAACTGAATTAGTGTGAACAATCAGTTTGTGCTGACATTATTGCTGTTTTTTTACCTAATATTTGCTTTTAAACACACTAAATAATCTCATATTTGATAAAACAATTTTACATTGTTCCAGTGTTCCAACAAAAATAATATATAGAATGTAGTAATCCCATAATTTGTACTTTTTTCCCCCCAAAAAAACCCTTAAACTACATCACATGGACACAGAAATTCAGAAAATTGTAAAAAAAACCAAAACAATTTATTTATTTTTTTTTACTTTTATGTCCCAATAAATACAGAAAGTTCAACAGAAAATAAATTGCAGGAAGTTACTACTGGAAACAGCATGTGTGCTAAAAGAGATATATATGCTTAGAAAGATTTAGAGCAGCTTATATTTTACTGCTTCCTTTGTGTTTATATCTTTCAGAACAGAGTAATCAAGCTGTCAGTTAGAAATCTCATCAGGCAGGAAAGTGCTTTTGAGACTTTCAACGACTTCCTTCCTGTTTAACGCTTTATCAAGGTAGTGCCTACAGTATGTACAAAGCAGGGGGGGAATCAAAGGTTGTGTAAAAAGACAGACAAAAGAGACCTACATAGGGTTAACATTTTTCAAACTGACATATTTTTATACTCTCTTTTGGTCTAGGCCGCTCCCTTGTGTTTGCAGGAGTTAAGGTGGAGTTGGATTATCCACCTCAAGCTGCACTGCTTGAAGGACTCTAATGGTTTAGTCTGCCTGTAAAGCTCCACCCTCCCCATGCCCTTCCCTCCGTTCTTCCTTTATGCTCCTCCCTAAAACACACCTTATGCTAATGAAACTCATTTTAGACGGCACTGCAGGCTTTGTTTACACAGTTATCTGACTGTGGCTGGTGTGCTGCTGTGTTTGAACGTATTCATGGTCAGATTTTGGAGGGAAGAGTTACTCAGTTTTGTTTTGTTGTTCTTCTTAATGGAGTTTTTTTTCACTGAAACCACAAGTGAGGTCAACTGAAGGCTTTTTCTCTACCTAAACGCCACAAGTGAGGTGATTTGAACAAACAGGAAAACGTTTTGTTTGACTGCAGTTTTTTTATTCTTTGAAGAACAACGGTTCCACTCCCGCCTCTGTTGTGTTTTCACTCCACAAAACTGGATATGCAGTAGATGAAGAGAACACTTTTAGGATTTTTTCTTGTGCCTTACTGAAAAACAGCAGGAAACCAAGGATTAAACCAAGGATAAACATTCTTCTTTTTTCTGGAAAAACATCAAGCAAGCAGTAAACATTTTGAGATTGTCTGCTATGTAGGAAAATCGATTCAGAAAGGAATATTTGAGCAAAGAAAATCTATAGAAACTACAATGGAGTGGGACCAAAGGGAGCCCTGCTTGTCCCCAGCAGCATTTGTCAACCAGGTGCAATATTCTAATATTCTAGAAGGGAGATTTAAACAGCTACAAGGTAAGAGTCAAACTAGTCTGCCTTTAAGAGTGAAAGGGGAAATTCCATTCAAGTGCTGACTCAAAAATGTTCATTTACAGGTTTAGTTGCAACTGGCATCTGGCACTGTGCTTTTTCTCTGCTCTGTTAGTGAAAATATATGGGATACTGGCAGGATTTGTACAGAAGGTTTTAGCTCCGATCTACAGCAGGCAGGCAGGCCGTCTGGCACCTGATCACTCGACCACCTGTCCTCTCCTATCTTATTACAATACGCCGCTCTGTCTTTGGACAGAGCCTGAGAGGCTTGGAAGACTCCAAGCTGAGAAATCACTGAAGCCTCTGGTTCTTACACCAGATACAATGTGTAAACTGAAAAAAAAATCAAAACCCAACTTTTTTACTGAAGTAAAAACAAATAATTTTTATCTTTCTAGTTAGAATTACAATATTTTATGTATGAATTGTTATTTTTTGAATGATGGTTTCAGCTTCTTAGCCACAGGGCCGGGGTATTAGAGGCAGGTGAAGTATTTGCTGCAGCTAAGCTTATGCTGGCTGTGTGGGTGCAGCCTTATGTGAAACTCTGTCAGTACTGAAGATCATGCAATTGTTTCCTGTCCCACCTTGCCCACAACCAGGAATGGAGATGTGTCTTTCATGGCCAACAGTCGTCACTTTTTACTTTTGAAACCAAACTCAGTGGGTGTTCATTTTCTTGACAATGGGCTGTGAAAACTATTGGTAAACAAGCTTATTTTTTATAATTTGGTTCAACATTTCACTTAGTGTACCAGTGTTCTTAACCAAAGATAAGATCTGATTAAAATATGTTATCCATCTTTAAAAATAGACACGTTTTACCACATGTCAGAGTTAGTTGTGCAACCTGGTGTATTCATGGAAGTAGATGTCTTTTTTAAATATTTTTATGTCTCAACTCATCGGTCAAAAAAAACCTAAGATAACTAAGATATAAAAAAAGTGCTGAAAAGATGCTTTTTTTTAATCTACATTTCTCTCATAAACAGATATTACAAAACTAATTAAAATCAGATAAAGATCTAGATTTTAGGGATGATGTTTTAAGAAATATGTGCTTTGTTCCTTATGTTATCCGTGAACTCGTGAGTTGGACACGATCTGGACAAAGGTTTCTGTAAAAACATACAAGCATAACCAGGCGCACATACTTTTTGGCAACACCCACTTGCTTTTCCAGCTTGACTACCCTTGTAGGTAATTTTTCTGTCACTCCCTCCTTGAGTTACATCTAGAAGCATGACGGAATGGCTTTTCACATCATATGTGAATGCGCTATCACCCCTCCAAAAGTATTTGTAAAATGTTTTGAATAGAAATCGAAAAGTTGATATATCTTTTTTTTAAAAGGGGTCATTTGGCTTTTTGACCAAAAATGTAATCCTAATGAAGATTGTTTCAGCACTTGTGTCACTCATTATTGAACACATTCAAAACAGTGGAATTGTTGTAAACGATTAAAAGTGATAAGCTTGATTACTTCACCAAGGGAGACGAGGACACTAGGCCAACTGTTACGTCCTTTAGTCAATAGTCCATGTTGACAGATGAAGGAAGAGTGGCTGTTTTCTAAACGGCTATATTTTTCTCTGCACAGCAAGATGGTACCATGTTAATCCTATTTGGTCTTACTGCACCACGTGGATAAACAGAGCACTGAAGGTTCCGTGTGAAAGTTCACGTTCCCGCTTCTTGTGCTCCTCAAAAGTAGGTTTTGGTTCCAAAATAAATACTTTGTAATGCTAGTTTCCTGTCATTGTTCAAACAACAGTGAGAGTTACTTTGTGCTCTGATGGGGTCACTGTCCTATCTACAGGTCAGTTGCCGTGGACTTTAGCTGGATTGTTACTCAGCAGGCATTAGCAGCATGACGCTCTTCAAATAAATGTTACTAACTGCTCTGCAGTTCGATTTTCATTGAAATTCTACAGCCTTTACATCACTCACCTTTCTCTACACTGTAATTGTATGCTATCAATAAATTGGAGTTTGTGAAGATGAGCAGCTGTATTTAATATTTCTTTAGTCTTTTGAGTATGCTTACTATAATGAGGTCATTGTTGGATTATGATCAAGTTTCAAGCTCGGCAGCAGATAACTGAAAGTTGTAATGCAATATCATTCAGCACCACTGGCTCTTGTGGCCTCCAGCTGTATCTGAGTCACCTCGGTGAGAGTGCACCAAACAAGCAGACACCAGGGAAATCAGTTTTTTCGGTTCCCTAATATAGAAAGTTTTACAAGAGAGAGAAATTTTGGACATGTGCAATGCTTCCTGCATTTTGAAGTCATTTTCTTCACATGTTTTTGAGAAGTGTTTGTTTTATGTCTCAAGGGATTAACCTTGGCAGATCCCCTCCTCCCCTACCTTTTCTATTATCATCTGTAGCTGCAGATGGCGCAGAAAAATGCAGTTGAAGGACATGTTCACTAACATCAGTATGGGGCAGGATTACTTTTAAAGAAGGTTCTTTATTGTACCCATTTATTTACTTATTTTGATCATAACAACAGCCATACAGCACATGAAACTAGAAGCATAAAAGGGTTGTAATATTTAAAGATGTTTTAACCACATGTGACAAGGCTACACTTTTACCACATTACTCGTGAGGCAGCGGAAGAACAGTTCTGCTTTTACAGGCGGGAAAATATGACAGCGTGTGCATTTGTGTCATGCTGTTCACTTTGTTTTGCCCACTTAGTGCTTCCTAATTTACATGTTTTCTAATTCTTAGAAAAGAGTTTCCAATTAGAGGGAAAATGGTTCTTATATAGCAGCTTATGGCTTTTAGTTTTTTTTTTTAAGTATATAGTTAATTAAGTGGGGTTTGTTTGTTTTTCCCCAACATAACTTTTTATTTTTAACTTGAACTCATTGAAATGTTTTAAACACATATTTAAAAAAATACTCTGACCTAATTTGTTGCTATAGATACTAATGTACTTTTTTAGAGCTAAATCTTTGTTCAGGCTGTTAAAGAGTCATGAAATGTTTGAAGTTTATTCCATTTGGTAAAATCTTACACACAAATGTTGCCTCTAGACTTGTTTGTTCCCACTGTTTACATTGCAGATGGAAAGCTGTACCATGTTTGATTTGACTCAAAACACCCACTGTTACCACTGAAGAAAAGAAGCTTGAAAACACAAACCTACATTTAGCCTTTTTAAGTCACATGGCTTCATTTTATTCCTATAATAAATAATCTTGTTGTTTACCTCATTCTGCGACACTTTGAAGTCCCTGGCTCATTTATTGAGCACCAGATTGTTTCAAGCCTAATGATGAAAGACTGTGATTGATCTTAATGTTTTATTAGTGAGGATTTATATTGCGGTTTTTTTTCTTTTTTTTTTTTACATATAGAAACTGCTGCTTCATGCCTATAACATGCCACCCATATGCTTTTTGTTGTTTGGGGATGATGATGGTGCTACCAGCAGTAATTCCTTGTACCACTGTAATGTTGTTCATAAAAACACTAGTAATGACATAGCTTTGCAGCTGAACTTGTGATATATTTGTAGTAAGCACAATCCCCTGTCGTCAGTTGAATGCGTTGATGGGACTGGCTTGACAATCTGGGCTTAAAAAAGAAAGAAAAATCAACTTTTCATGTATTTGTTCCTCTGATGACTATCTTTTATTTCACTGTTTATATTAAGGAGTTCAATGGGTCTTAGGAAGAAATTTGCATTTGGTGCAAAAATGATGCATCTTGTATGTACTAATCAAAAATAGTTTACTAATTTCAGTTTGCTGGTTGGCAGAACTGTTACATAATGAGATCAGAGTTGAAACGAAGGTAAAAGCTGGCGTCAGACTAATGAGCGCCCTGCCACGATGACCTTCTTCACATGTATCATGTCAGAACGAAGGTTACTAAAGCAGACACATTTATGGAGTTAGTTTACTTGTTTCTTTGAAGGAGGTGACCTAGAGACACTCATAATACAACCTCAGGATTGGAAGCACAAGAAGTTGGGTTAACAAAGTCGAGGTCAATTTAACCAAAGCTAAGAAGGGAGGGGGGAATGACTCCGTAAGAAGGTTAGTCCAAGTTGGAGCACAAAACGTGCTTAACTTGTTAACAGCCTTTTCATTTACCAGCCTGGGTTGAGTTCTGAATCAAAGTCTTTGTTGTATTGTAAAGGTTTAAAGATGATGCATCAAAACACACAAACCCTGTGTATTTGTCACTAACAAGGGAGACCAATAAAAACCAAAAAAGGTCGGCCTTTTTTAAGCAAATTATTAAGACTGGTCCAGATAGCTTTTTTTTTTTTTTTAATGTGATGTTGAAATCAACAGATTACCTGTGTAATAATTCATCAATCAAGACAAAACCAATTCACTGCTATCGTGAGTGGTCAGGTCTCCCAAAGTCGTCAGTTAAACCTGAATTAACCCTAGTGTGAGGGAACAAATGATAAAGACTCAGTCTTTATCCTGATATGGATCCTGTCAGATGTCTTTGAGCTCCTCTTAGGCAGTGTTGAACATGTCTACATGTTAGCAATAAACAGATCCCAGGCACCATGAGCCACAATGTCAGTATAAAGTCTGGCAGCTTATTTGCTCAGATTAAACACAGATAACAATCATTATCCACAGAGCCTCAGTATGTTAGATGTTGAAGCAGGAAAACAGAAGCTTAACCTTCATATCTTCAATTAAAAAGAGGCTCTGGCTGAGACAGGCCCACATTCTAGTCCTGTTCTGACATATACTTAAACTTTACTACCAGGTCCAAACACGCTCAAAGTCACTAGACATGCCCAAATATGTCTAAAACATGGAGCGATGCCTTTAACTACTAGTTTTAATATGTCATTAGCATACATGGAGGACAAAAACAAAGGTGGTGTTTCACACGAGAAAAGAATGTCTTGAAATGAGTCATCTGGTCTTTTTGTCTTCTTGAATTGTTTCGCTACTCATCCGAGTACCTTCATTAAGGAGAAAAGAATGTTCTAATGATGATGAAAGAGTTTCTGTTGTGTAATAAATAACTGCAAATGCTACAAAGGTAGCCTCAACTTCTTTGTTTTTTTAAAGAAGATTTTTCACTTGTTAGGATTATAGATTAGCTGTTTTTAGCTTTCTCAGTATCAAGTCTTGGTGACTTTTTGGGTGACAGCATTTGAACCAAAAACTACAAACGTGTTGTCTAACTCCAAGCAGTGGTTTCTGGTATGTGCTTATTCATCCTCCTCACCAAAATAACAACCCTGACCCAAGCTAAACCAGAGTTCTTGTATGTTTGTGCCAATTTGTATTAAGGCATTTTACTGTGTAATGATAAAATATCAGGAGCTGCAGACTAGCCTTTCAAGAAATGTGCTCAGATTGTAAGCTTATGTAAACATTTGAACATTTTGAACGTTTATTTTTTTTTTACACCCTCTAAATCCTAATACTGATTTAAGAACTTTACTGCAAAATGGCAGTGTTTGGTAGTTATTGACAAGGAATATATTTTTAGTGCTTGTTGACCAAAAAGCAAAGGTTAAGGACAGTATATATATTTCAATAGTGGCTGGTTTCCAAAAGATGCCACCTCTAATAAACACTGAGCCGGCTGCCAAATTTTTGGAATAAATGATGGGGCTACTATTACAAGATATTTGGTAAGACAAACAAGGCTTTCTTGTAATTGGAGACAATGTTCTGTCATTTTTCTTGGAGGGTACAAACATGAGCTCTATAGATGTTATGCATGACATCAGACAGCTTAGGCTGACCTGTCATGGTTTGTTTTTTCTACTTTTCTCTGTCAGCCAAAACATCACGGTTTAAAAATACACAGGTAACCACAGTTTTTCCTGTTGCAGAGTTTAACTAACTGATGTTTAGTAAACCTAATGTTCCATTTTTACCTAAATGTACAAATATTATTGTTTACTTTCAGCAATGCTTAAAAATTTAGACTGATGACCATTATTTTGAAATGGTCTGCACATTCAAATGTTCAAATGTTACAAATGTAAAGGCACTTCCTGATGGGAAGGTGAGGAGGTCTGTCCAAGTGACAATGTTTAGGATAGAATTTTAAATTTAATCAAAACATTTGTAAATACACTTTACAAACATTTTATAGTAAGCTTTCCTCAGTAGCCAATGAGCTCAAAGCGTCGCCCCCACGTAAAATCAGGCTGAGCTCAGCAGCAAAAACTTGAAAAGTATGAATTGAACTGTATAGTGGGGGAAAGGGGGCGTCCTGGATCTGTGTTTTGTCTTCTCATAAAAGGTGGTGAACTGCTCTTTGTCTGGCTCGTCACCCAGGTCCTGTCTGCCATGGGAGACCCTACCAGGGGCAAAAGCCCCAAACACCTTAGCTCCTGGGAACGCTCGAGCTTTCAAACCCCTCCACCATGTTAAGGTGGCAGTTTGCGAAGGGGGATACAACAAGTTTTCCAGAAACTAGATCATTAGCGAAATTAAGATTGATGATGATGATGCAAGATGATAACTTTGCTCTTCTGTAGTTGTACCGGTAGCTGATATTAGATTTGCTACCGGCCTTTGCTTTTTTCGGATGTGTCCCTGTTATTTTTTTCTCTTTTCTGTCTTCTCTGTGAATCAGAAATTATGGATTTTTTTAGGACCTTTGCCCATTTTCTCACAGCCATGTTCTCCTCAATGCTAGATACTGTCACAACATGATTGATGCCCAGTTGGAATGTTGACAATTCTAAAGTCATGTCACAGCAATCCTTCTGTCCTAGCTTGTTTACCAGTTTAGACCAGTGTGGGTTATTTTGTTGTAAAAGGTAATGATCATTTAAGCAGTCTGTTCTGGTAAAGCAGAACTTGAGCAGAAGTACTAAACCTGCACAATAGTGTTAGGAATGAACCCCAGTCACAAATAGATGAAAGATGAGTTGAATGATGAACACTGGTATATCATGAAACTAGACAGTCCTGTCAGCTTTATAGAACAAACATGTTATGTTACAGATGGGAAAACGTTACTTGTGAGTTTTCTTTAAATGACGATCTGATATAACTCTCTTTTGTGCTGAAAACATCCTCTCTGTTGTGTCTATGCTAAAGAAGAGTTTGCTATTCTAAATGGAAACATTTGAAAAAGTGACTGACTTTCAAAAATTGTGTTGTTTTTCATCAGCAGTTTGAAAGCATTTTTCATAAAAAAGCCTCATGACAGTAACTACTATATAATTATGCCACATGCATGACTCAGCCTTGCACATTTTTGGAACTCGTAGCAAAGTAAAGCAGTGATTGTTGTGTCTATGTATGGTAGTTTGTTTGGATAGATAAACCTTTGGTTAAGCAAGTTTTTTTCTCCCAAGTATCATCTTTGTTCCATTAGTTCTGCCACAATATAAATATTAGTTTTACTATTGGTAGGACTACTAGCCTTAAGGTTGCTAAAACAGAGCATATATTACAAGATATTATGGATGAAAGTTCTTCCCAACAGCAGTGAAGTAATGAGTAGAAAACCTCAGGTAAAATTTGAAATCAAAATTTCATATTTCACAAATACATCAGAATGACTTCCTTATTTCATATTAATTAGAAAAAGAGGATTCTATTTCTTTTCTATTTGAGTAAAGATGCAGAGTAAACAACTTCAGTTCATAACATGTCAAAAGTTATGAAGTTGTTGCTCCACCCTTGAAGGCTGTGTTTCAAAATAGGTTCTTTTCCTCTTTTTGAGTGACAGTTGGTGGTTTGCCCCACTTCAAGTGTCTTTGGCTGCACCTGTTTATTGCCCTCTTTGTTACTCACTTGCTTTTAGAATTGCTTGACATCTATGAGTTCTGACTTATTGAACTGCTATATCTTTAGAAATGAAGCTTTATTTAAAATAAAAAAATAATGTCCCACTTCTTTATTTATTTTCTGTAGCTGCTTCTGTAGCAAATAGCTCTATAAAGTGTTCATTGTCTGTTTTTATGACTATCTCTTATCAGTCTACCAAACTTATATTTTGCATTTATCAAGATTTGTTAGTGTTCAGTTTTTTGTAATTCTCAGACAAATTTAGGAACATTTTTTAAATTATATCTTAAGTTAAAACAAATAATTATATAAACAATATTGTAAACAAATGATCAAAGCTTGTATTATACTTTATAAACCCATTTGTTTAGTTATGGATTATATTTTTTAATATTCAAAAGTGTTTCATTTTTACAAGACATTAATTGTCACCAGAGAGGAAAAAGTTATTTGTTTCCTTTTTTCTTTTACTCAACATTATTTAGATTATTTGTATTTCTTTGTAAGTTTGCTGCATTGTCTGGAATACATTAAAAAAAGTAAAATTTCCCCACAAAAATATCAAAGCATTAGTTTTAAAAGCCAATGAAGAGACATTAAAACAACTCTTTTTGCAAATCAAAACTGTGAGACATTATGTTTTGCTTTTACATTTCATTTCTGTTAGGTTAAGTCAATATTTTGAAGTTAGCCAGTTGTTCCTCATGCATGCTCAAATTGTCCAAAATGCTGGTACTTTTGACCCTGCCTGAGACAGTTGTTACTTTTTTACTCTTTTATAATCATTAATCTTTTTATTTTATTATAGCTTTTTTTATGATTCATGATTTTCATGTTGATACTGTAACTTTATTTATGAGACGTGTGCTGCAGACCTTGGCCAGGTCACCTATGGAAAAGCGATCCTGATCTCTATTCTTTACTGCTTCAGTGCATAGTTCCTCTAATAGTTTTTTTCTGTCCTGTAACAGTTTCAACTTTTTAACTCGTTGGAACAGAGAATTCTGATCAGTCTAAAATTTAATGTGTACTTTTGCCTTTTATGTTCTACGGACAGCAAATACACTCCTAGATCTGTGTTTTTAAAAGGCCAGGAATACTTTATGTCCTAGAAATTAGGTCACCTTGTTAGATTGTGTAGTAGGATTAGCCTCTTACTCCTACGGTCCATATGTCTTGAGCTGCTGTTACAGCTTAATTTCTTGTGTTTCTTTGTTTAGTCCTGCTCTTAAAAAAACAAATGTAATGTCATTGAATTTGGTGTAAAGTGTATTTTGCCACAACCTTCACTAATATCTGCTGTCGTGACAGTGATTGAAATAAACTGAGAGACAGAGCTAGAAGTTAAGTTTGTTATTAAGAGGTAAAACCTCTCACTTAATGGGAGGATTTAATAGCTTATCTGTAAAATGAACTGCACCAGAAAGGGCTTAGTCCATAACACTTACTGTTACTTGTCTGCACTCAGAAGGCAGAGTGGCTCTAAATGACTTTGTAGTTTATTTAAATCTAACTGGATTTCTATTAAATATTTGTGTAAACATTTTATTTATTTCTAGCCTGGAACTCAGATGATTCCAATGAATGCTGCACACACACCGGACGCAACTGAGGCGTTAAATTCGCACCTGCTGCCTCGCCTTTGACACTTAAAAAAATTTACTCCTTCATGCCTTGACACCCTTTATTGTTGTTTTATTTTTTGTTAGACTGATTATAAACTGATTGTTTTGTCAACACTGTTCATTTTTAAGCACTGATAAGCCATATCATCATAACTACACTTGGATTGAGTCTGTCCCCCCATTTCTACTAAAATACTATTTAAAGACTATTTACTCTGAGTTAAGGAATAAAGGAGTACACCTGAAAGTGTAGACTGTTGTTTCCAGTATTTAGTTCTGAGGGAAGCACATAAGCAGCATTAAAATGTTGTTTTTTTTTTTTTTACTTTGTCTTATTTCCGTTATGTGTAATAGGATCAGAACTTTTTTGGTAATAAGATGGTACGTGGTACGATGTAAACGTGTGAATAAACCAAGATGCAATCAGCTAAGTGACTGTGGTGACACACAGCACAGCAGGGTGGAAAAGTTGGAAGGATGTTCAATAAGCAGGCAGTGAATGTTGCTGCTGTTTATAAAACACTCCACTGACCTGCTGTCCTGTCCAGTTATCTCAGGTGCTCCTTTATTGATTAATTCTGTTGATTAAAAAGAAGAAAAAAACTACAATGGGACAGTGAAGTCCATCTACTGTACTGAAGTCTTGCAGTATGTCATCAGCGTTGAATCTGTTGAGCATTGATTTTCATGTGGTCTCTGTGGCTCTATTTGTCTTCCCACAAATATCAGCAGATTGGTCTCTTTGGAGTGTGAAGGTCCTAGTCGTGGGGCAGCTAGTGGGACTTTAACTTTTTGGTTGTGTTGTAATGCTGTGTCTGCAAGGGTCACTGCTATCAACCTGGTAGGTGTAAAGCAGAGGTTTCTTCACATGCAGCAAATATGTTCGAAGGGTCCGATGTAAAATCCATGTGAATCCCAGAATGCAATTCTTTCTTAGAAAAGTGCTGCTTTGTAACAGTTCTATCAACGTATTGTCAGCGGCTTTAACGTGATGTCAAATTATTTAAAGAAAATGCTGTGTAGCAGAAAGACAGTGATGTATGGCACGCTTCGTTTTGGCCCACTGCTGTAGCCCAGGTTAGTAGTTATACTGTTATAACAAGATGTTGGAAAAAAGAGGAAGAGGTAAAATAAAAAAGGCTTTGCATTACTAAACAAAACATAGTTTTACTCACTTCCCCTGTTGCTGTTTTTAATTTGATGGTTGATTGGTCTGGGCATTTGTTAGATCAAATAAGACTGTAGAGGAGTGTCTTTGAGGTATGCTGCTCCTCATTATTTCATGTTCTTAGTGTATTTTAGTCCTGTCTAGTCTCATAAGTGGCGCTTGGGTGTGAGCACGCTGATAGAATTTCTTGGTTAATGACTGTAGGCTATGCCGGTTGTGTCTCAGTCTGCTAAGCCTGTTTGTAAAGTCTCTTTATGTCTGCTCACCAAGCCCCATTTCATCTCTGTCCTTTGCAGATGAGCGTGAAGCAGTACAGAAGAAAACCTTCACAAAATGGGTAAACTCCCACCTAGGCCGAGTGACTTGTCGCATTGGTGACTTGTACACAGACCTGCGAGATGGCCGAATGCTAATCCGCCTGCTGGAAGTGCTCTCAGGAGAACAGCTGGTCAGTATCAACAAAGAAAATGCCTTGATTTGTCCTATCTTTGACCTTAACCTCCTCAGTACATTCCACACAATACAATCCACATCAGATAAAAAAAAGAAATGTCTTTTGTTTCTTTTATTGAAGAACTTGTTTTTTTTGCATGTTTTAACTACCTAGCTGGCCATTTTCCTGCCATGTTTGATTATTATTTTTAATGATTCCTGCTCAAATTTATTGAATCCTATCATTTTTTGTCATCTTCATAGCCAAAACCCACAAAGGGCCGCATGCGTATCCACTGCCTGGAAAATGTAGATAAAGCCCTGCAATTTCTCAAAGAGCAAAAGGTCCATCTTGAAAACATGGGTTCACACGACATTGTGGATGGAAACCACCGCCTGACCCTCGGTCTCATCTGGACCATCATTCTTCGCTTCCAGGTAACTCAGTAATCCTAGAGCTCTGCTGATTTTCAAAACCTCTTTGGTTTGGAATGTTTGACTTTGAGACGTCAGATGTCTCAAACGGGAAATGTCAGAAATATACCACAGCATGTCGTCACATTTTTACTTTTTAACATTTTTGAACTTTTGTTCTGATAGATCCAAGACATTAGTGTTGAGACAGAAGACAATAAGGAGAAGAAATCAGCTAAAGATGCCCTGTTGCTTTGGTGCCAAATGAAAACCGCTGGGTGAGGATTATATGGTCATGTTCACCAACCACATGTTTAATGAACATTTCTGATTTTGTTCCATGGGACTAATGATCAATGACTTCTCTGCAGATATCCCAATGTCAACATCCATAACTTTACCACCAGCTGGAGAGACGGTCTCGCGTTCAATGCCATCGTGCACAAACACAGGTCAATGACCACTCCATGTACTTTGCTGTTAATACGCAACTAACCATCTAGGCATCAGTCTATTTGATTTAGTTGATTTTTTGTCTAATAATCCCCAGAGTAGGATATTTTCCTTTTTTCTGGTCAGTGCTCCATTTTTAATCATGCTACCTAATGAATAGCACTTACTTTTCCTTCCCTGGGTTTTTTTAATCTCTTTTTCTGTTAAAATCCCCTTTCAGTCTTCAGCCTGCAGCATGGCTAAAATGGTTAAGAACGAAATGGGAGTTGGATGACCCAGATCACAGAAATAATAACCCACTTCATTCCTTTGATGAATCCTGCTAACTCTGCTGCACACCCTGTTTTAACAGCTTTAGCTTAAAGCTCGACATCAGATCCAGAACCTTCTTAGTCATGACATACTGTAAATACATGCATGACAGATGGTTTTGACGTTCTTCCATTCACTGTCATATTACTCAGTCCTTTTCTGGTTATTCTTGCATTTCTAGTCTTTGATCCATAATTAAGTAATTTTGAGGGATTAATAAACTCTTATGTAGTTGAATAAAACAGATCAAAAACGTTTTTGACTGAAGTCATTCTACTGTTTTCTTTGTTTAAGTTTTAACAGCTATAGTTCATTTGTATCCTACAATCTTTTCTTTGATAACTTGTTATTCCCGATCCTTTGCAGACCGGACCTGATAGAGTTTGATAACTTGAAGAGATCCAATGCTCATTACAATCTGCAGAATGCCTTCAATGTGGCTGAGAAAGAACTTGGGCTTACCAAGCTGCTGGATCCTGAAGGTAAGGGGTAAAAGCACCCAAAATACACCATGTACTGCTAAAAGTCACTCTGTTGACGACATGCTGTACGCAGCAGAAAGTAACATTATCTTAGAAAGTGCAAATCAAAAATAACATCAGCATTTTTTTTACAGATTTTGATAAAGTACTAACTTCAAAATCTTTTTTCTCATTTATTTTTGCTTAAACAGATGTTAACGTTGATCAGCCTGATGAAAAGTCCATCATCACGTATGTGGCAACTTACTACCATTACTTCTCCAAGATGAAAGCTCTGGCAGTGGAGGGCAAACGAATTGGCAAGGTTAGCTGTGTGTATATGTGTGTGAAACGTCATTAATATCTTAACCAATGTTGTGCTCAAATACTGTAAAGGTTTTGTCATAAAATCACACAATATTTGACTGCAGGTGCTCGACTACGCTATTGAGGCTGACCAGCTGATAGATAAGTATGAGACTCTGGCATCTGAGCTGCTACAGTGGATTGAGCAGACCATAGGGACACTCAATGACCGGCAGCTAGCTAACTCACTGAATGCCGTTCAGAACCAGCTGCAGGCTTTCAACTCCTACAGAACGGTTGAGAAACCCCCAAAGTGAGTAAAAGCTGAACTTTTCAGTCTTATTTCCTATCTAACATTTGAAGAAAGCAAACAAATTATGGCATTTGTGTCCACAGATTTACAGAGAAAGGCAACTTGGAGGTTCTCCTCTTTACAATTCAAAGCAAGATGAGGGCAAACAATCAAAAAGTTTATGTGCCAAAGGAGGGAAAACTCATCTCTGACATCAACAAGGTATGAGTTTAAAGGAAATGAGGGATGTTTATCCATCCATCCTTTTCTTCCACTCATCCAGAACTGGGTTGCGGGGGCAGCAGTTTAAGCAAAGATGCCCAAACCATGGCTTCAGACTTGGGGGTGCTGACCCTCATCCCAGTTGCTTTACACTCGGCTGTAAACTGCTCCAGTGCATGCTAAAGGTCCAGGCTCGATGAAGCCGATAGGACAACATTGTCTGCAAAGAGCAGAGAGGAAATCCTGTCGTTCCCAAACCAGACCCTCCTTGACCCCTGGCTGGGCCTAGAAATTCAGTCCATAAAGACTATGAACAGAACCAGTGATAAAGGGCAGCCCTGCTATAGTCCGAAATGCACCTAGAGCAGGTATGACTTACTGCTGGCTTTGCGGACCAAGCTCCTGCTTCGGTCATACAGAGACCGGACAGCTGTCAGTAAGGCTCTCCGGACCCCATACTCTAAGAACACCCTCCACATACACCACAGGGAACGCAGTCAAATGCCTTCTCCAAATCCACAAAAAAAATTTTTTTTTGCTGGATGAGCGAACTCCCACGAACTCTCCAGCACCTTAAAAAGGGTTTAAAGCTGGAACACAGTTCCACAACCAAGACGGTAACGGCACTGTTGTTCCTGGATCTCAGGTTCGACTATCGGCCACACTCTCCTCTCCAGGACCTTGGCATATATTTTCCCAGGGCTTTTAAAACTCCCACAGCTTTTAAATTCAATTGAATTTATTCATATTGCCCAATATCACAGCCACAGTCGTCTCATTGGACTGAGGACTTAAAGACTTGTGGTACTCAGGGCGGACCTCATCCACTCCAGGTGTCTTGCCACCAAGGAGCTCGTTGACTACCTCAGTGACTTTCTTACTCGCCTGTGAGCTCCAGACCTGGCTTCATTGTGAGGCTTTGGTGATGCCAATCCGGGCGACGTAGCGGAATCTTGTATGATACTTCTCATAATGGGGTGTCTGAATCGCTTTTTGTCTGACTAATCACCCAGGACCTGTTTGCCATGGGAGACACTACCAGGGCCTGAAGCCCCAGACAACATAGCTCCTGAGATCACTCAAGCGCTCAAACCACTCCACCACGTTAACGTGGCAGTTCATTGAGGAATGTGTATTAAAAAGTAAAAGGGTTACATGAATGGAGGACGTTGTGAGATTAGAAGGAAGTGTATAAAAGGGACGTAGAGTGGTTTAAGATATTAGAACTGCATTTTTAAATGGACACATTATTTTCTTATTTAAACTTTCATATTCTATAACTTTATTTCTGCGAACAAATGACCATTTTAACTATCTCCTGCTACTTTGTTATCAGTACCTTTGCTTAACAGCACTGTCATTGTGTGATAGGCATGGGAAAGACTGGAGAAGGCTGAGCATGAACGGGAGCTGGCCCTGAGAAATGAGCTGATTCGCCAGGAGAAGCTGGAGATGATGGCTGCCCGCTTCGACCGGAAAGCTGCAATGCGAGAAACATGGCTGAGTGAAAACCAGAGACTAGTTTCTCAGGTAGAAAACGTATTTTATCTCTGAGAGTTGATAAAACCCACTGCAGGTAGAAGCATGTTTTAAACCAAAGTACAGTTGCAGGTTACAGTCTGACTTTTTTTCTTTTTTTAGGATAATTTTGGAACAGATTTGGGTGCAGTAGAAGCTGCCACACGTAAACACGAAGCCATTGAGACAGATATTAATGCATATCTGGAGCGTGTTGTTGCTGTTGAAGATGTTGCTAAAGAGCTGGAAGCAGAGGGTTACCATGATGTGCGGCGAATACTTGCACGCCGAGATAACGTGCTTCGGCTTTGGGAATACCTAAAAGAGCTTTTGGCTGCACGCAGAGAGCGTTTGACTGCCCATCGTGACCTGCAAAGACTGTTTCAGGAGATGCGCTACATTACTGACTGGATGAAAGATGAACAGGTAAACATTCAATCTGGAGCTTTCATTTTAACTGCTTTAAAAGTGTTTTAAACTGATTTAAAGCGTGTAAAATGGATTTTGCTTTAGTTTCTAATTAACTAAAAGGAGTTTACTAATCCTCTCAGTTACGGAAGATGTTGTTCATTTTTATCCCCAACGGCTTTGGTGTTGCCTCTTAACTGCTGTAATTAGCTTTTACGGTCTGGTTTGAGTGCTGTTGCTTGCCATTGCAGGCTTTACTGACATGCTATTGGGTGCATTTAAGGAGTTAACCCAAGAGATGCTTTAGGTCCATGCTGTGATCCTAATTTCCTTTGTTTGGATTCATTAATAACCGTGGTCTGGACTGCATAGTAGCATTAAGATGGTATTTGGTTGGTTTATATATATATATATATATATATATATATATATATATATATATATAAACCCTATTCAAAAAGTTTGAATGTTTGGCTAAACGTGTTAAAATGTTCAATCTGGATTGTGTAATTACTAATTAAATACAGATACAAAATCGTTTTCATTTTTACTCATTTAACATTATTTTACCTGAGAAATAAAAAACAAATTTCTGCTCAGAGTCAAGATCAGAAACCGAAAGTTACGTATGTAACTACGGTTCTATGAATCCCGGATGACTGCCAGAGTTCCCGGCCTCTCGGGTTACTTGCATTCTCACAAGAGTGGACCATGCTCCTGGTGCCACTTGACTTTATAGCCTTGCGTGGGGTCACCAGGAGGTCACAGATGACTTTGTTGTCATTAAATTCTTGAACTATGCATACGCAAGAAGGGGTATTCAGTGCTGAAGCACCGCCTCTGGCAGTCAGGGGGGATGAAGTAGAACACACCTTACTAACTGTAGAGCTGCTGAGCTGGTGCATTCAGCCAGTGTTTAGAACAGGAATACACAACTCCAGGCCTCGAGGGTCACAGTGTCTGCATGATTTCCAGATATCCAAACTGTACTCATGACTGATTACCTGGTTCAGGTGTGTACATCAGAACATGCCAGAGCATTGTATGTTAAAACATGCAGGAATGTGGCCCTCGAGGCCTGGAGTTGCCTATTCCGTGGTTTAGAATATAATGTTTACATGACTTTTACCCATTTTAAAGGCATGCCTATGATAACTAGGTGCCTTCACTTCTCGCTTCCCACACATCCACCACTCCCACTGTTGACTAAATATTGCACAATTTAGTGGTTTTGATGTTTGACTCTTGCCAAATTTAGCATTTGATTTTCTGTACATGGCTGTTTCACAGTCACAGTCACCCCATAGTGGCTGTAAACAACCTTTTTTGGTCTCCAAAAACTAGGACACAATCTTTTTTTTTTTTTAACTCCAAAATCAGGCCATGTTGAGGTTCAGGTTTCCCAAATAATATTTTCTTCCAATATTTTCACCTGCTAATGCTTCCTTCTGAAGTATAGATAGTATTTTCAAAAAAATGTTAAGCTCAAGAATGCTTAGTCCAAACATAACTCAGCTTTGATTCAGTATCGAATTTGTTGCTTTTGCTGAACTTTATTCCTTTATTTCATTCATTCTCTTCACTAGTCTTTTGGTCTCTTTCAGGGACGTTTGCAATCTCAAGATACTGGTAAACATTTGCATGATGTGTTGGACCTTCTGCAAAAACACAATCTGGTAGAGGCAGACATATCAGCTCAGGCAGAGAGGATCAAGGGAGTGCAGGCAGCCGCAAAACCATTCACCTCTTATGAGCAGGGTAAACCCTCTAAAATGTTTTTGCATTTTCTTGTAGCTATAATACAGGTTTTTTCTGACCTTTCAATACCTAGTGTATTCATGTTACATACCTTTGCCTTTTTTTTAATTATCAGCTTACAAGCCTTGTGAGCCTGGGCTGGTTGATGAGAAGGTTGAGCAGCTGGGTCAAGCCTATGAAGAACTTGGTCAGCTTGCTTCAGCACGCAGAGAACGCTTGGAGGATTCGCGCCGCCTGTGGCAGTTTCTGTGGGATCTGGGAGAGGAAGCAGCCTGGATCAGAGAGCAGGAGCAGATCCTAGCCAGTGGAGACTGTGGCCGGGACCTGACTTCTGCCCTGCACCTACTCAGCAAACACGAGGCCTTCAGGGATGAGATGGCAGCCCGCTTTATGCCCCTCAACAACAGCATTGCTGCAGGAGAGGCTCTTATTAACGAGGGACACTTTGGAGCCTCAGAGGTCACTGAGAGGATTCAAGATGTCCGTGCACAGTGGGCTCATCTTGAGGAAGTGAGTGTCTATAATCCTTTTTGTAATATATTTCATAAAACAACACATTTTAGTTAACATTTTCTTGTAATTTCCCCTCAAGACAACCAAGCTCAGAGAGCAGAGCCTCAAGGAAGCGGTGGCCTTGCACCAGTTTCAAACTGATGCTAATGATATGGAGGCCTGGATTATGGAGACTCTTAGACAGCTGTCCAGTCAAGAGTTGGGACATGATGAGTTCTCCACCCAAACGCTTGCTCGCAAACAGAGAGAAATAGATGAAGAGATTCAAAGCCACAACCTCCTCATCAACACTCTGCAAGAACAGGCTCAAGCTCTGCCTCAGGCCTATGTGAGCCACCCTCAGGTATGTGTGCTGTATTTATTTTTCCAAAACAACACACTCTTCCCAGTATTTCAATGCTTGTTTATTGCTTATTCCAGGTTGACGGTCGCCTTCCCGCGATTGAGCAACGCTATAAAGAACTGGAATCCCTGTCAGCGGCTCGGCGTCAGGCACTGCAAGGTGCCCTGTCCCTCTACCAAATGTACAGTGAAGCTGACGCCTGCATGCTTTGGGTGGAGGAGAGGGAGCAGTGGTTGTATGGGATGAAGATGCCCACCAAACTGGAGGACTTGGAGGTTGTACAGCAGAGGTTAGTAAGAGGTGGAGCCAAGAACTTAAACAAAGTTTAAACTAAAATTGTTTTTAAAACTAATTTAAGTTGTAATTAATAAAACAAATATGTATATATTTTTAAAAATATAACATTTTTTTCATTTCTGTTAAATCCTTCTTTAAATCTGAAAATCTTTTGTTAATTTTTTTGTCTGTTTTTTCACAATTGCAGATTTGAGAGTCTTGAACCGGAGATGAACAACTTAGGTTCTCGTGTAACACATGTGAATGAGGTTGCAGAGCAGTTGCTGAACTCTGAGAGCTGTCCTAAAGACCATATCAACCCTACAAAAGACCAGCTGAACAACAGGTTAGAGCAAAAAATTCAGTCTGGAGAAGCCTTTGCTTCTTTATTGCGATAAATTTTACCCAATATGCCATTTGCTTATTTCTTGTTCACTCTAGATGGGCTGAGTTTCAAGAACTGGCTGGTGAAAAGAAACAGGCCCTAGAGTCTGCCCTGAACATCCAGAATTACCATCTTGAGTGTAATGAGATCCAATCCTGGATGAAGGAGAAGACTAAAGTGATTGAGTCTACTCAGAGCTTAGGCAATGACTTGGCTGGAGTAATGGCACTGCAGCGCAAGCTTACTGGCATGGAGAGAGACCTGGAAGCGATTCAGGTGGGCAGAGGGAGATGAAGCAACTACCAGACATAGTCCTGCGGGCTTTATCACTGATGTAAAGAAGTTTTCATTACTTTTCAGGGTAAACTTGATGACCTGAGAAGTGAGGCAGAGAAACTTGCCAGTGAGCACCCAGATCAGGCAGACGAGATCCAGGGACGGCTGGCTGAAATCCAGGAGGTGTGGGAGGAGCTCAATGCCACCATGAAGCGAAGAGAAGAATCTCTAGGAGAAGCCAGCAAACTTCAGGGCTTTCTCCGAGACCTCGATGATTTCCAGTCCTGGCTGTCGCGCACGCAGACGGCTGTGGCCTCAGAAGACATTCCTACTTCACTGCCTGAGGCTGAGAGTTTGCTCGCCCAACACGAAAGCATCAAGAACGAAGTTGACAACTATAAGGAAGACTATGAGAAGATGCGTGCTGTTGGCGAGGAGGTCACTCAGGGTCAGACAGATGCCCAGCACATGTTCTTGGCTCAGAGGCTCCAGGCGTTGGACACTGGTTGGCATGAGTTACGGCGCATGTGGGAGAACCGCCACAGTCTTCTGGCTCAAGCCTTTGACTTCCAGAATTTCCTGAGAGATGCAAAGCAGGCAGAAGCTTTCCTCAACAGCCAGGTTAGTAAAGAAAAATGTCAAAATAAAGCTTGGCCAGAGAGCAAATATTAGCAAATTTTATTTTCTTATTTTGTTTTAAAGTTTCATGGTTTATTTAAAGCTCTATTACAGCCCGTTTCTTAGTGATATTTGGATGTTGCAGCCTCTCCATCTGTATGTCTCCTGCTTAGTTTACTCTCTCTGGGTTAGCTGTATTATTCAAACACTCACATTTGGGCAGCTAAAGTTCTTTATCCATATATAAAATGTGCCTTCTGTTAAAAAAATACTCCCACAAACAGTGGGATGCTGTCAAAGTTTATACGACCAGTTTTGTGCAGAATGGAGAAATTGATTTTTGTTTTTTAAAAAGCTTCAGTATCACTATCAGGTTTTTTTTGTCTTTGTTTCTGTCTCTGGGTCATGTTGAATTACTTCAAAGATTTATTTTCATATTTGGAAGGTGTCTTCTGGAAACAATAACTTTAGGAAATGAAACGGTCTCGTGTCCCTGGTTCACAGCTATGTCACTTTTTCAGGGAGAGGCTGATTTCTGCTTTCATAGTGTGGGCAAATGTTTCAGTGTGTTTCTCATGATGGATCCCAGGGCCACCGTAGTCATTTCTCGCTGCTTTTTATTTAATTTTCATTTCCTGAACAGGACTTGTATCACATTCAGCTTAGCAGTATTCTAGGTCACTAGCATGTATTGATTCTTCAAAAATCCCAGAGACTTTTGCTTGTAAACTTTGCAAAACTGTTATAACAAAAACTTCCCTTTAAGTATGTGTTTTTGTATATAGTTTGCTGTAAAGCGATATGTTGTTCTTATTATAACACATTTAAAAACAACTAAAACAGTGAGATGTAAGGGATAGTTTTCACATGTGTGAAGAAATTATGTGTGATTTTTGTTTTTGTGTAGGAGTATGTTCTCTACCACACAGAGATGCCCACCAACCTTCAAGCAGCCGAAGAGGCCATTAGGAAGCATGAAGATTTCCTCACCACCACAGAGGCCAGCGAGGAGAAGATAAATAGTGTGGTGGATTCTGGACGGCGCCTCATTAATGACTCTAATGCAAACTCTGATAAGATTCAGGAAAAAGTGGATTCAATCCAGGAAAGGTCGGAACTGAAATGACCTACCCGAAAAAAAACAGTCTTGCCTGTGAAATGTTTATGAAGTTGATATTTTTATGGTTTTCTTTAGGCATAATAAGAATAAGGAAGCTGCAAAAGAGCTGCTGACAAAGCTTAAGGACAACCGTGAACTTCAGCATTTCCTCCAGGATGGACAAGAGGTAAAATGTTGTACATTTTGAACAGATAGTCTAAAGAACAAAAAATTGAAAGTGTAGACATGCTACCTTGTGCTGTCATAGACCAGGCTTCTTTTGTTTTATTGATTACAATCGTCCCTCGTTTATTGTGGATTTACGTTCTGAAAACAACCAAGTAGAAGTGGAATCCACAAAGTAGTCGTCTTTAGTTTTTACAGTAATTAAAGATGTTTGTAGCTATAAAACTCCTCACTGCACACCTTATACACTTTTCTCCGACAGATATGAATATTTTCACACTTTTTTATTGTTTATACTTTTGAAGTTTAAAACCTTTGTAGAAACACAAGTCCCATCTAAAAGAATGAAAACTAAGATCTACTTGTGGTTGACGATTTATGTAAATTTATCAAACTGAATGGATTTTGTGAAGGAGACTGAGGATGGAGTAGATTGATTGACAAGGTCTACTGCCAATCAAGAGGCACAACACAATGTGCTGAAAAAAAGCATGCACTTAAAAAAAAAAATTGATTCCACAAAAACTGGACTGCAACATAGTGAGAGAACACTGTAGTAAAAAGAACACACTAGAGTTATTTAGAATGTACAATAACATTTTCAGTAAGGATATTTTGTCTCTCTGTAGCTCAAACTGTGGATCAATGAGAAGATGCTGACAGCACAGGACATGTCTTATGATGAGGCCAGGAATCTGCATAGCAAGTGGCAGAAACACCAAGCCTTCATGGCAGAGCTGGCCTCCAACAAAGACTGGCTGGATAAGATCGATAAGGTGAGATCGTTGTTAGGGTTAAACATTAGCTGTGTGCATCAATTTGAAGACAAAATCCCAGTCTTGCATTGACTAAATCACATTTCCAGAGAAGCAGTTTAATGATTTTTATTTCTTCAAAAGGAGGGTCAGGCGCTGGTGGCAGAGAAGCCTGAACTGAAACCTGTGGTCCAGCAGACCCTGGAGGACCTGCAGTGTCAGTGGGAGGAGCTTGAGGGCACAACCCGCACCAAGGCTCAGTCCTTGTTTGATGCCAACAGGGCTGAGCTTTTTACACAGAGCTGCTCCGCTCTTGGCGTCTGGCTGAAAAACATTGAGAGCCAGCTTCACAGTGACGACTACGGAAAAGATTTAACCAGTGTCAACATCCTCCTTAAGAAGCAACAGGTAAAATGGTGTTATTTTTTTAAGGTGGCGAGGGGTTCAGCACTTTTTCAACATTGATGTCCATAAAAAAAGGTAAAATCAGTCATGAGATCCATAAAGCTAATGGTGTCCATGTTCTGTCTCTGCGTAGATGCTGGAGCATCAGATGGACGTCAGAGAGAAGGAGGTGCAGTCTCTGCAGGCTCAGGCTCTCGCTCTGTCCCAGGAGGATGCAGGGCTGACAGAAATCGATGGGCAGCAGAGACAAGTCACTGACAACTTTTCAAACCTTCAGCAGCCTCTCCAACTCAGGAAGCAGAAGCTACTCGCCTCCAAAGAAGCACATCAGTTCAACAGAGACCTGGAGGATGAAATAGTGAGGATTGTCCCAGCAGCTCAATTAACAAAGGAATAAATGAAACTCATTTTGAGTTTGTGAGAAAAACTTTTTCTTCCGTTTGTGACTTAGTTGTGGATCAACGAGCGGATGCCCTTGGCAACCTCTACAGAACATGGAAAAGACCTTCCTACTGTTCAGCTGCTGATCAAGAAGAACCAGGTAAAACTATGCAAACAAGTTATATATGTCATGCTAAACGACAAAAGTTAGTTTTAGGGTCTTTCCTCTACTGAATGTGCTGTTTGCTGGAAATCAGACGCTGCAGAAGGAGATCCAAGGCCATCAGCCTCGCATTGATGACATCCAAAAACGAGGCGAGACTCAGAGCCAGGTTGATGGGGAGAGACAGGCTCTTCTGGAGGAACGGCTTGCAGAGCTGAGGGATCTGTGGGACCAGCTGATTTCAGAGACGGACAACCGCAACACACGTCTGCTAGAGGCCAGGCGGGCACAACAGTTCTATGCTGACGCTGCTGAGGCAGAGGCCTGGATGGGAGAGCAAGAACTGCACATGATGTCAGAGGAAAAAGCCAAGGTGACCTGAAATGAATATGGACAGAGAACAGATCTCTTTTACAACCTACTGAAATATTCTGTTCATCTTTCAGGATGAACAAAGCGCTCTCGTCATGGTCAAGAAGCACCAAATCCTGGAACAAACCCTAGAAGACTACGCCCAAACCATCCACCAGCTGGCCAACAGCAGTCGCCTCATGGTCACAAATGAACACCCGGAGAGGTCAGACATTCAAGTTCAGAGAGAATCATTAGTGGAATATGCCTTTCAAAGTTTGATTGTTCTGAATGTTTTTTTTCTATTTAACAGTGAGAGAATCACCTTACGACAAGCCCAGGTGGACAAGCTCTATGCAGGTCTGAAGGATCTTGCTGAAGAGCGGCGTGGGCGCCTTCAGGAAAGGCTGCGGCTCACCCAACTAAAGCGCGAGGTTGATGACCTGGAACAGTGGGTTGCTGAGAGGGAGGTGGTTGCTGGCTCCCATGAGCTGGGACAGGACTATGAACATGTCTCTGTGAGTGGATTCTGTTTTAATAGATTTGAAGACATAAAAACTTTAAGAAGTTGACCTGATGTTTTTCTTTAAATTCTTGTATTGTTTTTTTCTCGAACAGATGCTGAGGGACAAGTTCCGCGAGTTTGCTCGTGATACCAGCACTATTGGCCAAGAACGTGTGGATGGCGTAAATGCATTAGCAGATGACCTCATAGAGTCTGGCCACCCTGAGAATGCCAGTGTAGCTGAATGGAAGGATGGCTTAAATGAGGCCTGGGCCGATCTGCTGGAGCTCATAGACACACGCACACAAATGCTGGCAGCTTCCTATGAGCTGCACCGGTTCCATCAAGACGCCATGGAAGTGCTCGGTCGTGTGAAGGAGAAGCGAGAGGCTCTTCCTGCAGACCTTGGTCGTGACCTGAACACTGTTAAGCATCAACACCGACAACACCAAACTTTAGAAAATGACATCCAGGCCCTCAGCTGGCAGGTGGGTAATCAAAGAAGAGATGTGGCGCTCTAAACGTGGAACACTTAACACCTTCTCTCCTCTGATTGAATTCTCAGGTGAACCAGGTGCAGGATGATGCTGCGAGGCTGCAGAAAGCCTATGCTGGGGATAAAGCTGATGACATTCACAGGAGCGAGAACGCTGTGAGTTCTGTCTGGGAGGCTCTGCTGGAGGCTTGTCGGGCCCGCAGGCTGCTGCTTCAGGACACCATGGAAAAGTTCCGCTTCCTCAACGGGGTGCGAGACCTCATGCTCTGGATGGACGGTGTTAATTTGCAGATTGATGCACACGACAGCCCCAGGTAAAGCCCCCTGTCCCGTTACAATAATAATTCGAGCAAAAACAAAGCATCAAGTTTGAATCATAAATGCAAATGAATGGGTCTCCTCTGTCTGCTTATAGGGACGTATCCTCTGCAGAGTTGGTCATTGGTAATCATCAAGATATCAAATCAGAGATCGATACCAGAGCAGACAGCTTCACTGCCAGTATTGATATGGGAAATGCCCTAATCAGCAAAAGTCATTATGCAGCTGATGAGGTAACTTGGAATGTTGAAGTGAGCCATCATGCAATGAAGACACGATCATTACGGTCTGCTTGTTTTAGGACTCAGGCCTCTCCTTTTCCTATGATCCACAGATCCGAGAGAAACTTACTCAGCTGCAGGAAAAGAGGGACGAAATCAACAAGAAGTGGCAGGACAAAATGAATCATTTGCAAATAGGTTTGCAAACCTAACTTAAATTTGAGTTCATTTACCAAAAACAAAAAAAAGAAATACAGCAGAAAATGTTTTTAACAGTTAATGCTAATAGGTTAATAAGGTAAATAAAGTTTACCTTTGACCTTTGAATCAATATTTGCTTATAAAATGCCTTAATTTTTCTTCAACTTTTTTTTTCCTTTTTAATGTATCAAATATTAAAAAGGCTCACCGACACTGGATACCAACATATGAATATTTAATGAACTCTTTTGAATTGTAAATGATAATCAATTCACAATCATGCAAAGATAGTGCAGCATTTGATCCTTTCAGAAATGGCTCTGGAGGGTTACAGTTTGTTTACTGTATAATCCAATTGCTGGGACTTCATGTTTCTGGAATTTTCTTCTGAAGTTTATCTATTAAATGGTCTGATTGTTCTGTTGTGGATGTTTTTTGCTGTCCTTCAGTGTTGGAGGTGCTGCAGTTTGGGCGGGATGCATCTGTGGCAGAATCGTGGCTGGCAGGACAGGAGCCTCTTGTGCGTGCCGCAGAACTAGGCACAAATGTAGATGAAGTTGAAAGCCTCATCAAACGCCATGAAGCCTTTGAGAAGCTGGCAACAGCTTGGGAAGAACGCTTTCTGCTGCTGGAAAAACTCACAACAGTACGTGTTTTTTAAGGTTCTTGCAGATCGGGCTCATGGTGTTGTGGCCTGCTGACTTATCGGTTTTAATTTTGCTTCTTTTTTACTTAAGCTTGAGGAGCAGGAGTTACAAAGGAGGCGAGAGGAAGAAGAGAGAGCTCTAAGGCCCCCTACACCCCCACCAGTGGAGGAGGTGACACCTTCTAAAGCAGAAACTCAGGCACATGATTCTGAAGCTAGGTAAAGACAGAAAAAGCCACATTTAGTTTTAATAGTTTTATCTAAAGCGTCTGTTGTTTAGTAACAAGTTTATCCTCTAATATAGAACCAGTTTGGACCAAACTACACTTAATCAGTCCGTGCCCGTGAATGGATTACACAGCGACAATGACACATCTCAGGTGAGTCATTTAACATGATTGTTTTTTACTACTGTTTTTCTTTTGTTAAAAACTTTGACCCACTGAAAAATATTAGATTAAAATCCATCTTTATTAAAACATTCACCATTTTTTTCTCAATAATATTAGCCTTTCAAAATAAAGCACAGCTTTTTACATATGGAATGTTACAGATGTTTAGTATAAATCCTTGAGGCCCTGTCAGGGACATTAAAGCTAAATGCGCTTCACATTTACTTGCTCAAGTTTGGTTGCTTAATACAGGTTTTTAATGTTGACATCTGAGAGGAATTTTACTTTGAAAAAAAAAGTTTTTAAAAAATGTCTGTCTCTGGGGCGACTGCACTGGGAAACAAGGAAGAAATGATCAAATTTCATGCATGTAATGTAGTTTTTCTGGTTTTATGTTCCTTCTTTTGAGTGAATCTCCTCCGTGGCAGAAGAAAGGAGGCGTGAACATGAACAGCTATTTTCTTTTGTGTGTTAAGGAGCCACACAGAGAAGGGGAGGGCTGGAAAAAACATGTGACTTTCTGCCACTGATGGAGATTTTTAACAGTTTCTCATTGCATTTTTATCAGCAGTCATTATCGCTGTCGTTGTCAGTGGGAAAGAAATCAGAGCCTAAGCGTGTGTTTAAGCCAAAGCAGCCGGAGCGTGTGAGTACTGAGCCTCGGTTGGCTTTGTAGCAACCACCCCCCCCCACCCCGTCCTGCAGCCTCCGCTCAGCCCGTGGTCAACTGCATCGCCTCCGCTGCTCCTCTGTCACACAGCAGTCATTGCTTTATTCATTGCTCTTTGAAAGGCATGTTGCAGATTCATGGCGGCTTGTTTCATGAGTCGAATGTGCTGCAAGCTGCTGCTGTCAGTGAGCTGCAGTGGAGCAGGGCAGGAATGATTGTCAACGCTGATAAGTGTTTTTCTATGTGTGTAGCTCCTTTAGCTGTGGGTGTGTGGCGAGAACCCTCGTCTTTGACAACGGTTCAACAACCGCACTCGTCTTTGTAGCGGATGTCATGTGATGAGTTCTTTGAACAGAATCTGTGGATTTTTCTGTGACATTTTTTTATCTCAGTCATTGTACCTGGACTGTAGCTGTTTATTCCTGTGAAGTTTGTCTGTTTTTAGGAAGTAAAGCTCTCATCTAGAATTACTATTATGAGCCGTTAAAAATTGATTAACTAGACAAAACGACAATAATTAGATCTGTAGATGTTTGTGTTGTTGCCATCACCATATCTGGTTTTTGAGTCCTTTGTAACACTGTGATACGTAGACATTTGAGGTTTAGTTTTCAGTGCAGCTAATTCTGAACAGTAAGTCTTCACTATATAAGCAAAATGTCATGTCAATGGGAGTTATAGGCTCTGTTATATGGCTATGCTCAACTCAAGTAATCACACAGCTGTCGAGGCGAGCATGGTTACAGCTTTGGATTTATAGCTTATTTCTAACCCGTTCACCCAGTCCCGCCTCTCCACCTCCTCACCTCCACCCGTGTCCTGCTTTGACCTGCAGGGCTCAGAGTCCGAGTCGGTCAACGGACCGGGACGGGACAGCGGGCTGGCATCTTCTCGGCTGGAGGCGTCCGCCACCTTACCTGGCAGAGGGGGAGCAGACTCAGACGCAGAATGTATGGAGGGCATGCTCTACCGCAAGCAGGAGATGGAGTCCCATAACAAAAAGGCAGCTAGCAGGTGAGGCAGATGATGCTCACATTATTATCGCAAATCCAAGTCAAGTTGCAAAAATTCCTGTTAAAATGAATTTTATCGTCACATTGTCATTTTTAACAATTTGTGGGAACATTTATATCACTGCATCACCTACAGACTATAGTTTACTATCACTCATCTAGTCTTCAGAGAGACATTTTTAAGCCTGAATAGCACTTTGGTTACACAGAAGCAGATTAAAAGATCATTATTTTTGAAACTATTTTTCTCCATAGATCCTGGCAGAATGTGTACTGCGTCCTGAAAAAAGGATGCCTCGGTTTCTACAAAGACAACAAGAGCGTCAGCAGTGGCATCCCTTACCACGGAGAGGTGCCCTTCAGCTTGGATGAGGCTGTGTGTGAAGTAGCCCACGACTACAAAAAGAGGAAACACGTGTTCAAGCTCAGGTTAGAATGTTTCCTCAGTGAGACGACAAAAGGAAACATAGGATCTGAAAATACTGAGTATGTATGCTAAATCCTTGCCCTGTGTGTTCTCAGGCTTGAAAATGGGAAAGAATATCTATTCCAAGCTAAGGATGAGGTAAGATGTGCAGTTAAACTTGCCATAAATACAAAAAACCAAAACAAAACATAGTCATAAATTCACTGTTTTCTGTTTTAAGGCGGAAATGAGTTCCTGGATACAATCCATTCAGCGCTCCATCCCTATAGGATCCCAGGACTCCCCCGGAGCCCCCCGGGCGCTCAGCCGTGCTATGACGATGCCCCCCATCTCCCCAAGCTCCGGCGAAACCGGCAGCGTCACCCTTCGCAACAAAGACGGCAAAGAAAAGGACCGCGAGAAGAGGTTCAGCTTTTTTGGAAAGAAGAAATAAAACACTTGGAAACATCCCAAAAAAGGGACAGAAAAGAAAATGCACACAGGTTACAGAAACACACTGTTCTCAGTGCAAGACCCTGAGGAATCCCACACATCAAACTCCTGTTTCCTCCTCCTTCTTTTATTCTATCCTTTGCGTTGTTCACTCAGTCCATATCTCACTTCTGTCTGCAGTCTTCTCCAACCCTGAGAATCTGTTTCAGACTAGCTCGTCGGTCAGAGTCAGTGACGGCGCGATTGTTCAGCAGCTCAGCTCCAGTCCACCGACTTCTCCTTAGCAGCAGCAGCAGCCTCCTCTCCTCCGTGAGTCTTAACTAGCAGAGTCGCTGAGACGTTTCATCTCAACATGGATGCCGGCCCGCTCTGCCTAAACAAACCCCTTCACTCACCTCTTCTTACGTCTCTGGTTTTGATGTTAATATTCCAGTTTATATTCCTACTATTTATATTTTGCAATGGTTGGTTTGAAAAAACAAACTAACTGGTAGATAATTTTGGCGGATGTTGTGGAAGAACACAAGTTTGTATCCAGTAGTGGAAGACATTGCGCTTATTGCCCTTATATGTGTTTTTCTTTCTTTTTTTTGTTTGGAAGAAATGTTTTTGAGGTTTTTCACAACCAAACTAAAGCTCAGTTTATAGCTGTGTGCATTAAGTTTCATTGGAAAAATGTTCTATAAATATTTAATAAGTGGTTTCTTTATTATTTTACCTCTAATTTTGCCTGTTTTTGATTTTTGAGTGACTTCTCTTTTTTCTGCTTGATTTTTCAGCTTTTTCTGTACAAAGCAGAGATTAGTTTTCTAGTGTGTGTGCCTGTGTGAGTTGTGGTGCTGTGGTGCATGTTTATTTGTTTTTTATCATTCACGGTCGAATGGTTGGAGCTTTTTTTTTTTTTGCGCTCAAATTCTGACCCAGACCAGAAAAACACAAATTCATACCTAATCCTCCGACTAAACATTCTTTTTTCTTGCAGTCATAAATACCGTGTTTTTTATTTGCTGGTGTGAGGGTTTGTGGGCGGTCTGTAGATAATTTAAGAAAGCCTTTTTTCCCCAAAGCGGGCAGCAGAGATGCAGGAAAACCGATGATCAGCTGACCTGACAGATCAGGTTACAGGTGAAGTGAGTGATGTGGAAGTGATGCTGGATGGGCGGTGAGGAATGCACACATTTACCCAGAATCTTTATTTTTATTTTCTTTTTTTTAAACAACTCCACATCTATGAAACTGGTCTCAAAGGAAGTGTTCTTATAGTGAATGTAAATGTTCTGCATGTGCAGTTTGGCAATGACCCAATGTATGTCAGTGAGATTCTGAACACGTGGGAAGCTGTGCACAGAAGTGATGATAGATAAGAAAAAGGTGTGAATTTTTCTTTCTTTTTTTTTTTTTTTTTTGCTCTAGGCACGGCATCAGTTTAGACATGTTTGGGTCGAATCGTTGCCATCTGCTCTCTTCTTCTTCTAAAGAGAGAAAACCTCAAGAATTCTGTCATTTTTCAAAGTGCTCGCCAGTTTTAAACCTGAAGGTTTAGTTGTCATCTCAACCTGCAGCCAACACTTTTTTTCTTCAATTATCTCATGCTATACATATTTAATTTTAAAAAAAGGGCATAAACACTAACTTGTGAATGTAGACTACGGCATGATTTCATTTCCAAATCCTTGTGAGGAAGCAGCAGAATTCAGAAATCTGGTCATATGTTGGTGTTAACTGAAATGTGGAAAGCAAATGGATGTTAGAGTTTCCTCACGGGAATGTGGGGGCAGCTGAACTGCTGGCCTTAAGTCTCCTGGTTCAGTACAAAGACTCAAAGAATCAAAGGGGAGACGCGTTGAAACATCCACACGGACGCTGTTTGGGTCAGTTGCCGGCGCTGCTCCCTCCGGACGTGCTCAGACTTGCTCCGTCTCCAGGGGTTTTGCGTTCCAGGTGTTTAAACGGAGCTCCTGGTTTCACTTTTGCGCTTGCAACTATTTGAAAGCACACACGAGGCGAGCCGGTGCAGTTTCAGACGGAGAGGTCATTCCTCCTCATTTGACCTCAGTCGATGCTGGGGCTCAGAGGTCACACGGTTTTCCTAATAGCTCATTGAATGTGAATGATTTCAAGTACTTTGGCCAAATTGGTCACATGAAGCAAAAACATTTCTGGTACTTGACATACTCTCCACAGGCGCTGGATAGACGCGCATGCATTAATACTGCAACTGCAGTCTGCAACTTTCTGCAGAATGACCATGGCAGCCCAGGGCCTGCAGGAGCGCCCCCAGCTGGCTGCGATATCATGTTGCATCCTTTTGAGTCACTTTGGTGCTCCTGGTAATCTTCGACCATAAAATGGGAAGTATCAATGTCAAAGACGTCAGTTTGTGGTTCTACTTCATGAAGAAAACAAAGCCGCTTTTACATGTGTAGTGGTAGATTTGAGTGAAGACAGACTGGTGGGGTTTTGAGCTTCCTATTTTAGAAGAAGATGGGATCTTTTCTTGCATTTTTTTTCTTCTTCAGTGGTCTGTCTTGCAGCATTTAAGAAGCCTGTCCTTCCTTCATTACTTTGGACAAATGTATGTTCCTTATCTGTGATTCATAGTTGGTACGATCATTACTATTATTAATGCTATTATGAACATTATTGCTACTATTGTTACTACTGCTGTTACTAATGCGATTTATTGCAAAAATCTCAACTGCTGTCCATTTTCAGGTATGTGTCTGTTAAAGCAGAATCTTCCACATGATGTCAGTGTGCTGTGGAGCATTTTCATTACAAATTAAAACTGTTTGTTGACTTGTGTATCTACATCTAATATTAGGAATAATAAAAAAAGGTTTAATCAAAGTGTGATGGTGTTGGGGATCATTTTTGAATTTCAAAGGGGTGCTACCCCTTCAGTGTTCTTATTTTGTTCAAAAACATACAAAAGAATCTTATCTTTAAGACCTTCTATAACAGGTTTTTACAAATACTTTAACGCTTGAAATTTTATTTTCCACTAACGTACATGTAAAAACATGTATGTACAGTAATGTGAATTTTAAGTGTAAATATCAAACACTTAGATTTTTAATTCACAAATGTTAAATGGTAATTAAATATTTATCAGATTTAACGCAGTTAAAGGACGTTTTTTTTAGAAAGTACAATATTCTCTAATCTTGTAGCATCCCTAAAAATATAATTAATCTTTTTAATGAATTTTAAATCTCTATTTAATCATATTTCTGACTAATTCTTAAAAACCTTTAATGCCTAACAATTTCAAAAAAATAGAATCTAATATGTTGTTTTTAAAGCCCTTTCTGTTCTAATCTTAATTTTCCACAAGTCACTAATGTTATCTTTAGACATAATTGTTCAAATATAGTTTTATTTTAGTAAATTCTTACTACAATCTTTATTTTTTTCACTTCTGTTCTTCAGCAGATGTATTAAGTGCTACTCTGACTCATAATTTCTCGGGTTTGGTGGAAATGTTTGGGCTTTTATGTCTCTTAGCTGGAGGTAAGGTATTCAGATTACCACAAAAGGGGAAAGTCTGACATTAAAACCATGTTCCTTTAGGCCCCCGCCCATAAAAAAACACAAACGCTTGTCTGAGCAGACATCTGGCTTTAATGTGGGTACCAAAAATCTATAGCAGGAAGAATGTAAATTTCAAATAAAGAAAGAAATGCAAAATACACTATGGCAGACTTGTTAGATTAATGTCTAAATGTATAAAATAAGACAACAGTGTAACCTGCTTGGTTTTTGAATGTGAAATTTGGTCTGTGGGTTAAGAGTCACGATGTCTCCTTTGTTCCCAACATTTCATTGTCTGAGAGTGAAACCTTAGAAGATCCAACAAGCATGGGTGTTTTTTTTAAACAATAAGACATGCTCACATGTTACAAAGAACTAAAAGAAATGTTAGTTTTTTCTGAAACAGTCCCATAAAGTTATTAAAGGAAAACAATAAGTTGGAGATGTACACATGGGGAATGAAAAACAGAACTGAGTGTGAATGGAGGTTGCATCCAGGAAAAGTTTGGACTATACTGAGTTTTCTTTTAACACCTCATTTAAGCTTCTGGTATCCCCACACCCCAAAGCAGACTGCATGCAGCCCATCTCCAGTTTCACAGAGATGCCCTTCACTGTAAGGCCTATTTGCCCTTGTGTCAACCACGCATGTTCTGAGCATTGTGTTTAAGATGACATGTTAAACGATAAACCCAGTATGGTCAAAATGTGTCTGTGGAAAATTTTACACTCATTTCTGCTTTGACAAAATAACCTCTTGGTGGAGGCAGTGTCATGATGTGGGTCAGTTTCATCCTTTACTTAAAAAACAGGTGAGGCATTTTTGGATCTAAATGCAGAGAAATATGGCATTGAGGTTAGTAAAAATAATAATAGTAATGATAAAAGTCATACATTTTCATCATATATTTCTCATACAGACTAAAAGAAATCTAACCCAATGAAAACCTAACAGAATCAATTATTGAATTAAGCTTTGGTGTGGGTAAAGTTGGCCAAAGTAAAAAAAAAAAGAGTAAAGTTTGTTATTTAAAAAATTATAGGAGTTATTACAAATAATTTCATAAAAATATTTGTCCTGTATAAAATCAATGCCCTGACTTGTTCTAAGTTAAAAAAAAAATCTGGATGTAGTTACTGATATAGTCAGTAGGGGGAGCCTGTGTTCAACCTTGACCTCAAACCGCCTACAAGTCCAGACTCGGGGCACACATTACCCGGCAGGCACTTTACCAGCGTATAGAAGCAAGATGGCAGCTGTTGTTGAGAATGTTGTCAAACTGTAAGTGCCGGACTTCTCTCCACACATTTCACCTGCGCAGGTGGCACGCCGGGTTGTTTTCATACGGCGGTTCGGCCACATTGTAAGCTAGTTAGCTTAACAACTTGGTTGACTGACTCGGATCGGGTGGGCGGCGGAGTCGGAGTGTCGCGTCTGTTCACATCCTGGAATGGAAGTGTAAGTTAACAACACACAGCTGACCTCTCTGTAACATGTCACCGGTGGGGTTGAACACCGCGAGTAACATCACTTGAAAGAGAATTGTGATAACAGACGTTAGTTGTTGTGGGTTTTGTAGCTAACCTTCTATGCTAACGATGGAGTCCAAAGGAGCTCGCGGGCTAGCTTGATTGCTAAACAGTCATGTCTCTCGGCTTTGGCTTTCACTTTATGATGAATGAAAAACTGCCCTTTAACAGGACTCGTTTGGCTCTAAAAACGCTGCTTTGATAACCTTCGTCCGGGTTCAGGCTGGCGGCTTAATGGAACTGACGTGTCAGCGTCCTAACGCGCCTCTGTTTCCGCTGGGAGTGAAGCCTGGCGACAGCATGTCACCTCCAGAGACACGGCGTGGACACAGACGCGGACACGGCGGGTTTGAAGGAATACGCGGATGACAAAAGAGAAGTTAAAACAACAACAACTTTACAAGGAAATCATCATTTTCTTATACTTGGGGCTTCCTTGCAGAAAAAAAGGAATCAGACTTTGTGATTCGATCAAGTTAAATAAGGACATATTACTTAAAAGGAGCCTTACTATGAAAAAACAAAATTTAAAGCTTTTAAATATATATTTTTTACTGTTCATGGCTCACTATAAACAACCTCAACGCGGTATTTTCCTTCGTTCACGCATTGTGAAACACCTACACACAGATATTATATTAGACATAATATTATTAAATATAATGAATTCACGACTGCATTAAAAACATGTTTTAAACATGTTGAATATTACTATTACGGGGAATCCCACTCCTTAGCCTCCCTGGGAAAGTCTATGCGAGGGTTACTGAAGAGGAGAGTCTGATCTATAGTTGAACCTCAGATCCATGAATAACAGTTCAGTTTCTGGTCGTGGAATTGTGGACCAGCTATACACCGTGTTTAGGGTGCTGGAGGGTTCGTGAGAGTTCGCTCATCTGGTCTATATATGTTTAATGTGGATTTAGAGATGTTTTTTGACCATGTCTCCCATGGTGTCCTGTGGAGGGTGTTCTTGGAGTATGGGGTCCAGGGAGCCTTAATGAGGGCTGTCCGGTCTCTGTATAACCGTAGCAGGAGCTTGGACCAATACCATTGAAAGGGGGAGCAAACTTACTCTAAGCAGAGCGCTTCTCCTGCAGTAACCAGTAGTTAAAGTAAAAGAGGAACATCTGGGGCATATTTCGGTGGGATTTTTTAATATCAGGGCTATGCAGATCATCTCAAATTATGCAAATGTTGTCCGATATTGATACTTGCACTGATATATCGCCCATCCCTACTTTGTTTGGAATCATTGCTATCAAAAGGATAAGAAAAAAATGTAATGACTTTGCAGTTGAGCTGGAGTGGTCAACCTTCGTTCAAATGTCACAGGTTCGGTTCCCCCTTTTCCTGCCTTTGTGTCCAACTGTCTTTGGGTAAGACACTGGACTCCTTCCTCCTGGTGGTCTGGTTTGCTTCTAAGTGCTTAATAAATGTAGAAAAATGCTATTCAAGTATACACCATTTCTTATTTTAATAACATAATACTGTTCATAATTTGCTTTAACATTTCAAATCTGCTGTTAGTTTCATAATTTGAATTAGAGCGTAACTTAAACATCACATCGTTTAAGTTTTATCTTTGGATTCTTGCTCTAATGTTCTTTTTCTCACTTCCTCTGGTTAGTTCTAGTCCGAGTTGATCCAAGTGACTACCACTGTTTTAAGTAGCTGTGAAATGTTCTGGTTAGTCTCATCTGACATGAGTTTAAAAGTGTCCAGATGTTTTATAAGCTCTGGAAAAAGCTTTGGGCGCTCTGTCTCTATGTGATAAGACGGTTTGTTTTCATTCTGCAGCTTCTTTGCTTCCTTTAAACTGAAGCCTTTGAACCCAGAGATGTCTGTTAGAACTTTGTAATTTGTACAATCCCAACTTTACTAAAAGATTAGAAATAAGAATCACACTGTAGATGTGTAGTTTTTGATCTTTTAACAAAAGAGCCTCCTGCTTTAGCTCCTTCCTGTAGTCATGTGGAGGTACAGAGATGGATGACAGTCAAAGACCTGCCTGCTTCTGTGCGTTTGTCAGTTTGGGAGAGCAGTACTACAGAGACGCCTTGGAGCAGTGTCACAACTACAATGCCCGGCTGTGCGCGGAGAGGAGCGTCCGCATGCCATTCCTGGACTCTCAGACCGGCGTGGCTCAGAGCAACTGCTACATCTGGATGGAGAAGAGACACAGAGGACCAGGTGAGGCGGATCAGAGAGCATCAAGTACCTATAATAATTCTGTTATTCGCTACCTGCTCCTGCCATCGGTCCGTTTTGACCTACCCTCACTGACTAAGCAGGTGCTATACGCCCCTCACTCTTACCTTCTGGCCCTGCCACTCTGGTCAGAACTGCATGTGACAAATTTATAGAAAAAAGAAAACACTTTTTCCAAATTAGCAGCTTTTCTGTTGGTTTTATTTCTGTAACAAGCAGTTTATTTTTTGACAAACAGATCTATGTAACTTTTTAGAAGAATCTTCAAAGGGTTTCGATTTCCTTGGCAACTTAGGGTTTTTGTTAACCGTGGCCACATTCCTAATATAGTCATATTTGATGTTATATTGTTGCATTCAGCTTGAGATTAATGTATTCAATTTTCACAATATTCCAGTAAAAAAGTGGGCGAGCAACAAGGGAACGCCCCTTTTGCGATTCTGCCACGTTAATACCATTCAAAATCTTCAACTTCTAATTCCCAACATTTGTCCCCAAGTAGCTTACAATTATGCTCACGGAGTATGGAGGCGATAGATGAAAAATCTTTAGGAGTTTGAATTTGTTGAAGGTCCTTTTGAGGTTTTAGTTTTTTTTCTTTGTTTGATTTTTTAAAAAAAAAGAAAATTCAAGATGGGAAAATTGCCAAATTTCACACTTTGGCACAAAATGACTGTAGGTTCTGTGGTCATCCCATAATGGTTTTAAGACTTCCCTTGAATGTTTCTGTGTGTTTTGGTTTCGTTGATGGATTTTGTAACATGTTTTTTGAGTCTCAAAAAGCTCCATTCATTTTTTTATGGTTTCTTCCACTGTGATGACTGTACTTAAGTGTATTTGCACATTTTGGTGAATTGCAAAAACAATATTGTCTTTGTAGTCCAGGACTACAAAGACAAAAGTGATGAGAAATTCAAATAAATTCTGTCTGGTTGGATCTTTCTTTTACAATTTTTTACATAAATGAGCTTAATGAAACCAAACCTTTCATTTCCTCTCACCAATCTGTTTGGATTTGTGAGTTACATCAGTACATCCTTTGCAGGCGTGGCACCGGGACAACTTTACACTTATCCAGCCAGGAGGTGGAGGAAGAAACGCAGATCTCATCCTCCGGAGGATCCTCGGCTGATCTTCCCTCCTGTAAAGTCAGGTGCTTCACTATTGTTCTCATCGTCTTTTCAATAAAGTTTTAAGTTGCAGGATTTATCAACTTTTTCTTCAAAGGAGACAATTTTTATATGAAAAGAACTCATTTTAAAGAAATGTAAATCAGTATGAACGGTTGAAACCCTTTTTCTGTTCTTATTTTCGGTTTCAGAGCTGGATTTAGGGCTGAAGAAGGACGCTTTGCTGGCATCAGACGGCAGCAGCCTGGAGGCGCTGCTAAAAGGGGATTCTTTGGAAAAACGTACTGCTGCAGAACTCCGTGGATCAGAGGAGGATTCAAACCAGAGCGATTACACGGGCAGCCTGAACCCTGCGGCACGCATAAGAAAGGTTTCTCACCGTTTTTTAAAATCCTTTTTTACGTTTTCTTTAAGAAAAATGTCATAAACTAATCTAATTTACTAGAGAATCCTTGAGCCAGATGACTTTCTGGATGACCTGGATGATGAAGACTATGAAGAAGACACGCCTAAGAGAAGGGGCAAGGGGAAAGGAAAGGTAGGAAGCTGCTCGGCTTCGGCTGGTGATGGTATTTCCTGGCTGACGGTAGGCGTGCCCGCAGGGCCGCGGGGTCGGAGGCAGCCGGAAGAAGCTGGACACGGCGGCGCTGGAGGACAGAGAAAAGCCATACGCCTGTGACAGTGAGTCACGCGAAACCCTCCGTCATCTCAGTCATTTTTTGATGTTTTACTAAAAGGCATTTTCTGTCACCTTCCTTTAGACTCTCGTCCCTTCCTTTAGGTTTTCAGTTTTTCTCTTATCCATGTGTTTTCTGAAGCCCATTTTGATATCATACGTTTTAACCCGTCTTCAGACCTCCTCCATAGGTGGGCGTGACCATTGCTTCCACTCCTCCACTGTTTCCAACTGAATCTGTTTTGCTTAATGTGTTTTTCTCCTTTGTGAATCAGTTTCGCTTTCAGCCGCCTGTTTCTCTGAGCTGCTGTCTGTGCTCTTTCTGTCACTTCTATCTTTCAGACACTCTCAAACAGAAGCACATTTCCAAACCTTCTGAAAGAGGTATATTTCTCTTTTTCTTTCTAGCCTGCTTGTCCCACTTTCTCTTCTTAAAGTTGGTTACACTTTGCTCAGTTCAGAGTCAACACTTCTACATTTGATTTCTCCTAAAACGATCATTTTATGATGGTCAGAAGTTCTGACTAAAGCCCGTTTTCTGTTATGTGTGGTCAGAAACTTCCCCATTTCAGAGAAAGACTGAAAGTTGGTGCCGCCTTTTTCTCTTATGGCGTTTTTCCACTTTTGCCTCATGTCTTGATGTGTGATCGCATTCTAAATTTTTTGCCCCTCGTCATCATTTCTGCGTCCTGCGCTGCATGTCTGCAGATGCCTCTGAGTTTGCTGCATGGCTGTACTTCTGCTGCTTTAGCCTCTTTTAACCGGAAAGATGGTGCAACAGTTAGCTAGAGGAAATGAGGAGCTTAGCTTTTGTGGAAGTGAAAGAGGAAGCGTCCTCACTGAGCACTATCTCATGACAAACCTCACACCCCCGCCGCACAGCCTCACAGGGGGGTGTTTGTTCTTCATAAATGAAGACAGTCCTTTTCAAACCATCACAAAAGTAAAGTATTTATGATGGAATTGGGTCAAAAAATGTGTTTCTGATTAATTAAAAAATCTCTTTTAAAGTTTTTATTGTTTTTAAACTTTTCTTTAAAATGCTGCCTTAAAGCAGGGTTTCTTTTTTCGGTCTTTACTGAAACTTTTAATTTCTTTTAATTATAAACTAAAGAAAAGTTGTGGTTTCCATGGGTACAAATCCATCCCTGTTTTACTTGTTGGTTTTCCTGCTCATCCGTGTGCATCTGGATTTCTCCTGCAGTGTGTGGGAAGCGTTACAAGAACCGGCCGGGCCTCAGTTATCATTACGCTCACTCCCACCTGGCCGAGGAGGAAGGCGAGGAGAAGGACGACATGGACATGAGCGAGCCCGCCCTGCCGCTGCCCGACGAGCCAAAGAGTAAGGCGCCAGCGGCGCTGCTTTCTGACGCTCCCTGAGTTTTAAACCAGCTGACGGGCTTCAAATGTTTCCAACCAGCTCCCAAGAAAGGTCCGGACGGTCTGGCGCTGCCCAATAACTACTGTGATTTCTGTCTGGGAGATTCCAAAACCAATCACAAGACGGGCCAGTCGGAGGAGCTGGTGTCCTGCTCCGACTGTGGGCGCTCAGGTGGGCTGATCTCATACTGTATATTAAAAATGTTTACATTTAGTGACTTCTTTTAATGCAAAATGTTTAATTAATGAAGTGAATGTCCGTATTTTCTTTAATCAGGCCACCCGTCCTGCCTGCAGTTTACTCCTGTGATGATGGCCGCTGTGAAGACGTATCGCTGGCAGTGTATAGAGTGCAAATGCTGCAACATGTGCGGCACTTCAGAGAATGACGTGAGCTTCTCTGATCTTAAGATTTTATTTTTCTTAGTTTATCAAACTTCACATCACGTTTTTATTTCTCTCAAAGTTTTTAGTTTAAGGTCATTTCAATACAAATTGAAACAAAAAACATTACAAATGAGTCTTTTAGTAACTATGAAGTTGTTTGCGTCCTTATCGTTCTGTGGGAACATTTCAAATCAAACTTTATTTTTTCATTCTAAACTGACACACTGATTCTAAAGTGATCTCATCCGTTTTTCTTTCTGGGCTCGTCCAGGATCAGCTCCTGTTCTGTGACGACTGCGACAGAGGCTATCACATGTACTGTCTGAACCCCCCCATGTCAGAACCTCCAGAGGGTGAGTCTGCAACGCTGAAAGACTTTCATTTTTTTATTTTGCTTGCTGTAATGAGTCAGAGATTAAGAAAACAGCACATTTTCTTAAATGAAACCCAGTGTGTGGCCTAGTGGTCGTGTCTGCACTGAGACTGGAAGGTAGTGGGTTCAAATAATTGACTGTATATGAGAACTGGACTGAGTGAGTGTGATGTAACCCATAGAAATTGAGTAAAGTCAATCCAGTCACCATTTTTTTCGTGATACGGACACTATTATGTTGAAGCCAGACGACCTCGGTAAGCAGTGACTGGTTTTGGTCTGAATCATCATTTCTATGGTAACCAATCAGGAGTCAGCTTGTTGGAAGGCCACACCCTTTACCATTTGAAAGCAGGGTTGGGAGAACCTGGGGGTCAACAGGTTTATTGAGGAATCCAATTGGTCACTTTATAACTTGAATAATTAGTAATAAAGAAAAAATAAGGATTATCAAAAACATGTAGGAAAAAAAGGGTAGCAAGAGCAATTAATGGTTATGCTGACAATTATATTGACAGAGTAATGACCGTTTTTTCTCAACAAAAGAACGCAAGAGGGGAGGATCACTCAATCCAGTCAATGATTCAAATCCAGGGTCAGATTATACCAAAAACTCTAACGATTAGACCCAATCCCTTAAATTAAGTTAATTGAATTGCTTCCTCAAAAGCTTCTGAAAGTTTTCTAAATACTTTTATTCTACATGAATAAACATGAAAACCCATCACAAAAAATCGGATCTTTTTTTTCTTGTTCAGGAAAACTCAATGTTTGTGATGAGTTTGATAAGCCAGCTGAAACTTTTTCCATGGGTTTTCTGATTGTCTGGGTTATTTTATTTTAAAAACCACAGATTTATGCTCTTCTTTATTAAGCTGAAAATATGCATATACATGGAGTTCAACCTTCAGTCACTTGAATCAAATCAATCTTTAGGTATAAAGCACGTCCCATACCCGGTAACACAAAGTGCTGCACACCGGAACAAATAACAAAAAGAAATTCCACATTTTAGTTCATTTAAAAGCTATGGCTGAACAGCAGCCAACCCAGAGGGAGAAAATCCAACGGAGGAAACACTGAAAAACAAAAATAATAATAAAGAAAAAAAGGAATTTCCAAAGAGTCATTAATAAAAAGTGTTAAATCACAAGCTCTAATAAATACATATCAACTGAGCTAAAAACCTTTTCACTCTGATTTTTTTTTTTTATTTCTGTTGATGTCTCTCACACTCAGGAAGCTGGAGCTGTCACCTGTGTCTGGACCTCTTGAAAGAGAAAGCCTCCATCTACCAGAACCAGAACATCCCCACATCATGATGGTCACTCAGCCTGCCCTGAGTCCCCACCCCTCCCTCCCCCCGGGTCCCTTATCGGTGTGGTTTCACCCCTGAAGATATGTTACATCTTCCTCCGACCCAGCCTGTTCTGGATGGATGGTAAGAAGGGAAGCATCTCATCAGATCAGCTTCGAAAATACCAGATATGACTGTTACACATTTCCAGCCTAATATCCAGGCTCATAGATGTTCTTTAACCTGCTTGCCACACAGCTAATCCAAGTCATTCAGACTGCTTCTAAACAGCCAAATATCCTGGTCCTCTTCAGCTTTTCTACACAGAGTTCTTTAGGTCCTGCAGTCCTGAATGGGGCAAAGCTCGAACATGAAATGACATTTTTTAAAAAATATTTATATATTTCTACGGTTAAATAATACGTGTGTACATTTGAAAAGACAAAAGGTTTATAATAGGAGTTTTTCTTATCAGTGCCCTCTCTCCATCAAACCTCTTGCTGCTCTGCTGATCATATCCTCTGAGATGGAAATCTGAGACTGTTGGTGTTTTTTCCAGCTCATCCTCTGGCTGCTGCACTTTGACCAAAAAAAAGTAAAAAAAGAAACAAAAAAAAAACGGGTTCTTTATTTGTCAGTGGAGCCAAAGGCCTAAATGAATTTGAGTGTTCTGTGTTCCTTTGTTATTATTTTTTTTAAATTGAGCTGTGTTTTGACTCTTCCTGGCTTTAAAGTCAGACTGCCAGCTCCCTTTGCCTCGCCCTGACATATGCAGCATCACAAGCATGTAACAGGTTAGCCCCGCAGTTATGTGGATGTATCAGATTGTGATAATAGTGACATTGGATGGGAAAATATTGCTGTGTTCTAACAGTTTACTGATTCTGTACCCTACCTATTAAGTTGTAACAACACAGTCAAGGTCTGCTGTGCTCATAAAGTCCCAGGAATGATGCTGGACTCCGGCAGAATCTTCTGAAATATAAGTAAAAGCTGTACTTTTTATATAATACCAAGGCTTTTGGTTGAAAGTGGCGCAATAAACCCCATAAGCTGATGTTGCCCCTGCTTTCTAAAGATCGAGTTTTTAAACGTTTTCTCCTGCTTGACTAAATTAACCACTCTAATGTTCTTTTAATAACCATCTCAAAATGACTTAAAGCATTACCTGGTTTATTTCACATCACTTTTAAGCTACTAGATATATTATCTGTTTTGTATTCCTCAGTAATGTTTGCATACTTGACATGTGAGCGTTTTGGGATTTTGATTCTGTACTGGTTGAGCCTTTGATCCAGATCCAGGAAAGTTGAAATAATTTGAGTCAGGATTCACATAGAAGCAGACTCCAAAAATGGTTCATAAAATCCCAGCTCAAGGGTTGATTGGTTTTTTTTTTTTTTTTTTTTACATCAGACGATCACTTTCTTGTTTCTGGTTTTGGGAGAAGTTTGTTAGTTTACTTAGTGGGTGATTTATCTTTGGGTGGAATCTTGTTTGAGCTGTGATGGAATGTTTGAAAAAAATGTCTTTGGGAAAATAAAATATTTGACTCTTATGCCCTGGTTTTCTTTTTTAATGCTTTTACGTTGGCGAGAAAACATTTTTTGTAAAATTTTGTTGCATTTTAAAATGAAAAGTCCCTTAAAAAAACAAAACAAAATAACGCGAAGTTTAGTCCTGGATTAACGAACATTTGTTTACTCTCTTCGATTAGCCCACAGAAATGACTCCATAAAGGTGCTTAAAACACTAAAACGAGGTATATGTATAAACGAGGTTTAAATTTTCAGAGAAAGTTTGTTCCAGGTCATTTCTTTAACATGAAAGAATAATTTGAATGGAAAAGAATTTGAATTGTTAAACATGAATTTTAAACCCCCGTTTCAGTCTTTTTATATCAAAGGATTTTTACAACTTTAGAAAACTTTGAATTTTACATGTAAAGAAATAACCATAAAACTCCAGCAATCATTTGTTCAGAAGCTCTGAATGCAATTCTAATCTGTAATTTTCCCCTTGTTTTTAAGATCCAATTATTGATAATTCCACTGTATTCAGGTCAAAAGCAGACTGGAGTCTTTAATTGTATTTTAAAGGACATCCAGTTTTCCTTATTAAGTAGCCCAAACAGTTTTCTAAAAAGAAGTTACCTAAAAATAAAAAAAAAATTCTAATCTCTTAATTCAGAATTCACAGCAAAACTGCTTTATAGCTATATCCAGTGTGTGTATCTATATAACTATATAAAATAACTTTCAATCCATGTCCAGTGTGTTAGATATGTCCTAAATAAACCTGAATGTGCAGCATTGATTTGTTTTCTGTACCATTAGATGGCAGTCAAGTACCAAATGAGCATCAGCTGCACCTTATCCAACCAGGCTGCTCCCCACAGAAAATAACAGGTCAGACATTAGCTGTTATTGCACTTTTTATTGCACCCAAGATAACAACAGTCTTCTATAATCCAATACAATCTCTAAAGCAGTAAATTGGACTCTAAGATCTACCTCCAACATCACAGCGGAATAAACATGACATTCTTTGGAGAATCACGTTCAGCTCTAATTTTTCTGTAAGAATAATAAACCGCAGAACGCTTCACCTATTATTTTTTTATTACTGATCTGGATCAGGAGCAAATGACAGCCTCCTGACAGTGAAAGGACACGTCGGTTTCGTACACTGGTGAGTCATCTGCCGGGAAACATGGACGGATATGAGGAAGATCAGAAAATACATTTTGTGCCTCATGTAGGGCTCCAAAAACACCGTACCATTACACATCAGATTTGAAGGAGGACTGTGAATTTGAATGAGTGCTAAGTGGTTCTATGTCCAACATAATTTAAATTACTAGATTAATAAAAGCTTTGAATTTAATAACAGTTGCTTAACAATCACCCAGTAAAAAAAATAATTTTCTTTCACTTACTATTCTGCATGAAATTGGTTCATCAGTGAACAAGTACCAACACAAGAGAAAATCTGAAGCGACTTGAAAGCCTTTACAGCCCACCAAACGAACGTAGAAATATGTATTAATTTAGTTGCAACAATTCACAAATAGGCTTACATCATGTTTTTAACATATCAAAGCAAGTTGGTCAGTTCCTGTAAAACTAAGTTATTCAACATTTACAAACAGTAAAAAAACATCACGCAGAGAATTTTTTTTACAACAAATCTGGAAAAAACTCACGTAATCAAAAGTAACAATACTGACACCTCCTCTACAAACAAACATTGTAGTATGTCAGAGTTTTTTTTCCAGGAATGACAGAACAGTCGGTTCTGCTGGTGGAAAATAAAACATTTGGCAGAAAACAAGCTCGAGCTGCAAATATGTGTTTTTACGTCCTGATCAGTGATTGCTTAACTTCAACCTTAAATAAATGAAAGAAAAAAAAAAAAACGCATAACATGCAAAACGAATTGCAAATATCAATTGTCGTACCTAAACATGACGTATACCACGATCCTGTAGTCTAAATCATCAACGTTTGTGACACTCATAAATACAGTATATATTAGATTTCATAGTAAAAAGACCTCTAAAAATACAGTCATACTTTAGTAGTTTGCAAATCAAAATATATTTTTCTTCATCAAACAATGTCTAGCTCCACATAGCCGTCTCTGAAGAATCTCGAACACACACAACAGGCCACATGTATGAAACAATACTTTTTTGACTTATATTGGATATTTTAGGGGGTTTTCTGTGAAATGTCTATTTGTGCAAACACCCCTTAATCAGCACATATTTGTAGCCATATATAGGCAGACACTCTGGAACTTAAACAATTACATATAAGGGGAAAAATATGGTGCAGGAGTAAAGATGCCTGGAAGGAAATGCAACCACAACCTTATTTTCTTATTTTTTTCTTCCTTCTTTAGAATTCAGATCTTCACATAGAGAACGGCAAACCTGCTTTATGGGATATTTCACTTCTAAAAGTATTAAAGAGAAGGAAAAAATATCTGATCTTTAAATTCAGAGTGAATATTTGTTTTAAAAGCAGGAAAATAAAATATCTAATAACATTAAAAAACAAAATAAAAGACATTTAACTGGGACAATTTGTGGAAGACTGTGAGCGTTGAATGAACTTTCTTCACTAAAGTTTTGAAATGTGAACTGTATGACAAGATTTTTTTTGTTTGGATCTAGTTCATGCATGTGGCCTCCTGGAACATGTTCAGAGAATCTTTGTTTTGTGTCGGCGTTAACAGTTTTATAGAGGCTATTGTTAACCAACATTTTCATTTAATAGTTTTATTTAACACGCCATAAATCACAAACGCGATAAACCCGCTCCAACGGTTTTATAAGTGCTTCTAGATAATAAAATACTAGCAGAAACAGAGAACAGGAAGACACTAACAGCTACTCTTCTAAAAACAGACTTGTGCTTTCAGTGACGTTGAGCTAGCTTAGAAGCCTAAATTATTTGCTCAGTCATAGCAGCATTTGGGACGTTAAAAATCATAGAACCTAAACTTTCATCAGCCTATTGCTTTGAAATAAAGGCTACATGGCATTGATTAATATATTTAAATATAGTACTATATAGTATTTAAATAAAGTACTTTAGGTATTTTAAAAAAATAGTAGCATGACAAGCTAGCTTTTAGTTTTTGGCGGTAAAACAAGTGCTTTTAAAAAGTAGAACCCAAAACAGAGGACTCATTTTTGTGCAACTGAGCTCAGGTATGTTTTTTAAGTATAGTCAAAATATTTACTGCTAAACAAAATTTTTGCAAAAAGAGAGTTGCAGAAAATGTTGGTAGTCTTCTTGTTAAGAAAACCTATAATACTGCTGCTTCCGCCTACCATGTCATTAATTCTGAAGCTAAATCATCACATTTACTAGAGAGTTCTAACACGGCACTGTACAAAGGACAGAAAACTTTTAAATCATGTTTGTTGAACATGGTCACCATTGTAATTCCTACAGCACAGTGTGCAAAAATGTTATCAAGGAACAAAATAGCCTCTTTTTAGACTCTTTTTTTCATGTATGAAAGTGTGTACCTCAAAGCCTTACATGTTCCCAAAGAGGATAGAGCAGAGGAGAAAGATGGCATAAAGAAACATTAAACCCAGACCCAGCCGGCGGTCCAGCCTCCAGTGGTTCAAATGAACGCTGACCACCTAGAAACAAAAACATAAAATCACTTCAAATTCAGAAAAAAGCCGGTCACGCGTATTTGACTCAGTGTTGAAGGAATTCTAATTAGGGTTTTATTGGAAAAAAAACTGACATATAAGAAATCTTGTGTTAGAAAAGCTCAAAAACCAAATGAAAGTTAGTCTTGTTTTCCACAACCCTTTAGAATTTGATGAATGCACATGGATGCCCTGCTCTACATGGTTCAGAGAATCCACTCTCAATCTATGGACACAACGGGCATGTGGCGAGGATTCAAGAACGCGCCAAACGGGGCTTCTTGGACATGCGATTAGCCTATGGTTTTCACACTGGAGTAACAGGGAGGGGCTTCTTTCACCTTTGCCACTATTTACTATCACATGTCAACCACCTACAGTTTGAAGGGAATAAGCTTACAAAATGTTAAAGCAGTGCAAATCCTGCAGGCTTTTTCACAGCTGTTCCCTTTTTGGCACATCCTGTCAGGGGTCGCCACAGCAAATCAGCTTTCACTGATTAGCAAAGGTGGCTTGGCAGATAGTTTTTACACCGGATGCCCTACATGACACCACTTGGTGTTTTATCTGGGCTGGGGACCGTCGCAGGGAGACCCAGACTTTGGTCCCCTACATAGCTTAAACAGCAGCGTGAAGCGTCTTGCCCAAGGACCCACACTGGATTACACTCATTGCACCCTCTGGGAAGTGAACCCAGGTTTCCTGCGAACCAGCCCTACACCCAGACAACTCTGCAATTATTAATTTATTCTCCATGATCAAAAAACTAATGTCACTTCTGTGACTTAAAAAGGGATGCCATTCATATGTCACTACCAAATCCAAGTCCCTGCTTGGTAAAGGATTCATCTGGTCCTGAAAATGGTCATAGAAACTCATGTACTTACGTATGAACATGAGAGTTTTAAACGCAGAAGCCCGAATTGTGGGTTTACATACTTCTGATTAAAAGCGGTCACTTAAACTGGCGTTGCCAAGGGCGGTGTGAACGTAGCTTCAAATGGACAAGTGATGGAAGTTCTTGTTTTTTCTTTCTTAATCTGCAGTGTGTTCAACACAATCTGGTCTGCAATGTTATGAGACACCAGGGTCATGCCTCCACAGGCACCTGGATTAGTAATTTGCACCACAGGAGCACCTCAGGGATCTGTCCTCTTCCCCCTTTACTTTCCACCCTGTAGACTTTCATTACAACTCAGAAACTTGCTGCAAAAAGAATCTAAAGATTATTTTCATAGTTTCTTATTAACTGTTTTTCCCAAAGCTGTAAATAAATCATCTCATCTTGATGCAAACAAGATAAGAGATTATTCCAGATTAGTTCCAATCCAAAGAGGTGGAACAGATTGAGAAATAAAAGACACTAGGAGGTTTAACAAATGAAACAGAACTAAAAAAAAAAAGTCAACCTTGAAGTTCAATTCCTTTTTGACATAAAAACTTTTCAGTGGAGAGGTGGATAGAAGAGGAAAGTGCAGTTTTACATGTGCCAGAAACTCAGAGAAACTGAACAAACAGATTAAGAAAGGGTTGCTGCCTGCAGCATGGACAAGGAAAATATCTTGCATTGACTTACAGTCAGAAAGACTGATGCCAGCAGCAGGATGACAGAATATACAAGACCTTTGTTATTTATGGAGACCTGTGATAAGATAAAAAAAACAGGTTTACTTAGATCACACATTGATAATTGTTTTTATTTAAGTAGAGGAAAAATGGATGATATAATGCTTACTATGGATCCATGGTCCACCACTAGGGTACGTAAAGTCCAGGGAAAGCCCAGACCCAGCAGGATGTCAAAGATATTGCTGCCTATAGAGTTTGATACGGCCATGTCCCCCATACCTGCAGACAGAAGTATGTGACTGAACAAAACAAAGGCACAAGCACATCTGAGGATAGCTAATAGAATTTAGTTCTTTACCTTGTCGAGCTACAATCAGACTCGCCATGCAGTCAGGTACGCTGGTCCCTGCTGCCAGGAAGGTTATGCCCATGATGTAGTCTGGGATGTCTAGTGTGTAGCTAATGATGGTGACCTGAAAGAGACATGAGAGCACATCATAATTGTCTACATGAAAGGGGTTAATTTTAAGACTAAACCCAGATTCTTTTTGATTTTGTGGTTTATTGTTGCGTTCTTACCATCCACACCATGAGGTAGGAGAAGACAGCAATCCACAGAGTGGAGGCCACGAAGGTGACCATGAACCAGCGGTGCCAACGTGGCAGAACACAGTTTGGCACAGTGCAGTAGAGCAGGAGGCTCAGAGGCCAGGTGATGACCCACTTCACCCGTGCACCACAGCTCCCTGAAACACGAAAGGACATTTGTCCACAGCTGCTTAACTTTCCAGCCGGTGGTTGGACACACACATCAGCTGGAGTTGGAGTTGAAGACTCACATCAGCTGAGCTTGCTGAGTCTGCCTGATCCTCCTCACCTGGTATACGCACTGGATTAAAAATACCATCGTCGCCCTCCTCTTCCTCCTCTGTCCGGCATGCATCAACCCCTGGCTTTTCTACAGATTCCGTGTCTTGTATGCGGGGCCTCCCGCCTCCGTTTTCCAGACTGCAGGAGCCTGTCCTCTTCAGGCTGTTGCTGGTTGACTCCCCTCTGGATCCATGCGCTGCGTCCCCATCCCGTTGGTGCTTCGAACCTCTGATCAGTCGCTGTCTCTGTGGGGAAAAGTCAATGGTTTTTGTTGCTCCTCTGAGTCAAAAAAAATATCAGTTGCGTCCATCACTTACTTCACTGATGAGCACTCTTCCAGCCATGGAGAGCCTGGTGCGGGGTGAAAAGTGTGGGGTGATCATGATACGCAGGCCAGCCTCAGAAAAGGACAGTTTGTGGGGGTTGATGATAAGAAGTTCATCCACCATGATGACGGGCGGAGGCTCCTGACCATGACTTTGCTCTGTCAAAAGATTTAGAAGTGTATGAGAAATAAAAATCCATAAAAAGTTGCATATTTTTATGAATTAAGGAAGCAACATTCTTGAACCTTTATTAAGAAGCACCATCGACGTGTTACAAGCCGGATCTTCCACCATCTTGCTGTCTTGCTGTTCCTGAGATCTACTGCAGCACAGCCAGTGACTTTGGAACTGATGCGTCACAAACACCGAAATCTGAGAGTTGAACCTGCAACCAAGAAGATAAAAACACCTTACAACTCCAAACCAATGTGAAAAGGTAATATCCTAAAAAAAAGCTAGATATACTAATATTTCACATTTTTTATTGCAGACAGTATGAGTTGTGTATTATTATTTTCTTGACATTGACTAAATAAATTATACACAAATATATAGACCTGAATTTTTGAGAAATACAGCTTATCCAGCACCAATTGAGAGCTAATAATGAAAAACGTTGACACAGTTTTACGCAGAATTGACAAGTTTAAGAAAATAATTTATTAGCAGTAACGATATGCACAGAAATAAAAAAAAAAAACTACATTTTGGCCAAAAAATACAGTTACTCTTTAATTTTCCCGTTTCTCCTCTCCACTGCATGATGTAATTAAATTACTCAAAGAATCAGGAGAATTGTAAGGGCATAAAGGGCAACCGGACAAGCCTGAGTTAAACGCCTGTGACATCTCATCCTGCAGGGCAGCGCAGCATCATGCGCTATCGTTCATCAAGAGGTGATGCCAGAAGCAGAGGAGAGAACGATGGAAACATTTGTCAAGAAATGTTTAACAGATTACTGTGCAGAAACATGTTTAACCATTTGGCATTCCCAATGCAAAAGCTTTTATTAGTTCTATAAGAAGGAACATCAATTTTTTAATCAGCTTTGTTGTCAACTTTGTTTGGAGCGTTATGGTAAGTGAAAAAAGCATTTAAAAAAATTCTTCTTTCCATTTTTGGAGAAGAAGCTAAAGGGATCCCCTACTTCTAATGTTTTTTTGGGAGGGGGGGGGGTGTTCTAAAAAAGTGGATTATTATTGTATAACATTGATTTGAAGGCACAGTCACTAAGCAAGAGGTGTAGCATACTCACTTCATGATTATAATGTAGATTCCGTACATGGTAATGAGGAGCAAGGACTCCCACCTGCATGGCGAGGAGCAGACCAGTATAAGTGAAAACTCAAAGCCCAAAACAAAAGCTAAAGTGATCATTTGTTCACTACATGTAAATCTGATCGTGTTGAAAATTATGCTTTATAGATTGCAACAGTACATCTCTTCTTTTTTGAAATATTAAAAGAAAATTAGGATGTAAAGGGAGTGCAAGTCTAAAATTCTGCATTGAGTAAAAACTTGATCCATCTGCTTGTGTGTAAATGAGCGTCCTGTGACATTATCCAGCAATGATTGGCTAACACCCCAGATACTCAAATGTCCACCATAAAATCACGCATGTGCAAACAAAACAAACCCAATCCAGGAAAATCAATAATCCTAATTGAATTGTTTTACATTGAAGATATAACATAATCTGGATTTAATGTAGCAGGTTTTTTTTTTAAACTAAAAGTAACCTGATTAAAGAAATGCAACACATTGACTGAATATGAGAACTGGACTGAGCAAGTGTGACGTCAATCATAGAAAACGACCTACTTCCGGCTCCTACCAAATTAAGTCAATTTAGACGCATTTTTTTTGTCATCTTTTTTGTAATACGTTACCATATTGGAGCTAGACGAGGAGCACAACACGAAATCTGTCAATCAAATGTTTTGAATGTTTGACGTGAGACCGCATACTTTTACTGAAGCATCTGACTGGTCAGTTTATAACTGTAATAACTTCAAATAAAGACAAATATCATGAAAAAAAAATAGGATTAGCAAGAACATGTTAAAAAGGTAGCAGAACAAGAATGGTTACTGAGCAATAGCTGTTTATTTCTCAATAGAAATATTTGGGGTTTCAGCTCCTTGGAACTAGCAGGTACTTCATGTTTTTTTCTTTTTGTGTCACTCAGTCTAGTTCTCATTTACAGCAAATGGTTCTTCATTAGTATCAGAGCAGCTGCTAAGTTCACACAGCAACACAATATCTGCTCCAACAGGAGATCAACCGGTCGGTGCAACAGATGGAGAACTATTTTTCCTCAGATTATGTAAACGTTGTCCCCATTTTTCGGCATGAGAGTGAAATCCTTAAGTTGCAAAGTTGAACTGATATGTAACTCACAAATCTTCACACAAGCTGTCTTTTTGTCTCTATGATGAAAGGTCTGAAGAATTCCAAAAACATTCTGCTGAGCTTTCCTTCAAGAAAAAAACCTTCCTAGATTTGGAACGAGGAGTTCTGACTCCTCTACCACAGGGGGGAGTCGGCCCCAAATCACGGACAACAATGTCTCCAAGAACAGAATCGGTGTGAAAAATCACAAGAGCATTGCAGCCTTTGTGAGGATTTACACGTCAAATACTCCTGCAGCAACATAAATCTACCGATCAGGTCAAACAGCAGGACGGCTCGGCCTTTCACGCTAAGTTTAAGCAACTTTCCGCCACAATCTCTCAGAATCCACTGCCACTATGCAAACGAAGTCCATAAATACGTCGGCCCAGACATTACAACCACTCACACCAACAACGAGAGGACACAAAAGAAGGCATTTCTTCTTCTGCTCCTGAAGGTTTCCAGTGGAACGAAGGGATAGAAGCACAAGCTGCAGCTTCACAAACACTGAAATCAGATTACTGCTGTCACTAATGACACGTGCCGCCACAGAAATTTAGAAAATCACAACCAATTTTACAGTGGCTTTTAAACTCATCTGGTTCCCCTCGTCACATCTGCAAATTCTCAATGAGCTTTGGCAGGCTTAAATATGAAGTCAGATGGACTAAATGAAGAAGCGAGGTTTTCTTTCACCCTGACTGATGGAGATGTTGCACGCAGCAGCAGTCATGTGATGATGTGGTTGCCGTTTTTTACTTGAGCACTTATTTAGCCTTTCATTTAACCAGGTTAGAGATCAGGGGATCGCTTTAACAAAGAAGACCTGGCATCATAGTTACACTGAAACAAGGGAATAGAATTAAAAACCTTAAACTATGATCACACACAGAGTAGACTGCAGCTTCTAAGACTCATTCAGGATAATAAGGGCTTCTCTTTGTTTCAACAATTAAAACCAAGAAAGCTGGATTATTTATGCCCACTTTTGCAATTAAATGTGTCATTAAAACATCTGCTTAGGTTGAGAATAGAAAATACAACGGTAAGTAAGCAATAACTCAAAGCTCCAACACACAGCATGCAGATATTGTGCAGATACATTCTTAAACAAAAAAACCTTTATGAAACTATAGACTACAAATTTTATTTTGAATTGACACAAAGTTGAAATGTGGTAGATTTTAACAAAACAATTTCTTTTATTTCATCTGGATAACATACTCCTTTAAATGGAAGTATTTAATGCTGAAAAGCCTCAACAGGAGTGGGTGAAAGGCCAATATCATCAGCATAGAAATGAACACTGAACTTTACGATGGTTTTATCTAAAATTGATTATTTAAATCAAGAATACAAAAATGTCCAATACAAATCATGTAGAACCCCCCTCTTTAGAGGCAGAGTCTTAAAGACTTTTGACATAAACCTATGATGGGCAGCCTCGCAATAAAAAGTGAAATGTAAACTTTCAAAAGTTTTGGACATCAACAGAGCTGAGAAACACTTTGGAAATGAGCCAAATGTACAAACCATCTCACCAGGCTACTGTGTCATCATAGATAACCTGGAAGGGAAAACAGGAAAAGGATGCTTTAAATTGCAGCGAGGTCAATTTGACACCAATTTCTTAAAGGATTTTTTGTGTGCATCTCACCAGGATGAGTGCCAGCACAGACAGGATGTAGTACGTGGAGTCTCTGAACAGAGACCACCATGTGAGAGCCACCGTCTGTGGAGGAGAGACAGAAATTAAACCGTTGCAGAAGTGATAATCCAGTTAGATATAATCCAGGAGAAAAAGGGAAAAAAAACATCCTTTAATAATACATTTCTTCCCTCTAAAAAACATTTAACACTGCATACTTCTAACAATGGAAGTGCAAGTTAATAACAACCATGAAAGAATAAAATTTGGCCTCTAATTAAATACATCAAATCCAATTCTCCTTTTTTATGACAGACTCAAATTCAAATCTGTAACAATACTGCATGTAATGTAAGACCTGGCCTGCAAAGATCCCACACAGCCCAATGATAACCAAGATGTTGAAGACAGCCGAGCCCACGATGGTGCCGACGCCAACATCACCTTTAGTGATGAAGACACCTGAAAAGGAGACAGGCAGTTAGAAACACGTCACTCTCCTGCACGGATAAAATAACACAGAAAGACTGAGGCCCTAACATTTGTTCAAATTGGATTAAATGTGCTTTCAAGGCTACTCAACAATTTGAAATGTCAACTGTTACAAAAATAACAGGGGAAAGGCTCAGTTCTGCTGACATCTCCTGGATGCTTCTGGGACATTGCGAGCTTGAGGAGCTCATGCTTCATTTAGCTTATTTTTGTCTGCTCAGATGTTCAGATTCATGAGGACACATCTATTTTGCATGTTTATTCAAAGCAGCTGCGACTGGATCTGGACCGGCACATCCACCAACCAATGAGAGAGGTGAAAAGCTCAGGGGCGGAGCTTCCCGCAGCCATGAACGTCGCCCCGGCTACATCCTCGCTGAGCTGCAGGTTCTGGAAGGTCAGAAGAAAAACCAGCATGAATTAGATCCCCAAAGCATTGATTGAAAATACATATCAGCAATGGGAGATGACCTCTGATATTTTCTCCAGCGATGGAACAAAGTAGTCGTCACAGACAATAGCCAGAGCATAAAACATGTAGATGGCCTGAAAAGTAGAGTAAAATATAAACAAAGGCTTCATTATTTTTATTGTAAAATCACAAACAAAATGAGATATTTTACTATGATAGAGTCAATTTGAAAGCATTTGCAAAAATGATTGGATTGCTGATAGTAGTAGAAGAAATGCTCACACAGAGTGCATGCAGAAGCACAGCCCCGTTCTTCCTCTGCTCCTTGGTAAAGATGTCTTCTGGAAACTCATGGATGGCTGCCAAACATCCACGAAATTTCATAAGCACACTACCAACAGTTTAAAACCAAATATACTGCTTCTGCAGTTTAATCTGTCATTAAAAATGACCAAGGACTGAATGTAAGGTGATATAATCCTCATGCATGGCAGAAAACACAGGAAGTGAGGAACAAGTGAAAGCTCCTTTCTTTCCTCTTTCATGTAAAGAAAAAAACAAACAAAAAAAAAACTTGACTACAGCTCGACTGCCCTCCGTTCCCTTGCTATTGCAAAAACAGAGCATGAAGAGCGGGGCGCAGCTCCAATTCACACCTCAAAGCTGAGCTGGATGAATTTAAACTACAGAAGAGCATTGGGCTATTAATAGCGCCTTCTGCTGTGCGAGACGACAATGGGTCGACAAGCACACAATATAAGCACAGTGTAGCTGTCACGATGCAACTAAAGAACAGACTGCGTGGATTAGGAGAGGGTCCCTTGTGATGAAGGATATGCAGCCTCCCCTTTGACACTGCAGTTGAACAGAGTCAGAGTGAGAGGCCATATGGTCTCTGCGAGGGGACTTTCATTTTGCCATGCTCACATGAAAACCATAAATGCGTCTTGCGGATTGTTTTTAAGAGACTGACTTGAAATGAGTTTCTGAAGGATGAGGATCAAGGATGAAGGCTATTTTGGTTTTGTGCCAGCTGTTCCTGCAGCGCGGGGCCCAAGCAAACGATTCATCAAGGCACAGCAATTAAACTTTGTCTGCCTCTGGTGCGCGGGACAGAGCCGAGACCGTGTCTCCGCGTGGATCAGCTGTGGTGCATCTGCGCCGTTTCAGCTTTTCGTCACCTTGGCGTTTGTCTTCACTTCCCCTCCGCTCTGCACCGACACAGAAACCCTCAGGTTTGGCTGTCAGTACAAAATACGGGACTATAAGCAGCTTCTAAAAACGCTTTAAGGGGTTGCTCTGGTGAAGGTGGTTGCTATGGTGACTTTCTCCCTGGGGACAGCTTTTTTTTCTCTCCCCCCCTTTTGATGGGTAGCGGTTGGAAGCCAAAAAGACTCAGCATCAGTGTGAACAGTGAGAAAGAGGGAGGTATATATGTGTTTCCCATGGTAAGGGTTCTCGAAAAAAAGGGGGAAAAAAAAAGTTGAAGTGACAGCAGCTCTGAACTGTAATGTCTAAAAATATATATTTTTTCCTCACAAACCCTCAGGAGAGGTCTGAGAGAGTGGAGGAGGAGAGGGAACACAGGGTAGAGACTCCAGCGCCACGACCTCGCAGCTAGAAACGCCAGGAACTTAAACCAGATCGGATCACCCAAACCTGTAGAGCATCACATCTCCCTTTTATTTGCCTCAACAGAAGCTCCTCTCAAACCCCTCACCTGGGAACCTGCTCCACCTGTCTCACACCTCCTCTTATCGCACGCCCACCCAAGCAGGAGTCATCTTGAGGAGCTATTGATTCCTGTAGAAAGACTTCAGGCTTCACTCCAGATCTCGTCAAAGTCGGCTCCGTTTGGCTCTGAAGTGTCAAACTGTCCCCAACAGTCGCCTGTGCTCCTGTTATAATTGGAGACGAGCTCCTCAAAGTCTGAGCGGATGCAACTGTGACTTCTTTAAAAGTCAAACGTCCGTGGACGTGGTGTGATCGCTTTAGAGGAGATTTAAATAACATTCTTTGACAAGAAAATGTGCTTCATTTGCAGACGTATTGTTGCTTTTTTTCAATTAATTTTTTTTCAATAAAGTGGAGTAAAACAGACCGGATATCTGATGCTTCTTTAAGGAAAGTAAAAAAGAGAACATGGATATGAATGTGTTTGGTTTAAACCAAAATTTAGGAGGATTTAACTTTTAAATTTGCTGATATTCAAAACAACAATGAAAATAAATCAGATTGAGTTTATGAAGATGCTTTTTAATTGACAATATTTCCATCCACTAATCCAGAATGTTGCGTGACTGCATTACAACTTACGCTGCCTGCTGGGTTTTTAGTGACCAAAACAAAAATAAAAAAAAAACAAGAGTAAACATTTTTATGTATTTTTTTAAAGCCTATATAGCAAGAGGATGAACAGAATAAGCTTAATAGATGCAGTTCTGATTGTAGATGAAAGACGTAAACAGATTTACATTCAATGACACATAGCAATGGCAAGACACAAACATGGTCAGAGTCCAGGCCAGGGTCAAAACACAGGGACGAGGAAGAATGACGATGAACGGGCAAGGGTCAAAGCACAAGGAATGAGACAAAGGGAATACTGCTCAGACTGTCTGCAATGCAAAGTAAGACTTTGCACAGGTGATGAGGCTGGAGTGGGTATATATGCTGGTTGGCATGAAGATGATGATCAGCTGTGCAGGAAGGAGTCTGTCAGGAAGGCTGATGGGAATTGTAGTGAAGAGCCGAAAAGGGTCAGTACTCTAGTGAGAGCTCCCTCTGGTGGTTGGAGGGGTGAGTAGATGTCCGAAATCGTGATTACCACAAAAGTCCAACTCTGATCATCTTTTGATCTGTTGTAAAGCGTTGTTGCCAGTGGTTTCTTGATTAAGATTATGCCATTTTTAGCCCATAATTGGCATAAAAACTGCCAAACAGTTCTATTGGCACAGTAAAACCCTGACCCTTTTTCTTCCTGTTGCTGAGAGCTCTCCGTTTACATGCTCTCCTGCTAGCTTACAGCACCTCACACCCCCAACTTAGCATTACAGGTGCAACAAAAATGGCGAATGATAGAGCTATCCAGCCGCACAGCTTTGAGTCAGATGACAGCTCAGACGAAGAAAACAAAGACGTACATGGATCTCTTTGTCTAAAAGTGGATGCATCAACATGGAGCTGAGAAGTTGTGGCTTCCAGTATTAGCTTCTATGTCATAAATGCAGAGTGGGTCTTTATAAAAGGTTTTTAAGATCTATTTTATGCTCTTTCATTATATACTTGAAATGAGATTTATTAAATTAATTAGATTTAAATATAAGGCACATTTTACTGCATTAGTAATACCATCATTATATACTTAAAATATAACTGCGTTATTATTATAGTGACATGTTTTTCCTCCGTTTGCTTCCTAAGTTTGTTTATTCATCGTAAGACTTCACACATTAAATCATTATGGAGAGTAAAAAGTAGGCAGATTTCTAACAGAAAAGATGTGATTGTCGGGTCTGTCTTTACTTTGCTGAATATGTTTTATGAAATATGGAGTTGGAGTGTTGAAAAAAATGACAGCATTACATTTAAACATCCTTGGTATCAGTTGAGTGCAGGGCTGGAAAGTGTTTCTAAATTTAAAGAAGAGCAGGAAAAGACAGTAATGGATTTTCTCTGTGAAAAATGTGTTTCCTCTCTTCTCCAGACTGATGCTGGCAGCCGTTTGATTCTGGGACTGCCTCTTGGAGGCTGTTTTCTTTGAGCGAGGGCAAAGATTTTGGAGTAAAGACATCTCATCCAAACACAGTCCAAATGTTTTTGAAACCCCTGCTTTTTGTACAGTTTTAGCCAAGACTTTTAACCTCAGAGCTCAAAACAATCAGAGGGTATGAGTTATAAATAAGTGTTCAACATTTACTTTTACTGAAGTTCCCTATGATATTAAGAACATAAAAAATGGAAAGCTCAATTCATGCTCACTGTTTTTGTTTCACCGATAATGTTAGCTTGGGGTTGTGAGGGGCTGTTAGTTTGTGGGACAGGATGCAAACAAAGAGCTGATGGGATATCAGCTGAAGTGTTTTTCCGGGCCAACTGTCTCGCCCACAACTGAGAGCCAAATTCTGAACTCCTGCCGCACTGTACAAACTTTGCTCTAGAAAATGACACTGGTTGTTTAATTTTACCTGATCTTTTCTCTCTGATAAAGAAGAAATATGGTTTTAGGTTTTGGGAGATTTGGGAGACCAATGGTCACAATTACAACTGCAACCCGGCAATGAGGAGGCATCGGCAAAAACTTTGAATGCAGATGGCGGCAGTCAGTCAGGCAGGAATGATGGCATTACAAAATTGGACAACAGCTGGGCGATAGCAGCCTGATGGCCAGCCGAAAGCAGCTCTGATTGTACATTGGTCACTGGTCGTTCGCAACTCAGATTTTGAGGACAAGACGCCATTGTCCCAGAACCAAAAGATGATGTACTTCTTTCATGCACATTTTTCTGTCCATTGGAAACTCACTCACATTCCTAATATATCTCTTAATTTAAATACAATTAAAATAAATTAGCAATTAACCCTTTTACACCAGAGCTTTAGTTCCAGTGTTGAGAACTTTTCAGCATGTATGTAATTGTATGCATGTATGCAATTAACAAAATTCCAGTAAATTCTGAAGTAGAGAAACGCAGCCTTCTATTGATGTGCCACTTTCATCCACATCAGAATCAACTGATGAAGGCAGATCAGGTAAACAAAGAGTTACAGTAAGTCAAAGTGCGCGTTGTCAACAACATCTCTGGTGCTAAAGAGTTCACAGCATAATGTAATCTATAATCCTTGATTTTTTAAGTTTGAGTAAATAACTCTTTAATTCTTATTTTGTCAAACTCAAAGACACCAAGTTATTGAAGATCATAAATAGCTTTATAAATAGCTGTAAGTGCTCCTTCCTGCGAAGAGACCTGCTCAGCGCACCCACGCTTTTTTAATAGCGCTGTGCTACCTTGATTGAGGCCCAAAGAGGTTTGCAGTCACAGTTCCAATCACCCATGGTGGCAGAGCTGCCATACAAGAACCTATAACCACCAGAAGCAAAGTGGGGTTCATTGTTTTGCTCAAGGACACTTCGACACATAGACACTGAGCATGCAAGGCAGGAACTGAACCTACGACCCAATTACTCAACTACTTTAGAGTCACCAGAGCCAAGATCCAAGGTGTGTGTCAGGACAACTTCCTCCCAACGATTTAGAAGTGAAGGAGAAGGAGCTGACGGAAGAGGAGGAGTCCTCTGAATGACGAGCATGTGAGGGGTTGATGTTATCGATCATGAAGTCTGCGGGCCATCTTGGAGTAAAGCTGTGCTATACTCTGCCACGCCGACCAGAGGCGTAGCCAAGCACCAACCAAAACGACGTGGGTGTACACGCACACAAGCTACAGAAACCCACAAACCTATTCAAACAGGCTGCATATTTCATGAGGAATCAAAAATAAATATTTGATCCAGGTGTGTAATGTAAATTCAATTATGCATCTGTTCTTTGATTTAGTTTCCTTTGAGGTGGTTTGAACACAAGACAAATGAGCCGCAAGGCTGAGCTTCAAACCCCAGCAGCCAAGTCGCTCCTCAATGACACTAAACATCATGCCAACGGTTGGGACAGAAAGAGAACAAAAACAACACGGCAATGGCTCTGCCGGGTCAAGAAACGTCATTATTAATAAGCCTTGATAGCAGACAAACACGTTGATACACATCTTTTATATGACAAACCTTATATTATTTTAAAATTGTGTCACTTTTTGCTAGACAAGGGGAAAAAGTAGAGCATTTCTGTCATTTTTCACGGCTACAGAATTGTTCTGATAAGGTCCCAAGCCCCCACTGAGGACATTTTTTGTGGAAACGATGTGCTAGAATGTATTTCTCCACACTTTCTCCCAAAAATCCCACAAAACATGTCTGTGGAAAAATGCTATTCTCAGCTGATTGCCGTCTGCCAAAATAAACACCATAAAAAAAAAAAAATCTTTAAATCCCCCCCCCCGACAACAACTCAGAGTTTGAGCCATTTACTCCATTTCCATGGTTTGGATCCTTCGAGCCCCAACCCCCACCCCCAAAACCCGCCAGCCTATTTTTAGCTCTTTGCTTTGCACTTTTTATACGTGAAAGACAGAATAGTCTGGATCTGGAAATTTAGCATTCAGTTGCCTGGCAACGGTGCTCCATGCAGCTTGTCGGCTGAAGCTGGATCACACCGTCTCCATCTTGTTAAACAGCGGAGAGATGAAAAGAGAGAAAGGGAGAATGAGGTTGGACGATTCATGAAAATCCCCAAGATAATATCCCCGAAGGTCCGGGCAGGCTTTTTAATCACAGTGCAGGTTATGCAATCCCTGCCAGGCAGCCTGTTGAGACAGAGGGCGGCAACCTGAGGCTGGAGCCGCGCTCTGCCGCGTCTTGAACTACCTGTCCAGTCTGGCTTTTGCCTCCAGTGTATTACTGCAATGAAGTATCTCCCTGCTTGTGCCTTTGTGAAAGATAATGAGGAGGAACTGTTGGCAACCAGGAACTCAATCAAAGGTTAAGTGTGTTATTGGGAAATACAGATGGCTGTACGGAGCAAATAGAGAGCTGTAGTAGAGCGGCGCTGTGCCTCGTTATTTTGTCTTTCAAGGATAGACAAACAAAAAGCACCTCTTATGTAATGTCACAGATGAGGATATGAGCCCATAACGTCCTTTATTTCCCTGCAACTGTCACCCAAGTTGCGCTTGATGAGTTCGGGCATGGCTTTGGTTTGCCTTTGGTGCCTTTCTTAGGAAAAAAAAACATCATGTCATCTTAAATCCAACCTGTTAGAAAAGAAATCAAAATAACCCATCACAAAAGCTTAAAATATAACAGATTTGAAAGAGGTTTGGGTCTTTTTGGTTAAACCTCTTTTTTAGTTTGTTGTATAACTTTGTTTTTGGTCATATGACTATAAAGTTATTTATTTCAAGAAAGTTGGTCACCAAAGAAAACCTTAACATTTTTAAAAAGATTGAAATTCCTTGTTTAATGTCTCATATTTAAATATGTCTCTAGCTGATTGGTTATTGGCTAGTTTGAAATGCTTTGACCAATCAAAACAGGATATTTGTTTTTTTTTATGGAGGGAAGGAACCTTAAAAAAACTTTTTAAAAAGTGGTTTTGGTGTTTTTAACGTGTTCGAGTGGCATTTTTTATGATAAAGGACAAATATGTATTTTAAATTAGACTCAAGTTGGAATTCTGAGTATTTCTTTATTTAAATCATATATTAAATCAAAATTCGTTGGAAAAACAGCTTATTTGCTTGTTTAATTTTTTTTTGTAACTTTGGGGAAAAACACAGAGACAATAAAAACTCATTTTTCTTAAAGAAAAAAAAACTGCAAACAGAAAAGGGTTTGTGTTAGCACCATAACCCGATTTAGTTGCAGCTAATACAGTAAAAATGAATGATGTAATGGCACAATTATACTCGTGAACATAAATATGAAATGTGAAATCATTAAGCTGTCATTTGTGATGAATGCAGCTCATGTCAGCCAGCCACCTAATCAGCCTGGGAACCAGTGGTCTGCTTCTCCCTTCACTTCTCCGCCAAGGAGCCACAAGGAGCCATTTGAACTGTTCCTAGAACTACAAAACTCAGCAACCAGAGTCATCAGGTGTCTGTTGAAATCAAATTTTACCCTGCTCAAATCAAATTAACTCTAACTTTGGCAGACTTCTCTGACGTGCTTTGTTCTATCTATCTTCTGAAATATTTCGGTCCACAAGCGTGACCCATGCAACAAGCAAATGCAGTACTGAGCACGCATGACCTTTCAGTTTACCTGCAGGGAAGAAGCCCAGGAATCTGCTTCACTTGTTTTACCTTCTTACACATGAATTCCCAACAGAATACCTCAGTGTCAATGATCATCCAAAATGTTCTTGCCTAAAACATTTTACAATGTAATCCCATAGAGATAATGCAGTGCAAAAGGCTTATATAGAACATTTCTGGGCGGATCTCCTCTGAGTTGGCAGAACATGCCGCTGTCATCTGCATGGTGCCATCGCCACGTTGAACTGACAGCATCAACAAAGTTGCTTTTCTACCATCTCAACAAAGGACCTCGCTGGCGGTGACCTTTGGTTGGTTACTTTCCCCCCTTTCATCACAGCCTTTCATCTTTGATTGCGCAGCTTGGCTGGACTGGCAGATCAAGGAGCTCTGTCAGTTTCAAAACCTCTTTCATTTTTGAACGACAGAGGATGCTGTACTTTTCCGGCGCTTTGAAAGTCGTCAAAGTTCTCCGGAGTCTCTTCCAAGATCTTCAGTTGGACTGGAAGACCAGGTTTATTTAGAGCATGTATACCAACCTTAGATACGCAGCTGAAATATTAGATAACTGTAACATGTAAAATGTGAGTGATACTTTCTGTTGCTGCATGGGGAAGCAGGGCTGCTTGAAGACTTTGCTGGTGTCCCAGAAAGAACAGGAAGCATCTTTGGAGTGGAAGGAGAGTGACTCACCTGCTCGGGGCTCATCGAGGCTCTGGTTGTCTGACTTCTCTTGCATCAACCTGCGTGTCCACCGCAGCGGCCCATCATTTATGGCTGGCTGGAGCCCCAAAGACTCTGTCCCTGTTGCAAAAAAATCCCAATCATTTTAGCCCCAAAAACTAACAATGTTTTCATTTATTCTTTATGTTAACTGTTTCAAAGCAAATAGTATGATAAATACTATTCCTATGTGTCTAGTTTTAATGATTTATATGACATTAAATTTAACAATATAGCAGACTAAAACTAAACTGAATCACTGTCTTTTGGCTACTGATCTTTAGTCGTCTAGCAATGGTTAATTTACATTTGATTCAAAATGATGGCCTTCAAGAAATCAATGGGTTCACGGCAACTATAAAAAGCTTAGTATGTCTTCCAATGAGGAATATCTGCACTAATTTTCCATCCGTCCCCACAAAAATTTACAATTTTAACTAAAAACTGCACGATTATTATTAAAAGACCACTACGGAATGCTTTGACAATAGATAGAAAAGATGATTGGAGTGGGTTTTTAAGCGGTCTCATCTCAAAGTTAAGGAAAACAAATGAAATCTGATTAGATGATGTGAGAAACTTTTGTGGGCTAAAAATGGAAGAAGAAGTGAAGGTGCCACCAAACAAACACAAAGGTGGAATCTCATTTTCATAAATTACTTTTTTCTCACATATAGGTCGTGGGTGTTGTGATTGTATTTTGGCAGCTATGTTGACCTCACTTGAGCACCCTTTCCATAACAACATCAAGTGACACACCAAGAATTCAGTTCCAGTTTATTCAACTTTTCACCAAGTCGGACATCTGTGCGAAATTTGGTTGAAATGGTTGATGTTTAGGTGGTCAAGACAGGTTTTAGTTTTATTTCTGGGGGAATATTACCAATATTACACTAGAAGGTGATGTAGATCAGATGTAATGTTATATAGTAACGTCCTCTAACAACAGAGAAGACATTTATAAATATCCTTTTCTGCCACCCACAGAAAGGGCCGTGAAGATAGTGAGGCATTTATTAGTCTTTCTACTACGTGCTGATTATTACGAGGCAGCTTGGAGTCTGTAGCTGATGCGTTTCATGATTGCTAGGCGCTGTTGTGTCTCTTTGTACCTTACATCTCAATGAGCCCATTTCACAGAGCCGGTGATCGTGGCTGAGAGGAGGCCGAGCGCTTTCATGTCGAGGCATCAAGAGGAGCCCAGTTTGTGTGTAATTCAAATACATCATTTGGCTCTAGAGCATTTCACACTTCTGACTGTCACAAGTCACCAAGAAAAACGTGATTTACAGACGAAAAGCTAATGTCCACGAGGGCCCCCTTAGCTGGGGGAGGGGGGTCTAAGAGAAGCAGTCAGAAAAAATGTAAAAACTGTAACTGACCATATCTCCACAGTTACCTGTGTTTATGCGTAATATTGATTATTAAGTAATATGAAAAATGTAAAATAATTGCTAAAGTTTTACAAAAGTGGTATATTGTGCTTTTCTACATGTCTTCAAAATAGAAAAAATGTGGAATAGTAAAACAAGTATGCTGTTGAAAAATAAAGATTTGTAAGAAAAAAATCTCAGATCTTCACTGAGTAAGTGATTTAAGCAACTGTTCAATATTAGATAGTAAAAAAAAGAAGGTTTTATAATATAAATAATCGTATATATAATAAAAATCAACAGAGTTCTACTCATTGTGGACTAATTGATCTATTTCATTAATATTTCATTTAAGTCATCAAATCTATTAAAAATACTGCTAACTTTGCAATAGATTCAATTCAACTTCCTGTTTACAGAAAGTTTACTTTTTTAATGTCTTGCCAGACTTGTTTTTATTGTCCTAGAAAATCAATGACTTTTGTTTTAAAGAGTAACTAGAACTTTCAATCAATTGAAAAAATGAATCAGATTAATCACACTTTTGGGTTCTGATTAATCACAATGTTTTATAAGTTTAATTTTTTGAACAAAAAAAAAAGGCCATTTTTTATTATTTATTTATTTATTTATTTTCTGAATGTTTATAATTTTTAAAGTGTTAACTCAGAAATGTAATTTGTGAGCACAAAACACATCAACAGTAAGATAAGCAGAACTCTAAAGACTTTAATGTCTGCAGTACAAGAATATTGATATATTCAGCCATAAGAAACAAACATTGTGTTTCTTCATTTTAAATGGTCCGGCTGAATGCTCTATTCTGATTGGCTGCTGGGTGTTCCGGAAGAAGTTCCGGTGACAACGTTCTATATGTGCAGAGTTCTTCAACACAAACGTTTCCTTCAAGGTCTGTCGGTTCAGCAATGCATTGTGTTACTGTGACAACGGGCCCGCATTGTGTATGAAATAGTCAGTTTTTGGTGAAAAAGCAAACTATACCTAAAAATAAAGAGAATAAAATACTAAAAATGGATTGAATATTTATGTCATTTGTAAGTGACCATGTTAGAAGCAGGATTGTGCCTGACAAAGTGTGTATTCAGAATTAGACATGCCATGGAAGTCAGCGGAAGACGCTTGCTGCTCGGAGTGTAATTAATCAGCATTAATGAATATCAACGTGTTAATTTTTTAAGATTAATCGTGTGTTAACATTGACAGCCCTAAGAGTAACCCACACATGTATGTGTATGTTTATGTACATTTATACAGAGAATGTCGGACATGGGTAGGTATTAAGAGTAACCTTTCAAAATAAAACACATTTCACAAATGTCCAGAACATTACAGAGCACTGGTCTGTAAGTGCTGATTCACCTTGGGGCTAAAGAGATTATTGGTTTAGATAAGCCTGAAACCCCAAAAATGTAAACACAGGAGAAAGGTTATGGAGCGATAGAGAGTAAAGCAGAAATGTGGTGTTTGTATGGAAATACCTTAATCCTGCGACCACATTCCGCAACATAAACAGACAAATGCAGACTGGAGGTTTGGAAACTATAGAAAAACCATGACAAAAAGGCAATTCTGTTTTTTTAAGTTAAAGTTTCAAGTTGTATTTGTTTTAAATCACCTTTTGTGTAAAGGTTTAGGCATGACGGATATCAGGACATAACATGGAAAAGCTACAAATCATTGCAAACACAGTGTAAACAGTGGAGGACGTGCCAATATTTCATGGAAACGGGGTATTTCATACATTGTTTGCATTGCCTTGTAAAAAAAACACAAAATTACTGTGAGCCGGCTCGCTGGGGTTTAAAACCAGGCACAGCCTCTATCTCTGCAGTACACATTGGTGGCAGTAAAAAGCTGTAATAATGCTGTCTGTTGCACTGGTAAGTCTAAATAAATACATTTTTATTTTCCTGCAGCTCCTCCAGATGGATGACATTGCAGTTCTGGAGATCCCCTCAAAATTACAATGAGGAAAGATGTGTTTGGGCAAAACATCTGATAATAAGTCTCTTTGAGCTACATATTGGTTGGTTTTGCAGCTTAACTGACAAAAAAGCAACTAATTAAAAAGTGATTAACTTTTTTGAATCCCCTATTCCTATATTTAAAAAAAAGAAACATGAAAACATGAATATAATGACAAGCTTAATAACCTAAAAAAACATCAGAAAACACATTGTTCTTGATATGACAGAGAGAAATCAGAGATTATCTCCTTAAATTTGAGCAGACTTCACTGTCAAAATATTAGACATCAACAGAGCACGATTGATTCATACTTTTTAAATTTACCAGCATAGCAACAGCAGACCATTTCACATTGTGTGCCTGCATAATCTAACCCCACCCCACCATACACACTACAAAAAATAAAACAAAATCCCTCGCATCTTGATCCACTATCACTACAATGACGCTGTGTTTATTCTTGCAAGAATGGAGAACAGGAGGTAAGCAAATAAAGCTGCTCACGGCTGTAAATCACCATATGCAAGCATGTCACACAGCTGAAGATCTATTCTGGGCCACATATTGTACACAGCAAAGTCATAAAAGACAATCGGGCTTCACTGATTCCTCTATTGTCATCCACAAATAAGGCCTCACTGTAGAGCTTACAACCCTCAACAGCTAGTTTCCTCATCCATCATTCATATTTTTGATAAGCTGACTGCTAAAAAATGTTTTAATAAAAATAAAACAACATAGTTTGAGCTCTGCATACAAATGTATTACATATATGTGTTTTGAAAAATCTGGAAATCTAAATGTGACGCATCTATAATCATAAGCATCTGTGATTTATGCCAAACACACATACCCGTATACTGTATAAACATTATCGAGCCCAAAGTATCCACTCGTCTCCCCCAACATGCATATGATTTTAAAGTCCCACTCCAGATCATCTTTTGATCCATTTTCCCAGAGGTCTTTACATTTTAAATAAATCATTTTTATGCAAAAATAACAAATGTTGTTTTCTAGGACTTAGTTTTCCTGAGCAGCAGCACTTCATCAGAAATTTGCTTCTGAGTAGTGTGCAGGTAACCCAGGGCTCACACTGCATGCGGTCCGGCCCCGGTGCAGACACCGGAGCGGTCTAGCCACAGCAGGTAACTCACGCTGACTACGGTTTGCTAGATGCAGACAATCTCTGCTGCCAACCTCGCAGACCTCTGAACTCACGTACGTTCAACCCGTCATTTAAATATGACGTCATAGCGAAAAATAGGTTTTATTTTGAAAAATGTACCGGATGAACTTCACATTTGCTCGCATGATTTCCAGTTCATGACATTAATTGCCCCAACTTCCCAATAAACTGTTACAGCTCAGCACTGACAAAAATGTGTGCTCAGCTCAAACCCATACTTGTCCATCAGATTTCCAGATGAAAAAGTCTGATACAAGATAGAACACATCTATGCTCACGAGTCCAGTAGTAACATGCTAAACCCTATGGCACACAACCCTTTTCATTGCTCCTGGTGATAATTGGGTTGGTTGCAGCTTCCATGTCATAGCAACCCATCCCAAGAAGGTCTTTCGCCCACTGTCCCAGAGCTAATCTGCAAACTGGAAGAAGTCTGTACTAAATAACCCTACTGAAAGTAGACTGTGGATTATTGTATCAGCATTGAAATTTTAGGGCTCGACTTGTTGAACAGGTGGACTTCTGTCACAGAATCATGCTGGGGCTCTTTTCAGTTCCTGAGAGCGGCCTATTTTATTTTTTTACTAATGTTAGAAGAAAAGAAATCTGGATATCCAGGTGATACTCTTATAGACCTGTGACCACATGTGATAGGAACACCAGAATTATTTAGCAATAGATGAGTGAATGAATGTGTCTGACAATATAGGGTTTACTTTACATTTTTGTTTTCGTTTGTTCGATTCTTTTAAAGACATTTCCATAAGAATGACGGTACAGTAATATAGCCGTAAGCTCTGTTTTTTGAAAATCCCGCCCCTTCAACTATCTCAGCCAATCATTCTTGGAGGCTTAATCATCCATTTATATGACCAATCAGAAGTGGTTAACGTCCTCACTTGCTTTTCCAACTTGGCTCACAAAGTCTCACAGTTCCAACAATAAATAACAGCTAAAGTGAGTCTCCCTGGCATTGGCGTCAGTTATTGCACTACAAATCCCATGATGCATTGGGTTAAAGTCACAGCACATTTTTTTCAAAAAAATAAATCTCTGTATAGAAAGAATATATTATTGTTTTTGTTTTGTTTTTGTTACATTACATTGCATATTAATAAACTGGAGGGAAAATATCCCTGTGAAAATTTTCAACTAATTTAGTTGAAAATTATCAGTGAAAACTATCACAATTTTTATTACAACATTTAGGAGAAACAGCTGCAACTTACAGCTTTTTTGCCTCAATTATTACAAGAAAAATGCCTCGAAATCCTGGAGGGAATGTACACCCATCGAGACTATTGAGATCATCATTTTTTTTTTGTTTTTTTACATTTTTGGATGCTGGTGTGCCGCAGGATTTTTGTCAACTAAAAGGTGTATCTTGGCTCAAAAAAGGTTGAAAAACATTGCCTTAAATGATCTGTAAACCAGCGAACATCTGCTACTGGTGAATAGAACCTGTTGGCGTCAAAAGAAATTACAAGTGTTAGCCTCTGCAAAGTTCACTTCAGGTCCACTCACAGCATTTCAATCAGGTTGAAGTGTTCTCTTTCACGGAGCCGTTGCAACACCTGGATAATTTTGTTTTTCAGTCATTCGGTTATGGATTTGCTGCTCCACTAGGGATCATTGCTCGGTTGCGTGACCCAATTTTTGCCAAACTTTAGCTGTGACAGATGGCTTCACATTTGGCTTTAAATACTATGATTTTCAGAGGACTTTATTGTCAATTTGATAGGTGCAAAAACAAAAAAGCATAGGTCCTGTGACTGCAAAACAAGCCCAGACTTAAACCCCTCTGACGCTGAGCTTAAATGGTTTCCTGTTTGTTTTTTACCATGTGACCGGTTTATAAGATAGTTTGTTCAAATCAGTTTAAAAAATGTTTAAAAAAATGGGTTTTCATTGCGTTTTAAGACAAAAGTCTCTTAAATTGCAAGCTTTGGAAACAAAGCCATGCAGTTTCAGTCTGCCAAGTTGTGTTGCAATGAACTTTCACATTTATATTGCTGACTAATGTCTGTGTAATCTGAGATTTCGTGTCAGTTTTGTTTAAAAGTCCAACTTTTTTTTTTTTTTTTTTTGATTAATACAAAAATCTCACACACCCAACATTTCAGTGTTTCCAGAGCTGTAAACTTGCTTGAAATAGTTGTCTTTAAAATGCCATGGAAGTTTTGATCAATTTTGCTACAAAAACTTTTTTAAAGACCCACTCCAATGAAATTTGTGCTTTTTGCATTTTTAACTTGTTCTTGTAGCATTTTCCTCAATAGCTCCAATATTGCTCACCATTTTTGCTGCACCGCTAATGTTAAGTTGTGGTTATAAGGGCCTGTAAGCTAGCGGGAGAGAGTGTAAACAAAGGGATGACGGGATATCAGTAGAGGCTTACTTCCGCGCCAGTGGTAGTGCCCACAACTCTGAGGTGATTTCTGATGAACTCCTGCCGCTGCAGAAATTTTGTGCTAGGAAACGACACAGGCTTTCTGATTTTACCTAGACACGGCATAATCATAATTACAGGACCATTGGGAATGTTTTTACAGTTGCTCAAAATATGTTTGGAGTGCAACTTTAAACGACTGCTGTCAAAGACCAATCCGATTTATTGGTTCCTCTCTAACCAAATTGTGGTCCGTTTTGACGACCTTTGCCGGACATCATCTTAAACAGGACATGAAGTCCTCATTTTCTGGTCTTTCTGATAATTGGCTTATGGACAGATTATTAAGTTTGGAACCAAAAGACAACCCATTAACTTCTATATTTAAGTAGTTTTGAAAAGAAACAAACAGAGTAATCAAATCATTTGGCCAATACCCACTAGGTTGCTTGTTTTGCAAAAGTTGTTCCGCATATGCACCCATCTTAATTATGTCTAGTTTTAATGATAAAACTGACAAAGTATGGGTTTATATTTATCTGATGCTGCATCTATATTTATCTATTTCTTTATTATGTACATCATTTCCAATCTGATAAACTGCTTGTTTGGAACCCAACTAAGGACATGGTGACGGGACGGATCATCATTTGTGGCAATAGTTTGAAAAGTAATAAAACATGCAGCAGCGAAGCTACTGCTGAATGTTTTCTTTGAAAAGGAAAACCTGGTCACACTTTTCTATTTGTCATAATCTGGCTCCCACTTCAAATTACATAACAGCTTCTTAAATTAGCATTTGCTGCTCTTTCTGCGTATCCCTTAGACCTCGGTCACCCGTTTCTGCAGATCTGGTTCTGTTGTTCTGGAAATGACATGCTGCTTCATTTGAGCAAACCCACTTCTATCTCTTCAGCTTTATCTTGAGGCTGTTTGTTGCACTTCTTGTCACATCCTATGTGAGATGTTTACTCTTCATTAACAGGCAAAAAGGGTGGTTGTTTCTTTCCCCTCTTTATTTTTCTCTGTTCTCCATCAGACACATCTTGGTGATCCCGTATTGGATGTGATGTCCATAAATGGTTGTATGAGTAGAGTCGTTCAGGATGCCACAGTAAGATTTTCCAAGTATTGTGAGCGTATGCTGCTTGCCACAGTTTACAAACAGCAGAGTGCCGGCTCTGCCCGGTGCTTCTTTCGCATGGCCTGAGCTGACCAGCCTGCTGCGCCTCAGTTCTAAAAAAGCCTCTTCAGGTTAATGGCGCACTGATAATTTAAAGGTGAAGTATAAATATTAATGAAACCGCTTATTCAACAGGACGGCACTTCCACGGAGGATGACACGCCACGGCCGGACAAAGCCCAAAATGTAAATCAAACGCTCGTCTCTGAACAAAAAGTTCCCCTATCTGGATCTTCACTCTCCACGCTGCAACGAAAGCAAAAATGGTGCAGAAGCATGTGTCGTGTGTGTGACAATGTGTGACCGCATCAGGGAGGTGATGAGAAGATGACAAGCGTGAGGGGAGCAAGAGGGGTGGGGTTATGCCTGCAGCTTCATCACTGTTAGATAAGACTCTAAATAATGCTGCTGTTGCAAAGGAAAGTGTTTTTTTCCATAAAAAAGTACTGAGAAAAGCTTGTAGCTCATATTCACACCACGCTATGTTCTTTCATAGGTGCAATGAATGCACAGTGTGAAGTTTATCTTACCCAGAGGACTGCAGGGGAATTAGTCCATAAGGAAATCAGGATTATATTCGTCAGATCTGTTGTGCATGGGAGTGTGTCCGATAGTGTTATGCATGGGGATGAAATAACAATCAATGTAAATAATCCAACAAGATTAACATAATTCCTTTGACTTTACATTTAAAAGACTTTTTTTTATTTGCCCAAATGCCTGTTTTTTTTGGTTTTTTGTGTGTGTGTGTGTGTGGGGGGGGGGGGGGGGGGTAAATTAAAAATATTCCAGCGAATATGTCAGACAGAATTTCACTTAAATCTACCCAGTTGCCAGAAAATCGCATCCGCTGAATCCCTAACCCACAACTGACCGATGATTGGATTTATGCATGCCAGAATTTGTGCCTGCTTATGTATATGTGCCCGGCAATCTGTCATCTTCCCTCAGTGTGAACAGAGTCAGTCAGAGAGGAGGGAGGGGGGTCACAATCCGTTTTGGACATTGTGTAAACCTTAAGCAAATCTTTCATATCATAAGGATACAAATGCAATTATTTCAAACTGTTTTTCTCCAAAAAATTTATTTAATTTAATGTGTAAAAAAAGGAAATTTGATCTTATAGAGAAGACCTAAGGAAAGATTTATTTCACACTATAAAAAATGTTATTCACTTTTTAAATGTCATTTTTTTCTATTTTATTTGAAATTCTTAATTTGGAAAATGATTAATACCTGGGGGAAAAAATTACATTCTTAGATTTTTTTTGTTAAAAACAATATTTATTTTTACATATGTCATTTCTATTTTATGTGTATTATTATTTAATCTCAATATGGCCTAGGATACATTTTTAACATGATCAGAACTCCTAATTAATTTTTTCTCTAAATAAAAATAGCTTTTAATGTGAAAGTCCTTTTCCTGTTGAGATGCAGGTGAGTGGAGGCGTGCGTGGCTGAGCGTGAGCGCCCACCTGGTGCCCGGATGACCTGGGTGAGCCAGATGACGGAGAGCAGCCCGACCCCGCAGCAGCAGAACCGCTGGAAGGGCCGCCGGTGGCTCGCTGCTGCTCTCATTCCTCCGCCGGCTGCATGTCCCCCGGAAACCTCTGTCGTTCTCCTCCCTTCAAACTTTCTCCGCTCGGAGCTCCGAGCGGACCTCCCTCGCTCCGGCAGCAGCAGAGAGCGACTTCTCTCACAAGTTGTGTTTTTGAGGGGTGGGGGGCGGGAAAGAAAGAAGAAAAAAAAAAAAGAAAAAGAACAGAAATCCCCGGACCGACGAGCCCACGGTTCTGGCGTTCGGACTCAGAGCACACGCCGCCGTGTTGGGAGCTTCTTCCCGCCGTCCTGGTCGCGCATAGCGGGCAGATATGTGGGAACGGCTGCAGCGTTCATGAGTGTTGTCTGAAAGGTCGACAGCGGATCCCACAGTGAGGTGCAGCAACAGGAGGTGGTGCGCTCTGAGCTCCGTGTTCCTCCACCGCCTGCTCCAGCTGCAGTTCCCCCGTGTGGCCACCAGGCGTCGACAGACTTTTCACATGTGAGCAGAGTGAGGATCAGAAAAGGTTTCATAGCTTTACGACCCTTTTCCATTCGTACATACATACTTTATCTCATACGTTATGTCAAAAAAGATGCAGGTCTTCCAATTATTCGAATGGTCTAATTCTAATGGAGGAATTTGTTAAATTCCGGAGTTCTACTGTATGGAAGCTGAACATGTTCTCATGGTAACACCAAAATCTTGTTACCATGTGAAAACAAGTTTTTTTTTTCTTATGAGAAAAGACAGAGTGACTCTCAGTCATTTCATCCTCTCTTCTCATTCATCATTCTGTAACCATGTAGATGACCTGGTCCCCTCGTCTGGTCACTGATGAAATTGACAGCAACCGCAGGATCATGAACTGCAGGCACCTGCGCAGCTGTAGCCGCGCCAACCTTCCCCCTCAAATGACAATGACTGGTTTGAACGTTGTTTATGACCAAAAACATCAGCATAATCTCCGCCTGGGTTAAGGTTAAATTAACCAATTCTAAATATTTTCAGTTCTTCTGGTGTTTTCTCGAGCTCTGAAGTATTGCAGCAGACTGAGTTGGACTGGGTTGCTGCTTGGGTTCTGCTAATGTCCAGAGCTCAGTGAACACACCAGGCATGGACGTTTGTTGGCTTTGGGTTCTGTTGTTCAACCCGTAGTTGGGGGTTTTAGGGAAATAAAGGCAGGGGGCTGGTGCATGAGATAGAATTGAGACATTTAAGGAGTGCAGCTCCACTAACAAATAAAAAAATAGACCAAGAAAACAACTTTTGGGGAGAGTTCTTTTTGCTGTTGTTGAAAGTTGTTGGTATAAGTTGTACGGTGTTGATTATGGTCTACAGTAACCACAAAATAAAGAGACTTAAAACAGATTATGTCTTGGCGATTCAGTGCGAGAAATGGAGAGAGGGATGCTTATTAAAAAAATCCCATTAAACATTAACTAGTACTAGTTAAGATCGTGCTATTGTTTTGTCGATTCATTCATGACATTTGCTATGTAAAAATAATTTTGAATTTCCCGCGACAGTCATGGAAGCCGCCATTTTCCTGCAATTTTGCCAAATTAGACATGCAATTTCTTGCGACAGAAATTGGAGTAGCCGGTGTTGTAGTACACATACCTCATTCGGGGACAGCAGCCTGGACTGTTATAAAACTGAGATAAAATGCGATTTTATGAATTCTTGTGGGTCTTTTGTATTTTTCTTTTAGTTGATGGAGGATGTTATGAAGATTCTTACCCCCGTTTTCTCTTTTGTCTCTTCTAAAATCCAACTCACGGCAACAATAGCTCTCGCGGCCGGTCGGCATTGGTCCACACATGAGCACCATTCAGTCTGTCCAATCCTCAAGGCATCATCATCACTTTGATTCACCTTCTTCTCCCGATGGACTTTCTTCTCCCTCTGAATATTCCGGTTCATACATATATGGTTGAATCCCAAATGCTTCAATATAATAGAAAAAATCTTCTTCTTTGAAAAATTGACTCCTGTCTCCTTCTGTGGCAGCCGTTGTTGCTGATTTTTTTTCCAGAGTGACGTCACGCATCAATGCCAATGTGGCGGCTTCCATGATTTTTCTCCGCATACATTGCACTCATAAATTGACTGTCGTAACTCTTCAACCAGAGAACCAGTGTTGCAGAGAACAGCGAGTTTGCACTGTTATGCAACAATCTATTTTCGTTAGTTAGTTTTAAGTGTTGCATATTGGTGCAAAGCCGATATGAAAAGCTGGAATTCTTGTACCGTTTTCACGGTAGTGAAAAGAACACCAACACCAGAGCGGTGTGGACATTCTTTCAACTACTGTGACTTCAACTGTTATGCTATTGATGGAATTTCAGCAAATTCTGAAACGGAGAATTGCAGCCTTGCGCTTAAACACTAAACTTTCCAATTGGGAAGAGCTTACGCAGTCAAAAGAAATTTGCTAATTCTGTCGCAGAGAAAAGAGGCTTTGCGAGTGGCCCGTGGTGGCATTGGGGTTATTGTACGGACAGGCATATGTTATTGGCAAAGAACACAGGTGCATTTTATTGATGACATTTTGAAGGCACAGAGACACTATGACGAGATTGATGTGTCACACCTGTGAGGTGGGAGGGATTATATCAGCAAAGGAGAAGTGCTCACTATCACAGATTTGTGAACAGTATTTGGAAAAAAAATGACTATATTGCATTTGTAGAAAATGTGTCAGATATTTGAATTCATCTCTTGACAAATGGGAGCGAAAACAAACGGGCGTTTATGTTTTTGTTCGGGGTAAGTTGTGTAATTGTACTGTACTTACAGACTCCTACCTCTATCTTCGGCTCTACTGAGACTGCTTTCATTTTCAAAAGTTTCTTTTCTCTCTAGTTTTAAAAAATCTGCTTTTCATTTTTAAAGCAGTGATTCATGATTTTTAAGTGCCTTTGTAATGTAATTTACCTATTATGATATGTGTTGAAGATAAATAACATTCTTTTTTTAGATTCATTGCCAACAGTGATACTCAGCAGAGGTGTGGACCTGAGTCACATGACTTGGACTCGAGTCATGAATTTGACGACTTTAGACTAGACTTGGACTTTCACTGTTGTGACTCGTGACTTGACTCGGACTTTAACATCAGCAACTCGTGACTTGACTCGGACTATAGCCCTCTGACTCGGAAAGACGCTGTTTTCCCCAAAATCCAAGATTTAAAAAGTGTATTGACATACACCACACAGAGATCTCTGTCTTTGTGTATGTGTGTGCATCTTCGGCACAACATCCAATCAAATTAAGTCCAGTTGGTTTGATCCAACCAATCAAATTGCAGAACAACAAATGTCGCCATATGTCAATCAGAGAGGCAGTTCCTTATCCCCGGTGTTATTACGTCTTGGTATAAGTTATAAGGTTGTCAACAAACACCGGTTTGCAGTTTGCTGAACATGCAGATATAAGTCTTACCGACAGAATCAACAATGACCAACTTCGTCCAACGTTTGAAGTAACACAAAGATTGGTAAAAAATGAAAGCTGACGCTAAATTATTGGCTAATTGCTAACTGCAGTTACATGAACGATACAGTAAACTTTTTGTTAATGTTACATTGTGTGGTTCTGCTGGCAGCTCTGTTTAATCACAGACTGGATACAGATGATTTTGACATTTCCACTGTTCGGATCCCCAAAACCTGTAGCAGGTACAGATCAGGATCTTCTCATTTACCGGTAAGGGGCGGGACGCGAGCATTGACTGGATAATGGACGCAAGTGATCATTGTCAAATAGAAATCCAGGAAACAGTCAGGACCACTGGCAGGGCCGTGAGGGTGACTGGACCTGGTTGAAGACTTCCTGGAGTTCAGCTTTAGTTTTATTTTGCAGAAATAAATAATTATTTCACCTTAAAAAATAATCAGTATTAACTATGACATTTCTTGTAATGCACTTTCTGTCTTAAGTTGTCCTAATTAAAAGCTTATCAACTTTCAGACAATTCAAAGCTGATGATCAAAACATGTAAAAATTATTTTACATGGAAAGAATATGTTCTGTTTTTATTGACATATATTTCTTTTTCGTTTTTTGGAGGAGGGGGCAGTTGAGTTTTGCCTGGAGCTCCTTTACTTTCAACTGGCACTGTGAGCCTCTATACATTTTAGTTTTTACATTTTTCTTTTGTCCATTATGTATCTGGTATATCAACAAAAAAGATGCTGAGATGAGATATAAAACACAGTCCGTAGTTGGTAAATATATTTGGATACATACATTGTACCTATAATTTCTGAAAGAGTCAACACCTCATAAGCCACAAACTTAACTGCACATCACTGGTCTGCTGTGAAGGGGATTTAATATCCAGACTTTACCTCCAATCTCCAGGTAACCACAATTGCAATCGTGGTAAACTGCTTTTTTATTATAGAGAAATCACTTTGGATTTTTGAAGTGGGGAAGCATGAGCTCAGAGGCAATTTAACTATTATGCTGGCAAAATGTTGATAAATAAATGCAGTTCCTAAAAGCCCACATGGTCTGTGTAAATAATAATCCTCTGTTGTTGAAACGACTTGAAACATTCAATGACTTGGAGGTGACTTGAGGCTAGTTGGGCCTTGACTTGCAATTGCCTGCTGTTGACTTGGGACTTGAGGACAAAGACTTGAGACTTGCTTGTGACTTGCAAAGCAATGACTTGGTCCCACCTCTGATACTAAGCCCTCACCCACTGAGTTTCTCTTTATAACCATTTAGAAAACAAAGTGGGCCGTTTTAGAAAGTTCAATCAATCCAAATGTGGTATTGCAGACAGCAACCGGTATTGGACACAGTGGAATCAGTGATTACCAACACAGATCTACTGTTAAATGGAGTTTATAAAGCTCCACTGATACTGATTTGAGGTTTTTTTTAAATTATTCAAACTCCACAACACAAAAAATAAGGCAACTCATACATCACGTCTGATGCCCAACGGTCCATAGTGTTTTTGGTGAATCACCCTTTTGGATTGGCACTAAGTTGGGGTTTAATAGATGCTTTATTAGTGCTGCTGCTCTTTTCCAGCTAAAACAGTCATGAAAGTAAAAGCCTATGAAGACAAAGTTGGGTTATTTCAGTCAAGTACTTCACTGCTTTGTCCAAAACCTTGCCTTTAACCCACATCCAACCTCAGAAATGTTTGACAGAGTAGAATTTGGTCAATATAGGAATGTTTGGGAAATTTCAATAAAAGAAGATCACTCTTCACAGTTACCTTTACCTTTCCCCAACAGTCAGTTCACTTTAGTATATTACTTTCTTCATTTCTCTAGGCTGATGGGATTTCATCCCCTTTTTGTCAAACCAAACAGTACTTTTAGATTTGACCATCTTCAAAGCTACATCATGCAAACCCTGTTTCTACCCGATTTGTACCTTGTTCTAATTTTGCCACCAATAACCTTTTATTTCTTGTCCATCAGTGTGCAGAGTTTGGGGTTATGTCCTAACTCATCTTCAATCAAGTCGTGGTGCCTTGTTGTTCCCAGGGTTTAATTAACCAAGACTGGTTCACATTCCAAAACATTGTTATATTTTGTCTTTAAAAAAAAAAAAAAGTCATGTTTACTTTTGAAAAACATCATTTTCTTAAAGTTGTTGTAGTTTTATTGGTCTTCTGTAGTGTGAGAAGCATCCACCATGTATTTTAAGCGGTATTTACTAACTCAATCCAAAACAAAACCAAAATTTGACACAAATAGTGCATCGAAGAAAAATACCTGAGCCTCCTTTTTTGTTTTGCTGTCATTTAAATACCCAAGCTAACTTATATTTGTTGATCTCATTGATATTTAAATACGTAAAAATAAAAGACACTTCCCTCTTTTGAATTTGGATCTCAGTCTTAGGTCCTGAATAGTGGAAAAAGTAAGTGCCGGGTGTCATGTGGAGACCTTCCAGAGACAGAGAAATTGTTAGGAAACATCTTTGCAGTCCCATCTTCTGGGAAACCGACTTGCCACTTCCCCAGAGAGCTCAGACAAGTACACAATTCCTGTTGTGACAAAGCCTGTACACTGTACAGTGGAAGTTGTCTGTTTAACGTCTTTCTAATAAACAGACAAAAATGTAGAACTTAAATGATAAAACTCTTTCTGCAGCAGGCAGATAAAGAAAAGAATCTGTATGAAAAAACAGAATGATTCTCTAGTGTTCTGGTGCTGTTCGTTTTTAATTTTTAACCAGTTTATGGTAGGAAAGCAGGTTTCCGATTAGTTATCATTGACCTGCACACAGCGCTGTGGATGGTGCATCACTCATTAACAGGCTTTTGTTCCAGGGAAACATGTTAAAGATGTATTCTCAGGACCGGACAATAACACCATGCACTAATGCAAATAATGCTTTATTCATTGTAAAGGAGTTGTGATGGCAGCCTCTTACAGCAACTCCAGTCACAATGCGCCTTTTCTTTGTGTCAGTTTTCCATTTTGTCACTTTTTTTCAAGCTGCTTAGGACGTGGTGTTGCCTTTAGCCTTTTTTAACATTTATCACCATGAGTAGCCATGACAGAGGTGGATATGTTTGTATGCAGGAGCAGCTGAACAAGCTTCTCTGAGCCCACAGTATAAGACAAAAGACTCAAATTCCAAATAAGCTGAGGTGGAGACACTGAAGCAAAGCAGAAATAAAAAAGGCAGAGAAGTTTAGGTCCATTTTTTTCTATAAAATGTGATTTACTGGTAATGAAATTGAAACATATGGGACAGGATGAAAGGGGCACAGATGGAGCATGTTGCACTGGGCCATGGCTTGCTTGCATTTATTTTGAAGAAGCTCCTCTGAGTTTAGATAGTATTAACAATGAGTTTCCATGCTTGTCTACTGAGAGACTTCTGTGCGACATGCTAGCATCTGGGACATCATTAGCTTAGCAACCCACCCCCGAGACATTAGTGGAAATTTCCACCCTTCACATCTCCGTACTCGCTTTTTTGTTTTTGATTGAGTAAACTGACACAGCAACAAAGTGTTTTTGATCATTTTGAATTAAATGTTCACAGTTTAGTTTCAAAATATAAAACGCACAGACACTAAGTGTTAGCTTGTATCAGAACTCAGTGCTAGCTGAAAAAATCCAAACAGATGAAATATACTAACAGTAGAAAGACCTCAGAGATAAACTATTTATGTGCCTGTATGCACATTTGTGAGGACCCTGGGAAGTCTTGCTACGGTTTTTTATTCTGGCAAATGAACAGAAGCTATGCTGCCCATTAGCCTCCTCTATTTATCGTATGTGGGGCAACAGTGGCATGTCCATTTAAAATTCACATGGCTGTGAGTCTAAGCACACACATTACCTCTGTATTTACAGAACATAGATGAGTCAGGCTGGCGTTGAGCCCTTGAGCTGTGTGTGTAACGCGTAGCCGCCGGTGACGAGAGTGCTGCGCTTCAGCCCCAAATAAAGACATAAACCGGTGCATTGTTGTGATCATCTGTCCTCCTGGTGTCAGGACCACAGAGATAAGTGTTTTTCTGTTGCTGGTGTTTAGAGAAGCCTTCCAGAAGTCCTGGGAAATGTTTGTGTGATGTTGTCGTGAAGTATTAGGACCATGGAACAAGTCGTAAAAAAAAAGATGTAATACCATGTTAGCTGTCATAATTCAGGAAAAAAGCTTAAAGAAAAAACAGAAGAAATGTTATACTCTGCTTGTTTTTATGTAATGTGTTTGTTTCCCAGTTTAAATGTGTGGAGGTAACAACATGATGGTAGATATGTGGACATGTGCAAGATGCAGGAAAGACTGCAGGACTAGGATTGCCTTCATTTTTCAGTTGAAACTCACCTCATCTATCCAGACTGAACAATCTGATGTTATTGAGAATTGATATTTGAAAACCCTCAATACAACAATCAAGGATGTGAATAATCTGGGCTTGCTTCTCTTTGAAGTCAGGAGCCACATCACATGTTTGGACATGTTGAACAGATTTCTTCTGGACACCTTTCAGGAGCAGTGCTCAGACATGCAGCAGAACCAAGACTTGATGGAGCCTCCGATTTCTCAGCTGGTGTGAGAAGTCCTTGGACCTATACGTAAAATCAATCAAGCTCTACCTGACTGTAGTTCATAATCACTATATTTAATGAATCAAATGTGACTTAAGTAAGCCTTTGTTATTTTCTTTTTTTTTTAATCAATTCATTTCATTATCTCTGTGATGAATTTGATAAATCTGTGTATTTTTTTGTCTTGCATTATCCAAATTAATGCTTGAAAAAAAACAGATCAACCAATATAAAGGTTAATTGTGAACGTTTGGAAATGTAGGGATTTTTTTCTTTGACAAATAGAACTAAAAGAGGCAAGAAAAAGGATGGATTATTGAGACTTAATTTTAAACTACATGTTTTTGCCTTTTTTTTCTAAAACTTTTTTTTAGTCTTGAAGCAACACTGTTTTGTTGGGCCTGTCCAATTCAATGCATTTATAAAAGACTTTCACACATTGAGAAAATAGACAATGTTGATAGGTTTACCTTCATAATTTACCTTATCCATTCTTATCATATTTGATACAAGCTTTTCTGAGACCTCTAGCTCATTACCATGAGCCAAACTTTCTTTAAAAGCCCATTGTATAGAACTTGGTCCATGTTTTATGACCTAGTGGATTATCATTCCACTAGGGGTAGGAGAAGGGCTTTTCCTGCTTATTTCTAAATGACTGCCTCCGTGAGATCTCAAAAAAGGGAAAAGTTTTGCTAATATTCAAACCTTTACGGTGAGAAAAACTCATCTTTTGTTTTTCATTTTTCTAAATGACTACTTTCTGTATTAAAAAATGAATTGTTGTTGATAATTGATACTTTAAAAACAGTTAAAACAGGTTAAAATGTGTTTTATTCCTGAACACTCATGTCAATATTTCATCAAAGGATTTAAAAACTTCTTAATTCCAGGAAATTAGAATTTTCTTTCAATTCTTTAATGCATTGGGTTTTACAGGGTAACTATAGGGTGTTACTGTCAGGTCTTGTCGTCTCTTCCTTGCCTTGTTGTACTTCAGAAACACAAAATACCTTTAATTGTGTTCCAACAAATGCCTTGAAAGTACCATAACGACCATTTGTGACAATGGAACCCTTTTTTCAAACTCTAGGATTTAAGATTTGACTGAGATTTGATCGATAAACTGGCACAAAATCTGTGTAAATCCAGATGCTTATAACTGAAATCAGGTGACGGGGACTTGCTCTTTTGCTCATTTATTGAGTTGAGTAAATTCTGGCATCTCATGGCCTCTTACGCACTGTCAACACCACTTTTCTTGCCACAAAAGGCACAGCTGCTGTGTTTTTTTCGGGAGGACACTGCAGAGGACAAACCTCTCTGAGCAGCTGCTGCTGTCCTGCAGATGTTTAGTTGAAAGCACTTTTCTCTTATGGCTAACTTTGCTATAGCTGCTCTGCGGCCTGAAGGACAAGAGTCATCAAGTCAGAACAGGATACAATCAATACTCAGACTCTCCCATGGATAAAAGGAATCTTATTACCCAACCACCTGCACCCTGACAGTGATAAAAGTTTATGAAACCGTGTACTTTCAGACCTTTAAACTGTGCCTTCAAAGAACTGAAGTGACTGCTGAGATATCCTTTGATTATGCAACAATTTCATCTAAGTGTCTGATGATGTCTGTGTCGTCATAAAAGGGGAAAAAAACATTAAAGGACAAACCTGCTATATTATAGGATGTTGAGATGACTCACTTTCTAGCCTGATACCTCCTTCCCCTGCTCCAGACTGCTGTAGGCACAGTTGTAACACTTGTCTCTCATTTTAGCCCCTTTCTTTTTAAAACACTGTTAGTTTGGACTCATCAGGCTCCATGAGCTTTATCAATTATTTTCAAGTCCCATCTGCATGCTCTCTGTTATAAAAATAATTCCACTTTTTTTTTTTTTTTCAAAGCTTGAGGCTACACGTTTCTGTATGGAATTGATCTTGCTTCATAAAAGACCCACTGCAATGAAAATAGTGTTTTTATTATGTTTGCTGTATGTAGCATTTTTTTGGATGATGGAGAACATATTTAAAAAAATTAGGCTCAAAGTTGCATCTCTGAGTATTTCTTTTTTAAAATCAGGAATCAGGAGCAAATGAAAAAATGCCGTTTGAAAAAGTTAGCGGGTGTGATGTATAGGTGCTACAGTCGGTGGGCCATAAGCTCCCTGCTCCGCTCCATTCTAATGCAACCACTTGTAGACGACTATATGTGTCTTTCTTTGTACAAGCTGGAATCTGGCACAAAACTGTCGCCGTGTTTTTGGACCGGTAATGTTAGGTTGGGGTTGTGAGGGTCTGCAAGCTAGCAGGAGAGAGTGCAAACAAATGGATGATAGGTAATGAGGACGGGTTTACTCTACGCCAACAGTAACGCCCAAATTCAGAGACAACATTTTCTGCCACTCTACAGAAACTATGTCCTAGAAAACTACACAGATTTTTTTATTTTAGCTAAAAGCCACATAATCAGATTTAAAAGACCACTGGGAACGCTTTTACAATAGTTCTAAAGCAAATCCAAGTTAGATTAAAGTTCAAGCATTTCATATTGCAGTCATAAAGATTTTCTTTTTCATCTTTCAGGCAATTTAAAAGTTGACATCGTTCCGTTAGACCATAAAACATGAGTTCTCTATGAGTTCACTTTCAGCAGTCTGTGTTGTTGGCTTGACAGTAATTGCACCTTTGCAAAACAGAAAAACATGTTTTTCAATGTGTTATTATAGGAATCAGAAGCCCGTCTCTGCATCATACCAGCCTGAGAACCTGTTGCTTTTAAAATCTTGAGGAATTTATTTGATTAATACACCAAAAATATTCACTGGTGTTACTTTTGTTGATACTTTTACTCATATATAATGCGAAAAGATTCTGCAAGTCTGCTTGTGTCTCATGGCAAATCTTTTTCTTTCCTTCTGCAACTCTTTGCAAAGATAAAGATAAAAGGCAGAGCATAAATAGCATGGCCTAAGTCACTGACAGAGGCAGAACAATTGTGGTAGGAGCAGCAATAATAAACCCCACAGGTTCTGGCGTTGGCTCTGTCAGCAAATTTCAGTTCCTTGTGGGAAGTTAGAAGACAAAGAGCATCTGTGCAGCGGCTTAAGGAATACCAGCAAACATCTTTTTCACAGGAGTTTTGAGTCATCCAGGACACATCTCATCTGCACTTGTTCAACTGCCTAGAGAAACAAAAAGGAAGTTAAAGTGTCCGTATCTTGGAATTATTCCAGATTGGTGACAGAACTTGCAAGAATGAGAGACACCAAACCTCCACAATGCCAACTCCACATGCTCTGGAAACCTTATAATCCTCAGCATCAGCAGTTGGCTGACACAGCAGGATTAAATCAAAGCTTCTGTTGCTTAACAGCTGAAGTGATTTATTCTTTCTTTTTTTTCATATTCAAAACAACAGAAGTTCTCCATCAAAGGGTTTAAAAAAAAAACCACTTTGTTTTCAGGGCTGCACGTTGCCTGTAAAAATGAAAAACAAAAAAGTTTTCAGGGTGTTATTTAAAGACCACAAAAGTCAGGGATAGTTTGATTGTGTGAAGAGAAGAATGGGTTTAAATCCTTCCTGTCAGAACTGCAGGATTGGTTTCAGCAGTGGGACAGATTTACACCTGAATCACGCTGCACATGCTCAGCTGCACTTTGCCACTCAGTTCCCCAGATTCACATCGGAGCATATTAACTGTGTTCTGCTGACTTTAGCACCATGTTCCATGTCTTGTCTTTGAGGTGTAATTACTCGGTCCATTAAACAGTAAAAAACAGCTGTGATTGCTTCCTCCACACGGGTTCTCTTTCATATTAGAAAGATCTTATTGGCTAAATGATTTTCAAAATGTAATTGCCTCTTGTTCTGGCGTTCTACCTTGGGTTTATCTTTGTTCACTTTGGTTTTTTTATCTAATTTCTGGATTTCCTAAAGGACATAAAGTGAATAAAAGTGACAATTTCAGTTTGGTTTTCACTAGTCTCTGCTGAAGGCGTGCAGACTTTTATGCGTGAAAACAAAAGCTAAAAACGGAATTTAGGTCACGTCTGAAGTTCTGCAGTTTCACATCATCTGCAGGGAACCTGCATGTGAAGAAATATTTTGACATTGTTTTACTCTTCTATTACATGACTTCATAAACCTTTTAAATATTTGAAATATACAATCATCCACTTTTAGTACTTTGATGCAAGTAGGTCAAATATTTTTGTGTGTCCTTTTTGCAGTTATAAAAAGGTTTTCTTTACCTGAATGAAACTTTTTTTGTTTTTTATTCACCATATTCCTTATGTTCTCCCCATGCATGTGCGGGTTTATTCCAGGCTCTCCAGCTTCCACACACACCAAAAACACGCTTTATAGGTTAATTGGTGTCTCTAAATTGCCCTTTGGTGTGCATGTGTGAGCGTGTGCAACAGACTGGCAACCAGATCAGGATGTACCCCTGCCTTTGCCCAACTGTAGCTGGGTTAGCTCTAGCACCCATGTGACCCTTGAATCTTAATTTTAATGCACCATCAGCCGTTTCACGCACCATTTCCTTTTAATTCTCTTTAAAAAAATCATATATTTGTTGGTTCTCTTGACAATCTGTGGTACTCAATAAACCGTGAACCTTTAGTCATGCTTAAGATGAACAACACACATCTATTGTTACTCTCTGATCTTCAGATCACGTGGCACTCCATGACTTTCCCGCGCACAGCAGATAAAAGGCCATCTGTTGCCATGGCCGCGTGAAAAATCCCTCATCTGCCGCAAAGTATTCATGACAATAAAACCTCAGTTAGTGCAACCAAAGGCGCAGAAATGAAATCACTAAGCTGGGTTGACATACATTACATTTTCAGGTAGGCACAAAGTTAGAGAAATGAGCCTTTACATACAGCCAGTATGACCAGTTCAACCATCCATTCTGAAAGATTTACTCATTAAGGCATAGCTAATGGCGTCATAAGACTTCATTGTCTACCAAAGAGTTGGAGCTGAGACAGCTTAATGTTAGAATATAGGATCTTCAGTGACATTAAACTTCAAGAATCCATTTTGCCGTCAATAAAAAAAAAAAAAAGCAGATTTTCTAACTGAGTCCATCTTTCCTCCTCGTTCGGTTTCACATTTTCATCTTCACCTGTTCAAACAGCTACAACACATTTGTGAGGATAATAAGTAACATTTCTTTTTATACACGCACAGGTACAGAAAGGAGGGAGGGGAGAATGGAAGTTGCTGGGCACACTTTCATGCTCAACCAACCTCCTACAATCTAGTAAATATACAAGACACAATCAGACAGGTTTTCTGACACCAACCTGTTGAGATCAAGGGGGTGTTCATGATGTGGAGGACATGAAACGAGGAGCTGCATAATCATTCTGCAACAGGAGGACACACCCAGTGCACTAACATGGAACAGTTCAGCTGTACATACAGTATCTTCACATACCGATAAAGTTTTGATTTATTATTTCATCTGTATATACTGTATCTTGATATGCTGGTACTGGGTATTCACAGTGACTCTAAAATAACATTACAAGAGAAAACTTTGTACAAGAAAAACGGAGAAAGTCTGAGTGACATTTGGCATCCTTTTGTATGAGTTCAGTTTTGTTTGTGGCGTTTTGAGATATTCGGAAGAGCTGCACGTGCTTTTTTGTTGTTGTTGTTGTTGGCACTGAGGAGAAGCAGTCAGACTCCTCTGAGCACGCTCTGTTCCTGCAGAGAGGCGAGGTAAGGCGGTGTCGAGGGGACGAGGTCTTATCCACCTTATGTTGAGTTAGCATAAAAAAGGATCCTAACTGAGGAAAAAGTGCAGAACTGTCACAAAAAACACACAACAGGGTGGAATGGTATTTGATCTACCTCTACCACACCTATAGGCCAGAGGAAACAACTGATTGCAGACAGAGCCATACATTAAAACACTCAAATACAGTAGTTTGAACTCCACTACTTGGTCATAGTTCAATCATAACTGTAATTATTCAGTAACACCAAACAATGATGGAATAAATCTTATTACTTAAATAAAAAGTAATTTTTTGATCCTTTAAAAGACATTAAATGTATTGCATGACTCGCAGTGATTTAACACTTTAAAATTCCTTTTGTCATCACAAACTAATAAATAGTTTTCCTTTTACCTTAAAACTTAGACCAGAATCAGTGTTATGTTGAAGCAGCTGCTTCTCACCAGTAATTTTATTTAATCCTGTGATGAACTAAAAGAAATAAAAACTACTTGTAAACATTTAAAAAATGAACAGATTTGTCCGTAAAACCTTTTTTTTTTACATTTATAAGGAAATTGAATAAAAACTGTTTTGAATACATAATTTTTTTATCATGCTATTTTATGCAAATTAATAGTTAACAACATATTCTTTGCTCAAAAGAGACTTTCCTAACAAACATTCAAACAAACTAGCTTTTTTAAGAGCTTATAAAGGTTGTTTAAACATAAGTTGATTTTTTTAAATACATTTGGGTTTCATAAATTAATATCAATAGTTTTGTGTGTATTTAGAACATTAAGCTTGTCTGGTTTTCATCTAAATATTGGAGTTAATTCTTTTTATTTGTGTTTGGACTGGAGTTCATTAAATCACTGCTTAAAATTTGTGTTTGTTTTCAGAAATTCATTTTGAAATTCCAAGTAAACCCTTTAGTATTTAAGTAAAATCAAATTAGGACTCAGATAAAGATCCAGACTGAGCTCAAAACTAGTTTATGATGATCCATAGGTCTTTCCAAACATAAAATCAACAAGAGTCGTGCATTACTTGAAATGTTTTTTTATACATGATTTGAAACCTCATCACAAGGCGTCACATTTGTTCTTCCAGCGGAAAATGAAGCTGCCTTTGTGGCGTTCAGAGCACATCTTCTACAGTATGGCTGCTACAACAGTGAGGCTTCAAGAGCTACAGCTACAGGGGGAGGAAGCTGAAGCAGATCTTTCCTGACAAACGTTCCATCTTCAGTTTACCCCCTTTTCACACTGTTTTTCACAGATACATCCAGGAAAAAGAAACAACAAAAAAAAGAGACATTTCACATTTCACTCCACTTTAAGCTCCTCTTGTTCACATATGATTTTGTCTCTCCCTAAAAAGATAGTTTGCTGAATACAGTACTTCTGAGAAGTGAATAAAGAAGAGAATATTGTCCTTACATAACAGACCTTGCTGTAAGGGGCCAGTCAGTTTGCATCATTAGTTCATCTGAAGTAGAAGGCAGCCTTCAGGCCCAAAATTTTCAACATTTTTTTCCCCTCTTGGGCTTACATCCTTCTACAGTCAGAGTGGCACAGAAAGTAGTTTACATCTATTACTCGTGATATAATCAATGTGGGATTCGGTCAGTTGGATATGAGACCACCAAACATGCTTTGAAGTGTCTCTCCGTCTTAGCCACTACATTTTTTACTGCCTAAACACAAGTGCTACTAAGCTGAGTTTGTCAAGTATTTGAAACACACAAATCTCCACATCCGAACAGCAAACCGACGCAGCAGCTTGTGCATCATGGCGTGCCGAGAACGCCTTTTTCTTTCTCTCTGTCAGGGTTTTTACTGTCCAAAATTGTTTCAGACAGACTGTGGTGGTCATGTGTGTTTACGTTTGCAGCTAAACATGAACCAAATAAGTGTGCGGAGCTCAGGAGTGCAGGATTTGTGGGTGCAAACAGGGGAGCTAACACGGCTTGTTGACATTGCACAGCAGCTCGGTGACCTTGATGAGGCGGGCCACTGTGCTCTGCGACTCCTCCTGCAGCCGCTGGTTGTTCTGCCTGAGGCTCTGCACCTCGGCCTGCAGCATTGCCTTGTCCTCTTTCTCCTGCAAGACACGGGCACACAACAAAACAAAAAGCTGTCGCTCAGGTGGCTGTGGCAGGAACGGGAGGACAGCGGCAGACAGAGCTGGCAGCAAGGAAACTTGGGGGTGCATGAAAACGACGAGTGAAGGAACACAACAATCAGAGCGGAAACGCACAACAACACAGCAGTGAGAAAGAACAAAACCACAGAAGTGAACGGAAACTATTAGTCAGCAAGCGGTTTAAAACTGCCTTCCTTTAGCTGTCAGTCTGATAAGCGCATTAGTGTAGTTCTACCATTCCATACCAATTTCAAAATAGAAAAGAATGTTAGATAAAATAAAACCCAAATTGAACCACACAACCCTTTTCCAAAAAGATTTATCTACTGTGCAAAAAAGGTAAATAAACAAAGAGAGCTTTGCAGAAAACACAAACTGGAGGCTCTAACTTAGAGGTCTGCAACCTAAGGCTATATATATATATATATATATATATATATATATATATATATATATATATATATTAAACTTTTTATGTCATTTTAGGGGCTCCATAGATTCTACACTAATGTTGGTGAATTTATATTTGATGGTAAAGGGAGAAAAAAATGAAGGAGCATAAAAGTCATAATGATGGAAAACGCCATGTATGATTCGGCTTTCATGCAGTTTTATTGTTATTTATTTTGACACTGGGTCTATTTTATTTTGAAAGGAACTTGAATGTGCTGCTGTCGATACACGGTTACATATGGAAAAATATAACACTGTTAGAATTCAATTATTGTACATTTTAATATAAATGTACATATTATAAATGAAAGTTGTATTGATCACGAATACAAGAACTAAGTGTTTTTTTTAATGCTGCAGCTGGGTTTTGGTCTATAAAAAACTGACTTTTTTAGCATTAAAGGCTGCAGACCCTCGCTCTAACTAGAGTCCAAAGGGCAGACAGTGAGATTTGAATCTCTAATTTAAAAATGAAGAGCTCATGTTCAGTTTGGAAAAAGTTAGTCCAGCTTTGCAACCAGAATTTCCAACCAGCAAATGTTGAAATGTGAGATTTTCTTGCTATTAATAAGAAAGAAGCCGGATCATACCTTCTTGTTGGTCCAAACTCCCAACACTTTCACCTCAGCTATCCACATTCAGACCAAAGTTGTGTGGTTCAGACCATAGATTGTTTTCCAGAAATGTCCACTATTGTTTGGTTCGTGAAAGCTCATCTGAAACCTGCTGTGAACCAAACAAGCAAACTCCGGTTGGCCTGAAAACAAAGTTCTTTGGTTTGCTAGAAGGGAACTCTAGTACTTCTCGACTATTGTTTGAACCCCGACATGTTATCCAACGTGGAAAAGAGCAAAGCCAAAAAAAATAAAAGAAGATTTTTTTTACGCAATGATTGGAAAATATCTCGTCGGAAATTCTACTCCCAAATGAGCAGTGGTTAATAGTTGCAGAACTTTCAATTATTGATCCTCTCTCAACAGTGCAGTGTGAAAGCAAATCAAAGAGAATAAAGAATAAAGACGTTTTCTGGACTTTTTTAATCAATTCAAACTACGGGTGCATTCAGACTGGAAAAGTCTGCTGGTCTGGACAGAGTCCACTTAATTTGGTCCGAATCGAGTCCTGAACTTTGTGTTTGGGTTGTAGTCACACTGCCGTCAAACATTTCTGTTTGAACCAAAGCTTGTGAACAAAACCATGTGACTAAATATCTCTTCAGCCATTGGCCAGGAATTTCAAGGGCGGGGCAAAGCAATGAGAGAAAGAAAACATGGAGGTGGAACACTTGACTTTTTCCGACATTATATTTGGCTGCAGTCAGAGGAGTGGTGAGCTGCAGACACAGCCACACTCTAGAACCATTTGGTATTTTAATTCTCCAATCCAACCCTTAATGCTGAGAGTCAAGCAGGGAGGCATTGGGTCCCATTTTTAGAGTCTTTGGTATGACTCGGCCTGGACTTGAACTCATGACCTTCCAGTCTCACGACAGACACTCCACCCCAAGACCTCTGAACTAGTTTTTCCTTTAACTTTGAAGTTACAGCCATTTCTTCTACAACTATTTCAGCAAAGTACCACAAATATTTAGTAAAGATTAATGAGAAAGAGTCTGGATGTTGATTCTCATCTACGGCTACGTTTTGTCCACATCTCCTACTAGCTAAAGACTTGAAATACGAAATAATCGGCTGCTGATAAGCCTGATTGGTTACATCAACTTTCACCAGATAAAAAAAAAAAAAAAAAAAAAAACGTATGGATTTTTACATCAAACTTTATGCAAGAATCGACTTCTAAAATGATAAACACGTTTTCCAAAAGTTTTAATGTGTGATTTTTGCTGTTATTTGTTTTGCCGTTCAGGAAAAAGATCACAGTCTGTCTTTATTTACATTTAGTCACATCTACACAGCATCAAAACTTTCTGGAAATGAGGTGAAAAGAAAAACTGAATAAAAAAATAAGAAATTGTCAAGTAATTTAGCTGATTATCCCCAAATTGCTTCATGTGTTAAGTCACTAATCAATAGTGGAAAAAAAGTTACAGATTTTGGTCCAAATCTAGGACTGGTGTCAAAGACCCGTGGAGCATCTTTTGCTTACATACATGGATATACACAGAGACAGTGCTGGCAAATAAAAAGTATAGAATAAAGTAAAGTGACAATAAATAAATTAAATAAATAGATTTCAAAAGAAAAAAAAATAACAATCCACACAATGGCAACTTATTCAGCATCTCCAGCTGCAGAAGTCATGAAATGTGTTCTGGGGATGCAGGTGGTGGATTTTGTGGAGTTTGTAAGGCAGCGGCGTTCCACATCAGAAACAAGCATCAAAGTTCGTCACATACAAGGATTTTGAGGCATCAACAAGAAAGGTAAGGAGAGCGACATAGATTCACGTCTGGTGGAAATGGCAAAAAAAAAGAAAGAACTTACAGCCAAAAAATAAAAAATACATTTTTGACACTGGGAGAATTCAAAATTCTAATTCAAATGTTTCTGTACACAAAACTAAAAATAAATAAATGCATTTTTAAAAGTGTTTTTGCTTTGAATGCATCTCTGCAGAGAGTCAGCTGTGACCTGAAGAGGCTGTACGGATGGAAGCGTTTGTAAACACGTCTGCATGGGCAAACAGAAATCTTGCCTCGGCGACAGAAGCTAAAGCGAGATAAGTACGTTTTCCTACCTGCTGGCTCTCTAGTGGAGCTCAGTGAAAACATTATCACAGAGTATAAGATTCATGGAAGTCAAAGCACCTTTTGCAGGTCATCCTGCAGCTTCTTCAGCATCGCCTCCAGCTGCGACACCTTTTCCTCCAGGTGGCCTGGAGAGTCACTACAGCACACAGAAAGCCAGGGGTCAGCAAACGCAGCAATTTCAAGCAAAAATCCTAAGAAACAGTGCCAGGAACGCTTCCTATTAGATCAACAAACACAGAAGTGGAAAGCTTCAGTCTGATGGGAAAACTCCATGATTGAACTTTTCAATTTGTTTGATTGGCAGTGGAGCCGTTTGTCACCCTGATAGCGTCAGCGCTTAGGACCGTCTGTGCTTGCTTTAATGAAACCTGTAACATTAGATCCATTTATACAAATTGCCCTGTCTAGGTGTAAAACCCTTCAGACAGAGTGCACTCATCCCACAGTTCACTCCCTGAGTCTGCAGTTATGAATTAAAACTGCTCTCTGAGGAATGCTGGAACGAGGGTCTCCTGATGAAAGAGCGCGGCGCTTTTCTTTAAAAGAGCTTTGATCTCACAGACATGCAGTTCTAATGTGTTTTCCTCTGGTTCTTACAATCTCTTATCAGCTAAAGGTTGGGGGAAGTTAGACAGCCTTATCTTTAAAAAGTTTCAACCTTAATGTAATTTCTGCTGATTTGAAGAGAAAATGAGTTCCAGATTTATTTATTTTTTTTGGGCATTTTGAAAGAAAATTAATCTTTGGTTCTCACAGCACTAATGCTTACCAGCATTAACATTTGTCATCCTGTTTTTTTATTTTTGTTTTTTTTGGGGGGGCAAAAGTATTTCAAGAAGTACAAAATCATTGAGTTATTTTATTTTAAATGTGCCGGACAGAAAAGGTCAGCCTGTTATCCTTTTATCTCCCAACTATGCCTGAGTTTTGTTTTTTTTTTTTGTTTGTTTCCCTACTTCTGTGCCTGGAAGAACACTAAAACTTAAAGGGTACAGCTTTGTGCCAAAAACAAAGGACCTGAGTGTTCATTAGCTCTTAAAGTTTTAATTTAACTCCCAATTTCCTTTTAGCCACAAGGGGGCTCGAGTCTGGGTCTTCCTGTGCTGGTCGCCAGACCTGGTAAAATACAGGGTTGTGTCAGGAAGGGCATAAAAATCTCGGCCAAAACCAAAGCGTGGGAATCAGTGACAGCTGAATCGCTGCGGTGACCCCACAACAACATCTTTGAGCCTTTTAGATAGATTTTAGGAGTTTTTGTTTGCTAAAACAAGAACAGTGATAGATTAGTGATGGCTAGCATCTTAAAACACAAATATTTTAAAAAGGTTTAACGAAAATAAAAGCAAAAATTCCTAAATAAAATTAAATGTGTCCTTTCTTGAAGTAGGTTGCAGCTGAAAAGTTCTCAGAACAAAGTGAAGCAGAAGACCGATGAAAGAGTGGTGGAACCCACCTCTCCTTTGAATCTCTCTGCTTGCCGTCGGTCTGATCACCTCCTGCTTGAGATGAGTCTCCGGCTTTGCGGTCTGTCACGGGAACAACATTTTCATCAGCTTAATTCAACATTAAAAAAAAATAAATGTCTTTTCAGTATTTCCTTTCCCAACTGAGCTTCAGTCTTCCTAAACTATATCAACAAAATCATGAATTTTCCTCTCTTTTAATGATTGTGGAGCTTTAAAGTTTCAAAGGTCAAAAATCTTTTCTGCAATGAATGAGCGTATTTGGACGTTTAGATGTCAAACTCCAGATCTTTGTAGCTTGGTAAAAGCCTTTCTTCATTAATCTGCCCCCCCCTCATCCAGAACAGTCAAAGGTGAGGGCTCAGACGTTTACTTTTGTCAGTAAATGTGCATTTATTTGCAACAGGAGAAAAAAAGGCAAACTTTTTTTGTTTCTAGTCACTAACTATTGCAGTTTAAAAGTTAATGAGTGTTTGCTCCTCACCCTCTCGCGACAAAGCCTCCAGGATGCTGCGGCAGGCGGTTGCCAGGTCAGCTATAGACTGCCACTCTTCATCAGTGGAGTCTGTGGTCTCAGACAGCACTGGGGGAAAAAAGAGGTGGGGATTTATCACTCCTACTTATGCAACATCCCGTCTCCTAATGCATCTGCAGCGATACGACAGATTTGCACGACTGCAGATGCTGCTGGCAGCTGTGTCCTGCAGGGACAAAGAACTTCCACCAGAGGGAGCTGTGGTGCAGGGCAAAGCGACAGAGTCAACAGATGTTGCCATGCTGACTTTCTAAAACTGCATTATAGGATTTCAAAACTGACAAGACAAAAGCAGAACAAAACTCAGAGGAAGACGGAAGAGGAATGAAAATTATTCTAAATTTCATTTCGAAGCTCAAATTTGAGCTGACTTTACAGCTTTTTGCAAATCTTTTCTGCAGATTAAACCAAAAACATTCACACAGAAATTGTAGGAATTTGATGAAAGGAAAAATGTGATAAAACCTGAGTCTCGCAGGGTCAGTGGAAACAGAGCAGATGGTTCAAGAGGGCTCCTTGATTTGGAGCTTTTTGAAATTGCACCCCCAACTCCCCATCTGTCCTTCTTTTATTTCAGTCAGGCAGGGGGTGGCAGCAGAGCAGGGGTGATATTAGATTAGTGGAATAGTGGGCAGCACGCATGAAAGAGGGGAAACAAAGAGAGTGTGGAGTGGACAAGAGGGAGGATAATGAAGAGAGGGGCTTAAACCCTAAAAGAACCCCCATAAAAAGAAATGTGTGCTTCAGATTATGCAGAAGTGATGCTATTGTGTTATCTGGTGGGATGGATTGTAAAGTAACACGCTCTTTTACTTCTCATCGTCTTATAAAACCAGCATGTTCATCTGTTTTTGGTCAATTTGATCACAAATGTCAGAAATTCCTCCGCAGCGAGGAGGACTCACTCTTGGTGATGGAGTTATGAAGGCTGAGGGCTCGCGAGTTTCTCTCAGCTCGGTCCACACACAACAGCCGGGACGTGGAGAGGGAAGGGTCACTTGCCGAAGCTTTGTCATCACCAAACTCAGTTCCCATGACCTGAAAAGGAAGCAGAGGATGAGATGACGGGGACAATCGTGACGATAACAAGCCGTTTGAAGGTTGCTTCGCCTGTTTGTCACCTGCTCCTCCTCCAGGGGAACTTTAGGTTTGACAGCCAGGATCAGATCAGGCGTGTCGTCTCTCAGCTCCCTGACGTTCTCATAGATGTGCTGTTCCTTCAGTGCAACATTGTCATATACATGTCTGTCCAACAGGGAGAAGAAAGGAGGATAACAGATTCATTATTACCATTTGTAAGTAATTTTATTTTTAGCTTGAAGTTTTGACCAAACTTCGCTCTTGATCCCCTAATAATTCTTAACCGTCCTTCATTTGATAACATTTTTCAAAAGGACATGTTCAGGATTTTTTTGGGAGTTTCCTACAATGTTATCAGAAGGAGGAGCTCATCAGCTCTCCTTGTGCATGCGTGACTTTTATTCGGCTTCCTCCCACAGTCCAAAAACAGGCTGTGTTGGTTGGTTACTCTAGAATGGTCCCCCGGTGTGACTGTGAGCGTGTCTTGGGTGTGTGATTGTGTGGTCCTGCAACAGGCTGGTGACCTGTCCAGGGTTAACCCAGCCTTCGCCCAGCAGCAGCTGGGTTAGGCTCTTGCAGCCCCGTGACCCCAAACGGGATACAGCGGTTAATTCTATTTAAGTTTGTAGTACAACAGTCATTATATTTAAAAAATATTGTATTTCTTGTAAAACTGCTGCATATTAAAAAGGAAACAGCTCGTGCAAAAAAAACAATAATTCACGAGTCTTTTGAATAAATGTAAATGGATTATTCATCGGTTATACAATGAAGCCATAAGAAAAGCTCTTTAACACCCACTACTCTTGATGCTCCGGCAGGCGTCAAGGACACTCACCCGTCACATTCATCTGTGTAGTCCAGCTGTCTCTCCAAAGAGAGGCTGCGGGGGAGCAGTGGGCTGATGCCCTCTTGGCTCTGATTGGCTGGTGGGTCCTGCAGGGAAGTGACCCTCAACAATGGAAGGCCGGGTGGTGTGAGGAGCGGGCCTTGACCTCCCTCACTTTGGCCCTCTTGACATGGCTCCCCTTCTGGCCCTTCCTCCTCTGTCTGTGTGTCTATTGTCTCCTCCTCGGTGACCTCGCTTGTCTTCAGCTCCTCATCTTTCTCCTGCTGCTCGTCCTTCTCCTGGTCCTCCCTGTCGTCCAGCACCCAGGCCTCTCCTGACCGGTCCTCGCCTGGTTTGCACTCGGCGTCCTTGATGGCTTTCTGGTAGAGCTCAGAGAAACTTCTGTGGAACATGAAACAATCGAATCGTTGGATAAAATCTGATGACAGAAAATAAGAAAATAATCTTTTTAAAATGTAGCTTTTAACCAAAGGTGATCAAAATGGTAACAACAGCCTTTTATTTGTGATGCTGCTACTTTAAGTATAGAACATTATGGTAAACAAACAAGTAAAAGCAAAATGTAAAGGGCATGTCAGAGTTTGCTTTAAAAATAAATTTAGTACAGAAAAAAATTCATATTCATTCATACATATTTTTTGTTTTTTGTGTTTGTCTATAACCTTATTTAATTTCTGATGTCTCCAAACTGGATTTGAGTAAAGCCAACCAAGTTGACTAAAAAACAATTTAGACTTTTATTGGTTTAATGCCCACTGTGAAGCACGGCGATGGGAGAGTGATGGTTCAGGGTTGCTCTGAATCCACAGGAACTGGAGAACATGGAGTCATTGAACTCAAAGTAAAGAGATTTTTCTAGAAGTGAATGTGCAGCCATTCTGATTGAATATAGACAGTCTAACGCTTTTTGAATCAGTGTCTGAAAAGGAAAAGGCATCATTTTTGCATCATCTTATTTAAAGTAAACACATCAATCCAGTTCAAATTCATTTTAGGTTATTTCCCCAGAAAACTGTTCAGAAAACTGAACAGAGAAGGATCTAATTAAACAGAGCTTTCTACAACAAAGTGGGAGACTTTTACGTCATTCTGGCTTCATTTTTTTACTGCAAAGTCATAAAGAAGCTCCCTGCTCCGCTCCATTCTGTTGCAATCAATTCCTAGACAGCTAGATAAATCTTCGTCTTGGTTTTCCTCATCTGAGCTGGCAGCTGACTCACAACTGTACGACTGGATTGCTTCATTTTTGTTGCACTGCAAATGTTAGGTTTGGGGTGTGAGGGGCAGAATGTGTAAACAGAGAGCTCAGTTATGGGTGATGGGAAGGGGGAACGGGGTTGTTCCAAGCCAACGGCTCCGCCCACAACTCACAGGGGAATTTCTAGTAACCTAGTGCTGCTCTGCAGAAACTATGTCCTAGAAAACAACTTTTTTTTCCCTAGAAATGACATAATCATAATTTAATTTGACTGGGAACGCTTTTATAATCGATCACAAGATGATTGGAGTGGGATTGTTAACAGTTCAACTAAGCTCCGCCCCTCATGTGATTGCTTTTTTGGTAGCGAACTGATTGATCTCTCTTGACTAAATTCTGCCTCTCACCTGCGAGGTTTTCCGTTCTCATCCGGGGGGATGACGGTGATGTGAATCTTGTGTGCGGTTCGGAGCAGGCTGGTCCTCTCCTCCAGACTCAGGTGCACCAGCGAGTGTCCGCAGAGCCGCACTACACGGGCCCAGAGCTGCAGGCCTCCACTCTCTGCGTAGCAGAACCTCTGCAGCTCTGTCACGAAGCCTTCTTCGTTCATCAGGAAGCCGGGCTGGCCCACTCCGTCCCGCAGCGGGGTGACCTCCAGGGCCACACATCCCCGTGTCACCATCTGAAGCATCAGATCGGAACTGATGAGTCCAAGAGGAGACGAGTACCGCAGTGTGACATCTCAGTGCGAACACCCACCTCAAGCCTTTGCACCACCTCTTTTAAGTCCTCAGCCTGACTCTCCAGCATACTTATGGACACTGACTCCCCCCGCTCATAGAATATATCCAGGCTTGGCCCCCCTTCCTTGACCTCTGTGACCACCTTCCAGCCAATGACGTCGCGGCAAGAGCAGTTAAACATCACCCTACGGGAGCTCCTCTCAATAAGCACCACATACTCCACCGACACCCCCAGCAGACAGGGCAGCTTCTGCTCTCCGGCCTCCCCTTCCCCTCTGCTGTTGACCATCACCCCCCATACCAGCGCTCCGGCACTGTGCAGCTCCGCTCCTTTGGCACTTTTCAGCTTTTCTTTACGCTTGCTGCCCAGAGAGAGCAGGGGAACTTAGTGGAGGAGTCGATGGGCGTGGTGGTCACATAGTTCTCAGCCAGGTCCTTCAGGTACTCCTGCCGTGTGCGCGTGGCCATGGAGCGAAACTTCTCTGCCTTCTCTGCGGCGTTTTCGGCGTTCACTACTTTTGCAAGGAGGAAGTCTCTGAAGGCATGCGAGCGAGGGAATCGAGCCCCCTTAGGGAACAGAGGTCCAAATAATGGGATGTCTTTGGAGCGCGTCACAGCCACACTGTGAAGGAAAAAGCAATGGCAAAGTCAGAGATCGCTGCAGCAGAAATGATCAGTCCACAATTTGTTTTTCATTTTTAGTGCCTCTCTTCTCCTCTGCTGTGGTTTCTCTATGGGCATCCACCTGCAAAACTGTCTGTAACACCACCTTGACACTGATTTACAACATGAAGATATTACAAACGGGCGGCACGGTGGAACAGCGGTCAGCTCTGATGCTTCAGAGCAAGAAGGCCCCCTTTCAAATCCCATCTGGGACCTTTCTGTGTGGAGTTTGCATGTTCCCATTGTGCATGTGCGGGAACAACCTGTCCAGGGCGTTCCCCGCCTTTGCCCAACAGTAGCCGGGACAGGCAACCTCAAAAGGAATTCAGAGGGTTAAGAAGATGAATGCATGGATCTAATGAGCTCAACTGTAAATAGTAGTGAAGATCAGGGGTGGGCAAACGTTTTCACTCACTGGGCCACAAAGGGTTCTAAAATTTGACAAAGGGGCCAAAAGCAGATGTGTGACTTGTTTACCTCAAAAGACATATGGAATCTGGATAAAAACATGCTTTAATATGGATTTTAAAAAAGCTATATATTTTAAAAGAGAACATTTTGGAGTTTTTATCTCAATACACTGGCTTTTGTTCTCTTTGTGACTCCAATTGCATTGATGGGACTGACGAACATAAAGAAAACCACAAACTTAAAGAAACGATAAGTTCGTGTGGTATTGAAATAACCGGAAAAAGTACTTTTTGACTCAGAAAACGCACATGAGAGTCAGAAAAACAACCAACCTTCCAACACCCCATGAATGCAGAATAACTTTCTGCACCTAAACAAAGGTCAGTTTATTTTTTGTGCGCCATTTATGTGATACCAGAATTACAAGGAAAAGAAAAAGTTAAAAAGCATGATAAATGTTTTGGTTTGGTGAGCCAGAATAAATCGTTTAACAGGCTGCATATGGCCCCCAGGTCGTCTGTTTCTGCCTCTTTTTCCAAAGCTTACATCAGTTCACAATTTCAGTTTTGGTTTAGCAAACTGATTTATGCAGGACCCGAAAGTGACATGCACAAATTAAAAGTACTTCTGAAAGAGAAATCATTTTAATATTTGGACATGAGTGCAGGCAGGAGGAATGGAGCCAGACCTGTAGTAGGTTTCATCAGCACAGGGTTGGTGGACCTGAACAATGATGAAAACGTGCTGGAAATGGGATCGGATGGACTTCGGAGTGAAGGGCAGAGCACCTGGCTCCTGGAACACGATGGTCACGATGTCATTTCCAATATGTCGTTTCCGAAGCAGCTGGGAGACAAAGACAGCAGCAGACATTCATGAAAACTAATTTTTAAGACAAAACTTTATATGAAAAATACATGACACTGAAATCAAATTCCCTTATGCATTTTACTAACACACAAATTCAATTTAAATGGATAAAAGCCAGTTTATGAGGACAAAAAAAAGAATTGTTGCATTTTATCATAGATCCTCACAAAAACCATAACAAATACTGTCAGTTCTTTAGCTTAAAAGAGTAGATGAAAAGAAAGAAAAACAAACTTTCATCTTTCGATTTACATATCATCGCAGTAACAAACAAAATGGCACAGTTTTAACTTCAGCAGCTCACAGTTCAAAAGAACACGTGTGTGTGTGTGTGTGTGTGTGTGTGTGTGTGTGTGTGTGATAACATCACTGCTGCAACACACACTGCTGCCCGTATGAGGTGTGATGAAAAATCGAGAAGAAAACCCAAAGCAGACATTTTTATTTAGATTACAACCACAACTCCTTTGAAACACAGAGGTGGGAGTGTCATGGTTATGGTCTGCTCAGCTTCGTCTCAGCTACTCCTCATTAAGCTCAAAACTGCTAATCCAAAATGTACTTTGATTATCTTAACATTAAAACATCACACTTCAAGACATTCAAATACGTTTATAAGGATATTTTTCTGTCATTCATGTTAAAAATCTGACTCCACAGATATGAGACACGTGACTAAAAATATTAGTTAAAGCAATTATTAATGTAGTACATGATCACAAGATGCAAATTTTTTTTTTGCTTAAATATACAACGACAATTTTACACAATTATGAAAATGATGAGAGATAAAAAAAAAACCACCTCTTAAAATATTGGTTTGAAAATAAAAAAGATGTGTTTTGTGTTATATGAATGTAAACCTTTAATCTTGGTCTGTGTCTTCACAGCATCTCCATAAATGACAGAAAACAGGCTTAAAGATGAATGAATAACTGCAAAGCAACACGGGTGGGCGTAAACACCGGGGGGCAGGATTTTTATGTCATGCTTGTTGTGGAGTAGAAAAGCTTTTGCCAAAGCATGACAGTCAGAACGCAAATGAATGTGCAGAAGCAGCGTCCTTTGGATAATGAAATGATCACTTGTGCGTGTTTCAGGGTTTACTTTACCTGCTGTGTGTTGTTGGCGGTGTAAGGGAGCATAGTAGAGACATGAAACATAATTTCGTAGTCTTGGTAGCGCGTGTAGAGGGAATGTTTTCCTGTGGAGTCCGCTGCATGCACACAGGAAACACAAATGCAGCGAAACAGGTCGACAAATTAATGAAAGTGCAAGAGGATCATCTGCAGTTTTGCTGGCAAATTACAAAAGGAAAGAATCATTTTTTTGATCTTGGTGATAATATCATGCAGCAAAGAGATGGAGCTTATGTGGTGCAACTTTCAGCTCACTCTTGTTATCCAGCTGAGCTCTGTATTTCTCCCAGCCCTTCAGGCGCACTCGCTCTCCAAGCAAATCCAGGAACTCCTCGAATGCTGGTCCAGAGCTCTCGTTGTTGTACATGTCTTCCTCTGAGCTCTGCCCCGCTCGGCAGTACATCACACCTACCTTTCTCTGAAAATTCAGCTGCATAGGAAGACAAAAAACAAGAATAACACACTATTATTAAAAAGCACTATAGACATATGTTTTCATTTATTGGATTCAAACTTCCTCATTTGTATTCCTCAGCTCACGATTTAGAAAGACTGTTTGCGAAATCCTATTTTCACACAAGCTGCTAACACAGAGTGTGAAATCAAATGTGACAGTTTCTACCTGATTTATTTATTATTTTTTTCTCATTTTTAACAGGGGTTGTTACCACAGAAAAGGAGAAGCTAGTGGGTTCCTGAAATTGTTCACCAACTTCCACAGTGCAACTCATAAAAGATGTTTGTCAGAATGGGATGATATGGAAATGTTTGAAAATATATGCAGATAAAAACGCATTTTAGTCTGAAAATAATTCATGGACACACTCACCCCCTGCTCGTCCAACTTGAGCAGTGTGTCCCGTACTTTGGGGGAGTTTGACGCCAGACGAAGACAGTGCAGGTTGAGTTCCGGCAGGATGAACTCCAGCAGCCTTTTAGGAGACAGGCCTCTGGGCGTGGTGTGACGGGCAGCAGAGGGAACAGATTCCTCCATGATGGAACCTCGCAGGGTCTTCATCTGTAAAGAAGATGCATCGTCAAATCTTAAATCTCCAATCATAACAGACAGCACCTGAATGCATCCTGCAAGTGGAGTCTCCACCTCTGTGGTGCGAAAGATGATCCTGTAGTTGTACTGAGCTCCACTGGATCCTTCCTTCTCCTCTCGCCTGAAGCTGATGGCGACTGGACCCAGGCGGTCGTCGATACCAAAGAAGTTCTGGTGCTCTGTGTGAAAGAGAAATAAAACAGAATCATTTTAAAATAAAATTCATTTGAGGAAAAGTCAGATGAACAAACCCATGCTGTTTCTAATTCATTTCTATAAAATCAACAATTTCTTTAAATAATGTAAAAGAAAAAACCTCTACATTTATTATTACTGCAATAAAAGTTTAAGCATCTTTCAGCCTTAACATTTCTTAAATCAGCTTAATATAAAAAGAGATGATAATATGTATATAAGAAAAAAATCCAGCTCAGAAAGAAAGTAGGAACTGGTGGAGACATAAAAGTACTGAATGTGATCTTACCACTAGTAAAAATAACTGTTCTTCTTTAAAGAGCTAATAAAAAAGTAATAAAAGATTTGTGGCAGATATGCTATGAATTATTAAACGTTTGAATAAAAAAGAAAGCGTATTCTACTGCCTCATAAATATCAAACACATCTACTTTATTTTTAGCGTGGATATAATTTTTAGATTTTTATAAACTATGGTGAGGTGTTTATTTAGACAAAAAGTTAACAGGCTTGAGCACTAGACTTTTATTCAAACTACTGTAAGCAATAAACTCAATGTTGTTTAATATTAACTTAGAGATATGTATTTTTTATATATATATTTGCTTTTCTCCAGTGTGAAAATTTTGTAAAAATCTGTTAACATTTGGGTCCAATTAAGAACCCAAATTCTAAAGACCCAGTGTGTTTGTAGACTTTAACCACTCTGATGAAACTTGTTTTTTGGTGCTTTTAACCTGTTCTTGCAGTATATTTCTCATGGTGGAGGACATAAGTAATTTAAGGTTTTCACTAACCTTTCATATAGAAATATTTGCGATAGTAATGGGCCCCCAGGTCTGCGTGCTCGATGAAGTAGTTGCTCTTCCCCTGCAGCTGGACGTGACTCTCTCTGGGCTCCTCCAGGACAGAAACCGCATCGTTGGGGGTCCGCAGACTGGACCAGAGCCTCCTCCTTCCAGGGGATCGGCACAACCCCACCTGCTCCTCTCCTCCCGTCTCATTGCGGAAATGTGGGCAGCTGAGGAGGAGCTCGTTATCGTTGCCATCACCTTCATCCAGCAGCAGTGACTGTTCGGGGTCATCTGCGTTCCCTCCGCCGCCTCCCCCGCCTTGTGCTGGCGAGGAAGGGGTGGATTGGGCGAGGGGGCGCAGCTGGGATGCAGCAGAAGCCCCTGAGGTGATATTCTTTTTACGTCCAATGCTGTCCCTGTTGGTGGCCACCTCGTTGAGGTCAAACAGGATGCTCTGAACGTCATAGTGCGCAAAGCTCCTGACCCACGTTCCTCCTCCGAGGTTGTCGTACGGACTGGGCTGGGGAATCTGAGGGGGTGTGGGTTTGGACTTCTTACTGAGACCTTCAGGTTTGGGTGGCTTAGCGGGTTTTTGGGAGTCTCCTGTGGAAGTGGAGAGACCACGAAAGAACCCATCAGGCTCTGGAGGGTTGCCCCCCAGTCCTAAAAGCAAGAAGGGGTCTTTGAAGCGGAGGGCGTTGGGGCTCAGTGGCCCCTGGTCATCTGCACTGGGCTCCTGGGCTTGGCTCTGTCTCTCCAATGATGACAAGCTGCCATATTCCCTGTGCAGCAGCACACCTGAGTCCCCCTGAGCACCTGCACCCGTCCGCTCGCCAACTGTCCGGACCACCTTTGTCCCCGTCTTCCCGAGGAGTCCAGATCTCCTAAGGTTACATCACTGTTACTCCTCTGCATGATGTGGCCCCGCCCCACCGACCGCAGGTTCAACCCTGCACGGCTAGGAGTGAGGCTGTCAGCTTCAGCTCCATCGCCGTCCCTCCTGGGAGGCCACTCCACCACACCCGCCTCCCGCTTGGGGTCAAAGTTGACGTTTGGAGGCCTGACATTCTGCCGGCGAAACTTGCGGATGAAGAGGTCGTCTGACTGCATAGTGCCTGAGAAAATGAATCCGGTCCAGCAACGTTGCCTTCAGAATCTACTGCTGTCAACTTTTCCCTGTGGCGCCGCTGTGAAACGGGGATACTGAGCACGGATGTGAGAAATCAGCTTAGTCAAATTGAGTCTTCACTCACAGCGCGTAAGAAGGCCGAACTCGCTCTGATCTTTACCTGTCATGGGTGAGAACTGCGACTTAGGCGAGAACGCTGGAAACTGGGTCCGTCCGTCCAGATGTGCATTTGAATCCGGTTGTTTCTTCCAGAGAAGCGAGGAGTTTCGGATCATCCCTGTAGCTCGACTCTCTGCCCTCTGCGGAGGAGAGGTCCTGTCTGTATCAACCTGTTTTCCATATCTGTTAGTCTGCTCTCCTCAGTGCCTGCAGCCTTCATCCAGGAGCCACCTGTGCAGAAAACACAATCCAGACGTCAATGCAGCACACCACCAAAAAAAGTAGATTAGCTTAATGTAAACTACTACTGAATTCCAATATTAAAACTGAAGCCGGTCTGACGTGTTTTATTGTTGAGTAATCCTCTGCACTTCAGTTTCTCAATATTATTCTTTCCTTTACACACTTTCCGTTCCAAAGTTTCCCGAAATAGTTCTGCAGCAAACTTAAAGCTCAGCACATCCACCCTGTTCACAATAGACATATTAACATACAGGGAGGGGGGGGCTTCCTGCTGAACTGACGGAGAGCCAGAACATTGGGGGAAATAAGGATAGACAGTCTCTAACTCGTACACACAAATAGACGAGGGTTGCTGGGTGTTATTGACTAAATTTAGCAGAATTCATGACTCCAGAAGCCATACTTGTTTCAAAAGAAAAGTCATTTTGACAGTTGTTTGTCATTAAAACCTTAAAAACTGCTCACTTCCCTTTTTCTTTTTAAAATTAAATAAACACACGTCAAATTCTAACTTAGCATCAAAATGAGTCATGAACCAAAAGAAGATCAGCCTGTTCTGTCACTTTTTTCACAGCCTTCACCTTTCGTTTCAAACTTTCATCAGCTCCAGACGCAGCTTTCTGTTGCTGTCAGGAAAGCTTCTTCCTGTCTGCCTTTTTTCTTCACGTTTATCTCCTGACGCGTGCGCTCGGCCTACAGAGCAGGTGCAGTGGTGCAGAGCTACCACAGAGAGCATGACACGCATGCACAAAACACACACAGGAAGCAAACTTGTGACGGATTTCTTTACCTCTTTGTGATACTTTTAGTCGTCTGACCCTGTTGGGATTATTTGATCTCTTTTGGAGCAGAATGACACAGGATTTAGATTTCCTGATGTTAAGTATTTGACCCCTGGACACCCTCACTGAGGTGTTGGATGCAAAAACAACACCCACTAGTCCCCTTTTTCAAAATATTCCCCTTTTCTCAAACAGAAAAGTGAACATTATGAGGAATATCCGCAAATGTTCGTCAATAAATGCTGCAAGTGGCAGGTGTATTTTCAAAAAGAGGATGAATAAACGTCTTTAGCCTTCAATAAATTAAAGAAACAAATGAAGAAGGGATATTTAAGCGTGAAGGTAGATGACAAGCAAAGAGAAAAAAAACAAAGATAAGAAAAAAACTGAGAGAAACGGTGGTTAAAAAAGCATTTTTTTCTAACGGATTTCAGTGGTTTATTAAGACTTTCATAAAAAAATAATGAATTTTTTTCTCTGATTGATGAAATAATTAAAAAAAGCTCCACTTGCTTTCATGGTACATAAACTTATAGGCAAATGTTTTTATCATAATCACAGTCTGTCAGATTATGTGTGAAGGCACCAACTGCAATGCAATTATCATCTTTAATTGGTGTCGACTCTTCATGTGTACAGGACGTTACTGGCTGTGTGTGGTTTTCCTTGTTGATGACTAGTTCACACAGAACAGTCTCTGTGAGGCTTCGTGTGCTGAAAACCAGTTCATGCTTTCATTAAGACCACCAAAATAATCACAAGGTCTCAGGAATATCAGTTTCTACAGATGCAAAATCAATAAGCAAAGCCTAATCTGCATGCTTGGTGAGCAGTCCACGTTTTCTGTTGTCACAAAAAAGAACGTTTGAAGATTATTCGAGGTCACCTTCATGTCTTAAAGGTACATTTATCTCTCAGAAGAAGTCCAATAATGCAAAGAGCGGACTGGATGTGGTTGTTTTTCACTCTCTACCCTTGAAAATAAATGCAGCGCTTCGTAAATGCCTCGATTCATAAGACAATTCTTGCTTTCACTGCATCCTGTCTGCTGCAGCTCTCCTTCAGCTCAGCACAGCTTCACAATGACACTGTTTATGTCGCAGAGATGCCAAAAGAGTCCGTGTTTGATGAAAGGCTGAGTCAGACTGCAGTCCTGTTCATCAACAGATGGACCCCCCCCAAAAAAAAGCAAGGCCGAAAACTTAAAAACATCAATTTTTACCAGAAATGTAACAAAAACTGAAAGCAGTGTACATTCATTCTTTTAGTGTTATACTTAAAAAGTGGGTTTGTTTATGTCAGATGCTAAAAGAAGCTTAAAAAGTGGCTTAAATTGAATGCAAAATGACGATCTTGTCTGTAGTTTTAAAATTGCGGTGATTAAAATGTATTTAATGGAACAGTTCAAACAGGCGTTGTTTATTTCTTGTTTTAAAAGCCCATTTGTCAGATATTAGGTGACATTTCTTTGGTTTGACAGTGGAAAAGCGAATAAACGTACCTGAAGCAGAAGCACAAATAAAGAGGAACCCAATGCTCCTCCCTTTCCCATAGCATTTCTGTTTCTTTCTGTTTGTAGCAGACAGACTTGTTGTCTTAGAACGAGAACTGCATGGTGCTTCCCCTTTCAATGCAAACTGATTCCAGAACAATTCATAAGAAGGTTGACATAAGCTTGTCATTCCTTCAGTTTGGTTTTATGTACTTGTCTTGGGTCTGACTTGAACTGGTCAGATCCGTCACTTTCTCGTACAGTGCTTGAGTGGGTGAGTCTAAACTTTCTGGATTGACATAAAGATCAAGACTCCAGATTTAGCAGCAGTTCAAAAACAAAATCCTCTCATCTCCATGCATGTAGCCAACAGTCTGCTGCTGTGGATTCCTGTCAGGTAACCCAAACAAGCTTCTGAACAATCTGCAGACGATTAGTTCCTCTTTTAAGAGGACAGCTGCTGCCGACGTATAGACGATGCAGAAACTTGAAACTCTTCTCAGAGATTGCTGCACAGATGTCACTCAGCAGCACACGTCAGTTGGCCCCTCTCCCCTGCAGTCTCATAGCAACAGTTGCACAAACTCATCCACTTCAAGGGTGTACGGCTGAGGATGCAGATGTTAGAATTCATGGAATCCATAAACCGCAATTCTGCAACCGCATTCCCAGGGCGCTCGACCCTTTAGTGGGCTCTTTAACAGAAACGCTTTACCGGTCAGCACAAATGAGACACACACAAGGGATTTTACAACCACGTTACCACGGATGTATGTTTTCTCACCTCTCTTATGAGGATTTCATTGAAAAAAATGTGTTTAAGAAAAAAAAAGTTACATTCTGGGGTAAGATTTCAGCAGTAACTTGCCCCATGCTGCCCTCTGCAGATAGCAGTTTTTTAAAGTGTGGACTCTGGGGGCAGCAGTTTAAATGTGTCAATGTTAAGCTGCTGTGCTTTCAACAGTTTGGACATTGAAAGTCCCATCACTAAACATCCACAGTAAAGTACACTGAGAATACGTGAAAAACTGAAAAATTATTTGAATTTTTTCTTTTTTTTAAGTTTACCAATTTCTTAAATCATTGCCTCACTTTCAAAATGTATGCACCTTCCTTTGTTTTTATAGGTATACACTTATATCTTGAAGATTTTTCTTTAACTCAAACATTTAAGTGCTGACAATGAGCTTTTGTGTAAAAAAAAAAATGCTGGATTGAAGAGTAGATTTCTATTTTGAAGCCTTTCCATTGTTTAATTTGTGGACCAGCTTATCTCTAAAGGGCAGATCTATCTTTACAAGGTAAAAACTTCAACTGGTGGCAGCCCACTTCCATACAGAGCGCAGGACAAGGTTAACGAGGCTCTGGTGTACAACTGACAAGGCGGAAGTTGGCGGAGACTCGAATCAAGCATGCAGCGTTTTGGGGAAGTCATGGTCACCTTACTTATTCTGTGCCTGCATGTGCAAGTCTGCGTCCTGTAAAACAGGAAGAGATGACTGACATTTAACCCCGACAGGATGGATGTCGTCATCCTTTCTTCCCCACACTTCCACCCCGACCAGAAACCTCCTGCCACACTCTTTTGCCTCCATCAGAATTTACCCAGCTTTCATTTAAGACCCAGTACAATGAAAATTATGTTTTTGGTGTTTTTTATATGCTTTTGTGGCATTTTTCTCTTGATGGAGCATATATGAAAAGAAAACTGCATTTCTGAGTCTTTGTTTATTCAAATTCAAAGCAGATGAAAACATGTTGTTTGAAAAAGAGCTAGTATGTGATGTAGAAACTACATTGGCGGGCCACAAGCTCCCGGTTCCGCTCCTTTCTGATGCATCCACTTGCAGACAAATAGATACGTGTATGTCTTCGTTTTTCTCATCTGAGCTGACATCTGGCTCAAAACTGTTCCAATACTGCTCGCTATTTATGTTACACAGGCAATGTGAGGGATGGGGGGGGCAGTAAGCTAGCAGAAGAGCACTTAAACAGAGAGCTCAGTCATGGCTGATGGGAAGAGGGAGTGGAGTTGCCCTGCCCAAACTGAGAGGTGAATTTCTAATCAACTTTGCCGAAATGGTAAAATCATAAATAAAAGACCACTGGGAAGAATTTTACAGTAGATCACAAGATGATCAGAGTGGGTCTTTAAGGATCTTGTAATCATACTGGGGGTGGAAGTCCTCCTAACATGGGATCAAAAGCTCTTTTGAACAAGTAGATGTCAACATGAATTAGTATAAAACATTGATTGTTTTCCATTGAGACAAATGGGTTCAAATATTAGGCTACTAGTATGTTTTTCTAAGAAGAGTCTGTCACTAGAAACAAGTTGTAGACGCTTTCACTGCAGTGTATTAAACTGCCTGTGATCATAGTTTTAATGAATCAAAATGTTAAACCATTTTTGAGAAATGAAGAAACCCTTTTCCAGGGACGATGATGCATCTTTGAACTAAACAAGAGCACACTCTTCACAATTACAGATGTCTGAGGAAGAGAAGCGCTCTGGACTCATCTGTCTGTTGTATGTGTGTCCAGACTACAAACTGGGTGATAAGAAAAAATTGTCAACAACATATTTGGTATTATTGATAGTAAAAAAAAAAAAAAAAGTTGTTTAAGAAAGGAATGAAACATTTGAAACAGCTTTTTTTCTGATTTAAAAGCTGTGTTGTCTGGAGAGGTCAGCTTCTCTAGAGTCACTCTGTCTTTTTAGTTAAAAGCTGTCCTGCTGATTTAAACCACAAGGTCTAATAGTGATTGATTCTGGGAAATATAAAGCCAGGCTCACGTTCACTATCGACCGGCTGCTACATTTGAGACCAGTTTGCATTCCTGCAACAGATCCTGAATCTGTGAAACTGGACTGCGGCAAATGCAAAGCTTTTAGAAGAGTAAAAGAGTATTAATGTGGCTGGATCAGAGTTCAGTCTAATGCCCTGACACTTTCGCCCTGCGTGCTCAGTCTTCCACGCTTAAACGCCACCACGCTGCAGAAAGAGTACTGGGCCGCGTCCAGAGCCTTTTAAGTGCTGCACTCTGTTTTTATGTAGTGATTTAACTCTCTTTCTTTTATTCAAATATTTTGCAGACATCACTCTGTGCTATTGATCCCCACAGACATGCATTTGCCTCCACTTAGTTCCCAACTGTTAAATAATAATTGTAACAATGATAAAAACCAAAAAGACAAGCAGGAAAAGTGCATCTTAATTTATGCATGTGCTTTTTATACAACATTAAGGTATTAAAAGCAACTTTGAACTAAGTTTTTCACTAGAAATCAAAACTTTTGATGTCTTTCCAAACCAAACTTTAAAATCCTGACTGATCTGGAAAATGTAGAAAACCTACAAGTAATCATGGCTGGTATCACCTCTAAAATCCTTCATAGACTTGATTTATTTCACATGTCTATGACTTGATTTTGTTTAGAACTTAATTCATGGTTTGAAACAATTCCCCTCCATTAAATGTTCAATTTTTTTTTTATTCATAGCCAATTTTGGAGGTTTTATTAGAGGTTTTCACATAATTGGGAACACAAATGGGAGAAAATAATGGAAAGAAAAACGTATGAGGAAGACTACAGTTGTCAATGTGAACTTCATCTATATCCTGTATGACAAAAAGAAAAAAAAGTTTTTATGATAAACTCTTATTTTTAAAGGTAAAAAGCATTTTTCTCTTTGCCTAAAAAAGAAAAAAAAACAAGATATTGCTTTCAATCAGAATTGATTTGTGGATTTCATGAATCAATATTGCTTCTTGTAAGTGAAGATTGATTCGAATAGATTGATTTTTTTTTCTAAACCCAGGCCTCAAAATGACCAAACCAAAACAGCAGAAGGGAATGAAGTATAACTGCTGCTGGAGCTCTCTGATAACAAATGCAAAGCATTCGGAACAAAATCTGTCCGAGAGTTATAAAGAAAAACCTGCAAAGTGAACGAGTTTTGTGACATCTGAAGATAATTTTGATTTCAGTTAAACGATGCATGGAAATCTGTTCAAGAATTCAAGGATTTTAGGTCAATAAAATATCACAAAGCTATTCCCTCATCTGTTAAAATACAAATAAATCATTTTGTTTGGACTGACACTAATGAAACCTTAATGTGTATTGTAGCAAACATCGGTACTAACGATAAAGAGTAATTACAGAGCTTTTTCCTTCATCTCTTTTTTGTTTTCTCATCATTGAATTTCTTTATTTCTGAAATGATCCTGAAATATCTGTATGATTTTTGTTGTCTTGTCTACAATTAAACAAAAAAAATCAAATCAAACCAAATTATTGATCTTGCTTTATTTGTCATGTTTTGTCAAATTCAAATTTGTCATCAACAGTTTCCTGTATTAAACTGATTCATAATTTGACTCTGTTGGTACTGTGTAGTAAAAGTTCTGTTTTTACTCAAAGATGCTGTTTCTGTCTGAATCAGTCACATCCTATATGGTTGTGATGGTTAAATGTGGACGTCCAGACTTCCTGTGGATGCCACAGAATAAATTGAAAATAAATCTTCTGCCTACTTCATTATTAATGTGGCTGGGCATGAGGGGAGAGAGTTACCGTCGTATTAATTATTCACCGGTTGGCTGGAGTTGATTTGTTAGGATTTATTTGTACTTTTGTGCACATGACCTCACTGAGGGCTTGCACTTCCTGTTTTACAGTAAAGCCGTGCGTCAAAGGTCATCTACTGGGCGACCTCAGAGGCATCTTGTCCAGTTTCAGTTCGTTTCGGGGCTTCTGAGGAAACATAGACGAAAAAAAGAGGTTGCTAAAAAAAAAGAAGACTCAAGAATTACACGGTGAGTCTGAGCAGCACTGCGCAGAATAGGGCAAGGATTTTATATTTCCCCCCACTCAATCCGTTTCTTTCATCTGACGCGTGAAGCCAGACCTCTCTCAGATACGATACTATAATAGTTGATGAAATCAAAATGAACAAAAACTCTTGCAACCTTGTTTTCAGGCAGTCACAACTTTCAGAGCTTCTGTCCCTCAAAACCTCAAAATGTAACGACCTAGCGTTGTCGTGCGACACATAATTTGCCATGACATCAGCAATGTGTGCTGGAGGAACGTTGCCACTTCCTGTGTGTTTGAAAAAAAGCACCTTGAGGCAGACCATGAGTGCTAAGGAAAAGGCAGAAAAGTTCAGAGCATGAACTTGCGTAGAGGTATTTTTGGGAGCATGTGTGACTTTGTGTGAGACCTCTGACACTGAAACATTTTCCAAGCCTCAGAGATGTGGTACACTGTCCACACGGTGACAGGAAGACAGCTGCCCCTCACTAACCACCATGCGTGTGTTTGTGTTTGAGAGACAGAGGGAGGAATCAATCTGTTTCTATTATGTGAAGCTCTACAGCTAACCGTCACCCCCTCTGTCATATGCAAGCGCTCATTCAGGGAGAAGATGGATTCTTTTTGCTCAATATTTTCTTGATCTGTCAAGTTAAGCTTGAGATGAAGAGCTGCTGATTTCCTCTTCCTTTCTAAAATGCCCCTGTGATTGCAGCAAAGCTACAACTACTCAGGTCCTCCCAGTGCTCAATTTTAACACCAGGGTGCAGAAGCAAAAGCTACTTTTAAACTCATTCCGATTGTGTCAATTATCAGTTAAAGCTTTATCGAGGAAAGGTCACTTCTTTTTGGTTTCTATTAGATTATTTATGTTTGTTTCCTGTGAACATTACACACTCAGCAGATGTTGAATGCATCACTTATTCTTCTAAAAGAAATGTATAAGCAATGTGCATTTTCGCCAACATACATTTCCATTGGTTTCTGTGTTTTTTTTTTCATGCATTTACATGCAAATAACATCTTTTTTTTTTAATTCTGATTAAAATTTTCTAAACTGAAATAAGAAAAGTGATAAAATGACATTTCTTAGGTGCAAACATACAAAAGAAGCTAATTTGATGATAAAACAATATATTCTAAAGAGAACTAACTTTCTATCAAAGCAAAATTAACATACATTGTGGTAAATAATCACATGACAGTGTTTGTTTCAGTGTAGGGAAGTTACAACAGCCCTCTGTTATTTGAATTTGTGGAACAAATGCGATTGGAGACTGCATGGATTTGAATAATTTCAAATAAGTACCTTATAAAGTTGTTATAAAACACAAGTTTAAATTTAAGTTGTAAAGTTAAATGACAAGAGCTTAGTTTGTCTAATCAAATGAAAAATTAAGGATTTTTTTTATTTATCACAATAAGTTTGTACTTTTTGGTTTTCTAAAGAAAGATAAAGTGCAGAAACATTTGCAGGGATAAGCGTGATCAACAGAGGGTCATCCGTTTTTGCTTTCATGTTAATGACAATATTAATCACTTATTATTATATATGAGATCACATTCAACAAAAGACAAGGATCTTTGCAAAGGACCAAATGTTCTCGAGATATGACCCTGACCAGCCTCAATAAAGCCAGGGACATAAAAATAAATCTTTTTTAAAAACATGAAACAAAGTAATTTATCTTTCATAGGACATGCAAGCAGCTTCTCCCCTGTCTGGTGGTCCTGTGTCATTAGACCCCAGCTCAGCCCCTTCTGACCTACATAAAGCGCGGCTAGGGCACCAATATGAGAGTAACTGTGGCACAGACAGCTGCTGATTAACGGCAGCTTTCCTCCAATGCTTTGTGCATAGATTATGCTGACTTCAATGACAGATGTTGTATTTTAATGGATTTAAAAGCAACAACAACAATGCGACGCGTTTGTGAGTTCTGCACACACAAAAAAAGGCCCCTTTCTGGAGTCTGCCACCGAACGCCTGGAGCCAACATGATCATTACTGCTGCTTAGTTGTCTTCACTCTGGTAAATATTGACAATAATGCGCAGCTGGAAGGCACATAATGCTGCCATGCTATTAAAAATGACCGAGAATATGGGGAAGTGAGGCAGAACTTACTTTCAAAGCAAACACGAGACACCAAGGCAGCCGTGTTTCCTTCCATGCCACTGAGATCACATCGCTGCTGTCAGTTTCCTGTGCGTTGTTGCTGCTTTGGCCCCGCAAGGGTCTACACGACTGTGCAGCAGCCAAAGGTGTGTGCGCTGAAACTGCTCCCTGCTCTCACTTCTTTATTAAAAGAACCCTTTACATGCAAATGAAAGAGCTGAAGATGCAACTTCCTCCTCCTGGTTGTTGCAGAACAAAGCGGCTCTTGGGTCTGACACAAACACAACAATAATCCCTCATGTTTCATGCATTATTTGCACAATAGAATGCTTCATTCAAGTATTTTTAAACTCTAATCAGCTTGGAATCTTATTGCCTTTTTGATCCCTGCTGACCAAGGGATGTGAGCTTGAATGGCCGCTCCGCTTTCAGTGGCCCTGAATCCCCTCAAGTGCTCTTCTCTAGTAACAGCGGGCAGGACAATGATAAGGATCTACTGCACCGCTTAATGGTTTCATGTATGTATGAAATCCCTGAGTTGGCATTGTGATTAGGGACAATGAAACCTTCGTTTTGGACGGGACTCTTCGAGGTTTGCTGCTGGTGGTTCACCCATGCTTTCATAAAAGCGTCTCATGAAAACAGAAGCTTCTAAATTTAGTTTTTCAGGAGTATTACGTCAGGCTTTTGTTGCTGCACAGGCCAGGCTCAGTTTCACTGTTTTCTTGCGAAGATGAATCAAAAAAGTCCGTAATTGAAATCCGTTTCTCACCGGCTTTTAAAAAAACACTGATTCCTGTGTGCAAGCTTTGAGTATTCTTAAGAGGAAAAATCCAATTACCATGCTAATGCTTGGTAAATGTTGTAAGCTTACAGAGATGGCGTCCAAAATGATGAAACAAGCTGAAAATGTGCTACTACTTAATCTCTGCTGTCCTGCTTCAGAGGACAATCAGAAGTTGCTTTAAATGCCATTGCATTTGGGTCCTCTGTTAAGGTCACAGACCGAGGTGGGGATGGTTGAACATCGGGAGCTAAAAGCATCCACCCGAGGGGCTGACACCGCCAGCATCCTGTCATTCGATGAGGGGGAGGCTCCACGCGTCAGCCTGCCCTCCTCCCTCAGCCTTTAGCTCAGAGCCTGCAGAACAGAATCTTGCCAAGAGGCTTCGAAAGAGAGTGATGATACGGCTGACTCAGACTTGATGGAAATCTGCCTGGTTACCGTACGGCTTTTTAAATCATACATGGACGCTCTTGATACGGTTCATTGCAGAGTGAGAGCAGCTCCCATCAGCCATGAACGCTGGCCTTTTATTGAAAGCTCATTTAACCCTTTTTCTATCCTATATAAATTTTTCTGTATGCTATAAACAGTGCATTAGCAACAGAATAGTGAATTATAAACTTTTACAGTAGATGGGGGTGAGCCATAAAGTTTTCCTGTCATGTCTTTATTGTTTCGGGCTTTCAAATTTCTATCTGTCTATCTATCTACCCACTGCATCCCTTTCAGGGTCAGCGGAGCCACTGATGGGTGTAGGACACACCCCGAACAGGTTGCCAATCTGTTGCAGGGCCACACACTCACGCCTGCATGTTTTTGGACTGTGGGAAACCAGAAAAAACTCCCACACGCGTGAAGAGAACACGAAAACTCCAGAAGGAAAGGTCTCAGCAGGATTTGAACCTTGCAGTAAGGGAAGAATGTTTACCACTCCACCACTGTGCAGACTGATTTCATGAGACAAAGTAGCGTGAAGTTACTTTGGAGAGCTGGAAATAAACTGTTGGAGATGATAGTTGCATCACAAATGCTACATTCACACTGGGAATGTCTCATGCATCAAAGAACGTGTAAAACGCGCATTCTTGAACACCCGTTTGGCCCATGATGTTCACACTGGACAAGCAGGGAGGGGCTTCTTCTTCTGCTTCTTTTTTTACAGTTTGCTAGCACATGTCCACCAGCAGAAGGATGGCTCAATTGGCTGCGTGCAGGATAAATCAGGGTTTGTTTCCCAGCGGATGCAATGAACTGAATCCAGTGTGGATCCTTAGACAAGACCCTTCACACTTCTGTTTACCGATGAAGCCACAAGGGGATTCGGGTCTGGAGCTCCCTGTGCTGGTCCCCAGCCTGGATCAAATACAGGGTTGTGTCAGGAAGGGCATCCAACGTAAAACTCTGCCAAAACAAGAGTATGGACCAGTGAAAGCTGACTTGTTGAGGCGACCCCTGATGGGAAATGCCAAAAGGTGAACAATATGTCCACCACTACAGTTGGAAGAGGCTTGGTGTGAAATCTTGGGAATCTTGCTATAGGTTTTTTCTTTCAGTTCCAATACATGAAAGACTTGTTGTTATATAAGTCCATAATTTCTTAATAATTTCTTCTCCATGATCACTTTTCAAACAGTTGGCACTTCCATGAATTAAAAGGGATGCTACCCATACGCCACTACCAAATCTGAGTCCTTGATTGGTCAAAGTTCAACTGGTTTAACTTTCAACGGGCGTTCAATGGCCGCATGTTTTATTCGTAGAGCCTGAAACAGAAACCTGCGTAGCAATGCGTAAATGCACAGAGTTTTGAACGCAGATTCACGAAATGCAGATGTACGCATGTTTACATAGACTTTTCACTGTTGGCGAGGGTGGTGTGAACATAGCTTTAGAAGGTCTGGGCCTTTGACTCCTGTTAGCTAAAGGAAAAAAAAAGTTTGGCTCTTAAGTCTCATAATGGTCCAAATGTTTTCCAACCGTAAGTTGGAAATAGTTTCAAAAGAATCCAGAGCAAAGTGCAAAAGAAATGTATTCAAAATGCTGCAGCTCTGACCCACAAAACTCTTTCTTCACCTCCTCACAAACACAAAAGGCCCATGCTGCGAAGTAATAGCAGCCCACTATGAAGTTGTTTAAGGTGATTTGAATTAAGAAAATAATAAAATCCCATTTGTCCTAATAGCTAAACTATTACCAGTGAAGTAAATTAGCAGAAAACATGTCTGCCAGGCCCCGGGAAGATGGCAATTAGAGAGCAGTTCTGCAAGATCCCCGCAAACCTAAAGACAGTAAATTAAACGCGAAACATCAAACAAGTTTTTTCTGTTCCGTCACTATAATTCTGAAGACTGGATAATGCTAACACAGCAGCAGCTGGGCTGGATGATCAGAGCAAGCATACTTATCATTCGCCACGATGACTGAGTGTTGGAGGAGTGGACCCGTAACTGTCCAGTCCAAGTTGACCCCATCAAAAAAAAAAAAAAAACACCCCACCCTCCCATCTGAGAAAACAAACAGCTCCTTCCTTCACTCTATCCTTGCAAATTTAGAAATGAAACGGCCCGTCCTCTGAGTGCACTGGCTTATGTAAGCTGCTGCTAACCACCCTCAGTTCTCCATCCCTGCCTTTCTGCCCCTGAAGCTCCAGTCTCATAAATACCTCATCTTAAATCATGGAGTGCAGAAGGTGGTGAGGAGGGGTACAGAGCCTGACTCCTGCATCCCTCATCTTCTCTGCCACCTTGAAAACAACACCCCAGTTCATGTTCTCCATTGTGTGCGCATCACTCAATCCTCTTTCATCCCTCATAAATCCCAGCACACTGATGGCTTTTTTTCCTGGTTCGTAGTTTTTCCGACATGTATCCGGACTTAAACGCTGATCCTTTTTTTTGTCCTTTCTTTCTGCTCCTCTTTCATTTTCTAAGTGTGCCTCCATCCTCTCCCCTCCTCCTCCTCTCCTCCCTCCACCTTGCCCTCATGAGTCCTGCAGCCCACAGTGCCTTCTCAACAATGTCATTGCACAGTTTTTTTTTTTTTTTGAGACAATCAGGCCTCATCGGAGCGCGGACAATGGAGGGAGCCGGGGAAGATGGTCGTGTGGGGAGGGGGCTGCTGGTGTCGGCAGAGGAGAGGAGGAGGGCAGGCCCAGGATGAAATGCGACAAAGATTGGGAAGCTGCTCCCAAAGCTCTGACGCCGGGAATAAATGGCAGGCACGGTGAGCTTCATCTTGCTGAACTGAAGACGCGCTTGTGGGGTGACATAAGCACAATGGGCAGCGAGGCAAAGGGAGGACAAGCTGCATGATGTGATGATGCCAACCCTATTATTTCCCATCATCTCCGGCTCTCATACATTGTCCCTGTCTGCCCGTCAGAGCGTATGGATGCCTGTACAGAGGTATGTGGCAAACATCTGAATTCATTACCATGAGAAAGAGGATCCACCGAGGCTGGAATGTGGATCCTCCAAGCAGAAAGAAAAGGCTTACCTCCACGTTTCAGTTGAGCGCGACCCTGCCTTGTTTCATCCTGTTTCTCTCTGCCGACTCCCTCCCCTTCTCTCCCCATGACAGCATTTTTCTGCTATCTATCTCCACGCCGAGGCTCCTTCTCCTCCTGCAGTTCCTCCCAGCTGGTGTCCTCTTCCTCTCTCCAGAAATAAAATTAAATTAAAAAAAAAACAAAAATAAAAAAAAGCCTCCAACACTTCCTGATCTCCTCTGGCGCTCTTATTCTGCTGTTGAAGTCAAGAGGCAGGTTGATTTGTGCCGTCCTCCTCCTTCTTTCTCTCTCGCGCTGATTCTATTCCATTCACATCACAGTAAAGCCAACCCCTCTTTCTCCTCCTCCTCCTCCTCCTCCCTCTCTCTCTCTCTCTCACAGCTTCACCCCCGCCCCCTTGTCTCTTTTTCAGAAAGGAGGCTGAAGCAGCAGAGATCTCTCTTTCACACTTTAGATACTTTACCAGAGAAAATTTCACCATTTTTTTTATAGTCGAATGGTTGCTTTAACTTCCCATCACTACAACTCAAACAGAAACCAACACAAACGGCTTCCTTCAACCCCTCCTTTTAGATTAGAAATGTCTGTTTCTGCCCAAGAAAGATAAAGGTACAAACACTTGAGGGCAAAGACGACACCGTCTTGACAGTGGGGTCATACGTCAACCTCCCTGTCTGTCCATCAAGCATCAGGTCTTTGCAGTCTGAGGTCAGCCACATAGAACGACAACAAACTAAAGGTGTAAGGATTCATTTTAACACTTCGATTCTTGTCATAATTTACAATTCCTAGTCTGATCTGATTCACTGACCTAAAAATGGATCCAGAACATCTTTAGCCAAAAACCAGTGTGACTCAGAGACAAATAAACCCACCTCACCTCAATGCAAATGGTATTTTCCATTATCAATATAATGAATTTAGTTTGTTTTGAATTTCATAATGGTATTGGTAGATGAGAGATACCTGAGAGTCCTTGAGTGATGCTCAGGACGGGAGCTGCTGCAGCCCCTCTGGAGGGCCTGGAGCCTTCCTCCTAATTACGGCGTGGAGCCTCGACCCGGCCGTACCATATGGCTTTGTGCGTTGAAAGGTCAGCAGTTCTGGTGAGGGTTGGGGGGCAAAGAGGAGGAAAGGCCTCCTCGTTGGTCGTGTGCGTGTTTTTCAGAGATAAGAAACAGAAAAACAGAAGCTGATTGCACTTGAACCTGTCAAAGACAAGCAAACCTCTTTATTTTGGTTACTATTCATGATTTATCTGTATGAAGGGACTGCTTCCTGTATATTTCTTAATCATTAGATGAATAAACATTTTACAGTTCAGGATCTCACATAGACTGACCCAGTAACAACACAATAACTATATTTAATCTGGTCTAACCTTTCAGATTACCAATCTATATTTCACATTATTATAATCCCTGTTATATAAATGTGTGATCTTTGGAAACGACCCATGAAAGTTTGAATTAACCAAACTTTTGTTTCCTTAAGGGAAACTGTTTAGCAAAGTCAGTGCTACAGCGCCACCATGTGGTTATCTGTGATGTCATCATCAGAGACAAATTTTGAAGGTCTTGCCTCAGGTACTGCCAGTCCAAGGAAATCCAGTAGTTGGGTTATTTATGGGATTTAAAGGATTCTCGATGAATCTGCGCTGGTCACACACACATAAATTAACCCATCAAGAAATATTTGACTGAATGTTTTGTAATTGTTACACTTAAAAATCCATCCATTTTCTAAACCCGCTGTATCCCTTTCAGGATCACAGAGCTGCTGGAGCCAACCCAGCAACTGTTAGGCGACCAATTGTTCCCAGTCTCCAGTATTCCTGGTTATTCCTAGAATCTTCAGAATTGGATTGGAGGATTTCTACAGCCCCTCTATTGAGGAACCGACTCCCTGCTTGAGTTTGGGAGGCAGAAACCATCTCCATTCTCAACTCTTCAAGTTTCTCTTGTGATGGTTGACATGAGTGACCCTGAGTCTTACCTTCAGTATTGTCCTCTTTTAAAGCAGATGTTCCAGTGGTTTGGGGGTCTCCTGTCTTCTTATCCTCTGTGATTCCAAACAGTGGAACAGTTCTTATATTTAAAGACTGCTCTTCGTTGTTATCTAATTGCTCATTTCTGGAAAACCCTGATTGAATCTGTTGGTGACATAAAGATCTCCATTTTCAGAAAAAAAACATTGATTCTGTCAGAGGCCAAAGGACAGGATATGAGATTGCTGGGACATTGCTTTTTGTCCTGAAATGGACTGGTGAGACTGGTAAAGACAGTAAATGAATGTGGTGTGTAGCTAGGCTGATTTTAGGTCAAATGCAAGGCAGTTTGTTGATTCAAATCTTTACCTACATTGCTGTCAGACAGGAAGTGGTCTTGCTTCTTGCTTCGGCAGTGCCACGCCTCCTTCCTCAGCTCTGGTTCACATTTTCAGCATTGCAGAATGTTGTTCATGAACTACAACAGCTCCTCTTGTGTGAGCTACCCCACTGCATTCTGCTGTGAACAGGAATGTTTCAGGCCAGACCTTCATCTGTTCCACTGTGAAACACCCAACATAAGAGAAAAACTCTGCAATACTGCCCCCTGCTGGACAACAGAGGAACTATATTAACATTTTTTTTTGGATCAACCACACAACAAAACAATTATTTATTTAAAATAAATGTGGGCAATAATAATATTCAGAAATATATCTATAAGTGACTCAATTATTAGTCCAATAAAATCTGGCTTACGCTCAAGGACCACTTAGAATTATTTTTTTTAGTGGCTAAATAAGTTGTGGTTAAACTTCCTTTATAAAACTGAAACAAACAGCAGCAGTAGCAGTCACTTCATTGGCTAAACTGCTGGCTGTTCTGTCACAAAATAAACTGCTTCCCTTTTTTTACGCCAACTTAAAATAACTCAATTTAAAAACAAATAGCCCAGTTCCAAACATTTCTTCTAAATCTTTAGATAGAAATTATCTTGTAACACATTATTTTATCAACTTTTTCATTTAATGGATTTCTATTTTCTTGATTGACAGTTTTAAAAATTTTTATTTTATTCTAGTTCCTGGTTGTGTCATGGCCATTTGAAAGAAGATCTGAACTGTTCTGCTTCAGCCTCCGAAACGTAAAATCCCCACTTCCAGGTGTTTGGGAAAGAAGCAGATCTTTTTTTTTTTTTTTAATCTTTTTTTGGTTTTACTTTTATTCAAACAGAAGATTGTGCAGACTGATGAAAAAAATTGTACATTTACATGTATTCCTGTATACCTTCTCTCAATCTACTACATTCTATCCTTTAGGAGTCACAAAACATCTTCATCAATGGCCTGGATTTGCTGCACTGGTTGAAGACAGAACACTGCAGTCTGGATTCAAAGTTTAGATTCACAAAGCAGAAAGAAAAAGTAACGAGGTGACCATAAAGAAGTTGGACACAAGTTTCAAATATAAGTAAGACTTGCTTTAAGGTTTAAAGTAATACAGTATATTTGCCACCAGTAGCATTGATTGGTTTGGTTCATTTGATTGTGTTTCATTTCAGAATGAAGACAGTTCCTCATAAGTGTACTAGAGGCAGATTTTGGATTAAGAAGTTAAAGAAAACATATTTGTTTTTAGCAGAAATAAAGTGTTAAAGAATCAGTTAAAGGCAGTGATCAAGAACTAAAAAGATGATGTGGGTGAGTTTTTTCAGCTATTAAATTAGGTTTGCTGAAACTCAAGACCCAACATAGCTTTTTTTCCACTTGTTCACACCTGATCTAAGACAGTAACTTAATCTTTTACTAATTCTACTATATTATAGATACAGAACGTTTTTATGTTTAAATACATTTGCAAGTGAAACTCTGCTGTATTTCAGATGTTTTTAGACACAATTTTGCCTCTATGAAACCTTACCTGTTACGACATTGTACAGTTGTGCATTACGGTCATTTGTGTGCAAATTACACAAATATTGATCCGATCTTTGAACTTCACTAACGTAGTGAAAAATGAAATGCAAATGGCTACCATAAGGTCACGATCAGTTTAAAAACAGTTTGATAAAATATTGTTGTAAAGTAGAAAATGATGACTTAAATAAAAGAATTTATTTAAATTGTCTTTTCTTCGATAATACTATTTATTCATTTAGGTATTTGAAGAAAATATTTCACTTCATAGAATTTCTACTGGATCATAGTGATTAGGAAGGTCTCTCATTCCATTATGAATCCATCTTTTTGTGTTGCAGTCGCATGCTTCCATGCAACATCAGGAGAAAAAGGTAATCAGTCAGTCATTGGTTTCTGTTGTTTTTTTATGTAAACATAAAACACAAAGAAGATATCATTTCATTTTTTTTCTGCTGATTTGCAGGATGTTAAATAACAAAGTTTAAAAAAACCCAAAACACTGTACATTCACACTGTACAACACTGTATTTACATTAGTCTAACAGTTCAGCATGGCTTCTGACTTCAGTATTTACAATCACATGTTCACAGAGGAAATTATTGATGGGACTAGTTTCAATTTTAAAAAAAAACTAGATACGATAAAGGTGAATTTTTGATGTGGTTGGCGAACAACGTCTCAAACTTTAATGTGTTGTCACAATATTTCAACGCCTCTAACAGGTCATCCATTCTGCATGTATACACTGTGTAAAGTCATTACTTTGGGTAACATGAAGTTGGCGTAAAACTAGATGTTAGCACTTCAGTTTTTGTATCCAACACATGTAGCAGAAAGTCAGTTGAGACCAATTCTGACACAAGAACACAAAACGACTCACTTAAGATTTTATAAAGTTGCTCAAGGATTAGTTTCCTAATAGATTGGTGAAAACGTGTTTTGTTCTGTATAAAATTTAATATAAATTATTAAAAAAACGTATGTTAAATATGCCTCTGAAAGCTTAGCATGACAAGTGGAAAATAAGGATGCAGAAAAATTGTGTTAGCAACAGCTACCACAATGAATAAATAACTTAAATCTGAAACTAAATGAAACTTCTCAAATGTTTAAAGAACAGAACATCAAACAGAGTATTACTTTTACTGCTCTGTTTTGGTTTTAAATTTTCCAAATGGTGTAGAGTGTGTATTACAACAATAAATATTTCACATTGTGTAATCAGAGTTTTCTCAATGAGGGCTCCAACTTAACCAAGTGTCAAGTTTTTAATTGAAAATGAACCCTGGGATCCTGGAGGAAGAAAATACGTTTATCTTCAGCTGGATAAAAACACAGGTTTCCTGATTGCCGCATTCTTTTAGAAGAGTGTTCAGAAAACTGACCAACAATGTTCTACCACTTCCCCCGTTTGCTCCAGTCCTTTGGAGTAAAGTGCAGGCATTTGGGATCAATGCGCAGGTGCCTCTTTTGCATCGCTTTCTCATGTCCATCCACTATTTCCTCCGAAAGAGTCAGGATGTACTGACCCTGCAAGAAAAGGTTCATTCCAAACTCTTATTGACATTTCAGGAGTAAAAAGATGAGTTTTGAGATGGGTTTTTTTCATTATTATTGAATATGGTAAAGATAAGATTCTGGAGACATTAAAGAAGTTATACCTTGTAATAGTTGATTAAGTTGAGGTACTGAAGTGTTGAGATAACATCTTCTTTCTTCACACTTGTTATTTCACTGATCTCACTGTTAAATTAAAAAAAAAAAAACGTTTAAATGTAAGATTTCTGTTTGAACTATTCTTTTTTGAAACTTTCAAATTAAAGGCATCCTACTTAATAGTAATCTGAGGCCTTTCTCCATTATCAGGTTTCAGGTCCATGAGAATTTCAAGAATTGTTTGAGACCAGTAGGAACGATATGACAAAAGGCCGAGATCAGACAGAGGTTTCTCTGGAGTTCCCGTCTTCCCCTCCACCTTGGACAATTCATAACCTAATGACAGCAAGAAACGTTGGTACCAAATATTAATAAAAAGTAAAGAAAAATGTTTGAATCTCTGACAACTTTAAGATCTTTGCTTACTGAACTCGATGAGCAGTTTACCATAGCCTCTCCTTTGGTAGGGAGGTAAGGTGAGGATACAAGCAACATTATAATCTTCAGTTGATTCCTTTTCCTGAAAAGGGGACATTAAAATGACACTTATTTTGTAAAATCCTAGAGTAATAATCATTTTAAAAAGTTGTAGTTTTAGGAGATAACAACTTAGAAACATTCTTGGAACAAACTGTAACCTTTGAGAAGTATCCCACTATATGGAAGCCTTTGGAGTCGTACTCGGTCATCACATAAAAGAGGAAAGGATCGGTGTCATAGTACAACGTCTTGTGGTCTAAGAAACACTTTGCAAGTAAGCACAGGTTCTGAGAATAATTCTGAAAGGTAAAAGGACACCTGTACATTAAAAACAAACAACAACAAAAAAACAAAGGAATAAACCCATAAATGGTTCCATTACTTACTTTGTTTTTTCTGCCATCGATCTCAAAGAAGGAAATGGTTCCTTTGCGGTAGATTTCATTGCCTGGAGGATGTCTCAGATTGCATTTAGTCTAAAAACAACAAGGAAAACAAAGACACAATGTGAGGAGAGTACAACAAGCCAAAAAGACTCAATGGTCCCTTATTTACACCATCAAACCAAGAGAGGGCTCGTGTGAAATGCTCAACATTTACTCAATTAGTTAAAAGTTACTGTTAAAAGAACAGCAGTTTGTCAAACAAACATGTGAAGTTTAAATGTTACTGAAACTTGTTGCATTGTTGTAATATGAATGCTATGAATGTGACGCGCAAAAAAACGAATCTTACTAGATGCCTCTGGAGACACTTGAGGCTTTTCAGGTACTTGAGGCAGAATTCACAGAGGTAGAGAATGGGCAGAGTGGTCAGCTCCTGCGGATACGGTGAGAAGTACCACGGCTTGAGCCTGTGCCGGCCTAACTCGATGCACTCGATGTTTTTCATGCGGGTAACGATGTCGTCATGACTGCGATCAGACACCAGGCTGCCGGTCATGCGGGGTGCTGTTGGTATTCCGTCAGAACTGTCCTGGGAGTCCTAAAGGAAGACTGTGGCTTTTAATCCCAGCTGATAGTTTAAAAAAAAAACAATTTAACCGAATCAGAATCATCAACTAGAACTAAAATTGGATCAAAGTTAACCAGAACCAACTATTTATTTGACCCACATAAACATCTGAATTTGGACATCAATAGCAGGTAAGTTAACAGACCTCTGGTGGGGGCAGAAAGACGCCGGCACTTTGAGGCTTGTTATACTGCAACACCTTTATCATCTAGAAAAGACATGATGGCAAAATGTTTTTAATTCTAGTAACAAACGTTTTATTTAAACATCTTAAAAAAATCAAGTGGAAAAAAACGGCTGCTACATACCTCATCAGACCCCCCACAGTTAGCTTTCCTCTTTCTTCCGGGTTGAGGGGGTATTAGACGGCGAGCGGTGCCGTTCTATAGCCAAAAAGAGACAAACAGCTGCTTATTCCTAAAACTGAAAAACTTTAAATGAAACTCATAAGATTTCAAGACTAGAGCTCCACCGTTGTGACTGAAGAAAGCGGTTCAAGCTCTTCTCGCGCCTTGAAGGTGGGGGGCTCTCTTACGACAGGGAAAACAGCTGCCTGGGAGGTTTCGGTTGAGCTGGGCAGGGCGGGCACAGGGGTGGCCGGTGGTACCGGAGTCACAAGGGGAACCACCTCTTTCCTCTTCTGCAGCAAACATATATTATTACAAAATGTTTTAAAATGTAGGAAATTAGGTAAACATTTTTCCAGAACTTTGACCCCTTAAAATTCCTGCCCAGCCAAAGAAAAATGATATATTTTTTTAATTTACACTCTTGCCTTTACTACCAATAAAGAGTTGTTTTCTTCTCCTCTGTGCAGTTAGATTGACTCTATACAATAGGTATGGAAAGTATTCAGAACCCTTGCATTTTTCACACTGTTATATCGCAGCCATTTGCTAAAATGTTACAGTACAGCCGAGCGCCCCAAATATAAACCACCTATGAAAGTTTGGACATACTTGTCTATTCACAGCAAAGAGTATGAAGTGTTTTTCTTTTTAAATAAATCTGCAAAAATGTGAACAATTTTTTTTCTTGATTTGTCAATATGGGGTGCTGCATGTACATTAATGAGGAAAAGAGTGAACTTACATGATTTTAGCAAATGGCTGCAATATAACAGAGGGAAAAATTTGAGGGGGTCTGAATACTTTCCATACCCACTGTATAGTGAATTCAAACATCTAAAGTAATGTAAATTCAGAACACAAACAACAAGCTTATTTGACATGTGAGCAAAACACCAATGAAAATATTACAACCAATTTGTTATTAAACCCCTGTCGCTTAACCTTTTGATGATGAACCAGGCCTTTTTCCTCTGATTCTAACCTGAACTGATGAGGGATACAGCCAAGCTAGCATGTTAACAGTTCTGATTAGGTCTCAGAATGGGTAAATTCTACTTGTACCGGCGTGGGGAGGGTTTTGCCTCTGGAAGGAGCTGTGGCAGATTGAAGGTTGAGATCTAGAGTCTTCCTCTGAATTGAACACAAAGGAAGATAAGGGCATTAACTGACAAGTGTATCAAATGACATGCAGGATTTAGTCGCAGCTTTATATTCTCACGAACAGACTTTGACTTCATGATTGGAAAAGAATTAACAGCAAATCAATAAGTGTCTTGATTGTTTTATAAATGCCACATGTGTGTCAGAGATTCATTAAAACACTCAGGCTATGCAGTTAAGCAACAAACTTCTTTAAACAATTGTAAAAAATGAGAATTTATTTTCTTTTTGAAAATAATTATGTCTGGTGTTATATTACCTGTTTCTTCTGCAAAGCTGTGTCATTGTTTGTATCTTTCTTCTCACTCACCTCACAGGAGAAAAGCAGACATGTGTTAAGGGCTGACAATGGCTGACAGTGGACAGCGGGCTGTCATTACATCATACAAAAGATTCACATATGACATATAAACATATAAATACTGAGACATAGAGTTGAAGCACCAATAGCATGGGCTTTTTGTCTCAGTCGTGAAAGAGAAAGTAGGCCCTGTTAGCTTTAAGGGTTGAACCTAAGACATTTAAAGAGCAAGAAAGATTGACAAAGGGAAATTTTATAGATAATACAATTTTACATTAAGGAGATCATCATTCATTTCAATGGAAAAAAATACAAAGGGCAGTGTGTGGAAAAACCTTTAAAAACCTTTAAAAGCCTTTAAATGTCAACACTTTCATTCACTTTTTTTTTCCACGGGTTAACAGTTTTTCTTGGAGTAGCAGTTTACTAAATAGTGCAGTTTCTTTTGCAAACACAGGTTAAAAGCAGTGTGTAAAAAATCCTCTTGAATATTATTTGTTGCATCACTGTAGTTTGCAAATTATCTTTTATGAATTTAAAGAAAAAAATCTGATTCTGTTTCAGGCAGCAGTTTTTCATATCTAATAAAAAAAAGATGCTATAAATCTGAAAGTATATTTAATGCTGACTCAAATTATAAATTGATTCTAATCATGATCCTGGCTTAAATGATAGAAGTTCATCTTTGGAAAAAAAGATGACTGCCCATGTGTTCTCCAACTTTTCAAAATGTTGTTATGAAAGGCTAAACACCTGCTGGGGACCAGTTGATCAAGCAAACACAAATGATTCTGCTTGTTTCTAGAAACACTCAAGTTTTTCCACACACTGCTTTAGCAGTTAAGAACTTTCTTCAGGCAATAAAAATGTAAATAATATTAAATTATGTTCAATGTAAAAGCACAGCATTTTCATTTTTAAATAATGAAATATTGAAGTAATAAACATAAATATTGCAGAGTGCTGTGCTGTTGCATTTCGCCCCGTCAGCCCCAACATCTGTTTGCTACTCCTTGTGCTCCCAGACAGACACATTTGACCAAACTGAGTCAGTTTTACAGCTGCTTTGGTTCTTGGAAATAAAACCAGTCTGAAACATGGAATGGAACATTAATCCTCACTGTTATACAATCAGCTCACAGCAGCATTTTTGAGGAAAAATAAAGTTCGTTGAGCTAATTCAGAGATATTTTTTGCTGAAATAATTGTTACATCCAACATTTTCTGCCACAACTGGCAGAGCTTTAAGCTTTGTAGAGAGTCCACAGCTCAAACAGAATGTGTGTGTGTGTGTGTGTGTGTGTGTGTGTGTGTGGGGGGGGGGGGGTTAAGATGAGAGTCAATATCAACGATACAGGGCGTTTTTATCCATTTTATTTGGAGAACTATTTTATTGATTAAACAGCATAATTTTCTTCCGAATTTAGTTATATTTGTATCAAAGGCATCTTGAATGAAGTACCAAAAATGTTCTGTAAAATGTGCTATATACTTTGACATCTATTTTGTTTTTCTGTTCTGCAGCTAAAGTGAGCTCTACAAACAAGTTCTCCATCTGCTTAAGTTTATAGCTGGTTTCCTTTGTAAGAAAGAAAGTTTATTGGAAAAAAATAATGGAGCAAATACGGTCACTGCATGCTGTTCAAAAAGGATTTTGCCTTCAAAACATCTGACCTAAACAAGTTGCAGATGAATAAGATAAACCTAGTCAAGCGTGTTTTCTGACAGAATGAGCAGGAGCCTGCAGAAACTGATTTACCCCTGACTCCCCCATTAGCAAACATGCTATTGTTGTGATTTTTGTCTGTGTGCATCTAAATAGTGAGCAAACACACTTTTCCCAAGAAAACCAGAATTTTAAAGCAAATGGACGCTTTAAAACTTTTCCCAAGAAAACATCTGCTTGCTTGTTTTAACAGTGACTGGAAACACTCATAAAGCAGAAACAGATTATGATTAAGATGCTAGAAAAAACACACCTATGACGATGCAAGCGTGTTTTGCTTTTGTTGTTAGAAAGAAAAAAAAAACGAAACCATGCAAATGAATTTTTTAAAAATATCTCTTAAAATTGTAATTTCAAAGATTTCAAATCCATTATGACCAAAAATGTGTACAGTGGATGTAAACTGCCTTTCACGACAAACTGTTTCCCAATTGTCTTATTGAGGAATTGATGCAAACGTAGTTTACAAATGCTTGGTTATGAATTTTCATGGGAAAACTTACTACTTCTCTTTCTGGTGAGCTAGGACGTGAGCCTGATAGTCCATTCTTTGTGGGTGTTTTTGCTTCCTTTTTGGGAAACTGGAGTTTCTTCATGTCCAGTCTGTCTGCTGTGACCCATTCATCCAAGCGCTTGTTGACTGCAGAGAAAAGAATTTTAAATTACCAACAAAAACACAAATTGTTACTGATGGGTCTCTGTGCTAAATTGGTCATTCCGTCATGTGACAATAACCATTGTGAATTTGTTAGTTAATATGACACAAGTGAAACAAGAACAGTGTTATTTCTAGTCAAGTTTATTTTTGATTATACTGAAACAGTGACAAATGAATAAAAAACTATTGCTAAATCAAAGCTTACAACAGCTCATGATTTTCACTGCTGGCGGTGATGATTAAACTCAAAAAAAAAAAAAAAAAACAAGAAAAAGCTTAAATTTGCTTTACTCACAGTCAATGTAGTGAACATAGAACAGCTTTCTTCCAGAGACTTCTTTCAAACTCAGGATCTCAGCCAGAGCTGAAGGGCAAAAAATAAATAGAATTTGTATGATTACAAAGTAAACACACTGCTGTTAGTTTGTTTGCCTAAAACAGTAGAATTGTTTATGATTTAAAAAAAAAAAAAAAAAAAAAAGGAAACCTCTGCCACTCTTAAAAGTATTATGCCGTCAAGTTAATAGTAGGGGTGCAACGATTGACGTTCCTCACGATTAGGTTCAAACTTCAATTCTTAGGCCACGGTTTGGTTCGGTTTAAGATTTTTAATGTGCGTTTTACAAAACAACAACAAACAATTCAGACTATTTTTTGTTATTTGCTAATAAGCAAATAATGAAGAAAAAAAAAAATAAATAAACCTTTCTTAAATTTAGCACAACACTTGTTTGACCGTTTCAACATAAACATATTGGTATGTATGGAGTAGGGATGCAACGATTTCCTTTAATAGTACAGTTTTCGATTCAAAGTTGTGGCACCTCTAGTAAATAGCAGAAATTAGATTTATTTATTTTTTTTATCCAAAGATGTGTCATGATGTTAAGCGGCAGAATTTCTTTTTATTATTAAAGAACACCAAAGACCTTCAATATGTGCAACCTAAGCATGAACAAATGCCACATAAAACTACAATCACACTATTAGATTGATCTTAATATAAGTGGAAACCTAACCTCCACGGTTGCAAACACTGCAAGAGTAGTGTTAGTGCCAGTGTAAAAATTATTTGGTTTATTTTCATCGCGCCTATGATCCGTAAAAAGGTAAAAATTCAGAAATTTAAAAAACTAGATGCATCTTTGCTATTCTAGTAAAAAAAAAAAAAAAGTAGATGTAACTGTTTAAAATGTAGCTGTCATCTCTTTGGAAAGTTTAAAAAAAAGGCAATTCAGACTTCATTTTAAAATACTGTTTACAAACATTGCGATTTAATGACTTACAGCTAAACACAAATAAATAGTTGACAAAGCTCGCTAGAATTATCACTTAGACTTAAACGACCAGTTATTATTAGGTCAGTGAACTTATCTAATCTGAGTTTGTTTTTTTAAGGTTTTTCTGAAGGCCTTTCTAGTTGTTTGTTGGTTAGCATTAGCTTAGCTCTTATAGCACAAACGCTAAGTACTTACGCCACTCGTCCTCGTGTTCTTGGTTTTTACGAAGAACGGGGAGGCGACAGCCTTCCACAATCTCGACCTGTTGATAAAAGGTTTATTTTATAATCCAATAGTAGCGGTTATCTTTAAAACCATTAATATACGTTTCTCGAACCTACCGAAGAAGAGTTGTCCGCCATTTTCGTCGTTGGTGTGAGCTGCAGCAGTGTGTTGTGGGAAAATGCCGGTCACATCAAAGACGTAAAACGCAGTGAGACTGAGCATGCGTCGCTCAGCGGAAGTTGTGAAGCCAACCCGGAAACATCGATACCATAGTCCTTTTTATTGACGAATGAAAACCACTGAACATGTTTTCTGTGACACTAAGTTTTGAAAACCACATTTTTCCAAGATTCAGTTGCTTTTCTTTTAAAAGTTGCTTATAAACATTATGTTTTGTTAGTTGCTTTTCCACAATTTAGATTTTTTTTTTCAATTTCCTGCCTCCTCTAATTTTCCAAAATATCATTTTTTTTAGATTGTCTTTAAAAAGATACTTTCAGGTTTTATGTACCATACTATTTTTTTTTAGATCAAGATGTCACCAGGATCTATGATAACCTTTTATTGGGTGGGCAACGATTAATTTTAACAACGATTTGATTGACTTAAGATTTTGGTTTATTTTGTAGGATCATATTCATTGACTTAAAATCAATCCAGGACCTCTTTAGCCAAAAATCATCAATATTCTTCTTCTGGGCCTATGCCCTGGGGAGACTTGGGCCCCTGGGGGGGGCGGGGGCAGTTGTTTCATCATCGGGGGTCAGTTTGGTAGCTGTCCCCGACCTTCCCTCCTTCCTCATACGACCACTTTTTTTTTTTTTTTGGGGGGGGGGGGGGGGGGGGGGGGGGGGGGGCATGCGGGGTGCCTCGAGGGGCCGGGCCACTTGGCAGTGGTCCGGCCTCCCATGGTCTACGCACAGTTTCGCCCCCCCTCTCTTGGTTTTAAACGCACCTTAGACACATAGGATCCTTGGTGGGGGGTGCTAGGACATCACTGCCAGCAAGCAGGAGATGTCCTCTGAGTGCTCTACCCTCCAATTTTAACTGCACTGTAGACATTTAGGGCTCCTTGGTGAGAGGGCGATTGGACATCCCTGTAAGCAATCAGGAGATGTCCTCAGTGCCCTGCTCGCCAATTTTAACTGCACCCTTTATTACACAACCCTTCAACCACAAGAAACACACCTCAACACACACACAAATACATTACACAAGGAAGGTGGGACTACTGATCTTCTGTCCCCTACCCCATCCCTGGTGGAGGGAACAGGGCCTTCAGCAGCGATGGCCTTGTCTTTTGGGTGTCGGTCTCCTGATCCCTTAGTCCTCTGGCAAGTCCATGAACAGGGGATCATATTCCATCTGAGCCTGGAGGGTGTCTGTGTCCTTGTGGTGCGGGTTCTGGTCCTATGTACGCCAGTGCTACGATGGGACAGTAGGTGGAGGTGTTTACTTCTACTAACTCATGAGACAATTAATTGCCCTGTGTCTACAACAGGCAATAGTTACAACTGAACAAACACTTTAAGGTCAAAAGTACTCTGGCATGGAAACAAAGGTGTGCTGTAAGTAGACCCTAATTATGCAAATCAGGTCTGTCCTGTGCTGGTATAAGAAGGACATTATCCAAGCTAACTTTCATTTTGCACAACAACCCTCATGTGCTTTTAGGTTGTGCAGATTTTTTAATGGAGGAAACACATACCCACAATAGGAGCAAGGGGCATTTCATTCCAGCTATTGTTGAACTTATTTACTTAACAATTTAACAACAAAACTGTTATCATGCCGTTGTTGTGAATAGATGATATTAGTTGTGAATAGATGACATATGGGTATTTTCTGTGGCATATGCATATTTCACCTGTCAGGCGATTTTTGCTCCAACTTCTTTCTGTATTCCAAAAATCACACACATGTCAGGTTGATATGAGAATTAAATTTAAAAGAATGAGATCCCACATCCCTAATATAAACAAACCACTCTATCCATCCCTCCCTCCGTCCATCCATCCATCCATCCATCCATCCATCCATCCAGAGGTTGATTTCTTTCCTTCTGCTCTACTGCTATGAACAGACCTCTTGGTTGAAAGAGGGTACTTTTTTTGCAATGTTTTGATTAAGGAACATCACATTCTACATAAGGTGAGAGAAAAATGTGTTAAAACTAAAGTAAAATATGCCTATAAAGATGTACTTTGACTAAAAAAACATGTTTTTTATATCTGCCACTTTGCTCCAATAAGTGCTACTTGTTAAAACTCTGACAGGTAGATTTGTAGCAGTTTGTAACGAAGTAAATAATCTGAATGAACAAAACCAAAGGTTATAAATCATCTTTATTATAATCCTCAGAACAGCGTTCATTATACAGAACTTGCATTTTCTTAGCTGACAAACAGTAAATTCATATGTAAATGATAAAAAAAGAAAAAAAGAATAAAAATATATTTTAAAAAGGTGTTTCATTTCCATCAATATTTGTCAAAACTCTCTGAAGGGTTAGCTGGTATAATATTACCTTCCATGCATTATAGAGTGCACTTGACAAATTCTAAATAAAATGATGAAAAAATAAAACAAAATACATTCTAAGCTTATCAGCAGCATTCACATACCATCATTTTTATGCTCACAAGTCATATTTGGTACAAGTATTTCACATCTGAGTTGTCAGATTGTATCCATTAAGCTTTTTCAATGTTTTTTTTTCTTTGGTAAAACAGGTTAAGACCTACCCACAATCAGTTAATTTTGCTGCTGCATTTAAAAGTTGAATGTCTTTCATTTCTATTGTTACTTTTTTTTAACCTTATATTACAGTTTATACCAGAGGTTTTCAGCCAAACTAAAGATTTTTGTAAATAGACCAAACATATATATATAATGTGATGCCAGGAAACCTTTACGTCATCACATAAAAGCCAATTATCTTGGATAGATCTAGCATTAAAATGGAAACATGCTCAGAGGCTCTGACTCACCAGCATCCATCTAAAAGGCATCATCCCACTCTGCTTTCTCTAACAAAAACACTTATAATAATAATAAAAAAAAGCAAGTAAATAAAGCTTAGATGGAAGTGTCACAGTTCCCTTTTCATTCATAGAGTTTCAATACCTTTGGATGGTTATTGCACACATAAACAAATGAAGTTAGGACTTCTAAAGTGACCAAAGCAACAGCAGAGGAAGTGTTATATGAGAAACATCCCAATGTTGACTATTGCTGTTATGACAGAAAGATTCCCGCCACTGCGGGCTTCTCTTTGAGTGCTAAACACAGAATCACAATGAGAAATCTGTTTTCTGATCCAGCTGTTTTCCTGAGACAATCAGCTACATCTCTTTTAATGCTCCCCTGATCCTTTTTTTAAAATCCAGACTTTGAAAGTGTTCAGCAAGAAAGCAACACATTTGCTTCTTCTCAACCAGTTATGATACATATATTCAGGTCAGAAGAATCATCATGCCGTTCTCAAAATGTCTTAAATATTTCCTTTCTGCAGAGAGCATGCAACATTTACTTCTGTCCTTTATACTTCCAAGCGCTCTCATTAGATATATAAAAATAAAATCAAATAGAAATAATCAAAATCAATGATTATACACTTCAAAAGTGCACATGTACATCTGATAACAGCATGACATACTCACTATACAATCATTGATTATATACTCACGTTATGTTATGCGTTATAATAAGGATTACTAAGTAGCATAGTTTCAGTAAGAAATATTTCATAGCAAGTCTATTGGAAAATATTTGCATTGCCATGTGACTAGGAGAGGCTCTTCTAAACATTGCAAAAGTGAGTGTGTGTGTTCATGTGTGTGCATGTGTGTGAAAGAGAGGACCAGCATATTGTGGGTATGTAGACATAAGGTGTATGTGCAAACAGTAAAGCAGAAGAAACTCAAATCATTCCAGTTCAGAGGCACAGAAACCACCCGGCCAGCATTTCAGGTATCAAGCATTGCTTTTGGAACAAAACACATCTGTCAGACATCAGCGAGCACAGAGAAAGAGGAGAGAAGAACAGGGGAGACAGCATCTCTCAGAGGAGATGGCAACAGTCATTCGACGAGGGGAATTAAGCATTTTGAAGGAATATAGTGTCAAAACACCAAAACTGATCTTCATTTTTTCATCCACAGTATAAGCTATTGCACTTTGACTAAAACACAGTTTTTCTATGTGATCTTTGTCCTCCTTTCTTCATCAGGCCGGAAAAGTAGTTTTCACATTTCCCTTTTCCCAGGTGCTTCCTTGAGTATGGCAGAAGCAAAGATGTCACTTTAAGGATCAAGTAAGTACCAATAACGAGTCAATCATCACTGAAAGACACCCTGCAGAACATTTTTGCAAGCACTTCATCCAAGTTTGAGTGTTCTGCCACTGTCAGTCTGAAGACAGAAGGTCTGTGAAAATGATCCACGCTGGGAAAACAGAAAAAGTCGTCCACTGGCAGTTGGTTTGTTTGGGTCAAACTCCACAAAGATGAGCTTGTACGTTCAGCGTCTCAACACAGATGTATGAAAAGATGCTGAAGGTTTTAGGCATGGACAGTTTCCCGCAGTTCAGATGTTAACAAGATCAGATCCATCTCGGTTAGCTTCATCGCTGTCGCTCTTCAGGCACTACACAAACCAGTCACCAGGTTTTCATGGGTTCCAATAATCTTGCTTTTATGACAAATTCAAATGTGTTTGTTTGGTAAAACATGCTATTAAATAGTTTCTATGATATTCTGCTTTATCTTGAGAAGAAGCCCTGATTTAATGTTCATTTTGGAAAGGTTTTAGTGAGCTGACATATATCACCACTTGGTGATAAGTCTTAAACGTTAAGTAAACGATAAGTCTTCACTCAAATAACAGACCCTCTCAGTCTGCAGCCTGCACCAATGACAGAGTAATGCTGCAGCTGCACTTCTGATGATTGTATACAGTGGATTTGCGTCCATCTTTTTATGTGTATGTAAAGTGGAGAGAGGGATAAGGATATGTTTTCTCACTTTTGCGGCGACCATAGTAATTATTTGTGGTTCTAGATGCCTTAGCGCTCCGATTTGACTTTATAGCGCAGAACCAGATAGGTGGCCAATCTGAGGATAAGAAAGAAAACACCCAACACCATGAAGTCCACATAAAGCTTTGCATCCTCCACATCCAGCAGCTGGAGGACCTCCTCTGGTTTCTGAAATTTGCACATTACATCCGGACACTCCAACTCGGACCGATTCATTCCGTAGATGGAGAGTATCACCCCTTCAAAGCCATACCTGAGAGGAGTTTGGAGGAAAAAGGTGAATTTATGTTCATTTTAATAGAACAGGCGAAGGAAATTTCATTAAAGTCTGAACACTCCAAAGCATCTGTAATATAAAAAAGGAGACCGAACCTGACATAAGAGACGTAGGAGCTCCACTGGAGGTATTTTGGGATTGTGTCAAAATTAACAAAGAAGCCAGAGAAAAGGAGGACAGGTATGGCTGTGACTGGACCCACAAACGTTGCTACCTGTTGAAAACAAAGATAAATAAATCAATCATTATCCTAAGAATAAAAAATAAATATCGGTCTACAGTGGAGATTATAGTTTTAAAACAATTTCGGTGGTCTGTTACAGCAGCCTTGTCAGAAATAAAACCTAAAAACTGAGTTAATAACTAGATCTGAGTCAGTCTCTGTCCCATCTCTACTTTTTAATTAAATCACATTTATGGATACTTCATTCATAATTCACATTATTGAGAGCTGAAAAATGCCCAAAAAATGTGATAAATTTGAACTGAAATAGAACTTTTTTAAACAGAAGTGAACAAACTGGGCACCAAAATGTACTAATACATTAAAATAATTGAAACAGTTACTTGTATTTGCCCAATTTTTCATGACTTTTTTATTTCATTTCTCCAAATCAATATTTCTAAATGACACCAATGCATCAAAATGCTACTCCAGATGTTGTTTCGGCATCCATCAAAATGAAATAAAACAACATGGACATATGAATGTTCATGATGCTACAAAAAACTTAGGATGTTGCAGGTTTTCCCACCTGCAGGGATGTGGATGCAGCTCCAATCAGCAGCCCCAGGCTCTGGGCTACAAGGGCTGTAGATGTTGACAAGGCCATAAAGAGCAGGTAGCGGCCGGCCTCTGGAGGCTGTTCAGTCATCCAATACACTATGCTACAGTACATGATTGGACAAATCACCTGGGAGAGAGATTGTTTCTGTCATAGTCTTAAATAATGCATGCGTCACCAGAACTGCATGTTAAAACTTCTTACTTTTTACCTGAAATGGTATGTCAGCCATTGTTTTGGCTAGGTAGTAGGCCTTTAAGCTGTACCAGTAGTTGAGATGCTCCCTCACAAACACAGACATTTCCAGAGGGACTGTGGGATGGGAGCACAGTTAAAAGACTTTCCACCTCAGTTGGAAAAAAAACAACTTACCAAATCAATGTTTCCAGTCTTACAGGTTAGCACTGTGGGCATCAGGGCGGCAAACATGAGGAACAGCATGGAGAAGAAGAGGAAGCCTGTGTTGTTGAAAACCTTGCTGGCGTCATTCCCGATTTTGAGATAGAGGAGGCCGATGAGAACTCCAATGGACAGATGGGACATCACCCTGAGGTGGGTCAGCACCTTAAACACAAAGTCCAAACAACTTCAACACCTGTAGTTGGTACTAAATTGTATATAAACTGTAAATGTCCTAATTTTGGAGCTATAACGTGCTTTACCGTGTCCCTGCATATTGTAACAAAGGTTCTTTTGAAGAGGATGCAGAATTGTGTGAATGTACTGGTAGCAAAGCTATGCTTCTCCAGGGTTCCTGTGTCCTGTGGAGAACAGAGAATCAGAAAAAGGTTAAGTCAGTAATGTCTTATGTAGAATGTATTAGATTAGAGGAAACCTTTTGATGGTAAGATGGATTATAGAGATAGATTCAACATTTCCCCAAATTTGTTTGTGTTTTTCTTCTTTTTCTACTTTTTAAATGAGCGGTTTTTGTTCATATACATGTAAAACAACCCCACATAAAACAGGCTGAGCATGGAGACAGTTGGTTGGCAGAAACGCTAATGAATGGGACCTCTTCCTCTGGACAGCCACAGAGCCAGCCAAGTGCAGCATCACAGGCAGGGACCTAGCATCACCACAGCAAGGCGGCGAGGCAGGTTCCCATCTAGAGCTGCAGCAGCTGAACAGTAGCTGACCCAGAGGGAGAGGACCCAGCTGAGGAGGCACTGAAAATAAAAATGAAAATAGAAGTAAAAATAAAAAGTACACATTTGATGAAAGCAATAAAACAATGAGAATAAAAGGTATTAAAATGAATGAATAATAATCCAGTGTGAAAATTATAAAACGTGATAAAATGAATAGATACAAAAATAAATAGAAAACACATAAATAAATGAAATTTAAAAATGAGCTAAAAGCCAATTGTGAATGGTGAAGAAATCACTTACACTGTGACACTGGGAGGGACAGGAGGAGTCACTTTTGTCCTTAGAGTTCTTTTTGCCCTCCTCTGAACACAACCCTCCCTGGACGGCCTCAAACAGCACTGGGTTCAGATCTCCGTACTCTCCTGACGCCACCTCAATGACTGGGAGCAGAGATAAGAGGTTGATGAGAACAGAACCTTTTCAAAGGGGCTCACACACGCATGAACATGAAGCACTTACTGAAATCTGCGGGGTTGTGATATGTGGGGCAGTGAAGACCCAGGTTCTTTAAATATGGGATGAGGTACGGGACTGTGCCCTTGTATATGCACTGACCCTGACTGAGGATGTACAGCTGATGGATGAACAAAAGAGGCGCAGAGTTATCAACACTTTCCAGCACACTGCCTCTCCTGAAACATAGATCAATAGCCGACAAAACAACAAGACTGGATATTGACCTCTGGGCTGCCCAGCTGTATAAAATGAATCGTGCCAACCTGCGGTATCTTGGTCTGAGCAGTAGCTAATGGAAGGTCAGATGCACCCTGCAGTAAAAGCACTCAAATCACCTTATCAAACATCTCAAAGAGCTTGGCGCTGGGCTGATGAATGGTGCAGATGATTGTCCGTCCACCCTGAGCCAGAGACTTCATGAGAGAAACCACTTGAAAGCATGATGCACTGTCCAGACCACTGCAGTGGAAAAACAGGAGAGAAGACGTCACAAAAACTCTAATAAGTTGGAGTTTCAATCTGAAATGAGAAACTCAAAGTGGGTCGTTGGGGGTGTACCTGGTGGGCTCATCGAAGAACATGACCGGTGGATTGTTGACCAGCTCCAAGGCGATGGCGAGCCTTTTACACTGACCCCCAGAGAGGCAGTTGGTGCGTGTTTGAGCACACTCCTGAAGACCAAGAGCTGTCAGGATCTCATCCACCTGGAACGCAAGTAACGTAAAGTGGACACATCGCATTCAATGGTTATTATTGGTGGCATGTGGAATGTGGGCTCTGATCCATCATATCATGGATGTCTGCAGTAAAGTGGTAAAGAAAAAACAGCAAAACAAAACAGCTCATGTTAGATTGCTAGAAGTTTTGAATCAAGCCACAGTAATGCTCCTGCATGCTAACAAATTATTCCAAAATAATCCGTTTTATTTTTAAATATTTCTTTTTGCGTTTTTTCTTTGAATTTCCTTTGTGATTTCCACTTTTTTTGTTTTTCCCATTAATGTGGAAAAAAAAAAAATCTTAGTCTGTTTTGTGATAACTTGTTTTGTGAGTTCAGATCCTTTCACAAAAAACAAAGAACAATTCATTTGATTAAAAAAAAATAATAAGGATAAAGGATCTGGGTATATAGCAAATATGTTTTTGTTGCCTTCTTCTCTTAGGGTTTAGCCTCAGTATTCATTCATGAAAAAAACAACACAGAAACATAATTTGATTTCATGGTGACCCACAAATACACTCTTTCATCAGTAGTCACACTTACAAGTTCTTTCTTGACCTGCATGCTCTCATTCAGCTTCAGGTTGGCAGAAACCTGGAAGACAGAGGCAACTCGGTATTTGTTTATTCCTTTCTGATTTTGATTAAGGATTTATTCAGTGATCCCACCATCATGGCTTCCCTAGCTGTTAGGTGCGGCAGCAGCATGTCATCCTGCATGATGTAGCAAGACATCTTCCTGAAGGTTCGAAGGTCCCTTGGGCGGCCGTTCACCAGGATCGTGCCCTTCATGCCCGTTTCCCTGTTTTCAAGCAGAAAGCCACACATCCATGCCTGATGGTGCACACACAAAATAAACAGCACAACTTTTCATAGCAAATATTTGAACACCCCAATCGTCCCACGCCGATCACCTTTTGATCTATTGTATGATATGATTTTTAGTCTAAATCAAAAAACCTGTGTTGCTTTCTAGAACATAGTTTCTGCAGAGCAGCAGTGGTTCATTAGAAATTCACCTCCGAGTTGTGGGCGGGACTGTTGGTGCGGTGTAAGCCAACTCCCTTCCATCATCCCTCTGTTTACTCTCTCTCATGCTAGCTAACAGCCCCTCAGACTCCAAACCTAACATTATCGGTGCAGCAAAAATAGTGAGCAATATTAGACCTATCCAGTCGTACATTTTTCCGTAGTAATTTGTACATCACACTTACAAACTTTTTCCAACTGCATTTCTTTGTCTGCTCCTGATTCACAACAATTTGAATAAAGAAATACTCAGAAATGCAAATGTAAGCTTAATCTTTTTTATGTATGTTCTCCATCATGGGAAAACTGCTACAAGAAAATGTTAAAACACAATTGTCATTGGAGTGGGTCTTTAAAAAAAACATTTAAAAGATCACTATTAGCTACAAATTTTTAAAAGTTGGAGTAAAAAACATATTTCCTCAGACTTATAAAAACTATTGTCACAATAAAATACTCCTGGATAACTAACAGAGGAATTTTGCTTACCAAAATTCAGAACACAGCAGTACTTGAGCCCACCATTTGAGCTCAAGATCAATTATGAATGTAGTTTTGCATTTAAACTTGAGTTTTTACAAATATTGAAGTCAAGATCTCACCTGTATCCTGCTAAAATATTCATTAAAGTAGACTTTCCAGCTCCAGAGGGCCCCATGATGCCAATTAGCTCCTTGTTGCAGAACTGTCCTGACAGACACTTGAGGAGAGCCTTGTAACCTGACAGTCAAAGGAAAAAAACATCAACTATTTTGAAAAAAACTAAACATTAGAACCATTTTTGCTTAAAAACGTTTTTTGTGAATTAAACACAACAGTCTTGATTTTGCAAAAACTTTTCAAGAATCAACTTGTAACTGTAGAGTGGTGGCAAAGGGATCTGCCAATTCTACACCTAAAAGAGGATCAGTCCAATAGATTGAATGCTGTGGCTTCACAAGATTAAAACAAAACTGTATTCTAAACTATTTGAAGGATAGCAAAAACCTGCATTATTACAGGGTTTGCTGATATTTATTTGTCTAAATTCAAGGGTTTGCGGATTTGGGGCTTAAATTTCAACTAAAAATGGCATAAAAGTATGTTTGATTGAATTTGTTCATGACTGTAATAAAAACATTGCTGAGATGTGCTGTGTGTGTATTTTCTGGAACTTCCTCTTGTTTATCAGTTGCACAAACCCTTAAAAAAGGGAATAAAGTCAAGATTTTCCTTTGACTTGAGTATTGAGTGCAGACACCAAAATCATGTGTTAAGTGTTTAACGATCTCGCCGTTTACATTTAAACTCTAAAGTAACAGAAGCATTAAAGTGTTTCAGTATAAAGTATTGCAGAAAGTCAGGATTTAAAGGAAAATCTTCCTCAGTCATTAAAGATCCTCTACTCAGACAATAAAGCTGCCTGGCGTCAGTGAAGCAGCCTTGCATCGACATGAAGCGCAGGCTGATGATTGGACTCACTACCGCTGGAAACACCAAAGGTCTTATCTCTGTCAGACTTCAAGCTCATCCTTTAGTCTCAGGAGGGGCAGAGAGAATGCAGCTAATGTCAGAGTCCTCTCCAGACATCACAGTAATACACCGACTTAACAGCTTGTTCACAGAGGCCAGGTGTCGTGATGTGGGTCAACCTTAAAGTAATTGAACATGTTGTTGGGAGCTGTAGCAGTAATAAAAAAAAGAAAAAAAAAATCAGATTTCACATGTTTAGTATTTGTGAGCATAAATTGGAGATTGAAATATCAGAAATGAGTTATTCAGCTTTTCTGCCATGTGTCAGTTACATCTCCCCATCAGGAAACAGCATGATGACCTAATCAGCTGGAGTCTATCAAAAAAAGAAAAAAAAAAAAAAAAACAGCTGAGAAACATTTTAATTGGCTGGAAAGTTGATGGAAACTTTGCTGAAACAGAGAGTTTTAGTGATACCATGTATAATGCAACTAAACTTGCTTAATACTTCATAGAAATGTTGATGTTTCTTGTTTTTGATTCTATACATTACATGGACAAATAAATAGGCACTTAATAATAGTTCAAAATGCATGAGGGCCAATCTGAGCTCAATTAATACTTAAACTGGACTAGAACAAAAACTAGAAAATTATGTTGTAGAATTTGAGACAAATAATTGTATTTATATGCAATGTTCTATATGAATTTGTGCCAGTTTAAAGTGAAGACTTTTCTCTGTGCTTCAAGTTCACAACAGAAAGACATTTTAACTAAATAGGAAAATTATTTTACAAACTTGTTTTCTTAGAAAATAAAAGAGTAAAATTATTAAACCAACTTAAACTTTAAATATATCAACAGTATAACATTTAAGGTGCTTTACGGGAACAGTGTGTACAGAAAAGTACAACAAAACATGAAGAAGGACCTAAAGAGCTAAAATAAAACAGATGTAATTTTATAAGCTGAGATATATAAATTTTTGTTCATGTATTATTCTGTAAAAATAAAAATAAAAGCAGACAGTAATAGGAGCATGCACTCAAAATTTCCTTTAATACATTTAACGCAAAAGCTTTTACAAAATGGGAGGTCTGAAGATTAGATCTAAAAGCACAGAGAGAGTTGGCATCAAAAACCCAAATGTGAGCTGGTTTCACAGGTGAGGGGGTCTTAAAACTGAATGTCCCACAGTGCACCAGATTTGGATTTGGAAACTCTGAGGGTTAACCAAGAGGTTAAAGTCATGATTTTCCTTAGACTTTAATACTGAGTGCTAACACCAAGCCCCTGCGACTATAGCTTAGTCTGATTAAGCCATTTTAATTTAAACTCTAAAGTTAATAACAGAAACAATGAAGTGTTTCAGTAAGAGGTTATGCAGACAGTTAAGATTTAAAAGAAGCTATTCCCCACTTCTCCCTCAGTCACTAAATATCCTCTACTCAGACTGCCTGCACCAACATGAATATGAACAGATTGGTTGCACTTTTGTTCAAGAAGTCTCTGTGTTTCAGCCTTGAGATTCAATTCACAATGAGATGAAAAAAACAGAAGGAAACGTTACATTTCAGACAAATTTTAACTTGCTTTCCATACATTTTGTGGAAAGCAGTGAAACTTCATCAAATCTGCAAACAGGCAGAACTGCTGAGCAAAGCGATGTTGGGGCTTGTTTGGAGCTTTTTCCTGTTTCTGCATCTTAAGCTATTCACTGAAGTGGCTCATTGAGTCATCAACACTTTGAACATGACTGCATGCAGGATGAACAGAGTACTGTCTTCCATAAGACAATGAATAACGTATACAAGAAATTTCAATCCATCAGTCTTTTTACTACACCCCATTATGGTGGAGTGGGAGTCTCCAGGGATCTCCAGATCCTCACACAGGAGCACCGACACAGACGCATGCGTGCTTGCTCATACCTAAGCTTTAATTCAAAGTGTCACAGATCAATAGTATGCATGTTTCTGGACAGAAGGAGTAATAGATATTGACTGAAGAAAGCTCACACAGATGGCATGAAGAAAAAGAGGATCCTTCTTTCTATGACAATATAAAGCACCCTAGAGCTAAACACAGAGATCTGAGAGTCTCTTCCTGCTAATCTAAGGGGCTATGACTCAGGAAAGCAAGTCATTTGCTGCTTAAATGTAGACAAATTACTGTTTAAGTGCCAGGAACATTGGCACTCTATTTTTAAATCTTGAAGTCTTCAAACTGTGCAGATAGAAACATAAAGATGGATCATAAAGTGCAACATCTTTAGGATTTCTTCTTATTTGGGATCACCACATGTCGTAAAACTTCCAGAACCAGCTTGGATTTTTATTTAAAATCATAAATGAAGCTGTAAGAGACTGATAAGTGCAGGATTAAAAAAAAAGTTATATCTGCACACATTTATCCTCCCTGCTTAAAAACTGACTTACACCAAATAACCCAGAGGGATGTGAACAATTTCCTGTTCTTCCTCACTCTCACTTATATCTTTGAGCTTCTCAAGCTCAGTTTTTCCAGCTTCTTCCCTGGGGAAGAGAATGCCCTCAACATGAAAGCAGGCCAGAGCAGCTTTGTCCTAGGAGCAATAAATGGCTGGTTTCATCTGATAGGGGCTACAATTACAAATGCAGATGGAGGGCAGCCCAAATGGGACCAAAGCTTTCGAAACCCTTTTACGGCTAAAGTTATGAGTCTAAATTTAGTGCATGTTCATAATGTCCTTCTCTTAGTAGCCGACTGCTCAGCACAGGCATGACTCTTAACTAACATGAGCAACTCACTGAATAAATGTAATGAAAATCCAAATAACATCCAGCCATGCAGAATGCGTCCTTTTTTGATTGTCTCTAGTAGCTCCATAATCAACGGTCGCTTGGCAAAATTAAAAGCAAAGTTGTGCTTTTAAAGCAAAATGTGAAAAATGAACAGCTGATCTGAAGGCATCAGCTTCCTGGCAGTGGAAAGAACACAGGTGTAAAGTTTACTCTCTGTCCCTTTTTTATTTTTTCATTTTTACTAAGGCTTAGAAAAGCAAAAACGCCGCAGAAAAACACAGAGCTGTCCATGGTGCTGAATGAGGCCCCCCCCCCAGCTCCAGCCCACTGTCAGCTCCTGTCGGATTCAGAATTTAGAAAAGCTAACATTTATCCTGCAGTGCTGGAATATAATATAATATAATATATATATATATATACATATATATATATATATAATGTTCAGATGTGTGACAAGGCTAACAGCAGTGAGAAGAAGGGGAAATGCAGTAGCTGCAGAATGCAGGACTGTAAGAAATGACCAGCGCAGAGAGTAATATGGTTAAAAGCTCTCCGGCTACAGTCTGGAGCAGAAAAAATACAAAACCCCCAAATGTCTGCAGCATCTGTCAAATAAGATAAGCTAGCACATATACTTTGAAGAGATGACAAAAAAACAGACTTAAAGCTTCAGGATCACGTTTGAATGAAGGCTGATTGAGACTGATCTCCATTTAAAACAGTAAAGGATCTTTGTGAAAGACAAGATCTGTGAAAACAAGAGCTGATAACATAGCAGCTGCATTGAGGGGAAGCTGGCACTTCAGGTTGACATCAACACAGCTGGGACCACATGTTCATTTCGATGATGACGCTAAGAAAGATGAGCGTCTGCATCAGCGCACAAACTAAAACTGATTTAATGATATTGATCAACTGTTCCTCCCCCTACTCACGATCCTCCTCTTTAGTACACTCAGGCGTTGTACTGCAAAACAGTTTTTGTGATGCACAACACTATAACACTAGCTTAAAGTAACACAACCCACAATGCATCAGGTGGGGACTTCAAAGTCATCAAATAATGCTAATAAATGGTTTCCAATTCTAGCTCATAAAAAAAGAAGAAGGTTTTGCATCCCGTCTACAATCAATGGATCAGTTGTGGAAGGTGGAAGTGACTCACAGCCTCCGCCTATCGTTGCACAACAATGTGCTACCCTGCAGGTGTAAATTATTTACTCTGTCAAAACTCTGCTGAGAACAGCAACTCTGCTCCAACATGGTGGAAGCATCACCGTCACGCCTGGGCCGGGAAAGAACAGACTATCTAAAAGGTTGCAAAGTTATTAACCCCGTAAACATTTGCACTCATGCCAGTGATCTCAATGGGTGGTGTTCGCTCACTCATCCACTATGAGTGTGTGCTGTGAGTGTGCAGTACCTCTCCTCCTCCACCAGGGACCCTCTCGGATGGTGTAGGAGAGCTCGTTAAACTCTAAGTCCACAGCGGAGCGGCGTGGGAGGTGGGAGAAGCGCTGAGCCTCCGTGATGTGGTTCTCCACCTTCTTCAGGTGGGTCAGCAGAGGTGCCTCTTGGGGGGCTCCTCCGGGGAGTTTGGTCTCCTCCATGGGGATACTGACTGAGCCCGGCTCCAGTGTTCTCTCTGCCATACTGAAAAGCTACAAGCAATGGCAGATATTTTTTTTTTGAGTTTCCTAATATGAAATGTTATTATGGAAAACCCAAAGTTTACTGCTGACATTCCAACAAATAAAACAGCTTTCATCAATTAGTTTTAAATATATTGGTTGTGTCCAAATTTCCTCACTACTCATTGTTTTGTTTGGGGATCCAAATCTGCAGTTCTAAAATCTAGTGTAAATTTCCCAGAAGACTCTGCAAAAAACCATAGGCCACAATCCGTTGCAATTGTGTTTTGGTGTTTTTGACATTTTCTTTTTTTTCTCATAATGGAGGACATAATTAAGCTTAAAATTGCAGTTTTGAGTATTTCTCTTTTTAGCTGGTTGTGAATCAGGAGCAGACATTTAAATGCCATTGGAAAAGCTTATAACAGTGAGATATGTGTTACAAACAGTGAACCATGAGCTCCCTGCTCTGCTCCATTCTGATGCATCCATTTGTAGGTGACTAAATACATGTACCTCTTTGTTTGTTGTTTGTTTGCTCTTCCGAGCTGGCATCTTCCTCTAAACTGTATTGCTTGCCAATTTTTTGGTGCCATTAATGTTTGGTTGAGGTTGTGAGGGGCTGTAAGCTAGCAGGAGAGAGTGTAAACAAGGGGATGATGGGAAATGGAGTGGGCTGACTCTGTGCCAACAGTTCACAACAAAGAGGTGAATTTTTAATGAACTACTGCTGCTTTCCAAAAGCTATGTCCTAGAAAATAACACTTTTTAAAAAATTCTGGCCAGAAATGCATAGTTATAATTACATTTCACTGAAAACTATTTTAAAATAGATCAAAAGATGATTGGAGTGGAACTAAAAGTAGAGAGCATTTGTCCAGATTGAGTTTAAATCCAGGGCACCAGATGACCCCGCACTACATAGTTATTTAGGGGTTATAGATGGAGTAATGAGGGAATTCAGACATAACCTTTTTTTGTGTTCACGAATCTGCAATGGAAACATTTTTGGAGAATGGAGAATTTTTTAAAGTCTGGTGTGAGTCATCTTCACGAGGTGCAGGTTGTGATCTGATTACCACTCATTCTACAGAGTGTCTGCATGAAACCAATGAAACTGAGAGTGTGAGGAACGAGGATCTGGTTTCATCCTTCCAGTACACTTACAGTCCAGTACTGCTGATTCATCTAAATTTCCTCCCAGATGAGGCAGCTCGTCTGTAGTATTAATGATAGAGTGCTTGAAGAAAATGAAACTCAACTCTCTTACTGAAATCATTCAAAAATGAAAACCCATGATGTTTCAGGTGAATATCAAAACAAAATGATCTCATAACTATCAGTTTTTTGTAAATTTTCTTTTATCGTAATAAATATTTCAAATACCGAATTACTCAGGTGTCCTGCTTCATGTTTTTTTGTTAGTTCATCAAAGATCTCTGCTTAAATGAGTGTAAGATTTCACATCTTGTGTCCTCAGCATCATTGAATTACTGCTGAGTAATACAAAAAATGTAATCAAAGACATTACAAAAACATAAAAACATTTCAGAGCATTTTCAAAACTCTGGAAACAAAACCCATTCAAAGGAAAAGACAAGTGTATCCAGGCTTTTCATTGGTAGTTTGATCACATTATGACTCATCATGTGGTTCATTACCAACCATGGGTGACAGAGAAAGTGTGTAAATATCACACTGATGAAATCATATCGTCAAAAGGAAGAGACTTGACATTTTCTTCAATTAAAGGTTTACTTTAACAGGGCATAGTGTGTTTGGGAAAAAAAGTTTCCTGAGAGTTTTACTAAAACCAGCAAGTGTATTTGATCACTGAGTAAATGAATGAAGTTCCATTTTTGCAACTGAATAGTGCAAATTGTATTACTTATCATTTTATCTTTTATTATGTTGTGTCTGTGTGTGGGGCATATTATATGTGTGTATTTATGTATATATACACTTGTGTAATGGCCTTCTATCTCAATTTTGTTTTTTAAAAATTAGAAAATGTTTTTTATGTAAATCACTTTGAGTCATTAGTTGATTGCTAGACAAATGAAGTTTGCTTTGCTTTGGTTTGATTTGACTCATAAATTTCACTGTTTACTCATGAAAACTAAAATCCAAAGATTTGGCTATAAGGGCATCAGCAAAGTAATTATCAAAACGTCTAACAAAAAGCATGATTTCATGCCCCGTTCAGACAACAATCCCCTTCATCACTAACTGAAAGGCAACTCTTCGAGTACCTTTGAGTGTCAAATGGCGTTGAACACCAAAATTTAAAAACTGTATCTTTTCTTAGCTGCTTTCATTTTTACCTTCTTTAAATTGTACATAAATCCTGATCAAATCTGAGGCTAAGATCAAATCCAACCATCAGATAGTTTATTGGGTAACAATCTGTCCTGCAGCAAGAAAGCTTTCTCCGTCCCTCCAGCTTCATCGTAATGAAAAAACCCTTAAAGTGAAGAGCAGCAGTGATGAAAAATGAGCATGGCTCTCACTAATTGCATGGGCATTAGAGAATTGCCATTAGCCTTCTTATAATCCATGTTGAACACTTAAAGAATTTCCTTCGAATGAAGGCCTTAGTGTTTATAGTCATACATCTGAGCAACTATAATAAATGTTTCCTCTGAAAGGATGAAAGAGTGTCACTGAATGTGCCTGCAGCTTTGCAGTGGTGTGGAGAACTGACTTATGAGGGCTGCTCCTCATAAAGCACCTGTTAACATCAAAGTGACCACGACGAAAACTCAAATATTTCTTGAGATCCAACGTAAAATAATAACATTTTAAGCAAAGCAGCACTGGACATCAATCATTTGCTTTATGGAAGGATTTATGGATCTTATGTGTCCCACAGTAAAGTGAGAATGTACACATTCACTTACCTATTTGTGTGTGTTTAGGTGAGCAGCTCTAACCTGGTTTTTCCTCTCAGAGCAACAGAGCTTAGTTGATCCCTCCAGACAGAAGAGTCCACATCAGGTCTGACACAAAGTCCCAGTCAGAAAGAAAGAAAAAAAAACCCAGAAAAACAAACCAAGAAAACACAAAATAACAGAGAAGCTCACGGTGTGCCAGAGTCCAGCAAGAAATCCAAAAGGCAAACCAAAGAACCAAAATGTGTTCTCCTTAGAAATCTCTGTCGGGGTGCGGTGCTCATCATCCCGCATCCACAGCAACCCCTGAGATCACAGTCATGTCCGTCCGGCCGCAAACTATCCCGCAGAATCACCGGAGGAGCTCGATGCGTGTCATGTCGATCCGTGTGTCCTAAAATCCGTGCGTCAGGAACATTTCCGATTGACGATCATGTCCGCTCGCAGCGGCGATGATGGCAGCAGCTTCATCCCCTCACGCTTTGCATCATTAGAAGCCAGCAGCGCTGCAGAAGCTTCAGCAGCATCGATGGAGCAGCTGCTGTTCTCCTCGTTCCCCCCTGCTTGTGCGTCCGCGGGGCGCGCGCGGAGAGTCTGGGATGCAGGGCGTTGCTGGCAGGAATCTGCTGGAGGAGAGTCTGTTTTTTTATTTTTTTGTAGCCCAACTTAAAATTAGGAAGAAAATACAACATAAAGTAACATTTTGATTATTTTTAAGACTGCATCTCGAAATCTAGTGAGAATTATTTTAATATTCCACTAGAAAACGTGATGAAAATAGGGAATTTATCTCCAGTGACAACATGGAAGCCTCCCTGTCCTGTGTTAAAATCGGCTGTTAATTGAGCCTAATGTTTAGACTTCAATACATGATTTTGAGGCTGTTATTGATCTGGTACTGAGGTAAACAGTGGAAGGATTTGGTGAAACTGAAAGAAGTCCCCCTGTCCCTTTAAAGGCCGCACCTGCGCAGCTGCCTGGTGCTGATGCTGCAGTGCCCGGGTTATTTTCGGTAAAACAGACGGGGTTACTCGCGTTCAAGCGGGCTCTTCATGCCTTACATCACCCCTGAGAGGAAATCAGAGCCGTTTCAGTCAATGTGCACCTGCTTCTTAATCAGACGGATTCAGAGCTAATACTCAAGTCACTCCAGGAGGATTTTCAGCAAACATATACGCATCTCTTTGAGTGATTATGCAGCTCATCTAAGAGCATGTTCATGCAGTTATCACGTAAATCGGAAGCTCTTGAAGCAGCCTGCGTGTTCCCACCCTGCTCGGTCCTTCTTTTTTAGCGATGAAGATCATTCAGATCAGGAAGTCTCCAGAAAATATTGGAGTGATTTAGATTTGATCAATAACATTGCGGCTCAGTGTGAGCCATGGAGGCTGAGAATGCTGTTTGCACACTTAGCCTGTTGTTTTGAACAAAACAAAATGACCTTTCTTCCCTGCTTGCAAAAAAAAAATATATCCGCTCATTTCATTTGTGACATTTCAGGGGAAAAATGAAAAACAACAGGGGAAAGTCATTAATCATGACGAATCATTGGCAGTTCCTCTATTTTGTAAAGGTCATGGACAGGAGTACCTGTGTTAAAATGGCTTTTTGAGTTAAAAAGTGACTATAGGAGGGGTGATTGCTGAACCAATAAGTGCTGAGATGATGTATCTGCTCTCTGTGGGCTTTATTCTGTTTGAGTGGCACTCGTAAACAATAGGAGCTGATACAGGAAAAGGGTTTTGTGCATACATAATACAGGCTGGCATTATGAGCTGGGTTTTTTATGAGTCCACAATGTCTTCCTAATAAACTGACTGCGGAAATAACCTGTACAACATGACTCCCACCTTCTGGTGCTGCTTGGAGCTCTGAGGAAACCGAGTGAAACCTCAGGAGAGTCCAGCAGACTCAGTGGGAGTGAGAATAATCCCAGGAGTTTCAGCTCAACAGATCTGAACAAGCTTTAATGAGCTGTAATGAGACAGGAGAATTCACCATTCTTTCACTTACTTTTATTATATGAATCATGATCGATCTTTAATGGTCTGTGTTCACCGAATTGTTTCTAAAGTCTCTGTTGCTCATGCCACCCTGCATTTAAGGATCTACAAGCTGCTGAGTCTTTGTAATCTTCTGTATATATATATATATATATATATATATATATATATATATATATATATATATATATATTCAATTGTTACTTGGTTTGTGCTGAATTTTCTGTTGATTTTCTGGTGATGCAAACTGCAGGCTGTTGCAACAGGACATTATGTGACACCGAGGAAATAAATACAACAACACCATCTAGCGGTTGGAACAGTCGCAGAAAAAATTAAAAAGAGTAAACTATTTTTAAAGAAATTGTCAAAACTGCTTCTATAAATGCTAGATTGTTAGAAACATGTGAACCTTTGTGACTTCTTTAAAGTTTTGTTTTTTAGCTAAATCTGCAAACAGAACAGAATAACCATTTGCATGCTAATCATGTGTTTGTTTTATTTTATTATGTGCACATTCATACATACTCTAAAAATACAAGTTTTTTGTGGCAAAATATACATTTTAGTCTATATACCTTTTAGGGAAGCACAGTTGGGAGATTCCAGTTTAGACGAGGAAAACAAAGACGTTCATGGATCCAGTTGTCTACAAGTGGATGCATCAGAATGAAGTGGAGTGGGGAGCATGTTATACAACACAGTTATTTTAATTAAGAAATACTCAGAAATGCAATGCAAGATTGGTTTTCTTTGTGTATGTCTCCCATCATGAAGAAAATGCAACAAGAACAGGTTAAAAATACCAAAAACTATATTTTCATTGGAGTGGGTCTTCAAATCATCACATTGTCATCCTCTCCAAACAATACAAATAAGGTTTCTTCCAAATTAAATTATCCTGTTTAACCTGCTCATTGTTTCTCAGGTTTCTTAAACTGCCTCTTAAAAACAACTGATTATTAGAGAGTTTTTGAATTTTTGCATATAAGATAATATGTTGCAGAATTTCAGTGGTAATCTTTCTGTTTCCTGTTCCTCAAATGCAGCCGCTCGAGACACAAAATCATCTTTACTGAGCCTGGTTCTTGCTTCTCCTCCACAGTGGCTCCATGCAAGCTCACAATGGGGATTTGTGTCAAAACATTGTTTGCAACACAACTGATTCAATTTCTATTTTTTCTATGTGCTCAAACAATCTGGACTGAATAAACGGAATAGCAGTCAATTGAATAGTTGCACTGGAAATCTGTGTGTAGTTCACTTTCTCCAGTTTCTCTGCACAGTATAAAAAAGCAGATTAAAATTAAGAATGGGATTAGTATTTCCTCGTTTATGACAGCCAAGTCAGGCATGCTAACAGGCAGGTCAGTGGGCTTGCTCATCTATAAATACCATTTGTTGATAACAACACTGCACAGACTTGCCATTTGTAACAAGATTAAGGTTTCAGCTCCTTTGAAAACAGATGGAACAAGAGGAGCTGCAGAGAAGCATGCGGGATGTGAACCTCTTTTGGGACAAAATGTATTTCAACCAAAAAGAAAATGAACATTTTTCATGGGTTGCATGAATTTATTTTTTTATTTATTTTGTAAACATTTGTCATTCAAAATAACTGAAGTGAAGTCTAACAAAACCATTGATCTATAGTTAGGATTTTAACAGATATATTTACACTTTTAAAACGGATGTTTTCTCACAACTGTACGGACACTAAAATGGAAAAATTAAATAAAAAGTACTTCAAATTTGAAAGATGTTCTCAAATAAGCACAACAAAAAATCTGCCAATGAGGTAGAGATCATACCAAAAACTCTTTTTTAAAGGAAAAAATTCTAATCACTAAGACATGTTTTCTTAAACTAGGCTTAGTTTCCTATTGAAAAACTTTCTTAGGTTATTTTTCATGCAAAATAGAACATAAGACAATTTTCTTGAAATAAGGGTCTTTGTACGGTCTTACGGTTCAGTTTTTGCGGAGCTGAAAGTCTTAAAATTATTGCCTAAAAGTGTTTTGATTTGTTTTCCTGCTTTGACCACACAGCTGGAAGAAGCAGTCAAAACAGTCTGCGTCTTTTCTTTAGGGGCGTCAACAGGCTTTCCCTTGCAGACACTAGAAATGAAAAACAGAACTTCTCACAGATAGATGGTTAACAGATGTTAAAAATAACACGAAGAACATCCAAGCACCGAGCTCCCATCATAATTCATCATGGAAGTTACTCACCACATGACAGAGAGCAGTCACAAATGCATGGGACACACTGAGCAAAAAAGCGCTTCCAGCCGCTCTCCTTCTTTTTACAGTTGTCAATCCTAGTGCATCCCAGTTTGGGTGGGCCAAAGTAGCTTTTATCGGCACAGGTGGAGTTACACGTCCCGTTCAGCTCCCTCTCGCTGACTTCAATGCTCCCCCTCTGACACATTCCTGAAAGGATGCCAGTGCAGCTAAAGAGCATGCAGAGATTTCAGCTTTTGGTTGTACGGTCATTGTATACTCACGTAGGCAGCTGGGTTTGGGGGTCCAGAGACCATTAGGCTGGCACAAGCTGGTTGGGTTTCCCACAAGTATGAAGCCAGAGCGACAGGTGTACCTGACCACAGAACCCACCCACCAGTCGTTACCATACAGCACTCCGTTATAGTCGACACCAGGCCTTCCACAGTTCACTGATGCACACAGGGAGGAGGAGGAAAATTGAGTATAACTTCTCTGCAAGTGAGTGAGTCCGTCCTGTTGATGAAAGCAGACCTCTGCACAGAGACTTATAGCCAAGCCAACAGCAGCTGGAGTTCCCACAGCGGTCTCTCCTCACTTCCTGGTGACGCGCCTTACAGCCTCCAACACAAAGAGGTGCTGACCCTGACCAGTACGTGTCATCTATGAACTCCGTCTGGGGAGTCCATTCTGTCTCACCTGCAATAGAAGCACTTTTATACATTCCATCAACATCCTGCTGGAACCTTATCTGGGAAATGTTTTCAGAAAAACAAAGAAAACAGCCCCCACAATGACACAATAAGATTACGCTAGAGGGAGGGGATCTTACCACTAACTTCCAGCTCTGCATTCCAGTCAGGCAGCTGAGAAATTCCTCTCTGGAAGAACATCAGCATCACCAGCAAATTGAACAACATGATGCTCATCATTTGCTGCCATCACTCTATGCAGAGAATGTACACATGCGTTTGGGAGCTAGCTGCAGACAGGCAGCAGCAGCACAACAGAATGAGAAAGCACTAAGCTGCATGTGCTTCCTAATCTGCAGCTAATCGTGTGGACTGCATCCTGCTGGGACGGGGATTCACTTTATAAAAGGTTTTCTTATTGTTCAAATCACACATCTGAACTTCCAAAAGGACAGTAGGTTTCCTCCAAAGTTTCCAAAACAAACATTCAGCAAGAAATGTCAAAATGACATCCATTAAAAGCTAGTTTGAGCTCGAGTTCAAATGTGGTAAGAAAATGTAACGGGTAAAGTTTTGTCTTTTACAAGAAACACTAAAGGAAGAGCTTAATACAATGCTTTAGGATTGTAAACAAATGTGTTCACTTCTACCTATTATACATTAGCAATACAGTTTATGCAAAAAAAGGAAAAAAATCCTCATAATTCTACATTTTCATCTAAAATATTGATTTCTCACATATAGTTAGGGAACAGGATTTTTACAGGTATATTTAGCTTGGCATGGGATCAATTTTTTAATTGAGAAGCATCAAATGAGTATATTTTTATTTTAAGCAAAATAAAAATATACTCATAGGAGCACCCTTCGAGTCATGGAAAAGTCATTGCGTTAAAGTGAAATCCCTGAATGGCTGTTAACCAATCAGCAGACTTTTGTACTTTATTTATAAAAATCTCTATGCTTACATGGACCAATGCATGCATTCAGCCAGTCAGCAGTTCATGTATGAAGCAATAAAAAGCAACAGTTGATTCCAGATTATAATAATCTTTTGTTTACATGTTTATATCTACTTTTCTGAATTTCTGTGCTTGTGGGGAGATGGATTTAGAGCCCGTAATGGATTTGCACAAGGGTTTACACAACTTTTATTAACACTGTAGTTTGTACGGTACTTTTTATAATATTAGCCTTGATACTTCACATTTGTAAACAAAATTATACAAAAAGACTTCTTCCATAATTTCTTTATACAATACAGCATTACAAAACTCAGTTCAATAGTTACTCAAACATTTATTAAAATATTCTTCTGTGTGTATCAAAACTGTCCACCTACATCCCCTGTTGCTGCTGTGCGGTGTCCTGGAGCTGCAGCAGAACAGAACTTTCTCCTTCTGAGAGGACGTATAACATGCCTTCTTCCTGCACACCTTCTTCAGCACTAACATTCAGCTCTTCACTCCTCTGCTCCTCCAGCAGCACCCCTCTTAATTCAACCTGCACCTCTGAAGCTGCCATAGGTTCTTCCTCCAGCTCCTGATCTTCAGTGTGCTCACTGCCAGTGTCCTCCTCTGCTTGTCGCTTTTGCCTTTCCCTCATCAGCTGCTCCGTCAGCTCCACGCTCTCATAGCGAATCAGCTGCAGTCTCATGAAACCATCCTCGTGCTCTTTGTACCTGAAACAACAGTGAAAGGCACCTATAACCATCAAAACCAAGCATATTTACATTGATGGACGTTAAAAACTCACCTGAACCTGGGATGTCCAGAGGGCCATTTGAACTGGTGCTTCTTGTGCAGATGAATAGTGAGGCTATTGCCTCTAGTGAAGCACTGGCCACACACGTGACATTTATAACGAGCTGTAAAAGTCCCCTTTATAGAGGAAAAAAAAAAAACATACATTTGCATTTTTATCATAGTAGTCAAATACATTTAAGAGTATATAAAAACCACACAACCTCGTGCTCTTTTTTGTGGTGGATCTTCATGGTGCCAGAATTACGGGAAGTGAAGCTACAGCCGGGAACGTCGCAGCGGAATGCAGGATCACTGCTGTGAGTGTCCAAGTGTTTACGCAGGTCGATTAGATTCTTGCAGCTACAATCAAAGTATGAAGAACACATGAGGATACATTTAAAAACCTTCTCTTCTCCTTCATGTGAACAGCCACATAGGAGGCGATACCTGTATTCACAGTAGTCGCAGCTGTACGGCTTCTCATTACTGTGGCGGAACTTGATGTGGCTACGGAGCGCCGACGGCGATGGGCAGGTCATATCACATAAGGGACACTTGTAGTGGCTCACTGTTCCGAAAAAGAACGACAAACCAAAACTAAAATTAATGTATGGATGCTTTTGAAGGCGATGGTTTGTCTGGCTTTGTAATTAACGAGGATTTATGGTCTAAAACCATATTTATATTATTCTGAAAGGTGTAAAGGACCAGTTATGTCAAGAAATCTCGTGTAAACAGGGAATTGGGAGAAAGTAGAACTTCTGTGTTCACTTCATGTAACTGGTGTCTGCTGTGGGATTTACAAACAGGACCATCAGGAATTCTTGGATTTATGAAGATGGCCAAAAAGTGTGATTTTGGCTCTGAAAAAGAGGCATTTTTTCCCTAGCAACAGTGGATGCAGTTTTTTTTTAAATACAGAATGCAGCTGTGGAGCCTTCACTTTGGACAAGGCTAAACACACATGACAGCAAAGTGTAAAGGAAGAATTTTTTTTAACTTGAAATAGCTTAAGAATTTAAGGTTTGAAGACCTTTCAATAGCTTTAAAAAATACCAATGTTTTAATTTAATGAAAACAAAGATGCAATAGTCAACACTATCACTGCAGCTTTACAAAAACAAAGAAACATTGGAAACATTGAACATTGCAAATTTGATAAAACAATTAAAGACCAGATAATGTCAGATATTGTGGCAAAACATTTTTTGTAGTTGGAGGGAAACAAGTATTTGTGGTAAGAATCAAAGTTAGCTCTCTGTCTGCCAGTGCTGCTGTCCACTGAAGACCTCTAATAACAGCAGAGCAGAAAATAAGTTGCTTGACCATCAAACAGAAGCATTTCCTTATTTTACTGCAGGATGACTGTTGGAGAAACACCTTTTTGTTTCAAGTAAAATTCTTGTAAAATAAAAGAAAAATTGCAGAATCTACAGAGGCATATGATATATACTCTAATGACTGAAATCAAATGGTGAAAAATGATACGGCCATCAAGATTCAGACTGATGGAAACTTACCGTGAGTCCTCATGTGGTCCCTCAGCAGTCGTTCTGTTGCAAAGCGTTTAAAACAGTGTGAACACTGGAACCTCTGACCTACAACAAAGGCACGCACTGAATTAAAGCAAGCTGAGATCAATCTGCCAACTTCCCAGTTTCTAAATAGCTCACCTTCCATGGCGCTCTGTCTTATCATGTGGTCGAAGAATTTTGTGTTATTTGCGTACATTCCTCCACAGCCTGGACAGGCCACCAGCTTCTCCTGTGTGTGGCTGCGTAGGTGCTCTCGCAGCTTTGGACGTCCTTTTGCAGTGGCTTCACAGTCTGAACAACAAGACTAATACTCAACCATTTCACATCCTGAATGGATTTACATTTAGAAATACTCCAGTTATGCAAACATGTCTCCAATATAATGTTACAATATTCTTACCTTTCCATCCGCATCGTATGGGGAAGTCACACTCCCCTTGTGGGATATCTATGGTCAGACCATGCATCTCCACGTGACGATAGAACCACTCTGGGTTTTCATATGGCGGTTGCTTTAACCAACGTGGGTCACGGAAAATGAAAAAGACGTTATTTTTTGATAGTATTATTTAAAAAAAACAAAAAAAACAACCGATAATCTGAAATTATAGGCAACTGGAGATATTTTTCTTTATAAATTTCTGAGTAATAAGAGGCTGGAAATGTACACTTGTGAGTAGTTTGGTTCACCTGTGGCTCTAATTTACAAGTCCTTTTGTAGTAATATCCTCCCTAAAGCTAATACCAGAATAAACACAGTCAGCTTTCCATCTGTGTTAGAATGATTCAAACAGTTCTTAAAAACCTGATCTGATGAAAATTGTGTTTTTGATGTTTTTAATGTGGTCTTTTAGCCTTTTTCTCACAATGAAGGAAATATATAAAGAAAACTTCAGATTAAAATTGTGAATCAGTATTGTTAACTTGTGCCTGTGAGGGGTCGTAAGCTAGCGGGAGACCATGTAAACAGAGAGCTCTCAGCAACAGGGGGACAACTCAGAGGTGAATTTCTAATGAACTACTGCTCTGCAGAAACTATGTTCTTTTTAATTAAAAACTGCATAATCATTACTAAAAGACCACCCCGGGTACTTGATTAATTATTTTTGCAGTCATTATAAGTTGTATGTTAAAAACCTGCCTCTTTTTTTTTTTTAGATCAGGATAAAACAACTACAATTACAGTATTGTGCAGGAGTCAGTGGGTAACTATAGAAACAGCATAAGACTTTATCACATACTTAGGGTGCATGGGTGACTACACTCCTAAAGGGTTTTAAACTTGAAATCATAAGACTAAAACGACTATCATGAAGGCTTCACTGACACTGAAAAAGGAATAAAGGGGCAAATCTCAAGCTGACCCCTAATTTCCCTGCAACTGCCTTTTATTCTGTTCATGTTGTCACTTTAGTTTTCTTTATCTGGTCCATTTCAGATCCTTTCATCCTCATTCTTAGTCAGAGCAAATGCAGATCTCCCACCTCTCCTCAAGGGGACAGCTCAATTCAAAACACATCTAGCTCCCCAGCAGTCAGAAGTCAAAGAGGCTTGATTACCATGACCTCACGGTCTTACATCACATTCCTCCCAGAGGCAGACGAAATTGTCTGGAAGTTCAGGGATGATGTTGCGGTTGTGGTGGGCGATGGAGCAAATGCCAACTTCCGGCTGCGCATCGAGGACCTGTTGACCCATCTGCTTCAGCTTTGTGTGATAACAGTGAAAGAAGACGTGTCTGCGCAACTCTCCGGATCCTTCCATGGAGCAGAAACCACAGTCTCTCCACAGACAGTTCCGCTCCCCTTCACGAGAGAAGCAAAAAGGTGAAATACCGACCACAACTCTAAATGTGAACAGTCCACGTCGTTCAGCATACCGTCAGCATCTTCATCGCTGCTTAGAGCAGTCAGATGAGCTTCTGCGTGTTCGCAGAATCTCTCCATTCGACTGAAAGTCTCCTGACAGGAGCCCCATTCACAGTCCAGTTTGAGCGTTTTCTTTTTCACCCGTTTAACGAATGGCATCCCTACAAGTCAAAGATGCGCTAAATGTCGCGAGGTTAGCAGCAAAAGCACAACTACAAACGTCGTTTAAAAGATACAAAGATACTAGGCCGGATGTAACTTAATAAAAGTGATTACAAACACAGTTCTGAGGATGACAGACGAGTTGTTTTTCTATCGGAAATCAGTGCATCGCAAAGTTCCGGAAGAAACAAAGTGGAAATTTATAGTTCCGGGTCACAACCGTGTTGATTTTCTTTTAACTTCTATCAAAAACTGGTCTATCGTAATATGCGGTATCCGACTAAAAACTAACCCAAGTCTAATTTTATTAAGGACATTTTATAAACACACACACAAGACATATTTACTAGGAAACCACTAAATGCTCACACTTGGCTCTGTGTAAAACTGATTGGCTTAAAATTGTTTTTCCGTTATATACAGATAATTTCTTTTAATTCTTACATATATTAAATCCACCAAAAGAAATACACCCAGACGGTAATATGCATGATAAAAAAAAAGCTGAATAAATATGTGTTTTCTATTTTTAAAGCTCTAACTGTAGGTGATGTGCCTGTAAAATTGTTGAAAAATGATCAGGAATAACAATTGAAAAGCATGTTTTAAACCAACAATTAATGTTTTTATTCAGAATGATTTCATTTATTTTAATAATAAACACTGTTTCATTTGAAATTACATTCTTAAATAACAAAAAAATCCTTGAGTCATAAGACCTCAATATTTCAAGTGATCCATTTTCACCTGCCTCACCACCCTTCACCCTAAATATGGTCTTACTAGTCCCCCTGGATTTACCTGTGCCCACCAAGTAACACAAAGCTGATTGACTTTTTTTTTTTAACAGTGACCTTTCTTGTGATCTTTTGCTTCTGCAACAGACTTTCTAAGACATGCTGTACATGTGGATGTTTCATCTTTTTTTTTTTTTAGGAAAACTTGTTTAAATTTGCTATAAATCGTTACTATTTAGAGCAAATTCAACCAAAGATCTGATCTGCATTGAACAGAGTTGTCCCCACTTACTAAACTCTCATTAAAAACGTATGAAAATATACTTTTAAGATGGACAGACAAGTGCATTGTTTTCCACTGTAACTCAGTGCAAATCTTCATGTGAGATCCTTATATGTCTGGATGATTTACTGTCAATGGCAGCAACAGAGTCCAATCAAAAATAGATGAACCACAAGCCCTTCAAAAGTTCCACAACAATATGAGGTTGTCTTAGTCTGCTTGTTTTTTGCCATTTCTTCGTGAATCATCTAGACGTCATAGAAGAGTCGCACCAGATGATAACGTATCCCAAAAGCCACTGCACTGCCCAACCCCTGCAGAAAACACAGATAGGAGCATTAAAAAAAACTGTCATCAAACACCTTACGGCACAAGAGAGGCAGGTAACCTCCATACCTGTATGATGAGCATGATGACTGTGAGGTTTCTCTCATGGACGGGTCCCAGGATCTTTATCACTAGATTTATTAAAGTCATGTTGTTGCACTCAATAAAATCATCCCTCTCCTGCCCCCGCCGCACCTCCAGCAGCTTTAATAATTCTGCCACCTAATGGGAATCAAAGTCATTATATTCAGGAAAGCCAAATCATCTGTAGACCATGAGTACAGATATTCCAACTTTTACTTTAATAAAGTCAAATTTTTGATAATGAAAGGAAAAAAAAATTGTCTGAAAACAGGTCAGAAACTAATCTGCGAGACCAACCATGTTCTCCCTAAAGCTCGTTTTAATGCAATACATTTTCATTTACTGAGAGGGTGCTGTGTTTCCAACATGTAACCGAATAATCCCACTGCATTCTGACACCACACACAAACATAGCTGGTGAAGTAGAGCAGAAACAATCCACCTCTTGTCCACAGCAATAACTGAGCAACACTCATAGACATTTTCTGGGCAACAGCTCAGACACCTGTTCTCTGCACCTTCAACAACCCAAAGATGAAAGTATCGAGACAGGAACAAGCAGAAAGAAGATTCACCTTTAAAATGAGGTTTCCCAGCTTGGAAAGATCTTTCTGTTTAAATTTAGAGTAGCTCATTCCTAGTTTTCCCGTATCTGGATTCAGTCTTTTAGAAATAGGAACAAAGAAGTGGTTATTAAACAAAAAAATAAGATAAAAGGCTAAATATGTTGAAGAACATGAAAAAAAAACTAACCTGGGGAGCCGATGTCTGGGACAAGGGATTATATGAAAAAGCTGAGGCAAGGAATAGACAAAGTTGATCACTTGAGGGATGAAGAAGAGGAGCATCGTCTTGCTGAAGTGTCCCAAGATACCGACAACAGCGAAGGTCATCCCGGCAAAGTAGCAGAAAGTGTCTCCAACAAAGACGGATGAGGGGTACCTGTCAACGTGGAGTGAAGGTTGATCAAATAACTCCAGAGCCTTTGAAATCTATCTGTACCTGCAAGCACATGTATCTGATTTGGTAAAGCGGCATGAGTCTTACTCACCAGTTGTGGTACAAAAGAGCTAAAGTAGTGAAGAAGAACGGTATCATGAAGTACAAAGAGAAAACATGGTCATCACGATAATCACCTGAAAACAAAGAAAACCAACACATATGGGTTATGCTTGGAGAATTTTCTGACAAACTAATGTTATTTATCTCAATTTTTATTTTATGTATTTTAATGAATGTATGTATCTAATTTGAACTTTCCTATTATTAGGTTTTTAGCCCTTAGTGTTTCCTAATAGTGATCCTTTGTGCCAGGGCTTGCCAGCTTGGTCTGTTGTTGCCGCAGTGCTTGCCCTCACTGTCCAACATTACAGCCTCACAGTTGTGGAGTGGAACCCATTGGTGAGCACCCCATCGGATGGGCACTGTGGCAATGCTCCTGTGGCTGAGATGGCCCCTGGTTCCCAATGTACTGTTTCCTCACTGCAGAGCCAAGCCTTAAGTTCCTTTATAATTACAGTTCTGTTTAAAAACCCATCTTTTTTGTGTGTTGTTTTGAATGTCTATGCCTATTCTTGTTTTTAATTGTAAAGCACTTTGAGATACTCAAAATATGAGAACCGCTTTTTAAAAATAAAGTTTGATTTGATATTGCAAATGATTTAAACACAAAATAAGCAGATGAGCAATATAATTATAATTCTGTTTAAAAAAAAAAAAGCAGCTTCCTACCACTGAGCTCCAGCAGGTTGAAGATAATGATGGAGCCAGAGATGAACAGAGCTTGACCAGACTCAATACCGTTGATGCCTGCTAAGATGTTGATGGCATTTGTGCAGAAAACTGCAAGCATTCCCATGTAGACGTAGTACAGAATCCCTGCAGAATATGAGGAATATCAAAATGTTATTAACTCCACTCCCATGTTTTATAAAGGATCTTTTCCTATATTTTTCCTTAAGCATATTTGATAAAAGCTTTTTTTCTTACTGTAGTGTATTATGATTTGTATTTGAGAAAAAGGCTTCAGACGCAGAACCTAAAGTGTGAATTGAAGTGCTGGGGTGTCTAAGCATTTCTGCAACTCACCAAGATCCAAGTGAAGCCCAAACAGAACTCTGAAGGGCTTGGGCACTACAATGACTGTATTGCCAAAGTTGGTAAAGTAGACCATTAGCAGAGGCAGAGAGGCCACGGTAGGAAGAAGAAGCTTGTGTCTCCACCGCAGGTTCAGCACATCATCAGCAAAGCCCAAAAAGATCATGCAACAGATGGCCAGAAGGGCGCCGATCAGTTGGACAAACTGCAAAACAGCCAAGACAAACTAAAACATTAGAGGCAAAGATGTGAGATAAAAAACATTATTTTTCCAGCAGTTTAGTAGATCAACCTCATCATGTGGAAAGCCCAAACACTGGTTTCCAACAAAGCAGCTGAGAAAAGGCACTGGGATGAAGCAGAAGAGGACAATAAGGAATACTGTCCCGCTGATGACACCTTGGGACTCTGGACTGCAAAACAGAATGTCAATTATGATGCACAATATATAAGAAAAATCACAGCAGATCGATAAAAAAAAAAAGACTCACACTTCCTTTTTGATGGTTTTGTTGAGGTCCATTCCGTACAGCCGGGCAGAGATGAAATGCTCTTTGAAAGCTGGGATGAGTTTCAAAGTGGCCATGCAGCCGAGCACAGACATGAAGCCGTTGATGAGCAACGGCAGGACGGGGATCGCTGACGTGTTTTCAGTCATTTTGTCGGTGCAGATTCAGACAGAGATTGAACGTGTCTGTTGTGGATAAACTGACAGTGTCCCTTCACAGGTTTTCACCAGGAAGCTCCGGCTTGTTTCACTGACTTGGGAACATTTCACACCATTGTTTGTCAACGAGAGTGGTCCTCTATGATTCCTCCGTCACAGCAAAACACATCCACAAGTTCCGGTGATAATCCACGCCATCTTTCACTATTAATCGCTGACGATTTAAGCTGTCTAATGTCTAAACTCCACGTTAGATGACACCCCAACAATCAATTTCTGAATATAGCCAGAAAGAATTTCCGGTATTCCTACAAAAATAAAGGTTTACATCAGTTTCTTTTTCTTTGTTTAGCTGAAATATTATCAAATTTCCTTGCAAAGCATAAAAATACCTACAATAATGCATAAAACTTTGCTGTCCCCGTTTTGAATAGATTTAGCAGCAATTTGATCGGAGATACAAACATAAAAATTACTTTATTGTCTTACTTCCGGAGACAACAGCACAAAGATGACGTCTTAACAAGGAAACAGCGTTTTCTTCTTGGCTCGATTTATCTTTGAAACGAACAAATGCTGCCTCTGCTGGTGAAGTGTGAGTATTACATCTCTCTTTCAAAGTTAATTCTTTGCAGCCTACTTTATAGGGGGAAAAAGTTCTTAAAATATATACAACCAAACAACTTCCATGTTGACAAAGCAACGGCTTATAATCATTAATAATAATAATTAAAAAAAACATTATAAAAAACATTAATGAAAATTTGTTTGGATATGAATTGCTTTAACAAAGCAAAAACCTATATCATTTTAAAAAATTGTCTTATAGAGGTTTTAAAATGGAAAAACTTTTTTTGTTGCTACTTCTGCATTTTCATCCTCAATGTTAAAACAAAACAACAGAATCTTACAATTTCCAGAATGTTTGATGGGAAGAACTTTATGACTGTCTTAATGTCCTGAAATAAATACTACAAAGGTATTAATACACTGATTTGAAATTTGGCTTTATGTTGGAGGACATATTTTTTTATTATGATTTTACAGTTTTGTAGTTGTTAATAAAATCCATAGGTTTTATAATTATTGTTGCTCATAGGCAGAGTATTTATCTTCTGTTTATTTAAGCAAGGTGTCAGTGTTGATCTGAATTGCAATGGAACATTAGGTGTCTTAGGGTAACAGGGTCAGATAAATGACTGAAAGGTGGGTTAAAAATGTCTTATTCAAATCACATTAATCTTCTTCTTTTATCAAATACCTTTTCTATTTCATTAATGAACATTTTTACTTTTATGTAGTTTAAATAAATGTTTTTCTACCAGTGTGTCAAGTGTGGCATGAAAAACTTGTCATGTGTGTTGTGGGGAATTTTTTTAGTTTCACCTAATTGGACTGAAACACATTTACTATTGAACAGGATATCAGATCTGGGTTCATGGTGTGCCTTAGGATTTTTATCAAAGAAAAAACTGTATCTTGGTTCAGAAAAGGTTAAAAAAAAAAGTTTTAAAGCACTGAGATTACAAACACTTGCTGATTTTAGATGGTACCTTGACAATGAAAAATGTGTTTGTAATCCAAAAGGGTTAAATCATAAATACAACAGAGTAATTACCTTTTTTAATGAAATTCTTAGCCATTCAGTATTTGGCAGCTATTCCCAGCTAAGACTAAATGAAGTGTAGTCAATGCTATTTTTTGGAAGGTTTTTTTTAAATGACAAATGCATGTTTTGCTCTATTTTTTACTCAGAATCTACATGATTCATTTTTGATGATTATTTTGATATGTAATGTGTAATCTAAAACATAAAACAACAACAACAATAGAAGAAGGAGATGTGTTGTTGTGAATGTTCAAAGCCCCGCCCCCTTCTTTGTTGTCGCTCTCCAGCGCCCTCTGCCGGCGGAACCGCTCGCCGTTGCAGCAGCAGCCGCGGCAGAAGCAGGGTCATGACGGCAGCAGAGCTCGTTCCTCGTTGGCTCTGTGGAGGCTGGAGCTGGTGAAGGTCTCACTGAGAGCAGATCTGTCGACAGATGACAGCAGAGAGAGAGGGGGGACCGTGGGAACGGCGCTGACGAAGCGGAGATGGGGCTCGCGTTTGCCGCCGGAGGCTCCCCGTTTCAGCAGAACGACGGCTTTATTTGCTTTCGGTTCCATTCACTGCGAGGCTGGAGGCGTTTAAATTAAAGTCCAGGTTGGAGTTTCCTCCGCTGAGCTGCCGTCATTCTGCACGGGTGTGTGCGCGCTCGATCACGCAGCTGTCATTGGCTTCATGCGCACTCACTGACCGAAAATACGCGCATCAAAGCTTATCTGATATTCGGGGGGTTGTTTCTCCACGTCCTTCAGTAACTGTGCTCGCTCTCTCTGTGCTGGCATTTTAGACTAAAACAGGTGCTGATCTGCTGATGATATGAGACTCTCCAGGAGGCGCTAATGGAGCTCCAGGAGTTGAGCTGGCTGTGCCTGGTGACCCTCTTCTTTGCGTCTGTTCTGATCGTGCTGGGGTGGCTGTTCCAGTACTCCCTGTCTGTGCTGAAGCTTTGGAGATCCAGGCAGAGAGCTGGAGCTGGCAGAGGAGAGGCACCCCGGCATCAGCTCTTCCAGATCCATGCTGGGGGTGTGTGGAGCTTCCTGCTCAGGCTGCGCTCTGGCAGGGATGGAGGACCTGCTGGAGAGGCTGGAGTGAAGGGCTTGCTGTCATCACTGTTCTCCTTCAAGTCATTCAGGGAGAACTGGCAGAGAACCTGGATCAAGGCTCTGAACGAGCAAGCTTGCAGGCATGGGGTGAGTTGATTTACTCCCTTGGTGACATTTTTGGGGCGAGGAGGAGAGACTGCCTAAAACCGAGCAGAGGCAAAAGTGGGAGTTAATGTGCTGGAAGTGTGTGTAGGCAGGTGGAAGTGGGAGTTGGAGTGTGTTCAGAGGATGTGAGTTCTTCCATAACAGCGTCGGATCAATGCACACAGGAGAAGAGGCAAGAAGAGTCAGCGCAGGAACACCCACACATCATAAAAATAGGCTGATCTGGATGAGCGTTTGATCACTCCAAGGACCAATTTATTCACTCTGTCACCTATATATTCTAGTTTTGTCAGGGTTCTCCTTCTGAAAAACCCTATTTGAGATATTTTCCGTGATCACAGGAAAAGGATCCCGCTCTGTTACAAAACACAGTCCATGTTTGGGAGTTTAAAGAGGATGGATCAATCCCTGCAGTGAGTGTGCACTGCAATCATTCTGATTCATAAAGGTCACCTCATGCCTGCTGATTGATTCAGATTTTTAAATGAGGAAGAGTAACAAAACAGTAGCATGAAAGAAATATTTGCAGTGATTAGGAACACAAAATCATTTTAAGTCAAGAAGATAAGAGGTGCAGAGTGATGGGGCCTTTGCTTTTGAGACAGCCTGTAATGTTTAGGTCAGAGCTCTCCTGGGTCTTTATTATCTGTTGCAGATCTGTTGTTAGCTCCTCATCACTCACCGGTGTTTGGAATCATGCTGCAGAATCAGTCCAGGCGCCACCGGCATTGTGAAACTTGAACAAAAAATCAAACGAGACGTTCGTTCACTCGTCACCCCTCCTACGGTAAAGCCTCAGCATGCAGTTTCTCTGCATTCCAGGAATGCGTCTGCATTCGGCTTTCTCCGTGTCCAAAGTGAAGCAGTCTTAAAGGTTTGCTGCAAGCAGCAGGGAAACGGGGGAAGAGTGTTAGCTTCACAGCAGCTTAATTAGTTGATCCAATGTGGCCTTAGAAGCTGGCAGGTTCAAGAAACTGCAAATCCAGAGTGAACCCCAGCTGAACTCTGGACTCTTTAACAACAGCTTGTGCAATGTTTCCTGATATCATCGCTGCTCTCACTTTTATGGCCTCACCGTAAGATAGAATACATCTTCAATGCTGCCATAGCACTCTCACTCTTTAGGAATTGTATGAAAGACCCACTCTGATGCATCTATCTAATGCATCCACTTGTTGACGAATAGATCTGTCTTAGTTTTCCTTGTTTGCTCTTGTAGAGCATGTAAACAGATGGATGACGGGATGTGGGGGCGGGCTAACTCTGCACCAATAATTCCGCCCACATCTCAGAGGCAAATTTCTAATGAATTCCTGCCGCTGTGCAGAAACTATGTCTTAGAAACAATTAAAAGACCACTGGGGACACTTTTACATTAGATCAAAGGATGATTAGAGTGAGACTTTAAGGATTTTTACGTCTTCCCCCTTTTTCCTAGAGAATGATTAGAAATGTACTTTTTGTAACAGGAGAAAAGTTATTGAGGGTCTTTAAAGCCCTTTTCCAGCTCTGGTGAGATCATCAGCTGTCTGAGGAGATCTGTTTGTCCGTGCGGTGCTGAGTTTGTAAAGTGAGCCAAAGGCTGCTGAGTTCGCTCGTCACTGTGACTGTGCACCGAGCAGTCTGTTACTTTAAATGCATCTGAAGAGCATGCAAAGCTGCTGCGTTGGATTGTTAATGAACCTTTGCACAGCGAGATAACAAATCGGAATCAGGTCTGTGTGGGGATTGTCTCAGAGACAGCATCCTCGTCTGGATTGAAGGTCAAAGTGTTCCTTTGAAAGAATGCCTTTTAGTTATTTCATTCAAAAAACTATTTCCTTTGCAATATTTCTGCTAAATTAAACAAAAAAGCCTGCTGTATGGTTCCATGATGATGAGAGAAATAGTCTGTGGCAAAAAGTGTTTGCTTTGCATTTCTCATCCTGCAGGTTTCCATGCCGTTCCTGCAGAGTCACGTTCTCCTGTAGTTTGTGATGAGGTTTTAGCATGGGGCAGAAGACGGGGACGAGAGCAGGAGAAAGACGCTGCTTCAGTTTCATTACGCGGGGATTAGCAGCCAAATCCGTCATGGCTTTAGGTTGAGTACTTCTTCAGAATTCAGAATTCAAGAGCGACGGTGACAGAGACTCTTCATAGAGTCATGCTGGACTTGACCTCTGTTAAAATAGGTTAAGTAAGAAAGCATAGAGAAAGGAAGCCAACAGATAGTGTTCAGAAGATGAATTTTAGCTATGATGATACAAAATTAAATATTTAACTATAAAAATCTACCATGTCACCTCAGTTGCAGGTGCACAATTCCAAGAGGAACGTTAGTATGTCTGGTAGAGGATGCAGAAAGATCTAATATTGGATACATCAATTGCTGCAGCAAATTTAAGAAGGGTTTATTATTTTATTACATTAATAAGCCAACTGAAGTGGTTTTATTAATTGTTACTTGGTTATAAGCAAACAGAAATGGGGTTTTCTGAATTTTTACTCTTTGGTTTTTGTTTTGTAATCATGCAAATACCCAAAAACCGAGGTTTGAACCAAATCCTGGGAAAAGTGAATTGCTGCATCCCTAGTAAACAGGACTGGTTTGCAGTGCTTATGAGGTATTTTCATACTATTTCTAATAAGAAATTACTTATGAGCTGCTTAATATTTTTTTTTCTCATTCCAGAGTTTTTTTGTCACAACAGATAACAAGAGTTGTTAAATTTGTAAAAGTTGTTGCAGATTTTAAAAACTGAAATAGTGTTCTCAGCATCTGTTCCCGAAAAAAAGTACAACCAATGAAGTATAAGAACAAGAATGTAATGCAAATATTTGAATGAATATGGAGCATTTGATTATTTTTGCTAATGTTGTAGTAAAAAGGAGTTCAGGTATCAAGGGAGCAAACAGTTGGACTAAACTGTGTTTTATCTGAGAAAATCCAAAACAAAAGTAAATCCCAATCATCCCTGAACCCCTCTGCTCTACCGCTGTTTTTTAGAGAATTGCTACATAAATGTAATGCAAATATTTGACTGAAGGGAGATTTTTTAGGGATCAGTTAGCTACTAACAAGCCTTTCTCATTTGTGTTGTCACACTGTTTGCCATAGAATTGAATGACCCCTTCCCTCGTTCTCTGAAGTTCCTCCTATGGGACACACGATCGGTCTGAACGAAGTTGTTAATGCAAGTTTAGACTTGTGAGACACTAAAGGAAAAAACAAGCCGGTTTTATTGTTGTACAGCTGTAAACGTTGCTGGAACTTTGCCCTTAGAAACGGCGTCTGTCTGCAACGTTTGCACATCCTCTGAGGTCGCTGGGTGGATGTTAAGGTTGGTTGACTTTGCAAAAAAAAAAAAAAAAAAAAAAGAAATAAGCAAATACCATGTGACACTTGTTTTATGGCTTTTAGCTTTTTACTGCTGGTCTGTTCTGCCAGTGTAAGAAACTGTAGGAAACATTCGGAGGTTTAATATCAGAGCTGTGGGTGGAAGTGGAGGCTGGGTAAATTTTAGAGGTTCTATTAGATATATTTCTTCCATTTTTAATGATTCTTTATTAACCAGTTGGGACCTATTAATTCAAAAATGCATCAAACCACTTTGGCTCCAAAATTACCTTAGTTTAGCATCTACATGACAAACTTTTTTTTTTCATAGCTGGAAATAAATTCAGGCGTCAAGGGGTTACAATGGTGGCGTTGACACCTTTTAAATTGCTTTTCACTCCAGCTCCCTTGAGTGTGGGTAAAAATGATGTACATTTTGGACCTAATTTCATCTATAGTCTCTCAAATCTGTAGTACCCAAAACAAATGTGCTACTGAGATATCATTCTGTAACACTGAACTGAATCCTGGTACATTCCCAAAACGTTGGACTGAAAGCTAATAAAACTTTAGGTAAATAAGACGGATGTGGTGCTGATTACCTTTACCTTGACTTGGATGTGAGCCAGTTTCCTGTCGGACAGGCACTGCAAGGTCAGTGCAGGTGTCAAGTCAGGCTTTTTCCTTCTGAATGGAACTCAATTGAATCACAACAATCTACTTATCTGTGACTTTTCATCAGTTTTCTTTGCATGCAGTTCGAGCTAAAGTAGCTTATCTGCAATGAAATGTTTATATTACCTTTAGGTTTGGTAGAATATTTGTCAGTCTTTCAATTGATTTTAACAGTTTTTTGCAGAAAAAAAAACATAAATGGGCATTTACTTGGATAATTGATTGAACAGAAGGTCAGCATGGGTTGAGACAGTTTTTGTCCTTTTATAAAATGAAAGAGGTTTTCAAGGAAGTCATTATTGGGTCTGATAAATCCCAATATGGACTTACTAACATTATGAATTGTGGTTGTGAGTCTCAAAAGACAAAATCTCAAAAAACCTTCTCATCATTTAAATGCCAAACACTGTTTTCTAGGGATTTACGTCTCAATTGTTTATCCAACAAGATTGTTTAATAATTCAGATACCTAAGATGTAATATGGGCCTCCTTGGATGTATGAGTTTGCATGGAAGGTTGACGGACTTGCTGTTCCTTAATCAGATGCTAAGATAAGAATACAGCAGCAGGCTGTGTGCATCTGCAGCTGACAGATGATGTCAAGCCGTCAGTCCTGGGAGGTAGAAGAACACAAACCAGAGAGCATCTGCAAGGAGGGAAGCTCCCTGTCCGTTCCCTATCATAAAAGGTGATTAGTGATTAGCTGGACGATTCACTCTGACTCTCATTAGCTGGTGGATGATTAATGTCTTGTGATTATGCTCATTACTTACAGATGAGGGACATTTGGCACATGGTGCTCAAGTCATTTGACAGTGCGGTTCACTTTATTCCCCAGTTAGATTCAGACTCATCAGTTGGTTTAAGTTTCACTCAACTATGTAGGAAAGCTCTTATTTTTAACTCTTATTTTGCTTTTTTGAATTGTTGATCACACATTACTTTAGCAGAAACCAATGCTGTTGCTGCTCTTTTATTGAGATCTACCATAAAGCTCCAGCTTACACTGCTCTATTTTGGTATGTTACTGCATCCTATTAGTTCATTAAAGAAATAACAATAAAACTTATGTTTAACTGGTAAATAATGCAGATGTGTAGAAGATCATTACACACAAAAATGGAAGAAATCAAAATGTTTGTAGTTTATCGAGTTTTTTTTGGCATAATTTTTATAAATGATTTTATGAAAAACAATTTACAAGAATAAGAGTTTTAAGTTTAACATCCAGGTAACCACACAAACCAATCATGGGGAGAAATAAAATTACAATTTTAAAATAAAGAGAAAATGAACGTTAGGAACCAGAGGTCTCAAATCAACCGACTCAGAGGGGAACAGAGCTGAGATCCTCTATTTGGAATTAGACTGTTTAGATGTATAATCACAATAGTCTGTAAAGGCTCTTGTTGACTCTGACTTATGTTAATGACATGTTCTTTTAACATTTTCCACAGTAATGACAGAGATATCACTTAAACTCTGGTAGCTTTTCTCAATTTGAAAAACTATCAGGAAAAAATGAGATCGCTATGTCTATTTCCCAACGGAAGTCCATGGGATTTTGACCTTCTGGAAACCAGCAAGTACTTCCTATAAGTTTAATGTTCTTCCTATATGGGAACACGGTAGTGGAGGGGTGGCGCTGTCCAGTGTTCTGTCAGTGGTCTCAACCTTTGACCATACATGAGAACCATTGACTGTATATGAGAACTGGAATGAGTTAGCCGTCCCTCCTCGCATTCCAAATAGGAAGTACCCCTCAGAGAAATAAGCAGCTATAACTCAGTCATTATGTTTGTCAGATTAACCATTCTTGCTCTGCTATATCTTTTTAACATGTTCTTGCTGATCTAAATTTACAAGAATGATGGTTTTCTGTAGCGTTAGATATTCAAGTTATAAACTGAGCAATTAGATTCCTCAATAAAAGTAGGTGGTCTCATGTCAAACGTTTGAAGCATTTGATTGACAGATTGTGTTCAGTGGAAGGGGTGTGGCCTTCTAACATGCTCACTGCTGTCTGGAGAGAACGGTTGTCATAGAAATGTACACTGGACTGACATGAGCCAATCATGGCTTACTGAGGACGTCTGGTTCCAACATAGTGACAGACATTTTGCAGAAAAACGGCGACTGAATTGACTTTATTTGGTTGGAATTGGAAGTAAGCCATTTTCTATGGGTGACGTCTCACTCGCTAAGTCCAGTTCTCAATATTAAGACGAGGATAAGAACTGGACTGTGTGACTCCTCCCTCATCACATTCCAAATAGGACGTACCCGCCAGTTCCAAGAAAACCAAAATCCTATAGACATTTATAGAAAAATAAACAGCTGTTATTCAATAATTTTATTTATCATAATAACAATTCTTGATCTACTACATTTTTGTTCATTATATCTTTTCTTTATTGCTTTTACTGTCTTTCTTTCTTTATTATTTAATTCTTTATTATCTAGCCGAACTATCTAGGCGTACAGTTTTCAGCCTGATGGCAGCGCAGACAAATAAAAAATGAAGACGTTAATAGATCTATTTGTCTGCAAGTGGATGCTTCAGAATTGTAGTGGAGAAGGGAGACTTTGACCTGCCTATTACATTAGCTGCATAACAAGTCCAAGCTTTTTTGGTGGTTTTTATTTGCTTTCTGATCCATTGCTACTTGGATAATCGTAAATTATTTTTTTATGTCCTCCATCATGAAAAAAAGGCTACAAGAACATGTTAAAAACACCAGAAACACAATTTTCATTGGAGCGGTTCTTTAAACAATAAGTCAAAGTTACAAAGTCAAATGATCCTAATTTGAACAAATTACAGCCAACGGAAAATTGTTTAAACCTGGTTAAATTGCATATCAGTGTGATCCAATCAAAAAAGAAGATTAGGTTTATTTTTCTAGTGGTTTGGTACATTTCAGTTTTGCCATGGGGGATTTCTGCATAGTCTCATGTCATGTCATATGCACAGGCAGTCAACCGTATCCACAGCATACATACACACAACCAAACCAAACTAAACTATGTTGGGGCTATTTAAAAAAAAAAAAAAAAAAACTCCCCACCACATTAATTGACACACGCCTACAGAAAAAAATAATAAAATAAACGAAAGAAGACAGAAGTATAACACCTTATTTTAGACCTACTTGTCATGTGAAATTCAGACATGCTATAAAAAGAAAACAGCAGAAAATGAGGGTCATCAGAAGCCGGGGGGAGGAGTGTATTTCCGGTTGACCCATATGCTTTACCAAGGCAGCTGAACCCAGAGGGGTTGGTGCTGACAAACCTGGAATGACACAGTAAATGTCCTCGGGATCAATTTCTCTGCAGACTTTTCTTTTCAAACACCCCCTGTTCGTCACTGGTGGTTTGCAAGGACGAATGTGGAGGCTGTGCTCCCAGTGCTGTCTCTTCAAGACAAAATAACATCTCGTCAGGAGGACACAACACCGCATTTCACCAAACAGATGCAGAAAAAAACTGTAGATAAGACATTTCTATTTAGACTTTACTGAAACAAATAGAAACCTTTGGATTTGAGGCACCCTTTATGATGTTTTATTGGAAGAGGATTTTTTTTTTTTACGTTAGTTTTCTTGCTGGGACAGAGATAAAGGCATACGTCACAAAAAGCTGATGTCTCATCTGTTTGCACTTGTAAAACACCCACTTACTTTAGACTCTGAGTACCACAGGTGGGTGTTAAAAGCACCAAGTACATGTCAAATGGCTTGGAAAACCGGGTAAACTCACTAGTTTTCAATGCCGCTGCTGCTCAGAGTGGACTCAGCTTGTTTTTTTTCCTTTATAGAACCATGTTTACTGTGATATTTTACTGGACATGGCTCTGATTCTCAAAGAAGCTCAGAGATAGAACAACAGCTGGGCTGCTCACTCTCACTCAACCAATACATCAGAAATGACAAGTTATACTTATTTATATTCTTGCAAAAGGCCTGCAAAATAAATTAAACATTTATCCTAATCACAACATCAGCTTGGGCAATTCATGTATCTCAAAAGACGGCGTAAACTGTGATAAACGGTTCCCTTAAATGTTTACAACCATGCTAAGCTGGAAGTATTTAACAAATCAAAAAGAGCTCTTTACGCATTTGATCAAGTGGATGGACCTCTTCTCATCGTTGACCATTTGAATGGAGTCCTTTTATGTCAGATGTGGGTTATTTGGAGCATAATTTAACTCACGCTGACTTTTTAAAAAATACAACTTTTGCAGTTGTTTTTTGTTTTGCTATTTGTTTGCGTATTGCAAGTCATATGGTCATTGCAAAAATGAAGTTTTCCACATATTGTGCTGCCCTAATTTTTGCACGCCTCTTATATGATGGCTATTTTGGTGTTAAAAGATAAAAAAAAAAAAAAAAAAAGAAAACTGCTGGCAGCTGCCTTTGACCGAACATGAAATGAATGCAAACTAAAGCATAAGATAACTCAAAGAAGATAGTTAGTTTGAACCATTTCACAAGATCACTGGACTGGAGGTCAAACTGGGCTCTGGAGAAATAGACCTGCTCAAAGCAAGAATGTAAACAGTTTCCCTTTTACTTTAAACATCCTTCAGAAGTTGTAAACCACACTTGCTCCAAGATGGGTTTTTTTTACCTCTTCAGTAAAATAACACTTTATTTTGCAGCAGCATACACATTTGTGCCATAGAAGGATCTAAGTGTCTGTGTGTTAAATACAGAGCTGTTGCAGAAAGAAAGATTTCTGCTAAATATTATGGTCAGCCACCGCCAGTTTACAGAATTTACAAGTTTGCTGAGGAAGAATCATTTAAGGCACTTTGTTGACAAAAAAGCAGCTATTTTTATTTTTGAGCATGTGTCCTAAACAATGCTGTCTTTTTTACCAGAAACTTTAGATGAAGGAAGTCTCAAAGTTTTTCTTGGAAGGCTAAGATGTAGCTAAAGAATGGAAAGTTCAGACTTTCAGCATTTTGCGCTGTCTGCTCTAAGCAGGAAGAGTCTTAAGGGGGATTTATATTATCAGGAGTAATCTTTTTGTGTGCGTGGGTGCCAGACTACAGCTGATGTCATGTTTTTTTTTTTGTTTCACAGCCACAATATCTCACAACTCGCTTTGAAAGCATCAACCAATTCGGACTCCAGCTTTGCGAGACCTTTCTGTTTTGGAAAACCTCTTTTTTTGGTGGTTTTGCTCATGGTGGATTGATGCATGGATGTAACATTGTTGTCATGGCAACCACTAAACACACACACACACACACACACACACACACACACACACACTGCAGAAAATTCCTCTCAGTGTCTTTAGAGTAGATTTGATTCGGCAACCCGTGGCGGAAACAAATGAAAACATAAAAATCCTGGAGAAGAGATTTAGAAACAGTACTTATTCTTGAAGGAAAATGCACTAAAATCCAAATACCTACAAACATTAAATACAAACACAGATTTTTTTTTTGGTTTAGTTTTTGGCTGCATCATGTTTTCTGGTGGCCTATTGGTTTAGAGGGAATGTATCAAAAATGAACAAATTTTAGTATTTTTTAACTGATTATGAAAAAGTCAGATGACTTTGCAATTTTTCTTTTGAACATATCTCAAAGATCTTCAGTGTTGTGAAGTGATGGACTTCTCTTGGTCTCTGTAGAACCCTGACTCTCAGACTGAGAAATCACTCCGCATCACTGACTGTATAAGAGAACTGGACTGAGTGAGTGTGACGTCACCCATAGAGAATGATTTACTTCTGGCTCCAACCAAATGAAGTAAACTCAGTTGCCATTTTGACGTGATATGGACGTCACGATGTTGGAGCCAAAAATTGTCAGTATGCAGTGCTTGGTCCGAATTGGTCTGAATCATCATTTCAACCACTCTCGCCAATCAGGAGTGAGCTTTAACTCCATAACCCTTTCACTGAAAGTGGGCTGCACAAAATCTGTCATTCAAACGTCTTGAATATTCAGTGTGGGACCAAATATTTTTATTGGGGCTTCTGATTGGACAGTTTATAACTTAAATAGCTTGCAATAAAGAACACAATAGAATGAAATAGCTATTAGCAAGAACATGTTAAAAAAGGTAGCAGATCAAGAATTGTTATTCTGACAAATACAATGACTGAGCTGTTTATTTATCTATAGAAGTGATGGGAGTTTTGCTTCCTAGATCCAGCAGGTACTTCCTATTTGGAAGGGAAAGGGTCACTCAGTCCAGTTCTCTTATACAGTCAATGGTCCTCATGTATAGATGGACTGTGCCAATCATCGTTCCAAACAAAACCTCTGGTCACGTGAACTATCTGTTTGTAAATGTATACCTTTTCTAGCTTGTTGTAAGGCCCAAAGCGCTTTTCACGGTCTCAGTCACCCACACAAGTTCATTCACTAATAATCGCCCCACTGCAACATTAGCACCAACCTCAGCCTTCAAGAACAATTAGCGATTCAGTGACACCTTTTAGGGCAAGAGTGGTACCAAACCTGTGATCTACATCTGCACCTTGGTATTGGGCTCTTTTAATCAGGTTTTTCTGCTCCACTGCCATGATCCTTTTAACCAGATGTGACATCTAACCTCTTTCTGAGAGGCGTTTAGATGCCAACAGGCTTCATTTTATAACGTGGCAGCATGTGAAGTGTGTTGGCTTCATGCTCACATCTTTCATCCAGTTGCATCTTTTTTTTTAAAGTTGAGTGCTGAGTGTGAAGAGTCTGTGGCATGAAAACTCTTCTTTACAGAAAGTAGTTTTTCTAGAGGAAAACATGTCCCAATCCCCCACTAGTGCACATAACAACTTGATGTTTAAAGGAAAGGGTAAAGGAGTAATCATCTCCAATACTTTACATGAAGCGTGTCAAACTCCAGGCCCTCAAAGTCTGTTGACGGTGGGCACATTTGAAGAAAGGAAAGCTTTAAATTGCACTTCTTTATTCAAATCATTGTGAATCAGGAGCAGACAAAAAAATGCCACTTGATAAAGATTGTATTTGTTACATATAAAATACAACACTCCCTACGCTTCTCCATTATAGACAACTAGATCCACATACGTCTGAGCTGGCATCTGGTTTAAAACTGTACGGCTGGAAAGCTCCAATAGTAGGCGACATTTTTGTTGCACTGGGAATGATAGGTGGTGTCTGTCAGTGGAAGAGTGTGTAAACAGATGATGGGAAGTGGAGGGGGGCTCTCTCCACACCAACAGTTTTGCTCACAACTCAGATGCAAATTTTTAATAAACTATTGCCTCTCCACAGAATCTATGTCCTAGCAGGCAGGACGTAATCATAAATATAAGACCACTGGGAACGTTTTTACAATACATCACAAGATTTTTGAATTGGGACATTCAGGGCCGACCCCGTGATAGTTTTTCAGGCCTGCCTTTTCTCTTGTGTTAACCTGGATCAGATTTGTATCACCAGAACGAGGCTACAATAGCAGATTTGTTGGAAAGCATGTTGCACACTGACCCTGTTTGGCACTCAAAGAAGAACTAAAGATGCGATCTATTATAAAAAACATAGCCAAAGTTTTACCCTGAGCATGAAGGTCCATCCCTCTCCTTTCAGAGATTAGGGCTGGACGATTCTTGACCCAAAGTAGTTTAGTAAAGTCAAAGGAGTAAAAAGTCTTAAAGAAAATCTTTAGGTTTAGTTGTTTGTAGCTTTTTTTGGTAAGTTTAAGTAGTTAATCACTGCAGTGCTTTTCCAATCTTACCAGTTTTTCTTGTTAAATTGAAGTGTTGACTTTCTCTCTTGGTTTCACTGTGTTTATCTTTCATTTGCGAAATGACTTGTGAGTCTCAGCTGCTTTTTAGCGCCCTGTCCCATTGTCTGTTTCTAACGCTCACCGTAAAAACTGTAACAAATGTGTTATCTTTTCAAAACTGTGTTCAATGATTTAGTGACTGAGCCGTTTTAAAGCCAGTTAGCTGACATAAACAGTCAGTTGTACACTGCAGTCATGTGACTGTAGTATTAGTCCAGGAAACCTGTGTCTGCTTGCGGCTTTACACTTGGCAGGCTGCCCCTCTGGCTGGTACATGGAGACGCTCACACACGCCGAAAACTTTTGTTATGTCATCCTCCCACCGCCGCCCCACCTCTCATGTTGTGTTTGAAACCGATTGGATGTAGACCTGATGGAACATATGCTCGGACAATAGGGAATTTGTTTTCTCTCTCATCTCCTGAGCCAGCTAAAGCCGTCCGGCAGAGCAGATCCGTTGGCATGTGCGCTCTATGATAATAGGTTGTTTTTAATCATTACTAAGTAATTAAATCCTCTTGTGAAGGGGATCTTCTAGCTCTCTCAGTCAAACAGGAAAAGCTTTTTGGCTGCAAGGATGACTCAGCCCTGGCAGGTGCAGTTTTAAAAATGACAGCCGAAACCCTGAGTGTTCAGAGTAACTTTAATCCATTTCAGCTTCATAACAGATCATTGATACTCCATCACATGTTTGAAGTCCTCCTCACCACCCTACGGTCAAACATATGCTGTGTTTTTTGTGCCAAGGTCTCCAGGCAATTCATTCATTGTAAACATCAAAACTCACAAATGTCTTTATGGCTGCGTCACTGTGAGGACAAAAGCAGAAACTGATACGAGTTTTTTTTTTTTTTTTTAATCACTGAAGACAAAAAACTAATATCCTTTAAAGAGCTTAAAGGAAAAAAGTGTGTGTACAAAAGGAGAAATGCAAACGCTGTCTATTTTGTTTTGAAGGTTACATGAAGTCACAGGATCAGCACCAGATTAAAGTCCAGTCCTCATAAATTCATTAACATGCCTTCCTTTAACAGCAGACTGGATTTGTGTTTTAGTAAATAGATTACAGCAGCCGTTGCACATCCTGCTATTAAAAAGTGCATCTCCTTTCTTATTGCCATTTTTTTTTCTTTGTCTCCCTCCTCTAGAGCTCTCTGCAGATAACCTTTGACAGAAGTCTCCAGTTAAGCGCTGCAGCTGCCATACAAACCGTGACCTGTACTGACCAGTCTGCAAACCGAATGGTAAGTGGTCGGTTCTGCTCACCTGCACTGAAATGCAATAAAAATAATTGCATCCATCATTAAAATGTTTGACAGATTGTCTAAAAAACTGTCAAACATCATGAGAAAAACACTTTTAGTTGTATTAACGGCAAATTAACTGCAATGAGAAATAAAACGTAGTTACATTACAGTTCATTACTACATTCCTACAAAAGAATAAAACACGTCTTGCAATTGTGTCAGAATATGAAACATATCTATTAAAAACCACCAGAAAATAAAAAGGCTTTTTGGACCAGAATATATTATTTCTTGCCACAGATCACTTTGTTTGCACAGTGAACTCTGGTGTGGTTCACTACAGGGTAAATGCAGACAGACTATCCAGTAGAACAAAGAGAAAAAGTGAAACAGAGAGAGTATGAGACTTAAACAAGGTGCACTTAAGGAAAATAAAGAAACAAGCCGAGTGTGTGAGTCAGAAAGATTGTGGATGGAAAAAAACCCTAAAATGCCTTATTGAGAGGGTTGGGTTCAGAAAGTTAAAATACATTAGTGAACTGCTTTCTGCTTGTTTTTTTATGTAAAAATTCATGATTTGATCAATGAAAGTTAAGCTTGGGTTTACTTTATGTCACTAGTTATATAAAAGGAGTTTTTCATAGCCAAATAATATTGCTTTTAAATGGAAATTAGCTTTCTGGGGGTGGAAAAATTGGCAAATTTGTACGGGGCATAGCTGGCCCACTCAAAATCTTAACATTGCTGACAAGATGAAAATGTTATTGCACATTGGCATGCAGCTGGTGACAGGTTGTGGAGAACACTTGAAGACCCACTTCAATGAAGATTAAAATGGCCTTTTTGAGTATTGCATTACATTTTCTGCATTTGCTGCCCAGCTGAACAGCAATCACTGGACTACCCTGGTCTGAAAGTCCCCACAGTTTCCACAACAGTCCTTTTGTCCCATCCTTTGATTCTGTTGTTAGGGCGATTTATACGTACATCGGTGTGCTGAACACACATTCCAGTTTGGCAGCCAGAGGGGGATCCAACCTAGTTTGGCTGACACAAACACAAATTTATTCTCAGAGGTGACAACTTGCTGTCCACCCCAGCTGAGGAATTTCTTCTGAAAAACAATGCAGCTCATCATTTCAAGGCTGAACTTTACCTTAACCTTCTCCTAACTACTTGTGTCTTTCTCTCATCATCTATCCTTCTCCTGGTCCTCTAGCCTCCTTGCATGGTGTAGCATATTTTAATGCTCCAGCACTCCTGACAAGAGGACAACAGCAGTTTTTAGCGCCCTAAAAGTGCTGGAAAATGACACGTGGTGTGTAGAATAAGGTGTCAAGAAAAAATATTATCTCAAAAGTTATGACATACTCTTTTTTTGCTGTGTTTTTCCTGTTGCTTACAATGCAAAAAAAGGTCAAAAACGTTTTAAATTTAAAATTGCTAAGAAATCTACCAAGGGGGTAAGAGACCAATAGGACCAATTATTGGTCTTACCGATAATTCCTATTTTAGGAAGAAACTCCAGTCACCAAGACAGGTTTTATCAAACTAAGATTATTTTGCCATTGAAAAACTTTCTTGAGAAGATTTGTTTTGCAATACAGAAATAAAACAACTTTTCTTGAAACGAGGGCCTTTTTAGTTTCTTAAGAGTCCGTTTTTTCAGGTCAGCCTGCAGAAGTTACTGTTTGTTCATCTGTCTGAAGTTTAAAAGTGACTTGTTATGTACTTTAAATATGAGTATTTTAAAATCATCCTGCAACAGGTTATGTAAAAACTGAAACCACTGAAAGAACATGCATTAACTCTGAAAGAGTTCAGTGATGCGCCCGTGTTTTTGTGTGAGATGACTCTAAAATTATGGACAATTTTTTTTTTTTGCAGCTGTTAGAAATGTTGAGGGCAACACAAAACCAGTGTGCATATGTGATGAGCGTCACTCTCATATCTTGCAGGTTTTACACTGTAAATGTTGGGTAGACTCACTGACGTTTCCTGTGACAGTCACCCAGCAGTCACCAGCCACCGTTTCCATGGACACCTATCAAGTCAATACAGCGCCTATGATAGCAAAGGTACCAAAACACAGAACTTGGACTTTTGTAATGCACAGGATTTTTTTTAACCAAAATATATATGAATATTTTAACTAAGGCTAAAAGATATTACATTTATTCTTTATCTTTGGAACCCTGTTTTAACCTGTGACCTTTTCTGTCCATCAGGTGGTAGTTTGCCTGGAGGAATTGGAGAACGAAGGTCTGCTAATGTCTTGGAATCTCTGCAAGCAGCCATCAATCCCCCTGAAAGTGCTGCCCTGCAAGCAGAAAACAGCAGTAAGAACATTTGATACCATGCGCGCCTGCAGCCGGTGCATGCTTCCTCACCAAAGCTGCTCTGGGTTTTACTGGCTTGTGTGTTTTCAAAACTCCACCACTCGCCATGCAAATGCTTCACCGCTTTCTCCCAGATTCATTTCATGAATCTCAGCAAAGCACGCTGTGATTTGCATACGTGCCCGTCTCTGGCGCATTTAACGCACCATGAGTCAGGCGGGGAATGCTGCTTTCTATCATTAATGAATACACCTCATTTCCCTGGAGACAGAAACGAGTCACCGAAGTCAAAGTCACAACTATTCTTTATAGTTTTTTTTTAAACTGCCTAAAGTAGATATGAAGTGAAACTAAAACAACAAACACTTTTATTGTCTAAAATCACCATCATTCTCTGAGTAATTTAAAATGTAAACAGATTCCAATCTACTTCATTTTTAATTAAGGTCTCCTGCATAGATATAGCCGCTGGTTTATTTATTTATTTATTTATTCCCAGGCTTCTGAGGGCGAGGCCGATCTGGACATGATCAAAGGACTCATTGAGGATACTCTCTTCAGCACTCAGCCAGCCATGGTCCTCAACCTGAAGACTTCTGTTTCCAGTCTTTCGGTGAGAAATATATGCGGTCACGTTTAAGAAAAACAAACTAAAAGCTATTTTCTGTGTCCAGATTATTTGAGAAAGGATGCTTATGGATTTGACAGATTATTGGTTTTTAAATAGACTTAATCTGAGCATCATGGTACTCTCTCCAAACCCACAGTCCCCAGTGGAACACCTCTCTGTGGGGTTGAACTCTACATCGCAGCGGGTTTTGGTGAGACGACTAATCCTCCGTCAGCTCAGAGTGACCTTAAGCAAAGGTCAGCTCAACTCCCCCAGCACTGGATCATTTCCACCTAACTTCCTGCGGGGAGCTGAAGTCTCACTGCATTACACTGTGCTTTTGCAGTGCAGTGTTCCAGAACAGAAGAGCTGTGCTGCGTCCTGAGTCTGGACCAACCAGCTACTGAGTGCAGAACCCACTTCCTGTTCGTCCCCACCAACCCCACAGCTGTGCTAGAATGGAGTAAAGACATTTCTCTGTAAGTCATCCTGTGAGATTCCAGATTCGGAATACAATTATTCTTGTCAGTCATTTTTGTTTGAGAAAACAAGGTAAAAAAACATGTTTTTCTGCTCCTAAGGTACAAGTTGCATCATTTTTGTCCCATACTCCAAGAAACTGAGGGAATCTAAAACAATAGTTACACCTATGTGAATCTGTTTTCTTTTTCTGTCACTTTTTTTGTCTTTAAGGGAGCTGGGGCCAGAGACCAAAGAGCTCAGAATACGACTTTTGGAACGGAGCGGCACAACAGAGAGTAAGGGTTAATTCAATAACAATTTGCTAATGGCTTCTGTCCATAAACCTGATCAGCAAGGATGTTTAAACTGCTTTAGCAGAATCATCTGAACCCAAAATGCACTGCCTGCACTCTTTGGAACTGCCTTTGTCAGGAAATGTCCTGCTCTGGCAAATGAGACCATTTGGTGCAGATTACACGAAATATATACTAGTGCTTCTGAAGTTGCTTCTTTGACAGCAGTGCTTTTTATTTTTACTCCTGATAGAATTCATTCCAGGACACGCCTCTATCTCCTTAAACCTCCAATCCAAAACTCCTGCTGGTCAGCAAACAATGTCCATTAGCCCGGGGCATGTCTTGGCACCAAACGCCATCATCACAGCTGAGGTGGGTTCAGGCATGAGTATCATTTTGTTTTGAAGCTCTTGCTATGTTTGGAAGCACAGATCACATCAGTGTTCACTATCAAACATCAGATCAGGGGAAGGTGAACAGGAAAACAGAGAACTGTTGTTTAACTCGTGATACAAGACTTACTATCACATTGTTCACATTGTTCACAGTCCTTTACACTGACAGCTTATTGTATTTTAACCTGTAGCATCAAAAGAGCTTTTGATGCAACAACTACAGAATTAATCTATTAAAATCAATTCTGAAAATACTTTCTCTAAAGTTCGTAGCTGACCTGAAACACCCAGATCATCTAAATGTGGTTTGATTTTTGTGGGGCAACCCTTTAATTACTTTAACCAAGGACTTCAACTGCTGTTTACTTCCTGTAAGGAATGCATGATGTTCTGTACATTCCTGAGTGATCTAAGCCATCTGCACCCCATCTGAAAACCGTCACACCTACTTCAATGGCAGTGCAGCTCCAAATACTTTTTGTTTTCTTACAAGTTCTTTATCCAGCTACTTGTGTTGATAAAATAAAGTTTCTTTCTCTTTTGTTATGAGCCGTTCTTTTGTTTTCCTTAAGTTCCTTTATGTCGACAATGAAGAGCCTCACAGCTCCCACAATGCTCTGCAAGTTCGCCCCTCAATCACCCCCACCAAGAAAGTTGACGTGGACCGAACCATCATGCCAGATGGAACGATTGTCACCACCGTCACCACCATCCAGTCTCGACCAAAGCTGGACAGCAGCCCAGGTAAATCCATGAGCTGAAGGGACGCAGCAGACATTGATTAGAGTTGTGTTGGGGCTTTGACCTCATGCGGTTGTGGTGGTTTTCAGGGGATTCTCCTCTTTGTTCCCCATCCACGGTGGAGGTGAATGATAAAAAAACCAATGCCCTTTCTGATGGGAGAGGAAGCAGCAGTCCCAACCCCAGCAGTGAGTTCCAGGCTGAAAAGCAGACACTGCTTTACATAACAAACGCAAAGCAGCAAGGAACAGGGTTACACAAGCTAAAAGGAATGCAGTTTATGGGACAGATCATGCATTCCAGGCAGGTAGTCCTTCTTGAAAGCCTCACAGAGTCTGATGAGGAGCTTGCAGGATACTCAGTTTGACTAAACACAAATACAGCACAGATTCAAGTGCAATTAAGACTGAATTAGTGAGATTTGTGAGACTGAGCAAGTGTGTTTCAAACTCTAGTGGTAAAATACTGATTTACACATCTATGTTTCTGTTGCTCAGAGAGCAGTCGCCTCTCTAATGGCCTGGATCCTGTTGCAGAAACGGCAATTCGGCAGCTGACAGAGTCGGCTTGCAAAGCTGCTCGGAGGACGCCGACAAAAAGGAGCACACTGATCATCTCCGGCGTGTCAAAGGTCAGAGACTTATCCTGAAAATGTTTGCATCCCTTCTCGATACCCAAACGTTCTCAGCATGTCACTTTATTAAGGGGAACTTCACTCTACAGTTTTCTTTGTAAATACCCGAGCAGGGAGCTTTTAACCTCAAGGAACAATGTAGGATACAGTGACATAGATCTAGGCAATTATAGCGAAATCTATATTTAGTATCCCCCGCCCTTTTAGTCCTTTTTCACATTAGGAGGAGAGTCTTCTGACCTAAATTTTTGTGTGAAAATCTGTAAAATCATATTTAAGGCAGGTCAGTGCACCGGAATCCAAATCCACTGGAATCTGCTATCACAGCATTGATCTCAATCTGTGTTTTAAGCCCTGCTTTTCACCGTGAATCTTCCCTCCTCCTTTTGATTCTCATTAGATTCCCCTCACAGAGGATAACTGTGCACTATCGAGTGACTATGCGGCAGCAATGGACGCAGCCATGCACGGCAACCACTGCAGGGCGGGGCACCATCAGGACCTGGATGAAACCACACCCTCAGATGTGTCGGAGCGTCCGTCTGTTGAAGACATGGAATCCGACACTGGATCCGCAGGTGGCTTGGAAACCCGCAGTCTCAAAGACCATAAAGGTGAGACAGTGTTCACCTTTATGGACCTGTTCACCAATCATCAACCTCCAAGGAGGCAATGATGAAAACGCACAGAATTTAGTGGCAATTCATACATTATACAATCAAATTATATACGTTTTTGACAGTTAAAATAATGTTTTCTATGACACGATGATGTAGTCTTACATAACACCAATTTCAGTTCACAGGTAACAATGTCTGACTGTGCAAATGCTGCCCTCTGGAGGCTGAGCAAAACACTGCAAAACAATAGATGATCAAACATTTATTAAATGCATTTTAAAAAGTGATCATTTAATTTTTTTAAGATATGGTTCCTTCAGATTTACAAAATTATATTTAAATCTCACAAAATACTGTATTCCTAAACATGAACTTTCTGCTACCTGCAGTGAGTTTTCTCCAGAGTGGGACAAAGTTGTTGTTCCGCAGAAGACATCGAGAGAAGGACTCCTGCCTTAGCCAGTCCCACGAGAACATATCCAACATGAGCAACAACTTTACCCCGACAAGCACAGAGATCAACCGCAAGAAGTCTGGCAGCTTCTCGCGGCGCCTCATCAAGCGCTTCTCTTTCCGCTCGTCTGGCAAATCTAAAGGCACGGCTCCAACTACCAATGGAGGAGCAAGCTCGGTGGACAACTAACCACCCAAATTTAAACCAACTTCTGCACTAGTTTATGACAAACAAAACACCCCTGGTGGGTATTGTGTTTCTTAAAGGGACGGGGAGCTTTGAGAGGAACTCCTCCAGAGAAATCATAATTGCACCTTTTAGACAAATCAGGACGACTTTACAGAATATGAAATCAAATTAAAAAAAAAAAAAACGTGTTTGTCGTTGAGGAAATCTGCTGCTTGGAGAGGAGAAGGGAATCACTACACTGAAATATTTTGTCTTCTATCTAAACACTTCGCTGACACTGGCTGAAGAGAAACTTTTCATGGAGGTTCTGCTAGATGCTCTTTGGAAGGACTTTTTTCTTTGTTGTTGTACAAATATCATTTGGGATTCATGAGATGTGATACCTATTTTACCCCACCAAAAGAAGTCATCCAAGTTTCATCATGCTGTAAAAATGTGACATCGCCATTTTTTTAAAATGAAAATTTAGCTTAAAGACTGATTTAATTAAACCAAATTTGTCTTGATTTAGCTTGTATTGTACAATCATATCTGCTTTTGGATTATTTAAATTTAGAGATGTCACTTCATGCTTTATATCTGAGAGGAAAAGAGAACTTTGAGGTAATTTAATGTAAAATATCAGAACTTGAGTTGGTTTTCAAATGTTTTGTCTCGCCAGCATTTCTTATATGAGTAACAAAAACAGATTGGCTCTGTGAGTGACAAGCAAATTACTATGTCTATAAATGTCATTACTGGGTTACCTCATTGCTTAAAAAATCTAAATGAAAAAGAGTTAAGAAGGCAGGTCTTGCATTAGCATTTAGCAGTTGTATTGCCTCGGCAAACTGTAATAAGTCTTATTTGGACAGTGTACTGAAAAACATTGAAAGGCATTTAGATAAAGAAAAGTGACAAATGGGTGAATTGACAGGTCTGTTCTCAGTTTTGATAAATGCATATGGAAATCTGCACCCTTCAAAAGCTATTAGAGTTAACAGAAATCTGCATACTGGTACTCCTTTTTTAATGGCTTTATTTCTGATTTTTGCTTCTTTTGGTGACTGCAATAATTAGGGGAGAAGGGCACAAACTTGAAATAAGAGTTAATATTCAGGGTTTTTTTTCCTATATTGACAAAGATGTATTTAAAAAAATAACAGGTGTGGCTAAGCATCCTCAAACAAATTTACAAAAATCTGCAATACTGAAAATGTGTGTGACTTATGACATATTCAAAAATTGTATTTATTGCAAATAAATTATTTTCTAAACTATTACTTATTATAAGCAGTTGTCTTTTTTATGTCATTATTATTTTTTTTAAAGAAATCAGTAAACAGCAAAGATACAAAAGTATACAAACTTATTTCCTTACATGTAGGCTTCTTTATCCAGGTATACTGGATAAAGGAGATACATTTTAGTGTCTGGATATAGTAAACTAAGCATCAGTTAGGATCATTTTTTAGCAGAGGAAAGTCTTTTATTGCTAAAAAATATGAACAAATATTTTATTACAAAATAAAAGCGTAAACACATTTTATTAACAAAGGAACACAAAACAGGCAGATTTGTTTCTGATATAAAAAAAAAACAAAAACGTGATGACATTACTTGAACGCTGCAGCTCCTAAAAAACAGGGATGATGGGTTTTTGTTTTACACAACTGTTGGTATGCTAAATATTACTGACTTTCATTAAAAGTAACTTTTTGAGTAACAACTGTCCAGTTGTGTCCAAAGAATGGCTTTTGAGTTAAAACATAATGTAGGTAAGTTTTACTCAGAAATGCAGCTAAAGTACAACTAAACAAAAATATGCATTTGCCTATTTATTTAATTTCACATAAAAATAGTTCTTAGATTCCAGTATATTTCAAGAATCACTAACAAACATATTAAAGGTATTTTTGCGTAAGCAGCGAGCTCTGATCTGGCATTTACTTAAACACCGACATGAATGTGACGATCACTCATATGACTTTTGTCGCTGACGGTGTTGAACCGCCAAAAGTTTAAAGCTGGAGGGAACGTTTCCGATTGGTGTGTTGTGTCTGGGACATAACCAATCACAACAAGGAGATCAACAAACTAACCAATCGTGTTTTCTTTCTCTTGTAATGCTTCTCGTGATTGGTTCATAGCCTAAACGCTATGCACGCCGTGGACGTTGACCAACATTTCCGGTTTCTTCGCTAAGCCAATCAAATCGCACCATTTCCTCATTGAAAGCCAATCATTGCTTAAGGCGGGTCAAAACGGGGTTTATATCCAGGTCACCCTTGTATTATGTTGATATCACTGTAGCTGTGGAAGAGTGCGCTTTAATTCACAAACCAGAACTCTCTACATCAAAAATGTCCGGAAGAGGAAAGACTGGAGCCAAGGCTCGCGCCAAGGCGAAGACCCGCAGCTCCCGCGCGGGTCTCCAGTTCCCCGTGGGCCGTGTTCACCGTCTGCTCCGCAAGGGAAACTACGCCGAGAGAGTGGGTGCAGGAGCCCCGGTTTACCTGGCCGCCGTGCTCGAGTACCTCACCGCCGAGATCCTGGAGCTGGCCGGCAACGCCGCCAGGGACAACAAGAAGACCCGCATCATCCCGCGCCATCTCCAGTTGGCCGTTCGCAACGACGAGGAGCTGAACAAGCTGCTTGGCGGTGTGACCATCGCACAGGGCGGCGTCCTACCAAACATCCAGGCCGTCCTGCTGCCCAAGAAGACCGGTCAGGCTGCACCGAGCTCCGGGAAGGCGGGAAAGAAGTCCTCCCAGTCTCAGGAGTATTAGCTTAAAAGCTAATGCCGCTAAAAACCAAAGGCCCTTTTAAGGGCCACTCACTTACTGAAAGAGCAACTTTCCCCTCACAGATGTACATAGTGCATGTTTGAATAACGCTGCTTTCTACTGTAGCATGTACTTTGTAAAACGCTACATTCAGGGGTTTTCATTAAACAGAAATAAGACTTCTTTACGTTTCTTCATGCAGGAAACCAAACCGTGACGCCGCAGCTTAAAACGGGATAACCACGTGTGTGCAGATGTTTTACTATTTTATGGAGTTTCTAGTGTTGGAACCACCAAATATTACTTTGACCATCATAAACATGACACAATGATTTGTTTTTAAGATTAATAAACTTTTTTTTCGCATAAATAAAAAAGCCTTTTATTTTGAAATATGAAATACCGAGAGGTTCACACAGGACTTTTCAAAATAAGACTCATTGTTTTTACATAGTCTGATCTCTAAGTAGTAATAGTGTAATGTCAGCAGTGATTAAATACAAATAGGTTATTTTAATGTTTGCATCTGCAAACAGAAGAGTGTTCCTTCACTCTATAGAAAAAATATTTGTTTTCATGCGATTGCTACAAGTATGAAAAATACAAACATTATTTTGTTTTGGCATTGCGGTTTTTTTAAATTATGAAATATTTTATTGCTTTTGACAGAGGTTCACAAATCTTTCAAAGTAATATATATCCTATAGAATCATCTCAACGCAGCAAATATAGTAGTGTGATGTCAGCAGTGATTAAATAAAAAAGTACAGTACAGTTTGTGGTGCATTTCAGCCATAAAATTCAAATATCAAGCAAACTAAAATGAAATCTGAGCTAATTAACCTTTACTGCATTTTTGCACCATAAGGTATACTCAAAATTCTTGAATCGGTCCAAAAAGTAGGCAATCATAGCAATCTGCCTTATAATCTGGTTTGCCTTGACTAGTTGTGCTTACTGACATCCGTTTTATGTGGCACACTGTGCACATTAACCTGTCAAAAAGTTATATGTCCTGTCCTTCAAATGTTAGATGAGTTGAAGAATTACCTTACTTTTTAAACTTTTTACTTTATGGTTAAAGAAAACTTATTTTTTTATATAGCAAACAGCCACACGTGGCTCCGGGGCCGCAGGTTGCAGACCCCTAGTCTAGTGAAAACTGCATCTTCAGTATAAAGCATGATAAACAAGCATATGTCAAAGGTGTTGCTAACCTCTTTTCAGTTTAGTTTAACTGTCATGTGTAGCACATGTGACCTGAGTATGTGGTTGAAGCCTGCAAAACACATTCTAACGGTTTTTCCTGTGTTCACCTGCAGGTGTTTCCTTCTTGCATGCAAAGAAGACAACATCCCCCTTTATTTTAGCAGTGTTGATAACAGAGGAGGCTTAAATAATTTTTAATTGAGTTAAACAATCCTTCATTCACTGAGCAGGTATATGAATGTTTATTTTGTCATGTATGTAATAAATACATATTATTCATTCTCACTAAATATCTATGGATAGAGTTCACACACAAAAGTTGTAACATTTTGTGGGGGTTGTAGTTAGTCATATTTGCCACTAGAGGGGGACACTTGGAAATGCTTGATGAGCCTAGGTCAGCTTGTATCTTTAAATATCTCAAACCTCTCAAATTTTCCCTTTAGCCAAAAAACAAATATTTATTTTACCATAAAATGCTTTTGTAAACGCCTCCAAGCAGTCCATTACATGAATCTGCTAAATTAATTTGGGGATTCTGGAAACGGATGTGGTTGCTTCACGTCATTTGCAGTGGTAGATGTTGGGGTTTCTCAGTGGACCTCAGAGCAGTGGAAATCTCCTTCCTACAGGAGCGTCCTGCTGACATTTCTGTCTGTTCTGACTGCTTTATTAGTGGCAACAGCAGAATAATGCAAAAACTCTGAACTGAGCTCAGGACAGACTGAACCAATTACCCAGGCATTGACAACATGTCCAAAACTATTATCCAGACAAAAAAATTCCAGCCCTCAAGGAAAACCACAGTCTGTGTTGGGTGTGAACACTATATTTTCCTCATTAAACAACACAGATGGGTCTACTCTAAATTTAGCAAATCTTTTTGTTTCGGCTTTGTGCTTTTGTCTGTTTTTCTAAACTTCTTTATGAAAAGGACAGACTTGAAGTTTACTTTGACGTTTCTCCATTCAGTGCAGAGGAAATGAATCAAAGTCAGATGCACTAGTGTTCTGGAAAAGCATTAAGAGCTCTTTAGAAAGTCCAAAGAGCCTCTTTGTTAAATGAAATACTTCAGCAGTGAAGGGACAGGGAATTTACTGACTCCAACTGCAAAAAGTGCAATGAGAAAGAAGGCTGGACAGAGGGGTGGATCTGGTGGAAAGATGCACAGTTACTGACCGAAGCGCTCCCTTTGTGAGCAAAGTGAAGAAGGAGCAGCATGTTTTCATTCTAAGCTTGGAAACATTTTGCAGGAAATTTTTGGTAAAATGCCTCACCCTGTGTTTTTAATCTCCGGGATGGACCCTGACACACAGAAGAAAGCATTCCTTATGAACACTGGTAACTAACCAAAATAATTGCTTGCTATTGTGTGTGTAATAGGAGATAAAGAGTCTTTTGTGGATGTTCACTCTAATCGTTTGTCAGAAAGACTGACCCAGTTATGTTTTTAACTAGCTGTGCCCTCTGAGTAAGCATGCGCTTACAGGATCACGTGTCTGTTGCTTCATTTTTTTTATCACTTTCTACAAAAAAAGCCATAATGCAAATCCAGCTGCGATAGAACGCTAACTAGGTACACTCTCATGTCTAAGTCAAGATCAGATTGAATGTTTTATTTGGATGACAGGATTTATGTGTGACCCTGAGAGGAAGTGCTGACTGCAAGTTTCAATTTATAGCCAGGAAGTTGCTGTTTCCATTAGAGATGAAAGATGATTTCTACTACGTTCTTGTTAGACTGTTTGTTTTGATGTGTTTGTGCTCTTTTGTACCTGTCGTGGAGTTCAGAGCCCTGTAGAAATCTGCAGTTTGCACATGTTTGGGGATTAAAACCTCGATTCAGATGTTTAAAAATGCTTCCATCCAAACCAGGGGTCTGTGACCTGCAGCTCTGGAGCAACATGTGGCTCTTTGGTTTAAGGAAAAAAACTTTTTAGCTTTAAAAAGTAACTAATGTTAAAAGTAAGCAGTAAAGAAAAAAAAAGTAAAGTAACTCAAATTCTATTTAAGTCATTCAGAAACATTTGAAGGACAGTATATTTGACTCAATGAGGCTCCTGACAATGGTAGCTGTAGGTCAAGCCATTAATCCTTAGTTTGCCAAAATTGTACTAAAACTTTTTGATACATTTTTGAGCTCTGTTTACTACAGAAAATCAATTTGAGGTCAGTAGCACAATCAGAATTCCTACTTTATGCCAAATTCAGTTGTAATCCATCAAATTATGACATGAATGTTGTATTTTTGAACACATTCAGGAATGTCAAGTGTATGTTATGGTTAAAAAATATGGTTATGGGTCACTTAATTAAGTCAGATTTAATTTTTATTTCTGTAGATGTATGTATTTTATGGTTTATATGCACCACAAATAGTAAAATAAACAGTTTTTAAAAATCATTGCTGACATACTATTTCATATACTGCATTTGCTGCATTAAGATAATCCTATGTGACACAGGATGTCTTTTATTTTGACAGAAAGTTAAGTTTTATTTTAACATTTAAAAAATATATTTTGTCTTTTTGTTTATGTCTTATTTATGTCAAATAACCCAAAAATTCCATTGATATTTATCATAATAGCAACAAAAAGGGTGAAGGAAGACTTTCTGGCTTTGTGATTGGCGAGTAATTTACCTTTAAGTTTAGAAGGATGCAGACCCCTGATCTATTACTTTCAGATCATGCTCCTTCACTTTTTAGTGCATTTGACTCATCGATAATTTTTAAAAATTTGATTTTAAAAGCCTTTTTTTACTGGATACAGTAAATCTGAAATTCAACAAAAACTTTTTTGATTTCAATGAGTTTTACAATAAATTCAAATCTTTCACAATCACTTATACAGTATTAATGTGTGCTGCTTTTGCTGTTCTCCACAACTTATATATCACTTCTCAAAAAGGCTTTTAATGTGAAGTAATGTTCACCCTCTCAGCTGAAGCATCCACTCCATCACTGCGGCTGCTTGACACATCTTCCACCAATCCTCAATCCATCTGGTTTCTTAGCTGCCTCTGTTTGTTTGTTAACGTTTTCCCTCCGTGAGTCATCCTCTTCTTCATTTCCTTCACCCCCTCTGTGGCCCTGGTCATGGGAAAACCCTTCAAAGATCAATAGTGGAACTTTTCTCCCACTCTTTCTCTGTTTGTCTTTAAGCCAAACATTGATCCTGAGGGACGCCTGAAAAGATGCTCGCTTGTGTCCATACTCTTCCTGTGGAACGCCGTGTGTCTCCATCCCCTCATCACAGATGTCTTAAGAAGAGTAACAGCCTTGTTGTCCACTGCAGCCCACTTCTATCATAAAGCGGGAAGTTTTCCACATAGAAAAAGTGAGTTTGTTGTAGAGCTCAGAGCGGAAATCAGACTACTCTCCAACTCCTACATGTTTTTCCCTGTCATGCATCACCATTACCAGCCTTTTCTCATCGTGTGGCAGGGTTAACATGAACTTTTAATGGAGTTGATGCCCTTAAATGAACCTTTTAAAAGCTGTTCAACAAAAAAATAGAAAAAAATGAATCCTAAAACATCTTGGAGAGCAGTGCCAGTGCACAATCCCCCATTGCTGCATGCAACTCTGATAGGATGTAATCCTGCACCCAGATGGGGAGGAGAAGGGCTGGGAGGAGGGAAATAGCAGAGGAACTCGGAGAGTGAATGAAAAAAAAAAGCTAGAAGCAAGACAGACACAATAATGTGGTCACTGCTCTGTGAATTTTTGGAGTCCAGAGAAGTCACAGATCTCCCTGCTGTTAGTGGACTCTGTCAGAGCAGGGAGATGGTGAGAGCTGCGTGACTGTCAGACAAGTAAGTGAACTAACCTCAGATTTTCAGAATTTCTTCAGTTTGTTGTTGCCTTCTCTAACAAACGCTTTAATTTTTTATTTTACATCTTTTCAAATGTAAGATATTTGTGTCTTTCTTTACTTTGTCAGCGTTTGCTCCCAGCAGAAGTCTGTAAAAGTAGCAGCCCAGACTGTGTAGCTGGCAGGATCTATTTTCAGCAGCTCGTGGCAACGTTGAAGGGCATAACTGCCTCTGTAATGACAGGTTAGAGTGCGCAGCCCCACATTTGCAGGCATTAAAACAGTTCTCTGGCCTGGGCGTGTTCCTTAAATCACAGAGGTTTTGCACGAGTGGGAGCAAATGGGTGCACATTGTGTGTGAGTCAGGCAGACAGAGACACACCACCCTGCCCACTCTTCTGTCCTGTCGAGTCTCAAAAGGGCCAGTGTTGACAGCCAGTGGGCTGACAGCAGAGGCGCTGGGGCTCCAGTGTCAGAGCAGAACAGAGGGTACGGTCTGTTCTCCGTGTCACTGGGTCCTCTGAGACTCACACACTGCTCACAATTGTCAGATGTGTGTAGTTTAGCCCGGCAGCCTTGTCTGGAGTGACATCACTCTTTTAAAGCCCTGTTGTCTTAAACCCGATGAGCTAAACTTTAAAAATGGCAGATTTAAGGGAAAAAAAATGGCAACAATTTTAATTAGTCTGTGATGAGAACATGGAACAGCAAAAAGATTCATTGCTTCATGTGTCAGGATGTGAGTCAAAACGACAAAGGATTGGCATGACAGCGTGAAACAAACCTTACAGCTGCCTGGGTTACTTAGTAGACAAAACAAAGACTGGTTAGGAGACCGCTGAGTCTATTGCAGGGTTATCTTTGGCTGTAAAAACGCTTGTGATAGTGAAAGGTATGGGTGCCGGTTTTAATGTGTCTGGGTTTTCTCTGTCATGATGTAAGCACGGTGATTCAACAGCTGGGACTCATGTTTGCGTGAGGGTTTTAAAAGTCTGAGTCACAGTGACTCATCGTAGTCAGAGATCTGAACCCCTGATTGGGCCTTGTGGAGCTTTTTCACACCTTCCGCCAAAAGCACACACCTGATATTTTCCCCAAACCCATTGTTGATGCTTTTTGCTCGTTGTGCTCATTGTTGAAAAGGAAGAGCCCATGTTAGCTGATGCCTGTATCGTTCTGGCCGTAGTTCTGGAGAAACAATTAGTCTGTGTAATGGTTTGGTCACATGGGTTTATAACTGGGGCAGAAGCCTTTCTAAGGAAAGCACTGTTCCCATTGTAGTAGCAGTACTCCCAGTGCTCCCACTGCAGCTCTGAACCACACTGTGTGCATGCGTGTTCCTCAGGATCTTCACGTGTCTGATTTTTCTGATCATCCTGTCGACATGGACCGCCTGAGCAGGAACAAACATGAGCGACAGACGCACCAGGTCCTTCAGGTGAGTTCTTTAATCTAGTGGAAATAAATGTTGTATTTATAGAAGTAGATGTATAAAAAACTAAATTGTTTGCTCTTAACACACAGTGCATGTTTTAATCATGTCATGCCTGCATTTGCTGCTTTGTATTACTGTTTTAAATAAAGTTTTAGCTAAACTTTAGCTGTTCCACCTCACTTTTTTGACTGTGGCCCATTCATGGGAATGAATGAAAAATAAAACAGATCACCACCTCTTCATCACCATGCTTAGCAGCTGATGTGAAATGTTTCCTGTCAGTGGCAGAGCTAGAACATTTTACAAAGGGGGAGGGGGGGAGTATTTCTAATGCTTAAAGAAGATTGCATTGATGATTTTTTTAAATCGTTGTCAATAATGATACTAAAATTGACTCAAAAATTTGGCGGGAAAGTTGGGGGCAAAGCTGTAGCTCCGCCCCATTTTCTGCAGGTTTTTAACCAAACATCTCATCTTTAGTCTCATCTTTCCAAACAACATTGTTGTATGGAACGCTGCGCCTTTAGATGTTCTTTCAGGAAGACTTTGTCCTCTGCGAACGCTTGAACACAAATCATATTTGTGTAGCCCTTTTTTAGTGGTTCAGGCTCTGTGAAAACAGAAACGTTCCCATGGTAGAAAAAGCTTTTGTTGAGTTGATTGACGAAGAGGATAACTATATGTTTAAAAAAGAAAAATAAAGATGATGTTAAAAGAGTCTTGACCATGATTGGAAAAATCGACTCCTTTTCCAGTCATCTTTGCAGTACTTTCTGCTGACTGGCGGAAACAGCTGATTCCAGCTGGGTAGTAAAGTTCATCGCTTCAGGTAACTATTAGCAAGTAGCTGGAAAAGGGGTAAGGAACTGGATCTGAGCTTAGAAATATAAATGATTACTGAGGAAATGTGAAAAAGAAGGCCCAATGAGAAGAACTTCATTTCCACATTAACCACACCCACTTAAGACGTTTGACATGGTCATCACACGATGGACGAGGCAGGAATTGATCTGGCTTCATCTGTCTTGATTGGGCTTGCAAGACAAAAACAATGATGTCTAAGGCCTGCATCCATGACCAAATACCTCGCCTCTTCTGGCATTATTGAAAAGCCTTTTGACAAGTAGTTCAGGGGTTTTCACAGTCACTTTTTGACTTTGGGCTTTACTTGTCCAAATGCGTACAAATAAAAACTTTAAGAGCTGTTTCTATTTCCTTTGCATGACAAACATTTGTGTTTTGCTATTTTTTCCATTTTAAAACGTCACCTTTATTAAAGTAAACACAAGTGATGACAAATCTTAGTTTTAAATCTTCAAAATTAAAGAGCTTGTAACTTTAATCAACTTCATCATCGGAATTTCCTGTCATATTATACCTCATCACCAATTCTTAAAATATCAAACAACCTGCCCATCTTTGAAGCTCTCACTTCAGCAGGGCTTTATTTGGGATTTGTTGTGTAAGGGGACCATTTGGTTTCGGGGAACAAAATCTGTCTGACATCATTCAACCAACTGTAAACAAAGGAAGGTCACGCATACAGCAGCCAGAGACGAACAATAAGCTGAGCATCACTTATGCAATTATTTTTATCACATGTTTACAGGTGCACATTTTTAGACTCGTTTCCAAAACATACACTATACTGGATGTAAATGTGATAACAAGTCCTGGTTTTAAGAAAAATAGTTTTAAAACAGTATTATTAAAAAAAAATACATTTATTTAATGTGTGCAGAGCTTAGAAAATGAAATACATATCCTTTTAGGAGCAATGTCAACACAACATTTAGATTCAAGCCAAGTCCAGTGTTTGCACTGATTTATATTTTCATTTATTTTTTATTGATCCATGATCATTGATATAATAGTAAGTGAAAAAGGCCTGATTTGTTTGTCTGTTTTCACAGAACACTCCTTTAGACCTAATTGAAACAGGCAAAACTTTGAAAGTCCAAGCAGAGCGCCCCCACTTGGTCAGCTTGGGAAGTGGACGCCTTAGCACAGCCATCACTTTACTTCCATTGCTGGAAGGTGAGCTTGTACAAATAATTTTTTGTGTTTTAACACATAAAATTATGTCATGTAAATAACTTTGTCCAGAAAATGTATGAATTATGACTAAAGAGTTTACTTCATGGTCATGAAAATACCAAAGCTTTACAAAAATGTAAAAATTGAAGGACATTGTTTTTCTATTTCTTTGTTTAACATTAAGTAACATTTGCTTATGGTTGTTTGTTGAAATAAGGCATTTTTTTATTGGTAAATTAAAGAAAACAAAGACACGAGATGTTTTTTTTTTTGACTAATACTGATCTGCATTTCTAATTATCATCACATTAGAAGACCAGGAAGAGGGCATGGCATCTGTTAATTAGTATGTTCTTCTAAAAGAAAAATCTGTTTGTGATGGGATTTATAGGCAGTAAATCGGCACTACCAATTAAAATAATCTCAGTGCAGCTTGGTATGTGCAATTTGACCCTTTTCTTCCCTGGAAACGACATGTTTTTGAGACTTGCACGTTTTTCATGTTCATTGGATCGAGTACTCCATGAACTGACACAGATCACGCTCCCTGTTGTCATAGGGAGAACTACACTGGGCAGTGAGAGGACAGATATCCCCTTGCAGGGCCCTGGCATCGCTCCTCAGCACTGCTACATTGAAAACCAGGCAGGGAGCGTCACCTTGTACCCATGTGGGAACCCGTGTTCGGTGGATGGACTTGCCATTTCCAAACCATATCGTCTCACACAAGGTAGAACTGACACCAGCCTCAATGTGACCTAAGTAAATATGCTTAAAAACTGTTCATGGTGCAGCTGTTTAAACATAAAGATCTATGCATTATCTTGGCTCAGTACTTTGGTTGCTTAAAAGAACACAGTTAAACTGCAAGCTAATAAATGAGACTCAAGTTAAAGCCTGAAACCATCCTAAAGCTTGCTTCTGATGCTTCTCATGATGTTGTGTGATGCTCCATGCTCAGAGGCCATGATGCAGGATTGATTTCCTAGATGGAGAATGATCTGGCAACTATCTACAACAGACCAACTAAAAGACTTCTGAGGCAAAGAAAATAATAACAGTGGTAGTAGTCACTTAATTACAATTTTCCTGGAAAACTCATATTAACATGACTTAGACTGCTTGATCTACACCAGAGTTGTGCTTCTCGGATAATAATTTTTGGTTGTTAGATCAAAAAGCATCTAACTATGGTGTGGACAAAACAACAAAACTCTGCTCCTTCTAATAAAGTTAGGGTTTGGGTTCACTTAAAGGTTGGCCCTAGAGCAATTTCCTATAAAATGGATTCATATGGACTTGACAGCAGACCAAAAAGTAGGAGTAGACTAAACACAGTATGTTTATGAGTCATGTACAGTATGTGAGATATTGAGCGAAATGTTCCTGTTTTTGTTGTTGATGACTTATCCATAGCTGCCTCTCTTTCAGTTCATTGCTTTCTTCATGTCAGATCTTTTGTTTTGTGACCTTTTCCTCCTTTGTTGATTGTTCAGATTCATGCGTCTGGGTCTGCTGCCCCTTACCCAGCAGGCAGGTGATGCCCGGTCCTCCAGGTTAATGTTAAAGGCTTGTAATGGTTAATATCTCCTTGGAGTAGATGGATCCGTTTTTTAAAATTCTTATTCTCATCACATACTTCCCTGATTAGGCTTATCAGAAAGCCTATCCAAATCAGAAACCAGGAAAGTCAAGTCAAAGCTTCAGGAAACTGTGAAACGTGAAAAAATGCATTAATGCTGATTCTGCACCCTCACTTTATACTATAGTATAGTTTATACTTAAATTTAGTAAAGGACTAGTAAAAAAAAACTCTGGTATTTTTTTGCTTACTGCATATTTGTCATTCAAGAGCTACAGTGGTCCCGCCTCTGCAGTTCCCTCTGTGAGATGTAAGCCAGCAGCTCACCAGAATGCCATTTGAAGCTGGTGTGTGTGCATGGAGACAGCAGCTGTTGAACAGGAATACTCCAATCATTCATAGGACAATCATTAATTCTTAAGAAAAAAAAAAAAAAAACTCATGCATTTTGGACTTTTGTGAAATTCGTGCGGCTCATCAACAATTCTGAACAACAGCGTTTGACTCTGAGGAAGTAAACCAGGAATGCCGGGAATAAATAACAAAGATGTTTTGACTTGCTGAATAATTACACGTAAGTTTGCCATATGTGTGCTTTCTTCAAATCTTGTGTTGAAAATTTTGGGGGTTTAAAAAAATGTTGCCAAAAATGGTATTTGTGCCTTTTTCTAATCCAAACAGAACAAAGTGTATATTTTATATTGACTTTCTTTAAATCTTTTTACTTATTTGCTGATAACATTCCTTTAACAAAGTCAAATATAGTTTAATTTTCATCCCAGAGATCTATGGTGTTATGAACCCTGGGCCTAATTATAACACAGTTCATGCAAAATGAAACAATTCTTAATCATTCTTGAAGTATGACTGTAAGGTGATAAATAATAATCGATTGAACACATCCCTAACCGCTCTGCACATGCTCACTCTGTTCTCCTTCCAGGGTGCATGCTGTGCTTTGGTCAGTCGGCGTTTTTCCGTTTCAACCACCCAGAGGAGGCTCAGAGGATGAAGAACATGCTGCCCGGAGGACACCTTAATGCCCCCAAAACACTCCCCACTGGTAAAGGAAATTGAACTCCATCTTAGCCAAATGTACACCGAACAATTCCTGCCATCCAGAAATAAGCATCTTGTGACAACTGTGTGTACAGAGTGTGCACAGCCAGCTCAGCAGCTATTCCTGGCAGAGCAAATGCTTTGAAAACATAAACCCCGTTATTTTCCTACATCTATACCTCAATGTTCAACAATTCCTTACATGCAGAAGAGTTTAGGTAGAGTTTGATGCTGTTTAGTCCAAATTATATGACGGTTGAACTTTCTTTTGATAGTTATTGAAAATTAAAGTAATCAAATGTAGATGTGATAGACTAAACAATAACATTTTAAATTCATATATTAATAGATAAAAATAAGTGAAACTGTCATTTTGTGTTTGTCTAAATTTTTAGCCCAATTTTCTAAATTGACTGCTATGATGGATATTTATATCCCTGCCAGAAAGCTGAATTAGTTTTAACAGATCCAATTATCTTTGACTTACATTTTGAGTGACTTAATCTAGATTTTCACACAGCACAGTGACCTTATTGTGTTGTAATCTGTTGGACTGTTGGAAAAGGATTGTTGTAATCTTTGCCTGGGTTTTGTTTTGGAAAGTGCCATTATTGTGGCAGGCTGCCGGCTGTGCAGCTTGTGATATTTGGAGCCCATTCTGCTCTGACCTTATTGATTTTACAGTCAGAGCCTGAATAATAAGAGTCACCACACCCCTCCTAATGTGTGTGTGTGTGTGTGTGTATGTGCCTACTCTTTCCTGACCAAGCCCTGATTTCATGGTTTGAATGAGGTACACTGGCGAACATTTATATTTAGCTGCTTCAAATCCCTGTGGAATTACGTGAGAGCTATGGAGCATCATGACCACTGGGTTTGACTCATGCGGGGCTCCACTTGAAACAACCCTTTTTACACAGGGCTGTTTGGGTTTTTTTCTTTAATTTTGAGCTCTGCCCCTTGATTCTACTGTTGACCTAAGACACAGTTGAGGTCAAGCAAAGCTGTGTGTTTGTCTTAGAGGGTTTTTACAACTGCTGCCATCCTTTACAACCAGGAATGCTCTTGGACAAATGTTTCCAAATGTTTGCCCCCTCTGCAGAGACCCACAGAAATGCAAATGGGAACCACGAGCTTTTTTCAAGTGACGCCAAACTCAATGACATGACCAAGAATCTTCAGAACTCCCTGGTGCTGAAAGCTTCGCCCTCATCGGGATCTGGTAAGCAGCACGGTCAACCAGTTCCTGCAGACCTGCAGCTGAACGGGAAAAACGGCTCCTCGTTAACGGCTGAAAACAAGATTGTGTCTCTCAGTCAGAACTGCAGCGATAAACCTTTTAAAGTTCCTGTCAGATCTACAAATATCAGTCAAATTCCTGTTCCTCATCCACGAACTTTACGTTCTGCAGCCTTAAGTGACACCAGTGTGAGTCAGAAGATCCCAGAGAGCCCAAAACCGCTCAGAAAGTCAAGGACAGAGGCCACATCAAGTCCTAAACCACACATTAAGGGGTTAGGGCAAGAAAGCTCAAGTTTTATACCAAATCACAATGCACCCTCCACCAAGTTGTCCGCCGCTCCACCCAGCCCCCGGTTAAGAGAATCCTCCCTGCAGAGGAGGTCCCACAGTCCCATGCAACATCATGTGGATGTCCTTCAAAAGCCAACTGGGTCCAACACTCTGAAGGAGCTTCCTCCTCCCAGTCCCCACATGTCCTGTAGAGAGACCCAAAGGAGCCCTCAGGGCCACCACAAACCTGCACCTCCATCAAAAACAGAGCGCGCGTCTCCGCATGTACGGACTCCATCATCACTTACTAAAGCTGGGAATGAATTTGGAAGCAGGGCAACGAGACCCGAAGCAGGAAGTGCCCTCACGTCTAGTTTGGGTTTCGGACCCGGTTTGTCCCCCCTTGCAAGCCCTCGCAATCAAAGAAAGACTTCTGCTGTAAGCACAAGGGGTTCTGGTGGTAAAGAAGGGAACCTTGCCAAACCCTATACCAGGGAGCGCAAAAACAGCATCTCTGAGATCAGTGACAATGAGGACGAGTTGCTGGAATACCACCGCTGGCAGAGGGAGGAGAGGCTGCGAGAGCAGGAAATGGAGAAACTGGTAAGTGATGTTTTAATATATCACAAATTAATTCTCAACGTACTATTAAATCAAAGACTCTACAAAGTTAAGCATCACCTTGAATGGAAAAAAACAGAAGAATATTCTTTTATTTAATGGGAAACAAAGTCAGGCATGAAGGCAGCCGGGTTCAAATTTCCACCAGCTCATAAAACCATTACTATGCTGGCTCCAGTACTTTCTAATGACTACAGTTTCTTGATTAACTAAATTATATCGACTAAATTATGTTAAAAGCTGTTGTAAACCGGTGACTTTGACCTTCAGAGCCTTAAGGGCCAAATGAGAACACCAGATTTATTATGTTATCTTCCTGTTCACGCGATTTACATTTGGAAATTTACAGTGAGAATTTGAGAATGAATAATGTGTAGCATTTCATATGAACCCACATCTAATGTTGCCAAAAGTTTTATTTTTCCAGAAACGATTTTTCTTTATTTTATTTCTGTTCTTCAAATATGAAATTAACAGGAGCTTTGTCGAACATGTATTTAGATATAATGCTGAAAAAAATTTAAAGTATCCCATTGCAAAAAAGATAAATTAATCATCAGTTGCACTTAGTGTTATTATAAAGGTTCAACGAATGCCATTTTCACCTCACAAAATCTGTCCCTCTTTGCAAAATGTTTGGACACTCCTGATATAAATGATGGGTTGCCACTTCTGCAAATGGTACTCTTAACCCTAAATGTGACCTAAACAACTGAATATTTGATGTTCAGTTCCTTAAACTAGGATTCCTATAGGATAAAGCTGAGAGAGTGAACAGCCTCACAGCAAACAGCTTGTCTGCTTTTTGAAATCTCCTCCAGTGTCCTGGCGGACGGCCAGCAGCTTTTCTTTTCTGAATATTACTGGCATCGTCAGCCCATGTGACCAACATGACACGGGGTGAACATTCTTCCGGGCGTCTCAGCATCCAGTGCAGCTGGTTCTTGTTCAACACTATATTTACCAAATGGATGAGTGGCATCTGTTTTCAAAGCTGCCTCCTCTTCACTCGCCGCTCTCTCTCATGTTATTCCCTCACTAGACCACAGACTCCAAAATTGCCATCTATCTTCAGTCCATCACCCACACTCTTTTCTCACTAGTGACCAACGTGCACCCCCCACCCCCCACCCCATCCCACTGACAGCTGACAGCTAAAGAGGTGGGTGGTCACTGCTGTCCATTAATCCACATACTGGACTCTGGAACTGTTGCTACTTTAAATATGGATAATTCCAAGTTATGCTAGTACAGTTTAATTATGTTAAAAGATTTGGACTCTATTATATATTTGTGTGTTTGAAGATTCTGACTTGAAAGACTCAAGAATCTTTTATAGGGAAAATGTTGCTCTTTTCTTTTACTTTTCCACTTTTTTTTCCATCATTAAGACCAATTATACAGCAACTCTATGGCCCAACATGTTAGAGCTCCAACTTTTCATTAAAAAGAAAATAGATGTGATTATTTCAGGCTTAAAAATCACTGCGGAAAACTTGTTTTCTTTGAAGTGTTATGAGAATTCCTCAATTTTGGCTCATTAATTTATGTTCTCCTGTAGTACCTCTGTTACAGAGGTCAGGATTGTGACTGAAAGTCTATATTTGTAGTTTCTACCGCTTTGCCGTTGTTAGAATAGTCATGTGGTTACACAATCATGTTTCAAAAACATTTGACAGTCTTTGCTGTTGAATGTTTCACTGCTTCTACCTTTATCAAGGTCAGAACACCTGTTGAGAAAATTTGATGCAACTGACTGCAAGTCACCAAGTGAAAACCGATTTCAGCAAAAAGAGGAAACTCAAACGAAATGTCATGATTTTGTTCAAATAAAGTTGCAAGATGTGGAGAACTTAGAAATTAATGTTGACAGTTCTTTTTTTTTATCACAACCAAATACTTTTACAAAGATGCGGCGCTGGTGGTTAGTTTTGTTATTGACAGATTAATCAATCATCAATACAAGTTTTACTAAGAATTGGAAAAATAACAATAGAAATGACCTTAAATTATCATAAAATTAAAACATTTTCATCTGCCACCCTTCCAAAGTCTTCTACCCCTTTTTCCTCCATATTAAAATGTTGCAGCTTCACCACTGTGGATGTAGTGAAGAAGGACATGAGGCTGTTTGGTGTGAGTGAGAAGGATGTAGAGGATAGCGTTAGATGGATGCGGATGATTCGCTGTTGTGATTTCTAAAGCGAGCTGCTGGCAGACAGAGGAACAGTGCAGTGGTGGCTGTAATTGGCTTTGCTGGAGTTAAACAATAACAGTTTATAAACGTAGGCAACGGGTTGCCTAAAAAAGAAGAAAAAAGTAGAGACAATGACAGACTTTCATGATGATGGATGTTAGAGCAATTACTCTGCAGTTTGAGGAGGGAGACAGGATGTCTTCCAAACCACTTCTGAGTCAAGTTAGGACTGAAGAGGTGTTTTTAGGTTCCACATAGGTTTCTGTGCAGAGTCTCAATGCAGACACAGTATTAGACAGAGGCTGTAACCTGAGGCTCTCTATATCTCTCTATTGTATCTCTCTGGTTAAAGGAAAATACGTTTTAATTTTAAAAGTAACTGTAAAGTAAAAAGAAAGTAAATAGTAAAGTAAAAAAAAAGTAAATAGTAAAGTAAAAAAAAGTATGGTAAACCTTTACTCAAACTTTATTCCACTCAGTCACAAACAGTTGAAGAAAAGTGCAAATCACTCTGTGAGGCTCCTGACTACAGTACCCATAATGCTCCAACAAGTCATCAAGCCGTTCGGCTTTGTGGTTTTCGTAAGTACTAAATAATTTTGACACATTTTTGTGTTTGGTGTACCAGAGAGAATCAATTGGAGCTCAATAAGCGGGTGCACTGGATTGTAAAACAGATCTTCTATAACAAATACAAGGACTTGAGGTGCACCCAATGGTTCAAAAACTAGCATAGGATCTCTTAATTAACTTTTATTTTGATATTGGTTAATTAAATTTACAAATTTACAAAATAGAGTTTTTCACTCTATTCTGACATCACACTACCTACGTCTATGATTCCTACTGTATTAAAATGATCCATTGTGACACAGGGGGTATTTTATTTTGAAAAGGAAGTAAAAAGTTGTTTAATTTTTCTGTTTGACTATTTGTTATAACAGTTGCAAAAACATAAAAATAAATCAGTGTCTTATTTTTTCAAGGGTGAAATAAGACATTGTGGCTCCTTGTAGTCAGTAAGAAATCAATCCCAATGGTTACAGACCCCTAAGAGAAACATGTCTGCTGCTGTCTCCTCACTAATCAGTCAGACGTAAAACTTTATCCTTTGCTTGTTTGTCTAACTCTTTCAGCAATCGCAGCCACTGCTGAATTTGTTTTAGTTTTGATCACTAAAAGTACAATAAAATAAAATTCTATCCTATTTGCTTCTGATTAACAACATCTTATTATTTCTGCAAAAAAAAAAAAAAAAAAAATTGATTCATGCAATGAAAATGGGAAGCTTTCTTGTCAGCAGCAAGTACTGTAGTCAGGAATGTCTTATTGTGATGTACAGTTTTTTGTTTTCATAGATGGCCTTTCAAAAATTGTTTCTTTTTGAAAAGAGATATTTCAAAATCCTAAAAAATACTTTTTTTAAATCCCTTTCCTCTCTGGAAGATGTTCATCTTTTGGTTTAAAAAATAGAAATACTTTTATTTTAGTAAAGGATTCCAAGGATTAAAAAAAAATGTTTAATTGCACATTAAATTAATACTTTGTCATCTAAGAGCGATTTCTGTATAAATGTACATGCTTTGTGTTTGATCTATTTGGTTTAAGACATAAATCTCTGATATCCTTCACTGGAAAGAAAAATGTTTTCTTGAAAGCGACTCCACGAATGTTAACATATAATCTGTAAATAATATAATATGAATAGAATTTGAAGACTATTAAACATTCATGTCTGATAAATCACACATTTCAATTCAGTATGACTGCATTTGTCCGTCTTTATGAAAAAAATGACAGTTTACAGGAAATACTTTGTTTTTTGCATTCTGCTGTTGTGATATCAAACTTTAGTTCATGGAAAAATTGAATGGTAAAAGAAAACACTAGGAACCTCACTGACTATGGATCAGTCTTGGTTTAAGAACAGTAACTGTGTAAATAAGAAAAAGAAGAAGACTTTAAACGATCAAACTGCTGCAGAATAAAGCAAACACATAGATAGTACCCAGTACACTATCTGTGCATTTCATTGATGGAAATGAATGATCTCAGAAACTCAGGTTTCGACTATTTAAAATCTGGCTTATGTTCTTTGTTTCCATTACATGCTCAAAAACCCATTTTCCCATCTCACTTTAATGATCAGAACGTTTTAAAGACCCACTCTGATGAAAATTGTGTTTTGGGTGTTTTTAACATCTTTATGTATAGCATTTTTTTCATGATGAAGGACTTCTGTCAAGAGCATTAAGATAAAAACTGTATTTCTGGGTATTTATTTATTCTAATTGTGGTGAATCAGGAGCAGATGAAAAAATGCAGTTTGAAAAAACTTGTTGATGTGATGTAGAAGCTACAATCAACAGACCACAAGCTCCCTGCTCTATTCTGATGCATCCCACTTGCAGACATACATTTCCCTCGTCTGAGCTGGCATCAAGCTCAAAACTGTGCATTTGTAAAGATCCAAAATTACTCACCATTTTTGTTACAGCTTGGGGTTTTGAGGGGCTGTAAGCTAGCAGGAGAGAGTGTAAACAAAGGGATCATGGGAAATGAGTGATGGCTTACTTTCGTACCAACAGTCCCTCATACACTTCGGTGGTGAATTTCTAACAAACTGCTGCCGCTCTGCAGAAACTACAGGTTTGTCCTAGAAAACAACACAGGTTTTTTTTTTTTTTTTACCTAAAAATCCCATAACCACAATTAAAAACACTGGGAATGCTTTTACATTAGATCAAAAGATGATCGCGAGTGGGTCTTTAATTATCTTCTTTGTTCATTGTTTTGACACTTAATAAACTTAAAAACAAGAAGAGTCAGAGTCAGATACTAGTAGCTCCTTTCCAAATATGTTGGATAATGAGAAACTGCTGACTATTTCTAAACAGTCTGGATTTATGTAAAAACATAATCAGGTAAGTAAGCACTTTTCTGGGGTCAAAATGAACCTTTGAATATGTTTTGCCAAAGAAATTCCTTTTTTCACAAACCAAGCTCTGAGTGACTTCCACATGGATCGCCTCCTGAGAGGTGAACCATTATTGCAGTCCCAATCCATTTAGCTGCTGTAAATGGGCCAATTTCATCCAAGGACACTTGGAGCAAATCCTTACCTTTCATTTTAGTTTTACCTCATTAACATGTGCTTTTCATGACTTGTCTAGGAACGACAGAGACTGGAGACCATCCTGAACCTGTGTGCTGAGTATAATCAGGAGGACAGCTCTGCTGAGCTTGTGAGGACAGGACTGCTGGAGGTTTTCAGAGGGATTGCCTCAGATGCAGCAGGAAGGACACCTCATCAGGGAGAAGACACAGCCCAGAGGCTGAGAGACAATGATGAAGACCTGCAAAGAGAGGAGTCGAGCAGCACGGAGAGCACACATCAAGAGGTAAATAAAACATTCACAAAAAAAGGCTATATTTGTAATATTTTAAATCCTACTTCTATAAATCTGCATTTAGCGTGAAGAGATGTTTACTGGGCAGGAGCAGACCTATCTGGAGGAGGAGAGAAGCAATATCCTGGCCAGGGTTGATGGTTTGAAGCACAGAGTCAGCGAGCTGGAGCAGCAGCTGCAAGAGACCAAACAGGAGGTCAGCAGACACACAAACAAAGCTGTTCCAAACCCCACACACGGGGAGACAAATTTACTACCCTAGATCTCCTCACTCTTGCGCTGTGCTGCCTCTGAACTGCTGTTGTCAAACTGCAGAACGTGAGCTGAGGTTTGTTTGCAGGTGGAGATGGAGCAGGCCCTGCTGCAGGCTGAGAGGTGGGCAGAGCAGGAGGAGGTGGAGGCTGAAAACCAAATCATTTCTCAGCTTCAGCTCAGACTTGGCCAGCTGAACAAGGCCGCCCAGCAAGAGAAAGACAAGGTGAGTCGTAGCAGTTGTTTTCACACTTTTCCCCTCTGAAATGTCTTGCAATTGTTGCATTTACAACACAAAAACTGCAGTTTCAATGTAAACAAACTAACTTTTGGATTTAGTCAAATGTTTTTTTTAAATCTTCTAACCCAGGGGTGGGCACATTTTTTGACTCGTGGGCCACAAAAGGTTCTAAAATTTGACAGAAGGGCCGGACTAGGAGCAGATGCATCTGAGGGTAGACACCAGATTTATAAGGAAAATAAAACTTTAACATTTTTCATATCAAATGAATGTATTCCAGTGTGATGCCAGATTAAATAGTTTATTGGGCCCCCGGGATATAGTTTGCCCACCCCTATTCTAACCTTTTTTCTGCACTCCGTTACTAGCACACACCCTAAACACTTTATCCCCTAACACTTAACTGTCATGATTGGGAGCTTTAGAACCTGATGGCATGAATTTGTTTTCTCCCTGCTGTGGTGTGTGTGCGTCTGAATGCGGGGACAATTCTGTGTGTGTGTTTTTATATGTTTTTAGGGGAGGGCTAATGTGTCGGCTGAGCGGAGCCTCCTGGAAAAGCAGAGGAATGAGTACAATGAGCTGAAGCGGCAGTTTGATAAGTGCCCCTTGTCTGAAAGGGAACAGTTGCAGGAGCAGCTCAGCAGGGTCAGTGTTCTCACACAGCCCGCTGGCTGGCAACAGTGAGTTCTAATGTACCAAATACTGCAGCCCTGTATGATCTGCACAGAAGCGGCTGTCCTGATGCATTCAGTTTCACTGGTGCAGTTCCTGACTGTGCATTTCCTTGATTTATTTGCTATGCACATGTCATTCTCTCATGCTAGGTGTCATTTAGTAACAATTAACTGCATTGTTCTAAAAATCTGCATGCTCTTTAAAAAATGTATGTCATTTGCAGTAAATTTGATGAATACACCACCATAATGAGAATTTTTAATTACATTTTTTCCTATTAAATTATTACATCATATGAAAAAAAATTAATGCACAGTATCTGCAAAAAATGGACACACTTAAAATACTTTAAACAATCATTTTTACTGCTTTCGTTCAAAAGACTAAAACTGTGGAAATGTAGAATATGGCCAAATAGCACATTATTTTGGCCTACTTACTAACAGGTGGATACTAATGCTCCACGTAGTCACTGAGAAAACAAGTCCTAATTTAGACTCATATTTAAACATCAGCAGTGCAGGATCGACACAGCAAACGTTTGAGATTTGATGCCAGTAACATAATGCAGAACAGCTGACAGATGTGCTTGTTTTGTCCTTTGTTGCATCATCTTTCCTTTTGTTGTGTTTAAAATCAAGAAGATCAATTGTTCATATGTATTTGGGAGCTTTTTTTCCCCCCATTAGTGAACAGTTAGGCAGGCAGCATAGTGGGGTAGTGGTTAGCACTCTCAACTCACAGCAGAAAGCCCTGGTTGTGTAGAGTTTGAAGGATATCCCTGAGCATGTAAGCAAACATTGATCATAGATTTATTGATTTCTCTAAATATTACCAAGATGTGAGTGTGTGATTGTGCGGCCCTGCGATTGACCAGAAACCAATCAAGGGTGTATCCTACCTTCACCCAACAGAAGCTGGGATAGGCTCCAACAATTATGTGACTCCAAATGGGTTAACGCATGTTTAGAAAATTGATTTTTAGGGTCTAAATTGTCGTGGTTTGTGTAAGAAAGTAATATTTTTGAATTCGTTTGCTTGAACTTGAGCTCTCAAGATTTATTTAATGCATTTTCGTTGAAACCAATAACAAAATAATCTCTTCATATATCTTAGTGTTCTAATGATGCTGTAACAGACGTTTTTTCAACCCTACTTTAAGAGACAGTTGATTTTTTTCTTGAGAACAGGTACTGCTGCGCTTCAGCTTCATGAACAAGTTCAACATTCATAAAACTGTATCTGATTTGCATCATTCAGACCACACGTTGGTACTCAAAACCCATGAGCAGAAAACGCTCTGTGCCTGCATTCTGAATAATTTACCAGTATCAATTTTAATGTTTAATGCAAAACTGCAAAACACTTTCTTTCTGGTACCTTACATTAAAATTTCTCCCCCCCCCCTTTGTAGTTCTTAAAACATATTATAAATCCTTTTTAATGACTAAAGATATAAAAAGGCATAATTCGCAGCCATCAAACATGGTTAATAATTAACAACAAATTTAAAAAATTCAATAAATAAAGAGTAAAAACCCATTGCTGTCTGAGTGAGTTGAATGTTGGTTGTATGTGGTGTCAAATCAGAGATGTGCAGCAGACTCCTGTAATGCGACATTGCTTGTTTAACATTACTAAACTTTTCCAGTTTTTTATCCTCCCTGTCCCAGCTTCTCTGACATGTGTTGCTGGCACAAAATGTCAAACGTTTATATTTTAAAAAGAATTTCAGGCCTTTTGAAGCATCACTTCAGGTTAAGGGCTACACATTTCTAAAATTGCTGCAGCATTTTTTTATATTAGTGTGCAATTAAGACTGGCAAGCGACAGACTTTCTGATGGCAGAACACCAAGCTGTAAATCTATGGGTTCAAAAATATGAAAACGTTAGGATGATGTTCTTAGTTTTTGAGATTGATTTACTTCACTAGTTGGCCATAAAAAATCCTTTAAATGAGTTAAATTAGTGTGAATAAGTCACTTATTTCTGTACATGAGCAGAAAGCAGAAGCTCTTGAGTCTGGCACCAAGCAGTTTGAGGAGCTGGAGTTCTGTCAGCTGGAGGAGGAGAGCAGGCTGGAGGAGAAGAAGGAAGCTCAGAGCTCACAGCTTCTCCAAGAACAAGCCGAGTTTCACTATCGTGTGGCCAACAGGAAGGTGGGGACAGATGTGAAGAATGAAACAGGAGTGCACTTTTGGTTTTTACTTGTGTGTGTTGAGAAAATCCCTGAACACAATAAGATGGATGTTAATTCATAGGAGAAAGTGGCTGCATTAGACGCTCAGGTGAGGCAGCTGGGACTACAGGCATCTCAGGACTGTGAGAGGATGGTGAAAGAACGGACTGCAGCTCTACAGCAGCTGCAGAAGGTGAGCCCATCCTTATTCGTACTTCATACGTTGTCTAAAATTTAGAAAAAATCTGTGTGTTATCAACAGTTTTTTAAATACATAAAATTACCCTGTTAATTTGCCATTTAGAATGAATTAATGTTCAAGACATTGAACATTGAACTGTACTTGTTGACCTGCTTTACCAGTTTCCCAAACCTCATAGACAGAGATTTAAACACTAATTGACTGTTTGTTAACAAAGCCTGGTTGCTGGCACTTTGGGGTAACCCTCTGACTTCTGGTATGAAGTACGTGTATAAACACGTACATGTAAACAAAATACATTCTGTTTATGAATTTTCCAAGCATTCACTTCCTGACTTGTTACATTTACTTGTCACATTTCAACTACAGAAGCAACACTGACTTCCAACTTGAGGCTGGTTTCAAAACAAAAGTCAGGACAGTTCAAAAAATAACCACTAGGTGGCTTGTAACAAAAGCTAGTGAGTCCCTGTTTAGTCAAATGTAAAAACTCCACTTCCACTGGGAATGAAATAAACTTCCATGACGGATGTGCAGATTAAATGTTTTCATTTACAGTTTTGAAACATTTTTTCAGCACAACATTGCATTCTTTTTTTAAAAATTTGTTCTGCGTCTTGATTGACTATTGATCTTGTCAATCAATCTATTCTGTGTCGTGTCTCCTGTACAGAGACACAGCATGTTCAGCTTGCCAGACCTTCTATATAAATCTTTGATCGCGAGGATATCTTTGTTTTCATTCTAAAATACTGGACTTATTTTTGTGTGAAAGTTTGAACTTTTAGAGTTTAGCAAGAGAGAAAAGTGTGAAAATGTTAATGTCTGTCTGTGAAAACAGTTTTAAACGTGTAGTGAGGGGTTTTACAGCCTTAAAACATCTATAATCCCACTTCCTGGATTTCATATATCGCTGGTTATGTATGGAATATATTCCCCACAATAAACAAAAGAACACTGTATATTTAACATACTTTTTTTCTTAGAACTGGTTGAGGCTTTGATTATTAATTTTCATTTCTGAATTATCAGCTGCTTGTTTATTCAGCCCTTTTTCTGGAGCTGATAAAAATGGTTTCACGCCTACCGAGTACAAACCAGTGAGTCATAACCTGACACTGTGTCCTGCCTCCAAAACATGACTGACTTCGCTGAAGAAATAAATAAAGCCGAAAGTTAAAGGAACATTTCTGCCTTTTATTCTTGGCTTCACTTGCGTTCGCCATGTAAAGTTAAATTTATAATCATTAAGAAAAAAAAAACTGTTGCTGTCTGTTACATTTCAGTGTAAAATATATTTTTAAGGACTTTTCTGTTTGGAAAAAATCTTCAACAGCAAAGTTTTGTGTTAAAATCAGATTTTGAATTAAGCCAAATAAAAAAGTGCAACATTTATGTTTATTAAATCATTTTAAAAGACCCACTAGGTTAGATTTAATTTGTTTTTACCTTAAATAAAACCTTAAAAAAATAATGTAAAATGTTAAGAAGTACAAATGTATTCCCACTATTTAAAAGTCAACATTTAAAATAAATACATTTTAATATTTTTGTCATGTTAATGCTGATTTCACCTTTCAGGAGCAGGACAGGTTATGTTCCCTGGAGAAGAGGTACCAGGCTTTAACAGGAGAGGAGCATTTCCCAAAGGCCACCAGCAGCGTGAAGGAGGTGAGCCGACACAACGGCGGGGTGTCTAAACTGGAGACGTATTTTTGCAACAGTGGATTTGTTTACTCAGGTGAACTTTCTGAACAGGAAACACTTCACATCAGCGAGACTGACCTTGTTTATGTGGATGGCCCTCCTCATAGCCCCTGTCCCTCCTCTGCCTCCTCTTCCTCCTCTATCATTCCCTCCCCTGAACTCTGTCCTGTCAGGCTACAAGAGGTAAATGTGAGGAAAATCCAGTCTGAAAGACTCTAGCAAACGGTGGGATTCCAAAGTCAGACAAGCATCATCTGTGTTAGGAAAAATTCAAAGATTAAACAAGCTGTGAGGGAAAATGATGCTAAAGCAAGCCCTTATTCTCTGCCTGTTACGCTTCTGAATGTGCAACTACAACTTTAGAACTAGACAAAAACCAAACATCTCCACATAGAGCAGCGAAACAACAAAACCTTTTCTGTTTCATCTATTACAAGTGCCTTGTAGAATTCAGAATCTGAGTCTTTACTCAACAGATGCTTTAATCGGCTTACTGAAATACATAGATAAGAACACTTATGAAAGTTAAAAACCTTTTCATACCATTAAGGACCCACTCAAATGAAAATAGTGCTTTTGGTGCTTTTAACTTATTCTTGTGGCATTTTTCTCATGATAGAGGATATTTATAAACAGAATAAATGTTAAAATTGCATTGCTGAGTAATTCTTTTTCCAAATCGTTGTGAATCAGGAACAGATGAAGAAAATGCAGTTGGAGAGATCTTGTAAGTGTGACGTAGAAGCTACAATGCCAAGTCACAAGCGCCCTACTCCGTTCCATTCCAATAGATCCATGAACGTCTTTGTTTTCCTCGTTTGAGCCGCCATCTGGCTCAAAACTGCATGACAGGATATCTGCAATAGGGGTTGCCATTTTTGTTGCACCGATAATGTTTGGTTGGGGTTGTGAGGGGCTCTAAGCTAATGAGAGAGAGTATAAACGAAGTGATGATGGGACGACAAAATGACATTTAACAAAAGAAAATTTTAATTTTATTGAACACGCCTTGTGGTCAAGGAATTAAAACAAACTCTTGTTTTTATGTCTGGAGGAGGAAAGAGTAAAGTGGCAGCCTCATGCTGTGGAGCAGTAAGGTCATCTCACAGCATGAGTCAAAAGGTCAAAGGTTATGCAAGGATGAGTCTATCAAAGGGACAATGGCGTTGGGAAACACTGAACAAACGTAAAGGCCGTCAGAAGGAGCCTTCCTGTAAGCTGGGGTGATGAGTCAAGATTCTTTACAAAATAGCTTGAGAAGTTCATGGAGGTGAGATAAGTTCAACTATTCGACTGCAACTCTGACAAATATTAAAACTTCTTTAAACTTGTACTTTTTTGAGAAAAATAATAAAAAATGTTTGCATCAGGCTGACACCATAAAGACATTCTGGTGTTCCCAGCTGGCCTGAAACAGGGGACCTTTCCTCACCTTTGCTAGGCATAAAGAGTGTGCATATGGAAAAAAGACCTTTAATAAAAGCGGTCTTACAGAGTAAACTTAATCGGGTAACATGATGAAGACAGATATGTGCAGATGAATTTACTTCAACAACTTTTTTTCATTTAAAGTCCAAATGAGATGCAGCGCTTTGTCGTTTGCTGCCTTTGACTGACTTGAGAGCGGGTGTCTTCAGCCTTCCTGTCCCTGTGTTGTGGCTGTTGCTGCAGGAGTACCTGAGGCTGTCTGATGTGTATAGGATGTATGGAAATGCTTCTATGCAGCCTCTCCCTTCTTCCCTCGCTGCTCTCCACTGCCTCTCCCTCCCTGCATCTCCAGCTCTTCCATGCGAGGTAGACAGCTTTCCTGCAACCTGTCACACTCTGCCTCATTAACTACTTCAAATGTGCCTGTGGATGCCCTGTCCTAATCTTTTTATTTTTGCTCTGCTGTTTCCTCGTCTATAATTGTACCTTCTCTGTTTGTGTGAAGGAGTATATCACAGTCAGTCAATTAAGCCAGATATTTGGGATGCAGAGGGTCATCCCCTCATCTTCCTCGTCTATTCCATCATTCCAACTTGCTTCGTCTGAATCCTCGTTCTCCTCCCGCTCAGCTGCATGCGGTCCTTCTTCCTTTCTTTCCAATCAGGTTTGTCTTACTGTTGTTAGCTGGATGCCAATTGCACTATTGATTCTTCTAAGCGCTGCATTGAATTTCTGAAGCATTCTTTGATTTTTTACAGCTTAAAAAGCTTTTCCCTCGTCACCCATGCAACTTGTTTTACGCTGTTGCTCTGCTGTTTGCTTTCTTCTTTTGGCTGGATGCTTTTGATCACCTCAGAGCCAGGCTGAGCTGAGCAGGAATATTATGACTCCCATTAATCTTGAGCGCTGGTATCAGGACATCATGGCTGCTGGAGAGCCTCAGTCATGTCCTCCTCCACTGCCTGCAAAGTCTTTTTCTACACGCAGACATGGGCAGGTAAATTCCCCTACACTCTTGTAGTAGTTATGTTTGGGACGTATACAACCTGTTCTCCCAACATTTTGTCCCCAAACACCATCCTAAGTGTTTTTCTTATCTTAAGCTACGGTCACAAATACAATTGCCACCGCTCGATGGGGAGGCATCGGCAGAACCTTCAAGTTTAGCTGGCCAATTCTTTAAAAAATTGTTGGCTAAAAAGCGGGCAATTCTGTGCCACTGATCCTTTTGCAGCTCTTATTTTGAACAAACATAATATTGTCAATATACACATTTTTAGACAACATGCCTCCCAAGAAAGCACAATTTTCCGTCTTCTTCGTATTCTTCTCAGCATCAACCACTATTCGTCAATATGCAGATCTCGGAGTCCTCGTGGTGCTATCAACGCCATGATGAGTTTAGTGCAGCATTTTGGACCCATGGTTACTGGGATCACCAGATTGATGTCTGGTCACCCTCGTCGAGTGCCTAAGCTGCTACAGTACAATTTCTAACAATCAGACGTTGGCTGTGGGACGGCAGCACAGGGGCGGGGTGGTTGGCTGTCGCAGATCAGCCAATCATTACACAATTTTGGGGAACTTGGAGACCCTCCTATAAGTCAATTATTGCGCTGCTGCACTCCTGCCAACGCCTGTCAATGGACTGCACCATTTGACCTCCAAATGTGCCCAGGCAGCCACTGACAGATGTCAAAAAAATCGTTCGGTCACCTATAATTTGAACTTCATCTTAAACCCATCGCAGCCACCGCACGTGGTATAAAAGTGCGACTGCCGTCTCCCGATTACAAATGCCGCTTCACGTCACCTGCCGAATTTGCTGAAAAACTTGCATTTAGGTCACTAAGTGGTGGAATTTTGGAATATGTGACCGTAAACAATCCTGATACTTAAAAATTATTATTTTTTTCCTTTATTGCAGCTTTTGAAGTCTAAGTCAGAAGGCGAGGTTGGACAGGGAACATCGAGCAGTCATGTGGCTAACGCTGTTGTCATGTCACACTCCAGTAGTCTAATGAATGAGAGAAATTCCACCACCAAGGTCGGTTTCATACACCACAACTGTAATTCCAGCAGCAGACAAGTTCACTGCATATATTTATATTTGTATATATATATATATATTTGCATCTTTCATAGGGATTACAGCTGATGCTTCGAGAGATGTCAAACCCGTTAGACATGGACTCCCGGAGACAAATGGCTTACCAGTTCAAAGGTACTCTAGCTTCATTAGAAATATGTATTATTTTAAAGCATAACAGTGGATTGTTAGAAAGAGAAACTAAGTTTCCAAGTAAAAGCTTGCTTTGATATAATCAATTTCACTGACTGATCACTAACCTGCAAACAGCAATGACCTGACACTATCAGCAGAGGGTGATCTGTAACAACCAAACTCCGATCTCTTTGTGCAGATCCGTCTCCTTCAGTTAATCACTCCATCCTGCATCATCAGCTGCCACCAAGTGGCAGCCAGGCGTACGACACCTTGAGCTTGGAGAGCTCAGACAGCTTGGAGACCAGCGTATCCACCGGCAACTCTGCCTGTACCCCAGAAAGGTGAGAGACTGGAAAACCAACTGTTTCCATGGGAACACTCCAGTCTGCCCCTTCTCCTAGAAAAAAAAGGTCATTGTTCTTTGTTCCTGTGACATGTTTTGTTTCATGTCCGCTCACATGACTACAGTGACTGTTGCCATGCCAACTTGTTGAAGTTTGGAAGTTGTCATGTCTGTTGCTGTCCTGCTGTTTTGGTTTTTCAGGCCTGTTTGTTTACCTTCCTCCCCTTTTCATGGCTATGATCCATGCTCCTTCATCTGTCTGTTGCAGCGCCTGTGGGTCGGAGGCACAGAGGATGGAGGAGATGGAGAAGCTACTGAAGGAGGCGCAGCAGGAGAAAGCCAGACTGATCGAGAACAGGGTGGGTTTGTAACTTTGCTGCTGTGCAGGTTTGATGAAGAAGCCACTGCCTCACCTCAGCAGACTGCAGTGGCCTTTCACTTTCTCTCCTTTAAAACAAAAATGTTAGAAAACATTTTTAAGCACTTCACCAGCAGAAATAACTGACAAAACAAAAATCTTATTTTATAATTTGTCAAAATTAAAACCATGTTCTGTCCTATTTATTTTATATGGGTACCGCTTTACTTCACTTTTGTGTTTACTTATATATATATGTAAACCGGTTTGTTGTTTATAGTCATGAAAAAATTTAACACGTGAATATTTTTACAATTAATTTAGAAAGAAAAAATGTATTAATATAAATCAGCCACTTTAAAAAAAAATCCAAAACATTATTTTTACGCACTAAAGTATTTCTACAGAGAGTGTTAGAGCTCATTTATCCTTGAGTCTTCTCATTTGCTGCAATCTGTCACCTGCACCGAGTACGTATCATAAAACGTACACAAACATTTTCAATGTATTGGCAAACTGAGCAGTCTATATGACCTTGATATTTCCTGCGAATATAACCTTGATATTTCCTGCAGGCCTCCCTAAATGCTTCATAAAGTTTGCCCATTTTTTCCCACACAGTATCCACTCATACGGACAGCTGTGACTGAGGTTGAAACGTTTTCTGCAGCATTGTCAGTACATTTTTCCCAAACTTTCTTCACAGAGCAATCAGAAAACTGGGAATTTCTGGTGAATTAAAAGGCTATTAGTATGTTTTTGAATAAAATTGATGATTGAGCGCGAAAGTATTTTAATTAGAATTAAAACATGTAGCGATCAAACATTTTAATTCACTATATTTTTAAATGAAAACTCATTTTTTAAATGTAATTTACTTAAAATATCATCCTTCTGGCCGTTGTACTTTTAGGTAGTCTCCACAGTATTTTTCTAACGCTGATTACTTAAACCAGTCAAGTACAAATGGCTTTAAAATACAACATTTTTCCTCTGCTACTGTCAATTAAACTATACTCAAAAATGTCATAATTCTCTCTTCATTGAAAATAAAAAAATGGAGGCAATCACTTGACAGAAATAATTTAAATAAAATCAACATTTTTGTGGGTTTTAGTGTAATTTTATTGTATAAATGTCATGCTTTTTCCTGATCATATAAAAAAAAACTCTTTTAGAAATCAAAGTAAGCCGTGAGTCGGAGACGTGGTGAAAGGAAGGTGTAAAAACACTTTGTTTATATCTGAACTATTTCTTCATGTTGAGGAAAAAAGACCTGTGAGTAAGTCTGCAAAAGCTGCAAAGGATCATTTTGCATCAGCAAAGCTCACCCTTCCACACACAGACTAAAGGGATATATTTTACAAAACCCTGGATTGGGACTTGAATTCTCATGCGATTCTTCTGACAATCATTTGCTTTGTATTGCAATATTTGCCTACCATTGATATATTACCCCCCCATCTTTATTTTTTCCTCTCCCTCCGTCTGTTCCTCCTTCTCATGTCCCGATGCTCCCAGGAGAGGGAGGTGCAGTCTCGGCGGCAGATGTTGGAGGAGGAGAGGAGGCGGCGAGAGGAGGCCGAGAGGAGGCTTCAGGACGAGGCGGCCCACAGGCAGAGACTGGTGGAGGAGGAGGTGAAGATGAGAGAGAAACACTTCTCTCAGGTCAGTGGAACAGAAGGAGGAGATGAGAGAGGAGAGGAGGGGGGGTAAGAAGGAGGGGAGGGGACAGTTTGTGGGGGGAGGACGAGAGGCTCTAAAGGCGGGGTGTAAAGGAAGATCAAAGAAAGGAGGGAAGGTAAGTGAAAACAAGGGAGGACAAAAGAGAATCACCAGAGGAAAAAAAGCCAGGCAGCACATATTTATGATTTAAATAAAGGCCCGTCGTGTTCTTCAACTCCAGACTCGTGGATGACGAAGAGCTACTGCTCTCTAATCGATGAGCAGCAGCTGAGATTTCGATGATTTGCCCATCAGAAACCAACAAGGTTTGGCAGCAAACCCTCAGGAACCGCTGGAGTCCACAGAAGAGCTTTAAGTAGCATTATAGAAGGACTCAGTGGGTTTCCTTGTTGCGTTGAGTCATGACGAAATGAATGCCACTCTACAGGCAACATCGCACAATGACTGCCAGTAGGTTTTATTCAGCGAAAACAAAAGTTCATGTAGTTTGTGTGGTTTTTTTTGAACACCTTGAAGAGGTCACCAGTCTGTTGCAGGGCCACATACTATCCTGCACACCTAGGGATAATTTTGAGTACCATTAAATCCATGAAGCATGTTTTTGGACTGTGGGAGGAAGCTGGAGAAAACTCAATCATGCACGAGGCGAAAACATGTAAACTCCACACAGAACGGTCCCAAACCAGGGTCTTTCACTGTGAGTGCTAATCACTGCACCACTGTGCAGTCCATCCTTAGATTTTACTCAAGTAAAAGGTGATTTCTAAATTTATCAGGCCAAATTGATCAGAAACAAACTCTGGACTGATCACCAAAGAATCAACAGCTTGTTGACAGTGTAAACAAAATCCTTCCTATTATTCTGCTGCATGCTAACATGCAATCACGACAGTGATTGTGAATCTAAATCTGTTCTTGTGGGTGTTACTTCACAGGCTCGTCCAATGACTCGCTATCTGCCAAACCGGAAGGAGGAGTTTGACCTGCGAGCCCATGTGGAGTCCTGCGGCCACAGCCTGGACACCTGCCCCTTCGTCATCCTCACCGAGAAAATGTGCAAAGGTCACCTGGTGAAAATGGGTGGCAAAATCAAGTCCTGGAAGAAACGCTGGTTTGTTTTCGACCGTCTCAAGAGGAACTTCTGTTATTACATCGGTGAGGAGTTAAACGTTTTTTTAGTTGCACAAATAAAATTGTTAGTAAATCAGCCATCCTTCATGTATTTTGTTGAACACATTCAGGTGCGTAAATGATCATGAAAACTGACAGCAAAACAAAAAAAGTTGTTCAGTTTCTATATTTAAAGACCCAATCCCCTTTTGATTGGATGGTTGTAAAAGTGTTCCCAGTGGAATTTAGTCCTAAAAATGTGTTTTTTTAAAGGTGGTTTTAAGGACATAATTTCTGCAGAGCAACAGCAGTTTGTTAGAAATACACCCCCCATTTGAGGATGGGACTGTTGACGCATAGTAAACCTACGCTCTTTTCCCATCATACACTCTTTCCTGTTAGCTTACAGCCCCTCACACCCCAAATTTAAAATTCCTGGTGCAAAAAAAGATGGCGAGCAACTTCTGAGCTCAGACGAGGGAAAGAGAGACGTACATGGATCCATTTGTCTACAAGACGCATCAGAATGGAGCACAGCAGGGAGCCAATTCTAGCATCTATGTCCACGTTAAAAGCTTTTTCCAACTGCATTTTTTTTAGTCTTCTCCTGTTTCACAATGATTGAATAAAGAAATACTCATAATTTTTGAACACACAAACAGTTCATTTTCTTTATATATGTCATCCATCACGAGAACATGTTAAAAACACACATTTATTGGAGTCTTTATATAAAGAACTTTCTGTAAAGGAGCTCGTCTGCTTTTATTGAAACATCAAGTACTAAAGAAATGAAGGAACCTTATTTTTTACTGAAAAATGTAATCGTGATTCTTTTGTTTAATTCACAGCATCTTTCTGTTCTTTTACCTAATCAGAAACGAAAATTATTCTTGATCGTTCTTAAACAAGTCAAATGAAACATCAAATACTTTGAATAAATCAGGCAGAAAAAAGTCTATTAAACATCAGTAAAAGTGGAATATTTGTCTGTTTGCTGTTGTGTGAAAACAAAGAGCCAAAGAAAAACCATCAAGACTGCTCATAGATAACTGAACGATGCTTGTGAAATCCAGGAAGCCGTTTTCCAAAACGGAAAAAGTGACTGAAAACGTAACATAGAGGATCTCTGGGAAGTCGTTTTGTAATGTCCCTCAGCCTTTTCCTTTGCCTTTAAGGCCTAGAGTTTCCAGCTTTTGATGAATGCTTCTCACACATGAATGATTAAACAAATGACTTCGACATAACCTTTCTGGTTTCTGCATGAAGAATCCAGTTTTGCTTGTTCTTGTTCTGTTTCAGCCTCTGGCCTTTTCTTCTTTTTTAAGGAAAAGCATCAAGATGAAAGTGATCTTAGAAGCAATTGTCCTGAAGAAATGCTTCTTACTCAGCCTCAGACCTCACTTTACATCAGACCTTGTCATTTTTATTCAGATCTTTTGTTTTATTTTCTTTCCAGCGAGATTTTAATTCATCTAGAGGAAAAAACGGTCAAAGTGGAGCTCCGTGCTGCAGTTTGTTCCATCAAAACTCGAACTGGAGATATTCACAAGCATATTTTAAGACACTATTGTACAATTGAGTTGGAAATTGAATCACAGTATGTTTTCGCTACTAACGCCCCTGTTCTTTTTGCTCCTCTCTACACTCATTCGCCTAGCCTTTTCACCCCCTCACTCCCGACGAAGATGATGGTGATGACGGTGATGAAATAAGATGCAATGCTTTCTGTAGATGTGTTTTTCTTGGGGAGGAGGCTAGCTCCTGGCTTGTTCGTGACTAATAAAACGAAACTCACTTTTAAAAAACATTTATCTCATTACTAAGCAGATTTGACTTTTGAAGACGAGAAGGCAAGAAAAAGGAGGGGACACATTTTCAAAAGATTGTTCTTAATTGTTGGCGGATGTTTGTAATTTTTCACTGAGTGCACCACAGTGCACGGAAAAGACAAAAAGATGTTTATGTGAACAAGACCAGAAATCCAGAAAGTTTTACAGCTGATCTTTTCTGAAGTAAAACTTTAGCCACCGACAGTTCAGCCCCAAACTGCAAAAACTCATCCCATGTGCTTCGTCATTGAATTTCACCAAAACACTTCTTCCAAACTCCTCAGCGTGAAGTGACTGTGAAGTTATGTCCTGTGGACACGGAACAGTAGAGACTGGACAAAAAAACCCCAAACCAGACCAGCTTTCAGCATGTTTTGAACATGAAGATCAAATGTGATATTCAAACATGGTCAATTTCTGTGGGAAGACTTGTACAATTTCAGCCTCGCCAGGAGCAAGGAGGCTACAGAAGACAAAAAAAAAGTTCAGATAATACTGGAAAAATGAAAAACAACTGTAGAAAACAAGTCACACGAATAGAGGACGATGATGACTTCAGGCATGGCTGGAAAAAGACTTGCTCTATTAATTAAGTTTCACTCACAGAACGCTCTTCTCATACCTATTTATGGACATGTGTAGTTGAGAGAAAAGACTTCATATTTTTCTCCTGTTTTTCTGTGTCCTCTTTGTCTAATATGGAAATCCTTATATCTTACTTTTCAGAGATAGAAAAAAGGACGAGTTCTCTTAAAGTTCTCTAAATCAAAAATGTGATTCATTTAAATTGTTTTTGTTTTTACAAATGAAAGATTATTTGTTGTATTTGGCTTTAAAAACTATTTAAGACATTTGTAAAAGCAGAAAAACAAAAAGATGCAAAGAGAGAATCTGTCATTTCTATAAGTTTCATAAAAAAATCACAAGCTGACTCAAGTCCAACAAAATAATAACTTCAAAACAATATTTAAAAACAAAAATGTGACATTTTGATGAGTTTTAAAGCTATTATAAAGGCAGCTTTCTGAAGAAAAATTATATCCTAAATACCAATAAATGCACGTAGTTTATGTTCAAATGTTGGTTGTACTTTTTTCACCTAGCTGGATTTTTATTGAACTGCCACCACAAAGTAATACAAATAATAAAAAACAAATGCCTGGCAATAAAAATGTTATGTTCAAATATATTCATCTATATATTAGAATTTTTTGAACAGTTTTAACATAAGTTCTGCGAGAGACTTTATTTTTTGGTGCTTCGCTGTGATTCCTCTCATCACATGCTGGATCTGCTGGCGTCTGGGCTGCCAGAGGTCTTGCATCAGTCCGACAGGATGTAATGTTGGTTCATATATTTATTTTCTTTTTTTCTCTTCTCAGACAAGCATGAGACCAAACTGAAAGGACTCATTTACTTCCAGGCGATTGAAGAGGTCTACTACGATCACCTCCGCAGTGCAACTAAGGTAAACGCCTCTCTTGTTTTGTAAGACTAAAGACTTTGTTGAGTATTCCCCAAATATCTTCACACAGAATATATGTATGTCCAAAATATTTACTACTTTTTAAAATATGCGTTTGTTATATTATTTTCATTTTTTCAAAAAAAGTGAATTGAGTTCTTTCAAGGATATCTCTGATCAGGATACTTTTATTTTGGGAATCTTAGGGTGAAGATTTTGATGCAATTTTTATTAAAAAGCAGCAGCTATTTTGTAATAAACTAACATTCTTGTTTATTTAATTAATTTAGATTGTGGATGTTTTTATTTCAGGTTTCCTTCAGTCTTTTTTTGTTTGCCATACTATTTGAAAAATACTGTTAATTTATTTTCCATTTTTAAATTGATCTTCCTAATTTAAAATTATAAGTAATTTTTCAAGACATACTTTTTGAAATTGCTTTTGTTTTTAATGTTCTGCCTCTTATTCACAATTTTTCTGTAATAAAAATGTGTGTATACATTTATTTTCATAATTACACATCAATATAAATGTTGAAAACAAATCTTTTTGTTGAAGCAAACTTTCTGTGATCCTTCAGAGTCCAAATGCATCTCTGACGTTCTGTGTGAAAACTCACGATCGACTTTACTACATGGTGGCTCCGTCCCCAGAGGCCATGCGGATCTGGATGGATGTCATAGTGACGGGTGCAGAGGGCTACACTCAGTTCATGAGCTGAGGATTTTAAGGGTGACTGGATAGAGCAAACACCCCGACTCCTGTGAGTCGATCGAGGGCCCGCTCCCTGAAGGAGCCGAAGCCTAAAAAGCACAGGGCCTGACGGATGATGACAGATGAACTGTCCCTTTAGGAACCCCATGTCCCTAAAAGATGCGGGGGGTTGTGACCGGGTTGTATTTATCATTTGATACATATTGTGTTGGAGCACAGGACTTAAACTCTACATCCAAAAATGTGTTCAAAAATAATAATGTGATTTTTTATTTGTATTTAATTTTTAAGCAGATCTATGCATGCAGTGTTAAAAATTTTTTAAAATGTATTTCTACCTTTTTTTCCCTGCAAGTTTAGTAATTTTTTCAAACAAAATGATGATTATATACTAATATACTACAAGAATAATACATTTTAAAAATAAAATATAATGTAGAGGCATTGTTTACTGAAATTTACATTTTTAAAGAAACTTTATTTGGTGTCCAAACACCTTTCTTAATATCAGTCTATATATCTCATAAGAATATTTTATTTCTGCAGTATTTCAACATTTCTGTCTTACATAAATACAGGAATAACTGTTAAGCTTTTTAGCAAGAACCATAGCAGTTTAATTGTATTCTAAGACCACTGTGTACATCTAATAAAGAATAAACAAAGATACCTTTGTTGATTTTTGTTTGTTGGATAAATTTGTTGACGACAAACAGGTTAAACTGAACATCGTGTCTCACAAACCTTTTCCTGCTTTAATAATTAATGTTTTTCACAAACAACTCATTAGTTTCTTAAAATAATCTCACAAGCTCTAATGAGATGTCGCTTTGTTGAAGTTTAAAAAAAACAAAAAAAAAACGACTTGTCTATTTAAAGAAGGAAAGTCAGGTGGTTTAGTGTGTTAACTGGCTCATTAGCCTTGAATTATCCACTGAAGTCATCCCGACTATTTGTACTTCTGGGGCAGCGAAATTTAATTACATCTCCTCTAGGTGGGACACATAGGAAGAGGAAAAACATGAAATTACGTGCAACTTAACATGCATGATTCAACATCAAGAAATCCGGACTGACATACTTGCTGTAAAATAGTTCTTATCTTCGGATGGAGCGTCCTTCTCCTCCTGTTTTTAACTTTGAGCGGTTTTCAGGATAAAGAAAGCACGCATGCAGCCTGATAATGATGTATGACTGAGCTGAAGTGATCAGGGGAATACTTAGTAGACATAATCAAGAACCCACACCTTATCCCCCAACAGGTACCAATTAGATCCAGCTGCTGAAATGTTAATCCTCAATTCCCTGGTTTGGAGTTAAAAGTATAATTAAAATAAATTAAACTCAAAATTTGTAACATGGGTCCTTCCTGTCTTGGTTTGGGTGAAGCTTCCCCGTCACCATCAGTACCTGCAGTCTCTGACCTTGGAAGGGATCTTCAAACATCGTCCCATTCAGTGTCTCAGTCTCTGGTTCTGCATGATAAACAAAGCTTTAAGACGGCAGTGTGAGCTCATTAGCGTGGTGACGAGAATGAGTGACACGGAGCCTTATTGTTGTTGAAATATTAATGAGCCAAGAGTGATATCCCTGATCTTTCTATTGCACAGGATCCGGAGTCAGGCTTGATCTCACATATGATAGTTAGGCTGTGAATTTAAAAAGTTCTCTTGAATTTGTCTAAATTATTGGGAGATATTAGTCTTGTCTGAAAGAAAAAAAAAAGCAAACTTAAAAACTGATGAAATGGAGACATCTCCCAGCCCAGACTGAAAGTTTAAAGCTTTGCCTGTCAAAAGTTCCACTCCCACATCCTTCCCGGCATTTCTGAGGGGGAGTTTATACGTTTTCATCCCCATATGTGAGTACAAATTAATTTAGGAGATTAAAGAGGAGAAATGTTTTTGGCCCATCCCTGAACATGCTCTCCCTCCACACATACGCATGCATGGCAGTTGAAAGCACATCTCGCTTAATGAATCAGACGCAGCAGCGAATGTTTGCCGCTTTAATAACATCGCCCTCGCTTTCTTCGGAGGGAATTTGAAGTGACAGCCACTGAGTCAAAACAAGGCACACAATATACAAATTCATTAATTTGTAATGTTTTCACACTTCATGCCAAGCACATTGATGAACTGTGAAACATATTCAGATGGGTTTAGTGCCAGCGTCGGCTCAAAAAGGCTTGCAGACATTCTTCTCTGGAACCTCGTTTGCTGTTTTCTCAACATTTGAGCGAATAAGTTCAGTAGTAGACCAGCGTCTTTCTGAGTGCAGCCTGACATTGCTACTTCACCTTTTCTGTCTCTTTTAAGTAAAATAAGAAAAAAATGAATCAAATATGCAACAAAACAACAATATTTTCAAAAGCCTCAAGAGAGATAAACATGAAAAATAGATAAAAGCAGAACTTGCTTTCAATCTAAAGGTGCACAGGCACTGATGCACCATTGTTATGATGAGAATTTGTGCTTTCAAGTCTGGTTTTATTTTCATGTTACACTTTTGTGGTGTTTGGGTTTCCTGTCAAGCTTAAGTCCATTTTCTTAAAGAGTTTTTAGTTTCTAAAGGATTCCAGACAGCTGCATTTGGGTCCTTCTTCACCATGAGAACTGGACAGAGTGACCCCTCCCGCTAGCGCTCCAAACAGGAAGTACTCGCTGGCTCCAAGAAGCCAAAATCCTACAGACTTCTATTGAGAAATAAACAGCTATTACTCAGCCAATATATTTGTCAGACTAACCATCCTTGTTGTGGTACCTGTTTTTAACATGTTCTTGGTAATCATAATTTTTGTTTCATATATTTTTTTTCTGTAGTGCAATTTATTCCCATTATAAACATCTCAATAAAATGTCTCAATAAAATCATGTGATGACAGATGCTCCCGAGCCCTATTTCAAGTGGGAGGGGTGTGGTCTTCAGACAGTCTCACCCCTGACTGGCAAGAGTTGTTGCCATAGAAATGTTGACTCAGACGACTCTGACCAATCACTGCTTACTGATGTCTGGCTCCAACATGGCGGCATCCATATTGCAAAAAAAGAAAAAACGGACTGAATTGACTTAATTTGTTGGAGCTGGAAGTAACCACTTTATATGGATGACGTCACACTTGCTTGATCTAGTTCTCATATACAGTCAGTAATCCAGGAAGCTGGTGGCAGTCAGTCAATATTCAATATTTGAGTAACTGTAGCCTGTTTAAGCAAAAGAAGCGCAGTAATCCCTCATTATACAGCAATTCATCTTTTGCTACATAGCGGATATTTTACAGTGGAATTTTACATACTTTTTTTCCCCATTTCTTTAACAGCACTTTGTCTTCTGGATTCCTATTGGTTGTTGGTTCTGTCAGTTAATCTCCTCTGTAGTGTGTCTCCTGCTAATATACATGCAGCTCTCAAAATCTTTGCAAATCTTTGATCCCAATCATATATTATTCATGCTGTAATATTGGGACTATTTTTCTATAAAGGTTTGAAATTTGAGAGTTTGAACAAGAAAGAAAAGTGTGAAATGTTCATGTCTGTTTAAGAAAAGTGTTTAAAGTGTGCAGAGAGGGACTTAAAAATGTGTTATCCTACTTTGTGGATTTCACCTATTGTGGGTTATTTTTTAGAACTTAAACAGTAAACGAAGGAGTACTGCTTGTTTATGTGTAACTTTAAAAAAATCAATTATCATTTGAAAACATTTTTTAATGCAATTTAAAAGTCACAAATTCAAGCTTCCATGTTGTATACATATTTTTACAAAAATGTGTTAATTTCTCTGTTTAATTTTTTAACCCATATAGCTGCCATTTATACCAATAAACGTTACCATAAAACAATAATTTATAGTAAATACACCAAGACATTTTTATTTCTGGAAGAAAGAGTAATAAAGAAAAACAATGTTTAGGTTTGTGGAATAGTGTCTGATGAGAAAAATGTAGACATGACTGAGCTAAAATATTTTCACTTAGATTTATATTTTACTTAGATTTAGATGACAATGTTAATGTAGTAATGACAATCGTTATTAAAGTCAAAAAGGAAAAAAGTTCAAATTATTAAATTACTCATTTTGGAAGTCGCATAGTCAAGTAAGATTAATTACACGACATCACTGAGCCATCTAAATATAATTACTATTCTGATGGGAATTTTTTTTTTTTTGTGCCGTCTGAGAGGCAAAAATACACAAATTATTAAGATGTTTGTTCAGCAAGACGCCGAAAGTAAATTGTGGAGGAGATGATTGTAGAAACAGCAGGGATAAGAAAGTTATCACTTTTACAAATCCTCAAGAAAAAAATTAATTGAGCAGTAAGCCTGTTTTCATACCAAAAAAAGACCTAAATCCAGCACTAGAACTGCGTTTCATTACCAACCATCGAATGTCTTGTAATTTAGCATTTTTAATTAATGATAGTTTTAGATTATAATGTTTTTCAGTCTCATGTGTTTAACGTCTTCCATGAATGAAGTTGTCAAACATCAGTGCAGCTGCATTAAATGAGGTTCCTGTTTAGCCTGCAGCAATCTGAGATTTTAAAGACGCCTTTTGAGTATCTGCTGTCTCTAATGTGCACAATACACATGCATGTTAAGTGTTGCTGTTACCCAAAGACACACAACTAAAGCAACAACTGGGAGTCTTGTCACTTTATTCTTCTGGTGAGATCATTTTTGAACACTATTGCATTCTTTTTTAACTTACATGTGACTGGAGTTCTATCTGAACTCAATTGCTGTCAAAGTAATTGTGTTAAATGATGGAAGAATAGAGTCAACAATACAACTCAAAGAAACAGCAGTAGTAAATAAAGATGGAGAAAAATTACATTTCTGAACCAAAGCTTTAAAACAGAAGCCAAATTGTGGCAAGTAAACAATCTGATTTTACAACATCTCACATTGTTTGCAAGTGTTGACTGTATAAAGAGCTGGACCGAACAAGTGTGACGTCACCCATAGAAAATGGTTTGCTTCCAGCTCCAACAAAATTAAGTAAATTCAATTTCCATTTTTCTGCGATATGGACCCTGTCTGTTGGACCTAGACAACATCAATAAGCAGTGATTTGTAAAAATCAGTCTAAGACATCGTTTCTAGGGTAACCACTCTTGCCAGTCAGGAGTGATGTTGTCAGAAGTCCACATCCCTACAACTTGAAAGTTTTGGACAATCTGTCAATCAAACATTCTGAACAGTCAAGATCACAACTCAGCAAACGTTTGAATAACTCAGCAAAAATGTGCTAAAAAAAGGTAGTAGAGCAAGAAAGGTTCCTCTGACCGAAATAATGACTGAGTAATAGCTGTTTATTCCTCAATAGAAGTCTATGTACTTTTGGTTTCTTGGAGCAAGCAGGTACTTCCTGTTAAGACTGTGAGGGGGGGGGCACACGTAGTCTAGTTCTCATATACAGTCAAGATCACTGTTATTGCTGAAGCATGGAATTTTACCAGAATCAGAACATTTAGGGGTCATTTATGGTTCTAAAATAACTTCTAAAATGAAAAGAAAATGCGTTTGGGCAAAAATTCAGAAAAACTGAACTGTTAGATATGTGCATTCAAACATGGAATGTTCAAATTAAAGCTTCAGCTGGTATTGTGTAAAGGATATGATGTGGCGCGGTGGCACCCCCACACAACAAAGACATGGTTCTTCTCTCCCAAACAACTTTACAGATTTTGTTATGTTATTTTATTTACATTTACACATTTATGCATTTGCTAACGTATTCACCTTTCGGTTTTTCTCTTGAGAACCCGCCAGAGTGAATCAGCTTTCATTGAATTGCTCAAAGTGTTTTGGTAGTTTTTTTAAATCTGGGCTATGGCACAGGGTGACCCAGACTTATAGGCCCCCTTGTGGCTACATAGGTAGGCAGTAGGACCCACACTGGATGAAGCTTATGGCAGCACCCTGGAAACCCAAACTTCCTGCTGGCCAGTTCAACTTTTAACCAACTGAGCTATCCAGCCGCTATATATTAGTTAACTTAGATTGTAAGTATTCCAATTATTATGAAACAGGTAACACAAACATTTTATCTAGGATTATTTGGAAACTGAACCTTTTACAAGATGCCCTGACTATGTGAACAAAAGCATAAAATTGCTCTTATGAAGCAAAGAAAACTGTTAAAAGGTTTGGAGATTTTCATTAATGATCACTTATCGAAACATAACGCATTGTTGGCTAAGCATGCCCGACTCCTGAAGCGGAAAAAACAGATCCAGAGCACATGGGTGCTAAATTCCAGGATCTATGTGAAACCGCTCGGTCCACCTGACTTGACCAAGACTGTGGTCATCACCAACATGAAAGACTTTGAGAAGTTTGTGGTCATGGATGTCTGAGCCTTTATTCGAAGTGAAATAAGAATCAAATATGATTTCAAGAAAATATGGCGCCCGGGATTTACCACTAACTCTTAGATCAACTTTGACCTGATTTTCAGCAGTGATTTCTGCCCTGCAAACAACAAAAAGTCTGCAGTCATAACAACGAGGAGAACTCTATAAACTCTGTTCTATCCTGAAGGACGGCTGTTAATCAGGAGCAGAATGCAGGAATACCGTCTTGGCCAAAGTGCATGAATCATATCACTTGACATAGTTCCCTGAAATGTGATTAATGTCAAAGGATCTACTAATGAAACAACCTGCACTTATTGATTTTCTACATCTGATTAAAGTAAATGATCTTTCAGACACATGATTTATTGATGACTTGTCTGATGAAAATAGCCAGCATCAACTTGATATTTACTGATTTTGATCTTTTTGTTTTGTTTTTGTTTATTCTTTACTTTTTTCTTTAATTACTATTATTGTTTTTATCATAATTTTTGATTTATTCACATCACTGATTTTTTAATGATGAAACTATTCTTAAAAAGAAAAAAAAAAAAAAGTATCATTATTCTCTATTATTATTATTTTTGCATAAGCTCCAATCAAGTCTAAAATAATGTTCTACTTACATGCATTACTCAAGGATGTTTAATTACCTGTATACTGTCAGTACAGTATAAGTACCTGATTATTAGTCACGAACCGGTTGATATCTAACGTAAAGTAAATGGTATGGTCGAGTCGGGGTGGGATTATATAAGTTCGCTTCCTCCCACTCCCTTTCAAGCAGTCAATTTTCTGATGTCTAGTTATCCTATGTTTGACATGACTACTGTTGCAAATCTTTGTGGGTGTTGATTGTGTTACACATGTCTTGTATATCTTGTCTGCTTGAAATAAACCATTTCAAATCAAATCAAATCAAAAAATTTAGTTATTTTGGGTTAAATAAACAAGCGCATTTTTTATATTTTCCAACATGTGGCTCCTCATAAACCTTTAGTCTATCGCATTTAAATTCTGGAAATTTCAAAAACGAATCCCTAAAATGTATTGGTCAATGATGAATGATAATACAGACATTCATTTGTACCCAGTTCATCTTAATGTTTATTTTATTTTTTAGATTTATATTGGCTTAAGGGCAGTTAAAACGTACAATTTGCTTTCTGTCACACCTAAAGAATAAAACAAAAAGTTCACACTGAAGGCCCACTAGTGTCCATACTTATCAGAACAGTAAAAGGGTTTTGGAGTCTATGTCACCGTTTAGCAGGATCTGGCAGAAGTCAAAAGGCCTAGATGAATATTGACTGTGTAAAGCTCAGAAGTGATAGACCTATAGTCTCCGGGGTTTTTTAAGGTTCTGCACAGCGGTATCACACAGTTGAAGTTGTCAAAAACAAGACATGACCAACTGGGACCACCTAACTAAAGGAGTTGGTATTGTAAAGAACCACAAGTGATGTATGAGTCTGTAATCTTACTTCGCTCTTATGTTTCCTTTAATTTTATTTTTACAAGTGTTTTTTTTTTTTTTTTAAAGTAACCACTTAGAAAATCTACTCGCCAAAAGATGTTAGTCAGTTATATTTTCGGACTATTTAAGAGTAATAGAAGAAAGACAGAGCGAGTGCTACTATTTCCAGTTGAAAGATATAAAATAAATATAACTGGCGTAACAGATAGATCCCACTTTATAATCAACTTTTGTACACTTAACATCTTAAGTTTTTTTCTGTTTTATTTTGTTCATTTATTTATAGGACAAACAAACACAGTAAGGGATCAGGCAGCTCGATCACTCGCAGAAACATTTACAAATCCCCTCTGGCAGGCCTCCATTCACAAGTGCTAACGGAACTTGATGTTTTCTTCGTATGTTCAAAGAGGGGCAAAAGTTGAGGACAATAAATTCTGAGAGAGATGATGATGAAATGTTGCTGTAACTCTCACTAACGTGCCATACATGCACTTGGCATGCAGCATCAACTTTTCTTACTTCTTAGCTTGTGAACAATATTAAATTCACTGATTGCCTGTTTCTTTTATCTACCAATTGGTAACGATCGATATTTGAAATAGTGTTTGATGCAGCAGGGCTTAAATGGCCTCATGAGGTTTTTATTTGACATATTCTTTTGATTATTTGTTAATTTTTTTAAGGATTTGGAAAGTGTTCTGTGTGCTACAGAGCCCTTTGAAAATTGAAACAGTGAAACAACTCTGTTTAATTAACCCATCTCTTTCTAAACTGACAACAGAAATTATGCTTAATAGGGAAGATGAGAGTGAAAGGCAGCCTTTCTGTCATGAGCAGCACCCCGGATTGCCATCATGACATGCAAACAGGAAGGCCTCAGTGGGCCAATTAACACAGACAGATAGAGCAGTCAGCGATTTCCTGTGAGACCTGCCAACTTTACCAGCTACTACCATCTTAAACTGGTCTCCATTACGACCACATTTATCTAGATTGCATCAGGCAGAGAGATCTACAAATCTCTCAAAAAGGCTCTCATATCATAGCAACAGCACAAGGATATTTTGCTGAATAGGTCTCTATAACAGGAATGGCCTTTTAAATTCTTTAGTTTTAGCAGACTGACGGTGTTGGGATATTTTTTACCTATTTATTAGGGTTTAAGTACCAAAGAGCTTCTGCCATCTGCTACTGAGTACAAACGACAGTTCCTAAGACAAATTTCATGGCGTGTTTTTCTAGCTGGACTTTCTGAAAGTTCCACTAACTGTGAAGACATGCTTCTTGTAAATCAAATTCATCATCAGTCATCCTTTATGTCTGGAAGAAGTAAATATTTGTTTTGGGAAAAATGGTAATGCAACTCAGCATTTGAGGAGGGGGGAATTGCTGGACAGGGAGGAGTGGCCTTACAGAGGTGAGCTAAACAGTATGTAGGAAGAGGAGAGAGCAAGATGCAAATCCCATGGCAACAGCAACCAGAAAACAAGTCTAAAATAGGGAGCAGTGTCCGCTATTGCTATAGCAACAGAAGAAAAGCACACTGGCTTGGTTTCAAAATTTGTACATATGTTGAACGAAAAAGTCCAACACAATAAAGTGTCATACTTTTACATTTTATTATTATTCCTTCCTGTCGTCTTTCAGAAAATAAATAAAAAGTACTATTTCAAGTAAAATGAAACTTTAAAAAAAAATACATTTTACATATTCACAGTATCTTAGCTATTTTTTTAATAATATCCTTTTTATTTTATAAGATGTATATTTGAAAGTTTTTTCTGAATGCTGAAACATTTTTCTTTTTTTAAATCTAACACTTACTTCAAGCTGCTTTGTTCTTCCAAAAAACAAAAAAAACCCAAACACATTTGTTAACAGTATCATACAACGTCTAACTATTTCTCTGTTTCGGAATCTGCTCTCCACTCCCGGGTTTGTTTACATGAAACATGTGCACAAAAGAGAAAAAAAGGGAAAGTGACACTTCGCCTTGCCTACCAACGACCAATCCCATTTCACAACAGACCCCGGCTGACCAATGAGAGAGCGGCAATCTGATCCGCAGCAGCCAATCACAGCGCGCTTGAACCACTGATGCAACGGAGATGCAACAGAGTCCAACTAAACAACAAAGTGTGTTGTGAATAAAATAGTCCTACAAAAACAATACCAAGCCTCACAGTGGTAAATTAGTGTCTTTGAACTAGAGAGCAATGTTCACTTAAATAAAGTATGTCAGAAGCAGGTTTTGGATACAATCAAGTGTCCTGCTGTTAAAACAAACCTACAGCACTGACTTATTTCATGTGGAAAGTGTTTACATAATCAGTTTATCCCTATAATTTCATGACATTCCGATTCATGGCTTTCATGGAGCAAGAAAACACAGACAATATAACATTAAACTGAAAAAGTTGTTTGTGAAAGTTAATGTTTCCTTCCTTTTTTTGTTTGTATTTGACGCTCTTTTTCTCCACCTTTTTGACAAAACTACTTTTTTTGAAAAAGCAACAGAAAACTTGCGCACAACTATTTTAAAATTATTTTAAGTGCCCGAAACAATGGCTTTTGAAGTACATTGTCTAATAACATGTGCGTTACTTGGTATATTGAAGGTTACAGAGGCGGCGGGAGTGCAGCGTCCTCCGGTGATCCGCGGAGGGAGGGGCGGAGGGATCCACACGGAGCAGCGGTCTCGATGACGCAGTTGGTTGCTAGGTGTGAAAGAAGTGATGCTTTGTCTGGAAGGTGTGCATCAGTTTACAAGTCGACCACAACAAAGCAGCATCTCGTCGTCCTGCGTTGTCCCGGGTGTTCCGAGCATAAATATGGCTCTTTAATTTTTGCGAGTTGAAGGACCGAAGAGAAGCCGTGCTTTGCCTTAGCAACGCACCCCCAAGTGCTCTACTATTTTTCTGCAAGAATGGAGTAAGTCTTCACAGTTCCTGATCGTGCTTAGTGTTGTTTCGTTAAAACTTTGAGGTTTAGATGAGAATTTTCTAGTTTTAATTATTGTTTTAGTTTTGGAATATATTCTTTAATTAAAAGTGTCCTCCTGTAGGAGGAGGGGTTAGTCTTTATACACAAGTTAACTTTGTCATAGGCTAAATTTAATTAATTTAACAACACAAAACTAATTATCAACCCTCTATTTGTTATTAACAATAGTGATTTACAAGGGTTTATTCATCTTTGTAAGTTTTAACAAGGGATAAACAAAACTAAGAAAGCTCGAAGTCTCTTGGAAACAATCAGGATATTCTGCTTGTTTTAGTCTAAACAGCTTAAGTGAGGATTGACTTAAACAAAAACGGGTTGGAAGCAGCTGATCTGGATTAATGTGATTTAACCATCAGGATAACCTCTCACTTGAGAGTGAGTGTTACTGTGGAGCTTTTTGTCAACAGTTGGGGCCCCTGACGGCTTACTTGGGCTCCCAGGTGCTTTGAGACAGTCAACCTTGTTCTGCTTTGAGGCAGTTCAAGTCCCACAGGAGACTTTTCCCACCCTTGTTACTGATTGCATCAAATCTGAGGATTGTGTTGAGCAAAAGTTTGTTTTATTGAGACTTATTCACTGCGTCTTTACGGTGGTTTGCCACAAAGGGTTCGTGTGTTTCAAAAAACACACATCGGACACATTTTTTCCAGGCTACTTCTAATAAACAACATTTAACAATGATGAAAACGCTTGCTGTTTGACGCTGTTGCCTGAAGTTCGTTTGTCCATCAGCTGATTAAAAAAAAGAAAAACGGGTCTTTAAATGTCCTGCTAGCCTCTGATCTCTCTTTCTACTTGCCCTCTAGGTTTCATTATGCTCACCCTGCCCTGCTCTCTGTGGCCCATCTGTCAGACCCCGCTTGCCCTCAGCATTTGCTTGGACTTGGACTGAATCAAAGCAGCAAACGACAAAATGATGGCAACATCAGCTCATGTTTGGAGGAGTCTTCGTGTCTGCCCGGCAGACCCCCACGCTCTCTCTCACCCACAGGCTAACCTCAGCCAATCACAGGGGTGCAGGGGGGAGGTGTCAGAGGAGAGTCAGCACTTAATTGGTGAGTTGCAGCAAGTACGTTTTTTTATATTTTCTCCATTTCAGGTGGGTTCAGCACTGCAGCACATTCGTCCTTCTCGAACAGTAAGTAGAAAACTAGCTATGTCTGTAACTTGAATGTAGCACCACTTAAATCAAAAACGTTTAACGCCTACCATTGCCGATTGGGTTATGCTTTTACGAAACTGCAGAAAAAGAAGGATATCGTTGCATTTGCATGAACGTCGTTATTTAGCTGTAACATTTTCCTCCTTAGGTGATGCTCTCACTGACTGGATGACGGAAGAAGTGGATTTTTCCTCGTACCTCCCAAACCCTCCTTCCCCTCCCTCCTCCACCAATGCCTCCCTTCCCCCGTCGCCCCTTCAGAGCGATATTCAGGTGCCCTCTGACTTGGAGGTCATGACCTCTCTGCTGCAAGAGGAACTTGCCCAACTAGAGGACTACTTCCTGTCTGAACCACTGCCAGAGAAAGGACCAAGGCTGGGGAAATGCGACAGGGGTCAACTACCGGCGGCCCCTCAGCCGTTCTGTCAGCTGCCACACTCATCCTACGGTGCATCCAACCAATCGGAGTCCAATCCCCTTCTTGTTACCCTGACAACTGGAGAACTGGACCTGCTGAGCATCTGTGGCGGGCCCATTGGGCGATCTAAAATTCCAAGACACGCCCCATACAGCTGTAGTCGCCCCAGTGGATGTGGTAGAAAAAGAGTCCTTGATAGTGTGAGATTAAGTGATGGTTATGACAGCAGTTTTTTGAGCTCCAAAGTTAGTAACTCAGGTAACTCAACTGTTGCCCTTACAGGTAACTACAGTTGTGTGGAGGATGACCCCCTGGCAGGGAAAAGCTACTGTCTGGGTAGTGCGGTTGATGTTCGACGATGTTTGCCCAAAGAAGAGAAAAACTACTGCTTTAGTCAAGACATGATAGGTGGTGCCAAGGTTGTTGGTGGTGGATTTGGGTTTGGTGGATCGTTAGACACGCCACACAAAAAAGAAGATGTCTTGATGTACGGCATGAGGGAGGTCAGTGGGAGTGCTGGCAACAACGAGGTGCTAGGCAGCATCAAGACTAGCGTGGAGGTCACGAAAGCTACCGTTTCGTGGAAGAGCGACAGCAGCCATAGCGCTTATATTCCACCAGCACCACAGTCTGAGGCCTATCATAGCTTCCTAGGAAACATCAACGACCAGGTGAAAACAGAAGGTCTACATATAGTTCAACCTGATTTGCATGAAAATTATCTTGAGGATCAGGCTGCAGATTGTTTTTTAATGACTAGGGAGGGTATGAACCTGGAATCCTCGGGGCATAGACAAGCCTGCAGACTGAAAGAAGACCACTGTGCTGTGAAATACGAAGTAGACATTCCACACGAAGGCGGAGAGCGCAAACAAAAGAAAAGAGATCAGAACAAAACGGCAGCCCACAGGTAAACTCTCCCTTTTTTTCCTCTTTTACCATCTCAAATTGGGTGTTGAGACGATTCCAAATTAATCTTCAATACTTTGCTTCGTGCAGGTATCGCCAGCGAAAAAGAGCGGAGCTAGATTCTTTGGAGGAACAACTGCATTGCCTTGAAGGGCGGAACCGAGAACTCCGGGACAAAGCGGAGTCGGTGGAACGGGAGATCCAGTACGTCAAAGACCTGCTGATTGAAGTTTACAAGGCCCGCAGTCAAAGGCTCAAGCAGGACACAATGGTGTAACAGCACATTCCTGCAAGTACACTCAACTGCAGCATCTCCACACAAAATGAAGACACATTTATTGGCTTTTAAAGTGTTTATAGGTTTTCCTTTTTTATTTTTAATTGCAGGAAATGCATGCTTTGATTACATTTTTATTTTATTTATTTGTTATTTTATTTAACATTTTTATTACCTTTTTTATTCTAAATCTGATGCTTCCATGGCTTTTTACACTCGCATCGCTTGAGCCTTCACTGTTGCGTTGCAGTGCTTTAAATGACAATCACTTTAAAAAAAATCTTCCTCCTTGTCAATCAAAATGTTGAAATATTTTAACACCTGAAAAAGCGATGTGATTCATTAAGCAGGTTAAATATATATTTTAATAGCCTTACATTGAAACTGATGTCAGCATCACAGCTTTTTCTACTTATTTATTTTCAAATTAAAAATATAGAAGTTGTCAGTTGTTTGACTCACTGAATGTGTTTCTCTCTCTCTTTTTTTGGTGTGTTTAAACTTGAACATTAAAACCATGTTTTAATTTGGAATTTTTTCATTATTTATTTTCTTGATAAGAAATAATTGCAGTTCTTGTCAATTTTCAGTTTAAGAAAGTACAATATTAAAGATAAAGAACATTTACCGTAACAATTAACAGAGAAACCCTGAGTTTGAAAAAAAAGTCTTATTGACCTATATTTTTTTTTTTTATCAAAACATTCCTTTAATTGCATTTTATTTCAATATTCTGTAGTTTACGTGACTCGTTAAACAAATAATTCATAATGTAAATTTTTTTTAAATTGTTTTACATGAATTAACTAGAAACTTTTTGACAGTCATTGCAAATTTTTGAGTCATGCAATTTTACATTTTTTGATGTAAAGTGACATTTTTTTGTGAATGTATTGTTTTTTTTCTTTAAAAAGTATGTGTTTACGCAATCTGTTCTGCAGCTCAGGATACAGTTCTTTATTTTATTTTGTAATATCAGCAGATATTCAGAATTAGAGAAAACATGTTTTTTTTTCTTGATGTTTTTTTTACTGACGAAAAAAAAGTTCTTCAATGTTAGTGAATGTTGGTGGTGTTTTTAGCAGCTGCCCTCTGCATGCCTTTGCATTAATGTTCCTTCTCTTTTTCTCTCTGCAACTAGAACATTAGGGATTCAGAAATAAGTGGGAATTGTTTCTCTAAACTGCTTCAGGCAATAAGTTTTATAAGCCCCTGGCTGATCTGCACTCGTTCGTAGCAACTTTTATATGTTCAGGGAGTGGTGTGTGTTTATCTGTTCTCATTAAAAAAATGAACTGAAAACAAATCTCTTCATGCTGTTTGTTTTTCAGTTTTTACTTAAATGCAGGAGGATAATTCTCTTTGTTCTAAGAAAATACCAGCCGCTGTCATTGGAAGTTGTTTCCTATATGCAGATTTATTTCAGGACAATCTTGAATGAAAAGGCTGACTTTTGTTCATGTTCTTTTATTGTTCAGCTTCATCTAAAAGTTCCAAGCAGGATATTTGAGCCCCCCTGCGATGTACTATCAACTGATGATGTTTATACCAAAAAACTGGCATACCATTTTTTAAATTTCAAGATGTACACATATTGTTTTGTGTGATGTAAAACATTTCTCTTTAAAAAAAAAAAAATAAAGTCTTTTAATTTACTGACCTCGTATGTTTGTTTTTGGTTCTCTTTTAAAATCTTGAAACTGACAGGAAATGTTTTTTACCTGCCAGTTTTATGCTGGGGTTTGTTTCAAACGAAGTTGCTCGAGGAATTCATAAAAAATGCACAAACATACCTCCAAGCTGTGAGACACTGGCAAGCCCTACTAAGACACTTCTCAAACTCTTTTAGACATTTAACCTCACTGAAATTGTTCTGCTATAAGCATTTTGTATAAGTATTCTCAATGTGAAGTAACTTAAATATTAGGTAACACTGTAAAATGTTATTTATCTTTATTTACATGCAATTAAAAAAAACTCTTTGTCCCCTTCTTTAGTTTAGTTTATAACAGGATGATAAAGACTTTTAATTCATAGCTGTAAAATCCAGTAAGGAGTGCAGCTGGACTCAATGGAGGGAAAAAAGTCTGAACCACACTTAAACACTTCTAATTTATGCATCTTAAAACAAGTAGAAAACATAAGATTGTTCCATTATTTAAATGAACTTCTAAACATTCAATTGAATTAGTTAAAACATATTTCCTTGTACAAAAAAAAAAAAAAAAACATACAGTGAGAGTAATCAGGTAAAACTTGAATTTATCGTGAGACAAAAACCTAATAGGTTGAACAATCGTGTGTTAATTCCTTATGACGAGGTAGAAGATGGAAACTAATCACAGTTTTTGGAGAGTTGGTGCCATACCCGCATTGTAGTCATAATGAAGAGAGGGGTGTGAAGCCTGGAAAAGTTTCTTACTCGCATCGAGGGACGCCAGGACCTTCAAAGACACATAAAGTATGATGACATTTAGAGGGTGGTATAAAAATGAGTGATTAGGCTTAAGGAAGGAGGAATGCTTTTGCGGTTTGAGACTTCAGAATACAAGATAACATTTACACAAGTTAACAAATGTTATGGAACCGGTTTATTTTGTTACCTGTTGTAAGGTGTCCTGCTGCCTGTACAAGCTCAGGGTGGAAATGGCGGCTTGTTTCACTGCATGATGAGAATCTGTACACGCGACTCTCAGGAGTAAAGCAGGAACGTCCTCCTCCACCAGCAGCGATGCTGCCCCTTCAGTTTTAACTAGGTTTCCCAGAGCCACACAACAATGACGACGTGTGACGGCATCGGAGTCGCTGAGCAGACCGGCCAGCAAGCCCACTGACCTCTTTGCTTCCTCTGTCCATCTCCTCTCCATGTCTTCGTTCCTCTTATCAATCATTATTGCAACACCCCCCACTGCCTCATAATATGGTTCACTTTGCTCCTTATTTTTTCCCTTTTCTGTGGTGTCAACTGCAAAACATTTGCAGGTTTTTAATGCCGTTCTTTCTGCGATGTAACCCAGCCAGTTCCCAACTGCCCTACTAGCCGTTCGCCTGGCAGGCATGTAGGAATCACGGAGGCAGTCTATCATGACTTTGAAAAGATCAGGTGGTAGCATATCTGCCACAGGAGGCATGGATGGATCTAAATGCCCCAAAAATCTGCATGTGGCAACCCTGATTTGATCATACGGGTGAGTCAGCCCCTGCTCCAGCACAGAGACTTCCACATGTAGCTGAGGGCCGGAAAATCGAGGGGAAAATCGGGCGATTTGGGATAAAACTGTGAGGAGCTCCACGGCAGAATCCCACAGTCCATTCAGCTTTAGCAACTCAGAGAGGAGAGATGTGGGAGTCCTGGTTAGAGCAGTCTGCCGTCTGCAGGAAGTGGACTGGATCTCCCGAGGGGGTGAAAAAAGACCAGAAGCGGAGTCTCTGAGGTGAGGAAGGGAGCGCTCGGGATCACAAATGAGCAAACGACTTAGCAGGGATAGCGGCAGCTCCAGGAGAGCTAGGGGAAGAGTTTGAAGCACCTGCAAAAGTAGAAAAAAAATGACAGAAATTATAAAGACAAAATGTAACAAAACAAATCAACCCAACAAAAAGTGGTGTTTCCAAAACAGTAGAGATACATGATGATGAACAGTACTGCATGTCAGACATGACAGTGGGCAGGATTTATACTCTGTTGCATCAGACTGGGGTGTTGAAAGGAATCAGAGAAAGCCCAAACCTGCAGAAGGGTTGAGATGATCCCACAGCTCTCATACACCTGCAGAACTGAGGACATGATGGGTGGGGGGAGGTCCAGGGCGAATGGAAAACACAGTAAATGGCAACTAAGTGTGGTTAGGGTGTTGCAGCTGAGCTCATCCTCAGTTCTCCCAGGAGGGTCTTTAGTAAACAGATCTAAACTGCATGGTACCCAAAAAAAGGTAGATTTTTGGTCAAATCGCCACCGTATGTTAAACTGAAACATTTAAAGACTAACCTGTCAGGACTCAGCAGACGGCCAAGCATGTGTACGCATTTTGATTTGTTCTGAATAAACAGAGGAACGCAGGAGTACGGATCCAAGGTGAAGACATACAGAGCAAGAGATAGAAAGGACTGAAACCCTGAAAGGACAAACAAAGCTTAACATCTATGACAGACAAAGAAGATTCTCTGGACATGTGCTTTTACCATTTGCTGAACAGAAACCGATTTTTGCTTTTCCACTTTGTAGAGAGTTTCCAAAGGTTTTCCATAGATCCACAAACACATCGGAGCTTAAGAAAAGAGATGTGGGAGCTTTTTCATGCTGTTAAGAAAACAAAAGAGAAGATGAGACATTAGCCAGCGGTCTGCTAAATAACTAAATGTAGTTTGTTTATGTCTTACTTCAAAAAGTGTGTGCAGGAGCAGACAGAGGAGGCCATCACAAAGACCCCATCCACAAGGAAGAGGAATGTGGGGCTGAAATGACACAAGGCTTAGCCATTTTACTCTCTTTTGGGAAAAATACAAGAAAAATAAGGAATAAAATTGTACCTTAAATGAGTTGGAGAGAAGAGTTTTCAGTGAGGAGGTCAAAGTTTTCACATCAACAGGAACATTAACACACGGGGTAAAAAGAGACAAAATAGAAGCAGCCAGAGGCTAAAACAAAAAAAAAAAAGAAAAGACACAAAGTTAATTTTTGTGTATCAAAATTAGCAAACACTGAGGTTGAGTAGACACTTACTGCCAGAGCAAGGAGATCTGAATGAACAAGTATGGCGCTGAAAGGCTTGACAAACTCTTCCAGTCTACATGACGAGAGAAAAAGACAGATGGTGTACATCCAGTTTTCAAAAACGAAATAAACAAACAAAAAAAATCAAACCTGAATTCTTCTTCCTCCATCCAGTCCCAGTGTTGTTCCCAGTAGACCAAAAGCAGCCCCATCAGTTCTCCAACGATTGGCACATTTGACCGTTGCTGTTCAAAACAAACTTATAACGTTTACGGTTTTCAGAAACTCCCATTGGATATAGTTTTATGACATAAAGCAATGACCTTGATGAAATCGGAGTTTTCTACACAATTCTGAATCAGGTCAAAGAGAAGGTGTGGTAGCTGAAGTTCACTGCAGATATGGTCGGACTTCTCCATCAGTATCAGATTAAGCAGAACCTTTAGTGGTTGTTGAATCTGTTGCAATTCCTTTACTCCACCAGCTGTTAACTGAAACCAAAAAAGATTAACTGCAAAGTTTTTGATGCTCAGCTGACATGTTTAGTTTTTTACCTGAGCTTTGAATGCATCGATTTTTGATTTAATTTGAGGTATAATTTCGTTGTACTTTAATGGCTCTCTCTGCTGTATGCTTGGATCTGATTGTTGGAGCAGAGTCTCCCAGTACTCCGTACTGTCTACATTCTAGAAGGACACAAATGGATGATGTTTTCAGGCATATTTCTGTTTTAAAAAATACAGTTAAAGAGAACAAATTGGCAGCTTCTTTTTAACTTCACTCACCAGTCTGTGCAGGGAGCTTTGACGGATTTCACAGTTCTTTCGCAGCAGAAGTGGCCCCATCTCTGCATAGGGGAACTCTTTGCTGATCTGACCTCTACAAAAAAAAAAATAATAAAGTATATTTATATGAAAAAAATCTGTTTTTATGAATAATTTCCCTCATAATTTTAAGCTTTCATTTACCTTTGTTTAGATTTGGTGGATTGGGGGGAAGCATCTCGAGAAGCAGAGATGTCCTTAGAGAAGGTTGTCGTGTTGGTTTTCCTATTCCCATCCTTTTCATTCTAAACATAAAAAACAAAATAGATAAGATACTTAAATTTAGAACATCGTCAAAAGGCAAACATTCAGAGCGGACTCACTTTTGCGTCATCATTGCCTGTGGGCTTCCTCTTGTTCTCCATCTGCTCCCTGACTTTTCGCAGTAATCTGCTCTGTCCAGATCCTGTTGCAGACTTTTCTGCCACTTGCTTCTGCTTCAGAGCGAGGACGTCTGGGCTGGGAGTGACAGTCAAAGGGCTGAACAAGTTTGTGTCCGACAGCACTGTCGACAAACCGTTACAGCATTACAATGAGACATTTGAAAAAACAAATCCCATGCTTTTGCATCAGCTGTAATCACCTAAGACTCCATCAGCAACAAAGGGATGGTGCAGGAGATCTGGCCATGCCAACCTTTTCTCTGGGTCTTTGGTCAATAAACCTTTCAGAAAACTCTAAAAGAAATGACACCAGTTATAACACAAAAGAAAAATAAACAGACATGTGTAGTGTAATTTAGTTACACACCAAAACACATGGTCTAATTTCACTTTCTGTCTCATATATCACAATTCCTAAATGTAACCTATAAGAACCCATTCCCATTTTCCTTTAAAAGGAAAATGATGTGGGATATATCACAGACAAAGTAAACCACAGAACATATTTCTGATATTACTCTGTTAAACTCATGTCACCACGGATTCTTATGGGTTACGTTAAACCAAAAGTAGAGTTTACTGACAAGCAAAGATCAAAACGGAACATCATCCTGTTCTTTCTTGTCACAAAAACCTCTGAAGACATTTATTAAATTGTGGTTAAAATGTGGTGCGTTCGTTGAACAAATATCCTAGTTGATCAAACTGTTTGGTCAAACCCTGGAGACAAGGAAAGTCCAATCAAATAGAGGATTCAAACATGTTTGCACTGCTGTCTTTTTAGTGAACTAATAAGCAACTTTAAGTCAGAAGAGCAGCAAAGTTTGAACATCAATCCTAAAAAAAATACAAACAATTTTCCTATTTTCATCAACCTTTATAACTGAGAGGAACAGAACTTATTTTCTTCAAAAATACTTTAAAACTCAAAACAACAAATTCAATAATAATCAACATAATGAGCTAGCTCAGAACAGCTCATTTTTATTGGGTATCATGTCATGTTTTTTTTTTTTTTTACATTTAAGACTTTTAACTTGTCTTAAATGCTTTTCCTCGATGCTTGCTTTCATGCCTTCCTCCCCTTTTATAGACTTGTGGACACGTCAAGAGTTTACAGAAAAACTTGAGTCCGGTTTTGATCTGGGTGTACCTTCACAAAACAAGAACGAGCAAGCTAAGCTGTGATAAGAATTTTTGCCAATAACTCTTTAGCTTTCTTTCTCAATAAAGTGTTCAACACTCAATCTGGACCTTTATCAGGGAGATCTGGCTGTTCATTTTCCTCATTTACAGAGAGAAGTAAGGAAAATGCCCTAATTCAGTATTGCTTATTGGACCTTAGTGAGGGAAATATTCCATACACTACATACACCTGTAATCTATCTATCTATCTATCTATCTATCTATCTATCTATCTATCTATCTATCTATCTATCTATCTATATATATATATATATATATATATATATATATATATATATATATATATATATATATATATATATATATATATATATATATATATACACTATATATAGATATACTATATATTTTTGAGGTGCAGTGAAATGATAAAAAGTAACACAGAATATATCTAAACACCTGGTCTTATCTACTTTGTTTTTTAAGAAAACATGATCATTTAAAGCCAGTTAAAGTGACAACGCTTCAGCTCTACTGTACCTTGCAGGGCTCACTCATTGTGTCTGGCCATTTGATTTGGTCCCTCACAATCAGCTGCACCAGGTGGAAGATGGAGTTAGTGTAGAAGGGTGGCGCTCCCGTGTGGAGTTCATAGAGAATGCAGCCCAAAGACCACAGATCTGCAGTGTGGTCATACGGCTTCTCCTCCACCAGCTCAGGAGACATGTACAGCGGCGTTCCTTTGATAGATGTCAGGACCAGGGTGGAGACGCTCATGGCTCTGGCAAAGCTACAGCAAAACTTCCGCTTAGGACAAAATTATTCCAACAAACAAGAATATTTCACATGTAAAAACACATATGGACCTACCCAAAGTCACACAGTTTCACCACTCCACTTTTTCCTAGAAGAATATTTTGTGGTTTCATGTCGCGATGAAGAATACGATGGGAGTGTAAATAATACAGAGCTGAAACCAACTGGCAGGCGACCTCACGGACCTTGATGTGGACAAAGAAATCACATGTAATAAAATCTATGTAAAAACTAAATCTGCTGTGAAAGTAAATACCAGGCTTTCAGGCAAATTTCCATCGTCTTCCACAACCTGAAAGAGTTGTCCCTCCGCATACTCAGTTACAACAACAACCTGCAACAAAAGCATTATATTATGATTTTAAATGTTGTAATTGATTTCACTTAGCTTTGTTTTTACTCTTTTCTTTTGTAAGGCGACCTTAAGTGTAAATAGAATGTATTACTATAATTATAACTATAACAATTGTCATTATTGTCATGATGAAAACAGAGAAGCGGGAATAATATTTTAAAATCAAACAATCTCACTGAAACCATATTTTGCATTCATTTTTAAGGCATTGTCATCTTCCAACAAAACAAGCAGCAGTTAGATTACAAGATTTTTTAATATAACATTTGTGCAAATATATTAGTATCAGAACACCAAAAAGAAGTGAAAACCAAAGGTGTGAGCAGACGTGGTATCTATAAAATTGATTAACAACTAGTAGGAGCCTGCTGTTGTCATGACAACAACAGGTAGACAGAAAGAAGCTCAAGCTGCCATCTGCTATGCTTTGAAAAGAAGACCCCAAGTCATAAAGAAACATTAGAATAGAATAGAATAGAATAGAATAGAATAGAATAGAATAGAATAATTATTTATGCAGGTCATGAAGTTGAAAAAAACAAACATTAATTTTAAAGTAAAAAAAGAACTGAAACCTTTTTTTTTTTTAATTTAAGGAAAAAGTGAATTGTATTAAAGTCATTTTCGAAATAACCAGATGTACCTCCGTGTCAGTTTCAAAGCTGTCATAGAGCTGGACAATATTTGGATGCTTTAGATTCCTCATAATTTCGATTTCCCTCTTTAGACTTCGGAGCTCCTTGTCGGTTCGACCCACTTTAGGCATGAATTTAAGAGCCACCACCTTATTGACGACAAAACATGCAACAATGTCATTTAAAGTAAAACAGTAAACAATTCAACAAATGGATACAGATTTACCTGACCACTACCCTTTCTCCTTCCCTTGTGAACCCGGCCGAACGAGCCCTCTCCGGCCAGTTCCAAGACGTGATAGGAATTCATTTCAGAAGCGCCAAAAAAAAAAAAAAAAAGAAAGAACAGAACAGAACCGAACCGAACCTTAACGTTGTCCCCACTTATAAACGAGTAAAAACCTATAAGGGGCTCACACGTTTTTGCTGAAAGACTCTGAAATACTTCGAGGACAGAAGGAAACAAAAGTCTGACTGCGCATTTTGAGGACTTCAAACATTCCACACTGACAGGTTCATTTGCCGTCTCACAATAGTCACAAAATTCTCTATAAAACTTAAATCAATCATCTATTAATTCACAAATCATTTTAAAAAAATCATATTTTATTCAAAAGTTTTAAACTTTAAATGTTTGTTTGGTTGTTTTTATAACGTAATGTCCAAATTAATTAAGGCTTTTGTTTTGACAGCATGCCAGCGGGGGTCCTTAGACTAGCAACGGCCTTTGCGTTCTTAGCAACGAGCTCAAAACGAAAACAAAACAGACGCCTGTTTTAAAATAAAGTGTTTTTACAGAAACAGTTAGAATACTAAACTGTAGTTTATTAATTACTTATTAATTACATCCTCTTTTTGTATTAAAATGACTTAACAAGTGCGATGTTGAAGGAAGGGTGACGACATGAGTTTGAGTCAAGTTGTAGTTACTTAAACGGCCGCCAGATGTCACAAGCGAGACTTTTAAAAACGAGACATAATTGCGAGGTTGGACAGACAGATGGCGACTCAACGTTATTTATACTGATAATATTATATTCAATATAACATTTACTATATATAACAATATACATATATACAATATAACAATTACTAATGTAGAAACACGGCAGATTCATTTAATTTGTGAAAGCGAATAATAACAGGTTTTTGCAATTAAATTGGCCACTATTCAAACTTCAACTATCAAAAAAATATTTAAAATATTTATATAGTATAGTTTAGCACACTTAAGAAAACAAATGTTCAATCTTCAAAATTCAATTCTTAAATAAAATCTTAATTTTCTTAAAGTTTTATAGAGCAAGGATATGAGAAATTACACACGTAAAAGAAAACACCATAAAGATAATCAAATATGCTTTTGATTTAACATCACGTAAAATATCATTTTTAAGATTAGCATTTTGATTGCAGAAAAATAAATATTTTGTGCTCCAAATCTGTTGTAAAACAAAAAAGCGAAATATCAAACTAAAAATATCAATCAACATATCAGTCAGATCACACAATGCAGCAAAAAGAGTTGAAAATGAAAACAATCTGTTGTTTCAAATGCAAGACTTTTACACAGAATGAAGTCATTATAAGCGGACCACAGGGAAGAGCAGGTACTCTAGCAGAGGCATAGAGGTTCAAAAACTTCAGGCTAAATGAAGATCAGGCTCATCTTCATAGGCTGCCAGCTCAGTAATCAACAGGAAAAGAATGACTGTGGCTGTAACTCTGGGAAAGAAAGGAAAAAACAAATACATTCAAAGAGCCATGGTGAAAAGCATTTTTTTTTCTAATTTTAAAAGTTTGAGCTAACATAGCTGTCCTTTTTTCTCTTAACTTTTTGTGTCAATCGTAAAAGGGGATACATTCTCGTTTGAGCTTAGTTTGACTATGAGCAAGAACATTTGTTTGAAAAATGAACAATTACTAATAAATTAAAGAAATAATAATAATAACAAAGAGAACAGTCAGACTGAAAATGAGCATTGACGTCTGCAGACAGCAGCATCTGAAGACATACATGACCTAAAACGGTATAAAATGATCTTCGCAAAGGAAAAACATCATAAAAAAGAACTCAGACAGAACACATCCCTTTTTAACTCATCCAGTGGGACTGTTGGGCTCACCGTTACGTCATAGACATACAACGGAATACAATTTTTCTGCCTCCACATTTTGCAACTCCACCCATACTTCTGTTCAGGACACAAGCTCGCTGTACCTTAGTAGATATTTGAAAAGGTACTTTCTTTTCAAAGAGGCACTCCTAACGTTGTGTAACCGATTCCACAATAAAACCTGAAAGTGTTACCACAGATGTAGGAAAGGCAGGTTGTTTGGAAGTGATGTGGCACATGATATGTGATGAATAGTTTGGAAAATAGTGTCAAACTTGTAAAAAAAAAAGTGACATAATCTTTTAACAATCAGCAGGTGTGAGTGCAGATATACAGTCAATCTCATCCAGATCCTGAAAGCAATTTTACCTTCTTAAATGACACCACTTCAGCATGTTCCTGCAGTTTTGAAGAAAGAAACTTGAGGCAGAAACAGTAAGACAATAAAGCAGTAATCCTTCAGCAGACAATAAAGATAATCAAACGTTTTAAGATTTTAGCCAACAGTGGGATCTTTCAGTCATACTTTGCTTTTCAAGATATATAGGGTTGTGTAACGATTATTTGATTAATCGATTAATCGTCTTCCTGTGATCCAGCCTGACGGATCTGTCTGAGGCAGAATCGAATCTTTCACCTGCACTGTTCAGCACGTATGTATCTGAGTAACACTGGTTGAATTTTTGGCTTAAATGTCCTGGAGAGATTTCAGCGAATTGGATCGTCCAAAATGAACGAATGGGAATCGAATCGGCAACCACAAATATTGAATCATATCATTGCCAACATGAATGGTTACACTCAGTGCATAGTAAGTTCCTTTAAGCTTTTAGCAGTTATTACAAGGTTTTTAATTCCTTTTTTTGCATCAAATCCTTTTGTCTCCACAGTCTGTCAGCATTTACAGTCAAAAGAAAAAAAAAAATTCCCCCCAATGTTCATGTTTAACTTGATTATTCATGAAATAAAACTTTTGTTTTTCTGCATCTAAGAAAAAACAATGGTTCTTTCAAGATAGGTTGACCTACTTTTTTTCTAATAAAACCTCACACGTGCGTTGTGTTTTATTCAGTTTGATGCAATCAGTAGAGAAGCTGAAGACTATATGTGGCACTGACTACAGGATTAAGAAAAAGTCCTGAATTGTGCGTCCAGTGCGCGCGCCTCTGGAGACTCTCCCTCAGGGAAAGCGCATTTTTTGTTGCCACATCTCTTCACGTGTTGAAAATGCTCGAAGTCCACAGAAAGAGCTTTCACAGGTGGACTGATGGAAGTGGGTCATGACCGGGAGGAGTTTCTCTGCGCGGATTCGCGCGCCCTCCGCTGATGTAGAACTGCGCTCTGGATCGTGTTCCTCCTTATCCTGATCTGTGCCTCTCACTGATTCTACTGCGCTTGCTGCTTCCACACCGGTTCGTGTTCATCTCTGCTTTCATTCAGTGAATGAAAACATCGTCATGTTTATCAGAACTAATTTTGCCTTCTGCTTTTTGGTCACTCTCCTGAAGTTTGGTTGTTGCATGGAAAGTGAAATTTGCTTTCCGACAGTTTTGGATAACAATGACATGAAGGATTTGGATAACGACGTGAATATTCTGGAGAGGAAACATGTCATAAAGATACAAGCTTTTCAGCTGGAATTGACGATCAATTTAAACCAAGATTCGCATTTTATTGGTGCTTCCATTGACGCGTCTTGGCTGCCAAACACTAACTCGCGCTCCGACCTGAGCCGGTGTTTTTACTCTGGGGATGTGAACGGTGACCCGCTCTCCTATGCCGCGTTAAGTCTTTGCAAAGGTCTGCATGGTGCGTTTGACTTCCAGGGATGGGAATATTTTATCAACCCCGTGCGTAATGACACCAGGAGCGCAGAGAGAGCGCACATCATCCAGCGCAGAACCAGCAACAACCTGAAGAACAGTTCGTCCTCCAGATGCGCAGTAAAAAGCGAATTAAGCCTTCAAGAAGTGCAGTCATTGATCAAATTCAAGCAGCTGGCAGACCACAGTAACTTGACTGAAACAATGCTGAAGAGGAGAGCCAAGAGGTTTGCCTCGATTCCTAGATATGTGGAGACGCTCGTGGTGGCGGACGCGTCCATGGCGCAGTTCCATGGAGATGACCTTAAACACTACCTGCTGACTCTGATGTCAGTGGCTGCTAAGCTGTACAAACACCCCAGTATTCTCAACTCCATCAGCATAGTGGTGGTGAAGATTGTTATTTTATCTGAGGAGGATAAAGGTCCCAAAGTGTCCTCGAACGCAGCGCTGACGCTGCGGAACTTCTGCACTTGGCAAAAGAAGATGAACAAAAACAACGACAAGCATCCGGACTACTGGGACACAGCAATTCTCTTTACAAGACAGGTAACTTTGAATGATTTAAGATGACTTGTGTTTTATGAGGCGCACGCAGGTAGAAGATCAGGCTTCACATGAAAAGCACCGGTCAAATCTGCTCTCCACATTTGCAAAGCTCCAAATCATTCATGTTAAACTGTACAATCAGGATCTGAACAAACCATCTCATGCCTGCTTTGTTTCTTTAGTAATTGAAATCCCTCTTTGATCCTGCAGACATTATAGCATTAGTTACATGATGTAAAGGTGCAGGAGTGGCTGATACATCTGCAGGCGAGTACAACCCCAAAAAGGACAAAATGCAACATAAGGTTCTGAGTTTCTGGTTTTAGTGTCCTCAGAGACGTAATTGTCAAAAGTGGTTTAAATGTTGCTCCCATAATGCTTGTGTGGCTTCCAGCTGCCTGCTCCTCATTAAACTGGCCTCCAAAGAGGGGACTGGAAGGGTTCAAGGTAAAAGTGGTGGGGACAGTTTCAGTCATCCTCCTCATCTGCACGCCACAAGTGTTCTTTCAATGGCATTTCTGCAACACAATTTCCCTTCTGACCATAATTTCTTTCAGCATTCCCATTTTACTGCATTTGTTCTGCAAAAACATGTTTGTGCACAATGGTCGTTATGTTAAGTACATCCCAGAGGTAGATACAGCTGATGTTGTAAACTCTGCAGCCAGTCCACACGACCCAATTAAAGAGTACTGGACCTGCAGTGACTCACGCTGATGTAATTTGCAATAAAAAAAATAGCAGCAAGACAAGCATCAAGAGATTTGGTCAGCATGTCATTAGCATTCAAGTGAGTGACTTCATCTACTTGATGCACAGTCTGAGTAAACTTAAAGAAAGACTATCTTAAAGATCTTAAAATAAATTCCATCAATGCTACTGCATCGTTTTATAGAAAGAACCCGATTCTTTCTGATAGAAATTCTTCTAGAAACAAATCAAGAAGAAAATAATGGTCAACAAATTATAATCCCAAAACAAAGTGCAGATTTAAACAGTACAACAAATCCAAAATGGCAGCCAACATTTGTTCTTTTTCCAGCCCCAAACTCCATCAAACAAAAGTCCTTTAAATTAAAATGTATGATCACCAGTGCTGAAAGAAACAACAGAATATTTAAATTCAATGTGTGTTGAGATTAGACACAAGAAAGGCCCCACATGTTATCTATAACAGGGATTGTCAGGTCTTGCTCAATAAAAGATATCTGTTTACAGAATCCTGACTGTTCAAGTCTTAAGTGTGTTTAGACTGCAAAACTGAAGCACTTCTACTATCAAAACTGTTTTGGTGGCAGCAGTAGGAGGAGGTTTTTTCCAATTATCCCTGATGATCATGTGTCCAACTAAGGTCAAGGCAAAGAAAAAGAAAAAAAAAATAATCATTGCAAAGTGACAGTCATTTTGTTGTTTTGCTTACTGCAGCATCCAGTTGAGATTTACAGCACATCTACCACATGTTTTCAGCCCAACGAGGAATTTTGCAGTTTTTATGGAGACCAACTTGGTGTTGCCCAAAGGCAGCTGCGGCTGCGTGTAAATTTCAGAAACAGCAAGTTTACCGCAAGAAAATGTTGCAAGATTACTCAGTCCATTACTGTACCCATACAGCCAAAAGATTAGATCTCACTGTAAGCTGGTAAAAGAAAAGAGATGACCACTCTGAAGCCTAAAACCTTTTGCCTTTTCCAAAGTGACTGCTTTGAAAAAAAGAAATGATCATGCCGATATTAGATAGAATCATTTTTTGCTCACCAAGTGTAAAAGTTAGCATAACCGAAAGCACACAAAAGTCTTACTTAAATGAGGAAACCGTTGTTTTAAGTCAGCAGATAAAGATACGCGTGGGAGCACAGGGGATCTCCCCCGACATGGTTATTCCTCTTCTCCTGTCCGACCTTTTATTTTTTCCACCAAAATGTGTTCCCTCCATTCACACACACTCGCACATCTGGACTAGATTTGTTCTGGCCAACAATTGCGTTTTTTTTTTTTTTTTTTTTTTGCAGCTTATGCGAGATGATTTGTCATAGCAGTCGAGATCTTCTCTTGGCGTTGGACTTTATGGTTGCATTAAGTGCAACAGAGATCTACATGTTTTGATTTTTTGGAATGCAGTTGAAGCTCGGCTTTGAGAGCAGGCACATTTACCACTCCTCGTGGCATTCACTGCTGAAGTTGTCCGGTGATTACGGGGTGCAGGACCAGATGCATTCTCGCAAAGACTCGCTTTTAAAACCCTGTGGTATAGAAATAGGTCATGTGGAAACTCTGCTGTTGCACGGAAATGTTCTGGTTGGGGACAGTTGGATTACCTCATAGAAGAAGGTGTGCCTTAAACATTGCTGTTCACTAAAAATATTCAAAGAGGGGGTGTTGGAAAGCTCACCACCACAAAATCATTTCCCATTTTCCAAAAAGCTAATCTTACCTTAGTGACAGCAGAACACCAAAGGGCTAATTTAATAATTTTATTTTTATAAACTGGACTTTACTTTTCTTGGTCCAATGACCTTGTTTTCTGACAAGTTAATAGGTTTGGTCGGTCAGCAAGAATTTACAACTCCAAAAAGCCAGACAGGGCATGAAGAGTTGCAGACGCTCTGGAACAAATTCCAGTCCGGGGGAGAAAACAGAGCCAAGAGATAAATTTATGTACACTACACTTAGGGTTCTTAAGAACAGAAGGTTCTCTTTAGCGCCCCAAATCTTTTAAAAACGATTTTTGTATCTCCAAATGCAGAAAGTTTCAGCTCACAGCAAGGGAAAGTCTCACTCCAATTATCTTTAATCTATTGTAAAAGCATTCCCAATGGTCTTTAATTATGATTATGCTGTTTTTAACACAAATTTTTTTAAAAAAGTGTCGTTTTCTAGGACAGTGTCTGCAGAGCGGCAATAGTTAATTAGAAATTTACCTTTAAGTTTTGGTGCGGGAATGTTGGCGTGGGGTAACCTCGCTCCCCTCTGCTGATAGCCCAGAGCAGGGAGCTTCTAGTGTATTTTCTACGTCACAAATCAGCTCTTTTTCAAACAGCATTTTTTGTCGTCTGCTCCAGATTCACAATGATTTGAATAAAGAAATCCTCAGAAATGCAATTTTAAGCTTCATTTTCTTTCTATACGTCCTCCATGATCAGAAAAATGCAACAAGAAAATGCTAAAAACACCAAAAACACAATTTGAATTGGAGTGAGTCTCCAAGCAAAAAAAAAAAAAAACAGATTTCATGTAAAATAGATATTTTGGCACAACCTTGTAAAGTTCTGCAGGTTGTCTTTGCTGTGTTTCCTTTCATAGACTGCATTCAAACTATCATTTTTTTAAAGGATGGATAAAAAAAACATTGGTTGCTCAACCTTGCCTTTTGTTTGATGATGACCATGTTTTTGGAGCAATCTTACTCTTTTGGGAGACATTTGTCAGTAGACAGCTGTGTATCGTGGTCGCAAAATGCATCACAGAGAATTTCTCAGGAATTCAAATTCCTCCAATGATGAGCGTTTAAGTGTTTGCATATATTTGATAGTTTCTACAAAGTCCACTCTTTCTGCCTTCAGTGCAGCCATTAGTCCAGTTGTTCTGGTGGAAAACAAAGAAAATAGTAGAGTTGGCATTGACACAGTAAGGTTTGCCAAAGAAAATATTACTCTCAAAGTTAGAATTCCTGAATTTTAAATACAATGTTGAGGCTAGTTTAAAAATTACTGCTACATCTGCTCTTGTGGATTTTCTTGCTTAAATAAACTCTTCTGGTGAATGTGGTTTCTCTCCCAGGACCTTTGTGGAGCCTCCACCTGCGACACTCTTGGCCTGGCAGATGTTGGCACAATGTGTGACCCAAAAAGGAGCTGCTCTGTGATTGAAGATGACGGGTTGCCCTCAGCCTTCACCGCTGCTCATGAGCTTGGTATGTCACGTCTCTCGCTCTCTCAGCTTCCATCAGTGCTGCCGTGTTTCATTCGACCGCCCGTTCTGTCTCAAAAGGGCACGTGTTCAACATGCCACATGACAACGTGAGGGCCTGCGAGGACGTCTTTGGGAAGATGCAGGACAACCACATGATGTCTCCCACTCTCATCAAGATGAACCGCACAAATCCCTGGTCGCCGTGCAGCGCCGCCATCATCACCGACTTTCTGGACAGCGGACATGGTGGGTTTCCATGCACACAACTTAAATTAGAAAACAGATGCAGTAGTGGTGATTACCACAAGATGCTGGTCAGTGCTGATACTGTTTGGATCATATAAGAAGGGTACAGTAAACAGACTCCATCACAATGCAGCTCACAGGTTAGATTTTCTCTTCCTTTTTTTTACCAAAAGTTTTTAGTTTATCCCCCCTTATTCTCCAATTCATTACATCACTTTTCAGGGGGAAAAAAAAAGCCAAAATATGGGACAATGCATGAACATGAACATAAGTATGTGCTTTGACTCTCACATCAGCTAAGCATCCAGTATTACAATACTCTTAGGAAAAATGAGCAATAACTGAGAGGAAGTTCAATCATTTGGATGCGGATTTTTTGCCAAACAAGCCAGACCACAGGTCTCAGCCTTGGAGCAACACTCGACTTTATTTTAAAAATGCACCCACATCTGTTCCCAATTACTGAATTTGTGCTTGGGAGAGTCACCACAGTGGTTTGAATGAGAGGTACATCTGCCCAGTGTTTCCCATGTAGATTTACTCCAAACAGGAAAGCATCTTTTTAAAAAAAATTTCTGTCCATTTTGAATGTACCGATAAAATAAAATAGAAAAAAAAAAGATTTTGAAAGAGAGAAGAAGGTATCCTGGAGAAAAATGTTGACTTGACAGCAAGTGATTTCTGTGTTTTGTTCAAAACAGTGTTGTACCCTGGTTTTCTTCAACTGGCTGCCATAAATCCAGACTTCAAACAGCAGCGAGTACATAATACATGTGCCTGCATGACTTTCAGGCACTATTGCTGGAAGAGTGATTTATTACCTGCTCACCTTTCTGCACATAAACATACACTATTTTGTGTAATTGCATTGTGAAGACAGGATAGGAAGACACAGATTGGTTTCCATTCATTTTGTGTCTTTTATGTGCAGCTGTGTACTTCTCAATATCTCTCGAGTATTCACTGCATTTTCTAAATGGTGCAGGTGGCAGGAACCACATTTTGAAAGATTACATTAATTTATAAATAAATGAATGGACTTCTCATGCAAAAAATCTCAAGTAGCAGCATTTTCTTTACAGAAAATAATTAATAAAATTTGTCACCTGCCTACGTTGTATGAAAAACATGCATTAAAACATACATTAAAAGCATATTGATAACTTGCATGCCAAAATATATTCCATTTAACCAAACTCTTAGGGTAAATCTGTTGGCAAACATTCAAACTTCACAGCACCTACTACATTAAGTATTCATTTCACCAGCATTTGGCTTTTTTGGCTTTTCATAAGCACAGTTTGAAGCAGCACTTCACAGGGTCCAGCTTAGCTTTGTCGGGGCTCCTGAAAGTTGGGATCTTTGAGTTTGCACAAATGGAACAACATCAGGCAGTACCTGAGTGACAGCCATTTTATAAATGTCTTTTAAGTATCTATGCTTGAGCTTTGAGCACAGCTCTGTTTTTACTAGCCAACAGTTTATTATTGAGAAAACTTGCAAACACATGGTGGGTAGTACCAAACATGCACAGCATTTTTACAACTAGTGCTGTTCATTAAAAAAATAAAGCTTTGCAGGACATAATTGTAGAACGAGTCCAACCCCTCAGAGGCAAATGTGTCCTTCAAGTCGACATCACTCTGCGAGTCAATGATCTTAACATGCCTGTCAAAGCACACGAGAAGCTCTGACTGTGAAAAAATGAAGTCTGACTCAAGTTGTCCAAAGACTTGAACTTGTTTCTTAAACTGCTACAGTAAGCTTACTGTCCAAATATGCTGATGGTTCCAAACTCTTGTCTGTCGCATGAATCTGCATCAGGTTAATACTGGTGAAAGCTGGTCTCTTCTCAGGACACGCAATTTCCAAAGCTGTGAGTAAGCGAGTTTTAACAAACTCCCTCTCAAAGTTTTCTTTGAAGTTAGTCCTGTTTCAATAGCAATTAAGAGGCTGACTTCCACCCATTTCTCAGCTCCACATAAAAACAGAGGGCTGTCTCCTCAAAACTACCGACAATTCATTCTCTGTGTAATTTCTTTGTATTTTTCACCACCACGAGTCTCATAGTGGCGCCGAAGATTGCTTCCTTGAGCACCAAATTGACTCCACCTGGCAAACAAGTTTCAAACTTGCATCTGTGTACACATTAGAAGGGGACCATTTATCTTGGAAAATCTTGGAGTCCACTTTTTTTGACAAAGACATTTTACTGATGGGGGAGTCAAGGTCAAAGAAACGCAGGTAAATATAGTATGTGTAAGCATACTATATGCTTAATCGAAGTGCTGAAGGTATGAAACTCCAGTTCTAGTTCATGAGTATTGTCATACCAGGATTCTTGTATTGCATCGTAGACTTCTCGAGAGGCTGTTTTGCCTTCCAACAATGGCTCAGACACATTATCTTACATGCTAGTAGATGGGAATTGGTTGGTTGGTTTCAGTGAAAAAAACTAAATTTGTGGACTTCACATCCCACAACCATTTTTAAACTTATGAACTCATAAGTCCAGCCTAAAAAGTTGAAGCCTGGACACTAAAAAGGAGACTTGAAATTGGTCTGCTAAAAGGATTACTACAATACTTTGTTTTCCAGGCGAGTGCTTGCTTGACCAGCCTCAGAAACAACTAGTCCTTCCTGATATCCTACCTGGAGTATCTTATGATCTGAACCGTCAGTGTGAGATGGCCTTTGGAGAGGACTCTCTGCCCTGCCTCTTGAGGCAGGCGCCATGCAGTCGTTTGTGGTGCACGGGCAAGTCCAGTAGCCACTTGGTGTGCATGACTCGACACTTCCCCTGGGCAGATGGCACTGAATGTGGTGATGGAAAAATCTGCGATCGAGGGGTGTGCTCCGAAAAGCCTATCAAAAAAGTGATGGTAAGTTTCCCAGAAGAATGGGCTTTTAACGACAAAAAACAGGTCAACAGCACCAACGAGCTTCCGTTCTCTCTTCTTTGTTCTGGCAGGTGGATGGCCGCTGGGGCAGCTGGAGTCTGTTTGGATCATGTTCACGCACATGTGGAGGTGGCATCCAGCTTTCTAAAAGAGAGTGTACCAACCCAGCTCCTTCAAATGGGGGAAAATACTGCAGAGGCATGCGGGTCAAATATCGATCCTGCAACTTGAACCATTGCACCGATGCAGGTTAGAATCTCTCAGAAAGCTACCTCGATCAATCACAGCTTAGCTTAGTTATTTCCACCTCTTATGACAAAGGATTTTTATCTTCATACAGAAAAGACTTTTCGTGAAGAGCAGTGTGAGACCTCAGGCCGCAATTTCAACAGTAATCACGTCTCCCAGTCTGTGGTTTGGGTACCTAAGTACTCTGGAGTTTCCCTTGGTGACAGATGTAAACTCGTCTGCAGAGCTAATGGCACCGGCTACTTCTATGTATTGGCCCCCAAGGTAAGCTAGACTTGTCATGTGTGTAAACAGGCGGCATTTTAAATGGTTTTTAAAAACAAAAGTTGCATTTACTAAGACAACGAGAATTCTCAAAGGTTGCCACAGTTGGAGCTTGCATTTTATGCCAATTGTCTAGTCAGGTGTTGCACATATCATATTCATAACAGCAGAGTTGTTATAGAGCTGTAGAGTGCACTTTCTGTGAACCAGCTGCCCCTCATTTTCCTGCAAAACCTAAAAAAAGGAAAGATGATGAGAAAAAGGATGATTTATCTTGTGTGAGGTGTGAGGTGAGCATGAGCAGCAGTGTGACAGCATTCCCTCTTCACTCCATCCCTCTACCCAACATCAGAGGACATGCTCTGCTGAAAGCACCGTGATCAAACTGATTGCACTTTCAAAAGCAAACTTTCTTGCAAGGTTTCATTCACTATGTCAGGGGTTCTTCGCCTTTTTATGAATCCAATTTTCCAGCAGTGAGGTGTTCCCAGAGAACATGGCAGTGTTGGTAAGTTAAGTTTGAATTGTATTTTTCAGGTTATTGATGGGACTCCGTGCTCGCCAGATTCCACAGGCGTTTGTGTCCAAGGCAAGTGCATCAAAGCTGGCTGTGATGGGAAAATTGGATCCAACAAGAAGTTTGATAAGTGTGGAATTTGTGGAGGTGACACCAAAGGCTGTAAGAAAGTGTCGGGGCTCTTCACCAAGCCTGTGTGAGTAAACCCACACGACTTCACCTGAACATCACATTAAATATCAGATACTCTTCTGGGTTTTCATGTTAACTAAATTCCCAAACTACTTGAATTTAAAAACCAAGAAAGTATTGATTTAGACAAACAAAAAAACGTAACTGCCTTGTGTTTTGCCAATCCATTGCATAACCATCTATAAAAAGATAAGCTCCCTTTCAACCCATGCATACAACTCACTAAAATGATGAACGCTGGTATTCACACAGCCCTCTGCAACGTGTGTTCATGTGGCAATTTCAAATTAAAAGTCAATGCGTTTCGGGCTTCCACATTCAAACTCTCGCAGTCATGTGAAGCTACATAGATTTATACAACTGTTTTTGAGCTCTATGTACAGAACACATGGCCATTGAACGTGCGTTGTCAGTTAAACGAGATTGAACTTTGACCAGTCAGGGACTCGGATTTGGTTGTGATGAATGGACTGGATTTATCTGGTGAACCCAGATATGGCAATGAGCCTGACAAAGTCTGGATTTGTTTTTCCAAAAAAGGCAAACCAAGGGAGCTATCCTAACATGATGGTAATCCATATCCACCATTTCAAGCACGCTAGCAATGAACTGAACTGTTTCGGATTCGTGCCAGAAGGCAAGAGTTGCACTGCTTGAACATTTTGCACAAAGCCTTGTCAAACTGTAGGTGGTGGACATGCGCTATTAAACAGTAGAAAGGAACAAAAAAAAGCCCCTTCCTGCTTATCCAGTGTGAACCACTGACTGGACAAGGGAACTGGACTGAGTCAGAGCAACGTCACCCATAGAAAATGCCTATAGGTTCCAATGAAATGAAATCAATTCAGTCGCCATTTTTCCATTATACGGACATCGCCATGTGAGAGCCAGATGACTGTGATTGATCTGAGTTGGTCTGAGTTTCTACGGTAACTACTGTCGCCAATCAGGAGAAAGCTTGTTCGGCGCATCACTTCCATTAAAAGCGGGCTCAAGAGAATCTGTCAATCAAATGTTTGAGGAGCTTTTACGCTTTCGTTGAGACATCTGATTGGTCAGTTTGTTACTTTTTAACTTGCGATATTATCATGAAAAAAATAGGGTTAGTAAAAACATGTTAAAAAAGCCTATCAGAGCAACGATTGTTCTGACAAATTTAATGACAGAGTAACAGCTGTTTATTTCTCAACAGAACTCTATGGGATTTTGGCTTCTTGGAGCCAGCAGGAACTTTGCATTTGGAATGTAGGTGGGGGGTCACTGAGTCCAGTTCTCTTATACCATCAATAGTGCGAACACAATGGGCTAAAATGTTTAAGAATGTACTAAATGAGCGTTCTTGAACACGTGTCGAATGTCCAGTGTGTTGGGAAGTCAAAAATTAAATGAACGGCAGTTCTGTTAGATATTTCTGACACAGAATGGAAAAATAAACGTAGATTTGATTGTTTAGAACACATTGCTTCAGTGTGAACATTGGAACATTGTCTCCTCTCAGTTATTATCAGCAGTGGGTAATGATGATTTTTTTTTTTTTTTTTGCAAAACAGGCATGGATACAATTTTGTTGTCATGTTGCCAGAGGGTGCAGCCAACATAGATGTTCGTCAGCGAGGCTACAAAGGAATGAGAGGCGACGAAAACTATTTGGCTGTGAAGAACAGTAAGGGCCAGTACCTGCTGAACGGGAACTATGTAGTATCTGCTGGTGAGAAAGACATCCTTGTAAAGCACACACTGCTGCGATACAGCGGCACATCTGGCCTGTCAGAAACCCTACAGGCAGTGAAGCCGCTGGGAGAATCTTTAACTGTTGAGGTGCTGTGTGCTGGCAAGATGACACCTCCCCGCATCCGCTACTCTTTCTACCTTCCTCGTCAGACAAAAGAAGACAAGACCCTAAAAAAGCACCAAAGTGGCCACAACAGTGTGATGGACAAGGACAGCAGCAGTGTTAAAGACAGCGGCACTCTGAAGAACTCTTACATTAAGGAGTCTGCTGCTGGTAAATGGGTTCCTGCAAGCTGGGAGGAGTGCTCTGTGACCTGTGGTCACGGTGTCCAAAAGAGGTCGGTACAGTGTTTAAGACCAGACGGAAAGCCAGGGTTGGACTGTGACCCTTCACAAAAACCCTCAGAAACCAAGGTTTGTGGTGACGTATGTCCAGAGTGGCATATTGGGCAGTGGTCACCCTGCTCCAGAACCTGCGGGAAGGGCTTCAAGAGACGTCCACTTCTCTGCAAAAGCCAAACTGGGCATCTGCTCACAAGGGATCATTGCACTGGCATTCGCAAACCACAGGAGCTGGACTTCTGCAATCTTAAGCCTTGTTAGCAAAAATAAAACAATTTAAAAACTTCAATATTTTTTTTTTGTTTTACATTTTTAACAATTTTAACAGAATTAAACTTCAAGTTACAACATCTTGTCAAAGAGATGTTTTGACATATATCCCTGGACTGAAAAGTTTTGAATAAAAAACTAAGAACATTGAAGAGTCACATCAGAGATGTTTTAATTGGGCTCTAAAAGATGTCTCATTTAAAACCTCTTCCTGTCATCAGCTAGTCTAAAATCCCCATTTACAAGCAGTCTTTTTATTGTGAAAATCTGCATCCAATTTCCTGTTACATTACTTTAACTGCAGGTTTCAGATTCGAGCTGGGTCTCGCTAATATGACTGTTGAAGTAAATTGGTTGTGCAGGAAATGACTCATTTTTCAAATTGCAAACTTACCAGAAGTAACATTTACAAACATTTACCTACATAAAAGTCCGTTTTTTTTTGTTTTTTAATTCTATTTTGTTAAATTAATTCTGAAAAGACAGAGTTATAGTTTGAACAGCTGAAGAATTCATCTAAGACAAGTATGTTTGAAAAAGCTAATTTATGACTCAGTGATGCTGCTCACAGTGCTGCACTGCTCACTAGAAATCTAAGCCTTGCACAGTATCAAACACAAACAGATCAAGCTTAGCTCTTGTCTGTCATGTAAAGCATCTTTTCTATCTGTCTTCATTTCTGTCAGCCTTTTGTTTCGTCAGTTAATTGAGTTCAGACACTCATGGAGGGTTAGTTCCCACACAGCTGGCACATGTACATCATTACTAATGTGCCAAAAAGCCCAAAAAGGATTGTGTTGTCATGGATTTCTTGGTGTATACCTCTAGAGCTCAAGCCAAGCTATTCATCCCACAGTTCCACTGAAATAATTTAATCCTTTATTCACTTCTACTTTCAGAGAGGTCACATTGATCAGTCTAGCACCTCATGACACAATGAGTCTTGCATTAGTTGGATTGTTATTCTAGCTTTTTTTTTTGTTTCTGTCAGCTTTTGCACTTTATACAGCAAGAGAGCTGTGCTGTATACCATGTATACATTTATTCAACTCAAAGAAATGTAAATACTGTTCTTTTCCTGTTTTTACACACATTTGTAATTGTCCTTGAATTCTGCATATTTATTCCAAAATAAAGCAAGTATGTAACGTTCTTAACACTGTTTCTTTCTCTGTTAACGTTGTATTGACACAAGAGTTGTCAAATAATTAAGGTTTTTAATTGCATGATGCAAATAGATAACTAAATAGATAACTAAAGATAATAATGAATTCATGGTAATTTTAGCTCTTTAATATTGTAAATGTGAAAATCCTTTTCTTGCCTTTTTTTAAGTATAAGACAAAAAGGTAAAAAAAAGATGTAATATCAAAAACATTAAATTTTTGTTAAACAGCTCAAAAATCTGATTTTAATAAGTTTTTAAAGTGGACATAGTGAATTGATTGAAGCCTTACATGACAGAAATATCCCAATGTAGTGTCAAGCTTCATTAAATAATTGAAATAAACCAATCTTTTTTTTTTTTTACACCAGATAAAATAATAACCATTTTTAATCATTACAGGGAATCAGTTTGGGACTTTTCTCTATGTGCACTCCACAAAATAATACAGATTTTTTTTTCTTTTTTTAAGGCATAATAGGAAAATATCATCTGCTTTTTACTTTAGCTTGAAGGAATATCTGATTCAGAGACTATGGCAAGAGACTTTTTGACTACCGGTACCTGGAAACCCACAAAACAACTGAGGTGGGGGAGGGCTGTTCAGTGTACCAATAGATTCAACAAAGAGTCCATTTTTCCTTTAAACCACCGTTTAAATCTAAGAAGAAGAAAAACCTTAAATTGCTCTGATTTCCACAGACAGTTTAAGTCCTGGCTTGTTTTTGTAGATTTATTCTTGAACATTTTGACAAACATTTGAGTAGTTCGCTAACCTTTATTATTTATATTGGGGTGTAGATGTTGAGGCTCTCACACAATCCTTTACAGTAAGTCGTGACATTTAAATTTATTAGGCAAAGAAAAGAAAATCAGCCTTTGCCATCCAGGGTTTTAAAAAGGCTTTTTTTTTCTCTTTTGGAGCTACGCAACACATGTTTAGCTGTTAAATCTCCGTTTTCCGTTAGATAAAATAGTTTTTTTTTTTTTTTTTAAATGATACGCAAACTCTTTCATGCAACCAGAACATTAAGTTTGATTCTTTTTCTCTATTAAATGGAATAGGAGAGGCCAGGTCATTAAAGTCTTGAGTTTTTATATCAAAAAATGTAGTTTAGGACAGATTTTTAAAATGTTTTAGCGGTAAAATTACCCAAACTATGTATGCATGTCTAATGACTTTTTATTAGAAAAAAAATTAGTTCAAATGTTGCTAGACTACAGTAGTAATTAGGGAATATTTTCTTAATCTGTCTATCCTGGATAAATAAAGGTAAAATAAAAATAAAACAATGTTGTTCTTCAAGATCATCTTCATGGACACCTTTTATATTAAGTTACTGATGCTTAGAAGATAATTGGCTTTTTCCAGTTTACACATTTAATGACATTTTTCATTTTTTATTTCCAGTTTTGGATAATTAATGACACATTTGTTTAACAACTTCATATTAAATATATTTATTTCAGTGTGTCTCTTCCATCTCGCACTGGACAATGAAAAAATTAAAAATGTCATTAAATAATTAAATATGCTTTTTATGGCAATTTTAGTTGCCATTCAGTGATGTGCAATTTTATTCATTTAATGCAAATTTTAAATAATTAAAGACACTATTATATAAAAATTTAATGGCGTAAATATTGTATATTGTGTCTTCTGGACCTCCATAGAAATTAGCAGGAAAAGCCCTCCTATTGCCCCTATTGGAAACTTTGATGAACTACAGGGCAGAAAACATGACCCAAAGTATTTACAATGGATTTCTAAGAAAAGCTTGGCTCATGCTGGGGAGATAGGAGTCTCAGACATGTGAAAAGGAAACAGATTTCAACAAGTTCAGCACAGTTCATTTGGAGATGAATATTTCCACAGCATTTAGAAATAAATATATATATATATTAATAAACTATTAAGTTGAGAGGAAATTCAGATTTTGTTTGGCGTTTTACGTTAAAGCATTCCAGCTGCTCGCTGCAGCGTCTTTACAAAATTCACCTGCAATAATTATTGCTACAGTACGACTTATGGTCTTTGCAAAAGTAAAATGTTATGTGACATTGTTGAGTAGACTGGTTTGAAGGTAATGCCTAGTTAACTAAAACCTTAGCTAATGGGTTTGTGAGAGACCTTTCTTTATCCATGTTATGATTCAACAGGTGGACAATGAACTTAGCAGTTTAACACCATTACAAAGGCTGCAACAACACTATGTAGTAGCAATCTGACAAAAGCTGGGGACATTTTTCTCTGATTTTGAGCAGGCAGAGCTTTCACTATGATGAAACAAACTTGCAATCAGTTCAGCAAAGCATGACCCTTCATTTGAAGGGATTAGCAGAGCAAACTTAAGAAGATACATTTATACTGATGTCCTGATGCCTTCTAATAAAAGCAGGAAAAAAAGAGACATGAAAAGAATTCCAAGTGTCTGTGCTAATTATTGGCTCTTGCTTTCAGTTTTGCTGTGGGAGTAAAGTGCAGGTGGCTTACATGGTCTGTAGTAATTCCCTGTAAGCCTTTAGCTCTTTGTCACCATTGTCTATTTTTCAAATGTGCATCTGCACAGTTTTTTTCACCAGTTGTGATTTAGACTCGACTCTCCTGCTGTCTGCAGTCCAAGGGTGCAGCTCTGTGTTGAGTTGGTAATTATGATTAGTGTAGTTTTGACATGTCCATGTCTGACTCTTTGACATTGAGAAATGGGTCTGTGAGACTGCGGGCGGTCTTGTTTTAATCTTTTTCTATGTGGTGGGAAACAGGGAATATAAAAAAAAAAGAAAAAACTCTCGCACAAAGAGTTTGACCTACATAGGAGCCATTAGTGGAAAAACTGGAGACATGTCAGAGAAAATACTTCTAAGTTCACAGATTTCTTTTTCCTGGCAGTAGGTTAGATATTTAGTCATTGTGAAAGAAATTATTTTGGTTTGTTTCACTCTTTTCCTGGTTCATTATACAAACCTCTGTCCTCAAATTTGAGGGAGAATCTTTCCCTAAAATTTAGGGCTAGAGGTTAGGACAAAATGAATTGCAGGTCACATGTACTTTACATGCAATTCTCCAACTATTAACACCTTATCTGTAAAACAAGTGGTTATATAATCCAATAATATAGGAATGCAAAGGATTAAAAAGCCTTGTTATTTTGTCTTAATACTACTACTACTATACAACTACTACTAATAATAATGATAATAGTAATAATGACATTGCGCCTTAAAATCAAACAGAAATACTACGTTAACTTTTTAAAAATTATCACTGAGAGGGTTTAGGCATGTTCACTAGTTTTTATAAACACATATTACTTCAAAAAAACAAAATTGGTAAAAAATAAAAGGTGTTTACTTGTCTGGCGCTTTGTACACTGGCTCCGACCTCCCACCAGAGGCAGTGTGGGGTTCTTGCCCAAGGAAACTTCAAACCTGCGATCTTCCAATCGCCCCGCTGCTGTGCCACGGCCGCCCCACGCAGACGTGTGACATTTATTACAGGGCATGCTTAGTAATTGATGTGCATACAAAACAGTAATTTTCAAATTCAAAATCTTTATGTGTTTGAATTAAAATTGTTTAATTTCACATTCCTTTGTTCCAGATTTGCAGTTCCATGTTTACCAGAAATGAGTTAACCCACATTCAGTGAATTAATCTCCTGCTAACTGATTGGGTCTGTAAGCAATTTGTGTGCAGAACTGTGTGATGGATTTAGTGAGTAATGCTTTCTGTCATATTTTATGTTAATTTGCTGAGTTGGATCGCTCACCACAACACAAAAAAAAAACGCCAACGAATCCCTCTCTATAATCTGTCCGTGGTTAGTAATCGATGCTTAGTAAAACCAGATGGGCCTTGTTATTGCACATCTAGGAGGAGGTCTGCTAACTGCACCAACAGGAGGACAAGTCAGGAAACAACACCGGTATGAGAGCCACTTCTCAGTGCTAGCAGTGCTTCAGCTTAATGCAACTGTATGAGATTTCTGTCTGAAACGCTGAGTTTCAGTGCAGAGGTGGCTTTACTGTCCACAAGATTTGAAAAACTACTTTATTTGGCCATTCTTATATCTGTGTGGTAGTTAAAGACCCACTCCCCAAAAAAAATTGTTTTTGGTGGTTTTTAACATATTATTGGGGCACTTTTCTGATGATGGAGACATTCATTGAGAAAATGAAGCTTAAAATGAAACTTTGGAGTATTTCTTTTATTTCTTCGAATCATTGCGAATCAGGAACAGATGAAAAAATGCCATTGGAAAAAGTTTGTACGATTGATGTAGGACTTACAAAGGTAAGCCACAAGCTTCCTGTAAGCTAGCAGGAAAGAGTAAACAAAGGGATGGTGGGAAATGAGGGCAGGCTAACTCTGCACCAGCGGGCATGCTAACAACTCAAATTTCCAATGAACTCCTGCCGCTCTGCAGAAACTATATCCTAGAAAGCGCCACAGGTTTTTGACTTTGGCTACAAATGGAACAATCATAATTTAAAGACCACTGGAAACCCTTTTACAGTAAATTCAAAGATGATCAGGGTGGGACAGAAATACTTCTCTTAACTGGTGTAGCATTTGAAATGTGTTTTATTGGTAGATATACTTTTTAATATTCTGGTCTATTGTTTTACGCTATTGGACAGAGTGAGGGAAGACTGTGGGGTAAAAAAACTGCTCAAATGTTTTGCATAGTGAAGAAAACTTCATTTATCAATGTAAATTAAAGAAAAACAATCAATAGTTAATATAATTAAATCTTTATGCAGATTCAAAGCTTAACATCATACATTTAAATTAAATATATTCATGAGAATGGCAGCTTCTTAGTCACTCAGGATGTTGTCCTTATCTGTGGTTACATCTGCCATGCGATTTCAAAACAGGACTATGCTAAAAAAAAAAACTTCATTTGGACTGTAAACTAAAGGATATTTAGTGGGCAGATGAGACAGAGGAATGTCAAAGGAAAGAGTTTGAGGCTGATTCAGGCAATTCTGGCGAAATCATTCATCGCCCTTTGCTTGGAAAACCTCCAGGAGAAGCAGAAGGAAGTTTCCAGGGAGCAGCACACCCGGCTGTTTTTCACCCTGTCTGTGATCCTGGCCTTGAAAAGCTGCTGCCAGTAACTACAATGACCCTACATGAGGTCACGTGAGGTCAGTCCCATCATTAAGTTGTCAACTAATTTAACAGTTGTACACCTGGGGCCTTACTAGACAGAATGATAGACGTGCAAAAGACACGCATTGTTTTTCACATTTATTTGTGTTAAATTGTATTTAGAACTTGAAAAAATAAATGTAAAACACAGAGCATGTCTGCTCTGGATAGAATTCTGAAGATCTGAAAAATATGCTTGATGTCAGTGTGGGCTTGTTTGTGTAATATGTCATGGTGTTATAAGTTCACTGAGGACATTCTTTGGGCCAAAGCTTAATATTTACTAAATCTCGGGACGCTTAGAATGACTAATGAGACCTTTTATTATTTTAATTTATTTTTTTTACAGGATTTAGAGTCAGTGGCTAAATGTACTGTGGAAGAAGAAAATACAGTCAGTGTAAACCGTTCATAAACGGTTCAAAAACAGACGTAAACTAATTATCTGTTTATGATGGAAAAAGCAGGCTCTGTGTTGAAATCTAATGATAACTGTCTCTAGTATTTATGTCAACGTGTGTGCTATGAGCACAGACTGAACAGCATGTCCTGTGAAAATGTATTGGAGATTAAAAATACAACATGGCTCAATAGTGAGCCCAAACATACGGATATAAGTCTACTTGGAAAAACTGACATATTCCCCTGCAAAACTGTTTTTCTATTTTAAAGATAAACAATTATTAGGCAATTAGAGGGAAAGCATTTGTGTTAACATAGTTGCCTAAAGTTTATAGGCAGGACTTTACTTTCATCACCAGGTGGTGACCTTCTCTAGTGACCTGCTAAAACCAAGCCCCCTACCTTTTATTTTGACATAAACCGGCTGGGACCAAGTGTTAGTTATTTATCTCCATATGGGCATGATAATTCCTGAACAAGTTAATCCATTATTTATTTCACACCATAAAGTATTTTAACGCACAAACCCCAATCAGTAATCGGTGAGACTCCAACTACTAACATGGTCAAGACCAAAGAGCTGTCCAAAGACACCAGAGACTAAATTGTAGACATCCAAAAGGCTGGAAAGGGCTCCGGGGCAATTAGCGAGCAGCTTGGTGAAAAAGGATCCACTGTTGGAGCAATTATTAGAAAATGGAAGAAGTTGAACATGACTGTCAGTCTCCCTCGGACTGGGGCCTCATGCAAGATCTCACCTTGTGGGGTCTCAATGATCCTTAGAAAGGTGAGGACTCTGCCCAGAACGACACGGGAGGAGCTGGTTATTGACCTGAAAAGAGCTGGGACCACCATTTTCAAGGTTACTGTTGGTAATACTGTAAGATGTCATGGTTTGAAATCATACATGGCACAGAAGGTTCTCCTGCTTAAACCAGCACATGTCCAGGCCCGTCTTAAGTTTGCCAATGACCATTTGGATGATCCAGAGGAGTCGTGGGAGAAAGTCATGTGGTCCTGTGAGACCAAAATAGAACTTTCTGGTCTCAATTCCACTCACTGTGTTTAATAAGAATGATGAGTACCATCCCTACTGTGAAGCATGGAGGTGGCAGCATCATGCTATGGGGGTGTTTTTCTGCACATGGGGCAAAAACAACTACACTGTATTAAGGAGTGAATGACTGAGGCTATGTATTGTGAAATTTTGGGGAACAACCTCCTTCCTTCAGTTAGAACATTGAAGATGGGTCATGGCTGGGTTTTCCAACATGACAATGACCAGAAGCACAGCCAGGATAACCACAGAAGAAGCATACTAAGGTTCTGGAGAGGCTCAGCCAGTCTCCAGATCTAAACCCAATAGTAAATCTTTGGAAGGAGCTCAAACTCCATGTTTCTCAGCGATAGCTCAGAAATCTGACTGATTTAGACAAGATCTGTGTGGAGGAGTGGGCCAAAACCCCTTCTGCTGTGTGTGCAAACCTGGCATGAAACTACAAGAAATGTTTGACCTGTGTAGTCCCAAACAAAGGTTACTGTACCAAATATTAACATTGATTTTCTAAGATGTTCAAATACTTATTTGCAACATGCAATCATCTAATGGGATTTCCATTTTTTTAGATTATCTCTCACAGCAGACATGCATCTAAGATGAAAATCTCAGACCCCTCCACGATTTCTGGTGGGAGAACTTGCAAAATGAGTGTTCAAAAACATGACAGAGTTTTATTTCATGAAGTCATGAAATTAGTTAGACTCCAGTGTTGCGCTTATGGAAAATTTGTTCAAACACAGACCATTTTTTTTTTAAACATCCAATGCAAAATAACAAATGCAATTTTAATAGCAGTATATATATTTAATAAGCTTATTTGGGATCAGAAAAGATAAATAATGTGGATAATTATAAACATTTTTTTATAAAGCAGAGTACTGTTAGACAGCCATGGTTTTCATTAAAAAGGACCTTGTCAGGATGTGTTTCAGGGACCCAAAATATGACAAACTCAGGAGTAGAAGTAAACCAGGTTTATTAAAGTCTTTCACTCAGATGTCCCTTCCCAGGCCTTGGAGAGCAACGGCAGATTGAGGTGAGGAGTGATGACTTGCAGGGAAGAGGAGTCCTCTGTACAGCAAGGAAGGCGTAGCTCCAGGTACAGGCGATAGGAGAAGGTGCGGGGACTTACGAGGCTTTGGAGGAGTTTTGAGCAGGCAGGCAGGCAGGCAGGCAGGCAGAGCAGATAGGCAGGCAGAGCAGATAGGCAGGCAGGCAGAGCAGATAGGCAGGCAGGCAGAGCAGATAGGCAGGCAGTCAGAGCAGATAGGCAGGCAGGCAGGCAGAGCAGATAGGCAGGCAGGCAGGCAGAGCAGATAGGCAGGCAGGCAGAGCAGATAGGCATGTAAGCCGAGTATGAGCACTGCTGGAGGTTACTCTGGAAGTCAGTAGTGTAACGATTCAGCAGAGACTGAAGGAGAGAGGGAGAGATATATAGTGGCAGGCACAGGTGGAGGGAATCAGCTGATCGGCAGCAGGCAGGCTGCTGCTGCCGTGACTGACCTTTTACTCGCACTGCTGTTTTTCCTACCAAAAATTTAGATTTAAATCTGGTAGAAACAGTTTCAGTTAAATTTCCAACAGACTAAAGGGAAAACTTTATCATAAATACATCAAACATGTCATATATTATTAATTTATTTTTTTTATTTTGGACAGACTAAAGTTTTATGTAAAAAACACACACACACATGCATGCTGGCTAATGTATTTTTTATTTTGATAAATCCGTTTTACCATTATCCGACAGGGACTCATATGACTGAAGATGAGCTGTTAACACGGTTCCCTAATATAGAAAAGGCATATGTCCGTTTTAGCATGACAGAGAAACACAAAAATTGGAGTGAGGTTGGATCTTGTTACAAAGATTCTGCCATACTGTAATTTGGCCTAAAATGGAATGATAAAATATGAAATTAAACAAGAGAATACACACAAAACATTAAGTCTTCTGCAGGGAAAAACCTGGCTGCATGGGATTTAGTAATTCAATTTGCTTGGGTGGTCTGGTTGTTTTTGCTTCTTTGTTTAACTCAAATCAAAGCGAGCTTGTTTTACATGCACTGTGGCTGCAAATAGACTGGAGGCAGAAAAAAACGACACACATAGATTTACTAAAGCAAAGTTATTTGCACATTTTAATTTTTTAATGATAATTCAAGCCGCTACATTTTTTTATTGTCAGATGTTGCATACATTTATATATGGATATAAAATAAGTAGATTGTCATGAAATTCTGAATTTCTTTAAGATAAAATAATGTATAAATAAAAGAGGTAAATACTGAAAAAAACATAACGACAACCATAGAACATATGCTAGGCTTAAGCAGCATAACTTTTTAGGCATGCATGACTTTGATTGTTTTTTTTAATCTGAAAATTATACACAAACATTTTCACAGTACATCATGTCAGGTTCCACTGGCCTGTGCAGACTGATCCTAGCTGTGGGACCTTTAGGAGTTTCCCACATGTCTGTGTGTTCTGCTAAACCACAAGTTAACTGCTAGAAAACAACTTTTTCCAAACACGTATGTCCACTTTCAAAGACACAAAATAAATAGAACCCATAAAAAATTAAAACAGGGAGGAGAAGGACCTAATGGGTTTCACAGCATCTCTCGGAAGTCCTTAAATGACAACATAACTGTTAAGTCCTCCACACATGGAACAACTAAAACCAAGGACTCCTACACACTGAGGGATAATTAGCTGGAACTGAAAAAGCTGTGGGTAAAAAAACCCCCAAAAATGTGGTTTTCTTTGTAGCAGTGGGCAAGAAGGACCAGAAAACTACTTAACCTCGTAAAATCTATCAGACTAAAATAACCGCAACAAACTCTAAAACATGAAAACCAAAAGCACCTCTCCTCACAAAGATGCATTAGAAACACGCTGAACCAGACACGATTATTTTTGTGCGTCTGTTTCTTTTGCAACAAGAAGCCTTTGCAGAAAGTACAACCCAACATTTACGTAAAATTTAATTCAATTCATTCACAAAAACTTGTTCAGTTATATATCTCATAAAATACAAAACCAAATTTTTCAGTTATTATGTTAAAGACCCACTCTGATGAAAACTGTCTTTGGGTGTTTTTAACATGTTCTTGTAGCATTTTTCTCATGATGAAAGATATTTCTTTATTCCAAACGCTGTGGAGCAAAAAAACAGCTGTTTGAAAAAGCTAGTAGTGTTACATAAAATCCATCCACAGTCAGCCGGCCACTAGCTTCCTGCTCTGCTTCATTCTGATGCAACCACTTCCACGTGCGTCTTTGTTTTCCTCGTCTGAGCTGGCATTGAACTAAAAACCGTATGGCTGGATAGCTCTAATATTACTCACAATTTTTGTTGCATCTGTTACGTTAGGTTTGGGCTGTGAGGGACTCTAAGCTAGCGGGAGAGATTGTAAACAAAGGGATGATGGGAAGTGTTGGCAGGAAAAATGCTAATAAACTGTTGCCGCTCTGCAAAAACTATGTCCTAGATATGACAAAGATGTTTTTGTTTTTGTCTGAAAACAGCATGACCATAATTAAAATACCACTAGACATGCTTTTACAAACAAAAGATAACTGGAGTGGGACTTTAAAGAACAGTATTAATCACTTCACCAGGTTCCTGGCTACTGGAACCATAGTTCTCCAACAATCCAAGAGTGAGGGATGAAAAACCAAAGTTGTACTCAACTATTTTGACAGAGTTTTGAGTGCTGTCTGCAACAGAAAGTTGGTTCTTGGTCAGTAAGCTAGACCCAAGTTCATACATAAGATGCTATGGTACACTATCAACTTTTTGATAAAATTAAAAAAATCTAGGGTCATCAATGAACATGCAAAGCATTTGTTTGGACTGTGGGAGGAAGTGTCTGGAGAAATCCTACGCATGCATGAGGAGAACATGCAAAATGCACAAAGAAAGGTCCCAGCGGGGATTTGAACCAGGGCCTTCATGCTGTGAGGTGAGTGCTGGTCTAAAAAATGTAGTGGAGAAAAATACGTAGACAACTGATATCTATGGCTACATGGTATAGTAGGTAGGTTACTGTATGTCTAACGTCCAGTTAGTTGCATCAGTATATCTTCGGTGATGTTTTTGTCCAATCTGACACCCTGGGAAAGGCTTGAGTCCGTGAGTCTATCTGATGCTGAAGGAGCTCATCTGTGCTGCAATGGTGGCAGGCAGAAGGTGACGGAAATCACTGAAGATGGTGAGTAGCGTTTCTAGTGTTCTCTCAAAAATTCTCTGTGCTGTCTTTGGATATATCATTTGATATGAAAAGAAGTGAAAGCAGAAGTAATTATTAGGCCATTTTAATCATTGTAGCATTATCCTAATTGGTGCTGATAAAAAGGAATGAAGTGGAGAAACCAAATCATTGTAAAAGAAGCTCTTCCAAAGCTGAATGTTTAGAATTACTAGTTTTTGCTGGAGATTAATTACATTTTCCTAATTTACCAAAATGTATTTCTGTGTTGTCATTTTTTCCCTCCACCTCCATTTCTCCCAGATTTGTTTAAGCTTCAGATCCAAAGTAAAGCTGTCAAACCTCTCACATAAAGTCGGTTGCACAAGGCGCACAGGAGTTCAAACCAAACACCAGACTTGATAAATTATTTTCAGGTGCAGTTTTTTCTGGTGAGTCAAACTGAGTTGTTGGTCTTGAGAGTCTTATTCATCAAATCAATTTCCCATCATCCTTCTGCAGCTGTGAAACTCAAAGACAGCCAGAGATAATATGAGTTTCACGAGAAGTTATTAATGTTTCTCTGTTTAAGAATCCAACTGCACTACATTTTTGAAAAAAATGAAGCTGAGTTTTGGAGGTTTTTTTAAATAAAGGCACCAATAATTGTCTTAACAATGAAATTGCATTGACTATTTTGACTGGTTGGTGATTATGGAAAAGGTTAAAGTGAAAAGTTTGAGGAAATTATTTTAAAAAGGGGTTTTATGTTGTGAAAAATGTATTTTGTGCTAACTTCTATGATTTAATATAACAGCAACAGGTCTTTTCAAATATTTAGCTGCAAACACACTTTGTGACAAAAATGGAATTCTTAATTTACGCAAAGCTTCACTTGATAATGAAAATGTGCCTGTTTTTTGCTCTAATTCTTGGAAACAAAAGAAAATTTGATTTAAAAAAATCCTCAGATGTATACCTCAAAATGTTGCATCACACAGAGCGACTTTCTTCACTTTAAAAGGAAAGTTAGGCCAAAAAAAATAAAAAATACAGGAAATATCCAAAATGGAGTGTTAAGAACTAAAAGCCTTATAAGATCCCCCCCCCATACCCTAGACCAAATGTATCACCTCACCCCGTGCACCCGCTATCTATTATAGTCCTTTTCCCTCTCTAATGAGCACATAATTAAAAAAAATAATTAAATTAAAAGTCCTTAAATTTAAGAAAAAAACACCTCAACATTTGGTTCTAAGGTGTTCAGATTAAGGTTGAAATGTTGGACATCCTATCTAATATGCCTTTGGCTGCATGTTTGCAGTTTTCATCCTCAAATAAATACATTTTGGGTTGGTAAACCTTTACCACTTCAAACAAATTCCAGCTCTCAAAGGTGTCATATAAAATTTGCATAAAAGATGAGCACACTGTTGTCCTGCCACCTTTCTTAAAGGTTCGAGGACTTGCTTGAAATGAGTCTTAACAGAATCAACTTTTTTGACCAGAAAACCCTGAAGAGATAAATGAAACGTTTCCAGAATGTCTTTGTCAGAGATGAAACACAGGCACTGGTAAAATAGAAGCAAATCTGGCAACCGTGTTCTTTCCAACTTGTGATTCACATGAAAAGCGATGGATAATCGTTTTCTTCAATTTAACCCAGTTAATCTTATTTATGAAGTACTTATTCTGTCTTAAACACCATCTCATGATAAGTAAACAAATTTAACCAATAAAAAAACAGTTTAACCTCGAAGAGCGAGCACGTCCAGAAGATGACAGTTCCACATCAAAAGACCACAGCTGGGTTTTGAAGCTGAAACATTTATTGCAAAGCTTTGGAAACAACCAACACATCAGGAAACTCTTAAAGCACACACAAACAAGACAGACATGCAAAGGATCCTGGAGCAAGAGATCTCCAGCAGACCAAAAAGAACCAGAGAAATTAACGTCTGATAAACAACACAAACACAAACAACAGCCGTACTATTTGTAGAATAGTAATTAATAGTAATTAATAGACTGAGCAAGCATGAAAAACAAAGGGAGCCAAGTGAATCAAGTAGGTTCAAAACAGAACTTTTAGTCAACAAAAAGTATCAAAATAGTGCCTAATAAAATGGGAAATACATGCAGCACTAGCACCTCTTACACAGGTCAATAAACAATAAGGGATTCAACATATTAATTTGTTTTATAGAGTTTTCACATATGCTGATCGGATCTGGTTTGCTTGGTTTGCCACACCTACAAATGTCACATAGTTTCCTCAGCTGCTCAATTTTGAGGTGGTATTATCCATGGACATGTCTGAAACAAGCCCTGACCAGTGGGCAGCACTTACATTTCTGCTACAGTGCAGCTCTGCAAGCAAAGGTAACTGGAGCCAGGTCAGCTCACAAGGTGACCACTGAGTAGGTTGTAACAGAATCAGGTCAGTTTTCTTCTACTTTAACAAATGTATCAATTAACACGTGGCTCATATGAAAATCTAAAAGTGTTAAACGTAGTCTCAAAGCCTTTTTATTTTGCTGTTTTGTGATTTATAGAGCTTGACAACCATAGGCTGAAAAATTGAGACATTTCTTTGGACATTATATGTCAGAGCTGCCTGGGAACATAGCATCCTACTGGGAGAGCAGGAAGGAGGAGCTGTGGAGCTGATGGATGGATGGATGGGTGGAAAAATAAGTTTTTGAAAATTTTATGAGAAAAATATGAGAGAAGGAAATATCATAAAACTTATTACCAAGAGACCATTCTGGATTAAAAAAAATAATCCTTGATAAAATGCCTTTTGTCTGACATGTCACATTTCCCTAAAAAGCAGGTTTGCATGTAAAGATCTGCATGAATATGAAAAGTTAAAAGGCTGCGGTAAATCAAAACCTTCAACCTTCTTAAGTTTCTCTCAGCAGGATGATTAGTCCAGTGTATTCCGTTGCAAAGGAAACACTGATTTGTAGTGAGTCCTGGCTGTTAATGAAGATGTGTGGAGCTCATAAGTTTGTGGGTCCATCACTCATGAAGCTGAGATGAACAGAGGTCAGATGTATCACCAAACGGAGTATGAAACAACAAGACCGCCTTTTCTGTGTTTTACACTTGCTTCAGCCTGAACATTTTCACGTGAAAGTAAACCATCAAGGTGATGAACGCGGCATGGAATGTGACGTTCTTTAACAAAAACTTAAAGGAGTAATATTTTTAACAGCACAAAGAGTGATAAAACAAAGCACAAAGCGGAGCAGTGTTTTTTGTTTCAGGCATTCTGCACAAAGCAGCAAACGTCTTGATATATGATGGTGTGCAAGCTAAGTGAATAACCTTAAATATTTGCATATGTGAAATAAATATTTTGGTTAGAAACAAATATAAGGCCTAACAAAATATCCATTTGGAATAATGTTGTGCTTTTGCAAACTTTTTACTATTGCTAACTAACTGAGATCTGTTTACTGATGAATGGATGCTTTCATTTCTTGTTCTCAGAAATTGCGCTGGAAAAGAAAACCCTGCCGTATAAGCTCCCACATATTATCTTCGTTAACTCATTTTGGACAGTCGTGCAACATGAATCAAACAAAAACTCCGCTGGTGGACGTGTCCTGTGGTGAACTTTTGACTTGGAGGGGTGCCCTTCTCCATGCTCGATGAGAGATTCTTTACACCTTTAACCCTAAAGATGATATTGCAATATGTTCTTTGATTATTGGGAGCAAAGGTTGTTCACATTTCCTTCACTTAGGAGAAAAAAAAATAAACTACAATAAAACTGATGGGCATTTGCCTGCTTGTCCATTTTGTACTTCAAATGACACTAAGCAGACCTCAGCAGGGTGGACACTACTGAGATAAAGCTCCATGAGAAAGAAAACTAAGATTTAAGGCATTGGCAACCCCTAAATTTCAAGTAAGGTGATATGGTAAAGCTGCTGGACCTAAATATTAAACACATGTTCTGTTTTACCTCAAAACAGCCTGCGACCCACAGATGTCTGTTTACTTTTTCCCAAAGCAGGGAGTCCAAACACGCTCCAGAACTGGCTGTTTGTCTCACATGACAAGAACTTCTCTTTTTTTCCCTTATTATTCCAAGGTGGTAGATAATGACAAGATTATACAGATAAAGTTACTGAACTGTCTAACCTTATTTGACTTGTCAGTTTTCAAAAAGAAAAAACATTAAGGTCCACGGGAAATTTAATGCAAGCCCAAGAGGGAGCTCCAAATATAAAATACAAACTGAGAATTTCTCTCCTCTGTATAAGAATTTGGGACATTCCCAGTCAAGGGAAAGGTCACACGATAGATTTGAATTGAGACTCTGCCAGATGATCCCCAGTGAGCCATTATTAGATTTGAGGCTGATATTGGATGTGTCCCAGGAGAGGCAGGTTTGACGAGCAGAAAACATACAGATCCAGATTTCCTGCAGACTAAGTATTTGTGAGTTACTGTGTGATTGATGTTCAGGTTCCAGTTGAAAATGTGAGAATTGGAACAGTCTCTGAAGTGAGGAGACACTGAACTTTATTTCTAATGAACCAAATTCCTGCTACATGTCATGAGTTGTTAAAAAAATAGATTCAAAGGATGTAAAAAATAATTGATGCAGTCTTTTGTGTCCCAAGTACAATTTTTTTTTTGGACTGAAGAAAAGTTGACAGAACAAAAAGCTCTCAACTGTTCGATAACCAAACCAAGCTAAGTCGTGTTTCCATTACCTGTGAAATTGCGGCAATTGGATTTGCGAAACAAAATTTTACGTAATGGAAAAAAAATGTGCATTTATCGAAAAAAAGTTTTTGCGCTTGGAAGAGGGGGTTTTTGGGGCGTGTCGAAATGGACACATTTTGCAAAACTACAATGGAAACACTTGGAATTAAATAAGCTTCTTCAGTGTAAGTGGCTGCGCTGAGCGCTGCACAGCCGGCGCCACGAGGGGTCCCGCAGCGCCACAGCTCATCAAAAGTTGCGTGTCAAACAGAATTGTTGGAGCAATAGCTCTTCTGTAAAATCATGTTTTCTCTACTTTTATTGTGCAGTTTGCAAACAGAAGCCCAACAGAAACAGAGAAAAATAAGTTTGTTGTTCTCTTTTACAGTCATGCAGTCATTGTGTCAACATTCATTGTTTGCATAACCTAGAGTGCCCCCCCCCCAGCACAGAGACATCTAATCTTTTTTTTATCAGTGAGTTCAGTTTGAGTTACTGACTCTAATACTGTTAATCCAACAGATTAGAGACAAACAGGAGATCTACAACTTTTGGAAGCAGACCATAAACCAACTAAACCTCCAGAAGAAGTACAGCCCAACATGTTCTCTTTTGTAAACTCCTCCAAACTGCATGCTCTGTACAGCCTGCCTCATGAATACACGGGCATCTATAGTTTTTCACCATCTTTATATCGTCTCTTATGAAAGAAACTGTCTCCATCTTGTCTTTACTGTTTCTAGAATCAACTTAACTTTGTCAAGTTAAAGTTTTCAGTGTTTTACTGTGAAAAGACTAAAATGTAATAATAATAGGGCGTCTTCTGCTTGCTAATCACAGTGCTCACATTGTTTACTCCCTTCAAACAACTCAGAAGCCTTGTGGCCAGTGTTTGTCCTAAAATTGGTATGTCACAGGTTCAAATCCATGCTCACTGCTACCCCAGGGGATGGGTCAAATGTAAGGAACATATTTCACACACCTAGGTGTAGGATTGAGCAGTAAAATTCGGTTTTAAGTAAGAACCGTTACGACCTACCCGGTTCTACCAGAATTAAAAGAAGTTGCTGCATTCGGTTCCTCATTTCAGTGCTTAGTTTCATTGAAGTTGTATTTGTCCTAGCCAGGACAATCACTTCTACTCTGTTCAGTACTTTGAAGTTCTAGTTAATTCTTTTGCCTTTCCTGCGTTAGTGGGTGGGTTTATAAAAGACCGGTGACTGACACGGCGAGTGTGAAGCGCTTGAAGGTCTGGCTGCATTTCATAGTGAAAACAGAAAATTCAGCGACGTGCAACAAGTGCAGCAAAATGACCTTGTGCGGCAGAGGTAACACCTTAGCAAGCACTTGACAACAGATGGAATTGCATTAAATGCTGAAATTGTACGGTCTTTCACTGCTTGTGGCGAGAAAAAAGTGAAGTGACATCTGCATGTTCTCCGGAGCTAGCATGAACATTTTGGGCGTAGAAAAATATCAGCTGATGGCTACGACAGTGACAGCAGCAGCAGCCATTCTACTCTGGGTGAGCAGAATAACATCCTCCTGAGAGGAATAAGTGATGTAGAATGCCCCATACTCTGACATAAACGAAACGTATGAGAGCGTATACACAACATGTTTACTTTGACGCATTTGTAAACAGGCACAGTGCACTGACTTAACATAATATGAAAAAAAGGGAAAAGGGAAAAAAAAAGCTTCAGGCACTCTGCAATGTCTGCATCCGTTTAGAAACCGAAGTCAGCATGGAACAGCAATTGAAACCGAAACAAAAGAACTGCTCTGGTACCTGAACCAAATGAAACCCAATCGGTACCCAACTCTACCTCAGTAAGTGTGTGACAACTAATGGGACTTTAGGTTTAAAATTGACTTGAAATTTAGGCAACTTCTTCTCTTTTGTTTGTCAAAAGCATGAGAACATTCAAACTAAAGTGAAGTTAATTTCCATGTGAATCATCCGCTGATTTTCAGCTCAGTGTTTTTGATGTACGCCAACGTTCAGGTAAACCTTCCTTTTTGCCATAACACACTCTAAACACTCCTAAACACTAGAAACTAAAATAAAAATCTCATTTTTATGTTTTTTTCAGGTCATTTTACAAATAATGGGACTAGTTTAAAGTTGGGAAAAATTCCCCTTACTGGCTCTTGTCACCTGCTGACTCCATTTGGACTAACAGTCTTCCAGTTGAGGGTTAGTTATCTGCAGCTGGAAGGCGATGGTACAACATTTCACCTCAGTATCAAGTTATCAGCAAGCTGCACTGTGTCCTGGGAGGCCTTAATAATGTGGAATCATTTCAAAAACTAATAGGTGTTTATTTTATTTGGCAAACTTCAGCTGCATTGTGTGTGTTGCAACAACTGCAACAAGTGTAGTTGTTTTTCAGCTGCAATCGCTTCATGAACAGTGTTCTGCATGCCGTGTCTGTCTTGGTGCGGCTTTGTGTTTGTTGGAAGACGCACAGCATGATCTAACCTCACTGTCATAGCTCAGCCAAAATCTGCTGCCTTCTTTCAATCCCAGTTGATGGATTTTTATTTATTTTTTTTCATTTCTATTCGCTTTCAGTAAATAGTGTTTCTCGCAAAAAGAAAATTGCATGTTTACCATAACTGTAGTCCTCAGAATATGCAAATATAGCTTGTAGAAAAATCTGCATGTGTTTAACATAACTGATTTATTCAGTAGAATACTATTCACTAGTTAGAGGAGCCAATTCCAATTTCAAAAATAAGCTTGCAGTTTTCACCCTTTTCTATGTTTAAGTCTAGATAGCTTTGACTGATCACTGAAACCTTTGCTAACATGCTTCATAGCCTGCAGACTCATCAGAAATCTCATTTTCTCCCAGTTTTACAAAAACATTATTTCAAAAATAGTTTTCTACTTCTATGCAATACAACACTATTCTGTAAAAAAAACATTCCAGTTATCAGATTACTGATCAATTTTTCACTCTTGAGGAGTTTTCTTCTGTTTTAGACCTAATCATATTCATATATCTAGGATGTTTACTAAATTCATTCAAAATACTTTTTTTATCTCATCAGGTTTACATTAAAATGCACAGAAGCGTTATAATGGCAGCTGTGTCGGAGCAGGGAAACACATGGAGGTTCCCTCAGAACCAGGACTCAGAAAAAAACTCGCTTGGGATTTTTCACAGGAATTCTGGCCCTTTTATTTTGTTCAACCTTGCATCACAAAGATCTGTAATCGGTTCAGGATGGGGCATTTCAAATCCTTGATGATGTGTCTTTGGTCATGGTGATAGTGTTATGATCATCTCTTCAGTCATTCAAGACAAATGAGGTTTCCAGTTCTGGGTCAACACCAACAGTTGAATGCTTGCAGTGTTAGCACTGTCTGAAAACTCAATTGATCACAAAATTAATGCCAAAAGCCAGTCGATCATTCCCCCCAACATCATTGACGTGTTCATTTTTCTTTAATTAAAAAAAAATCCTTTAAATCTTTTTTTAAATGCAGGACATTAAATATGCACAGTGGTATAGTGGTTATCCCTCTTATCTCAGCAAGAAAGTTTTGGATCAAATCGTCACTGGGTACTTTCTGTGTGGACCACATGTTCTCCTTGTGCATGTATGGGTTTTTTCTGGGCACTCCAGTTCCCTCCCTGTTACGTCCCCAACAGGATTATTCTAAACTGTCCCTATACCCTCACTGTGCTACAGGTTTTTGGGTTGTCCAGACCAATGGAAGGTCATATAGAGGAGCAATTGGTTTAGGGCACATCTTGAGAGGAGCGTAGGTGTGTTTTGCAGTTCCCTTAAAGCATGCTGTAAGTAGTATACCATGAAGTATTCCTAAGTTTAATGCACTTATGACAAACAGGTAATGCTGTCATACAGTGTTCTTTCGCCACCCTCTAGTCATCAGTAAAGCATCACTCACAACTAGTGCTTTGCTGATGACTTGATTTTAAAGTTCTTTTAATGGTTTATAAATGTTTTAATGGTCTTGGGCCTTCTTATTTAAGTGACCTGCTTGTAAGATATGAACCCTAGCAGACCTTGAGGTCCTCTGGCACCGGCCTCTTAGTTGTCCCTAAGGTGAGGACCAAAACCTATGGGGAGAACTCATTCCACCATTACGGTCCTCACCTCTGGAACGGCCTGCCGGAGAACCTCAGGGTTGCAGAGACCATAGAGATTTTTAAGAAGAGGCTCAAGACCCACCTTTTTAATTTAGCTTTTTTATGACTTCTGGAATTATTTAATTTGATCTTTTCCTCTTTTTTTAAAATGTATTTATTAATTTGTATTTGAATAATTTTGTAGTTAATTTATGTACACAATTGTTGTTTTAATATACTAACCATTTTTAAAAATTTTTTATCATTTTTTTTAATGCTTTTTATTCATTTATTCTTTAACTCCAGTGTTTCCTCACGGGAATCCACTGTTCCGGGGTCCTCCTGCCTATGGGTGAGCTGGTGCTGCGGTGCTCATTCTTATTGGGGCAGCTGGGGTACCTTTATGTAGAGGGGGCTCTGGTCTGCCCTGTGTTGGGTGGGCACTGTGGTGATGATCCCTGTGGTTGGACTGGACCTTGGAATAAATGGATCCCCGTAATATCGTAGTATCGTTTCTCCTTAGAGCTTCAGTTTTTAGTCTTAGTTCAGTTTTCCTGTGGGGGGTGTCATGTATTGTGGGGGCTGGGTGGATGGAGGGAGGAGCTGGGGAGGGTGATTGTAATTGTATTTTTTATTATTATTTTATTTTTATATATCTTATTATTATATTTTTATTTTATTATTTTATTTTATTTTTTTTTATGTAAAGCGCCTTGGGTTTTCATAAGAAGGAAAGGCGCTGTACAAATAAAGTTTGAAGTTTGACTAACTAGATTTTTGTTATTTTTGTGGGGAACATTCAATTGTATCCATTTACACTTGGGAATATGTGTTGAGAATTCTCCATAGGAAGGCAACTGTTGAAGTTTCAGCAGTTAAAAGGAAAAGCAGTTTCAAAAAGGAAGGCAGCTTAGACATGTTACGAAAGATATCAGGCGTTAAGATTATATATTTTTTTTAAACACAGTTTACGGAGTGTTTAATTGAACCAGGTAAGAGATAAATGAATCAAGACTTTCTGGTCGAACTTTAGTGTAGATAATAAATTAAATTATACATTTGAAATGTTCATACATCTTTTTGATGGAGAATAATTCTAAGAACAACACTGGGGCAACCTTAATAGCAAGAGTATCCTTGTGCTGTCCTTTAGTCTCCTTTCCTTTCAAAGAACAAAAGAAGTTTTTAAAAAGCACTTATGGCACACTGATCTCACATTGATGCCTACGCATGACACACAGCCTTCTTAAGTTTAGCCGGTAGTTTGCCTATAAGCCATCAATCATCGTGTAGATTAACTAATTTGAACGGAAACCAAACACTCCCAGGAGAACACGGAATGGAGGAGGAAGGCCTCTGTGTCCCTGTTTTTGTGTTACAGGTTTATAAAGTACAGCTGTTGGTATTGAGTTGTTTTCACACAATGAACTTCCCCAGCTGGAATGCATTTCTGTAAATGGTTGCTTAATCCTATGCAGGGTTACAGAGGTCTGCTGGAGAGCAGCCATCGCAGGAAGAAATGCCTGAGTAAAGCAAACACAGGTCATCGGCGGATTGGAGGGCCACACAGCAAATCACTGCAGATTTAGTCCGCTTCAAAACAAGTCCATTTTAATCCATTAATTTTGCTATCATAACACTAATTTACAACCAAGTAACTTCAATGTGTTTTGCAAATGGTAAAAATTAAAATTATATACGGAACAGTTTCCCGTTCCAAACACATGTTTTTTTTAATTTCTTTTGTAAAATGGTTCCCAGCAGCTTTTTAATTATGATAGAGACGTTTTTAGCCAAAATCAAGAAGCCTTTGTCGCCTTTTTAAGACATTTAATGCCGAGTGGCAGTATCTCATTAGATATGCAATTCTGGTTTGTGGCCGGGACTGTTGACTCAGAGCCCCCCAAAAAACAAAGACCATTTTCACTGGAGGGGGTATTTAAAGTTCCACTTCAATCATATTTTGATCTATTGTAAAAGTATTCCCAGTGGTTTTTGAGTTATGATGACGTTTTTGAGCCAAAAACCTTATGGTTATTTACTAGTTTCTGCAGAGCGGCAGTTCATCAGACACTCTCCCCTAAGTTGTGGGCTGGATTGGTGGCACGGCAATAAGCCACCTCTGATATCCCATTATCCCTTTGTTTACACTCTCTCCCGCTAGCTTACAGCCCCGCACAACTCCAAACTAACATTAGTGGTGCAACAAAAATGATAAGTAATATTGGAGCTATCCAGCCATATGGTTTTGAGACAGATGCCAGTTCAGATGAGGAAAAGGAAGATGTTAATGGATCTATTTGTCGGCAAGAGGATGCATCAGAATGGACACAACGCAGAGCTTTTTTTTTCTAATTCATGCAGTAAAACAGACACACAGCTGCTCATGCAAGATCTATAATTCATGGTGCAACTTCCCGAACAGTTGAATTATCCATCAAGGATCTGCTTTAAACAGCAAGCCGAGATCAAATCACAGCTGGTTCTGGATGCCGTTCCTATAAAACACTGCAGCAACACCGCTCTGTAAAATAATCACTTGTGTTTCATTATATGTATATGACTGAGTGTGAATACTGAACTGTGTGGCAACCGAATGGCTTGATTCCACTCAGCCTAACTTTGTAATAAAAACTGTAAACATTCATCATACTATAATCATTATGAAATAACACAAAATTAATCATTTTAAAAACAAAAGAAAATTGTTTTGATTTCAAACTTGTTTGCATATTTGAAAGCATTGAGTCATCTCAGCTCTGAGAAGAGATTTGATGAGAGGAGCAGCAGTTCTCGTTTGCTGAAGTCTGGGCTTCCAGTCAAGATCCTGGTTCTGAGGACGCTTAGCATCCGAAGACAAGCAACATGCAAAGTTTAGAACAATGTTCTTAAGCATTTGTGTGTATTAATATGACTCGGCCCCAGAAGGCCCCGACGATCCTCATGGTGCCGCCGTACTCCCCAACAAACACACACATGCACACACAGCTGCAAAGACTGAGCCCACATCACTCCTCCTTCACTCCGTGACTCATGCACAGAATATTCTATTTTCCTCTGTAATTTTTTTCTCTTCCTACTGAGGATATCTGTTTATTCTGCAAGTGTCTTCAAACAGCTTCACTTATTACTACTAAGAAAAGTATCTCTGGGAAAGAACTTGTAAGCAAACATAAATACATCAGACATCCTTTAAAAAAGTAAACCCTGCATCATTCCCATTTACAGAACGTTAAAAAAAACACCACTTGATTGAACAATAACAGCACATTTTATGGTAAAAGAATGGCTCGGAGAACCTTGAAAAAGTGTCAAAACTCAATTAACATAAAATAAAAAATCGTAAGCTTTTTATAAAATTCAGACAGGCGTTATATCAGCCAAAGTGCATCATTTGCTCTCTGTTTCCAACTACAGTGTAGCACGCAACAACACCAGCCACCTGTGAAACTCATTAAATAGCCTCAAATTGCTTCCATATGAGGAGATGCTACAACTGGTTTGTCATATAAAGTTAAATTCCTGGCGAGAAATGTCGTAAAAGAAAATTAAAAACAAAAAAAATAATAAATAAATCTGGTAAAACTGTGATAAAGTGTAGTTCAACATCTGCCTGCATCTTCTTTTCAATGTTTTAAAGAGTTAACAGGTAACAGTTAAATCTGTCAGGGTTATTTTGTATTTAAAAAAGCTGGTGAAGTAAACTTGATTTTCATTTTTTATGAATTACCATTCTTTTTTATTACAATCTGATAAAAAAAAAAGGAGGTGACGACTGGAAATTTTATTTTGAAGAAAATAAAACCGACAGGTGTTTGACAGTACTGGAAACCTGCAGGGTAAAATGCATTGCGGTACGATTTGAATTCTGGGAACTCATCGTGTTTAATGTACCTGTTAGGACTAATATGTCACATCTGGTGCCTATTACAAAGGATCCTATAAAGAGGAAAGCCTTTTCACCCCTATGGCAGATGTCACAACTTGTTTTCCAGGTGTGCACTTATCAGTTGCACATGTCTGATCCACAACATCACCGTAAAGATACATTTTATTTTGTTTTACATTATGTTGAAACAAATCAACAAGCACCATACAGACATAAAAATAGGTTTATTTATTTACTTACCATTTGCAATCCCTTCAGCTCCTCATGTGTTCACTTTCATTGTTTTGAAGCTTTTAATAATTGCTTTTTAAATAATAAACTCTCTCTAAACTGAGCCAAGACAGGATGTCTTGCCTTTTTCTTGAGTTGCCCATTGTCCTACATTGAGCCGTAAGATATTTGAATGTAATTAGCAACCTAAAAGTTCTGTTCATCTTAGTCATTTCGTCCAAACCTAACAGTACCTCAAACATGGCGCATTGCTTGCTTTTTTAGGCAACTGTGACAGCTCACCTGAACTCTGGTGCGGACCAAACATGCAGGGTCCCCTTGAGAGCAGGAGTCTCATCTAACATCAGGGTGAAATTCAGGGAGTAACTCGTTTTGTTGGTACCAAATTCCAGTCTTCAGATTCTTTCATTCTAGATACTTTTTATGTTTCTCTGCTTGACCACACCTGCCACTAATGACTGTCATTATGTAGTCTTTGCAGAGCTTGATGATGAACTAAATCAGGTGTGTTTGAGCTGCGCAACATGAAAAGCATGCAGGTTGTTGGAGTTTAGCAACTGACGTTAGCAAACAGTAAAATAGAAGAATAAGAAAACTGAAAGCACTTGAAGGCAAAATGTTTAACATGAGTGTAACATTGTATTTTATCAACGATTAGATTCATTTCATTATTTGGGTACCGAACAGTGCAGGGGAAGTTTTCCAGATTCCTTGTTTTGTTCAAATTAAATATGTGTGCGAACAAACAAGTAAATAAGAATCCATTCACATTTTAGTTACATAAACTTCAGCCCACTGTTGTTTTTCCAATAAAAGTCATACAAATGAAACAGTATTAGAACATTCTACCACACTGTATGGTCACGTCTTTGTAAAAGTCAAGTGTTTCCACACATTGGACTGAAATGATGGATTGATCGTTTTTGTCGCCATCATATGTGTGTTTTTCACTTTGATACCAATAGGTCGTTTTTAAGTTGTAATAAAACAAACCTACATCTCAATCCAAATAGTATAATCCAATTCTGATAATAAAGAATGTATTTCAGTTTGAAACCATTTTATAGTGGTACAGGTCAATACGATTAACAACTTAACGCAGACACATCAATCTGGTTGGATCGTAGGAATAAAATTGATTCTTTGATTAAGTCAACTAATCTTATCCTCAAAGAATTAATTTGTTTTGTTCTCCTTGATTTTTTTAACTATCTTCATTGTTCCCAAGAGAGCTGTGTTTGGAACTGTGTGATTATTCCAGGCATTTCTGAGTGTGAATGTGTGTATTAGTATTCTCCACCCATTTGAACCTAGTCCGTGGGGCCACCGTAGTTTCAGAGAAAAGTCCAAAAAAGTCTTTGAGTAACCATTTGACTGTTGAATGTTCATGTAAATAAAAGCATGCAGATGTAAACATCTAGACTGTGAGCATTCAGTGCCAGTGAGATGAGGCTCTGTTCAATTTTTTATTGAACGGATTTGCTAAAATGTTGCACTTATGGCATCAGTTCTTTTTGAAAATATGCCCTCTTAAGCAGAACATATCATTTTGTATTTAAGGCAAAACAATTTCCAAAGTCCTGAAGTGAGTCACTATTGTAGAAACTGCTAAGGTGCTTTGGATTGACAGTGGCTGCTGTTATTTACAAGAGTATAAATCCAATATAAATAACACTAATGTTTTTAGAAGTCTCTTTCTGTACAGTTTTTATAACTATAAAATCTAACTATTGAGATCATAACTATGTTTTTATTCAGTTTATTTCTGCCATAAATAAAGCTCACCAGCTGCAGAGAAAGTCTCTGTGGAGACTGAGTCAACCACCAGAGCTCCATCTGTGCAGCTGAAAACCTGCTTATCTAATAACGTAAAATAAAATCATTCAGACTTCACGCATTCTAAACTTATTTACCAAACTCACTTAAAAAAATGACATGAATCTCTTGCTTTACCATGCTTAAAAAAAGAAAAACCTGTGGAAAAAAACAATGTGACCTACTTGGAGTTTGTAAAAAGTGCTCATAGTAAGTTGGCAAACAGCACTCCATTCTTTTCAGGCAAGCTATCATTCGTCATCGTTTGTGGTGTCATCTTCAGGGGAGCTCCGCTGATAACGGAGCTCTGCTTCATCAATCTTAACTTTCACATCTGAAAGTGTTTGTAGACGTTGTGTGTTTTGCGGTGACACTGACAGCAGCTGCAGTGAAAACCGTTGCACTGAACAGACTTTTTTCACTAAAGAAAAACCACATCAATGGGTGCCGTGATAAAACCCTGGTTTTATCAGATATGAAGGAGGCATAAAAGTGAGTGGAAAAGTTTCAAAAATGTGTGGAACTGTACCCCACATCCAAATCTGGTGCAATAAATGACTAAAAGCGATTATACAGCCAACAAATGAAGTGTTCAGGATCAAACATTCTTGTGTGTTTTCTTGCTTTCCAGCTCAAAAGTCTGTCCCTGATTTATCAGCTCATATTGCAGTATTCCACACCCTTCAAAAACTCAGCCTGCTGATGCTGCAGAAAATCATGAAAATGGAGCTCTTCCAAGTATTTCAGCCCTGAGATGTCCCAGGGTTAGATCATGCAGATTTTGCTGGGCAAACTGAAAGGCGAAATGAGAAACAGGCCTAATAGTATTTACTAGAACTTCTCCAAAAACAGAAAAAGATGGAAGCAGGTCTCACTTCAACAGAATGTAAACTGGATCTTGTGATTTGCTGCACATATCAGTCAGTGGAAAAACATTGCAATGATGAAAGCTCAGAAATCCATATAGTAATTAATTATCCATTGGTTATGAATACAGATTTTACTACATCAACAGCATTTCTTAACTTTAATATAACTCTTGAATCTTTCCATATTTTGGAAATCTTGTAAATCCCATCTCAGTTGGACTGGTTGTGGGTATGTTTGTAGAGATTTATGGAGAGTAGCTAAATCCTCTGTGATTATAAACAAATTGCTTGAAGCTGATGTTGTTCTGTGCTCCCAGAAGTTTAAGGATTTGTAGTTTCTGCATATTTCTCCCTCATAAACAATATGTTTCAGAGTAAACATTTCCACTTAAGCAACAGATTGAAGGCATCAAGAGCAGAGGATCCACCTTTGAGTCCCAGAAGTTATAAAATTGAATTAGATCTATAGATTTTGGTTTGTTGATGTCATATATATTTTCTTCTTTTTTTTGCTGAGAGGTTGTACTAAATGTTCTTTATCCCTGGCAGATCTTCTGTCCTGTGTTTGCGTCCAAGATTCCCTGCTGCAGCAGTGTACTCAGCAACTAATCCAGTAAAGGAAAGTTATTAATTTGCAGTCACAGCTTTGTTTTTGGATTCCTGTTCTACATCCATAGATAAAACAATGTAATGATAGAAACTTTAGGATTTGACAAAGAATAGTGAAGAGCAACACAGAGCTGCATGGGAACCCAGTTGAAGAGTTGGCAACGCAGCAGGAAAAGAACACAATGTGAGCAAACTATTGAAAGGTTGCATAGACTGGATGTTAGGTGATTAGCTTAAACAAAAAAGAAAATCTTAAAACCCTTAAAAACTTTTAATTGATTGTTGTTTTCATTTCCACTCTTAAATTACAGCTTCTGACTCTTTGAGTACACAATGTATTTCTTAAGTGCTTTTCTTTTTACTTCCAGGGAACTTCTATCTAACTTGCCAAATATCCTTCCAACTGGCATGCATGCTGCATTGATAGTAAACACGGACTGGAAACTATAAAAATCAACATCCAGAGCATGTCGATGAAGAAACAAAAGCGGAACAGGCTCATCTTTTGCCTAATTTGACCTTTAAATACAAACATACCTTGTGAGTGATTTGCTGTCCTAATGCATGACGCTCAGCTGCAATCCTCAAACTCAAAATCTTGGACGCATCCGGAATTAAGTCTGTCAGAAACCCAGGACGCATGATGGAATCCTCCAGCATCAAAGACAACACATTCGAGCTAAAAAAGTGCAGAGTTTAAAGCAGCTAAATTATCTAAAGCAGTTTTTGGACAGGAAATGCCGAAATACCTCGAGTTTTTGTCAGATAAGTGTGGGGTAAAGTCACGTCAAACTTCAAAGAAGATACTTGCCAAGATTTTGAAAGTTTCTGTGAAAAATCCTTTGTTTATATGGAAAAAGTCCAGGTTTGTAAGTGATCAGTGAAGTTGTATTACACAGCGAGGAGTAAAACTTCAACGTTTTTTTTTTTTAAAACCCTCTCAGAAACTTTTTAATACTAATCCTGTTAAAACTAGATATTAGCTTGTATTACATGCCAGAATTGGACGAAGGGATTGCTTAATGTGTTGGACTGTTCTCAACAGACCATCAACTGAAATTGTGAATTTTATGCTTGTTCCATGTTTTCTTTTTTCCACTTTAGCTTTCAGTCTATTTCTGAAAAAACATACTACTCACTTACTAAAATAAGATCATTTTTAATACTATAAATTAGTACCCTTTGCATGTAATTAAACAATTTAAAGATTTGAAAGCCACTGTGATTTACAGCCTCAATAAAAGGCACAAATTGATGTGGTGTCCATCTCAAGAGAAGAGGGGCTTTAATTAGAACCATAGGCTCTGAAAGCTGCCAGTGTTGTAAAGCTCTTGTTTGCCAAACCTTGGCGCCTGTGAGCTCAGCGCAGCCTGCAATTTTGTGTTTCATCCTCACCATCACAGAAAAAATGTAAAGCAATATTGCCTAAGGGCATTTCACAGAAGAAATATAACAAAAAGCTGGCAAGGAAAACTATTCTGCTAAAACAAACATCAAACAGTTAAAGAGAGGATTCTGTAAAATTAAGAATGCATTCTTTATCCTGCAAAATCTGCTTTTTTTCCCACAATGCACTGCTTTAGGCTGTAATATAGAACCTTCAAATTGCTTTTTCTTTTTATCTTTGTACGGAAAGGGACTTCATGAAAATGGAAGTGTATTGTGACATATTTCTGGTGGTTTTTTTTATATTAATTTAAAAAACTGCTAATTTGCACAGCCCTGTATTTGTAACATAGCTTTTGTCTGTGTTTGTTGCATGTTGTTCCAAGCTTTGCTAAAAACTGTTGTGTCCCTGTGGGATAAATAAAGGATTCTGATGAAAGTGCGCATACTAAAACGCTCACACCCTTACACGCATGCATGGGTTGGAACAGAAGAGCCTGTGGGTTGCCCACACAAATCTGATCGTCTAATTTCCAAATTTCTAACAGCCAGGCTGCAAGCACAGATTGCAGAACGTGGATTCAAGAACCCCACACTTATCACTTGAACAGCACTAACTGGCCCCTTGTCCAGTCCAGCTTGAGAGGGTTGAAAAAATTGAAAATCCGTACGCTGAGCCTGCTGCATCTGAACTGCTTCACCCTTAGTTACCCTTTCATGTTGTGTATGTTTTCGGTTCAACCTGTCGGCTACAGCAAGCCCAGAGACCAAAATGCGCATGAACATTTTGGGTTCAACGGGTGGCCACAAGTATGTCCATTTTTCACCCGCAGACACACCATACCCACCGGCAAAAACCAAACCCTAACTCATCACTGCTTTTTGGAAAATACTTTTGAGTTTGAGCCACTAAAATGACATGTATCACATCTGAGTAAGGCATGCTGTTTGTGTTGCACACAGGCGCCAATAACACACAAGTATTTTTCAGCAGATTCCTGGCCGATTCAAACTTTTGTTTTTAAATAAAGAAGCAGCTCCAAGTCAAACTCAGTTTTACTGGATAATCTGTTTTCTGTTAAGTACAAAACAAACTTCCACAACTAATTTTTGAAATGAAATATAATCAGCTGCAAATTGAATAAGAAAATCTCTGGTGTCCCTCAAAGCCAGCAACACACTTTTTGAGCATCTTGTTGATTCATGGGAGTCATGATGCAACGCTTTCTAAGCAGCAAAGTAGAAAGACTTATGAATTTCATTGGTTAAACTTTGTGACATCCAACAGTTGTGCATGCAGCTACCCTGCCTCCCTCTGGCCTGATTAGCTTATGACAAATGTCCTAACATTTACAATTCTTTAACTTTTTTATAATAAAACAAGGAAAATTGGATTTCACTTTTAATCCACATTTGTTGTGAAAAAAATACAACAGTAAAGCCAAATAATTCCCTGGGAACAGGCAAAAATCTTGATTTTCTTGAAATAAAATACCTTTATCGTCTGTGTATAATGCAATGAGATATAAACCCGCAGACAGTGTACACAGACAGTGAAAACATGCTGGAATCAGGTAGACTTTAGTGGAAATTTGAGTTTAATATGGTCACAGCACTGAGAAAGAAACTGCGTCTTGACGTCTTCGATGACGGGGAGGACAAAGCACTCGCTATGGTTTTCTTTTCAGATGTTAATTAAGTCTGACAAGTAAGAGAAGTGTTTTTCAGCGTTTTTGCATGAAAACTCCAAAAACTCGAAACTTAAGGCTGGAAAAACTAAAATATTTGTTAGTGATCAGATTCATAATCAAAAAATTCAAACATTCTCAAAAACTTAGTTTACCATCTCAACAACATGCCAGATTAATTAAAGATTTGTCAAATTTAACCAAATCTATTCCCAGGTCATCAAATTTAAAAACATCTCTTTCTCAGAAACCGTTGGAGCCAAATGATTGTTCCTCTCAACATGCTGTTCTGTCTTTTAAAATGCTCGGTATTTGCTTTTCAAAATCATGTGCGCTATTCTGATCTGCCAAATGTCTTTCAGGGAATTTGAAACCTAAGGAAAACGAGTGCCAAAGAAAGAAAAACAAAGAAAAAAGGAACAAAATAAAAAACTCTGTATCAACCTCACATGTTTCTGTTTTGGTAGACTCAGATTCACTCTTGGTGACCATAATTATTCTTTAGTTCAGAAAAACGTCTTCAAATTTTGAGAATTTTAATGATGTATCCAAAAAAATATAAATAGTTGTGCTGAAATTTGATAGACAAAATTTTCTGAATTTAATTTGAATGTTATAAGTAGGGTGACCGTATTTTCCAAGTGTATTTTAAGGTGCACTTTTTTTTTTTTTTTCAAAAAACGTTAGTACCTCTTACAATCTAAAGCGCCTTAAAGATGAATGAATTCTGATTGTGTTTATTGATGTAAAAGCGTTTTTAAAAGTTTAAACAGCGCTCTGTCAAAATGGCCGTCTGTTTTGTTTACAAATTGCAAACAAGTTTGGGTGTTATTGTAAATGAGCTAAAGTGGCTAACGTGTAGATGTGTCGGTTCTTCTATGTTTTACTAACAAGGTTGGAAGTTAGCCTAGTAACAGACACATTTGTTTTAGCAGTGTTTGTTTTTTCACGTGTTGTTTCTAGGTTGCTTCGCTAACATGGCTAACTTGCACTTGAAATGCTACGTGATATTCTGGCACAAAGTCCGAGGTAAATTCTCAATCTTGTTTGCTATTTCTAAATGATCACAACACTTTCTCTAACCTAAAGGAGTCCGGCCACTATTAGAGACTGACGTCTACTGAGGCGGCTTTTGGAGACCGGCATCAATTACACCGGCGACATTTGGGGAAAAAAAAGAAGGTATTTCTGACTCTTTTGACCTGACCTGCTCTTTGCATGCTATAACGTTCTGTGCGCCTTAAATATAACAAAAATTCAAAAATAAACCATTCATTGACGTGTACCCTATAATCAAGTGTGCCCTATGGAGCAGAAAATACAGTGAATATTGTAAGAATAAAGAGCCAATAAACAGCTTATTTTACTCTTAATAAGAAACATGAATTCACATTATTGCAAATAAATGTTCAATAAGTTTATTTTAGGTTTCAGTTGTGTTAAAGTGGACTTTGTAGTTAATTGTTGCTGCTGGTGCAGCTATAGCATTGTGTTTGATGTTACTTCACGGTCGCCGTCTGTACAGGATCAGTCATACTAAAGTCTGTGACATCATTTCTGCTGGCTTTTACTCGCTTTTTAATGACTCCGACCTTCCCAATCAATCTTGAACACTTTTCCTTTGAAAGACTGTTCAACATCAACTGAATGATTTACCTTTTTGGAGAACATTACAGAAAAAAGGTCTGGAGGTTTTGATTTTAAAAACCAAACACTGCCACTTATAGAATGGAATTTATTACCTTAAAAGGTGCTTTTAGGCAAAACCTTATTAAAATGTCGGAACAATGGATCGTGTGAGGTTTGTTGAGGTCAGACTTAGCAGCCAAAGCATTTTATATCACTCATACATCATTAAAGAAAGCCCCATGTGAAAGGGAAATACTGATGTCACTTTACATACACATTTTTTCTTCAAAAAAAAAGTGCTTGTTCGAACTTGTTGACAGTTAGTTTAAACCATTCTTACCAAATATTTTTTTCTACATCAAAAAATGCTTGTTATCTACACTGTTTTTGGTTCAATCAGTCTATTGAACAACGCTGCCAGGTCCTATAAACTCACAACGAAAGAATAAAAAAAATGTTTTTTTTTGTTGTTTTTTTGAGTTGAGAGAAAAAAGAAAGAACTACACTTAATGGTCTCAGCCAAGCACCATGTAAGGATATTTGAGTCCGTCTGTGATTCAAAGCAGCTGACTGTGATTTCAGCAAAGTAACAGGCTGTCAGGTCTTAGTGCTTTTTATTCTACAGCGCCTGAACTTCAAACAGTGTCATTTTTAATACTTTTGGGCAATGAATCCCACCTGATTCCTAAGAAAAGTCACTTTTGTCATGAAAGCCAACAGCAGGAAAGTAAAGATTTGAGACAAAGAGTTCTTATAGGATAAATGTTTTACAGTGCACAGAGAGGCTTGTTGAAAAAGATTTTCTCTTAGTGTTTGTGGTACCCTATAAGTTTAAAAAATTGACGTGCTTTGCTAAAAGCTTCAGTGAATTCAAGCAATCCACCACAAAAAATGTTGTTTAAATGGAATGTTATGGTTAATATTAGTCAATTGTTACAAAAATGAGCAATGAGGAGGTCAACAAAATGAATTTAAAAATTGGTCTACTGTGGGCAGTACCCTTGACCAGAAGCAAGCCCGGACTCTCTTCCCCAACGCTGAGAGCTCTCTGTTTCCTCGCTCTCCAATAGCTTATAGCCCCTCACAACCACAACCTAACATTATGTATTTTCTACAAATATTCTACAAATACCTGCTTTTTTTTAAACAGCATTTTTGTCTACTCCTGATCACAACAGTTTGAATAAAGAAATACTCAGAAATTAATTTTTAACTCAACATTTAGGATTACATTTATTCATGACCTGCATCATCAGGAAAGTGCTACAAGAACATGTGAAAAACAATAAAATCACAGTTTTCATTTAATGTAGTCTTCAACTTTTTCATATTGACATAAATCCAAAGTTCCTTTCTCAGGGTTGACAAAACAAAGTAGGTTTATCATTTCCACATTGTTCCCTTAAAAGGTCAGAAGCATCACACAAATTAACATTTAGTCATTTGTTTTTTTTAGATTAAACAATGTTCCAAACCAAAACACTTCTAAACAAACCCTTTATTTACCTTACAGAAAATGACAAAGAAACAACATGAATCTAAGCTAAACTCCCAGTTCACACAAACTGGAGAAAAACGGTTTGCCAAAACAGAAAGAGCTTCTCACTCACACCAAAAACCCCTTGAGAAAGCAAATAGCAACGTAAGGATTTACAAAACAGTTTCTGTTTTTTTTTTTTGCTTACTTTGTTTACCAGAATGTAATGTTTGGTCATTGCTAATGTAAAGCAGAACAAAACAATTGCCCAGTTTTGAGATGACATGGTCAGTTTAAATAATGCACATTTTTTGGTGATCACAGCTTCAATGGTAATGAGTGTTAATACTGTTTCAATAGTAGATCTTTAAGATTTAAGACACACCTTAAACAAAGGCTTCCATTGCAGAGAAAAGGGGTGGAGTCTAATCTTTGACTCTTCTCGCTCTTAAAGCAGTTATTGTGGAAAGAATGTGATATTTACGGTTGACAAGGGAGCTGTGATACTTTTCTCTCTGTGTTTTTAACAAAACTCCTCAGAGATAGGAATAAGATTTGGGGAGAAGTCAAAAACAATCAAAAATATAATTAAAAGTCAGGACTTGGTAAAAAGGTTTCTTTATTTTAATACTGACTAAGACATGTCGTCACAGTCAGGCTTGAAGAGTCAGATCAGAGGTGCTATGCATGCATATCAGCCACAGGAAGTGACACGTGCACCTTCTGCATTTAATTAAGGAGACCAAAGTGGGCCAGTTGGCAAATGCTGCATGCACATGTGCTTTTAAGAGAAAACATATTTGCAGTGATGATAAACAATAGAACTTTCCATGTTTGTTTTTTTCTTTTTTCTGTCCTTTCTGTTATAATTCTGATAGTGGAACAGCTAAAACCGGTCCCCTGTGGGATGGGTTAAATGGGGACAACAAATTTCAAATATCTAGATGTGTGACAACTAGCTGGACATTAACTTTCACTTAACATTCAGCCCAAAGGGAAAGGTTTGATTGCAGTTGTGTTAGTTGAATTACCCAAAAAAAAAAACAAGGCCGTGCTGTCTATCGATTAAAAAAAGGAATCAGATTAATCACACTTTTGGGTTGCGATTAATCATGATCAATTGCAATGTTTTACAAGTTACATTTTATACAACAATATGCAGCTTTCGAAAAAGAAAAAAGGCCAGATAGAACATTCATTTTTATTGTCTGAAATGTTTTAATTTAGAAAGTGTAATCTCAGAGGTTTCATTTGTGTGCAGAAAACACATCAGTAAGATCAGCAGAATTGTAAAGACTGAAATGTTCAGTATTACTCCAAGAAAAAAGAAGATGCTGATTTCCAGCCATAAGAAACAGTGTGTTTCTGCACTTTAAATGGTTCGGATGAACACTCCATGTTCTGATTGGCGGGTGTTCCAGAAGAAGTTCCAGTCTTTTTGTTCTAAATGTGCAGGCTTCTTCAAAACAAACTTTTCCTTCATGATGTGGACAAAAACAAGCACTTAGATGTGAACTTTCTCTCTGAACTGATGCTGTCTTGAACCAATCGTGCATCAGCTCATAAATCGCTTTCCTTTGCTGCTGCAATCAAGGTCTGCCGGCCCAACAATCCGTTCTTGTGTTACAGCCTCATTATGTATCAAATAGTCCGTCTTTTGTGAAAAACCAATCTGAACAAAAAAAAAAAAAAAAAAAAAAAACAAGAATAAAGTCCTAAGATTTAATTAAATATTTATTTCTTTTGTAGGTGATCATGTCAGAAACGGGATTGTGGCCGTCAAAGTGTGCATTCAGAATTTGACGCATGATGCAGAAGCCTAAATATAATAATAATCTAATCTAATCTAATCTAATCTAATATAATATAATATAATATAATATAATATAAAACACTTGAAGTTGAGCTTTTGAAGGGTTTTACATTTTAATGCTATGTAAACACTTATTATAAAAAAATTCAATTTTAACTCGTTTTCCCAGCTACCTATACTTTTTACAAATAATTTTTACAAATCTGTCTTTTTTTCAAAGGCAGCACAGAACATAAATCAGCAATCCCTTTTTTAGACAGTTTGACACGAAAATAACATGTCCGTCAGTGACTTTCTTGACTGTGAAGCACCTGTGATTACACATCTGTGTTAGAGCCACCAATCTGCATAGGGGATAAGGCCTCTCCTGCCCCCCCGCCTTTTGTTAGGCTTCCCCTCAGGCTCTTTATGTGTGTCTGTTGGGTTGTAGATCACCTGCAGAATAGGGATCATGATTTGTTGCACAGGTGTTGGAAAAGTGCAGAACTTGTGAAACAAAGATCATAAAACTCAGGGCATGTTCACTGACGAGAAGGGTCAACGTGTGCTTCCAGATGGACCAGAGGGTGTTTTATCATGAATTTTAATATTGAATTATCAAGACTTGATTTTCAGGACTTGTAGCAAAAACACTCAGATTAAACTGAAGAAACAATCATTAAATTCATTGGAAAATTATTTTAGCGTAGACAAACTACATCTCAATGCAATTCGATTTAATGGTCGACTTTTTTAAGCAGATGTCACCTCAGAGAGAAGAAGTGATCTATGGAATTTATATGCTTTCAAAGTCAAACCACAAAACAAGCAAGTGATTCTTTTGAAGAATCTTATTTTTGGGCAACAAACATATTTTTTTAGTGTTTTAGGCTACTTTATTTTTTTTGTCTTTGGCTTTTTGTCCGGAATAAAAACTGAGATGTATATCTTCTAATTGTTCAACAAGAAAACAAACAAACGGGTTACAGCTTTTTTCAACAATATTTCCGATGTGGAATTTTTCAGGGGAATTTTCAAGGGTCTTTCCAATGACACCAAATTTCATCACTTCAACTTTTATGGACAAAAACAAAGAAACAGGGAGGCATTTTGTTCCAAATTGAATCCCTGGTCAGTATACACTGGTTCAATAAACACAGAGCACGTTCAATCATATCGGTTCTGTACCGCAAGAATAGCTGTTGTGACACATCTGTCAAAGTTAACCAAGTGTTCTGGTTCAGTTGGTAAGGAGAGACAAAGCTTCTGTTTAGCTTAGTCAAACATCCCTGAGGAACATTTGACCAGTGAAGTTGGTAGTGGCCCCCGAATGCATGAAAAAAATCACTTTTAATGTGTAACTGCAATGGTTAATATTCATATGAAGATCATCTTTTTTAAACCTGCACATTTCTGGTTATTCAACTTGAACCTTTTTCTAAATCTAACTTTCATCTTCATTACAAGCCTAAAACAGTTCGTTTGTATTTTCTGTAAGAACAAAACACTCAAATGCAGATGAGGTAAATAAATCTTATCCAGGAAACTCCCAATCTGGTCCATGTGAAAGAATCAGAGATACTTGGAGGAGTCAACTGTTGCTCTGATACCACTGACCTGTGCTGTGCTTGTGTGCGTGAGTGTTTATGTCCACAGATATTTTCTCTTGGTTAGATTGATATGAGATGTGACAGAGAGAGCACTCGCAAGAAAAAGACAAGCTCCAGAAAGCCCCTGAATGTGAAGCCAAGTGCTAATGCAAACCTGTAGGCCAAATAGGAATCAGTGGTTGAATCGGCTCTGGCTGCAGCCGCACACGTCCTTTCTCGGTCGTGCATTCAAATAATACTTTGCTGTTACAGCTTAACAAAATCAAATTACAGTCTTCAGGAAATATGGTTAACTTGATTGCAAAGTCGAACATTTTTTGCAAATACAATGCCAGATATGTCTGTTGGGTCATTTTAATTGTGTGATTGTGGTCAGTCGGCGTTACACAACCAAGCAAAGCAATAGTTATGTCACATAGTTCATCATTCTTCCAAGCCCTGTCCACCTGAGGTCAGAAACTTGTTTGCTAAATGTTTTTCTACTTCTTCAGAACTATCCAATTCCAACCAGAAGTTTGCAAACAAGCTTGGGAGGCCTCCATGAGCGTGAATACTGCAGACTTCAATGCTCACACACTCTCATTCAGAGTCACTCCATCGTTTAATGTGGGATCATTTCAGGGCTTCGTGCTGGCCACTTTCAAAGCTATGGGATGTTGTCTTTATGTGTCTTTGCAAGTAACTGAAAAGATCATTCACATTTCTGCAAATACCTCTAGGGGTATCAGTGAATTAGCTTTTTACTGATTCACACAGGTGGTTTGGCAGAGATTTTTAAGTCGGATGCCCTTCCTGATGCAGCCCTGTATTTTATCCAGGCTGGGAACCATCACAAGGAGACTCAAACTTAGCCCCCATTGTGACTACATAGTCAGACAGTGGCGTAAAGAGTCTTGGCCAAAGACCCACACTGGTTGAAGCTAATTGCGCACACAGGGAATCAAATCCTGATTCCCTGCGTGTCAGACCCGCACTTAAACAACTGAGCTATCTAGCTGCCAACTAAGTGAAAAACCTTCTTATCTCTCATTCCTAGTTGATTCCTGGAAATCCTATTACAGTCTGTTCAGGTCACGTTCTTCTGCAGTCATTTTTGATTCATGCTTTTTATAAAAATATTTTCTGAACCTCAAGAACATCCAATAAACATGTTCTACTCTTAGCTGTCCCTCTGATCATGCTCAGACAGATCCATGTCTATGTTTAAGATATTATATGATAAGACATGTTTATTGTTTAAGATCATTAAAGGCTGCACAGCCTCTAGGATTTAAATGTATAAGTGACAGTTTTTCCTGCTTGACGGTCTGGTCAATTCTGTTGTAGCACCACAACAAAAACTCTAAATCGTAACATAAAAACTGTTTATCATAAGTTTTCACCCTTGTTTTCTATCTCTCAATCTTTGGACTTTTTCTTTGGGAGTCTCTTATCTTGACCCTTAGATCCATAAGTGGGGTCAAAAGTGATCCCATGGGTTGTTTTTCTTTAAAATCTTTCAAATTGAAAGTATTTACATATTCAAATTCCAGCCATTCCTCATACAACATGCTTGTTACATTTTTAAAGGAAATTTTAGGAAATTGCAGCTTTTGCTGGGTCAAAAATGACCCTCGGAACTTCTCAACTGTGACTGTCGGTATGCATTTACTGTCACACTTGCACATTAGATATCAGCAGTCTCACCACCCAGGAGGTTGTTCTGACAGAGAAGCATACATGTATGTTTTTAACAGATACTGTCAAGAAAAAGGTCAAACTAGCACTAGCATCTCCTGGAGAACTGTCTGACTGTTGTAGGAACCTTGTGACAGAACTAGCCAGAGATGGAAGCTTCCAAGTCCATGGAGGTCCACCTCAAAATGTTATGTATCGACATTTATTCTAATGAATACCCATCTTGTATCCCTAAAGTGTCCTGCAAATGAAATCATGACTTGAAAGTGGAGATCATTTCTTAACGCCAACATCAGCAAACATTGTGTCAATAGTTTTGCACATTTCCTATTACTCATAATAAGATATTAGATGTCTAGCTAAACTTATAACAATAAAAGAGACTTATGTCATCGCAGTTACGTTACTTAATGCATCAATGTTTTAGGTTGATATGGTAATATGCCAGTCTGTATGTGTAAATAAAATGTGAGAAAACATATTAATTGTTTATTATTTCGTTTTTAAAGACAGATTTCTTTTTATTCCAAAAGCTTTCAGTCAAATTTGAACTGAAATAAATCTTGTTTTTGCTCAGAACTGGACTTCATCTATTCTTTAGAAATATGTGTGATAATGTTTCATAAGCAGGAAATGCTTTTTAATTAACGGCTGACTTTACGCTATTGATAGCTGGAGTAAGTTGACTGCCCATCATTGGTAGACTTCTGAACTCTCACAGATGTTTATTAAACTGGACAGTGTGATTTATGGGACCACCAGTTCAGAAGGAGCCATTATCTGTTCTAGATTACCAGGAGACTGGGATCTGCCAGCATCAGCCCACAACTGTACAAAAAAGGAAGTGAGATGTGTTAAATGCTCCTAGCTTTCACATTAGGAAGCCTCTCCAGCGAATACAGACACAACTGACACCAGTTTTCACGTGTGACGATGTCTTTTTAAACATTTACACTCTATACTTTATGGTTCTACTTTATACGGACAGTTTTTAATTAGAACATGTATCACATTTTATCAGATGGCCCCTTGTTTTGCTCTCAAATGCCACTTAATAAAGCTTTAGCGTAAATGTTAAGCACCGCTAAAATACATTTAAAAAAATACTTAAAGAAAGACATTTGTCACTAAGACAAAGAGACAAAACAGTTACACTTGAAGAAGGACATAAAACTGATTTATCTTTTGTTGTAATGACTAGTTCTGACAGTTTTGGTACAAAAGCCATGTTGTATTTTTCTACAACCACAACAAAAAGATTCATCTCAGTTCTAATAACTATGTTGTCCGGCTCATAAATGTCACAAAACACAAAAGAAATTTGGGCCTGTTTTTTTTTCACAGATGGAGCTAAGATGATAAATGGAGAATGTCCACAGATGGGGGCAATTTTGGTTAGCTTTTATGTTAATTCAGTCACCAAAAAGATTTCACTTGATTTCATAAGTCATCTGGCAAAGTGTTCATCTTAGTTTCATCAAAGAAAGGAGATGTTAAACAGAGAATTTTGCAGGATCAGATGCCCATTGGAGGACATTTTAGAAGCGTTCAAGTTTCAGACATAAAGTACTTTGATGCCACAGTTTAAATTATTTATCCAGATCGAAATGATTTAAGTGACAGAAAAACTGTCCATCAGTGAGGATGGTGTTTAGTTGAAATATTTCCAATGGTTGAAAATGGTCCAAAAGAAAGCAGATTTCTATCGAAATGGGAAATATTTTTAGAGCTGAAGTCTCTGTTATGATTTAATGCTGATAATATTGTGCAACCAAGAGACAAAAAATCAAATTCCACCGTTTATTATTGAACTCTGCTCAGCAACTGCTGACACATGACAAAACTGTCACCACAGAGCAAGAACGTCAGTGGCGAGGTAATAAAGCACAGAAAAATAGAAGCCTGTAAAAAGACTAAAACACATTACAAGAAAAGTATTGTTTCTTTCAGATGATTTCATCTTTTTTTTTTTTTTTTTTTTTTTTTTTTTTAGTTTCACTGGTACCCATTAGAAAATGTAAAACAACTTGCAAAATAATGCATTAATACCAAATCTGAGGATGATGAATATTTGATGAAAACTTTGAAAATGAAAGCTTTGATTGGCTATAAAGTTTAAATATTAAATTCTGCAGAATATGAATAAATGTTACAGTTCTATGGATCAAAGGATTTTAAAGGCATAATGGAAAGCCACTGATTGCCATGGTTTTGGAGATATATCTCCTTGTATTTAAAATCAATTAAATTACTGTAATGTATTTCAGTGTGTTTAAATTTAAATCAACATGTCAGCCAAAGTGCAGGTTTATGTATCAAAAAGTATTTAGTCAGAACAAAACCTCTGCATCAAAAAAAAAGTCTGAAAATCAGTGAAAAAGATGAAACAGGAAGGAAAAGTTGAATGTCAAAATTCATTCAGTTTGGTGAAACTGATTTCTAAATTGTAGTTTAATTGCAATTGAGTCTCTGTTGTTTGGTTTCAAGCAAAATGTTAAATTTCACTTTCCTACAAAGGAAGTTTGTACCTTAAAGTGCTTTTAAAGAACCAAAAATCCCACTACATGCCCTAGTACAGCATAAAACTTAATAAAACACACAACAAATGTGTGAAAACCCAGACTTGTAGATTGTAAAGTAAAGAAAAAGATTAAATAAAAAATAAATAAACATTCTGCCTCAGAATTTGCATCAACTTCTTCTGGTACGAGCAGGACTCAGGGATCACACACGAGGACTGTCCCTTTCTGTGTCTTTAGTGAGGCTCTGCAGCAGAGACCTCTGCAGAGACTCGTCACATGACTCAGGAATCAGAAACTCCAGTAGCAGGTCACAGATGCAGAAGATCAAATGCCTGCAGATGACGGCACACAGTGTAGTATCAATGAAACCGTAGATATACATGCATACAGTGTCTGCATGCATGGGTGGTTGCAGTAATTGTGAAACAAGTCATGGAGTTTTTGAGCTCTGATTGTGGACGCTGTCCAAACTCTGACTCACTTGTTGATCTGATGGTCTTGTAAAGATCCCAGCATGGTCTCCAGGCTCATTTTATACTTTTCACAGCCCAACATTTCAGCAATGATCTCTGGTCAGATACAAAAAATGAAAAAGATTCTTTAGAAGATTTATAAAACACCAAACTAGACTCTTATTCCACAGTCTGTGTACCAGGAAGCAGCTGCATCAGACAGTGCAGACACTGTTCTTTGGTTTCTGCTCTTTCTGTAGCACTACGTTCCGGCTGGGGTTGTGCAGGTAGCATACCACCTGGCCACACGGCTTCCTGCAGCACTTGCAGGTAAATCACCCAGCAGTGTTCACTGGTGAGGTGTGCAGTGCCAACCTCTAACCATCTGCAAAAGAAATCAGAATTTGAGATCATGAAAGCCATTTTGCTTTCTTGTAATCAACCATGTTAATAAACCACTAAATGTTTGTACAGACTTAAAAGTTTAACCCTTTAATTGCTCTACCAGGAACATAACATTTCAAACAAAACTGATTCATTTTGGAAAAAATAGGACTCAGTGTAGTTGCAGAAATGTTAAATTATGTAAATATTTCCATGCATTTTCTACTTCTCTGATATTTATAACTTCTGAGATGCTTCAAGCTATTTTTGCTGCAAAAATGAATTAGAGCTTACTTTGTTGTTGTAGGAATAGCTGCAGTAGCGTGTCTGCTTATTAGAGAAAAATATGGTCTAAGAACTTTTATTTTCTTTGTTTTACTACAAACCATGGGAACTATCTTGTTATAACTAATAATAACAGCATATATTGATTCCAATCCCATGTGGGCCCCTTGCTTCCTGTGTGGTGGGCGCTATCAGCTGAGAGGAACTCCTACCTCTCGATAAAAGTCCCAAAGAGAAGTCGGATTGCTTTCTGAATGTTCTCAGTACACAGCCAGCTCCACTGGTCCTTCATGAGCAGACACAGGATGTTCAAAGCAACATCTGCCACAGCTGTGTCTGCAGAACAAAAAGAAAATCATTCAGGATCATCATTGCGACTACACCTACAGGAGGCTAGAAGGACTAGCTAATTGAACTTGGACATCTGCTGCCACCAAGTGGTGGAGCTGGGAAAGAGCTGCTACAGTAACACGTTAGTACAAGCATTATAGAAACTAATATCAACCTGTCCCGTGAGTTCTTCCTGTCATTTTGCTCTCTTTGCCGTGCATAACGCTGCTCTGCCTGGTTGTTTCTGTCCCACACAGAAGCCTTTCCTGCTCTCTGACAAAGCTCTCCAGGCCGGAAAGTGACATGTTGTTAAGGACCTGAAACAGTCACAAGGAAAGTCAGATTTGGTGTGAAACTGTCAGCCCTGCCCAGTGTTTTCTTCACCAAGCACAAGCACTTACAGAGCTGCCTTCACTGTAGCAGTATGTCACTTTAGGATGCAGGTCGGGGATGTTGAGGGATGGAGAAACTTTGCTTGGGAACAGTCTCCTGAAGCAAAAACAATGATTAACAAACATTTACCGATAGAATGTGTTTGTTTACTGCTTCATGATTTTTCTGTGTCTCTGAAAACAGGAGCTTATACCACATTGAACTTGAAGAAAAATGCAAACTGTGAGTGAAAAGTCAAACTTTCACCTGTACTTCCTGTTATCCATTGTCCTCCCCTCATTATAGCCTTCAACATCTTCTACTGGACTGAGGAGTTCAGGATGGGGAAAAGCTGTCCTCAGAGTGTCTAAAGCATTTTCCATCATCTTTTTTTTGGCAAATTTGGGAAAATCAAAGAGGTGAGACGAGCATTAGAACAGAGTTTGCTTTATTCTGAGGACTCTGCCTTGCATATTTAAGTGGCCCTCCATTTTTCTAACTCAAAGCAGTTCAAAAACAATGGACTTTGTTCAAAACATCTTTACCTTGTCAATCCTTGACTTGCTGAATGGTTTCCTTCCAAAATATGAGCAAATATCAGAGTTGATGCTCAGAAACTCCTGCATGTCTTCGCTGTTGGCAGTCTCGGGAATGCTGCTTAATTGCTAGGAGGAGACCAAACTAAATCTCACAAAAAGACAATGTTTGACCATACAGACAGAAGTTATAGTCCAGATACATACTTTGAGAAAAGCATCCAACTGACTTTTACGAGCTTCTACTTTGTCACTGTCTGGACAGCCAAACTGGAGATCAGGGAACATCTTCTTTGGACCTCTGATATCTGAGATCAACAAAAGAGACTGAGAACACTGCGTCTGTCCTGAAAACATGTGGGGGGAACATGTCTCTTACTCTTGATGAATTTCTTCATTTCAGGCTTTTCCTCTAGACGCGTCTGCAAGTTGAGGAACTCGCTGTATCTGCGGTTGACGGTGTGACATGCTGCAGTTTGTTCATTTCCAGGGCTGTTTCCATCAGGTAATGTCTCGAACTGAAAACCAGAAGCAGATGGGGAACATTTGATCAATATTTCAAATCAATCAAGTGATGAATGGAAAGGGAGGATGGTGTTACCTTTATAGTGTAGAGGGTATAGGGGTGTGTGCCTGTGCTGCGCTGCTCACTCGCACTGACAGTTCCAGATATCTGGATGGTCTGGATGGCAGCTGGGTTGCTGGTGGCCTCAAAATTGAAGGGGGTTGGACAAAGCTTTTTTCCAGAACAAGCTGGGCTTTTCTCTTGTGCGATACCTGCTGGCCACTGGGAGTCATCTGGTGCAGCTGCCTTTTGGCCAAGGTTTCTAAGTGGACCAAGGCAACCAAAGGGTTCGTCGTCCTTCACAAGGAACAGGCTGCAGAAGTTGGTAGGAGGACTGCATTCACAAAAACCTCCACCGGGGTCATCTTCTGAGTCTGAGGGGATAAGTGAATCCATAGAGATTATTTTGGACATGGTTGAGTTGGAGCAGCAGTTCACGTTTAAAGGTGGGCGCAGCCTTGCGTGGCAACTGAGAACTTTCTCAGCAGCAGTCAGACTGCTCTGGGACAAGTCCATAACGGAGAGGGAACTCTGACTCTTGAGATCTTCTGCATCAGAAAGGTTTTGGTTGAAGAAACCAGCTTGATCATCAGACGACAGAGACCTGCAGGTGGTCCAGGACTCCTGCTGTTTCTGGCATTTGTAGAACACATCGGCAGGGAGGTTTTCCTTGATTCCTTGAGGCTCTTTGGATTTGGTGAACAAATCTACAATGGTCTGGTTGAGCCAGTCTGGATCGGATATTCTGCTTATAAGTGTTAAAAACACGTTGCACGTGATAAGCTCTGTGACCATGTAACCCCCTGTCCTGGTTTCCATCTGTGGGTACGGAACAAGAATGTGCAGCACAAGGTTAACCATCGCTCTGGAGTAGTTGAGCTCTGCAGTTGCGCTGCTCACAGCTGGATGAGGAGACTCCACTTCACTGTAGAGCTGCCACAGAGCAGTGCTCTCCCTCTGTGTTGACTGCATCTGTCTTACTGCCATGTAGCTCTGCAGGTGACACCCGTAGAGCTCCAGCAGCCGCTGAACCAAAGCCTTTCGGTCCACTCTTTGTGCTCGCTCCTTTAGTTCCATCACTGAGTCCAGCATGGAGTTGCACACCGCGCGCTCGAACTCTCCCTCCACCTCAGGCAGCAGAGTGCGATACCACGACGACACAAAGTCGCGCACTGCTTTGTGAACAGCGCTGTGGATCTCGTGGTTCAGCCTCCACTCCTGCTCAGGTGAATGCACAGGTGGGTTAATTTTGCCCAGGGGCAAAAAGTGCTCCAAGTGGAGTAGACTGTTTGCATCCAGGGCGGCCCGGGACCCAAGCCAGCCACCAAAAACCACCAAAAGACTTGTGAAGATGCAAAGGAGCCAAACATTGACCAGGAGATGGAAGAGGACGACCCAAGCCAGCAGAGCTCCAAGCCCCAACAACTTCCGCTGCCCAAATAACTCTGTTAGAGACCAGTGAACCCAGCCTTCAGAGCAAGGCATGACAGAGGCTGAGTGCATTCAAGTCTGTAAAAAAAAAGCATTTTCATTTTTGAAATCCCAAAAACCAATTTAACATTATTTTCATAGGTCATTACTGAGTTCAGTATCAAATGTCAACTGATAAACGTTTCCTTTTTTTTTTTTTTTTAGGATTTTGTGACAAAAAATAGCAGCAAAAGGCAATTTTGTGAAACTTCCACAACTCAACACAGAAACCGAAATATTAACAAGACTACACACAGTATAGAAGGAAGGAAAACTAAAAGTCCCAGCTGACCATGTGGAGTTCTGGTGGAGCTCAGAGGTGATTCTACTGTACTGCATGCTGTTTTAAGGGGCTACAACAACTCTTAATATTATGATATTGGGGTAATCAGGTTATTATATTGTGGTTATTATTCATAATAATACATTTTGTTAGAACTTGAGATTAACAATTAGCAAAAACAGAAAATATAATACTGAAATAGAAAATATTTTAAAACTTCCAAGGATTAAAAAAACAAACATTGAAATTGTCACTGAAAAGGAATGAATGTTTATTTTATTTAAACTCTTAAGGCCTGACCTAACCCTCTGGGTGAGATTTACAGGGCTTCAGTTGAGCAGAATTAACTACTGTGGTAATATAACTCAAACTGTCCTAAAAAATCCTATATTTGATTATTCTGCACACAACCTGCGTGAAGTATTAATGAGACATGAGCGTCCTCAGTCACAAGCTGATTTGGGTTTGTTTTGTCACAGACTCAAACAACTTATGAATCTTTCCTGTTGCAAATATTCTAGAATTCCCCGTCTTTAGACGTTATGACTCACACGTTGCTGTAACCATGCAATCATTACCAGGAGTTTTAGCTCATTAAGCATGAATTGACTTTCAGGGTTTTTCACTTTTGTATTTGATAAACAGGAACATTCGTAGGAAATTTATTTTGCCCACTTTTTTTTCTGTCAGTTGTTAAAAATTGTGTTTTCTTTTTTGACAAACCTGATATGTAATGTACCGTATGCAAACGAGCAAATATACTGGGCTATGCTCAGTCTAAAAAAAAAACCTGTAGCTCCTCCACAAAAATAAAACACTTTAATTAATTGTTTCATTATTTTATTTTGAATTACCAATGATTCAAAACAATTTAAATCAGTTTTAAAAAGCTGTTTACTCAAAGAAAGCCACAAAGTTTTCTCTAAACCGTGGACTACTCACACCAGTTTACCTTTTTAAAAAAGCAGACTGAAATCACAGGAGTTGCAGGTGCATCAAATGCACCAAAACTTCTCCTTTTGAGCTGTCTTCCTGATTGTCTTTTATTTATTTTTTACTTTCAATTTATTGTAAAAACAATGATCTGTTTACATATATTGCATGATTAGCATTATCTTGCTAACACTCACTGTTCCAACAATACTTCTCTACTGCAGCTTATCTAATAATAAGCTCTGTCAACGTGGGTAATTACCAATAGTTCATTTATTCCATATTTGTCTCCGACATAGCTTGCTACAAACTACATGAAGCATACTGTACCTGGGGGACTTCAGAAGCATATTAGCAGGAATCCAATAGTGTCCTCCTGCACAGGAACAGGCTTTAATCCTCCAGCAAAGATTATCAGGATAGACAAACACCGCCCATATGGAGCAACTGCTCACTGGAAGAAATGCCTCCCTTGACCTGCAGCAGCTACTTACTGTTCTCTAAAGGAATAACACAAGAACATACTAGCACAGAATAGAATAGAATAGAATAGAATAGAATAGAATAGAATAACAGACTTGAGTTTTGTTTGCCAACACCATGAATAAGGCATATAACATACAGAGTAATTAAAAACAAGTGAAACAAACATGATAAAATTAAAGATTTAAAGATACCTCCATATTGTGGACTGGTCACAAACAGTGTTGTGTCTGATTTTGGTGAGGGTTGAAATGATTTCATTCTACTTAAGCATTAAGACGTTGAACAAAACTATTAACGAGATTTCCTAAGAAAAAAAACTGCTTGGAGAGTGTTAACTCCTACATCATCGAACATGTCACTCACATTGCACCACTGAGGTATTTTTGATCAAATCCTGAGAGCATCATTATATATGACCTGCAGCCTTTGCATGTAAGATGTCCTGTAATTAGTCCATAGGTGTGCAGTACAGAGCTGAGCAGTTAGATTTAAATAAAATAATCTTAATTGTATCTGAGCTTGAATAACCTGCACAACATAAAGTTATCCTATGAGCATTTGATACAATACACATCTCTGTGTGAAAGTTATCAACTTCAGTTATTTTGTTATTAATAACATATCAATAGCAACAAAAGTAATACAAAATATTTGACATATTCAATTGCATTCCATTACTCCCAGCATGCTGTCTATGTTTCATTCCTGAAATTAAAACATAAATGTTCTTGTTTTTTTCTGTGGTGTCTGATGTGTGAAGTTTATCTTCCTAAAATGATCAATTTTGACTCAATTTAGGGACCAATGCTGTTCCTTATTAAGCTTATAAAGACAGACAGAAGAAAAGTAAAGAATAAAAAAAAGAATAACAGACAAATACAACCATAAAAATCTAAAAGAATGGAATAAATTATCCTTTCCTGGGGTCATTCGTAGAACAAACACAAATAAGGAATTTAAAAAAAATAATAAAAAATTAATTAAATCCACGGCAGTGAGAGCAAATAAAATATATCTAAAAGACCTAATTATAATAACTTTTAGGTCTACAGGTTAAATAGTCATTTTAACCACTTTTTTATTGTCTAAAGGTCCTCATCCTTTTAATAATAATAATGATACTTGAAAACATTATCTGGAGGTTTCTGTAAACATCTTTGGGATTTGCACTCTTAGTAGATTGTGATCATTTAACAGGAAGTGAGCACTCCTCCATTGGCAGCGTACCGTGAAGGTCTGCCCAGTAAATAGTTGAAGCTGCTGTGTGAGCTTATGTAACAGCTGAGCTCTGAAGTGACGCGCAGTCAATGCTGGAAACGTTTGCGCGCTTGTGGTTCCAGACTGTGAGCGCAGAAAGCGCATCCATCCAGCGTCATGCCACCTGAAAAGCAGCAGAGTCCAGGTAAGCTGCTCCCTCTTTAACTCACCTTGTTACTAAGGAACTTTCGGAAACATTTACGCAACATTTAGAGGAAAGAAAACAACTAAATTAACGTGTTAAATCTTATCGTTCCGTTTGCTCTGTATCTATAAACGTATGTCGGAAGTGCATGCGCCCCGGAGGCTTTAATGATGAGTTACTGAGGCAGTTTGGGGACAAAATGTTCTGCGCGCTGCAGTAGAAAGTATCAGGTTTCAATATGACTGTCTGCTGTATAAACGGCGCAGGTTTGAGTCTCAGAAGTCAATGATGGCCTGTTATAGCATCAACAGTCAAACGGACATGTCATAAAGCTGCTGCTCAAATATTAACATTATACAACCAGGAATGGGGTTTAGGGTTTCATTTCTCTCCAATGCCAGGCTCATTTACAGTAAACGGCTTTTTGCAGTTCATTCAAGCAGCAGTTGCGCACGCGTGGAGTCTGCGTTTAAAGCTGCAGTCTTCAGGTTTATGACACTTCCTGCAACCATGCCTTCATATGCACTGCTGCACCTGCGCAAACAAAAGAGGTTTGCAAAAGAATGCATTTAAACGCATTGAAACATAGGATTTGACTCTAAAGCTTGAGCTGCCTTTCAACTGAATGTGTGCTTGCATGGATGCTCACAATCCAGTTTTGTTGTGGTGTTTTTATAGCTTTAACGGTGGAAACCACAGCTGCACATATTTTTTCGTTTGGTTTCGCTCCACCTTCTGCCTCATACTGGATTTTTTTCAGTCGAATCTTGTGCAAGTTCAGTGCTGCTGCTTATTCTTATCCCCCAAACTGATCGTCTAAACGTTTCTGTTTGAACCTGAAGAAGCTTGTAGTTCAGATAAACCCTTTAAAGGTAGATAAGGTTTGAACTTTTTATTTAAACTAAACAGAAATCCTGCTTTGTTCTTAAAAAAAACCCTATAAATATTGAAAAGTGTTGAAGCTTTTTAGCACAAAAACATAAACTAAAGGTGGAAACTTCACAATGAACTTGGAAATGACTCCATATAAGGCTGTCCTTGTGTGGGAGTCCTGCTGCTGCACAGTTTAGATAGGAAAAGATGTGTTTGACCGCCGTTTGCGTTGTTGGTTAGGGTTACACACACAATGGACAGCGAATAAATATTACCAGTTTATGTAAGATGTGGGCCGCCCATGGAGGATTTGTGGGGAGTAAGGTTAGTGCTGACCTGACGGTTTGCTGCTCCTGTACACAATGTGTTGTCCTTTCCACAGAACAGCACATTGTGTTAACCTCTGCAGCTTAACAACTGTAGAAGCTTTGCAGCAGTTGAAGCGAAAGTTTTCCTGTCTACTTTTTTAGTCTATCAAATATCATTGCCAGCAATAATTCTTTGAGAATATTTAAAATGAGTACATAAAGATTGTGCAAATATTTCATGGCATGAACTGGTTAAAAGTTATGTACACAAACCGTTTAACGTCCCAATGTGTCATTTACGTAATACCAGTTGTTGCACAACTTTTGGTTTGGGTATAAAAAAATTCGAGTTTTATCAAAAAAGAAAAAAGTACATAATGTTTTCCATGTTTCTGAAGTGTAGCTCTGGACAGATGTTCAGGAAAACATTGTATCATGGTCAAAGCTGTTGTTCTAAAATAAAAAGTATCCGTCTGTACTGCTGAGGGAGAAGGAAACTGCAGTTTTTAACAACTGAAGTCATTTGATATCAAAGCAGTAAAACATCTACAGATCAGTTCACACTAAGGAGAAAAGTTATTTTTTTTATCTTTATTGTTTCTGACACAGTTTACCTAAAATTGCAGCTAAATAAATGTTGCTTTCTTTAGACGCCTTGGATTATCTCATGAAACCTCTTTTTAAAAATATGTAATGTTTTTATTTCATTTAAGAAGCTAAAAAAAATGCTTCAAGTTTTTTGTAAACATGTTAATAAATATTATTTATGTGTTCGTGTAGAAAACATTTTAGACATTTTACAAGTCAAATTTGGTGAAAAACAAATATTTTGGATATCAAACCCAGTTAAACAGTAAACTAATATCAAACATATAAAGAAAAATAAAATAAATAGTAGGAAACAGCATCAATATGCCCACGATGAACCAGTTCAGGAAAATATTTACTTTCACTAAATCTTGGAATAATGATAACGGTTTAATAACTGTATAACAGCAGAAATCAAAGAACTGTTTCATATTATTCTCTAGGCACGGTTGTTCCACCGGTGCATTTTCACAGTACAGGTCAGGTCAGCTTATTACTCTTTTAGCTTTTTGCATCACTCGTTTCTTCGTGAGGCAACACAAATACTTCTGTTGTCATCTAATGTTTTTAGAGCAAAAGGAAGAATTTAAACCTTTTTTTTTTTTTTGTGGAAAGCCTTTCCATAATATAAAGACATTTTTAAAAGTTTTATTTTAGTTACATGTTATTGAAAATACAATTTTTATCAAGTTTTACTTCCGGATCGGAACGAATTTTTGATGTTTACTCATTTTTCTGTTTATTTTTTAGGAAAACATCTACCATTGCATAACTTTTACCATTTGAAAGTTTGTATTAGTTTTGAATATTTTGCAACTGCAATGACATGGCATTTCATAAAGATGTTGGCTTTGTATCAACAGTCCACCTGAATGCAGTCCCTCCTGAATCTTTTTTATCTTTCTTTTTTAGCGCTTTCAATCGATTAAAAATAATCAGATTAATCACACTTTTGGATTGTGACTAATCATCTCCATTAGGTATGAAATAGTCTGCTTTTTGTGAAGAAATTACATGAATAAAGTACTAAAAATGTATTGATTTTTTCTTGTGATTATAAGTGGAAAAAAGCCCAACTTCTCTCCTGACGTGTAATAATCTGCGTTAATAAATAATAGCGCGTAATTATTTTTTTTAATTTACTGCGTGTGTTAACGTTGACGGCCCTTGTTTTTTTCAATACTTTGCATCATGCCTATTTTCATATTGGTTGGTGTGCAGTAGAGAAGGAAGAACCAAAACCCCAGAAATGGAGAAAACCACAGTTTTCCTGAGAGAATATGTTGTTCTCTGGGTAGATAATAAAACACTGTGAAAAAACCCTATTTGATTTTTGATTTTAATAATTATTGACACATATCCGTTCATCTGAAGCTACTTGAAATCTGTCTGATAAAATAGTAAAAAGCAATATCAGCTTTAATCCGCTGATCTACAGTAAAAAGGAAAACTTAATCTCTGGGTTGAAAGATTTATTGTGTTAAAAACTGGGCTGAAATCAACCGTCTGTCTCTGATTTCATCTTTACCTTCAATGTATTTGTTGCAGATCAAACTAAAACTGCCGACAATGAAATACCAAAGAAGCAGAGACCTACAGCAGTTAAGGGATTAGAGACAATCGCTAATCTTGTTCGCACTGTTGAAGAAACTCCTGAGTCAATCCCTACCACCATAGAAGGAACCATCCCATCCTGGATCAATGGCTTGTTCCTTCGAAATGGTCCCGGAAAGTTTGAGTTTGGAAATACACAGTAAGTCTTTTGTGGCACTAACAAAAATGTTTCCTGGTACAAATATATTTAAGCTTAAAGCTTATATTTCCTGGCAGCTACAACCACTGGTTTGATGGGATGGCAATGCTTCACCAGTTTAAGATTCTGAAAGGCGAGGTGACGTACATGAGTCGGTTTCTGCAGAGTGACTCCTACAAGAAAAACAGTGAAAAGGACCGTATAGTGATGTCAGAATTTGGTACCCTGGCCATGCCTGATCCATGCAAAAACTTCTTCCAGAGGTTCCTGTCTCGCTTTGAAATGATGGGTAAGTTGGGAAAACATAGAACAAGTGAATGTGATTGTATCATAAAATGAAATTCAGGCAAAACATTTAAGCCAACAGCTTTAAAGATATAATTCTTGAAATAGTACCATGTGTAAAGAATGTGTCAGAATGACTGTTAATACTTAGAAAACATTTCTTTTTTGTCACAACAGAACCTACAGACAATGCAAGTGTGAATTTTGTGAAGTACAAAGGTGACTTCTATGTCAGCACAGAGACCAACTTCATGCACAAGGTGAACCTGGAAAACCTGGATACTCTAGAAAAGGTATTTCTGTAGCTGTCTTAAACTGATATCACTAAAATAACCACAGCTGTTATTACTATAGGGCAAAATTCACACTGAACAGTTCTTCCTTTAGATACATCTGCTCAAGTATAGTTGATTCAAATAACTGATAAACAAACGCTTTTGAAGCAGCCAGGGTCTAGTCAACAAAGTTCATATCTGTATCAAGCCCACCGAATGCGACTTGCACATCAGGGCCGCATTGCTTGAGAAAAAGAAAGGGGGTTTTGGCGCCCCCTGCCGTCTAAAACAGAAACTACACAACAAACTGGATTTTGTGGCCACAAAATATACAATGTATATTTGCTACATGAAAAGAATTGTGTCAAACTGTCTGAATGAAAAATAAAATAAAGTAAAAAAATTAAAATTAAAAAACAAACAAAAAAATGTTGAGATTATGTGCCCCTCTAGCAGATGGCGCTCTAGAAAATCGCCTAGCTCGCCTATGCCTATATAAGTTAAAAAATCTGAACTTTGGCAAAGAAGACACGTTGCGTCAAACAATCAGAGACTTAGCACGGGACTTGGCATGATGATGCAGTCAGCAGTTGGAGTCCAATACAAACATGGAGAAAAATCTGATCGTTTTCCTCCTGAATTTTATGCAATTTTTCTTATTTGCATCAAGAAAATAGTAAAAAGATCCTCTAATTTTATTCTTATTTTTACTTTTTACCTCTGGAACGTTTAGTTTATGAACACTTTATTGGCGAAGCATCTAGTAGCGAATTTGATGTATGAATCACATGCAGTATGCTGGTTGCGTCAACATGGACTGGAAGTGATCATGAGTGTTTCTTTGTTTTTGCTTCAAGAACAAATCATCTTTTTCATTTTCTTTTTGGCATTTCCCTTTGGGAGTTGCCACGGCAGAGCATCTGACAAACTGTTCTCTGCATCGTCTTCTCCCAAACCAGGCCTTTTCTCCCAGGATTGGCCTCTTTAGCTAAATCCAGTAATCTCCTCTTCGGTTTCTTTTTTACTCCTAGCTGGTCGCTCCATCTTCAGTATAGAAAATCCTTTTTGGACATGACCAAATCCACCAAATGTTGATCTTTTAAACACATGTTTTTTGCTGATTTCAGTGTGGTTTTGTAAGCCTTCCTTTTAACTGTGGCAGACCCCCAAGCATGTTGCTGATATAAAATTCCAAATCAGCTTGCTTTTTTTAAAAATGGTAAAACGTGTTAATACATCATAACATTTCCTTCTGTTTTGCAGGTTGATTGGAGCAAGTTCATAGCTGTAAATGGAGCTACTGCTCATCCACACTACGATCCAGATGGCACCGCCTACAATATGGGCAACTCCTATGGAAGAAAAGGTAAAAACAAGCAAAAAAAAAAAAGCAATCTCTGAACATTTGTCCCATCTTTGTTCAGACCCTGTTTTAGAGGACACTTTGGTGGAACTCTTCTGTTGTTGTCCTGGTTGTTTCAGGAGCCGTCTACAACATCATTAAAGTGCCTTTTGAGAAAGCAGACACCAAAGAGACTTTGGAAGGAGCTAAAGTCCTCTGTTCCATCACGCCTGCAAACAAGTCCCATCCTTCTTACTACCACAGCTTTGGTAAGGCACTATTCCTACAAATCACTTGTTATTTTGGTAAACTACAGCTTGCTTCTTTCAACTAAAATACTCCCCATTATTCTGCTTCCAGCCATGTCTGAGAACTATGTTGTGTTCATTGAGCAACCAGTAAAGATGGACCTGCTGAAGATAGTCACGTGCAATATCAGAGGGAAAGCTCTGAGTCAGGGCATCTACTGGGATCCTACACAGGAAACGGTCTTCCACCTTGTTGACAAGCACACAGGCAAGGTGAGATGTGGTCCACAGGGTCAGCGATGAGAAAAGCTTGAATTCCAAAAAATCTCTCCAACAAGACAAAGACAGGACAGCTGATGGACACATTTTCTTTTCAATCCTGCAGGTCAGCCCAGTGAAGTACCACACCAAAGCCATATCCACCTTTCATCAGATCAACGCCTTTGAAGAGGACGGATTCTTAATGCTCGATATGTGCTGTGCAGATGGTGGCCAAGCTATCAGCAACTTCCTCATCCAGAACTTACGCAAGTCAGGAGAGGCCCTGGATGAAGTCAGTGTCTCTAAGTCAGAGCTGAGAAAAGGCCTCCTGTTTATCTTTACATCCAAAAGACGCAGAAATCCTGATATGATGCGGCACTCCTTCTATTTCAGGTGTACAACACCACAGAAAGGTCGTTCCCTCGCCGCTTTGTCCTTCCTCTAAATTTGACCACTGAAACACCAACCAACCAGAACTTAAACACACGACCATCCAGTAAAGCCTCCTGCACCAAACTCAGTCCAGAAAAGGTAAATCTGCTTCAGCCCTCAAAAAGAAACCTAATCAGTAAAAACCTTGATGTGAAAAGTTCCTTGTTTTTAAAACAGTTCACATTTTTGTAGACCTAATAGTTGATATCGGCTCAGTCGCTGCAGAATGTGACACCTGCTGGTGACATCACCCGCGAATGGAATTTTACGCCCTATAGTGCAATGGTGCGCAAATCACGTCATTGAACCTGTATTTATTTCGAGCGTCTGTCCAGAAAAATATCTTTTTAACACAGCAGATGATGAAAGCTTAACTGAAGAAGTTAAAGGAAATACCAAGCTTCACACAGACACAGAGACACAGAGACAGAGAGAGAGGGAAGTCTGGGCATCTTTGCTCATACTGCTGCCCCCGTGAATTGGTTCTGGTTGAACAGAAGAAGATGGAGGGATGGAAAAACGACAAAGGGTTTTTGGCAAAAAATGGCGCAATCATTTGTAAAATCGGGCTTTAAAGCTTTTACTCCAACTTAACCCAAAGCTGCATTCCTGTAGACTTCGAGATGGGCACAAAGAAAAAAATGCATGGAGCTATTTCCAGCTCAATACTTTTTAATGATCTATTTGTCCCCAGGTTTTCTGTGAGCACGAGGATCTCCATGGCGATGACTTACATGAGTACGGTGGCCTGGAGTTCCCGCAGATCAACTACGGCCGATGTAACACCAAACCATATCGGTATTTCTATGGATGCGGCTTCAAACACATGGTGGGCGACTCTCTGCTCAAGGTGGACCTGCAGGACAACACTTTGAAGGTGTGTGCTTATCTGGTGGGGTGATTCCGGAAAGAACCTTAATGTGTGAGATTTTATGTTGGCTACATGTATCATATGCCCAGCAACCACCAGCATCAGACAGCATAAATCATGGTTAAAACATTTAAGGAGATGCAAAGTAAAAAAAATCTAACACAAATGAACTCATTTGTCATTTTAGTCATAATTTAAATCTGTCTACCTTAGGATGAGTTCCTGCTTTGTACAGAAATGCTTCCTTAAGTTTCTGTTATTGGCTTTATCGCCATATTGCTGTAGTTGAGTTGAAGTCTTGAAAAGTGTTATTTACGTTGGTTTATATAATTTAAAAGAGCAGGGTTAATGCTCAAACTGGGCCACAGACAGACGGAAGTCCCGTTTAAAACGGCCACTCCATTCAGACACGGCGACGTGGTTCCCAGCGCCTCTGTAGAGCTCTCCAACACGTATAAACATCACGTCTTCGCTCAACATCGTGTTTTCCATGATGTGGTCAACGAATGAAGTTTATCGGCAGTTGCTCCGTGGCCGGGGCGTCAAGGCGGCGAGCAGTAAATTTGACAAGCGTCAAAAGAGAGGTGGCAGACGGGAATTTGACAGCTCGGCTGCGTCCGGTGTGTGTGCAGCATTAATGCTGAGTGCCCAGGGGATCTTTATTTTAGTCTTTTGTAAATGTCTGCAAACATAAGGGCTAACTGAAATAAAAGGCTTAAGTTATGTTATGTTATGTACAATGAAATTAGGGCCACCATGAAAGGAAAAAAAAAATAATATATGACAATAAAGTCATAAAATATGAGAAAAAAAGTCAAGTCAATTTTTAAGGTTTTAGTTTATCAAAGGAATCTATGTGCTAAAATGCATTTGGACCTTGCGTGCCCACTGGAAACCCACTACTCAAGAAGCCCCAGTTTCCTGTAAATTCTTTTCAATGTCCTTATACGTCAGTATGACAATGCAACAATGTTCATTTACAAAAAGACTACATTTTGTCAAATCTAAATACATCTATCTTATTATAAAATATTGGCTCTTTTACTCATAATTCTGCAAGTTTGTTCTCTTGAAATTCAGACTTTTTTCTCAGACTTTTACAACTATTCTCGTATATATTATTTTTTTTTCCTTTCACGGTGGCCTTAATATCCCCTCGTCAACATCAGTTGAAGTGGTTGAAGAAAAACAATTTTTTAAAAACATATTTTTAGCAACATCTGAAAAGACTGAGGTTACTTCAGTCTAAATTTAGCTTTAAAAGAGCCGCACTCTAAGAAACAAGTCCACTGAACAGCTTCCAAGACGTTTAGTGATAAGAATTGTACATATTATAAATAAATATTGCTTTAATAGTAAATAATAAAAAATAGCTGCAATTTTTAGTTTCTGTTTTGCCATGTATTCTTGTTTTGTTTTATTTAGACATTTTGTTTTTAATGATACTTTTACATGAGCTTCACAATTGCACTTTTTAAGTTACCTGAAGGTTCAATACCTGAAATGATGAGCTGTAATTTGTTAATGTGGAAAATTGCAGGTCTGGCACCAGAAGGGTTTCTATCCATCGGAGCCCGTTTTTGTTCCAGCACCTGAGGCAGTGGAAGAGGACGAGGGAGTCATCCTGTCTGTGGTTCTCACACCCTCACAGGTATTTGTAATAAGCATAATGTCAATGAGAAAGCGGTAGCAAAATAAAAGCATTTGAATTTTAGATTTCTCATCTGGATAATTGATTCGTTTAACTGTAAAGCATGTGAATGTTTGTAAATCAGGCTGTTCCGACTTTTCCCAGATTGGTACAGATCTTTCTGGAAATTTCTAGATGAACGGGTATTGTGCGTTTCCCCTTTGAAAACAAAATCTCAGTCATTGTTGACGAAGGTTGCAGAGCCTCTATCTCGTGCAAAAAAGGGGCCCAACAAAAGCAAAAGCTAACTGACCTGTTTCTGTTTCTGAGCTCAGCGGTTTTTTATACTGACGAGCTTTTTTCCCTCCAGGATAAAGGAACTTTCCTCCTGGTTTTGGATGCAAAAACATTCCAGGAGGTGGGAAGAGCCAATGTTCCTGTTAACATCCCTTATGGCTTCCATGGTATCTTCACTGCCACATCATGAACCAGTTCATGCATTCCTAAAAGTACTCGAATGAATAAGAAAGTATTTAATCGTGAAGAAAGAACCACTATATTTCGGTACATGTTGACATACTGCAGCTTTTCAAGCTAAATCTAATTCAGAAATCTGCTGCTGCTTTTTTAAAGACTTTAACCACAAAAATAGCCTTTGTGTTATTTTATTTTGACGAGCCATCCATGATGACAAATTAAGGTGCCAAACATTTAGGTTCATATTACAAGAACCGAGGTTTCAAAAAAGTATTTTTTAGCATTCAATTTGTAATTTGTTTACAAGTTTGTTGTTTTTTATATTCACAATAAAATTTTATCACAATATGTTTGACTTGAAATAATTTTTACTCATTTACTCTAGTATTCTGTCACCTTTACAGCAACTATTTGCTTTAATAATAACTATAAATATAAAAAAAAATGTTTGTGCATGTATGATGTACTTACAGTAACAAAGATTTGTAGTTTGAAACCTAAAATCAATTAGTTATTGGGTTTGGCAATTTGAACATTTTTATGTAAGAATTGTTTTATTCACAAAGAGGAAGTATAGGAAGAATGATTGGGGCATTTTCTCTGAAGGGTATGTTGAAATAAGTCTTCTTTAAAAACAAAATATAATGAAACAATTCATTTATAAAAGTTTCTGTCATTTGTAGTACTACTGCTAAAGCTTTGGTAAACCCACTATACTTAGTACAGAATGGCATTGGCAAGTTGTTATTTTTCATTTCATTCGCATTTAAAAAAAACAGTCCAATTATTTTTTGGGGCATTTTTTTACAGATAAAAATTGATATGTTTAGATTTTTGAAGCTTAATAGTTGATATCTGAGTTTGGGACAGTCTTCCTGACAATCAAATGTAGTTTAAACACTTAGGCCATCACACAGGCAGGAAGGTACAAAAATAGATAAATAGATTGATCTTTATTTGTCATTGTCACAGGTACAATGACATTAAAAGTGCTTCATGGTCAGTGCACCAGTCATTTAAAACAACCCATGGTAAAAACGTGCTAATAAAATTATAATAATAAATAGTGCATAAATATACATAAAAAAGGCTTATCTGGTAACTAAAATCAGTAATAAAAAAACAGGATACTCAATATGTATAAGAAAGGTTAAAACCAGACAAAAAAACTAATAAATTTGAAGAAAACATCCACTGTGTCAGAGTTTACAGAAAAGGTCCAGGTTTGTTCCTTGAGCCATGACCAGGAAAACTCTTTGACAAGCTGAAGGAAACAGGAAGAGAACCACTTAAAAAAAATCCAACAAACAAATATTGAATTCAATGATTTATTTAAAATTATAAATATATCTATTTTTACAAAATCTGCCATTAAATCTAATCTAATTAATTTATCTAAATAGTGGTTGTAATGCTGTTTTGATTCCCCGTGTATCCACTAGAGGTCAGTGTTCAACAGTTTTTGTGTTGTAGACGTGAACAGTTTGGCGGCGCTCTAATTTAGCTTCTAAATCAGTGTTTGTTTAAAATAAATAAATTAATTAATTTAAAGTCATGCATCCATTTGTAAATGCAAATAAAAAAAAAAAATAAAATAAAACAACTAGATGTGCACTGTCGCAGTCCGTTTGGGATCAGGCGTGCTGTTCTGATCTTTTCATATAACTGAACAAAGAGTTTGAGGCAAGGGGGGCATCTTTAGAAGAGGCACTCTCTAAAAGGGGCAACCCGGCTAAAAGAGGCATCAAACCATGTGATCCTCCGACAAGGGGACCACCTGAAACCGTGGGCCCACCCTGCCTCCCAAAAACACTCAGCAAACACTGGAGGGACCTGGAGCTCAACCTCAGATGTGTTTTTCCGTTGTATGTGACCTTAAGAACTGCATTTTGGGGGATACTTAAGAGAACTTAAAGAAAAAAAAGGTAAGATGGAGAATAAAAGAAGGTAAAAAAATATAATACCAATTTTTAGAAAACAAAAGTATGGGGGAAAAGGTAAATAAAAAGGGGAATAAAAATACATTTATTTGAAGCCATGTAAGAAAGACTGAAAGAAAGAAGCAGCTCCTCTTGCACTTTTTATTTGGGCTGCGTGTGTGGCCAGAAAACAGATGCGAGTTTCTATGGTCGGGTGAACAAAAGACAGAAAGAAAACAAAACTCTGTGTGTTTCCCAAAGGCAGTTAAAGCAACACAAACTCAACTTTGTGAAGAGGACACCAAATGAAACAGTTCTTTTGGAGAACAATTCAGAGCACTGCTGATTCTCTCAGCTAATGATGAATCAGGTGTTGCTTCGGAAACAGTTTTTGTCTTAAACAAAATAATTAAAGGAATTTCAACGTCGTTGCTGAATAACTTTTTTGATCAAGTTACAATTTTCAGTCTCCCATTGAGCTCTCATCCATGTTGTGGGATTTCTGCAGCAGGACATGTTAGCAAATCCGGCATCAATACACACAACAAAATACAAACGGCAAATTTAAACGAAAAAAAAAAGCATTTTGATTTTTAAGCAGTAATGCTGCATAAACAGCAAAAATCTTGGCTTTGAATACCATCTAGAACTTGTAGTGAATTTATTTATTCTTCTAAATAAAAAATGATACTAAACGGCAGAGCGCGTACCAGTATCTAGCTCTGATAATTAGATATTTTCCCTACTGTACTGTTGTCTTTCTCATATTTTGTATCTAATTATTCCAAACAGGGGCGTCTAAACCTAAAGCCTGAAAAAACAACAAAAAAAACGATAGAATCAACCTGCACAAAAAGAGAAATTAATTGAAAAGCTGCATAAATATGCACATAGAAAATTAAATAAACGGATGCAAATAGTGTTTAGGACTTGCATTTCAAATTTCTGACATAAATTTAAAAACAGTCTAAAAAAATTGAATGGTACACCAACATTGCAGCAGAAGTTATTTATACCGATTTTTTGATAAAGCAAAACAGTTTCTCTGCTTTTTACGCACTTGCAGAACTGACAAACATTTTATGCAATCGTCAAATTGGCTTATTTGAAAGTTAAATATATGGTTTAATTGGCTGACTAAATGTAGTTTATTTTTTTTATTGAAAACGTTATGTTGTCTGTTTTTTTATTTTATTAGTTGTGTTTTACAGCTCTGGTCTTTTTAGAGGTCTCACAGTCAAGGCTTTGGTTTCTGAAGGTTTGGAGTCAAATTTGAGAATGTTTTTCGCGAAGAGGATTCTGCTTGTTTCTCTGTTGTGGCCTGATATTTACATACTTTCCATTTTTATAGTAAAAGTATAACGTCTTGAAGTAATTGATAGAGCACCAAACCTCATGTTAATGATAGTACAGTGATGCAAAACGCCCATTTGTTCTGAATTAATTTATTTTGATTTTGGATTTTATCACAGGAAATGGTTAAAGTTGACATCAATGTGAATGATTTTTACAAAAGTGGTTGATACTTTTTAGATCAATAGTGTTGTAAAAAACTGATGCAATAGCTGTAGTAGTAGTAGTAGTAGTAGTAGTAGTAGTAGTAGTAGTAGTAGTAGTGGTAGTAGTAGTAGTAGAAGTGGTAGTGATGGTGGTGTGTTGTAATATGATCAGCAAACAGCCTCCTTAATAGACTTGAGCAATTAAGTTTTTTCCCCAGATGTTTAATCTGGATGTTCCCTGTTCCTGTTCCTTGTGCAGTCGCCTGCTGCCTGTACATCAGTGTACAGTAGTGTTGTGTGTGAACACTCAGGAGCATCTTTTTACCTCCGTGCATGTCAGCGTGGCTTCCTCCAACCCCTGGCACAGCATATCAACACTGCACAAAAAATGTTCTGCAGCCTTTTCAATATATCTATCCTGATTCATGTTAACCCATAAAACATGTCTGACATATTAATCAGGTCTGCTTGTGGGGGTAGCTCTACTATTGCTGCTGTTCAGGGGAGGCCTCTCATTGGGCCATCTTATGCATCCGAGTGGCCAATAAGAGAGAACTGAATCTTTCCTCTCCTAGCAACAACACTCGTTTTCCCCTCTGAGACGCACAATCAGCTAACTGAGAGTCTTAATTTTACAATATGAATAAATACATATTTGCTGCTTTGCAAAACACAAAAAAAAATCATTCTTATTCTTCTCCATAATCAGGGAATCACTTAGTAATTCTCTGCTGGTTTCCCCCCCTCCATCTTGTCTGCGAGCTATGTCTCCTAGTGTATTCAGCGGGTTCCTGTATAACCATCTTAAAGGAACAGACCTGCATATTTAAGTTTTTGTGGCTGTGCGTTCACAGACAGTGGGTAATGGTCTGTACTGGCTGACTTACTGAGCAGTGGGGCCTCTCTCAGGAGGGAAAAGGAATACCTTGGCACAGAAACATCCTACCAGCTCACATCTGTGTGCTTCAAACCCTGTAAGCATATTTTACACACAGTCCAGATTGTACTATGTTTGTTCAAAGAATTAAGAGGAAAGAAAATGACAGGGTTACATTTCTGAAGGATGCTCCAAACCTACAAACGATGAGAAAGAATTTTCCAATTAATTTAAATGAAGAAAAATGTGCTTGATTGATGGTATAACGTAACCTTTCATAACTTGCTCTCACATAGCACCTGTAACCAAAAGCGGGTTGCGTGACCCCTGACCCTGAATGCATTCTTTCGCCGTTTGAAAGTTGTGGAGCACATGTTGCTTGTCAGAAGCAGCGACCACAAATATTTCTTTTGTTTCACAGCCTTCATGCTATCTATAATAAGGTCAAAGGCATTCTAATATATAAAAATGTTGCTTGAATTTCTTTTCTGTGATCTGGTCTCTCTGTGTATTAAAATTGGTCAAGGAAGCAGTGGAGGGAATTTCTGAGGACAGGTTCCCACTCTCAAAACCAAAAGTGTGTGTGGAATTCGACATGTGGCATTTTCAGGATCAGCCAAAATTGTGTTTCAGTCACCAGACTCCTGGAATACTGCCGAACGGCGTTTGATGGCCTTCATGGGTCCATTAAAGAGGGATGCAGAAAGCATCTGGCAGGTTGAGATCCAAATAATTAAGCACTCACGTGACCTCCTGTCATTTTCAACATCTTCTGCTGAGTTTCTCAACAGTCCAACAGCAGGGAGAAAAATCCCCCACAAAGCTCGTTTAGCCAGTTTTCAATAAAGATGGACAAGGAGAAAGTGCTCTCCCTTTGAAGCGTGTTCCCTCCATCCTGGTCTCGCCCTACCTCCTGTCCACCGGATTAAACCGTTACAGTAAGAGCAGCTTTTACACAAAACCGTTGTTCAACCTTAAGCGACCCTTGCGCTCATCAGACTTGCCCTCCTGTGGAAGAATGCAGCTCATGGTAGTTTTCAATATTCCCTGGCCTTGTGTGCCCTCAGATTAGGTGATGCGGTGTTAACACAAGCTGACACCGCAGATTAGCCACAGACACGAGGAATGCCGCGGCCTTTTTGTGCCACGTGGACTCTAGCCAAAATGGCCTTTGGTTCCAATGGCCACAGAGAGCTGTGATAAACAGCTCCGTGACAGGGAGGCTGCTCCTCATGGCTGTCTTTGTGTTCAGTAAGCTACTCTTGACAAGAAAGGACCTCTGTTCATTATACAATTTGATATGAGAACTTAATCTCTAACCCAAGCTTTGACCCTCAGATGTTATGCATTTCAAACTTTTATAAAGAATATAAAAAGAATCTAAGTTAATTATGAGATTCCATGCATGGAATGTTATTTCTAATGAACAGTGTTAGCATCTTTGTAAAAGCAGAATATATGTTAGTTTCACAATTAAAACAACGAATAAACTGTAAGATGCAAAATATATTTTAAGAAATCCTGACCAAAAAACAGATTAAATTGTGTTTGATGACAATATCAGTGTGATGGAGTTTTAAAATGTAATATGAACAAACCACAACAAGAATGAATGGAAAAATGACCAAAATAGTAATGTTTGGTCAAATTCACAGCAACTATTAAGTAAGGGGGTGAAAGGATGATGATTTGGGCTTGATTTATAGATTCAAAACTTAAACACTTCTTTTAGTCTTCTGTAAAGGATCCAATAGCTCATCCATTGATCTATAACACTAAGGCAGAAAGAGACTACTTAAGGTAAGAGAGTCATGTCAAAGTTCAGACCTTGATTTGAAGAAAATACAGTAGAAAGAAAAATCAACAAACAAACAACAAATTCAACCAAGACAATGAGAACAAATTATAATTATTATGTCATTCTTTTTTAAGCAAGTTTATGGATTTAAACATGTATGCTTTAACTAAAGTGTCTACATAAACTGCAATACATGTTTAACATTTTTATTAACAATCAATTTGTACATTTTAAATGTTATGATTTTAAAGATTTTAAGTGAGTCTAGATATGCTTAAAAAAAAAGAAAATGTTTTCAGAATTTAAATCAAGATTCTATATTTTAGCTTTTTTTATTCATCGATGTGTTATCCTCCATAAGTCATACGAAAATCAGGATACATTTTAGAAGCCTTTTGGACACTGTTACAGTAAAAATTAGGGTTTGATTCCCATTTTGATTCTTTGTAGGTTCCACCTGGGCTGGCCTTTATCCCAGTTTCTGTTCATCACTTTTATGGATAGAATTTTTAGATGCAGCCAAGAGAAGGAGAATCACCAGTTTGGTCAACAAAAGATTTGATTTTGGATTTTTGCAAATGTGAGGTTCTGTTTGCTTCATTGAACGGGGACCCCAGGCAGCTAGTGGGCAGTTTATACACGGAACAATACGGGCAGGATGAAGATTAAAGGCTCAAATTTGGAGATCATGATTCCCAGTCAGACTAAGATTCTGGTGCTTGAGTTGGTAATGAGCTTAAAGGGGTCATTTTACCAGAAAATGTAAAATAAAGAGAGATTGACAAGTGGAGGAGACCTTTGGAGGCACTAAAAGGTACGCTCACACCAAACGCGTTGACTCGTGTTCAAACGGCCACTTTCAATTAATAATTCATGATAAAGCATAAGAACCCTCACTTCGGGATTCCGTGTTCAGAACTCTTTTATTCAGTCTTTACACAAGTTTTTAAGTCTGTCTTTGAGCTCCACGTACAAAATGGACATGCATTACGTACAAAATGGACATGCATTGCGTCCAGGAAGTTTAACCAGGTGAACTTTTGACTGCTAAATCCCAAAAACGCTGAACTTTGATGAAACAGGGATTCGGATTTGATTGTGACGTGTAGGTAGCACTCTTTTCAAACATGGAAGAGCCAAACCGTTGTAAACATGATTATAAAGGACAAACTAGTTATTGCAGTTTATGCCCGGTCAGAGTTCTATGACACCAAGTCCCCCATAAACTGAAATAGATCTGAGAAAAAAACCCTGGAGCAACATTTGTTAGATTTGCGCTTCCTTGACTTTCCACACCAAGCGTCTACCAATCATAGGTGCAGGACGTTGGCTAGTAAAACAGTAAAAAACAAAAGCAGAAGAAGCCCCTCCCTGCAACCTTGGTAATGCACTTTCAAGCAACCACTTCCAACGAAAAGTTTACTTAAATGCGCATATATGCGTGTTTCAGCCTTTCCCATTCTTGCGTCATTATACAAATTTTTAAGTCAGTTTTCTTGCTTTACTTATAAAGGCATGGCCATTGACCACGTGTTGAAAGTTAAACCTGTTGAACTTTTGACCAATCTGGGACTTGGATGTGGTACAGACACATGGGTAGCGTCCTTTTTAATTTAAGGAAGTGCCAAATGTTTGAAAATTGATCACGAAGGAGAAATTAATAATTATGGTTTGTGACTGACGAGAATTATATGACATCAAGTCTTTCATTTATCGGAATAGAGCTGTGATGAAAAAGCCTGGAGCAAGATCTGCGAGATTTGCACCACTCCAGCAGCACCAACCCTCTTTTATCTTTAGTACTTGGGTTAGTATTGGGTTCTGACAGTCCAGTGTAAAAACTATACTAAAAGCGCATTCAAAAACCTGCGTTGTGCGTGTTTTTGAATGTGCAATGGTGTGATCGTAGCATGACAGTCTGTCAATTTACCATCCAGTCCAAGAACAAACTTCTCCACAGTCCTGAGCTTTGAGTAACCCCAAACAATAGGGGAAAGTACAAACATAACAGACTAAGACGGCCTTCCTTTAAAATCTGGACTCGTGTTATTGATAAGATAGAGGACAAAGTTGTCACTTCTGCGATAAATAAATGCAGCTGACAAGGTTTTTGTGTGTTCTAACTACATATAGGATTCTTGAGATTGAGCAGTATTCTACTGTAACTTCAAAGATTTTAGAAACTGCACAAATTATATTTTTAGCTGCGTCTTTTACATGAGTTTAAGCCATTTGGGCACTGTTAGAAATAACATTTACTTGTAGGATAAATATTTACTGTATATAAATAGTTCAAAGAAACTTGAGTACATATAAATGGCAAAAATAGCTGATATGTAAATGGATTCCATCACTGAAGACTGAAGAGCCTTACAATTCATGAAACTGCTGAAAAAGAGAGAAAGTCTTCTGTTTTTATGCTTCAAAAAAGTCACATGCAGTGCCCTGGTCTCATTTCTATGGCAACCTGAATACTATTATCATACCTTGCCATTCATTATGAAAGGAGTTCTGTTGATTGGTGCAAGAAGAGGGTGAAGAGGGAATACAGCTTCTTCTGTGGTCAAAGCTGAAAAACAGTAGAAAAAAAATTCGACCACACACCAAAGTGCAAGTCAGTTTGCTGACATCTACAAGACAGGAGCTTGTTAAACTTAGTGATTTTCTGTTGTCAATTTGTAAGAAGCAGAAGGAAAAGAGACAGGAGATAAAATTATGGTTTGATATTTGAAATAATAATTGCACTTATTTGTTATGGGAAACCTGCTGAAAAAATTGGGTTTTATTTGCTTCAATGGCCTGTTAAAAAGCACAAATTGTAGCAAGTAGAACATCATACACTTGTGATGATGGGTGATAAAATACTTTCCTTAAAACTGTGTGATTCAGAAATGATAACGGAAAAATGAAATTTTCCTTGCGTGTCTGCATGTGATCAAAAGTGACTGTATAAGAGCAGAATTATTGATCCACTAAAGAGGTAGAGGATATAAACCCAATTTATTTTATATTCAAGATCGATTTGTGCAAGATGACGCATATGAAGAGTTTGGAATAAAAAAATCTTAATTTGTTATTAGTTAAAGTGAAGAAAAACACCTCAGCCTGACAAACTATAGTCTTAAGATGGTGATAAAAATATTTACAGAAAGAGCAGAAAGGATGAATGAACTTTGACACCTAATGGACTCCAGCTTTGTCTTGTATCATGAGTACAGACTAAATTTTTGATCTGCTCTGTTCCAAAAACTCTTGACGTCACAAATGTTGTTTTCGCAGTAAACGTTTGGAGTGAAAAATCTGTTAACAGGTTAATACATTTAAGCAGAAGAAAAGCAAAGTGAAAACCCAGCTTTAAGCACAGCTTGACCTACTTCTTAGATATTGAAATGCACTCAAGTTACAAGATGGGAAAAAGGAAAACAGAAGGCATTTGGCCAGAATAACCCTAATGCTACAGGGAATGTGCCGTGCCTTCAAGAACACGCTTAAAACAGGTTCTTGAGCATGCCTTTAGAATATTTTGTTGACACTGCACTGGCACTACTCAATACTAGCGCGTGCACCTACAGTTGGAAGAGGCTCGATACGAAATGTTCAAGTGGTGAAAGTCTCGCAAATCTTGCGACTGGCTTTTTCTTTCAGAGCTATATTTCAATAAAGTTCCAGGCAAGCAAATACCACGATTAATAATTTCTCCTTCGTGATCAATTTTGACAGTTGGCATTTCTGTGAATTAAAAAGTACGCTACTCATACGTCACTACCAAATCTGAGTCCCTGATTGGTCAAAGTTCAACTGGTTTAACTCATAGCATGCATTCATGGGCCACTTGTTTTGTACAAAAACAGACTTAAAAACTTGCGTAGCGATGCATGAAAAAAAAAAAATTAATGTGGAAGCCCAAAATGTGCATATAAGCGTGTTTAGATTTTTCATTTTAAGTGGTCACAGTTGCTCAGGTGGGTATTAATGTAGCACAAAACATTTTGTGACATAAAGTTTTTTATTGTACAAATAGTTTAGTTAAAATCCTTGTAAATGTGAATTTTATTATATTAATTTGAGTTTGTCGCAACAATGCTTAACTATGAGTTTTAACTTTAAATGCTTCACATTGTTTGGTTTACAGTCAAAATGTATCTTTTCGTTCCTGTAGCTTTGCATGTCTCGTGAGGTGGACCTGACGTTGTTTAGCCATGTTGTACATTACCCTCTTCTCTCTGTAATCTGGATTAGAAGAATCCTGGTCCTGACTAGATATATATCAGACATTTAGTGGTTAGCACGGCATGGATAAAAGGAAAAACAAGCAGGCATGATCTCAAGGACCAGGGTTGGCAGCTCTGATTTAAACAGCCAATGTTGCTGTTTCAGCGTCCTAAAAGGTTATCTCAAACCCACGTTGGTGCAGCAGCACTGCACAGGGCTCACAAATATGGTATGGTTCAAGGGATTAAAGCTTCAGAATTTAATGAGTATAAACCAAATTTCAGCTGCCATCTAACTCAAAACCCTAAGGCTGCATAGCACTGATTTTGCTGACCGTTTTTTTTTTTGCTACACTATTGTCAACTTGGAATTGTGATGAGCAGTAAGATAATGAGACAGAATGTAAACAAAGGGATGTTGGGATTTTAACGTAGGTTTACTTCCGCACAAACAGTCATGCCCACAAACCAGAGGCGAATTGCAAATGAGCTCCTGCAGCGCTGCAGAAAATATGTCTTAAAAACGACTCAGGCTTTTTGATTTTTGCTAAAAATAAATAAATAGCACAATCATAATAAAAAAAAACAGTACAATTTAAAGTAAAAAAACATTTAGTTGGAGTGGAATTTTAAATACACCAGGACACAGTTTACTCATCTTACCCAATCGTGTTGCCAACTGCATCAGAACTAGTATTAGAGTGTGTTTTAGTTTTTGCCAATCCGAGATGAAAGAAGGGTCATTTTCCCCAAAAGTGCATTTTTTTTCATTTTTCCTAATTTACTTGAAAATCCAGTGTAAAAATCTTGTATAAACACTTACTGTTGGGTGTCAACATTGCACTTTCTAAATAAATAAAATCATACACCCAGACATATATAACAAGAAGGAGTTTGGTATTTTCTTCTGCTTTTAAGCAAATTGGGAATTCGGCAAGTTCCTCTTCAGTTAGACTTTTTGCCTTTGGTGATTCCTGCTCAAGAGCTTGCTAAAAGGAAGGATGCAGGAAAACATAATGTTTCCAAATAGCCCAAAGGCTTTCAAAGAAATTGAGTGTTTTTTGGACAATTTTACACTGCTCCTATTTTCCAGGCATAGCTTTTTATAGACATCAGAAAAGAAGACAGTGGCTGTCAGGCAGATATCACTTCAAAAAGAACCTCTTCTGTTGTATAAGGACATAACGTTTTCAAACAATATTTTATCTTTGTGTTGAGCAACTACAGTTTACATTTTTATACTGTTACCTAAGCAAAACCAAAACACAAGTATGAATAACATATGACAGTGTCGTCCAGCCTTGAAGTTCTATTTGAAATGAAGAAGGTAAAGAACAGATAAATCTGTGACAAAGAGACAGAGGCTTTTGGATCCATGTGAAGTGTTTTAATAGAGAGATCAGAGAGACGTGGACAAGGCAGAACAAAGTCAAGACAGGCAAGGGTCAGGATACACTGAGAAATATCAGGAGAAATACTCAGAATGAATGCAACAGCAAAAGAAAACTTCACAACGGTCAATAATTAGGACATGGCTCTTTCTGGTGGTCTAAGGAGGAGACAGAAGCTCGAGACCTGACAGAGCCTCCTCCTGTGAGTGGCTCCTGAACGCTGGGGTCAGCCACGAGGTTGGGGGGCTGGCCTGTCCGAGGGGCACTGGTGGAAGTCGCTGGTCAGGGAGGGGTCAAAGATGTTGTGTGCAGCAAGCCAGGAGCGTTCCTCTGGACTTTACCCCTCCTTGAAGCAGACCCTCCCGACGCCAGGAATCCAGGAGCTCACTAACGAGATAGGCCACCTCGCCATCCACCATCAAGGGGGGTATGCTGACATGAGAGGGCTAAATTCGCGACCCCCCTATCCGGAGGTCTATCGGCGGGTTTTGACAGTGAAATGTGGAAGGTGGGTGAGACTTGGTACTCAGAAGGTAACTGTAGGTGGAATGAGACAGTGACTTGTTTTAATATCTAGAATGGATCTACGAACCTGGTAGCCTGAGTCTGAGCTTCTTGCAGGGTAGTTCAGTAGTCGGTTCCAATCTTCCTGATCCTGGTTGCAGTAGGTTTGAAGAAATCACGTGATCTCCTGATTAAGATGCTCCATTTGGCCGTTGGATTGGGGGTGGGAGCCAGAGGTGAGACTCAAGTTGATGCCGAAGCTACTGCACAACTCCCGCCACACTCGAGAGGTAAAATATCCTCAGGGAGATTGTAGTGCCAAAAGACGTGGGTTTGGAGCTGCTCAGAGGTTTCCAGAGCTGTGGGTATCTTGGGTAGAGGAATGAGTCGACATGCCTTGGAGAGCCAATCTTTGAGCCACCCTCTGCAACCAGTGCCTCCACTCAGAGAATGCCTCCTTCATGGCAAGCAACTCCCGGTCACCCATGTCATAGTTCCTCTCTGCATTGTTCCTGGAGTAGTAAGCTCATGGGAACATCTTGACAGGCTGACTGTTGCATTGTGACAGCACGGCTCCGACCCCAGTGCTTGAGGCATCCACCTCCACAATAAACTGCACCGATCAATCTGGAGGATGAAGGATGGGTGCTTGGGAGAAGCTTTGCTTGAGGGACTGGAATGCTTTGGAGGCCTCCGAGTCCAAAGAAGTCATTTGGGGCCTCCTTTCAGGAGGGAGGAGAGAGGAGCTGCCACTTAGCTGAAAACCCGGATGAAGCGTCGGTAGAAATTTCTGAAGCAGAGGAACCGCTGTATCTCCTTCAGGGTAGTTGGTTGAGGCCACTGCACCACCGCCTCCACCTTGCCCTGGTCCAGAGCGAGTCCTTGAGTGCTGATGACGTAACCAAGGAAGGAAATAGAGGTCTAATGGATGTCACATTTATCTCTATTCGTGTGCAAGTTATAGTTTCTTTTTTGACAAAGAAGAACTCCACGGAAGCTGGAGACATGGAAGACTTAATGAATTCCTTCTGCAGCTCCTCCTGGATATAGACCCTCATGGCTTCAGTTTCTGGTTGTGACAAGGGAAACACCCGCCCCCTTCCTGGATTGGCACCAGGCAGTAAGTCTTAGGCACTGTCATAGGACCGATGAGGAGGTTGTGCATTTCTGATCCAGCTCCAGATTTTGAACTTATCTTTAACATCTCGTGTTTTCCCAGAACCACTGAAAACTGCTGAAATCAAACCCCTCCTAAAAAAGAACACTTCGAAAAAGATACAAATGGGCAACTACAGACCAATATCAAATCTGCCATTTTTAGGTAAGTTAACTTAAAAAGCTCTCTGTCATCATTTAAATGAATTCTTAATAAGAAACAACTGCTATGATGTCTTCCGTTCAGGCTTCAGATAGCACCACAGCACCAAGACAGCTCTGACCAAAGTGACTAATGAAATTCTTTGAACACAGAAATATGTCAGTGCTAGTTTTGTTGGATCCCAGTGCCACATTTGATACAGTCAACCATGCTATATTACTCAAATGACTGGAAAACTGGGTGGGTCTCACTGCACCAGCACTAAAGTGGTTCAAAACGTACTTGGAAAAAAAAAGGAAATATTTTGTGTCAATTGGTAACTTCATATCATAGCCAACAGAAATTAAATGTATAGTTCCCCAAGGCTAGATCCTGGAGTCACTTCTATTTAAAATCTACATGCTCCCACTGGCCCAGGTTATAAAGAACAACAACATTAGTTACCATGGCTTTGCAGATGACACACAGATATATATCACAATGACACTGGGAGACCAGGACCCTGTACGGCTCCTGGTAAATGCATTGAGGACATTAATGACAGGATGCTTCAAAGCTTTCTTCAATTATACAAAAACAAAACTGAGGTTATTGTCTTTGGGGCTAAAGAGAAGCAGTTGAACGTAACTACAGAGCTTCAATCTATTCATCTTGACATCACCAAAATGATTTTGATGAATCAGTTGAGATTTTCCAATATTACTGCTCTAAAAATGTAAACATTTATTCTTAGATCTGTTATTTTACACCAAAGATTACAAAGACAAAATAGAATTCTGAGGGAAACACTTTACAGGATATACACACATATCCATGAAAATTATAATTTTTCAATACATTTTTATAGAAGGTAAAAACCAGTTGTTTTAGTTGCAAACAAAGCCTCATTTAACCAACATCAAAAATGTATATACTTTTTATATACCGGTATGTCCTATCGGCTCAAAAATGATCAGTTGATACTTTCTTTATGGCATTTTTCCAGCAGGGGTTTCCCTACTTCTTTCAAATCAAATATTTGAAGATTTTATAATTCACTTCAGTGTACATTTTTCCTCAAAAATAAATGTAAAAAGTAAGTACCTCACATAATACATCAGGGGGGGTCTATTAAAGTGGCTCAATAAATATTCATGATTAATGGTGGTAAAATGCTAAAGATATGAACAAGTTAGGTCATTAAAAGTGACGGTTTGGTTTTGCTATTTAAAAGCTAGCATAGTAAGGTTTCATCTCAAAGTGGTCGTCCTCAAATTGTGGTTGGTGAGCTTTTAAGCTATGTTTAAAGATTTATAAACTCCTCTAAGATTAATGGCTTTCTATCTACTATTTCTACTATGTAGTTAGGAGTACATCAAAAAGTCTATTGAATCTAATTGTCTCTGGTATAGATAAACTTGTTGATTGCTGGTATGGTGCAAAAGAATGCATTTTATAATCAAAAAAAAATTAATAATCACTTGACATTAGTATGAAGGCTATTAGATTAACATTTTTGAAAATACATACAGTAAAACATTGACCGGATGTACTAAAATCCAGAAAATGAAATAATTCTTGCAGGTAATACAAGCTCACATCAAGAATGGTACCGGGTTTTAACGCAGTACATCCAGAGACCACCACAAAGGAATTTCAGCAAGTAGCAATTTTCCGTTAAGCCTTTCATGTCACACGTCCCTAATTCTTAACGTACCGTTCAATCCGGACTCCATTCATTTGTAGCATCACCTTGGACAGAGAAAAACACAGAATAATAATATATTTTTATATTATTGGAAATAAATTCAGGCATGAAGGGGTTAATTACCATTACTGTTACATTTGACACCTAAAGTAAATGGATAAGTCTAGTTTCAGAAGCTTTTGTAGTGTTTTGATACTTTCTTCAACATTCAACTCAACAATGAAAACTTTGAGGGGGGAATTTTTTTCCAAACATCAACTGTTTTCATATTATTAGAGCTCAAAATCAAAGAACATTTTTTTGATTGACCCATTGGTAAAACCATGGATGAACCCAACAGAAGCTCAAACTATACTTTGTCCAACTACCCTTTCCAGAATGTTGCTGAGTTCAGCAACATAAACTCCAGTCGATGGATCTTTACCCCTTTAGGTTTAATATTTTCTGTGCAAACTCTAATGATATCAAAGGTTATGATGTCAGAGGCTTTTGGTCCTGTGTGCATACAGGTACATCTCCATAAATTAAAATATTGTGAAAAAGTTCAACATTTTATGTCAATCACAAAGTGAAATGTATTTTATAAAGCATCATTAGATTCAGAGTGAGATTTCAAGCCCTTACTCCCACTGTCTGAGAGTCATGACTTACAGGTAACAAAAACTCAAAAAGAGTCTCTGAAAACATAAATGTTGTGGGAAATACTTTGTTACCAACTCATAGAAATAGTCTCTCAGTTTTGGCAAGTGAGGAAGACTGCTGACTTGACAAATGTCCAAAATACAGTCATAATCACCCTTCATAAGAAAGCAAGCCACAAAAGGTTAAACGTGTTGTTCACAGAGTTCTGGTTCTGAGTATGTGTGGAAGAAAAAAGCAAAAAGAAGGAAAAAAAGGTGCCCCAGCAACAGGGATAATTGAGGCATTTAGAAAATTGTCAAGAGAAATTCATTCAGGAATTGGGAAAGAGTCAGTGCACCAAGAGCAACCACTCACAAATGCTAGACATGGACTACAGATTTCACATTCCTGGTGTCAAACTGCTCCTGAACCAGAGATGAACATCCACTTTTCACACAAAATCTGTATTTCGTTTGGAAATAAAGCTCCCAAAGACTGGAAGAAGTACCAAAATCAATATAATCTTTGCTGCCTGAAGTTTCCAAAGTCAGTGATGGTTTGTGGTCCCATGCCATCTCCTAGTGTTGGTCCACTGTTTTCTCTGAAATCCATTTTTTCCAGGAAATTCATGCCCTCTGTTCACAAGCTGCGCAGAAATGCAGATTTCATTTTCCAGCAGGACTCGGCCCCTGCCCACACAAAACGCTCATTTAAACTGTAACTGCACGTCTATTGACCAAATATGACATCGAAATAAAGAGTATGAAAAGAAGAGTGCAGTACTTCTGTAGAGGCTAAAATAACCATGGAGATCTGCTTATCAAAGACCCTTAATAATCTAGTCAAGGGTTTTTAATTTCTAAAGTTCATGGTCTTCCACTGTCTTGAGATAATAGTCCCAAGAGAGATTATTATCTGATTATTATCCATTGAGATTAAAATCTCAAAAGAGATTATTATCTGGTGAAAAATCTTCAATCTTTCTCAGAGTGATAAAAAAAATATTTCTGTGTAAGAGGAACAAGGCAACACTGTTTAGATTTGAAAAATCACATCTGGACACCAAAGGTTTTTTGCAGCAACTGTTTTATACTTATGAGATAGGGATCTAAAGATTCATTTTAACAACAATTTGATTCATATCTTAATTTGTGGTTAACGATATTGGTTCATTTTGAACGATCAGATTGGATCACTGACCTACAATCAGTCCAGCACATCTTTAGCCAAAAACTCAACCAGTGTGACTCAGAGATAAACACCTGGGTACTGAACCATGCAGGTGAAGTTTTTCCAGATTCCTTGTAATTCTTACAAGATAATCAGGTGTAAATCAAACATGTGTACAAACAAATAAATAAACAAGAATTTTTGGCAAATCCATTCTCATGTCACATCCAGTCACATGTCTGCAAAATAAAATAGTAAAATTGTCTGTGTATTTTTACAAGAAGTTACATTTTGTTATGTCTTTAAAGATTAAGCTTAGCCTAGGTTTAAAATCAATAATTAAGAGAGTGGTAAATTTCAGCCTTTTTAGGATGGCTCTGCATTTGCTAACTGTATGAATGTTGGTTCCAGCAGCCGCAGTCCATTCTGTGTGTACTGTAGAAGACCAGAGAGGCCATATTACCATTCTACGCGGAACGACTACAGACTGTCTTCAATGCTGTCTGACTCCAAACAAAAGATGGTGTGACTGTGTGTGTGTGTGTGTGTGTGTGTGTGTGTGTGTGCGTGTGTGAGACAGGGGGCGTGTAACTGCACAATGGGTAAAAAAAAAAAGAAAAAACAGAAAAGGATCAAGGGGAAACAGCCTGAAGTGGGAAGAGATGAGCAGCTTCAGTATGTTTTGCTGCTGGCATGTTTACACACATCTGAATTTGGGGAGACGTCGTCTCCACAGCAGACTTCTATTGCTATATTAAGACTATGCGGATTTATGGGGTCACTAGTTCAAAATCAAAGTAAGCTTTCTTGTATTTGCTGTTGGTTAAGTCCTCTCAGTAATATGATTAGGAACTAAAGGATATAACAAATCAAAGCTAAACTGATGTTAAAGCCTCATTTTGCAGGAACTGAATATAAATTTGAATGAAAATGTTCAACAAGCTGTGATGTTTCTGTGTACATTTATCCTCTTGTGCTAATTTTAAGTTGTTACAATGCTTGGAAAATCTTTATTTGTAAATACCCTTCTTTGTGTTTGCTTTATAAAGCCCAAAATTAAGCTGTCATATGAACAGACTGTGTTGTGTTTGTTTACAGCCAGGCGCAAAGCAAGTCTGCGTCACTCTGTTTATACCAGAGACTTTTATACCTGAGAGAGATTATCGCCAGAAGAACTTTCTGGTTGCTGTGATTTGTTCATTACCTTAAGCAGAATAAGAGACATCTGAAACAAGATTTAATAAATTTACTTTTTTCAAAATTTTCTCAAATATAAGTAGATCTACAATGTGTGTAGAAGAAATTGTGATATATTGGTTATTTTTTAATGAATAAGAATGATAATGCAAACGTGGGGTGAAGCCACTTATTGTCGAAAAATTCTGTTTACCCTTTTTAAATCATAATGTATAACAAGAGAAACTTTCCAAATTACCCTGCTCAAAAGTTTACATGACCTGATGACTTTGATCAGAAAAAATGCACACAAGCTGATACTAAAGGGTTTGAATGATGGCTAAAGGTTACTGTGCTCACCTGTGAGTCGTTTGCTTGTTTTCAATGTGTGTGCAAAAAAGGTCCAAACAGACACTTGCATATTTCATGCTGTCCTGCACTGACATTCTGAGTCAGGGAGAAAGCTGAAGAGCTGTCAAAAGATCTACGAGAAAAGGTAATTAAAGTGTGCAGTTTAAAAACTGTACAAAACAGAGAAAGGATATAAAATATATATCCTAGGAACTGAGAATGCCAGTCAGCAGTGTTCAAACTTTGATCAAGAAGTGGAAAGTGAGAGTCTCTGTTGAAACCAAACCACAACAATTTCTGCCACAACTGCCGGAAAAATATTAGGGCTGCAAAGAAAAACACACAAATATCTTCAGCTGTGATCCAGGACTCTATGAAAAACTGTGGTGTGGATATTTCAAGTTATACAATAACGAGGCACCTGAAGAAAAATGTGCCGCATGTCCGAGTAGCCAGAAGAAAGCCCATTTTTTTTGTGCAAATGTCACAAAATAGCTCGCTTACAATACGCCGAACAGCACAGAGACAAGCCTCCAAACCTAATAGTTAGGAGTGATGAGACCAAGATTGAACTTTTTGGCCACAACCATAAACACTACGTTTGGAGAGGAGTCAACAAGGCCTATGATGAATCTAACACTATTACTACTGTGAAACATTTCTGACATTCTGGGGATGTGTGAGCTACAAAGGTACAGACAACTTGGTCAGAAGTGATGGCAAGATAAATGCAGCATGTTATGAGAAGATGCTGGAAGAAAACTTGCACTCTTCAGCTCGAAGGCTGCACATGGGACACACTTGGAAATTTTTAACATAATTTGGGAAGTTTCTGTTGTCATTATGATTTTAAAAAGTGTTGTTAGTGTTGTTTAACAATAAATGGCTTAATTCAACTTCTAACCATGAGTTCACATTCTATAAAAATGGCCTAGAATTCCTCTTTTCTTCCAGGTTATGTAAACTTATGAGTACAACTGTAACAGTACACTTAAAGAAAGGCAGAGAAAACCATAGTTTTGTCCAAATTCTTTCACTACCTACTACTTAGTGCACTATATTGTTTAGTGAGAATGCAATTTGTTGAGCTGTCCAAATACACAATTCCAAAATCATCAATCTAGTGTGCATCAATGCTCACAAATATGTACCACAGTGCATTGCATTTGAACTATTTTTCATCTGAAGAATGTATTTAACATGCAACACACTGGCGATCTGTCCAGGGTGAACCCTGCCTTCGCCCACAGGGGGGCGGGTGAGGCTCCGACGGCCCCGTGATCCCGAAAGGGACAGAACGAAATCAGAAAATGGATGGATGAAATAATGTATTTAAATTTATTTTGTATAAATGTTTATTTTGTATCAAAAGTTTTTATCATAAGAACACAGTGGATTCGTAAATAGTCTTCATAAAATGTTTATACTTATTAGGTTTCTATTTTGAGAAGTCAGTGACGACTCTTTTGGTGTTTAAAAAATTTGTGACTGTGGTGTCTGAATTGCTTTTGAAATCCTAGAGAGTACTAGATAGTCCCACACTACATAGTTTTTTTTAGTAGTTACAGAGTAGGGAGAGAATTTGAACACAACGCATAATACCGTATTCCTGAGTTTCTCATCTATTTCTTAAAATTCCTTTAACATTGAATCAGCTTTCCTTGTAAACTCTAAATTATGGGAAAATATACATCCTGTTTTATCAATCAGACATTTCTAAAATCTAAATTTTTTTGTATAAAACACAGAAAAGTAATTTTTTTGTTGTTATTTTCTTCATCTAATAGGCCTACTAAAATATTTTCCATTTAAGATTATTCTTAAATTTGTGCAACTGAAACACAAAAATGTGTTACATTTTTAGGTTTACAAATGAATTCTTTTTTTTGTCAATGGTAAAAAATAAACAAAGTGCCACACAATAAAAAAAAAAAGTTTGATTTTTACCCCTTAAAATAAAACATTTCATAAAATTGAAAAAGAAATTCAAGATGAAGGACTTTGACATTTCACTCCACAAGAAGAAGGAAAAAAATGGACATAATTTTGTTCTTAATGTTATTCATTAAAACCATGTGAACCTCACAGTTTGACTGTTTTTTTATTAAACACTGTGATAGTTGCCATGCAAACTGTAGCCAGGTGACTGATAAGAAAACTCTTTATAACCCATCCTACTCATAAGCAGCTTCTATTTTTATTTGTGAACTGCTTTTGTAAACTGATGCTCTGATCATTTTTTTCACGTGTTGACTATCCAGTCTGAACATGTGTGCCAGATTTCTAAACTTTGATAGGCAGAACTTTAGCATAGTTGTTGCAGTGTCGTTTTGTGCTTTTCTCAGTAATAACCATGCAGAATTGACTTCAATGGCATAACTCAAGCATCTGGCCTTCATCACAGAGGAGCTGAAATCTTGATGTTTCATGTGCAAACTGCACCATCTCATGCAATCTGTTCCTACTGTGATGCCCTCAGGATCACTGCAGTAAAGTCCTCTTTTTCTTGAATACAGTGCAGCAACAATATACCAAGCTATTGACTTCACAGGGCGTACAAATAACAGTGTGTTGTGATTTAGTTCTGATTTTTGTGTATGTGAATATTTTACGTTTCGTCAGAACAATGTCTACATTAAGACAAAGGCCAGAGAGCGCATAAGGACAAATGTCTGACTTTTATCTCCATGTCTTCAGGTTAAAGAGACAAGCACAGAGTGACAGTCTCCTTACATGCACACAAAAAAATCAAATCATCTGATTTCCTGAGTTAGTCTACGATACAAACAACATAATATTTTTCCTTGAATAATTCTTCATGTCAAACATTTTGGATGATCTGATTTCTAAAGTGTCAGTGAACATGTCAGATCTGATCATAACATCGACCTGATTGGTACCAGTTTTCAGATTCTTGTTTTCATGTAAACAAGCTCAATGTCATTGTTTGCCAGCAGCAGCAAAGTAAAGCATAGGATTCCACTGAATTGTCATTAAAATTTGATTTTGATCTCATTCAAAAGCATCTGCCTTTTAAATACAAAAAGAAAATAAGTGAAAAACTGTGATGCAAATTCTGACAGAGTGAAGTGTATAATTCATATATGATTGTCCATTTTGAACTACGGGTCATTTACATTTTTGCAAATAGCGCTTCAGTGTGGAAGAAGCAAAGAAACCTTATCTTGATCTCCCCTTTAAAACAGAATCTTTTTAAGGAATAATATCAAACTATTCAATCACAAAGTAAACTCATTTTCCTTTCAACACATTAAGAGTTTAACTTCTTGATCCATGTTTTTTCTCAAGAACTGAGCAGATTTGTTTTTTTTGTTGCTTTGTTTCAGATTATTAAGTCATCTCGCCAGATAATCTGTGCTCTGCAGCATGCATACTATAGATCTCAATGGTCCAGAGCAGAACACCATGGGTCCTCGATCAGCCCCAGTCGATACAGCAAACAGAGACCTAGGCCGAAGGTACTGAGATCTAACTCTCCAGGGAGGCAAAGACACAAGAAAGAAAACCATACACCTCTTCAAACTGCAAAAGAACTGTGACAGATGAGGCCAGACCCAAACTTGCATTACCAGGAGAAGGGGTCCAGAGAGCAGAGTAGGCACTGGCAGAGGCTTGTATCAAACTGCTGATTTATTATGTCAGATTAGCCATTCAAACATCGATGGAACCTTCAAAACAGATTTACAATCACTTCCAGAATTACTCCCAGCTAGAGCGCAGACCTCTAGTTCATGTCCAACCAAAACTTTGACATGAACTGGTGAACTAGTTTTACTTCATCTTTTTGGTTTGAGGCACCCTCCTCCACAATGAAAGGTTTGGCTTAATTCGATAGGCGGAGATGAGCAGCAGAGGTAAATATGGTTTTGAGTTTGGTAATTGAGAACATGGAAGCAGCGGACAACCGAATCCAACTACTAAGCCTTAACAAGAACTTTTATCAATCTGTAAAGCATTATGGGTTACTAAGGTGGGCTATTCTATGAAGGTATGCTATGAAAGTAAAAATTGGTGAATTGACTGATGAATCAATGCGTATTTAAAGTACAGTGTTGATAGATCAGAGAATAGTGGCACTAAGGAGGAGTGGGTGTGTGCGTTATGTCTAGTCACATGATCCACGAGTTTGCATTAGGGTGGTTTAACGCTTTAACACTAACACTGAGAAAGAGGGTCTAAGGGCAGCGATGCCAGTTTAGCTCAGTCTGTTTAATTTAGTTTAGCAACCACCTATTGTTTATAATTTAAGACTGACTTTATGTTCTTTGTATGAATAATGGTGTGAAGCCCATTGAGGTGGCCATGGTTGTGATATTGGGCTATAGAAATAAAATGTAATTTAATTAAACATTGGAGATGTCAACAGTGACACCTAAATAACACACACTCTTTGACATACAGTAACTCTTTGACCATTTAAGTGATCAACATGAATCAGCTGATTCTGACTCGGAGAATAGCAGCTTTACATATCGGCTTTCCACTGATGTGCAACACCTTACAAACAGTGTTGACCAATGGCGCAAGGCTACTTTTATCCGCAGCAGAATCAGACAATTGAAGTTGATTGCGTGAGCACTTTACGACTTTAAAGTGTTGCAAATCAGCGCAAGGCTGCTTTTCTCTGCTTCAGAATCCCCTGGAATCACGTTAATTGCGTAAATGGTTGAACAGCTACAGTAGTCGAACGAATCTCAACACTGGAGCTCTAGAGAAAAAGGATTAAAGCTTTCCTGACATTATTTTTAAACCAGCTATGACATTAACAAACCCATAGCTTTTGTGAGATAAATGAGCCTGACCATTATTAGAACACATCCATTTAGATGCTGAGGTTTCTGTTCCACCTGCCATTCAAAGGCTACACCTGTTTACGCGCAGCTTAAGCAGTATTTTTGGTTGGCAGCATGTTACGTTTTATGTATGTGTATTTTTTTTGTTGTTTTTATTTGTCTTGTTCTTCTTAATGTTGTGTTTGCGTGGTTGTGAACCGCAATGTTCAACATTGAGGCTCGTAAAGTGTCAAACATGGTTCATTTGTCATTGGACAACACATTTGGCAAAAGCAGAGGCAACATTTTTGGGAGTGGCTGGAATTTCTGTCATTGTGGATAAAAGTCTTTTATAGCTGTTTTTTGATGAACCAATGCAGCTCCAGGTAATTTTGTTCTTACGTCTGCTTAAAGTAGAAATTAGTAGTCTTATATATTTTCAATGCTTTTATGTCACATATTTTAGATCGTTTATGTCTTTGTTGTTACTAACAATAAATAATAACTGTTAATATTAATAACTAACAAATATACTTTTATTCTATTAATTAAACATGTTTGCATGTAAATGTATATAATTTTACAACAATATTAATAATAACTATTAACATTAGTTTTACTTTTCTCATAGATTTGAGTTTTTTAATGGCTTAAATCAAACACCCTCTTGTCTCAGCATCTTGTGGAGCTAAACAGAAACTTGAAAAGGTAAACAGATAAAAGCTGCAAGATTTAACACAGCCTTCTTTAACCTTGTCAGTAAAGTGTCTAAGTGTAGCGATCCAGTGTCTGTACATTCAGACACACAAGTGCAAATATGAAGCTGCCAACCTCCGATGCAAAGATGGAATATGGAATAAGGACAACTTGTTCTTTACATTCTTTATGATTTCATTAGTATGGTGTCTTCTTGGCATGGTGTCTGAGAGGATTGAAGACCTCTTGAACTTACTGCCTTATTATTCTGGCCTCCACCTACTCATATCTACAGTTTAACAAAAAGCTCAATTCAGTAAAGCTGTTCTATAAGTGGTGATCTGCTTTTTAAAATCTGTAGCCTTTACTTGAACCATGGGTTTTGCAGCAAAGAAAAAAAATCATCATTATTCTCTAGCATAAACGCTTCAAAAATACCATTCATGATCACTTTTTGTATGAAAGAATATGAAGTTTAATGTGCAAAACATGAAAAGCCAAAAAACAATTATGTGTGTGGTCATGTTTTCTAAAGAATGTATCTTTTTTGGGTAACAATTAGAAGTATTCTCTTCTACTTGTTTGTTTACATGTAAATAACTTTTTAATTAAAAGAACTGCATTAAAATTACCATAGACCAGAGGTCTGCAACCTTTTAAGCTAAAACAGCCATTAGGAACAGTTTCTTCATGATAAAAACCCAGCGAGAGCTGCAAAGTTTAACGTTTGGAAAAATAAGCTGAGTTTCTGTGACCATTAATCCCTTCATTTGTGAAATGTGAAGAAAAGAATTATAAAAGTGTTACATTTTTCTGTAGAATTTTACCTTTTTATTTTTGACAGAAGCATATACACGTTCTTTTCACATTGATACACCATATGTCAAAAAAAAAATATTCCTTCTGCAGCAGATTTACTTGAATTAAAAATATAAGAAAGTCAAAAATGGCATTTTCCATTATGATGACTTTGGTGTGTGTTCATCCTTTTTCTCTCTAAAAATAAACATGACAACATTGGTGTGCCCCAAAAAATCTACACACATAATAATAATAATAACTATACACTAAGAATTTCGCCTCTGAACAGCAACTAGACACTGTAGTGTAGCAGAAAAGAAGAATATGTGCTTTAAACTTTAATTCTAAAATAAAACCACCGTCTGGCATGTTAAAATTCTAAACATAAACGACAAATCCTAGTTAACTAAAAAAATTAACCAAAACTACAAAACCATTACATATTCAAATTGTTTGCATTTTTCTTTAAAACCAAATGCCACATTGGATGGGTAAAAGAGCTTCATATGGCCTCCAAAGCCTCAGGTTGCAGAACCCAGCCATAGACATTTATACACAGGATATATAATCTCTAAAGCGTACATAGGATTATGAATGGTGAAAATTTAGCCTGGAGTGGGATGGACACATTGGCTGAAGTTAATTCTGCTCAACCCTACAATGTGCTAAAAATGGCCAATTGAGTGGAACAAAGTAAAGTTAAAATATTGTTGGCTTTGCCTAATAATACAGGCAGGTTTAAAAAGGTTCCAGCTTCAGATCCAATGATTTGCCAACCTTTGATTGACAGGTGGGTGGGCGCAAGTGTCAATCTAGAAAACCAATCGTTTTGTAGAAATGTGAGCTCTTATAAACTCCAAATCCAAAGGATTTAAAAGGGAAAAAAATATGTTTGTCCTGATTGAAATTATTTAAGCCAAACTGTACTTTTTGTATGAAATATTTGTGTAAAATTCGACTTTTTAACACTGGGGTCAATAGAAAATTGATCCCTTCTATAACCAGCTTACAGTGATCTTTTGAAGAACTGCAACATTTGGTATTTTTAAGTTTGCACCAAATTCAGAAACGGAAGTTGAGAAAGTGAGAAAAAAAGACCGTTTCACAGGTAAAGTTGAAATTCCTATCAATGGGATGAAAAATTGTAAATTGACTTTAAGATGCAAAGTTTTCTTTATGGTGGCCTAGACAACTCACATGCAGCAAACCAGAAACCAGGAACCAGATATCAGATAACTGGGTTGGATAAAGAAGAAGAAAATCAAGCCTTAAATACTCACAAATGTACCATAATTTAATAAATATTATTTGAAAACATAAAAAATGGCAATGCTTTTACTTTTTTCCACATCCACAATTATATTTTTCTGTCCTGAAGCATTCGTTAAACTTAGCACATTATTTTGAAAGATATTTAGAAAAAGAAGAAAACAATTGAATTTTCTGGGTCATCTTATCCTTTAATAGGAAATGTCAACTTTTTTTTAAGGATTTTTGTTTAACCATGTTATTATATACAGTAGAAATGTGCCAAATTTAATTTTCTCAGAAAATAAAGCCTGAGTTTGCAAAACCTTGTACAAACTCACATTAACATAAATGTTTGAAGTCAAAACTGGCCAATAAAGCTGGTTCAACCACAAAAGACCACAAAAAACCCCAACATTTTTATTACATACAGACAACAAGTCCATCGGATAAAACAGGTTAGAAATGGAAGAAGGGGGACTGGCTTTATCAACTCGATCTTATAAAACTTTGTGGGTAGATGGTCATGATGAACACGTCAGATTGAGGAGACCATTTTAACTTCCTTTTTAAACAAAAATCAAGCTGCAGAGCCCGGCTCTCATTTTGTAAGCCAGTTAAAGCATCCCAAGCACTAATCGGCAGAGAAACCCTTGTTACTCACAACTTCCTAATAGGATTCAGGAGATTTGCTTAATTGGGGAGAACAAAAGTTAATTTTAATGTTCTTTCCACACGTTACTTGTTGATGTTTTATCTTCAGAAAGAAAATGAAATTGCCTACTTTTTTACCTTTTTAAAGAAGGTCTTTTAAAGAAGATTAATTTTCCATTTGGTCTAAAATGCACCGTCGATAGCAATAACAGTTTGACCAGTTAATTATTGGCAAGAACCATATGAGTTAAGTACAGTTCATTATAGACAGAGCTTCCTACAGTATATCTGTGCCCATACAGTAAATATGAGCTTCATGGTTTGAATCCCTGCAGAGACAGAGGTGGTGAATATCTTTTTAATACATCACCTAAAAAGAGAAATTCTACGAACTTTTTATTGATGGTTTCAAGCTCTTTTTCATTCTGTTGTGTCATGCTTTGTTCTGTGCAGTCACATCTGAAAAAGTCCAACTGATTTCTGTACATCTGTGCAAGATTTTGTGAACTCAGCCGGCTTGAGTGAATTGGAGCTGCACATGCAGTGCCCAACCGTTGCCGCTCAACACAAAAGTAGAAATTTGTTGCGAGATCTTGACGGGCTGGTCTGCAGCTTTCACTTTAAATTTGCGAGTGTGACTGTTGGCTCTTGTGCAGCAAAGGATGGTGACAAAGTTGTGCAAAGACAAGATGAAGAATGAGTGTAAAAAGCTGGGTTAGGTGGTTTGTTTTGAGTGCAGCAGAGGCGGGTAGACTGGCAGCGCAGGCAGTAACAAGATGGCGGCGGTCTGCAGCAGAGAATGTAGCGAGCTTTGTCTATGGACAAACGGCACACAAAGCCACAAGTGTAACCTGCCCAGGACGCCAAAGTGCCAAGTGTCAGAGTGATTTGGAGCCAGTTCCTTCCACAGGGTGAAGCGAGTTAGAATGACGCCAGCAGCCCCACGAGCGCCGATAGGTGAAGGGGGTGCGAGAACAATGGAATGGCTGCCTCCCAGACAGAGCTGCCGTACTGCAGAGATAAGGGAGCAGGAAAGAGGGGAGGAGGGGCTGCACAGGAGGTAGATACACCTGCTCCTGCTGCTGGAGCAACAGCAGCGGCGGAGAGGGAAGGAGCTGAAGAGAAACACTGAAGGACAAGAGAGGTCAGAGTTTATCTCAGGACAGTTTAAGTGAGGTCATGGAGAGGGGGGGCATTAAAAACAACAGGTGAAGGAACATTTGGAGCCAAAAGAGCCACAAACTGATGTGAGATCACACATCACCAGGAATACCTTATGACTAAAGAGCCAATCAGATTATTTCTGATGAACTAAAGTGGCAATAATGAAATAAAGCAAAATTTGCTATGCAACCAGGTAGCTAATAACAGATAATAACACTAGAATAAAAAGTTAACTATATTAAGCTTTTACTGGGCTTTCATTAATCTATTAGATGGAAATACTTACATTTTAGAAAAATAATTCCTCATCAATATTACTATTTGCAGAATTAGTATTGGAAATTGCTAGATGGGTTTAATGCTGCCTGCTAGGCTGAAAGACATTTGCACTTTTTTTTTTTTTTTGGTGTTTTGTTGAAGTCACAGGAAGCATTATACAATGTTTTACAGACGGAAAAAGCAGCACGGAATAAAAATAATATAAAAATGCTTCTTTGATTGAAAGCTGTTGTGAGACTCATTATGGAAGCAGATTAGAGCAAACATGAGCTGAACAACTCAAACTCAGAAACCGAATACTGAACACCGGGCAAAAATTAGGACTGGAGGTATTACGTGTGACTGCCGCATGATGAGGATTTGGCAGCGGAAGACGGAAACGAGAGCCATGTGTGCACTGACGGCTAATCAAAGCGAGAAGCAGCAGCTGAGATCATTGGAAGAGAAACCAGGTGTGACAGGTAACAGGAGGGAAACAAAGCACAACCACACAAACTGGTGTGAAATATCAAATTAGAAGGATTAAGAAAAGATACAAGAGAACTAAATCTATGGACCGTTGAATAGATACAAACACATCTGCTGTTGAGAAAAAAGACACTGCTGAAAGAATAAAATCATTTAAACTAAGGCATCCACTGTTAGATTTTTACGACGAGGTAAATCCAAATGACTTTCACAAAAGCTTTTATTAATGATTGCAAATGTTTTATTTTTTAATTTTTTTAAGTGAAATTAGTGCAGCCCTAATATAAATAAAAAAGCTGCAGGCATTTTCTAACAAAAAGCATAGATGCAAAATTAATTGGTGACCAAAAAAGGAACACATTTGTTCATAATTGGTGAGCTCAGAGAATTATTGTTATATTCTTTAATTGATCTTTTAAGTGGTAATTAAGTGTAAGTAATCCACATACCATAAATTATGGAATTATTCCAATATTCCGCATTTATTAATGCTTTAAATCCCTATTAGTGAAGCAGTAACTAACGATTTAACTATGTGACTCACAATTTTAAAGTCAGCCATAAAAATTGTGATTAGGAGTCACTTTGCACCACCAATCAAATGCATTAAATCTGTATTGCATGCTCATTTTTTAGGTTTAGATAGTAACTTGTTTTAATAAATTGCTTAGATAAAATTCAAAGAACAAAATGATTCTCGACCACGGGTGAAAAATAACAATAAATGTAAAATGATAATGATTGCACATAAAAAGTGATTCAAATAGAAAAGCTTTTTTAAATATACATTTTGATTGCTGAAGTCATCAAGACTCTTGCTGGAATACACTGATCCACTATGAGTTACCTTCATTCAAACACTCACGTAAAATACACATATTTGTAACAGTCTTTTTTTCCTGCTTTTCTTGTCTCGCTTCACACAGCTTGCCATCGATAGTGTTCAATAATATTTGGCTTTCTTTTATATCAGTCATTCCCCCCTCTGCTGATGTAGTCACTGTGAGTACAACTGTGTTCCTGACAGTATTAAGAGGTCTAAATTATGGCTTTTTTGTGTGTTTTTCTTCTTTTTTTCCTCGATCACCTTTTTTGATTGGCTGAAACAAACACATGTAAAGCCTAAAGAAAAAAGCTGCAGAACCTACTAGCACTGCATTTGCACATTAGTTCACGTATAATCAAAAAATCCTAGAATTTTAATCAGGAATGGCATCTTTTACTCATATTCAAAAAGTCAAAAAACAAAATGATTCACATGTTTTTGCCTATTAAGGGAAAAGCCCCAAGGTGGCCTGCATTGGTACAGAAAATAAATAGTAAATAAAACTTATAAATATATATATATATATATATATATATATATATATATATATATATATATATATATATATATATATATATATATATATATATATATATATATATATGCATTTACACAATTCACACACAATAAATATATGCATAAATATTTATGCATGCAGAAAAAAAATGTTCAACTAATGAAGCAAACTAAGAATTAGATATACATCTAATCGAAAAGCCCCTTAAATGTAAAGTAAAGCAGTTGATTTAGCTTTTTGAAAAGTATTTCAATTTATAATAATTTCATTCAGCTTAATTCAATTCAAACAAGCAGACTGCTTGAAAGGTAACGTAAAATATTAAGTGTAGATAAGTAGAATTAGTGAGTAAAGGTCATGTTTTTGGAGCATAATAAGTGTTTTGATTTCATGTACTTAAATTCCGAACAAGAAGCCGGCTTTGCTAAAAAGAAGGCGAATTTATATCCAGCGATGCTCACACAGTCTGTAAATCAAAGTTTGACAGAAAGTCAGCCTGTTCTGGAATCAGACAATCACATTCCATAGAAGCTAATAAAAGAATGAGGACATCTAACAGCTGTTCCCTGAAAAGATGAGAGAAGATGAAGCCAAAGGAGGAGACAGTGAGATGGGAATGAAGCTGTTTGTCAGTGTGATCACAGACCACCAGGCAGTTAAAGAGGCAGACATTTGTCTCTATGCACTTTTCAGCGGGAGCTCTTGTGATTATGGCAGAGCTCCATAGTGGTACCTTGTCGATGAAGACCTGGCATGACCTCACATGCAGGGCTGCATCGAAAACTTCCACTGCATCCATTAAAGCCCACAAAACTGCCCCCACGAATGCAGCAGCTCCAATCTTAAGATTGATACTTGATAAACAGGAAAGATGTTTATTTGATGAGGTCAAACACAAGTGTACTGAGCTGTCAGTGTTACGCTCTCACCAGTACTTTGTGCTGCTCTCAAGATAAAGCCTGAAGATCTGTTGAGAGACTTTTTTTTTTTAATCAGGGAGATGGCACATACTAAAGCACCAGCTGTCATTCTTTTATTCTGAGATGTGATTTGGCGCCGTCAGCTGAAGAGTGTATTCCAGACATGCTTCTGCAGAGGCATCACTGTTCACTACAATACTGTCTGACTGAGTTTGTGTGCTGTGTGTGTGACATTACTCACTGTGGGTGTAACCTCGATCGCACACTCCCTGGATCTACCCAAAAAACTGATATTACCATGCCTCATTTAGACCTCCTTTTTAATGGTGGAGCAAATAAACAAACCTCTTCTGTCTTTTATATAATGCTTAGCATATTTGGTTGCGTTTTTGCAGGATGAGAGATGTGTGAGTGCCCCTCGCAGCTCCCAAGAACCCAACCCGTGCACATCAGAGCAAAACGTCACAAGTTAGGGTCTCAGGGAATGAGAGAGGTACAGGTTGCTTTTTGACTGGCCTTTCCAATGCAACATCCAGCAGGGGATTTGCTTGCTCAAGAGCTACTTCCAGGGCTGAATTTTAGTAAGAGCTTCCTCTCTTCCTGGCTTTGTGCTGCTGCCACCACGTCCACTTTTATATGAGTCGATACACAGTGGGTATTCAGCTCATGAGTCAAATGCTAATGCATTTTGTACTTCTGACCCCATCATGCATGAAGCCTGCAACACCCAATCTGACCGTTTAATGTATAATCCTATTGTGAGCCTCTATGCAGTCGCTTTAAACATTGCACAGCCATGCATGCTCAGACATACGGCCATTTACACATGATGTTCAGGAAAATGGCTCGTACACCGCAGATTTGGCTTCACTTAAAATCTTCCAAATCCTGCGTCATGTACACACAGTCACACGAGGACGACAGCAGAGATCAAAAATGGAGCATCATGGTCTCACGCTGATAAAAATCTCCTCACATGCCAAAATCTTAAAGCTTTTCCACCCCTCACACCCTCTGAGGCAATGAGATGAGCTAGCACACGCTGCACGCGAGGCCAGCATCTGTCAATCACCCAGCTTTGACTTTACAGAGGGAAAGCTCATTCGTCAGGTCGACGGGACAAAATCTGACTGAGATGATAAAGGGGAGGATTAGGAGGAGTGGTGAGGTGAGATGAAAGAAAAAAAGCAAACTCACCCAGTTGCTCGTGGTGGGGGATGCTGCCGCAGTCCTCTGCGTGTGTCTGCCGCCCAGCCGAGCAGAGAAACAGAGAGGGTGGCCAGGCAAAATGGAAAGAGAGATCTGCAAGGAAACACACAGAATGCTAGAGAGGAGAGCAGACGATTTCAGAGCTGCTGCTCCCGGGCTTTGTTCAGTGGATCATTGAACGCAGTGCACGAGGCTGCTCTGGCAGATTGCTGCTGTCTCGCCGTCTGCTGCTCAGACATGCAAGACTGTACCATGTGCAGCCGGAGAGACGGAAGGAAGGACAGAGAAAGAAGGAGAGACGGAGTGAGACAGGGAGAGATGAAAGGAAGGGCAGGTGCAGGGATAAAGGGATAAAGTAGGTGAACAAACAACAAAGAAAGGCAGTTAAGAATGACTGACACAGCAGTGAAAGTAAAAAGAACAAAGACACAAAGCGCCGACGTTAGACAGGAAAAGCAAAACCTACTGTAAGATGGGAAATGCAGAGACACCAAGTTCTTCCAGGTTCTTGCAGCAACACATGCAGGAATAAAAGAGCAGATGAATGGGCCTGTATCGCTGCTGCCTAAACATGCTGGCTGCAACAGGAGAGGCAGAGCAACTAATGGAGACTGCAAGAATGAACAGAACAAAAGCTGCATTCACCTGTACTTAAGACCAGACATTTAAAAAAAAGTGCAAATTCTCACCGTGCAAGTTTGGCAAAGATCCATTCTGCAAAAATATGCTCAAGCTGTACCAAGTTTACAGTGCAAATCCCTGCTCTACAGTGAACAAAACTACAATCCATTTTTTTTTCTAACTGGATCTAAATGGTTAAAGCTTTAAAAATGCAGGATGTCAAATGAACTGCAGGAGTGAATAATAGAAAATGCTGAACGCCTGTTGCTGTAGTGCTGCAACTCACTCCTCTGTCTCCATGTGCCACTACTGTCTGTCTGTCCATCTGTCTCACATTTTCTTTCTGCCCTTTCTCTTTTATTTCCACTTTATCACACCTCTCAGCCTGAGTCTGTGCCTCCATAATAGCTTTCCCTTCTCTGCTCTGCATGCTTCACGGGTTCCCCCCCCCCATGCGCCTGACAAACTGTGGAGCCTTTACTTTCTTTCTCCGACAACATCGAAACAGAAACAAACCAGGGATACAGAAGCAAACACATAAAACTGCAATCACTACAAGGCCTAAGGTATTCAGGAATAGAAAGAGGGAAAGGTGGAAGAATGAGAGAAGGAGTGGTGAAGTGAGGACTGCCGTACAGCACGAGCGAAAGGAAGAAGACAAAGCAAGTAACAGATTCGTCTCACAATGTCTGTTTTTCAAGCTCCTCTGATGAGACAAAAAAAAAAAAGAATTCCTCCTCCAGTCCGCAAGTCCAGTTTTCTGTTCCTGTCTCCCTCGCCCTCTGTGTCTCAGAGTGACTCTGTATTACAGCGTGCATTTCATGAAGTAAAAAGGAGGGTGGGAACAAGAGAAAAGGAGGGAGCAAGGGAGAGAAAAATGCACCAGTTCAGGGAGCTGTAAGGGAAAATGTAACTGAAGCCCGGTCGTTGGGTTCTTCTCTGCTTTATCGGGTTATAGTGACTGTAAAGAAGCAGCAAAGGCTGGAGAGGAAAGATTAGGCTGTATGAAAGTGAGACAAAAGTGTAAGAGAGGGGATTTCTGGAATAGGGTTTCTTTGACGGACAGTACGCAACAAGCTGAGATCAGTGACAGCAGAGATCACTGCCCAAATCACAATCGCTCCCACAGCTTCTTGCATCGGGATTCCTGCTTTTATTCACTTTGTAAAGTCTTTTTCCATAGATAAGTCATCTTGTAGTGAGTGTTTTATATAAATTGCACTCAATGAATCAGAAATGTGAATACAAATGATCATTAAGTATTCTACAGTCAGGCTCAGAGTATTTCCATTAAAAAAAAGTAAAAATGAAAGCTTGAAATGACAAATCCACTGTAGATGAAAAAGCTGCATACACCAAGCTCATTGTGAGCTCCTTCGCACACCTCTGTTAAACCCGGCGGCCTTGGGACAGAGACCAGAGACTGTAAGTGGAAGCAGACTTTATCACTATTGTATTTCCTGCACCACAGAATCACCCCCCCCATCGTCTCCTTCCAGCACCCCGTAATGTCCAAAAGACTTTAAAAAAACAAAGGGAAGATAAAGATGGTGAAGAAGTAAATGTTTTGTTTCACATGTGTGTTCCCAGTTCGTGGGTGTGCACAAGTGAAACTTGACGCAGACTTTCACTTGTGTTTGTGACATCTTTTCACCCATAGCTGAAATTCCAGCATCTGAGAGTGGGAGTTTAAAAAATGCAGTCCCCAGCAGAGATCAAAACTGTGCAGCTTAAATGCATCTGCGATGAGGAGGTAATAGCCACCGGTGTCTGAGACCAAGAACAGGAAATGAATCTGAGCGCAGCCCAAATCAAGCATTAAATCTGAGTTTTTGAGAACACTGCATGATTCTGGAGGTCTGTGGCTTTGTCGGTCCGCAGCGGTGAAAGTTGTGACTGCCCGTTTTATTCACAGCAGTGCCTTCGCCGCACAGCAGAGGAAATATACCGTTTTGATTAGGTAAAAGTGAACTTTGTACATAATTGGCTGCAAAGACCGTGCTCTTCCCCTTGCGGCTGTTTGGTGTTTCCCTTCAGTGGCATCTCTTTCATTATAGCGTCCCACAAACCTCACTGCTCACAGCTCGTGGTTTTTTTTTTAACTCCTAAAACTTAAAGATTTCTCTCTGCAGAATAGTCCTCCACCATACTTTTAATTCTTGCTTCAAATAAAGCTGGATAAGAGGTTGTTTTTCATGATCCATCTGCATTTTATCTCTGTTTTTTAAATCTTCTGTGCTGTGTAAACATGTCAAACCTTGCAGGAGTATAAAAAAAAAAAACCAAAAAAAAACCCTACAATATTAGTTTATGGAAAGATACGAAAACCACCTGATACGAAGACACAACATTTACAGCCGAGAGATAAAACCTCTGCCGGAACAATATTGCATTGAAGCCGGTGTTTGAAATAGTCCATCAGGGAGTTGTGTTTCCTCAGGGAAAGCTAGGAGGCTGTACAGTTATCTCCTGTGGTGTCACTCTGAACTATACAACCTACTACCTCAACCTGCGGAACACTGGAGGAAGATGCAGATCAAATCTGCTTCTGCAAACATGCTTTGAAAGCTGCTCCACTATAATGATAAAGGATACTGGGAAAAAATAAATTTAAGTCCTTTTTTTTAAATAAATACATACATTTACATAAATGTCTAATCAATAGCCTGAAGGACTGTAACTGTTTGTGCGAAGCAGTCACTGGCTGCTGATCTGAAACAATGTCACATCATGCCATCAAACAGCCCAACCCTCTTTCCTCTGGGTGGGGTCACACAGAAAGACTCCTCCCAAATGTTCAATTGTTGTAACACAGAAGACAGACCAGATCTCGTGATCTTAAAATTATTTTTAGTCAATAAAAGAAAAACATGTATTTTTTCCCCCCACATACATTGGTTAGAAGCTGTATTTGCCAGGAAGACACATACCTATAGATACGAGCTTGCGTAGCCAGTCACCACAAGTTCGGATCTACGGGTTTGTGGCAGCTGGCGTTACCCATTTCAGAGCAAAACAAAACCCACATTTTGGTAAAAAACTATATATTTTTTTTCACTTTTTCTTTTTACTGAGCATTTCTTTCCAACTAGGAGCTGAAATCAGGATTTATTTTTTTTTAAAACAGCCAAAAACAGATAACGAGGCATAAAACTGCAGTCTTGTGCATGACAATATTCAAACAGTGAAATAAAATCTCTTTTTTTTTTCTAATGTTTTTATTAGGACTCTTTCATGTGGCTACAAGCTATCCAACAGAGAGGAGCACTAAAGTTACACCATGCTACAGTGAACAGGCCAGAACACATGACTGTGAGGTGTTTTTGCAACCCACTGATCACATTCTTCTGAGGTCAACATTCATTTTCAAATGTCACACAGGGTAATCTATTGTACATTGTTTAAAATCCTGAATTGCCTGTTAACAAATCACTGTACAAATTATTTTCACAGAACCCTTTTTTGTCTATGTGACATTTAAATAGATAAATATGAACACATTGCTTTAAGATATATTTTTAAAAATGAAATTGGAAAAGAAAGTAGTCAAAATTAAAACAAAATAGCAGCGCAAATCCTTGTAAATATATATGTTTAATGAATTTTGAAAAACGTTTGAATATTTTCTTATTTTAAAAATGTTCTTAACGAATATTTTCCAAAACACAATTCAAAATTCACTTTTGAATTAAAGCGTCACTTTAAATGACATATTTTGCAGCTTATTCTAATAAATCTCTCAAGAAATTAGAAAAATAAAAAAATTAGAAAAAAAAAAACATAAAAACTAAAAATGTTTCAAGGAAAAAAACAAATATAGAGCGCCATTATAATACATGCACTGAGATTAAATTAATCAGGTTTGTGTTCTAAGAAATTAGTCTAACACACAGAGAACTGTTAGTATTCCAAATGGCCAACATACCAGTGTGGCACAGGCTGGACCTGATGGTACAGTGTCCTCTAGAATTGGATGAAGTCAGGCATGAGGAGGACAGCAGGCCGGTGCTTTTAGCGTAAATCAACAAACCTACAAAAGAAAAGGTGTAAATGATCATAAAGGAACTGTAAACAGGGCAGCATTCTCTGACATTCAATGGGAGGACATCCATTTACAGGCTAATCCACACACTTCCAAACACGTGGTCGTCCAAGCACACCCTTACAGTAAAGCACACAAGCAAACAAATTCTACAATCAACAAACAAACAGTTTAGTTATAGTAGTCGCATTTAAAAAAGTAACAAAAAGAAAAATCCACAAATAACCCGAAAGTATGAAGATAACATCTCCTTGTTCGTTTCTGTTAACTCCTTGTTCAGTCCCCGTTTTCCAGCTTACAAAAACCTCAATTCGGCTTTTAAAAAAAAAAAGGGTACGGCAAGAGAGAAATGGCAAAAGGTTGAATGCGGTAAGATGTGGATGAGGAGGAGGCGTAGCGCAGGGCTGGCTACAGAGGAAAGTGGAATTTGTGACCAAGCAAAGGAAAGGGTGGTGGTTTTTTTTCTTTTTTTTTTCGGTGCTTCTTTCTGCTTGGCTTTTTGGGATCACAGCAGGATCCTTGGCTGCAGCTCAGTCTTTTCTTAACGCTGCCTAAATTTGGACATATTCGTTTGTTTTTAACTCTATAGCGAGAAATGAAATATAGAGATAAGAAAAGATATGGCTTGACAGAGACAAGATCTGAAGAACTGTAAAACAGATAGAAGCAAAAGTTGTGTAAGAAAAGAGAGGAGCTAACTTCCATAGCTCACTATAAAGAAAACAAAAATTCATGAAAAAATATCAAGATAAAAGCAGTTTTTTTCAGGTATAATTTTTCCAATGAATACATATAATTTCCGATGTGCTAGCAGCAAAGTGAGCCTTCTCTGCTGCTACAACACAGGAGCCGAAACCTTTTCAATCTCTGCCACGTAGTGAGAGAGGGAGAGAACACAGCCACTTTTCCTCCCTCCAAAATGGCTGAGGGCCGGGCGAAAGCAGCTCTGAGCAGAGAGGTGCTCCCTGTCCCGCTACAGCGAGCACCCTTCCCCTCATTTCACCCGACTCTTTTTTTCTTTTTCTCCAAGCCTCTTTTTTTTTCTTTGCCCGTAAGCCGTCTTTTTCGAAAGGACGAATGGCGTACAGCTGCAGGTCTATTCGACATGACTCGGCCCACCGTGCAGAAGAAAAAAGGGCACACAAGACTCACGTCGCTTATTCTGTGACAAACAAAATGCTTACAACTTAATGCTCAGAACACCCTGAAATGTCCTGTTTTCCTGGTTAATTCTTGAAGTTTGCATAACATTTTTTTACAGCTTTTTTCCCCAAGTTTTAAAGAAATATGACAACCCCTAATGCAAAAAATATCCATTCTAATATGCTTTTTTTTTACTGTGAAATTATAAATTACTTTTCCCCTCCTGGTAAAACTGAAATATCTTTTTTATTTGTGTAAAGTAGATCTAAATAATATCCACGTTTTTTTCTGCTATGTCAAGCAGTCGTCACCAAAAATAATAAAATATTGATCAGGACCATAGATTTTACTTGAATGGACATGTTTCTATTCCTGTCCACTGTACAACTTCTGACGTCACAGCTATGTGCGTAGTTAAAGGGATATTTCATTTTTTTCTAACTGGTCTGACTAGGCAGTATCACACCTGCTGCTCATAGTAGTAAAACCTGAAATGTTTAGAAAAAACCTGAGGTCATTTATATTTTGCACCATGAAAACACTTATTTCACAATCTTGATGCCATTGTAAGGAAACGGAATCCCAAATTTGAAGGCTAATTTTCCAGCAGTTACAAAATAAAACAGTTGAGAAAGTACCAGTAGTAGTAGATGTGTGTGATCAGTATTCTCTTTAATTGTGATTACATGAGATCAGATTAAAAAAAAAAAAAACACTTTTTTCATTATATATATATATATGTGTGTGTGTGTGTGTGTGTGTGTGTTGGTATTTTAAAAGGGGTACCCCAGGGATCTTTCTTTGAGCCCTGTTTTGTTTAATTTTTGTATAATCGGTTAATCTGTCCTCATTCCAAAGTTGCAATTTATGTAGGAAACGTATGGTTCCAAGTTTTCTTTTGTTTTTTTCCCCACAGTCTCTTTACTACAAAAAATAAAAATAAGATATATAACCAGGTAGGGGAGTCAAATTGTCGCGTTATTCGTGATTAATTAATTGCAGACATTTTGGTGTGTTATTTTTGCTTATCGCATTAATCTAATTTTTGCGTTGGTTGGTTTCTTCCGTGTTAATGCACACGTGGAGGAGCATTAACCCGCTCATACAATAGTCACTTAAGAAAATTCTAAATATGAAATAAATTATTAGAACTTCAGTCCTGTTAGATTTTTACGCTTAAATTGTTTTTTTTTTTTTTACAAAAGCGGACAATTTAAACACACGGTGTGTCACGTCAACATAATAACAGCTTCAGCGCATGTTGCGCACGAACTCCGCTCCACTCTTGCTCTTGTTTGAGAAAAGTGGTTGTCATGAGATGTTAAAAAGGCAACATTTTAGAGGGAAATTTCACCTCTTAGCGCTTGTTTTTGTCCAGATGATGAAGCAGAAGTTTATTAAAAAAAGTCCAAAGTCGAAATTGTTCAATTCCACTGTGGTGTTTCATTTCTTCCTTCTTAGACTGTCTTTTCTATTTCTTTTCTGAATCTTCCTAGTCTATAAAATGATCAAATTCACCCAAATAGGTTAAAGGAAACTATAAAATCACTCTCAAGTCTTTTCTACTGTCTTGTTGTTGTGATATACTGTGGAATAAGGTACATCAACATTTCAATAGCAGTATTAACAAGAAGTTTGTGATCAATTTTTTTTTTTTCTCAGAAAAGTGCTGTTTTGTTTGTTTGTTTTGTTAATTGTTCAACATTGGAAAGAAATTACTACTTCCTTACTACTAATTATTACTTCCAAAGTAAAAATTGGAAGCCTTTTGTAATAGAAAACTTCATCAAGCCACTTTTTTAGTTTGAATTAATTACAAGTCATGATTAATTAATCACACAAAAAAATTATCGCATGACAGCACTATAACTAAATATTAATCTTATTATTAGTACTTAAACAAATACTTTGAGATTTTTTACACGTTAGAAACCTAATTTTGGTAGGGTTTGCACTAAAACAACATGAAAAGAGAAAAATAAATTCTTCCTGTCTTTATTTTATCGCCACAAAAACACCACAACCCTATTTTTATTGTCCTAGCTATGTATACATATTCCATGTATTTCAGGTTCTTTCTGTTTTAAAAGCTGAAAGACAAAGTCCTTTCTTAAGAAAGGATGTTGCTCAGCTTTTGCTTAGACTCGTCACCGATAAACAACTACTCTTCATGAGTGCTGCTAAGAAAGACAAATGACGTACAGCAGCTTGGTTTGGCCTTGACATCTGGCTATAAAAGAAAAACTAAAATATGCAAACAATTCTTACAAATTAGAAATATGGGGAGAGAAAATCACCTCTTAGATCCAGACCATCATATTAGCTTGTTGGTGTTTTTAAAAGGGAGACAAATGCTAGAGTTCAGGATATTAAGCACCCTGGATACCAGCTTTACCACAGCATGCCAATGGGCTGCTGTCTGCTCCATGGTCACCACTTGAATCTAAATGAACAGATTTGACTTTCAGGATATTGCCAAGAACTCTGTCACGATGCCGACACAGGGATGGGCCTCTCTAGAAACTGAAGGTTGAAGAAAGCACATGGGCATGACCCGAAAACCTCAAACAAGGTAACCTCCTTAAAGCTGCTCTAAGAGCCTGGGAAAACACTAAAGATAAAGATCACTGCCAACAGCAGGCAAAAATCATTACAGGGGTTTTTCAAAGAGCTAAGGAGCCCAGGATTGAGAAACAAACATATTTTCTAAAGTTTGTTTTGGTTTTTTTTCTTTAAAGAAGAAATCCATGCTTTATCGCTTTCTGTACGCATCCACTATGATGTTCTTAGTTGATCCAACAAGTTTCAGCAGATATTTGGAACCAATAAGTTTTTCAGGAGTTGATCTACAAAAATATATTTTTTCTTGCAGTCCGATTCAGTTGATGGTGTAACTTATTTTAATACATGTTTATCGTTCTACTTGCGTTCAACTGCAGCAGTCCTGTTTAACGACTATTAAAGGAGAGTAGATTAGCTTCAATTTTTCTTTCATTTTAACAATGCTGCACGGAGGTTAGTTTTTATAACAAATGTGGGCGAATGGTCAAAAAGGACTATATTTTAGAAAAGTTTGCTGTGACTCAATTCAAGGAAAATATTTTTGAAAGTAGAGTAGAAACAGTTGAAGGGGCAGAGGTGCTAACATGAAAGCCTGTAAAACTTAAAAACATACAACAATGGTTGCAACTATAAAGACTACATGTGTTATAAGTAAATTATTATCATATTTGAATTAGTTTTGGTGATCTTTGCTGTATTTTTTACTAACATTTAATTATTTTTTTCTGAATCACATTGGCAAGCAGTTGATAAAAGCCTTCAACTTGACAGTTTTACACAAAATATCTTGGTTCGTTTTCATTAACAGTTAACGTTTTCACAAATTCACACTTTAAGACCACTAAGTATCAGGTTGTCATAAAGTGCACGACTTTGTGTCCTATTGAGAAAAAAAGTTGTGAAAAGTAAGGAGGAAAAAAAGTATTTTTTTGGACAGTGAAAAAATACCTGCACATGTAAACTGTTTTTGCAGCTGTAGTCAGAAAAACACTCCAGATGATGATTTATGAGTCTGAGTTTTTGTCTGGTGTGAATGAACTATAAAAAATTGAACAGAACACTAAAATTAAAAAAAAAATGTCTGCAATTATTTCCGCCCTTTTTGTCAACAGGTAGCTGTTGAAATGTTTTGCCGCAGTGGAAAGACAAAAAATATTTGGCATTTTTAAAAAGTGGTCATGAGTCTGGACTGTCTAAAAAGCCCTTTGAGCAGCGTTATTGAGGCACTCACATGTTACTCTTTTATATCAAATCTGGGGTTTATTGAGGGCAAGCTTAAAAATGAGTTTGCAATTTAAAAATTGGGCCAAACTTGTGACCCAGTGCTTAAAAACTACAGAAGACTACACAACTTTGAAAACTGTCTGTGTTTCGCATGTAAAATGCCCGTCCCTTCATAACAACTGACCTCTTGAAGCAGTGTCAGCTTGTTGCATTTCTTCTTTTTTACGATTGGTTCAGGGTTTATGATGTAGGGCTATTCAGCTTGATGAGGACTACAGTCAAAAAGATTTCACCTTGACTGCATCTCTGTTAGATAACCCCTGTTGAACTCATGTTCTCAGAGATTGTTCTACGTTTGAATGTTTTCTGAGTTTGTCATAAGATGATTCTGTCACTTGTGAGACACAGTTGGTATGCCTTTATCTGTTTTCATGCACTTGCTTTGAAGATTTTTTACTTGAAATTTAAATTCCACTTGAGCTCAAAAAAGATTTTGTTTTTTTTTTACAAAAAAAAAAAACATTGACGCAGAAGAACTTTCTTTTTTTCTGTGACATACACATCTTTGCTGCAATTATGCATTAACGTGTTTGTTCAAATGTATTTTGTCCTTTGAGGCTGTATATCACTACTTTAACAATCTTGAATTGATTAATAAGTCTATTTGATACAGATTTATGTGTCAGATTCTACTTTAAAACCAATTTAATTTGGATACTTTTTTGATACCTAGTAGTATAAACTGAACATAAGTGGTATTTTGATTAAAAATGAGAATTCCTACGTTAAAAAAAAGAAAAAAAACAACAAAGTTTTGTGCTTAAAAAACTGCAAGAATTAAAATGTCTTTTCCTCATTCTGATTTTTTCAAACAGTGAATTATTGATGCACGATGCTGCACATAATGCTGTTATGGACAAGCAATTCCAGGAAGGGTTTTAGTCTGCTGGGGATTTGAAAAAAAACATTTTTTTTTTTTTAAAAACCTTCCTCATTACTACCAGAAGTGCTGCAGATGACAGGCCCTGCAAGTGGCAGATTTTAATTGTTTGGCTCCATCAGTCAAGACATGAAATCACCACCCACTGTTCAGCCTGTCTGTATTACATCTCTGGAACATGCACAAATAACTTAACCCAACAGTAACATCTGTGAAATCCCACTGAGCGCACAAGCTTAAAAAGCCCACGTACATATGAAAAGTATCTTTACTTCTTGTTAAGTACAAGAGGTAAACTCAGTAGGAGCTGCAAAGATCCTGAAAGGAAACAAAAATCCAAAATATTGAAGCTACAAAATCACTGAAGAGATTTAGCTCACTTTCCAATTCTTTATCACCAATGAAAACAACCAAATTAAAATCTTTGAATAACATTTTTCGACTGAAATGCTTTTGTGCTTAACTATACACAGCTAAGTTCAACAAAGCAGATAGACCATCCATTTAGAAGACAATCAGAAATATGAAAAATTGGACAAAATAATAATATTAAAAAACTTTTTTTGTTGCAGATGTACTTTACTCTCCAAGGCAATCTTGAATCTTATGTGATGAGTTGAAAATGTGTCTAAATACACACCACCAATTAAGACTGATGCAAACTACACTGCTTTGTTGAGATTCCTTTTGGCTCCAGTGGGTATTAAATAACCATGATCATATCCTAGTTATTTGTAAATAAGTCAAAACTATTTGTTTGTGTGAATACATCAGCAATAAGTCTTCAGACACACAAGAGTAATTACTTTACATTTTCATTCACAATCACACATCTTTACTATTTGATGTTTCTGCCTATTCTCACCCCCCCAAGCTCTCATCAAACTCATCTCTCGATCTTGCTTGTCCCTCACTGTTCCCTCCTCTGGCTTCCTCCATCAAATATTCAGCTCACGCACAACTGCGGCACCCTTTCTCCAGTCCTCCCCATTAATCCACACCACAGACATTTTGGCCCACTGTTTCGTCTCCGTGTTTGTGTGCACTCTGTAGCCTAAAAGTCCAGACCGTTTCAGAAGAGACAGCCTGAAGATTTTTCCTGGCCAACACTGTTCGGCATGCCTTTCACAAACACACACACAAACGTACTGTAGAGGCTGAAGAACTCCTTTCAACAACCAACTAAAAAAAATATTGATTTTTTTTTCTTTCAAATGTTTGCTACACATTCAAGTTTATTGTCATAACTGACCATGACCCCACCCCTCCAAAGAAAAATCAAACTAATCATGCGACATGTGACCATTCTGCCCATGTTTAGTATTTTTCTTCAATACAGAAAATTTCTAGAACAATTCCAAGTATTTAGCTGATTTTTCTTCTGAATATGCAAATAAAACTTGAGTATCCCAAAATAGCAGTAATAGAAAGTAATATATATATATATATATAAAGTAAAGGAAAATCAGGCGACTAGGAACCTCTAAAATGTAGTTTTTTTGCTCCAGGGTTATTGCATGATTAAAAACAAGGATTTTTCTGTGTGTTTGACAGCAGAGAAGTAAACTGTGTTAATCAGAACAAAAAAATGGTTCCATTTTGGCACACGCCTTTAACAAGAAAAGAAGAAAGTCCTGCAAAGAAAATATTATAGCTGGGGTATTGCTGTAAGACAGAAAAAAGAGATCTAATTACAATATTAATTATTTCACTTCTTATGTAAAGCATCCGTTGGATGGCACTAATCACCTCAAGAATGCAGGCAAATGCTCAGTATTAACACATCTTCCCTGACAGGAAGTACAGAGTAGGGTCGAGGAGGGGGGAAAGGAAATTTACAAATGTGGGCATCAAAAAAGGAAAAACAGGGAGTCAAATTTTTCTTCCTTTGCCATGAGTTCTTCTGCTTAAATGCCCCCCTATTAACTGGTTATGTACAGTAACAAACTGGGGATGGAAATAGTAGTTTTAGAGATTCACTGTGGATGAATCTTGGCTCACCCCCTCCATTTTCCTTTTTCTCAAATGAGGGCTCAAGTTCCATTTTACAGCAGAGCTTAGAAATAGTCCACAGAGCCTCATCAACCACCCTCCTCTTTTTCTTTCTTTTTTTCTTCTCACCCTCCACTCATGCAGACCCTTATTTCCCTGCCCTCCTTCCCCAACCTCCTTTCTCTCTCATTCATTCAGTTTAATTTTGAACTCTGCACTTGTAGACGGGCAAAGAGGGTAGCTCCATGGTTACCTGGCACAAGGCCATCTCATTACACTGCCAATTGATTCTGGCCTGCCGCCATGTCCGCTGCCCCCCACCCCATCCCAGCCACCCCGCCTCTCCGTCTCTGCACCCCAAACTGTCTGCAGCAAAGCAGATTTCAGAACACACAGGATGGAGGCGAACAACTTTCTATAGGTACATCTACCTTTGCTTGTGCCCATGCACTGCTGCACCTAACGAAATATGAGAGAAGACAAGAAACCCACTTCAAGAGTACAATTCCACAAATATATTACATTTTTTATCCTTGTTGACACTCCATTTGTCAAAGTAGCACCAATTCGTAAATACTTTTAATTTCTGACTCCAATTTGTAAAAAAAAGAAAAAGAAAACACATGAAATAATATTTAAAAAATGCTTTAAGAGACAAAAAATATTTCAAATTGATCATTAATAGATTTGTACAGAACCAAAATATGAGATGTGAGATTTTCACATAATCTTACATTAAGTTTTACATAAACATCATATGTATGCATCCACCTGTATCTCCTAAGAAATTCTTTATTAAATGTATTTTTTGTGGTTTTGAAAGAAATGGCGCTAATGGCCAAAAAAGGAGCAAAATAAGTCAGTGCAGAGCATCTGCAAAGCCTAGAACTAGCGTTCTTGCTCATTATTCAGTTTTGAATTTTTCAAGGTTCCATGCAGAGAATTACATTTTTAAAGTCCTGCTGCACAAAGCCTGGAGTTCTCCTCCTTCCATTGGTGACACATGTCAGCTACATTTTATTGTCTCCACTTTAATATTGAGGCCAAAAAAGGCAAAATCCACAAATCACATCACAAGCTCTGAAACAAGAACAAACACTGTGATGAGTTTGTAGTCCTGACAGGGAATAAAGACCATCTGATGTGTTTCCAGGTCCTGGTTTGGTCTCAGTGACACAATTTTGATATCTGGACAGATTTCTGTTGCTACCTCAATCATGAAACACATTCAAAGTTTGGCTTAAGACTCCATCTTTTATCAATTTAAATATAACATCGTAAAAACAATGTTTTTTTTAATATTTATTTCAATAGATAATTAAGATTTTGTCTTTGTGGTGCAGATTACTTTTCTTCTATAACATATTTTTCTTACATTTTATGTCCTCTACTGGATTCAGTTCTGACTTTCTTTAATTTATGGCATTTTATCATTGCTCATGTGCGTTCTGAGCTTAGCAACACCACCCAAATGCTTCTATAACTACCCACGTCCAGCTGCTCATCAAACCTGAAGAGAGTCCACATCTACCTTTGTGCATCTCCATGTGGACAAAGAACCGCTTAGGTGGGTACGGAAGTAAAAATGTCCTACATGATGGTCTTCAGTTACTGTCTGGTGTCAAGCGCAAATCTTTCATGATTAAAATTTTGAATGAATGAACATTAAAATTACTAGATAAACGCAATAAACTTATCACCAAGAAACCGTTTTCAATCTTCATTGCCACATCCCAACGTGGTTACACATTCCATAAAAAGAAGCAGGCCAAATCTAATCAGTCCAACACACCCAAAACAACTGAAAATAAAACCCAAACAAATGGTGTTTTTTCTTTGCTTCAAAAAGTTCACACACATAATTTGCCATGTAGCCTTGAGTGGTGACTCAACCACATTTTAAAACTTTTTGCCCTGAATAAGAGTATTCAGTGATAACATGACCTGGATGACAGAATCATCACAGACACTTTACTGAGAAAGAAATATGACAGACAGGAATATATGATGTACATAGAAAGGTTATTTAAAATAAATGTCAGTCCCTTTCTTTAAATCATTTTCTTACCAAAAAAAGCCTCAGAAAACTCATAAAAACTTCAAAGACAAAGGATTTTAACCAGAGCAATGTAAAAAACATGCAGCTAAAGTAAACCTCCTTTAACTGTATCAAGTAAGCTTAAAGATCAAACCAACACAATAACCTTGGTGATTTCTTCCCTCGTCATAACCTTTCAAAGGTTTATTAATATCAAAGGCCTGTAGAAATTCATCAAGTAAAAATGAAAAAAGGAACCACACTGACGTGGAGCTAAAACTAATCAAATATGCTGCGCATTTCAGCAGAACTTAAAGCTTTAGCCACAACTTTCGGAGCTTCAACTATCTTAGAACTTACACAGAAACTGCAAACTTGTGTATGACTGCTGCTCAGAAAAGCCTGCTATTGGAACACGCAACAGGATTTATGTAGACTATAATTATATGCCAAATACATCCAGAAGTGCGTTCTAATTTACACAGTTATGCAGCTCAATCCCATAAGGAACCTCTACCTTTTCATCTTGTAGAGGCTTTTAGATAACAAAGAAGGGAACAGAGGATGAAAAATTGATCTTTAAAAAAAATGCGTCAACAAATTAAACACAAATAGGTTATTTATGTGGAATGAGATATGTCAGATATTTCTGTGATATGTGTGGAAAGCAGCTGTGTATAGTGACTCAAAGATTACTAGAAGTCACACCTGTGGGAGGTTCACGCAAAAGATAATGTAATCTTCTCTACTTATTAAAAAAAAGGACAGCATATAATTAACATCCACATGTTTAAATGTAATTGTAAACCATTGCTTAACCTGATGGCTTATTGTTTATTTAATGGATACACTAATTAGCTGTTAGACATTCTGTGTATAACCACATGTATTCCAGGAGATTAAATCATTATGGAGAAGAACTAAAACCCTTAAGTAAGTTATCTAAAACGAAGTCAGAACAGAGACTGCTCAGTGCGAGTTTCTCTTAAAAAACAGAGGATTAGAGATGGGCCTCCCCGCGGTGGGGCCCCTTTTCCTGTACATGCAGAAGGGTTGTTTGAGGACACAGTGAACCGGGCTACCCGATCTGGGGAAGGGGCCGTTCAGGGGGAACAGTGACAGGACGGCCAAGTGGAATAAACTCTCACAGAATTCTAAGGGATCCAGCTGCTGGCTTAAAGCAGGGTGAAGATAGAGGAGGGCGAGGATTGGCTGGTGTAAAGAGAGAGGGCGGGGACTGTTCTCCAGGAGGAGAGAGTGAGCCGGATTTATGGCCTCTGTCGGCAGCAAGAAAAAAAAAAGAACAAAGGTGGAGATTAGGGAGGGTTGTGCAAGTGTTTTTTCGATGTGAAAGTTTCTTACGGTGAAGTTATAATTTAAAACATAACAGTCAGAGAGATAACAGTTGGTTTTATCACAAAACTCAGACCTAAACAGCGTTGAGTTGATTCATGTTCAATGACAACCTGCCACACCTGCACTTTGCAGCAGCGGCGCATTCTACCCTCACCCCCTCCGGCCCCTTCTCCTTTTTTCTCTCCCCTTGTTACCTTTCTCCTTCTCCCTTGTGCTTCTCTTCTTCTGTTGCTCCCCTTACTGTGTGAGTGAGTCTGGGTCCTGATGGAGCGGCTTTGTCTGTGAACACTGGAGCCCTGACTGGCCTATTGGGGCCCAATCCATGAATACCCACACTGTGAGAGCCGCTCTTTCACTTCACACCACTTTCTCTCCGGGAATGCCTGAATAATGAGGTAAGAAACTCCTGCACACACTGTTATGTGCATGCACAACCACACACATGCAAACAATACAAAGTGCACGCGCGTATTTTCTCACTTTACTTGCTGTATATGCATGCACGAAAGCACATTCACACCGTACTTTACACACAAATTGAGTGAGTCAAGCAGTGATGAAAAGCCAGTGTTTTGTGTGTGAACCTTCTCACCCAGGACTAACATCCTGAGAGCCTTTCCCCTCCACCAGTCCCTGCCAATCTCTTGCTCTAATTAAAGACCCTCGGGTCCAATAGCATTGGCCCCGCTTCTTCCAGACCATACCCCGTCCCGAGTTATAGAGGTCCCGAGCAGACCCTGTGTGGAATGTGAACTACTGTGGTGATTAACAATTTCTTAGGACTTCTAATTCCCTACTAAATGTGGTGCTTGGCCACAGAACTAATACCAGTTTCACAGAAGAGCTGCAGTAAAAGATAGACTTCAGCTGACAAATGATCGTCTGCAGAATGATTTCAGTAGACACTAACAGCTCTTGTCTGGCATTTGCATACATTAATCATGGACTGGAATGTCAGAGCTTGACATGGGCAGTAAGTTTTTTATTTTAACTACTCTTTGTCAGAAGCAGAAGTATGTACCCTTACTCTGCCAGTACAACAAGTTTTTTTTGTGTCACTCATTAGGTTCATGGCACAGCAAGTAGGTCCAAAATCTCTTTGCAGATCTACAGATCACAATTTTCAACAAGTACAAGTTCCAGCATCACTAATTCAAATGTTTTTAAGTCACTGAAATGGGTCCATTCTACAAACGGCACTAGAAGAAGACTTTGACCAATACTTTTAGCTCAAAAGGAGGTGGTTTGAATGAAACAACCCAAGAATCATCCTAGTATAAACTGAAATATCTGTATCACTTTTCAATGCTCCAATATTCTGTCATTGCAATACCAAAAAGAAGTCCATCTTTCAAAATAAACTCTTGATAGCTGATCAAGCTGTCATGAATACAAAATACAAGACCAATGTTTCCTAGTCAAATGATACACAGGTTTGTACAAAACATAACAGATTCATGGTTCTGCATCAAATCAATGTGTTCCCCCAACTGAGGACCCTAAGGCAAAACCTGTCGGAGCCCGTGGGGTTGATGAGAACAAGTCTGCTTGCCGCATGTGCTGCATGATGGTGTAGTCGTTAGCGCTCTTGTCTCACAGTAAGAAGGCTCGTGGGCAAGAAGGCCCGCGGTTCAAGTCCCAGCTGGTGGACCTGAAGCAGCATCACCACTGGGGGACCTTTCTGTGTGGAATTTGCATGTTTTCCCAGTGCATGAGTGGGTTTTCTCTAAGGACTCCTGCTTCCTTCCACCATCCAAAAAACATGCTTCATAGATTAATTGGTCACTCTAAATTGTCCCTAGGTGTGTATGGGTATGTGATTGTGGCCCTGCGACAGGCTGGAGACCAGTCTATGAGTGGCTGGGTTAGGTATCCAGTGACCTCGAAAGAGCCAAAGTGGGTTTAGAAAGTGAATGAATGGATGTTCCATTCCCTGTGAAATGCTTCCCATTATACTGTCTTTGTTAATGTACTCTTAGTTCTCTCAACGGTTGATTTATTGCTGACATGTTTCAGGCTGGTAAACTCTGTAGCTGATGTTGTTGGAAGGTTGGCAGATTACTGCAAAAATGATGAAGAAGTTTACAGATACATGTACGTTAAAACAATACAAGCAAGTACCTTACATCTTTTTGGTTTTTCTCTTGTAATAAAAAAAAAAAGTTTGAAAAATTAAAAGGCCACAAATTATAGTGGGGGCTTGATCTCTAAAATGTAATTTAATAGTCTCTTTATCAACTAATTTTAAGGATAAAAGTACTGCAACACTTACCTAATGTTTGCTGATATGGAATCAAACAAGCAACAACACAGACGTATAAATAGTAGACACCAACATAGAAAACATTTCTTCAGAAGAAAACTAAAGACCTCAAATGCAACCTTTTTTCCAATTAAACTTTAACATGCAAATGTCTTTGAATTTATGTACCCTGTCTTCACTAAGGAAATGGATGGATGGATGGATGGATGGATGGATGGATGGATGGATGGATGGATGGATGGATGGATGGATGGATGGATGGATGGATGGATGGATGGATGGATGGATGGATGGATGGATGGAATTGAAAGACAAAAAAGACATCATAAAATCAAAAAAGAAAAATGGACAACAATTAATAGACATTCTTTTGGGGTTAGACAATCCCTAATCACGGATTATATCTCAGACACTGTAAAAGTGGAAACCGTGCAAGGTGGATGTAATTCTTTCCCAAAATTGCCAACTTAACCTCATCTTTTTACCAAAAGACCCTCTTCCAGGTCAGAACCTCACCACCCCCTCTGATTTACCAAGGAAAACACAAACTTCCTATTTAGTCTGGGGTGATAATGAACCATGTAACTGAGTGCCAGTTTTCTAAAAGCCATTAAAACTGAATCTAAGAGCCTGATTCAAATGTATTGAAATCTTTGTTTTCTACTTCAGTTAGTAACCTATCTAATTTATGTTAATGTAGCCAATACTGTTTGGGAGTCACCTTGAAAACAAATGACTACAAATGCTGGCTAAATGTAAATGCTATTTTTTTTCTAAATGAAGTGACAGTAGATATAGCTGTCTATCTGAAGATTAAAGACAAATCAATTAATTGAGTTAATCTGCTGTGATTTTAGATGGTAAAAATACTTGCAAATAACACCTAGAAGTGATAAAATGATTCAGTATTTGACTTATTAACCCTATTAAAATGTTTTCTCAGTAAAAGTGACGAAACACAGTATATATTTTTCTCTTTTGCTCTTGACACTTTTTCTTCGTTATGTTAGATGCTCAGTCTGGTCTAAAAAAATCAATATAAAGTAAAAAAAATCCCTTTACTTCACATTTGATTAATGAATTATTTATTGATTATTTTTCTCACATTTTAAAGCTAGCAGTACCAGTACCAGTACCACTGTAAACACTGTTTTTCACAGAAGAATTGGCTCAAACTTAAAGGTAAAATTTAAAAAAGGAAATTCTCACATTAAAATTGACCAGAAAGCTGTTTGTTTTTGCTTTACAAAAAAGCAAGAATTTGCTTTGAAGATAGATATAACATCCATGTAACAGATACATTTGTATCTCATCTTTGAATTAAAGATAATATGGTTTGCTTAAGAGATATTTTTAAGCACAACCCCAGGAAAATACATATTTCATTTCTATGTGAATATTTAATATGCAATAATTGTAAATAACAACAATTCATTGTAGTATTTTGGCTAAAGTTAAATTGTTTTTAGGTTGTTTTTCCTTTAATCTATTATAGAAAAAAACTAATCAAAATCAAGTGTCATGCTAATAAAGCTGTCAAGAGCTGCCAGCTATGAAAGTACTGTCCAAACTGAAAATGCACATGCTTTCACACTTCTTTGTTTAATGACTCTTTAAAATATACATATCTTTCTTTTTTATCCAGTAAAAGTAAATATTTTAAACCTCCTCTGTAGAAACTAGCACACAGTTTTAATGATAATGCCAAAAATAAAGCATAATCCACATCACGTCCATATTCCTATTGTTGATAGTTGTGTTCCTAAATAAGTTTCCTTTTGCTTTAAGCAACACAACTGCTGTCACATTTTATTCTTAAGTTGTTAAATTACATAATTCAGATAAAGGAGATTTTTTTAGAAGACTTTTAAAAATCAGAGAATATTTTACTGGTTTTCCAGTATTTTGTAAACTTGCACTCTAACCCACACCCAGAGTTACTTTTACCAGAATGTGTACTTTGTAATGATGCAATTTGCAGATGTTCAGTGAAATACTTGGAAATGACAACACTTTTGTGTCTGAGTCAAAGGCTCACTTCTGGAATTGTTTCGTCATTATCGAGTATCTGAGTTACACCAGCCCAAATACGATTTGAAATCAAACTAAAACTTTGGGGCTAACAGTTTGAAAAAGGAGTTCAGCTTGTATACAGAAAACTATACTTTACAATCCAGAGTGCCAAATAGAAGTCTATTTTTGAGTAAGTATTGTTGTATAATTACTACAAATATTGATTTGCTTTTCAGACAAATACTGAGTATAACAAACTATTAATATCACATGCGGTGAGGTGCTCCTAATCACATTAAGAAATGTTTCCGAATGAAGAATAGAAAATATTAAAGATGACTTAGTTAAAAGTACATGCCGGTCAAACCTAATCTATTTGTTATGATCATTTCAATTACCATCAATCGTGTTTAATCCTTGATTTAATAATTTTTAAGTATATTATTTACTATGTTGATAATCTTGTAATTCATTGTTTCAGAGTCTGACTGCGTTTTTTTTATCCAACTCATGATCATTTATATGTCTTGCGAGTGCTGCTTCTCCCCCGGGGCAAACGAGGCGAACTCTGACCATGAACAGAAATCCTCCCTTGACAAACCTGAGGGTGATGTCACAGACGCTGCAGCCTCGTCACATTAGCAGTGTGTGGTCACTATTTTCTCTAACCTCAAACAAGTTACACTTTTACATTTTGGCCTTCACTCTCTGGAAACTGCGTCACCCAGTCACTTTAATAAACAACTAACAGAGGCCTCTAGTTTGGAAAGCGTCAACATTACGCAGACATTACCAGACGATTACACATGACTGCGACGCAGGAGAAATAGAAGAGATGATGATCTGAATCCATGAGAAGGGAATTATGGGTCAGAGGGACTCAATGTCAGGGAACGACAGTAAACAAATAGCAATTAATTTCCACAACAAGCCCGTCCAAAATAATCTGTTGACTAAACATCACAAAGATGTGACCAGGTCTATTATGTCTTCATCAAACTATTAATAGCAAACTTGTAAGCCATGCTAACTACTCTTTCAGAAATAATGGGAATATCTTTTTAAAATGTAATTAAAGCTAAATATACATTACAGAGTTTCTGACTGATGAGGAGGCCAGACCCTCAGTCATTAAAAACATGTGCCAGAAGAAACAGCTTCCATCCAACAGCAGACTTTCTGTTACACTTAAGTTTTGACTGATGATAACTTCAAGGAGTTCAAAAAGTCATTTTTTTGATCAGAGTGAGCAAAGTTTAATGTTGCCGGCTGGAGTATTGATTATGTTTGTGCTTGCGTGTCTGTGTTTATGTCTCATGGGGAAGGTGTGAGCAAATTACCTCTGTAAGAAAGTAGTTGTGTGAACAGACCACAGAGGGGCTGTTCTCACAGAAGACTCTGACAAAGTCAAGCCTTAACCTTATGAGAACAAAATGTTGTAAAAACTGGTAAAAAACTAGAAACATTTAAGTCTGGTTTGAAGGCAACAATAAGCATTAGAGTATAGAAATGATAATACAAGGTGTGTGTAAAAGAGTGCAGAATTTACCTGTCAAAAGTCAAAGAGCTTGTTCCTCATAAAAATTTGTTTGCACTTAATGTTGTCATTAATACAAAATATAACTAAAAAGGTAAAAGGTTTAGGAATCAGAGAATACTGTGTCTGATACCATTATTTCTGTTGTAAATTTGGGACATATATAGAATCACTTACTTTTTAAAATAACCTTATGAAGTCACAGAGTTTTGGCTTTTTGTTCCAAGGCTACTTCAGGCTTGCATTAACAAACAGCGAAAGAAATGTGTTCTGACAACAAGAAAACAAAGTGTAAAAGCTTAGATTAGCCACTTCTTGTTATGCTGAATTGGTTATATTAAATGAATAAATAAACTCAATTAATTTGATCAGTTTTTAAATTCTAATTTAAAGTTTCTGTTTGCAGATCATCCATCCATCCATCCTGCCAGCCACCTATCAAAGCATTATCATATCATATAATGTCATATCATGTTTTCATTATATTATATTATATTATATTATATTATATTATATTATATTATATTATATTATATTATATTATATTATATTATATTATATTATATTATATTATATTATATTATATTATATTATATTATATTATATTAAAATGTTATGGACTTACAACCTGTCCAGGATGAACCTTGCATTCACCTAAGACAGGGGTGCCCATTACGTCGATCAGGATGACGATAGATCGACATTGATATTTTGATGATATTGGCATTTTGTGCGAGCCACTTGTGTGCCACCTGTACAAGTTTACCCATTTTCCACCCACAGACAGCCTGTATTCACTCGTAAGGGCAGTTGAGATTAAAGCTTAAACCAATTCACTGCTATTTCTCAGCATGCTGCTAACATTGTCCCCTAAAAAAACATAAAAATCCCCGGAAGCCTCACCTTTGGACGGGTTAAAACTTTGAGTTAGTAAATTCAAAAAAATCTTTTAAAAAAAAGACATCTTTAATTTTGTCTGACACATATTCCTCAAGTTTTTTTATCCCTTGCCCTTCCTCCCTCCCATCTTAAACTTCACAGAAGCTTAAGTACTTCCACAAGGACCCTTTAATGCAGCAACTGCCAAGTAGATTTCTCGCTTAGCCATCTTGTGTCTTAGTTTTGTTTAGCCCACACTCTGAGAACTTCACTCCTGCTTTTTCCTCTTTTGCCCTTCATCTTTACTACATTATCAAAGATCCACTGCCAAATGAATTTGCATTTGTGACTAAATTCTTCCTAATAAAAAAAGAACATACATTTTCCATCCATCCAATACATTTTTACAAATAAACACATCAGTGTGTAGTAGTAGCATACAAATAATAACCCTCGCTAGTTTAGACAACTCTCAAGTTGCTATATGTTTTAATTCTCATAGAAAGGTCACTATTATGTTTATAACCCACTTCAAAAAGAATGCTGGTGGGTGTCCAGCAAAGGGTCAGCATTTCAGAGCAATGGTTTAACGCTGGCTATGTCTTCCATTATATTCAGAGACGCGGAAAGCAGTACTCAATTTCAGAAAACGAGAAAATCAATGGTGTGTTGAAATGCCTGTGGTTTCTTTGCCCATTGTGTTTCTGTTAGTCTGATGATTCAGAAGAACTTTTGCTTGCGGACAGCAGTTAAAACAAAGTTACACTGAACCACCTTTGTATGACTAAACTACAGTCTGAATCACATCCTAAATGACACACATGTTTACGCAGAAAACCTCTATCTGAGCAAGCAGACGTGCCACGCCAAGCTCTTAGCAGCTCAATTTACATGACTAATGAAAAATTGAATGTTTCTTTTTTAGATAAATAGCACTTCTATTCCCAACCCATCCCTTCCCAGAATACTGTTTCAAATCTGTGGGAGAAGTTACACCAGATTTCACAAAATAAAAAACTAAAAATTACAAGCTGGTTTAAAAATGCTTAGGTATTCGAATATTAACAAAGTGAAACATTTTTTTAAGTAATGATTATTGTAATTATGCTAGAATAAATGTATTTCATTGCTATGGTCGAAATGACATAACTTTGCTTGTATGGAGACTGGAAAAGTTTGTTGGTCTGAATTCAGACTGCCGTCAAGCGGACAGTTCTGTTGTGGACCAAAGCTTGTAAGCAAAACCACGTAACTACAGATCTCTGCAGTTATTGGCCAGGAAATTGAGAGTGGAGCAAAGCAACGAGAAAAAGAATGATTCAAGTCATAAGCTTTCCAATCCTTTTGAGGTAGTTCACAAATTCAAACTTTATATTTCGCTGATCAAATCTGAACATCAGTATCAAGGTCAGGTACAACACTTGTGCTATTTTTGTACGGCTGCAAGGGGAGGAGATGATGAAGAAGTCTGTCTATGACATATAGATTGTTCTGAAACAATGTGAGAGGCAATGTAAAAAAGGTGTTTGAATGAGCCTACATTCATTAGACCAACTTTTATTGAGTTGCCTCTGCATGGCTGCTCTACGTTTGTCCCCAGCTCTCTGTTTGCCGGCTACGGTGGCCATTTTGGTCCAGCTGTTCCACTCCAAACACAGAGTCAAAGAGGTTTCAGAGTTTTCAAACTGAGGAAACTCAAAGCAAACCGAAGCTCAGTCTGATTGGAAACAAACCAAGACCACCTCAAAAGATGGGGCTAAGAGTAGTTTCTGGTCCTGGACCAGGGGTTCGTTTGAGTGCATTTAGACTGGAAATTTGGTTGATCTCTGGTTTACTTCAACCAAATGCACCCTTTATTAAGAGTTGTAGATGATTTTGTAGCAGTAATAAGAATAACAGAACAATCATTTCAGTGTTGCACAGTGTAAACGGAAACAAAAAAAGTTGATTAGTATGAGTGTCAGGCAGTTCTCCCATATTTATGGAACCTTGCTGTAAAACAGTTTGTCTGAGTTATGCTTGAGTTTTAGCAACAAAAGCAGAATAATTTTGACAGAAAAAGTTTTTAAAATATTGCTGCATTAAATTATATAGAGACAAAACCTAACACTGTACCTACAAAAAAAACAAAAGCAAGCATTCAAGTTGAACCTACACAACAAGAAAGACTCTACACTCCTCTTAAGGGTTGTTAGTTAGGCAAATTATTATTTTGTTGCTTTTAGTTTCTTAGAGAAGGTTTTTAAACAGAAGAATCCAACAGATTAACAACTCAACAAAGGCATAAATTGCAGATAGGAAGATCTCAAATAGTAGCAGCTGACAGTCTTCTACTTCTCTTAAAAAAGATCAAATGTATTCCAACAAATCCTGTATGTTTAAACCTGAGGAGATAGTCAACGTGGAATAATGATAAATTGAATGAATGTGAAGGGGAGCTGCACAAAAACCCACATATGTTAAGCAATTTATGGACCATTAAAATCTTTTCTTTGATACAACTAAACAGAAAAAATGTTAAACAAATAACATACGTATTTAAGTATTGCATAGAGAGGTTATGTTTGACAAACTGGAGGAAATATAACTCTTCAAAGTAAGTGCCTTTGCTATGCTTTGCTATCAAGACAGTTTTGGACATTATCCAGGACTTTGTGTGCAACTATGCAACCTAATGAATGACTGTCATTAAAAGATATAAAATAATGTTATTAAACCCTTAGCAAAAATTGGCTTGTTAATTGAAGAGATAGCTAAATAATTATTTAATCTAAAAAAAATCTTAAATCTCAAAAAATATTTTTATAGGGGAATTTCCTGCTATTTCAATGGAAGTGACGTTTATTACTTCTTATTTATAGTAGATTTTATTAGTCTCAATAACCTGAACATAGTTACATTAGTAACATTGTGAATGGGAATCAAAAGGTTGACAAACTTGGGTTTAAGGGCTTTGTCTATTTGTTTGCTTTCGGAAATAAAGATGTAAAAAATTGACCTTATTTTTAACACAGGTGATGACACAAATCGGACTTACGTTGTAAATGTCTACATTTCTCAATGAAGAAATTCATAATCTTGTTTCCCAGTTTTAGCTCCCAACAGAAGATTACTGTGTCTCATTGGACAACTTTGACATCTATTTGTAAGAGGTTTCCTATTTCCCAAGCCGGTCTTTTCTTTAATGAGAGAAGTTTTCCAAACACCATTGAGTTTGGTTTTCACCACCTCTCTTGGTGATAATTCAGAGTCCCTCATTTGTGAAAATAAATGGGATATCTTCGTTTTGAAAAAGACATGCTCATTAAGGGCAACTTTACCCTGAGAAGACCTCTGGTCTTACAGTAGATGAAAAAGAAAAGCAGCTAAACATCATAATGAGTTGGACACTGCCCAAAGGCAAAAAGCTGACCGGGGCGCTACAACATCAACACACATGAATAAAAAAAAGAGTAAAAAAAATCATTAAATAGTCAACTACAGTAAGCAGTTTTGAGTTTTGAGCTGTGTCTGACAACCCTAAATGAAATACTTCTCATTACTGTAAGCAAAGTGCTAAGTTTTGATCTGTTAATGAGATATTTGCTTTACTGCCTTGGATGAAGAAAAATTACTGATTCACGTCGACGTCCAAAATGAACTAAATCACTGAGTGTGAATGGAGTCACGCATGAAATTTGCAATCTATTTGCTAAAAATCTGCTTATATTTTTGTAGAATATTTTTGGGAGAGCATATTTAACAAGCCATGCTAACAACAATGGAAATCTAATATGTATAATCATGAAGGAAAATACTTAAAGCAGGTGCCTGAGAGCTTGAGGATCCTGCAGCTTAGATGATCTGAGAATTTAGGTTCTCTTTATCTTTAGGGGGCTCTAAAATTAGCACATTAGCATGAAGACCACTCTTCACGCACTGATCAGCTGGTCAACACTTATAGTTCAAGTCTTAGATGGGAGCTCCAACTACAACCTTAGCCTTTTTTGCTCCCCTATTAGAGATTTCCATCACCCTACGTCTTTGTCTGTCTCAGTCTAGAGACCGATCTCCTTGTTGTTAAATCATAATCTCCGTGCAGGTTTCTGTTGACTGAAAAAGTTGTTACTAGGGATGCAGCAATACCTTTTGCCATTTAGTTCAAACCTTGATTTTTTTGGGTCACAGTTTTTTTTGCTTCAATATTTGATATGTGTATTACAAAACAACAAATTGCAAGCAACAATGAAGAAAAGCCGCTCAGTTGGCTTATACTAAGCCTGGAGTAATGTAATAAACAACAAATAAACCCTTAGTACATTTATCACAACAGGTGTTTAAGACTTTCAACATATACTTAATGCTATGCTACAGGGATGCAACAATTCACTTTCCCCATGATTAGTTTCAATGATGTAACACGTGGTTCAGTTTCAAACTGAGAACTGTGACATCCATAGTTTTACCATAATATTTTAGGTTAACAAGGTAGATAACAGCTGTACGTTTTACAACACTATGCTTTCAAACCATTTCTCTGTTGCACTTACTGACTACTGGTTAGCCTTTAAAATGTATTTATCAGAACAATTTGGTGAATCTTGAAGCCAAATGTGCTGTGATTTTAAATTGTACGTATCAAATGTAATGTTTTTTTCCCTATATTCCAGGGATAGGCAACTCCAAGCCTCAAGGGCCACAATGTCTACATGATATCTAGATATCCTAACCCTACTCATGACTGATTACATCAGAACATCATGATTAAACATCAATAATATGTCAACCTGTTTTCCATGGACATCTTCATCTTTTAAATATGAAAGGAAACGGGATTTTTCAAACTTTCTAAGTCACATTATCAAGTATGATCATTTTTACAAGGAGCTTCATAAAGTTTGTCACATTGAATACATGTTTTTTCCTTGTATGTATGTTAATGTGGGGTCCCTAAGATGACATATTTTAATTACATTCCTTCATGCTTAGAAAAGACCTGGTTTAGCAATAAACATTTTGAAGCAGAAAAATCTGATATAGGAACCAATATTCGTGCAGGTCACGTCATATCGCAATGTCTTTGACACAAAAATCTTTTGAAAACAGCTTTCGCTTTAGAGGAAATCAAGCAAACAGTACTCTTTTATTCAATACTTCACAGTGAGTATTGATCATTTGCCTTTGAAAAGAATAAACGCCACAAAGCGGAATTTCCAAAAGTCCGGCAAAATGCCTGCTCACTGAGAGAACCGCAGCCAGCTGGTCACTGGTATCTAAAATGCTTCTGCAGCTATTAAGACAGCACTGCCACGCTGTGTCAGGCAAGGTAACACACATTTAGAAGGAATGTGATGAACCATGTCCGCTAGGTTGATTCCTCCAAAACTGACCAAGGCTGAATTTTAAAAAGTAATGTTACAGAATCTGTCCAAGAATCTAGAAAGCGTGAAAGGAGAGTTAAAAACAATATAAGAGGATTAAAAAAGAAAAAAAAAAAAAAAACGTAACTTGATGCCAATTTTTCTCAGGTATTAGTGGGTTTTTATGTCATACACTTATTATTAAAACAAAATGAATGCATAAGTTCAAGGCAATGTCTATCACCCAATGAGAGACAATTGAGCAGCGTCACGAAAAAGGACTATTTCTTCATACCTTAATAATAATACATTCAATTTTCCCATTTTTGTTTTATATGTAATACTCGAAGACTGCAAACCTCACCCCAAAATCTGCCTGAACTAACTCCTCTCCCTCTTCGTTTTTTTATTTTTTACACCTGCTGTGTGTACTCTGTGATTGGTTGAACAGAAGTCAAGTTGCATCACGACTGGACAATTAAGAACAGCCATTGGCTGGTGATCCAACTTCACTCCACCGCTGCCAATCACCTACCTCTCCAGGTCAAGACGGAGATGAGTAGGCAAGCACACCAGAGCATCATGTGGGGCTGCACTCCTGAAGAGGAGTAGGAGGCACTCTGGACCTCAGTGTAGCGTCTGAATGTGTACCCTTAAAAGGGAGTTTTTCTGAAATACAGTTGTCCAAAGTCATTCTAAGTATCCTTACTCGAAGAAGGCAGGATCAGAGAAGACTCTGTTTGGAGAATCGGGGAGTAATTCTTTCCATCTGAAACAACTCAAACAGATCACTAACGCCCTGCAGCTGCATCTTTGAATCTAAACAAAAAAGGACTTTAGAGTCTTTATTATCAATTCCCTTTCTTCTTTTTATCACCTAAAATATGTGATCAACCACCCAAAAAATAGCTCACATCATTCAAAACCCAAATATTTCTCCCTTCCTCAAAGCAAGTTTTTTAAAAAGAGTAAATAGCATAAGCTTTATTTGTGTTAAACTGTATTCTATTGATTTATCTACAGAATTAATCTAAACAGCATCAGAGTTTGGTCCACTGACTTCTTTGAGCTAAAACAACTGAAACGCACGTTTCACTTTGTCATGAAATAATCAAGCCTCTCTACAGTTTGAGGAAATTAAAAGATGCATTACGTCTTGATAATGTGGCAAAAAATGCAGCGCAAGACAGAATAGATGCTGCCTCTTTTGAATTATTGGTCATTAATGTTCGTTATTATTACATCGTAGCAGCCCTGCAGTGTACAAGTTAATGACTGCAGACATTTTTCCTTTTCTGCAGTTTTTTCAAAAGCATTTAGCTTAAAAGAACCATCATTGCATTAAAACTGGTTCACATGAATTAAAGCATTTTTTTTTTTTACAAAAAAATGCTTGTTGGAAAAGTTGTGCTTTAAATTGACAGTAACTTCTATATAATAATAATCTCCAAACAGAAGCACCGCTTTCAAACAGTGCAAGGGGCTGTTGAGTTTAATCTGTTTCACACGCATATGTCAAGTCACGGCCTCTTGAGTCTTTTCAGCCGTCTGAATCCCACTCCGCCGCATCAAAGCTCAGCAGTATTAACCGAGCTGGCATCGAACTTTGACATCATAACGACACCAAAGTACAAAAAAAGCAAGTTTAGGGTCATGCCAGCGAGAAGAGTTCTACCAAGCTGTACTCATGTCACAGAAATAGCAGCTACAGCACACAGGCAAAACAAAAACACACACACTCCCACTCGCATTTTTTGGTGCTGAGGTGAAGTGGCCATCAGCAATCTGTCCCTTTGTCAGAGCACACCAAACTGGACAGATAGGGCTAATGAAAAGTGGTTTTATCAACAGAGCTGCAGCTAATTTTGTGTTGTCTGACTAGCACTGAAGTAGGTGTGACTCCCATCTGCAGGCAAGCCCGGCAAATAAGGCTCTGAAAGAGTTCGGCTTACCACGGAAATGATGCAGCTCTCGGTCCAGGACAGAAGATCAACAGCAACCTAAGACAGAGTGAGAGAGTGATGAATAGATCACAATCGCAGGGGTCATCGTCCAAATGTTTCAACGCTGGCCAACGAGGCTGTAATTTACTGGCAAGTTTCAAATGTGGCACTGCACATATATCAGTACTGATGTGGAACCATTTTCAGATCAGAGCAAGAGTGACTGTTTTGCAGATTGAGGTCAGGATTTTGCATGGGATGTTATGTAATCTGGAATATGGGCCAGAATTATAGTATTGCATAAGAGGCTGCAGTTCAAGTAGGAGTCACGATGGTTAAAGGCAGGCTGATGCAGACGACAACGGTGTCTGTACCATCAGGTCCTGTGCTCTCAACGGACAGGCACGTCCCAGAAAGTCATTTCAGCCTGCAGCCTCGTCTGTATTTCAATTTCTCTCCTTTTTCATACGTTCTCAATTTTCCACCGTTACATTTGTGTCTTGAAATATCCTGAAGTCACCATTTTTTTTAGCTTACATGCTTTCATTTTCCCCATTTAGTGTCAGACAGACAGATAGATGTCATTGCCACTTCTGCTTTCTTTCTCTCCTCTCTTGCTCCAAAAGGGTGGGATATCTGCAATGGTTGCTATGGCACCAGACAGCTCCTCGTTTCCTCAGCCAACGGCTATCTCCGATTATGTGTCTGCGTGTGCACAAGTATTTGTGCATGCACTTTTTGGGTTCATGCACCTAAGCATTTCTACTTGAGTGCACAAACACTGCATGGATATATGCCTGTCAGGCCATGTTTACCTTCACTATTGATGAATACCTCTGTCAGATTCCTAATTGTAACATTCAATTTATATTCGTAATCAATATTTAAACAGCTGCAACTTTAAACACAACTAGTGTTTTTGAGGTTTTAGTGCTAAAAAGGATTTTAACGCCTCCATTCAATGAATTTGTGAGTTTGTATATCTTCTCAAAAAAAGCATCTGTCCTTGTTGACCTGTTCGATCTCATTTTAGACTCCAGCAGATGGCAGTGTCTTCATGACACTCCACTGTGCCTCTCCATATCTACGGAGTGTGCAGAGCTTTAAAAGTTCTCTTTTTAAGAAGAATATATAACATCTACTGTAAGTTTTTCTTCCTCAAAATGCAGTTTTTGATTTGTGCTCTTTTGTTTTTCTCACATGGCTAGTTAGGCCATGAGAATTAGCTGCTATATTTTTAGCAATTCACTAAAACTACTGCATTTAAAAAAGTAACAGAGACTCACAAAATAACCAGATTTTCAGTAAGTTTCTGCATTAACCAAACTTCCAAACAAAGGCAAACTGAATGTGCCAAAACTGCAAGAACTTGCTGCTCCCGCTGCAGAGTTGAGGTGCTAAAGAAAGGAAGCACTTGTCAGTCAATACGTGTGTGCATGATCATGTATGTGTACGTGGTGTTAGGTAAAGCAGGCAGTGTGTGCTTTCCACCCAGAGGGGCCTCAGGCTGGGGTAGAGTGAGGCGGAGCTGAGGGGAGGCGCAGGCTGCTTCAGCTGAACTCAGTGCACTGTAACAGCACTCGGGGCGGGAGGTCAAAGAGTCCAGCATTCCTCCGGAGCGCTGTCTGTTTACATGACTGCTGCTGTGCCTGGAGGAGGTGGCAGCTCTGCATAACTACACCATCAGATAAAACCATTGCTTGCTTTTATGTTCATCCACCAAGAAGATAAGAATCCTTTATTTATTGTTTCAAATACTGAAAACTGTTCATGCTGATAACTTTAATTAATTCATTTATTCTGACTTTAAATAAATCCTAAAAGCCACACAGGCTTTGCGGTGAACTTAAGTCCTTGTTTATTCAGTGAAAGAAACACGGTACTATAAGGTAAGCTTTTTCGTTTCTGTTTAATCTTTCATGTTCTTAAAACATAAACACGATTGTACAGAAAGAACTTAGCATTAGCAGAACCTTGCATACCATGAAGCAATCAATGGTACACACGGTGTTTTGCTTCCTTAGAAGCAAGCTTAGAATGTAACGATTGTAACCTTCCAATCTTTATATTTTTGTGGCACTACCTACTCAATAGTGGTAAATTAATTAGTGCTCATTGGTTGTTTAATTTGAAAGCTATAACAAAAAAAAAAGTTTGGGGCAAAATGTTTTATAGGTATGAAAGGAAATGTGACATTTTTTTTAAGATTCTCTTTAGAATAACAGTATAGTATAACAAGCGACTGAAGGTATAAATCAGCAATTAAACAGTTAAAAAAAACCCATTTGCTATTTTTTTGTTCAAGTTTCATCTCCACCATTTTAGATTCATCTTCAACACTAACGTTATGTCCCAATTACCTCCTTCCTCCTAATTACTAAAAAACGATATAGTGCTGGACCATCTATCCCTGGATTTTAAACGCAATTCAAAAATCATGCTAACAACTATATCATCACCAATTTCTGGAGTAAAAACCTAATAAGTATGAACATTTTAGAAACAGGCTATTTATGAATCCACTGTTTTCTGATGATAAAAACTTGGATAAGTTATAAAAAAACAAATTCAAATTTACATTTTTTATGAAAAATCATTCAAACGCAATGTAGGTCTACATTCACCAATCTAGTGGGCATGAATGCACACTAGATTTTTGCGTAGACTTGTAGGATATTTCTAGGGCACTCAATTTTGTAATTGTTGTTTAGGAAAGCTCCACAAAGTGACAAACTCACTACAGTATATGCTGCACTAACTGGTCAATGGTGAAGGACTTTGGACACAACTAAAGTTAATTAGAATACATGTAAAATGAATTAAACTAATCCTCTATGTATTCTCTCAACTCAGTTTCTTGCCTTAAATAAGTAGTAAAAGGCTGGTTCATAATCTTTCAGAATTTTTTTTTTTTCATAATCTAAAAACAAAATAAAATCTTATTCCATCTTAAGCCCTAATTTTGAGATTTTGCAACTTTTTTTTTAATTTACCGTGACCATTTCTTGTTTTTTAAGCCATTTTGTTCGTAGGTCAGGCAATTACTGAAAGCAGAGAGTTGTGTAGGGGGTGCCTACTCAGGGCATGGGGAGTGATGAAGCAGCTTATCTGACCAAAAGCCAACAGATATTTATATTCACTCATTTTTCCTCATTTCCTCAACAAACACATGGAGACACATCTGCTTCCTCTGCCTTAAACATGTAAAGCATTAATAATAAAAAAGACTTTTCTTTTAATACGTCCATACTGTTGCTGTACTGTTGTGTTCTTGTTTTGTTTTTGGAAGCACGCGTGGTTTCAGATAGCTAATGGACCACCAGCAGTCTGTTACTCATTTAGCGTCCTAATGTAAAGTGTAGAATTTCAGGAGGCTGGACAAGCTCAACACCCATACTCACAATGCAACTCTAACTGCCTCTGGCTGAACTACAGAGGAGGAAATTGCTAAATGTTGTGGAAATAAATCTCACGATGGGGCTAATAAAATAAGTCCTCCATGCATTTTGGTTGGTTTGCTAACACAAAATGTTGCAACAGGTTCACAAAAATACAAAAGAGACAAGCAGTTTTATGAGTTTGAATATGATGGTTTCCTGAAAGAATTTTTCCATTAATGTGTAGTCGTATGAGCCTGGTTTGCTGCGTGCTTCGTTGTCAGCTCTTAGACTAGCTATTGTATGCTTTCTAACACAGTAATAACACAATTTTAAGGTTATTAAATGTAATTGATGTCTAAATTTATGTTTCCATGGTCGCACAGAGCTGTACAAATGATGTCAAAAGACGTAAACTGCATGGAAAAGGGGTTTGAGTGGTTCACTCTGTCCTGTGAAACCACCAGCTTTGAACAGAAGTGGAAAAACGCATTTGCAAAGGGACCTGTTCTCATGTAAAAATAAACATAACACATCACTTTTAAAGTCAAAAATATCTCTGAGCAAAAATGGGACGTCAGACCAAAATTGGTATACCGGTACATTTATTTATGCGGGAACATCTTGGTCTGAATTACTGCTGGCTAATCTGGGGTGAACTTTGACTAACGCCTCTGTAATGCTGCTTTCACATCTTAGCACTGAGAGGCCAGCTGGTAAGCTCCGGGGGAGCACAACAGAGATGGGGAGTGACATCCAATCCCCGGAGAGACAGTGCTCTGACTGTACTGGGGCCTGGGCAGGAGGGGAGGGCGGGTGCTGTCAAAGGCTTCATTGTTTGACAGCCCAGCATGGTTTCACATGCAGTGCATGATTCTCACTGCATGAACTATAGCCCAGTCCGATCTTAACTGTCCAGGACGGTGTGGCTGAGGCCTCCCGGTGCAGGTTAAAGTGTAACTGTGTCCGTGTTTTCTCAGGGAAAGTGTGTTTATCTAGAGGACCAACATGGAGGCCCTTTTGTTTAACTAAGTAAGGCTCGCCCTTAAAGTAAAGCTCTCTGAAACACACAAGAACACCATGGCCCTTCTGTGTTCCATTTACTGCTCGTTAAGAACAATCTGTATGACCGAGTGTTTGTTTACATGTGTGGGAAAAAAACAAACAAAAGGGGACTCAAAGACACATCCATGTTCGACAAATGTGCACAATTTACAGAATTACATAAAAGGAGATCTTCAACTGGTCCAGTGCAAACAGGATGCAGTGGAAGTCCGCACATTTCAGAGGCACCTATCCCTGTTAAGCGCAAAACAGCTGCAGCCAATTAAATTCAAACAGCGAGGCTGTGTTAGGTGGAAACAAGGGTATTTTTTATCTAGTGTCTTTTCTCTGCATTTGAACTCTATGTAATTTGACTTCAAATTAAAAGAACTGGGTAAATGCGACTTAAGATTGCTGTTCTAACAAGGCATAGAGGTTTTATCTTATACTTGTGTTCTTAAAAGAAATTAAAGGGAACATTGAGTTCCCAGAGGTTTTCCAAATTTTTGCTTAAGCATTGAGCTAAAATATTTTTTTCAAAGATACACTTGGAATTAGGGCTGTCAATGTTAAGAAGACAGCACATATGGAACATTGTGATGTGAACTTCTTAACCAGAACATCCAGCAGCCAATCAGATTTGAGTATGGACCCATTAAATTGCATAAAAACAATTTGTTTCATATGGCTGTCTATCATCATCTTTGTTTTCTTGGAGTAATACTGCAGACATTAAAGTCTTTACAGTTCTGCTGATCTTACTGTTTGTTTTTGTGCATAAAAATTGAGTGCAGACTGTAAATGTAAACATTTCAAACAGTAAAAATGAAGTAAATTATTTTCTCTCTGACCTTCTTTTTGTTCAAAAGCTGCATATAGTTGAATAAAATGTAACTTGCAAAACATGGTGATTAGTTGTGATTAATCACAACCCAAAAGTGTGATTAATCTGATTAATTTGTTTAATTGATTAACAGAACTACTTGGGATACAAGCAAAAAGTATAAAGAAAAGCTCAAAGATGCTAATTTTTTTAGAGTTTCTTTCAAAGTAATGGCCAGATTTTAGACATATATTTTACTAAGTTCAGCTGACCAGCAAGAAAAATAGAATTAAACATGGATTTAATGTCTTTTTTTTTTTTTGGTGGTCAAATTATTAAATTAGAGAAACATCGCCACAAAAACATTGTAATCAACATAACACTGATCAGTAGCAGCATTAAACTTTCAGTTTACCTGCTATTTTAGTCAGCCACTATATCATTTAAATCCATGTGGCATACCAGAGAACATATTGCTTCTTTGGTTGTAAATGCAATCATTCCTGATCTTAACTTGGATTCCTGAAAAGCTCTCTCTTGATCACAGAGTGTGTCTCATTGGTGTTCCAGCTCTTTTCTCAAACACAGTCAGTCACTTCCCGGTAAACTTTTACGTGACATAATTTCCAGTTTCTTACTTCAAAGAAAACCAAATGCGGAAGTTCTCAAAAACACCCCCATCCCTCAAACTTTCCTAAGTTTTACACAAAAACTCAGGCTGAAAAAGGTTTAGTATTTCACAAGATTCTAATAGACAGTCTCTAGTGGCCATTCAGCTCTGTAATTCAGTTTGGTTTGAATGAACCGATTCACTTCCAAGGTCGTCATAAGGTGTTGCACAGCAAATGCTAGAATAACAATTGCTTTCTCTTCACCTTATCTCATCTTTTTTTGTTCTTTCCTGCCAATAACGTTCTTTTTCGACAAAAGCAAAGCAAATGCTCAAAACAATTTTGTTATACTTGTAATTAAATTTGCTCAAGAATGTTTATAAGAACATTAGAGCCTGGGGGGGCTAAATAAAAATGCTACCAAGCTGTGGCATTTACTGTAGGTCCCTGCTGCTGATTACAAACAGGTTTACAGAAAGTAATTCCAACTGAACAAAGATCATTTAAAATTAAAAGACTGATTACATTTGTTTGTATCTAGAATGTCAAACAAAAGCAGCCAAACAAAACTGCATTTAACCTCAGTTTGAAATCAGAGATCAATCTTTTTAAAAGTTAGTAAAACAGGTGACAAATTTTGACCATGACGGTAGTTGTGTGGTTTATGTATCACCTGCAAATGAACAGTTAATTTGTGTATTCCTTGTCAAAACGATTATTTAGATAGACTATAAATAGTTTTTATGCTACAAAATTCTGTTTTTGGTAGAGCATCACATTCAAAGCCAAAGCATAACAAGATAAGGAAGATTTTCTCAATGGTAAAAAAGAGTGGAAATCCATGAAGTTACATCAAATCATAGCTAAGATTATCTCCACTTACTTCAGTACTACAACAACTTCAGCAACATGAGATGTTTATTGTGTAAGAAAAACAAATAAATTGAATATTTGAAAAAATAAAGAATCTTAAAACACATGAGGTAATTACAGCTAGAAAGCAAATAAAGCATAACTGAGTCTTTACTAAAACTGACAAGTTATGCATGACACTTTTTTATAAACTAAATAATATCTGTAACTTAAATCTGATTTGTCACCAGAAAACTATTTTTTCCTTCAATGTGATGCAATCTTTATTTTTGCTAATTCCATGACAATTAAGCTCACAGTTGTACTTTTAGGGTCATCATTCTGCATCTCAGACCATAGTTACTCGAATTTAAAGACTGTGAAATAAACATTACAGGTGTTTTGACTTTATTTCAATCTTAATCTCAATCCTAAAACATTAAACTATTAAAGATTACATTTTTTGAATTTGTATATCATTGTATTAAAAAACGTATATTTGCATCAGTTTCTCCAACTATGTGAAGTTTCAAACATTGAATTTTTGGATAAAAATGGCTTTGATCTTTGTGCAATGATACTACTTTAAAGGTAGCATATGTCCTTGTAAATTCTCTAAAATAAAGTAAAATGTTGGTGTGCTTTAGCAGAACTTGTGACATGACTCTATACCAAAAGATTTGGGACTTCCTTCTGTCTGGATATAGTTCTGCTGTTTGTTCCACAACATACGGTTTCCTTTTATTTCTACAAAGGTTGCAAAACACTGATTCATCTGGCCTTCAGGCCTGTTTCCACTGTTTGATAGTCCGTCCTACATGCCACCAAACCCTGAAAAGTCAATGCCATTTTTGGATTAGTTTTGTGGAAACCATTCTTTTTGCAGTAAAACAATTCCTGTAGGATGTATGATCACAGATGTTTCTCCTAAGATTATATATTTGACTCATCTTAAGAAATGAATTGATGTATGAGAACAAAGATGACATACTTCATAGCATCTGGAATTAGCTTAAATTCAACATTTCCTTTTTTTAAATAGTGCAAAATAGTTATCTTTATAAATAAAAAAAGAAGCACAAATTCAGTTATTTTGAAAGAAAAAACCATCACTGAGGGTCTAGTTAATCAAACATCAGTGTAGAAAGCTAATCTCATTTGCATTTGCATGTGGTCCAATATAAGGTTAGGAGTTCATCTATGCTACACAGAGGTGCATCTACAATGCCGTAATGTTTTTTTAATGAGCTGAAATAAGCATGTAATGTTGTACATTCAAAATTCAACCAGATCCACTTTGCTTTCTCGGTTCAATTTCCTGCCTGTAAGATCACTGTGTAGATTGGAACGGCTCAGCAGTGGCAATTTGTGATGGTTAGTTTGTTATCTGATGTTTTCTTTTCTTCCCCAGTACTGATTATATATTGCAAAACTCAAGGGAGAAACATTCATTCTGTCTTGAGTTTTTTAAACATAAAAACAAAGTTTCGCTCTTCCAACTTGAACAAAAAAGGAGTAGTTAAAATGGCAGAAAGTCCAAGTTAAGCACATTTTTGGGGGAATTTTATTTGAAATGTAAAAAATCTTCTTCAGAGGACAGAAAGAAACATATTGCTCGTCAGGATGGCATACAGTTATTGTTGCTTGGTTTATCAAAAATCTCGGGTGGCGGCAGACTTTATGATAAAAATTTTGGGTTTCTTTGTATTTACTTAGTTTTGAGCAGCCTGGGCTTATGTCGTTTTACTCTACCCTTGAAAACATGCTATGGTTTTTATATAATCTTGCGGAGAGGTTGGGACTTACTATTTTTAATTAGGTTGGGCTAGATTTAATTTGTTTAGGGTACAAATTGTCTTTCTGATTTGGTAACCTGTATAGCTGTTTAGCTGGAGATCTCAAAATCAATCACCTCATGTACGCTGATGATCTAGTTCTGTTGTGTCCAAGTACTGCTGGTCTTCAACAACTACTAAACATCTGTTCAGATTAAGGGATTGATAATGACATTGAGTTTAATGCAGGTATGATTTCTAGAACTAAAGAAGACAAAAATCTGAAATTCCCTGATGTTGGCGATATGTACAGACAGTGTCGGGTGTTGTATGGCCAAGCCAACACCCTCTCACAAAAGTTTGGCTTTAGATAACAAGGCATCAAGCTGACTTTGTTTAAGGCTTTCTGTTCTCCTTTGTAGACAGCACATCTTTGGGTGAACTATAAGACAGCCAGGTTGAGAAAGCTGCAGGTGGCATTCAATGATGCTTTAAGAGTGATCTTAATAAAGCATGGATGGACAAGTGCAAGTGAGCTGTTTGTCTCTAAATGGATTAATATCTTACATGCCCTACTGCGCACAATCATGTTCAAGATCACTCTTATTTTGTCCATAAACAACATCAGGTTTAGTGCCATTCACTTTAGATCTAGTACACCGGAGGAGCTGTCACAATACCCTACCGTTTTAATAAGTTTATATTGTGCCTTTTTAAGAATTGCGTTTTTAAGTAATGTATTTTCAACTGTTTTAAACTTCTCTGTTGGTTTTTTACTATTGTATTTATATTTATTTACTTTTCTTTTTAGTCATCTTGTGTACTCTTGGCACTGTATGTGTACTGTTTTTTGATTATGTGTTCATGCTTACTGATTGGACTACGAGTCCAGAATAAAGTCAGTCAGTCAGTCAGTCAGTCAGTCAGTCAGTCAGTCAGTCATTCTGTTTTTATATCTATAAAATGATTCAAGACAAAGTAACTTTAAAGGCTTGAACAAGTTTAGAGTGGCAGTGTAAAAAGCCCTGTTTGTCAAAATGTCATTTAAAATAGTGGCGTTAGTTAACACCATTATTTTTTCCATAAAGTGATCTGGCTAATTACTGTCTTTGTTTTTACAAAATTGTTACTGTTGTGTTACTGATGCTGAATGTTGAAGTTGTGTTACAATGAATTGATGTAATAAATGTTGCAAACCAAACCCACCACCAACTGTTTTATTTTTCTTTGTCATAGTCTTTCTGTCAGGTGGGTTAACAATGAGATAAGTGATTACAATTGGCTAAGAGCAGTGACCTGTTCCGTAAGTAGCCCATCTTGAGCCAATGTTGCTTTACACACAAGCCAGTACATTCATCCCACACACAAATACTGAACAGGTGGAAGAAGCATCAGAAATGGTAAGTCTGGAGCAGCCCAACGAAAACTTAACGATTTCTTGGTGAAGACAGACGAACTACTCTCATTCTATTGTCTCAGGTTGTTGAAGTTTGATATATTTACTAAGCTACAGTCACTGCAAAAACCAATTCATATCATTTACCTGATAAATTCTGAAGAAAATATGTACAGATGCACACCAGGCCTCTAAATTACTTAATTTAATCTGGACTATAAAGTCAAATCACTTATGTTGACTAAATGTTTTAGATTTTGTTATAAACTACATACTTGGAAGTACAGGTTCTTTACTTTTCCTGTTGTTTCAGGTTGTAGGTTTGAGAACTTTTGTGATTGAATTAACACACTTTATAATTCGTACCTGTTCACGTCTATTTTACTCCTTTCATTTGACGTGTAAAAACTCATCAGATAAGTGCATATTTTGTAGGGGTGTAACATTTAATTTGTCTTAATCAATTACTTACTTTAAATTCCTAAAAACCAATCAGTTCGATCTGTTTGAGGCAAGTTATTAATTAAATCAACATGTACCATTATGAAATTGTTTCAAAATGAAATAAATTATCTTGCAATCAAAGAATCTGGAAAACTTTACTTTCACTGTCGAGTCCCCAGGTATTTATCTCTGAGTCACACTGGTTGAATTTTTGGCTGAAGATGTCCTGGATCAATTTAACAGCAACTTTTTTCACAGTAACACAAACAGTTACTTTTTCTGTTAACTAGTTACTTTTATTTTTATTAGACGGTATTGCAGTTACTAACTCATTTACATTTCAGTTTTAATAATGAGTAACTACTAATGACTAGCTAACACTGGAAAAGAGTCATAAATAGGACTCTTCTAAGACAAATATGTTTGTCATGCCAAACTTGTATTTACATCCCAGAACCATTAAGACTACTTTGCTGCACTGCTGCTAAATTTATTTTGCATCAATACTGTTAAGGGAATATCCAATTTTAGTAGGACATAGATAGAGCTGATTCTGCTCAATAGAAAAAGAAAGAAAACATCGCTCATGGATCTTGCACATTACCTTGTGAGAAAACTCCTGATATCATAAATCCTGGCACAAGTCAGGATTTTGAACATGCTACCCTTCAGATGCCACCCAAGAATGAATGTACTTGATTATTTGTCTGAACAGTTTCAAAGCTTGTGTTAATATTGCATTCTAAAAATATAAACTGTGGAGATTGTGTGCCATTTTGTTCAGTACTCCATTTCTTCTCCACAGCAGTTTTACATCCATCTTCAAATTTAAATATTTCGCTATAAAAAAAACTGTTTTTTCCAAATTTGTCAAAACAGAATCCCAAAGACATCGAACCAGCTGCCACCTGCAAAGTCTTCATCTTTTTTAAATCTATTTGTTACACAAAATGCCATTCGATGCGTCGCAGTTTGGTCACGTGTGTTACCTGAGCAGTAGAGCGGCAACATCTGGATATGTTCTGAGGCCTGTAATTTTAGAATCTCTCCAACACCCTTAATCCCCTCACGGTATGTTGTTTATTTTAGTACTGTTCTCTGGTCAATAGCCAGATTTCTTAGAAGCAGCCAACAGGTTACTGGGATTGAAGAGATGAGGCCCCACAACCTGAAAAAGATCAACGGACAGCAAACAGAAATCTGAGAAGATGAGAGTTTTTATAAAAGCAAAACTAATATTCTGATGGAATATTTTAACTGTCCACACTAAAGTAAAAGTACAAATTTCCATCTATTTTGTTCATGATCTGTATTTTTTTTTATTTATTAACTTATTTATGTGGGATAATGTCAGAATGCCTTTATAAAGGCTAACATCATGCTTTTGTTAAGCCTTTCAGACTAAACTATATCCATATATATATGATAATATTTTACCTTTGGCACAGTAAAGAACGATTTTTAAATAAAATATTAGTCATTTTTGCGAGCTCTGTTTCCGAACAAGAAATACGATGCCTCGATCTTTGAGGCACAGCTTTTTGCTTCTTGTGAGTGAAGTCTATTTCATGATGTCAGAGCTGGCCTCTGCACCGTGTCTGCGTTTCGCCCACGAAAACAAACAACATCCGATGTTTCGCCAAGATCGGTGTGCATATAAAATGAAAGCATTTAGTAGAACAGCGCTAGCTCTGTGGAGAAAGTGGGTGTTTGTGTTAGCCTTGGGGCAGTGCTGGCAGCACAGACTCTTCCTGGAAGGGGCTGTTCCCCACTTGTCTACGTCACATTGTGAGGACTCAATTGTTTTTGTGGATTGGGAGGGGCTGGTGCTCACAGAGCAGGGTTTTAGAGGAATGCTCAGAGATGCGTGAATGAATCAAAATACCGCTTTGTGGTTGCTTTTTGTGAGGAATTTACATTATAATTCACTTAAAAGCAAAAAAAAAAGTTGATTTTGCATGATATAGGCCCTTTAAAGATCCAATTAATAGAATTGAAACAGTTCAAACTCCATCCAACAAGTTTGTAAACTGGAATAAATACGAAATTGAAGGAGAGTACAGAGCCACAAGGAAGTCTGTAAAAATAATTGAATTACAGTTTATTACGCTGCTGACTTTTTATTTAACGAGACTGTATTGGAAATTTTTTACTTTAACAATTTCTAATAACAAACCTAAAAATATATATTACATAGGAAAAAAAGAGAGAATTTTTTTAGAGAATTATAGTATGAATTTGCAAATTCACAATTAAAAGACCACTCAGAACAATTTTACAACAGAAAAAAATACTTAATAACATAAGCAAAGAGTGTCCAAAAAAGCTGACCACTAAAAGAGAGGGACAGAATACCAATAGGACAAGGAAAAAGAAAAAAATATGTCTAAAGGTGTCAAGACAGCAGTAAGAAGAGAGGAAAGGTGGGCAGACAGGTCATATTTTATAGCCAATGGCAGACGTGTCGTTATGCAGGACCAAAAGGTCTTTAGTTTATTAGACTTTTTTATTTTACGAGAATTTTTTCTGCAAGGAGGACAGAAGAGGCAAGTTAAAACTAGTCTGCCCTGTCCAGGTCTTGACATCCGAGTATAAAGTATAACCCTTTTATCACGTCATCGTTCTATATAACCAAAAATACTGCAGTCATAAATCTTACGCTGCACTTTACAAACTGAGATGTGACTCAAAATACAAAACATTCAGTAAGCATGTTTTTTTGAAGTGTTTTAATATTATCTGTCAAATTTGAACTCTGACAGTTCTACTGATCCTTCTATCTCAATGGTGTGCTGATAACTGTTAGCGCAATGTAGTAGCTTGTTTGTGCTGCAGGTGTGGGAGGGAGTTTCTGAGGTACAGGACATAGAAAACAGCTATTCTCCTGCTGTGGCAGTGAAGTCACACACACCAAAGATCTGCAAAGAAATGAAGAACAGTACAAAAAACAAATAAGATAAGCAGCTAATGGTAAACCACTACCTTAGAACCATAAAATATACAGTGTAGGAAACTTGGTAAAGTTGTTTATGTTTCATGAGACCTTTCTGGTTTTCTTTTATTACCAGTTCCTTGTATCTTGGTGTCTTTCTCAATGAGTAGACAAGGAGATAATATGGGGAACAATTACAAAACTGACAATTAGAGAAGTGTGGATATTAAAAATTGGTCTCCTTTAGCGAGATGGCATCCTCTATCCATTCAATCAAGGCATCTCATTTCCTGATAGGTGGACCCATTTTTCTAACTACCCCAAAATTCTGACAGAGCAAGGTTGGGATCAGGAACCCCAACTGTAATCTTCTGCAGCCTTTTTCTGGCTGCTATCTGTCCAGCAACCAATTTAAACTCTCTGCTTCCAAATTCAGAAAACTAAAAAAAGCATAATAAAAGTATGGTTTATAACATAATGATATAAAAACTATGTACACATGTAAACTAATAAGTTACACCTCATAAGAACATGGATTATTACAGACTTGGATAGACTTAAATAGATTTCTATTTAAAAGTGTTTTTGTAAACTATTTGACAAACAAATTGGATTGTCTTAGCATTAACAAGTTTCAATTTTCATTCTTCTACCATTCATGAAAGTGTGTTTAGATTAAAGTCACAAATGAGCTCATGAATGTTGTTAGTGTCTGTAGAAGACACTAAAAAAAGTCTTCAGCCTGTGTTACATTTGAAACAATTTACTCATATTTTCTTTTGGCAGTACAGAAACGTATTTCAAATGGTTTAAATGATACGATTGTTGTAGATTCCCACTTGTTAAAATGAAGGACGTGTTTTTAAACCACCAGTTGTTCATGGAGTACAACATGGCACTCAGCTTGGTCCAGCTCCATTTACCCTTTGCTTTCAATAGACAATACTGTTCTGCCCTGCGTGCACTTATACTTTTTATGCTAATAATACTCAGACATGTGAATCTATTAGACAGGAAGATTGCAATTTATTAAGACTTTGTGTTTCTAGGATGCAAAGAAAGGAAAACTTCTTGTTTTTTTCTACTAAGATGGGATAAGATAAGAGAAGCGAACCGGACCTGACTTCACTCTGTAACAAATATAATTATTCTGGATGGCATTTCCATAAGGATGTGTTTTTAAACTCATTAATGTATTAGATTTTTGAAAATATTGTTTCCAAAGAAAGTAAAACTAAACTAGCTCAGACATTTGTTATTGTGAGATTGAGCAAATGTCTTTTTTAATGACTAGCCTGATTCAAATCTTCCTTGAAAAGCAGATATTGGATTTTTTGTTATTCAGATGTATTTTTTTTCAGATCTTTTAAAACCTTTGGTCTCCACACAAAGATTTAAATCTGTGTAAACAAACTCGTTTTTCTACATTAACTGAACAGAACGCTTTGTTCTTGGTCTGCAGGATCCCTTGGTTTCCTTGTTTCCAAAATTACAAAAGAAAGTAAAGCCAGGAACTGGCTAGAATATCTATGTTTATAAAGCTCATGCTGTATTTTTCTAAATATAAGTCAATCCAGAATATAACCCAAAAAATGCATAATAAAGAAGAAAAAAATAAAAATAAACCTATACTCCCAACAATTACACTAGTTAAGCTTAACCTGTGCTATAGGCCTGAACTACTGGGAGTCTTCTGAGAACGAACTCAACATCTTTCCTAACAGTTCCTCACATTGTTCTTTGTGGTTGTTCATGAGCGCATATTTCACTTGTTAACTTGCCTTTATGTCTTACAACAGATGTTCCAGTTTTTATGTGTTTTCTGCCTCTTTCCTGTCTCTTCTGACTACAACCACTGCAGGCAGCAGATGGTACCCCTTAAACGGTTCTGCGAAAAGTTTTGTCTTGTTAAACTTTTTCTTTGTACAGCTGTCCAAAAGCATGCTCAGTTATACACTAAAGCACTCGAGAGAAGAGAAAGAAGCAGAAAGCAGGAGAAGCAGTTGTGATAAAGGCTGCAACAGACAGATGGGAAGTCATTTGATCTGCTAGCTGACAGAATACGAGGTCAAACAAGAAACAGAGATGACCCTGTCAATTCCAGGAACATTTTTTATAAAAATCTTTCTCCAAAGCATTTCAAGAAAAGTAAGAATCATATAAAATGTTTCTGAATTTTGCTTTTTTACAAAATGCTTTTCCCATCTGAAAGACTAAGATTTAGGTTCAAGGATCCTCTAAAATTTAACTAATAGGTTAATGAGCTGTAATTGTTTTTATTTCTGTTAGTTTTGAGAGCTACGTATCACTGTCATAATTCTATATCCTATTTAACACCATTGCATTAAACAATGTTTTGTCAAATTTCCATTCAAAAACAAATCGTATTTGGCTATTAAAAAAACCTGTTTTCCTTCAACTGAACTATGGGTAAAAGTTTTACCAAAAAAATTATTAAATATTACTCAAAAAACTAACAAAACCTTAATTTTGGAGGAAAAAAAACAAACAACAAGAACATAGCTTCAAAATAAAATGGATTAATATAAACATTTTTCAATTGAAAATCGATTTAACAATTTTAAAAAATATTTATTTTATTTTTAAAAATAATTTTAAAGCTGAAAATAATGAAATGGTTGACAACACATTTCTCCTACATCCTGTATTTGATGTTGCAAATTTAAAAAAATGGATGAGATCAAAAACTTTATTTAATGAGTACTGTTTTAAACAATTTTATTTTGCCAAAGTCAATTTATACAGAATTCCTGTAGATCTTTTTCTTTAAATCTTAATTATTCTGGGCTAAGCCCCCAGTGATTGAAAGTTTTTGGACACCCCTGCACTGAAAATGTTTACCAGTTTTGTTAGTTTCATTTTTTTTTGTTGCTTTTAATTTTAGAGATTTGGTACAGTAATATAATGACCTGCATTTTTCTGTCCTACACAAAAGCACAAATTATATTTTTTATGAAGACGGGAGCAGAAAAATAAAGAAAATTGGATGAAAGGTCACCAAGAAACCACACTGACAGCATATGCTGCCTTGACAGACATAAATGCTTATCAAAGTTTAAATTTTAACAACAGTGATCATTACCTTTCATAATAACTCTACTCCCCACGTGGTTGTTAGTCTTACTGTGGTGAACACTAAAGCAACACATCTGACTGTGCTCCAGCAGCTCTTGAAATGTAATTATGGAAATGCAAACACCAAGCCACAAATCTCCAAATGTATATGGGGGGTACATGTACTTTGGCTGAACTTCATCTTGTGGTTTTCATCAAAAAGAGCCTGTTGTGTTTTTTCCCCCCACATCATTCTGTCATTTGCAATGAGCCAAAAAACAAAGGTTTTTCTTCCTCGGACACCTCCTCGATATAGTTTAAATTTTCTTTACACTGTTTTGTGAATTGCTGCATAGTACCTGTGGTGAGCAAGTACTTTTTTCACCTCAAAGAGCAAACAGGTTTCTACAAGGACATTAACTATCTGTAACTTTAGTTCTCTTTTTGTCTGAGGTTAACTGTACACTTTTTTTTAAGTAAACAATGTCCCCACCACCATTGAAACATCTTCATGAGCAGGCCAGAAATTCCCTGATGATTTCATCATTTCTATAAGTATTTCAGAAGCATTCATCAAGTCAGATGCAAAACTCAATATCAGCTTTGCTCTGACAAGTCTTCTTCTCTTATGTAGAGCGATCAGACAATAGAGCAGCCCAGAGTTTGCAAACAGTAAGTCCGGTACCAGTAACTGGTCAGCCTCAGCCACCATCTACGGCAGTGTAACCTTCAGGCCCAGCTGTTGTTATTTTCCATAGAGGTCAGCAGCAAAGAATGTGAAGCATGCAGAGCCCGAAACACATCTTTCTCTTCACAACAACCCCCAAAATCTTTGTTTTTTTGTTTTTTTTTATAAGAACAACTGTACTTGCTTCTTTAGACTTTTGACAGTACATTGAATTCGGTCAGTGTGTGTGACCAAAATCCAGCAAATTGTAACACTATACCTCCCTCCCAGATGTCCCATCTGGTCTTTTACCGCCCCAAAGATCCTCAGGTTTGCCGTCAACAGATTTATGAAGACTTAAATGCTTTCTAAATGCAGTTGCAGTTGGAAGCAGAAACCAATGCTGAGACGTTGAAAAATGCAGTAGGACAGCTAATTTAATCTGTTTTCCTGCAGGATATCCTGGGACAGTTTGTAGATTTTCGAGCAGAATAACCCACAATAGAACAAGTTCGGCTATTCTCAGTGCGCTTATCCTCATGGCCATTTACTCTGCTAAAGCATACACAAACTGACACTGAAGACTGAAGCGAGAAAGCATTCGCTTCTTATTACCATCAAGAGTTTTTTCCCAGACAGTTTTGGGAAAATAGGGATTTTATGATTTGTGCTGCATGTAAAATGATTTATGGTGTGAATACACAAGCAGGATGCTCTATACTCATGTAATACTGTACTGTTGTGCATTTATACACATAGAAAGCCTACAAGTATAATATTATACAGTGGCTAAATGTTTGGTTCTTGGGTTTTAAATGATGAGTTCCAGATGAGGTACCTCCTGAAGCATGTCAAACAAAAAGACTGCTGAAACTTGATGATCTTTTGCAAACTACAAACCCTGTTCTGATATTCAGAGAAGAGGATTTATGGCCAGTGGATGAGATCTGACTCTTTTTCGCTACAAAAGTCCATTGAAAGCTTTCCTGCCACATCCCAATATGAAATTATGATCATGACACAGTAGTTTCCACAATCTGAGTCATGAGACTACAGTATCAGAGGATGTGTTTTTTTTATTTTTTTTTATTTTCATCAATGCACTACTATTGAACACAGTCTAAACTTTCTGTAAGGGGCAGGGGTTACAGATCTTCCCCTATATGAATGTTGCATCTTTTTTGTAAAAATAATTTTTTTAAGCTCACTCCTGTCTGCAAATTGAATTGTTTTACATCTATTCCAACAGTTTGCCTAAAGTGTCTGGTAGTAACACTGGTCAGAAAAACGCAATCTGCTTCCGTACCCAGATGTAACAATGAACATTCATACAAGAAAAGATTATAGCTACAGTGTTGATTGCGTATGGCTTTTGCTTAAACTGCTTCTACACAAGTTGCCACATTATTTTTATGATTAAGAGACTGAATATTAACGTCAGAGTGCATGTGCAGTAGAATGCAAAACACTTATACATCATGTCCTTTAGGCGAAATTCAATGATGCATACATCACGCACCACTGTAGGGGAGTAATAACGAAGCTTTTCTAAAACTATACTGTTGTTGCAAGAATTTTAAAAACTCAAATAATGTGTGCTTTTGCGTCAAGTGTGTTAAAATTTCTCACAGTGCAAACCTAACAAAGTTTTAATATTCAGACTGAAAAAGTTGATCAAGAGAGGAATAACAAGCAACTGAAGCAGCATCCTGTCCGCTCCAAAGTGAAGACATCAAACTGTCCTCTGTGTGTATGTGTGTCTGTGTTCATTTATTTCTGGACCTGCAACATGTCTGAATAAAAACAGAACCAGATCTACCCTAAAAAGCTGAGCAGCTGAGTCTAAGGCAACAAACAAAATCACAGAGTAAAGTCACAATTCAAATAAATCTGCTTCTGTTTCTATAGTGCACTGTGTACGAACACGTAATAAACATATTTCACAAGTAGGTAGAAACTTTTGCATTGATCTTGGCTGAAACGAGACAACCTGGAGTGACTTCAGCTGTTTGTGAGTAACTTACCCACACACGTCTGCTTGTTGTCAATCCTTCAACTCCAGTGAGACATCTTTGTTCCTCAGAGTTCTTGCATCTGAGCGCGGAGACAAAAAACTCTCCAAACACGGTTCCTCTGCTACGACTTTTTTTTTTTTTTTTTGTTATTGTGAGTCTGCCAAGTCCAGTGGAGTCGTCCCCCCCTCTCCCTCCCTCTCCTGCTGGCTGCTGCACGAGCGACTAACAAGACAACAGCCGACAAACAACCAGCGAGGAAGCGGGAGTGCGGGAACACACAGGTGCACGCAGACTCCCAGGGAAGAACACAGAGAGAGGCATGGAGAGCTCACAGGAGAACAGAATAAAAACGCTCCTTTGCCAGTGGTTTCCCTTGTGTGGGACTTCAACCTTACTCCACCTACCCCCTCCTCCCTCCACCTCCCTCCCTCCCGCCCTTGCAGCTCAAAGACGAAACAGAGGAAAACTCAGAAGTTGCTGCTTCTGCACGTTTAAGTTTTCCAGCTTCAAGAACGATACGTCTTTCAACAAGCACGACTCAACACATACATGAGGAGCTCATTACGCAGATTAATGCCATTCACTCCCTGCCTGACGTGAGAACATCTCACAGGTTTATGCACTATAGTTTTTGCCAAACTGTGTTTGAAAGAATACACGGTTAGCTGGCAAATCAAATCTAAATCACAACTCGCTTTTGGTTTTAAAGTTTGAACAAGTTTGCTTTAAACTCAAAATGTTTTGCACCTGATTGTTCATTTATTTTCCCCATCCTGTTTTTTTTTTTTTTTTTTTTATTTTTGTTTTCCCTTCTAAAAATCCCCAAAAAATACCTAAATAATTCAGTCGGGACTTTATCAGCACGCCTGCCTCACAGGTATTTACTGACAGCAGCATTTCTTGTACTCTGAAAGCACTTAAGCCTTGATAATATGTAGAGGCCTCACGAACTCGTGACAGCTGTGTCCAACCTTGTTACTGGTCAGGACAACTTGCTCTGCTTAAAGCCAATCAGGAGGGGGGGTTGCACTATTCTCTAGAGCTGTGTTCATATTAAAAAAAAACTAGCATGACTATTAACTGATTTAAGGAAATCCTGACCAAAAAAAAAAAAAAAAAACTTTTAACATTTTAATGAGGCAAACCATCTTCTTTAATTCATCTTTACCTTTTGTATTTATTTATTTATTCATCCATAATTTTGTGTGCTGCAAATAGTAACATAGCAGATGTTATTTTTTGCACTCAGAAAAAGCCAGAGCTCCCTTTCTCCGAAGAGAAAAAATACTAACAATGCCACATGACTGAATTTGTTTAAAGTAATGATCACATCACTCTGTCGTCACCTGATTCAGAGTGGCTTCTACGCGTCTCATCCAGGTCACAGCTTCTATATTAATACCTACTTGAAGTTTGAGGTTTGTGACATCTCGTCTTGGGGCCTCAGAAATCCAGGCCAACCCCTTGGACTTCTTTCACACTGGCTTCGAGAATTCCCGAGATTTTCAGCTCCCAGAGCATTCCTGGCTTCGTTTGCTGCCAGCGAGGAGTCTGATTCACAGCTTCAGCTGCAGACACTTTCACTTATAGATATTATAGCTGTTATATGGCTTGTCAGAACTTGTGAAAAAGCAAATCATGTCCCAACTTAGGAGAACATTTGTTTCCATTAAAAATTGACTCCATTGTTGCCTTACAGTGTAATTTAAGAAATTCTGAAGTAAGGAAACACTCAAAAAGACATTACTCAAAAAGCTGAAACTCAACAACTCTGATCATCTGCAGCCTTTGGAACATTGTGTTATTTATCATTTGTCCTGCAACTATTAAATTACTTTCTATTACATTCATCAGGTAGCTTATCATATTTCATCTAAAATGAAAATGCTCAAACCTCAAAACTGCAAACATCTGGAATTGCATCTATAAAAACAACTCTTTGACAAAAAGGATGGTGTACAGTAAAAAGAGATATAGTATTTTCTATTCTGTCTTTTAATTTAGCAAAACAAAAAGGAAAGAAAATCTTATTAACATAACTGTAAATGTATTATTAATGTAATTATTAATGTAAACTGAGGGCCAATTCCTATATTTAAATGTAAAGGAAAAATAAGAATAATAACATTTTTACTCTTAAAGGAAAAGTCTAACTTTGGTTTGGCATTTTAATGCGGCAAAATTACATGTGTTTTGAATAAATGGGGGCTTTATTAAGCATCCATAGTAAATGCATTTTTTCCACTATGTTTTAGATGGAAGAAAAATGATTAATTTGTTTCAGGACGCTCTGCTGCATTTTCTTGTTCTTTCTTTAAGCCATTGATGTAAAAGTCTTTTCATTTTTGTGCACAGAAAAATTACAGTTTCTGGAAAATGCAAAACCACAGAACTAACAATGTGGTTATTTTGAAATAAATAACTATAAATGCATTAGAAGTATGAAGAACAACTGATGACACATGGTTTAGGTGTGCCTGCTGGGGGGGAGGTGACTGATGCAGGGTCTGGGTTAGCCAACAGCACCATCTAGTGATGATCTTTCACTTGGAGAGCATGTTTGGGTGTGATAGGGTGCACTCAAGGTGAGCAGTTTTGTACTGTTCAATTCCCCATTGACAAAAGTGAAAATAAAATGTAAACAAAAACTGAGTAACTAAGAAGTTGTGTTTGTAAACAGCAACTGTGCAAAAATGTGGTACAAAACAGGTTTATTCGATTAAAGATTCAATTGGATAATGTTCCGTTTTTTTATTTCGCTAAATGTGTCGCCTTCTTTCTTTCTTTTTTGCAACCTTTCAGAATAACTTTGCTGTATTTTAGCCATTTGAAGTATTTATGTTTTTCTATTGTAAAATTGTTCCCTCTTTTAATTCTGATTTAGCCAAAACCAAAAAGTCGGTATCATTTTTAAAGACATATTTACTGCAGAGCAGCAGGAGTTCATTCGAAATCTGCCTCTGGGGTGTGGGTGGCACTGTTGGCGCAGAAGTAACCCCACGTTGATATCCCAGCATGCCTTCGTTTACACTCTCTCCCGCTAGCTTACAGCTCCTCATAACCCCAAGCTAACATCAGCGTAGCAAAATCTGAGCTTTGCAGCTGCAAAGTTTTGACCCAGATGGCAGCTCAGATAAGGAAAATGAAGACAGTAATGATCGATCTGTCTGCAAGTGGATGCATCAGATTTGAAGCCCTTGGCAGTTGCTGCGTCTCAAGCCCAAAAATGTTTCAACTGCAGGTTTTTATCTGCTTCTGATCAATCATGACTTGAAAAAAAAAAATACACAGAAACCCAGTTTTATCTTAAATTATTTATACATGTCCTCCATTACGAGAAAATGGTTACAAAAACATGTCAAAAACACGATTTTCATTGGGTGTTCAGACAGTATTTTGATTGTAATTACATTATCACAATTCTAGTAGGTGCTGCGAACAGTACAACCAGGGTTTTGGACCATTTATCTCTTGCAAATAAGAAATGTTTCTCAATATATATATATATATATATATATATATATATATATATATATATATATATATATTTTATTTTTTTTTATTCCATCAAAAGTTTTGGAATGAAAAACAGTTTTAAGAGGACTAATGAAGATGAAAAACAGGCTTGTAAAGAAATATGGAACAAGAAAGCACTAGTTTAAATTTTCTACCAAAACAGAATGCCCCACCTGACCGAATACAGACGGGCATTTTTAAATAAAACTTCCAATCCTGTCTGTGTTCTTATCTTTTACAGTTCATGACAAAATTGAGACCTCACTCTATTGATTTCTTTTCAAATCCTAATTCCCATTGTACCATTTATGAAAAGCGTAATTTGCTTCACAGCATCCCTGTATTGATTTCCCATTTTGTGTTAGCAGTGGTTTATCTATTTTTTGTTATGTGATCAGCAGCTGAAACTAAATATTAACCAAAACACAAAGATTTTCTTCAAAAAATTTAACAGCTATACATTCTGTGAGAACTGTTATTCTGCTATAAGAACCAGTTTTATATCTTAATTTCATATTTAGTTAGATGTGGGAAATACACTGCATTTCAAACTGGCTCATGTTCTATAACTTGTCATTTTTTTTCGTTTGTAGACACAATATAAGCCCAAATAAGTATGTTTATGGGGATACATTCTCAATTATACTTTTGTAACGTTGTACTTTTTAATACTTAAATAATACATCATCAGTTAGCGTTTCCTTGTTTGTTTGTTTGTTTATTTATGTAAATGTGTTTGAGTCAGTCTCACCTGCAGCAGAGAGCGGTCGCAGTGTTGCGGGTCACGTGCGCATAAGAAGCTAAGCTAACAACACAAAATGAGGAAGTCACAAAACCAAAGCTTTAGCCATAAAATAACTCAAATATCCAATATGTTTTGCTTATCATAATGCAAACACTTACATGTTTTTATTTGAGTAATAAGCCCTCTTGTCTCTGTACGCTCGTAAAAACAAATGTTACTTATTTAAACACTAAGGAGTTGTGATCATTGTACCACCTGCGCATGCTCAGAATTACTAGCCTCTAGTGCACGAGGTATCAGAAAACTCCAGAGTTCTAAATTCAACAAATATTTAACATGTTCAGAAATTGATGAGTACCATTAAACTGCTTGATAATGTTCTAAAATATGCCCACTTTTTATATTAAAATATTATTTACGGTAGTCAACGTTAACGCACGCAATTCATTAAAAAAAAGCATTATTTATTAACAGATTAACTACACGTCAGAAGCGACGGTCTGCCACTTCGCGTCAGGAATTATTCCACTTATACCATGGTCATTTACAAAAGAAATAAATATTGATTACATTTTTAGTAGGCCTACTTTTTTCTGGTAATTTTTTTTTTACCAAAAATGATCAATTTCATACATGGTGAGGCCTGTTATCACAATAACATAAGGGAGATCTGACTTAACACTTTAACAAATTAAAAATTTCAGACAACATAAATGAAATAAACATAAAATAAAACATAAAATGTTCGCTGGCCTTTTTTTCTTCCGAAAGCCGCATATTGTTTCGTAAAATTTACTTTATAAAACATTTTTACTTGTGATTAATCACAAAGCACATCACTAATACTATTATATATTTTTATTCAGCTACATTTATCTCATATGATGAATATTGCTTGTGTCCTTGGCTAGTCTCTGGAAAATACTAAACGTCTGTTTGTTGCTGATTACTCTCTTTATGTTTCAATGGCATCCGTTTGAACAGATTATCCAGGAGGTCAAATGGTTTATGCAAGTCTGCTTTTTCCTTTGTAGATTTTTTTTTAAATTTCCATCAAGTAAGCATTGAGATTAACCTATTTTCTATCTTTCTATTATCCATCTTCTTATATAAAATCAATGCAAGGTACTCAACTTACAAAGATGTGAGAGGTCTGTAGAGGTCGCTCAACTTTGAAAAGTCGAATATCAAGAATCCAGAAAATCCCATTATGTGATTTTTAAAAGGATTTATTTGTACAATAGTGCAGAAAATAAGTATTTAACTACAAATAGGAAATCCTGTCTCACAGACCTGTTATTTCTTTTAGAAGCTCTTCTTTCCTCCACTCGTTGCTTGTAATAATGTCACCTGTTTGAACTGGTTATCTGTATAAAAAACCTCTCCACACTGGCACCTCTCCTCGCATGATCCAGACCAAAGAACTGGCTACGGACACTAACTGGGTATAAATGATCTTGGTAATGAAGAGGAAACAGCCCAAACTGGTCAATTATCTGAGAGAGCTGGGACCACAGTAACAAAGGTTACTATAATGCAGGTCCAGGTCTGTTTGAAGTTCTCCAGAGAACACTGGATGATCCAGAGGAGGATTGGGAGAATGTCTTGAGGGACCCACATGGAACTCTTTGGTATAAATGCCACTTGCCGTGTTTGGAGGAAAGTAATGCTGAGCTGCATCCAAGAAAGTCACACCCCCTGTTGAAGCATAGGAGTGGAAGCATTATGCTTTGGGGCTGCTTTTCTTAAAAGGGGACAGGACGACTGATCTGTTTGACGTAAAGAATGAATGGGGCCATGTAAGGGAAGATTTGGGGCAAAAAGCTCCTTTCCATCAGTGAGAGCATTGAGAATGAAATGTGACTGGATTACAAAAAGCTTCCCCAGGTTCTGGTCCTGTCTCTGGACCTTAATCCACTAGAGAATCTGTGGATGGAGTTGAAAGTCTGTTTCCCAGCGACAGCCCCAAAACACAGCTCCTAAGAAGATCTGCATGAATGAATGGACCAAAATAGCAAATACAATGTATAATAACCTGGCAAAGACCTTCAGAAAACATTTAAATACATAATGATCTGATTGGTGAGAAACCGAAGCAAGCGATGACTTGAAGCATCGCTTCATTTACAGCATTTAAAGATGGGGGTGGATGATTCACTCTGATTACCCCTAAAGGGGGAGCAACTGAAATGTATAGAAGTCATAAAGGCTAACACGTCCAAGCAGTCCTTACGCAACAATTTGGCTTTATTCATTTTTAGAATACCAACAAATTTGCAGTTATACAGGAAAAAAACTGGTAAAAGCAGTGTGCCCTTCAACCATAATGTGGCCAAAAGGAATTAAATGCACCAAGCGTTTGAAAAGCGATGTGATTATGAGGCTGCACTGCGTCAGGATCATTATAAATACGGCTAAACTTCAAGTTGAGGTTCTTAGACACAACAATCCGACACCATCTTATGTTTATCTGTATCCATTTTATTGTGGTTAAATGATCTGTTTCTGGTAAACTCATGACGTACATGAGTTTAAATACTAATTCGGCTGGAAGAGTATAGATACAGTACGCAGAAGAAAATATGACATTTACACGAATAATAAACATGGTAATAAATTTGCCTTCTTACCATCAAGAAACAATGTAGATCAGTGCTCCCTTGTCTGATTGTCTACCTTTCTTTGTGCTTTAATACAAGGGGACTTGTCGCTACAGGTTTAATGATCGTTTGTGACACCTGGAAAAACTATTATGAGGTCTTTCTACGCCCACTCTCACAGTGAGAAGGCACCCCTCGCTTCCTGAGCAGGGGCCACAGACTGACCTCCAGAGATTCATAACCTCTCAAGATACATATCTAAATCTGCAGCTCCTATTGCTGAAATATCTCCATGCAAAATGCGTTTTCCCCTTCCTGAGCAGATTTTCTGTATACATTTATTAACGCTTTATTTCTTTACATTTTTTTGCACAATGTCTTTAATGGAAGCTGAACTGCTTTTTTTTTGTTGTTTTTTTTTTGTCCGTTTGGTGGTTAGATTGGAATTCTAGCGATGTAGGAGAAAAAAAATAAATAAATGTTCAGCAGTCCAGGCTGACTGAGAATAAGGGAGTGGACAGCATGTCTTTCAGTCTTGCATTAACATTTCTCTCCAGTTGAAACTGTGATTTGGTCCATGTGTCAGAGGAAGGATGGGTGGATCGACCAGCTGCCACACCCCTGTCTCTCCCAGCTCCTCGCAAGCACAAAACCCCAAGTAAGGAATCTGTAAAAAGAGGAGACAGATGTTCTTCTAATCAAAGGGGAATTTGTGAAAACTGAAGGGGATTGAGTGGTAATGAAAGAACCACTGGAGCTGAAACAGAGAGCTGACCTTTCTGACAACTTGGACAAAGTCCTTGGAGTTTTGGGGGGTGAGGCCTTGGATCTGCCGAGTGCAGGCCTCTAGGGAGGAAGCATGGGCCACAATCAGGACCGTGTTTCCTGTGTGAAAGAGGTAGAGAACTTAGAAACACATACCACGAATGCCACCAGTATACTTCAGAGTATGGAGTCTGCAGCTGCTGACATGAAGAGCTTATACATTTCAAAATAAGAAGACATTTATCAGTCTATTCCAGCTGGGTTGTAATGTTTTCAAGCTTTTTTTTTAGCAGCACATTAAGATAAAATTTAAACCAATGCTCATCAGAGACAATAACATCTACCAGAAAAAAATAAAGTTTGAGCTTCAACCATAAAATATTTATTACATTTTCAGTATCATACTTACCCAGATTTTTGCACTCTGTCAGGATCTCTCGGGTCACTTGGAAGCTTCTGCTGATATAGGTGTCATAGGACTCGGACACTGCCAACTTACTTATGGAGATATGAGGTCTAAAGGCAGATAGTCAGTTACAAGTAAAGAAAGCTGTCTCGGTGGTCTTCAGATAAATATGCTGCCAATCAGAGTTTCTCAATACCTGTATGTTGTGTCAACACTCAGGTTTGCAGCGGTCAGCTCAGCCGGAGGGATCCAGGTGGGTAAGCACGTGCCTGAAACCCATTTGGTCCATTCAAACAAGCCGGGCTCCACTCTGATTTTTGTCTTCCCCTCCTGCTGGAGACCTGACACAGAGAAAGAAGAGAGATGGAACGGCATGTGAAGAGCTGCTCTTCACACTTTCCTTTTACAATACGAGTGTGTTGCGGTCACACCACACCTTTTTTCAAAAACGCTGACTTCACACATTAAAAGGTTTTGAAAAATGACATATTTTCAACACATTTTCTTCCACTTGTAGAGACTGAATGGGAAAACAGATGTAAATTCATGAACAAATATCCAGCAATGACAGAACATCGAACAAACAAAAACATTTCCACATCTGGGCTAAAGTTATGATTATGTAGAGGATGCCGGAGGACAGAGCCAAGTGCGGGAGTCCTGAGGCACCATCAACATTACGATTACCTTTTTTATTTAAATGCACAAATAAAAAAATGGTAAATAACACAAACAGAATAAAATGAACAGACAAACAGTCAAAGTAAAATTGTGTAACGTATTTCCGGTTTAAAATAAGACTGCTCTTTTTCTTACAGCTGTTGCTAACTGTATGCATCAACTTATCAAATTTTAGTTCAAAAGAACTATGAACATTTAACCAAACTTTAAAGTGACTTTCAGATCACTGGTCCAACTGTAAGCTGATGAGGTTGGTCTGCCTTCTTCATTGAGCAGTAGCAGCGTGCTCTATCATCAGGTCGTGCATATAGCCTGTTCCCTTGTGGCTCATGTAGCCTCCTTGAGGAATGTCATGAAAATAGAATGTACCATTGTTGTGAATGATGTAAAGTGTTTGTAACAATAATGTAAGTTACATGCTTTTATGTCGTACAGATTACGGTGTCTTTCGGTGGCCTTATGCAGTACTCTAGTCATTAGTAAGGTGCATGTACTTCACCCTTACATGTTTTACATGTGTTTACAATGACTTTTCTCCTGCAGCATACCCTAAAAATGTGCATGAACATCTTCACTCTCATCGAGTGCTCTACAATTTTAAAATTGCACATTTTTCTCTCGCAGAGAGCAGGTATCCCCCCCCCGTAGTTGTGACAACGTTTTCAAAGACGCAGTTATATTTCTGAAAGCATTGAAGCAGCTAAACTTTATCTGACAACATTGTTAGAAGGTAAGTTCTCACCCTGCAAGATGTGCTGAGCAGTCTGGATGCAGCGAAGAGAAGGTGAGCAGTAAACAAAGTCTATGTTGGTGTGGCTCTCAAGGAGGGCTTCACCTGCGACATGCAAAAGCACAAGGTGAATCTGCAGGTACATCAAAACCTCTCCACTGCATTGTGAATTTATTCCACCGCAATAAGTGTAAATGTTAAATACTGACCTACGAGGCGTGCCTGGGTGGAGCCAAAGACCGTAATGGGGCAGTCTTTCTCATAGTCTTTGTGACCATTGCTTCTTGCTGGTAGGCTGACCGGCATGTTGAGATTAGAGCGGATGTATCGACCTGCACGTTACAGATGAGAGCCTTACGCAGGAAGAACAAATCAAAGTCATCAAAAGTAATCCGCTCTGCTTGCTGACCTTTGGAGTCAAAGCACTGAGTGACCCAGTGTTTGCCAAACACCACGTCCATCCTTTCACCGTGGCGACATACAAACAGCCTCATCTTGGACATGGAGGGCTGACAACCTGGTCTTGACACCTAACATTGGTTTTAAAGGATGAGGTGATTTCAGCCCCTTGCAAAAAGTCTATTTAATAACACTCTGGGATTCATTTTTCATGATGTACCTGTAAGGGAGGACAGAGGCCAGAGAGGCCGGAAGGATCCATTAAACTGTCGAGCAAACTGTCATTTAGGTGTCCATCGAATAGCAGCCCACTCACAGTGGTACCAGAGGTAGATGGAGAGGCACAGTTGAGAAAGGAGTGAGACCTGTCAATCAAATGAAGCTTTATCTTAACATACAGCTTTAAATGTGACTCAGCAACGGTCTGTGCTGCCGTTATTTTTCTTACCCATGGACAACCCACGTGTCGGACTCATCGGCACGATTAACGTAGTTCTCTGGAAGTAGACCAGACAGCCCTGTGCCTAGCGAAGTGCCATACACCCAGCCCTCACTGGCAGTGCTCTGCTCCACCGGAGACATAAAGATGAAGTCTCCCTGCAACAGCTCCAACTCATCGTCGTTCTGAGGCACATACGGGTACATGACTTGCAGCGTCTAATGGGAGCAAACGGAAAACGGCCATTAAAAAAGGATTTTACAACATAAAAATGATAACAGTGAGCAGACTGAAGAGGAGGAGTTTTAACAGGTAAAGTTTACCTCATGATTGGCAAAGCGAATGTCCCTGGACAGGAGCACAGCCAGCCAGTCACAGCCTGCAGACGCATCCACATTTTTGGCCAACTTCTCCAAAGCCGGGAGATGACTGGCTTGAAAGTGGTACGCCAAAGTGACGTGAAGTTGCTTCTTATGGGGTTCCACGTGGACATCTGGATGAGGTTGGAGAACAAACATTTACAAGTGATCACTCCTTTATATTTGTCTGTTTTACAAATGACAACATTCGCACAAAAAACTAGTAATAAATGAAAAACAAAATATAGTTTTTGTCAACAACGATACGCCTTATTCGGCTGCTTCACTCTTCTCAGTTTGGTCCCTAATGACATGCTATGCACCACTCCAGCAGGGGCCCAAGTTTACTAATCTTTAGTTTCAACTCTTCATTAAATGACTCTAATTTGACTATAATCTGGTAGGATTTTTTTCTGAAAGAAATTCTTAGTCATTTTTTTTCTGTCATTGTCCTGCTTAAGGTCCAGTCATGCCAGAGTTTGAGCTCCCTCACAGATGGCATAGCATTTTCCTCTTGGCTTTCCTCACACATGACTGACTCCATCTCCCTCCTCACACTGCTGGTTTATTGTGCCAAAGGAAGCAAAGCAGCAGGGTGTTCTTCTCAGCATGTTCTTCAGTCTTCATTTTCAGACACATCACTGAACCAGAGGCTAAAAAAAATCCTAGTTTTGTTTCATGGTTCCACGAGATGGAAAAAAAATTCCAGTGGACAAATCGTATGGCTTTACTGGAACGGACTTGTCTTTTTATTTGGCTCAGTAGTGTTGTGTGCTTTGGAGATTAGTTTGGGATGTCTCTTTGTGCAACTGCAGAAATTTTTCCAATCACTCAAGCATTTTTGCCCACTAGCCTTTTTGGGAACCAGTAGCAGCTTTTTACACCGCTACTTGGCCCTGCTTCTGAGGCATCTGTACTCAGCCTCGCTGTGAAAGGGCAGCAGCTCCACAACTGCACGACATTTTGTTGCTTTTCTATTCAGTGTCTAGAGTTGGTCACAGAGTTGAACAGACGTTTCTATGTGCCAGATGAAGCGACAAACAATCACAACTCTTCTCACCTAATGCCATGCAAACACTCTAAAGAGTAAATTGGATAATGGATTAAAACTTGTAGATCTGGATTTTCTGAGGATCAAACTTTCAAAATTCATTTTAAGTTTTTGATTTTTTCCAGTTTACTGATTTTTGTGGGCATTTCAAGGGTAGATGATAACAGTCCAGATAACACCGCAGCTTTTCTGTGCTCAATATTAGGTAAATGTTACATTTAAAATTCAGCATTCATTTAACAGTGTTGTTAAAGTCCTTTCACACCAGTGGATAAAATGTGTTTTACAAATACTCTTCCTTTAACATTAAGCCACACTTCCAGCTGTTAAAAATATTTGACTTTAAGTCATTTAATATAATTAATTTAATATGCCAACCTTTTGTTTATGCTAAAAAAAAAATCTAATACTTTGAACTATTTATTCATTTTTGCTTGATTAGTGTATCACAACAACTACCATACAATACATTGTTGATTATTTATAAAATTAATCTGGAAGATATTAAGAAAGAAATAGGATTACTAATGTAAATGTATACAGTATTTTTACTGTTATAATATATCAATTAAGAGCCTATTTAATTATGATAAATGTAGACATTCACGTTACTGAATAATCATTCAAAGTTGAATATATTCATCTGTGTTTGGTGGTCTTCAGTGTTTTTTGTTTTAAATGGCTGAATTAAACCAAATCTAATTTCAATCCAACTATAACTGTAGGCAAAAAACAAAACAAAAAAAACAAAAAAAGAGAGAAATATGTTTATTTGAAAACTATATTTAAATATGTAAAATAACTGTTTTAATTGAAGAACAGGTCAAAGTTTTCCCTAATGCAAACTAATAAACTGTTTAACCTCCCATGCTTCTGTCAAACTGAAAAAAATATCTAATATGCATGAAGATAAACTTAAAATTTTATAGAAATTCCTTGCAAAAGGGCAGGAAAAAAACCAACACCGGTTACATGCATAAAAGTCGAACCTGCTTTGGAAGCTGCTTCAGTGGCAAAATCAGCAGCGAAAGTCTTCAGCATCTCAGCTATCTGTTCATCCACAAACAGGCCGATGAAGGTGGAAGAGGTGTAGAGCTCCAGGGGGAGGGGCATACATATGCGACCCTTCCACTTGGCCACGGTGTTCTGAAGGGCGTCAGAAAGAGCTTCCACTTTTTCGTCAGCACACTGAGAGCAGCAGAGATGACAAAACAGGAAGATCAGCTTTATTACTGAAACCGAGTCCAGACCACCACATCGTGGTGTCATGTTCATCTTTCTCTCCCGCCACTTAGCAGCATTTCTTATGAATAAAATAACACAAATGAAGATGCCCTGTTCATGTGGATCAATGGAACAATGTGGATCCATAAGTGCAGCGTTTTATGAATGTCTTTGCTTCAAAAATGTCCAACAGTGAGTCATAATCAGTTCACATAAAGATGCGACTTTCTGTGACATGACTGTGTAGCACAAAAGGGACCTTAGGTCACAGAAAGAAATCAAGAAATGAACAACTAACCATAAAAAACTGACAGAGGGTGATGTGAGGAAAGATGTTGTGAGCCTTGTTCTTGCCACAGGAAAGGCGAGATTGCTTCCAGAAGTTGGTGAGCTGCTGGAGCAGCGGCCCACTGGGTCGCAGGTAGAGTACATACTCTCTTGGGAGAGTGTCATCCAGGAAAGGGTCGTCCAAGTGTGAAAAAAGCCTGAGGGAGTCAAAGAGGAAGTGACCAAAAAAAAAAAAAAAAATCATCATGACTGTCCAGCAGAGGGCAGAGATGCTACAACTGCAGTGACATCAAAATAATCTAAAACAAGGTCAGTTTATGTTTACCATAAAAATACCTAGCATCAGATTTCCTGTAAGTAATTAACTTTGAGGAAGAGTGTGAGTGGATGTTGCTCTCACCAGTCACAGGCAGCCTGGACATTTTTGCCTCCTGTTGAAACTAAAGCTTTCAGGCTGCAAAAAAGGAAGAGAAATTGAGATCAGAGCTCGGTCACAAAATCAATACGCTCTCTTCCGGACTTGGTTCATGTTGAGGAGGCTGTAGCGCTGCCACACAACAAAGAACAAAGAAGAAATGTGTTGAGGAAGCCATGAAAACTGAACGTACAAAAATTCCCACCAGATGTTAATCATTCATTACTGAACCTAGAGCTGTTCATCTGAAACAGGATTATTTGCTATGAAATTACAAAGAAATGTGATTCCTGTTCTAATCACATCTGTTCTTGTAGACAAAAACTCGCCAAATCCAAGCCCGATTTTAATACAAGAAGCTCCATGCATAATTTAAGGATGACCACTGTGGTGAATGACAAATATGTTTTGAAGCAGACGAGCTCACAGATTATCTTAATAATTCATTTTCTCAGCAGCCATGCATCATGAAATATACACCATCTGCCTATATCATGCTGGAGGATGTTTTTTATTTATTTATTTATTTTATAGTACATGAGAAAAAAAAACTTTCGTTATCTTTCTGAAAGGCAGCGTTTGCTTTGTTTTTTTCTTGTTCATTCTCTTAGATCCTGAGAACACATCCTTTTTCCCCACAGAAATCCTCCACTCATAATGATACTACCGTTGCCATGCTTGGTGGCTGGGATTGCTGTATTAATGCTCATCCTTGCATAACAGGGTAATGCTAAACTCTGGATTTTCTTCAAAGTTTAGAAAGTAACACAAAGGGGCATCAGGAAAAAATAAACAGACTTTAGTTAAACTTGATGATTATTATTTCAAGTCGTATTTAACTCAATCCTGTATTACACAGGCCTCCCAATTCTTTCATTATGACAGTTTTGTATCAGTTCCAATAAGTCAAGAAGCAGAAGACAATTGTCACCTGACCTTTAAAATACAAGCTAATGCACTACTGTGAGTGAAACTGTACAAAATTTTAAAGGCTACACACAGTATATATGTTTAATTAAACTCCACCAGCTCGCCCCAGCATGCTCCAGTTCCCACACTTGACGATGACCCAGAAAAAAACAAAAGGAGTCGGGTACACAAAGGAATAAACTCAATGGATGGCATCCGGACAGTGTGTAGAAAAAAAAAAAGTCATTATTTTAGCCTGTGAACAAGCTACAAGGTACCAGAGGGGAACACACCAAAATAAAAGAATTTAAGTACATGGACACCAGCTGCTTGATTTACAAACTAAATTCAGTTATAAACCATAGATGAGCTGCAAAAGAAAAAGATTTCTTAAAAAAAAAAAAAAAAAAAAAAAAGGTTAACAGAAAAAGTTTTCAAAAGCAAAACTATGTTTGATCTCAACATGGTATAAAATTAATGGGAGACTGGGGAAGATCAAACTGGATGAAACAAATTTCAAAATAAAGCCACCACAAAAAACCCAACATTTAAACAGATATTGCCTTTTATCTTTTCAACAAAACTAATTAAGTTAGACTTGTTGAATTGAATTCTCTTCTTTTTATGAAAAAAAGCCTTTTCATGTCTTATCTGTGTCATTTCATTATTTCTGACTTCTTCGCTTTTATTTTTGAAAAAAAGAGGGCCATCAAAATTCCTCTCGAGTGCTCAAAATCTAATTAGTGTCTTTTTATAAAACTCTCACAGTGAAGTCACGTCTCTGAGGGGAATCGAACACTGAAATCGCAGACTGACTTCTTTCCGTCAACCTTTGACACTTGCAGCTTTCCCACTATTGTGCACACAGAAGGACAAACCTTTTATTATTTGTACTTCTTTACAGTCTCGTCTTCTTTACAGTGCTCTATTAGTGACTGAATCTTTGGTAAATAATAAAAGCCTGCGTGATCTGTTGTTATGTGGCTTACTTTGCTTCATTTGGACACTAAACCAGACGACTACATCTCCTTTCAGTTTAAGAGCATTATGTGGCAACAAAGCACAGCCTGGAACTGACCAATCACCCATTCACTGATCATCCAAAGAAAACAGAAAGCCTTCAAAATAAAATGACGCTTTTTCTGAGGGATAACTGTACTGATGGAGATTTGTTTAAGAACAAGCCTAAATACCAATAAGCTAACTGATCAAAATGACTAAGCAGTCCTGTGTCAGTGCAAAGCCATTACTAGGTTTCATTCAAAGTGTGATGCAGCATTTCCATGTGTGACAACGCTGATCACTGTGCAGCTCCAGCTTTCAGACTCAAGAGTTGTTTTTACATTTGCCCCACTATGAGGGTTTGAGATCTGGCAGAGGCTCGGACCCCACCGAGGCCAAGAGGAGAGCCAAACCTTCTCCATCCTAGCAGATGGTTGACAGATCTCGTACAGTGAGCCCACAGAAACACGCCTGAATTCATCCACAGCACATCAAACCGGCAGCGTCCTATTCCCTTGCAGACCAGGCAGATTCACACAATATTCCTAAATGGACCTGTTACACAATATCCTAATCCAAAAGCCATTTGATGGCTCCAATCGTCTTATCCAAAGACTCCACCTTGTGCATGTGGAGGAGGAAAGAACAGGGATTTCTTCTGAGCGAATACGGTGGGATTACAAGCAGATGTGACTGAGGTATTACTAAATCCACAGCAAGCTAGAACACTGGACAGCTTACTTCGTATTTTTGCAAGCTAACATTTAGTGACATGAAATGATCAGAGATCTAGAGCTGAAAGCCAGAGATGAAATCGATGTAGATAAAGCAGCTATGCTGGACTGCAGCTCGTTCTTTTTTTCAGACTCAAAATTAGCATTAACCTCATTCAGAGCATGAGCTTTGTTTCAGGTTAGCCTTTCACTCACATTGTGGTATGCAGATCTTAATAGGAATGAAAATAGCAGAAATCAAGTCAAAAAATAGATATTAGGCAGTCCAGTGTCACAGCACACATGCAGCAACTGCTAATGAACTTCTACTAAAAAAATACATAAAGTGTTCTTTGACAGAACTTTAAAATACCTTAAAAACTTAGTGGATAAGTATAGAGAAAATGTCTGTGAAGTCATTTCTAAAAATCATGCAAACGTCTGGAGTCATGCAAGACTTTTTAGGCAAGAAATACAAGAAAAAAATTTTAACGCAACACTTACAGACCACTTTAATAGACAATGCTAATGTAAATTTCTAAATAGCCAATCACATGGCAACAACCAAGCAACCGAGAAGCAACCGGGTGCCACTCCTGTCAGCTAAGAACAGGAAACTGAGGCTTTAATTCATACAGGAACACCAACACTAGACAATAGAAGATTGAAAAAACGTTGAGTTTCCATTTCTGCTGCAACATTCAGATGGTAGTGTCAGAATTTGACGTCAACATGAAAGCGTGGATCCGTCCTGCCTTGTACCAACGGTTCAGGCTGGTGCTGATGGTGTAATTGTGCGGGGGATCGTTTCTTCACACACTTTGGGCCTCTTAGTACCAACTGAGCATGGTTACAACACCGCAGCCTACCAGAGTATGGTTGCTGACCATGTCCATCCCTTTATGACCATAGTGTACCTGTCTTCGGACGTGACTGATATGTCATACTGGAAGTAGTAGGATAATGTGCCGTATCATAAAGCCGCGATCGTCCCAAACTGGTTTCTTGAACATGACAACAAGTTTACTGGACTCAAATGGCCTCCACAGTCACCGGATCTCAACCCAATAGAACACCTTTGGGATGTGATGCAACACAAGATAGGCATCATGGCTGTACAGCCAATAAATCCACAGCAACTGTGTGATGCTGTCATGTCAATATGGACCAAAATCTCTGAAGAATGTTTCTAGAACATTGTTGAGTCTATGCCACCACGAATTAAGGAAGTTCTGGAGGCAAAAGGGTCCAACCTGGTTCTAGCAATGTATACCTAATAAAGTGGCCGGTAAGTGTAAACAGTCTATCATACATTGAATGGCCCTATTATTGAGTACTGACATTGGCCAAGGCAAAACCATTTGCTTGTTAACTTCAGATTATTATGCAAAATTGCATTTGAACTTGTGGTGATGTGTTTGATAGTCAATGTTGCCTTACAGACATGGGGAGTGTTATTAGCTTGAATGCCATCTGTGTCTGCTGTGTACCAGAGGTTCAAGAGTTTCATTCAGCAAAAGATCAGAAAGATAGAGAGCAGTGGCAACCAAGCAGTACAGACTGCCTGCACAACTCAGGCAGCTTCAGCCATTTCCCATCTGTCAGATAATAACTTTTTCATCAGTTTTCTTCTTAATGTGTGAATAACTAAATGCTCAAAAGTTTGATCTCTTTAAGGGAACAGAGCAGGAGGACTGAACTGAAAGCTCACCCTGATTTCCAACATTTTGTCCATAATGCCGTCTATGTGAAAAGCCTATGCTAAACTGAACACTCAGTATACTGCAGCTAAATCCAAACACCACATCTGTCAACAGCATGAAACGTTTCCATCTTACTGGAAGTACTCAGGGCCAGAAATGGTCAGTCAGTCGCAACTCTTCGAGCGGCAAGTTCTGGAATAATGTGTGCAGGAGGAGAGCCAGTGAGGCGAACAAGCTGCAGTCCCAGAGTGGGATTGGGCATTTTGGGATTGCCCAGAGGCTCATGCTCGTCATGCATTCATAGTGCAGTGAGATCACAAGTCATCTTAACCCGTGAACTTGCTCATTTATTCAACTCTGAAACTGAGCAACAGCCATTGTGCACGGATTAATAATTCTGTGGAGCACAAATAAACGGCCAGTTTGTATCCACTCAACGTTCACAGAATGCAAAAAAAAAAAGACTGAATTAGTCTTTGTTTCAACTACTGCGACAACCCAAACACCCAAGGGTGCACAGCACAGCAGTATTACACAAAACAAAGCTTGGGTCCTACTACTGCTGCTGAATGATTTGTTTCTTTTGTATTTATGATTTTAGCTATGATCAAACTCAAGGTTAAAGTTAGTTTGCGGCTTTGGAGATAAAGCTGCTCGATCTAGGCGTCTGCAATGCAAATCATCTACTGTGTTTGTTGTGAGCTGACACCATATACTCAAAAGTACATTCAAATCTAGTTCGAGTCTGATGATCTAAATGTAAAACCAGCATTCCAACTGTTCAACCCGTGACTCTTGTTGCTCTGCTGATCTGACCTGGACAATCCTATTCAGATAAATGACCTCAGAATATGTTGTAACCAAGATTTCAAAAGCAAAAAAAATCCAACTCCTCGTGTATAATGAAGTTATGAGAAATCCTTCTGCATAATTTGTTCAACTATAGTATAAATCAGCAATTTAATTTACTAAATGCATATGCCAGGCATTTTATTATAAATTCAAAGTGTTACATTTAAAAGCTTTCTTGTTTTAGTTTGACAGTTTTATTGTAAATTCTAAAAGTTTTATAAATAAATCTTAACTACTGAAAAAGCAAATTCAACTTTAGTGCACAATAAATTAGGAAAAAGTCATACAAAAAAGTTTTTTAAAAAAAGTTTTTTTTTTTCTCAACAAAAGCTTTGTTGTCAAACCGCCTTTATTTTTAAAAAGATAAAAGAAACAGTTGAAAAGTGTGAAATAGAGAAGCATTTTTGGATTTCTATAGGAATAAGGATAGCGGATGTTATTAAATTAGGCCTTTTACTTTACTTTCACGGGTGTTACTGTTGCTGCAGGCAATATTGGAAGCAGCATTTGAGTTCACCCAAATACAGCGAGCATTCAGTTCCTCTTTCTATATTTGACCCCATGACAGTGCAACATCCAGTCTGCCTCTTGCATGTTTAGCTTTTATACGTGTAAATATTTCAGGCAGCTACAAAAATTAGATTTGACAGCTGGGGGATAGAAAAAGTTGCACACTTTTCAATGTGGCACATTGGCAGTGAAAGAAAAGAGGAAACCATAAATTTACACAAAAGAACACAAATGTATACACATACTTTAAACATCTTATAGCTATGCGCTCCCAGGGGCCCCTCCCTGACTGAGCTCTACACACATGTCAGCATTTCCGGTTTACAAGTCAATGGCCAGCACATATTTTCAACTGCTTATCAACTAACAGCATGGACTAGACTGTTCCTGCTAGACACTTCACAGCACCAGAAAAAGAGCCCCGGTCAGCTGATCAAAGCTGCAAAGCTTTAGTGGCTTTGGGTCACATCTAAATTTGTGACACAACTCGACAGCACAGACATGCATAACAAGCATGGTCAGCGGTGTCTGCAAAACCTTAGTGCATTGCAACTGAAAGTGTTCTAAATGAATTTAAATTGAATAACTTTCTAATTCCCATTTTTTTCCTGTTGTATAATCTTTTTTATGTACCTTGTTTATATACCCTGTGCTTTGTCTTTTTTCTGTAAAGTACTTTGAACTGTCTTCTGTCCCATGATTTTTCATTTTTCCTCAAAGTCCCACTCCAACTACATTTGATCTTTTGTTAACGCGTTCCCAGTGGTCTTTTAAATTATAATTATGCCATGTTTAGGCAAAAACCTTTTGTCACTGACATCCCCTCATCCCTTTGTTTACAGTCTCTCCCACTAGCTTGTTGCCCCTCACAACCCCAAGCTCACATTAGTGGTGCAACAAAAACAGCCATCAATATTGGAGTTATCCAGCTGTACGGTTTTGAGCCAAACGCCAGTTCTGACGAGGAAAACAAAGATGTTAATATATCCATTTGTCTTCAAGTAGATGCTTCAGAATTGGAGCGGAGCAGGGAGACTTTGGCCCGCTCATTTCTGTTGCTGCGTCACTACTGAGAGCTTTTTCCAAACGGCGGCTTTTTATCTGCTCCTGATCCATCATGATTTAAATAAAGAAATACTCAAATGCAGATTTTGCATTTCTGATTGTTTAAGCAAGCTGTTTGAAAAAGAGCTTATTTGTGACATTAAAATCCACTGGGCGGGCCACAAGCTCCCTGCTCAGCTCCATTCAGATGCATTCACTTAAAGACGAGTCGCATATGCTTCACTTTTCTTGACAAACCTGCCATCTGGCTCAAAACTGTAGGACTGGATAGCTCCATAATTGCTCGCCATTTTGTTGCGCCGGTAACGTGGAGATGAAGTTGTGAGGGGTTGTAGGCTAGCAGAAGAGCGACTAAACCGAGAGCTGTCAACAACAGGGAGAGGAAGAAGGAGCAGGGTTGCTCCAGTGATCCCACCCACAAGTCAGAGGTGAATTTCTAATGAACTCCTGCAGGTCTGCAGAAACTATGTCCTCGAAAAAGACAGGTTTTTTTATTTAGGCTAAAAACGACAATAATTATTAAAGACCACTGGGAATGATTTTGAAATAACTGAGTGGGTCATTAAAGCTTATTCAAAGTCAGGGTATACATTTTCTTTTAATTTGAGGATCCTGTTCTGCCTGGTTCTAAGTGTATTTTATTAGAGCGAAAGCCTACAAAGCAAAGCGTTGGTTTTCAGTCAATATTCAACTGTGTTTCGCAACAACAAAAAAATTGAGTTGTTTGATATTAAATATGTGGCTGTAATAAATTCCTCAGTTAAATGCGGAGTGCACTCTGGAGAGTTGGAGTGCAACTAATCGAAGATGCGTAGCTTTCAATGTGACCATTGAAGCCCAAAACCAGATCAGCAAAATCATCATGAATATGTAAATTTGCTGCCTCATTTAGATGATCGCAGCTGGTTTTGCACTGAAACAGCAAACAGTCATGCTTAGGTTATAAACAGTTACTTAATACTTTGTACAAATCTATACAAACTCCCCAGACCCGTTCAGATGGACGGTAGCTTGGTAATGTGATACATTTTGGAATGGAAAACAATTCTTGTGTTGGGAGTTTTGGAACCATCTTCTTTCCTTACACACAGATTCCCAGAGACACTTTTGCGGGGATGATTTGTGCTCATTAAATCAGGAAGGGCGTGTGTCACAATAAAAGCTACTCACGTTAGCAGCCACTGAACTTTTGGGTTTGTGAGTAGAGGAAAAGGATGCTGTTTTAGAGTTATTTTTAGAACTTTCTGACATCAATGAAACAAGTCGGGAATGCACAGGGCAAATGATTCACCATGAATACTGTATTTGGGGCAAACTGTCCCAAGCATGATTCATCATGGAACAAAGCAGCAAAGACCAGGAGCAACACCTTACGGTTCTAGAATGGGAAAATCCTTTGAAATATAGGCAAAATTTTCATTTTGCTTCAGCGATATTAAAGGAACAGCGTTAACAGTCAAGTCAGAAACTCTTAAGAAAATGGTTGTTATTAATATCAGCATGCTATGGCACCACAGACTCAAATTGGATGTATTGGTTGCTGTTCATCTGGAGATATGGGAAAGAAGTTCTAACTCTCATGGTATATTCTAATATGCATGGAACCAGCCACTTTCAATAAAAAATCTATGCAAACATGCGTAAATGCACCTTCCGGGCTTCTGCGTTCACGTGCTGCTATGCACGTTTTTAAGTCAGTTTTCGGGTTCTACGTACAAAATGCTTGTCCGTTGAACGCATGTTAAACGCTACATCAGTTGAACTTTAACCAATCTGGATTTGGCAGTGACATATGGCTAACATCCTTTCCAAAACGCAGAAGTACCAACTTTCTGAAAATCGATAATTAAAGGAGAAAATAATCCTAGAGGTTTGTGTCCGGTCTGAATTAGATGACCCCAAGTCTTTCGTGTATCAAAATAGAGCTGTGAAAGAAAAAGCCTGGAGCAAGATTTGTGAGGTTTGCACTGCTTCGACATTTCACACCAAGCCTCTTCTAACTGTGAGTACATACGCTAGAATGAGGTAGCAACAGTCCAGTGTGAACGCCGTATGCTCAAAACGAGTTTAAGAATGTCTGTTAAAATGCATTCCTGAAGGTGCATCACATGCACGTGGTGTACGTAGCATATCCAAAAATGCACACCAAAGGAGAGGGTTTAGGGTGGGACACTTCAAAACTCAAAGCATCCCATGACTGATCCTAAAATTCAAAGCAACTTTGAAAAAAAAAAAAAAGCAAAAGCTGCAATCCCTTAGATGACCACTAGAAGTTTCTTTCAAAAGGTTCCAAATTTCCTTTTGATTCCCAGTTAAAAAACCCAACTTCCAACCAAACAGAAATCCATGTCCAGTCCGGTGTCAAACCATTTCTCTTCAGGTATTGTTTTGTTTCTGTTTATGACAGAAACTCAGCAGCTTGATGCAGAAATTCATCCTAAAAATGTAAAAGATCAAACAAACCCATTTCAAGGAGCCTAAAGAAGTTCAAAGCATCAGCTTTTACTGTGCAGGCATTTGTATTTACCCAATGAGCAAAGCAGCATCAGTCTGGATGTCTAGGCCAAAACATTTTACAGCTTTGTTTGGTAAAGACCAGTCTGATGTCCTCACTTCTAGAGTGAACTACCTTCTCAATTGACCGCATGATAAAGGTCACAAGCAGCCTCCGGAAATAAGCGACTTCCTCTTTGCAGTCTTGAACACTGGCTGGGAGTTTGCACTTTTACTAGACACTCTGAATCAACACTTTACGTGTTATTAAGAAATAGCATTATTGATCAGTGGAGAAGTCTCACTACTTGATTCATGCTTTAGGTGTGGGAACGTATGTCACGTTTCTGCAAAGAAAGAGGTTGTGAAAGCCATGCAGGTATGGAAACAATGTACCACAGTTGTCATGAGCGCTCAACTTCCTCCTGAGCTCAAGAAAGCTTTCACAGTCAAAGTTTCAAGCTTAGTGCTTACAAGCTTAGATAAGTTAGACAAGAAACTGCAAAGAAACCACTGCGCCTTTGAAGTCTCTGCTCAAGAAGCATACTGGAAACATGGCAAGCGTTAGAGGTAGTTTTATCTTTATTAAAACGTGACAAGACGACAAGGAACAAAAACAAATCTAAAATTACCCCAAATACTGAAAGTCGAAAGTTTCACAAGAAGCTCAACATTTTCTCTGAGATCAATATTAGAGATTTCTACCTTCTGCAGGTTCTTTAACCTCTAAAGGGAATGAGTTATCATGAACATTGTAAGACAAAAAAAGGATTTTTTTTAGAATATCTAAAAGAATCTTTTTCTTTTTTATACTTTACTATCCAAAAAGGAGCAAAACTTAAGTTAAATTTGAATCTATTTGTCAGTCCAAAGATGACAATTTGTCTGTAAATGTTGTTCACAAAAGCCTATACAACCTTCATTCTCTTCTGTATCTCCACTGTCATTACAATTTGCTTATAAAATTTTCACTTCCCTCACTCAACTGCAACGTTTTGCCTCCGAGTAGACAATAATCATCTACAAGCATAGGTCCACGGTCTGGATCATATTTAAATGAGTTTCCTTCACCGCCAGTTCTCATTTTATGCGTGGCTGACTTGAAGAAACCACAGACACAAAGGTATTTCAAATTGTAAAAAAGTTTCAGAAAACATTTGTGTAGAAGAAACAAAAGACCTTATTAGGACAAGAAAGCTGCTCTTCTTTTAGAGTGCTCAGCAACCCAAAAAACCCCCTTTAACTGCAGTTTGGTTTTACATGTCAGTAAATGCAGCAACAACACTTTTTTTTACCTCACAACACATACAGAAATGCCTCACAAAGACAATATCTGCTGTGAATGATAACGCCTTAAATGCTAAAGTATGCTAAAGAAAAGAGGCTTTAAGTATTAATGCAACCACACTCCAGGCAAAGGATAAAACAGCACTTTGTCTTTAAGACCAATAAAAATTGTATTTTTGGTGTGTTTTTAACATGTTCTTTGGGGCATTTTTTCATGATTAAAGGACATGTATGAAGAAAATTTGACCAAAAAAAATGCATTTTTGGGTATTTCTTTACTCAATGTGTTGTGAATCAGGACCAGATGAAAAAGCTGGTGTGACATAGAAGCTATGATTGGCCATAAAAGCTCCCGTCTCCGCTCCATTCTGATACTTGTAGACAACTAGATCCATGTAGATTCTTGTTTTCCTATTTCAAGCTGGCACATGGCTCAAAACTGTACGGTTGCATGGCTCCAAAATTGCTCGCCTCTTTTGTTGCACCGGTAATGTTAGTTTAGGGTTGTGAAGGGCTGTAAGCTAGCAGGAGAGCGTGGAAAGTTAAAACAGATGGATGATGGGAAGTGAGATTGGGCTTACTTCACACCAACAGTCCTGCCCACAACTGGGACTTAAGATGTTAATGGAAAAACTAAAAAGTTAATATTAAATTATAATCAAACTGATGAGAGAAGTATTCAGGGGGAAAAATCTTAAGATAAACCACACAAACTTTCAGACTGAATCAGTTTTACAAAGACTATATTATCAGATCCAGACCAGCTCACAGCTTCAGATTAAAGGGCAGAAAAGGACAGAGATGACCTGGCAAAAGTGACGACGATCTCTCAGACGGATCAGTTTCCAAAGATTACTTCTGACCATTGGACACGAAGAGACACTGCTGTCCATTCCCCACCTATCAGGTTACTGTCATCAATTGTCGGACAGGTTGGCAGCAAACTTCCTTCAAATTTAAGCAGAAAGGTCATTTCTCTGCATGCATGTGATTCATGCTTTCTGCTGCCTGAAAAACAAACCCTGAAACACAATGAATACTTTGTTCCCCGAGGCAGATCACTGATTTCACCATTATTCATTCTTGCTCACACACCAACATCGCGGAAGAAGCCTGACAACCAATTGCAAAAGTCCGACATGACATCCCTCTGTGCATACCAGTAGTTGCACTCCTTAGAAATGCAAAGGGAAGATACAGAAAAGTGAATGACAAAAATAAGTTGCACATCATGGTTTGTTATCAGCTGACCTTGAAGAGTTTCAATAATAAAGATAGAAACAAAAACCACTAAAAGGCTCATTTATAGAATAAAAAGAACTGCATCTGTCTGGTTAAAAGTCTTCATTTGTTTTCCAGAGTTAGAAAACTTTCTAAATTACCATCTAATGTTTTTACAAAGGGGAATTAAAACAAAGGAGGTGGGGAAATCGAATCATGGTGCTCCAAGGCCAGAGCTTTTGAAAACAAAAGAGAATTGCTTTTTCTTTTATTTGACATCAGGGGAACATTTTTTTAGAAACGCTGTACAAACCTAAAAATCTTTTGTTATTTAAACTGCTTCAATAACTGATGGCGCCTCAGACATTGAGAAGAAGAAACTTTCACATGAAATAACCCCCAAACAGAAAAAAGGCTTGAGTCAAATATACGCAGATGATAATACAATTTGTGTATCAATAAAAATGACAGGCTACAGAGTTACTGGTTAGGGATTACAATGATTTAAGACTCCCTTTTCTTTGAACATACTGTAAACAAACTGCATTTCAGACACAAAGTGAGATTTTTTTGCATCCACTTTCAATTAGTGAAGTAGAAATATGATTTGGTTTTAAATATTAGGTTAGGGTTTTAGGATTCCAGTAAAAATATCTTGAGTGCCCAGTAAAAATAATAATTTACAATAATTTCCACAAAAATTAAGTTCATCTCAACTGCTTTTGCTAAATAACACACAAAATGTCATAGTTTTAGTATGATAAAGGTTATTCCTCCAGTCCTAAAATGTACACAAACATGCTCACAAAGTTTAAAAAAGTTTAAAATCCCCTATATAGTGCTTTACTAGCTTCCTAGAAGGCCCAAAGTGATTTACAGTCACAGTCCCATTTACACACACATTGATGGTGACTTTGCTGTTGAACACTGGCACCAACCTATAACCATCAGGAGCAATGTGGGGTTCAGTGTCTTGCCTAAGAACACTTCGACACATGGGCAGGGCGGGAACCGAACCTCCAACCTTTCGATCAGAGGTCCACCGCTCTACCTATGACACACTTAACCTATGACAGTTAAAGTCTCCATGTAACAAAAGTATAAAATAAGAACTGAAAAAAGTGCATCGAGTCTCTTTTTTTATTTTAAACCAAAAGAGGAGTTCTATTGAGATATGAGAGATGGCTTCCAGTGATGACTTGGTTGCTATACTCGGAGGTACTAAGCTGCAGAAAAAAAAACCTTAATAGTTCATATATGTGTCATATAAGTCTTACATATATATGGATCATTACGGTTTTTTTCAAGTAATTCTAGGCCATTATTGCACACTCTCTAAACCTCATGGTGTGAATGTAAGTCTATACGAACCCATATTACCTGTTTAATTATTAACCTTTATAAATAGCTCTGACCAATAAATACTGGAAACAAGAAGAATACACTATTCTCTATTTTTTTTTCAATCATCAAGCGTCCCACAGGCTTCAGGCAGGAGTCTGCAATGCTCGTTTCCTGGCAACTTCTTTGCTTGAGGATGGATGAAAGTGAGCACTGTCAGAAAAAAAGGTCCACGCGAAAAAGGTTTTCATTAAAAAAAAAAACAAAAGAAAAAGGATCTGCGAGAAGGAAACCATTCAGACGACACTAAACCTTTCCTGTATTCATCAGTGAGACAGACATGGTGATTTGACTTGCAGTTATGTGACTGTTGAGAGACCTGTTGATGAAAATTAAATATGGACTATTTTTATCCTGATGTGTTAGTTTAGTTGTTATTATTGTGTGAAGTTAAAGCTAAGTAAATAACTGGTTTTGCATGGCTTAATTGTTGACATTGACCTAAAATTTTAACATTACGACAAAAAAGTCAAACGAAATGATCACTGTAATTTTATTTTAAGAGACTTGCCGTTTGAGGAATTTAAGTCTTTAAACATCCTCTAAACTAAAAAAGGAACCATTTGTAATAATATTTCTAAAAATTAATCCAGTTTTTTGGTGTTTCTCTTAGCGTCATCTGTGACTATTTGAGAATAGTTGTGTGTTTTGTATAGTAAATTACAGGTTTTACTAGATAGAAGTAAGATCTTAAGTAGGGCTCATGACAGGACTATCAGGTGAGCGTCAGCTGTTGAAACCCATTGTAGACTGGAGAAAGCTCTGATCAGAAGAGGGTTTTTAAAGGATGCAGTGCGTGTGTTTGTGTTGGGACAGCTGTGCACTCACGCCCTGGTCTTGGGGAAGCCCATGGACAGCAGCACGTCCAGAGTAGACCCATGTTTGATGGTACTTGGCCGGTTCTGCCGCTGCCTCCGAGGAGTCACTTTGGCATACAGTTCCTCCTTCGCTGCCATGCCTCAACGCTCCAGCCAAGCCTCGCCGCTTCTCTGGTGTATTTTCATGTGTTAGAAATATAGAAATAGAAAATAAAAAAAGAAGTAGTCGAACGGAAGCGGAAAACTATTTATCCAAGGTGACTCGGGATAAGCGGAAGCGCGCACAGTCAGTCAGACGCAGCGAGGAAACGAGCATGTTGGGGCTCCGGGCTGGACGGCGCTGCCTTCTGCTGCTAGTGACGGCTTGTTCGTGAAGTCACAGGACCGCGAGGCTCAGCCATGGAAGAAGTGACTTCTGCGCTTTCGGTCGACTTCCAGGCCGCGCTGAACATATCCAGCTCCTGCCCGCCCCTCGCATTGGGTCCACTGAATGAGGAGGGGTGGCGAAAATCAGATTCGGCGAACCATGTTTCATTTATGAATGAACAAACGAGTTAACGGAGGTTTTAACTGGAAGACGTAGCGGCTCCAGCTGCGCGGGCGCCCCCTTCCGTTAAAGAGACAGTACACTGTTTGCGTCTGGACAGGAAACTCGGGCGGGGTTTTAAAAAGAGCAAATAAAGAACAAAACTCAAAACAACTCGCCTTTTCACGGGTAACCCTTAAGGTGAAACCGTTCGTCATCAAACTGCGTGGCAGTTCGGAGGAAAATTGAGAACAGCGGGACAAAAAGAGCCCAGTGGAAATACTTGATCACACTTCCGGTTTGCGAGAGGACGAGGTGTTGCTGCGCATGCGCATTGCAGCGCAGCATCTGTTGCCACAGTAACATCGAGTCATCTTGTTAAATCATCTACTGGTACTTCTAATCATGAAATGAGTTACATGTAGGCGGTTACATGTACTTGAGCAACTTTTTTGTATAAATACACATTTTATTTTACACCATATATTTTATTTATACTTTAGCAGATTTACACTGAAAATCAATCGTAGCTGCTGGGTTTTACATTCCCTTCTCTTTTTAAAAAAAAAAAATTGTACTAATTTCATCCAATGATGCAAAATATTAATCAACACTATAACAAACATGTGCTGGCAAAACACCTTTGTTAAAGAATAAATAAATAAATAATAAAATTGGCACACTAGACCATAAATAGCTATTGGTTTATCTAATTTACATCATGAAGATGCAATGGGTTTTTACTAACATTTTCTAAGTTCAGACCCAAAACGGAACATATTTGAGTACTTCCTTTATAAAAAAATAAATAAGCAAAAGAAAATAATCCATGACACATTTGGACTGAAGTTTGCCAGCATGTTTTTTATTTGTGTAGCAATATACAGTAAAAGTTACAAACAGGTTCAACTTTTAATTAAAGGAAAAAACTATGTAAAATGTTTCTCTAAATTTAAACATCAAATATCATACACACATAAATGACATGTACAGCCAGACAACATTAAAGCACTACAAGCAATAACCTGAGAGTTTGTGCACAGAAAAACAAAACTTATTTTTTAGATAAAATCTAAAACCACTACATGAAAATATTTTTAAGTGACAAAGGCTTATGCTTAAATGACAAGCATTTAGTTAAATTTAGGCAAAAGTTACCTATAAATTTAAAATGACAGCATTAGGGCTAAAGTTATGATCCGTTTTAAATCTTGCACAACTAAAGTTTAATTTTAAAAAAGTAAAATATGTAATGTTGGATAATGTACAGCAGTGATGAAGGTATTACAACATTGAAACAATTATTTGTTTTATCTAAAATGTAAGCAAGAGCAGTCCTTATCAGCAAATTTGTATTCATCAGGTATAAATACAAAATGTCCCTATTAACATTTTGACTAATTTGTAACAATCAACTTGCATGAGATACTTTCACTCTACAGCCTAAACTACTGAAGTTACAACCTGCAGACAGTACAGAGGTTTCCTCTAACATAACAGCCGTTTAAGAACTGCATTTATCCATCCATTTTCTAAACCCCCTTTGTCCCTTTCGGGATCATGGGGCTGCTGGTGCCTAACCAGGTCACTTGTGGGCGAAGGCGGAGTACACACTCATATACACTCCCATTCACACCTAGGGACAATTTAGTGACCAGTTCACCTATGGTGGGAGGAAGCCGGAGCTCCTGGAGAAAAGCCACGCATGCACAGGGAGAACATGCAAACTGAAACAAAAAAGGTGCCCCCATTGGTGACTTTGTTTCAGGTCCCTGAATCAGGACTTGAACCGGGGGCCTTCTTGCTGTGAGGCAAGAGCACGAACCACTAAACTGCTGTGCAGACAGAATTGTATTTATTTTGCTTTTCAATAAAAGCAAATCCAAATCATTAAAAAAAAAAATTATAAAATTTCAAATCCAAATCATTAAAAGTGATTTAAACTGTATTTGACACCTCCGAACTAAATGTGTTTTATTCAGGAAAAATTCATATTACAAGGAAATCAAAACTGTGTTTAAGCATAGATAGTGTTGCAAATCAGTAATTTTCATAGTAATTTTCATTTTTTGATGCCATAATTTTGCAATTGTTGTTCAAGTTTTGTGCAAGTGATTGTTCGTGGTTTAAAACATCCTGTTCAATTGGCATCAAAGTGCAAAAAATTTTAATTTCCTTTTTAACAGTTCTGATTTGTTCATCATACCCAGTGCAATATTACCTTTTCAGTTAAGAAAAAAATTACATGAATGAGTTTTATAGCTTAAATAATGTACTCTCAAATACATAAAAAGATGCAAGTAATGTTCTTATAGTTTTGGTAGATTAAAACAACATTTTAATCAATAAATAGATCTGGGAACATTGCTGAAACATAATATAAGGCTGTTTGAAAAGACTAACTTAAGACAATAAAGTTATAGTTGTGTAAAAAGGGCTTTTATTTGTAACAAAAAATACTTAATACACAAGTGGCCAAATTGTGGCTAAAAAAGAAAAATTAAGGCTTTTTGCTTTTCACAAATTCTATGTATTTGTACTAAAGACGTAGTTGATATAATTATGAATGAGAAATGAAATAACTTAAAAACTTCATTAAAATGTAGAAACCAAAGAGCATCAGGAATGAAGTACTAGGAACCCAAACACACCAAACTAAAACCCTTACAAAGAAAGCGTAAAAAAAACATAATTAGAGACTTCAACCAGTGGCAAATGTTTTAAAAATTAAAAAAAACATGGGAAAAAAGACAACAAAATGTGTGTGGGGTAAAAGTTAAGGACATTAGATTGAAAAAAGTCAAGCGAATTCCTTTTAAACCAGCGTTCAGTGCCAGCAGCTGGCTGCTTACACCACAAATGATGACTTCTGTCTGTATGGCCCCTGAAAACAGAACACACAAGAAATCTCTTAAAGATCATTAATGTTCCTTCATATTCTTCTAGATTTTAAATAATAAAAAATAAGACTGGAAAGGATGTGTTTCAGATGTATTCCAGTAATATTTGAAAAACACCAAAAGTATACTTACATCCTCATCATCATCCTCATTGCCTTTGTATGCTGGAGCCTGGTAGACCGAGCTTTGTTTTTGTTTTTCACTGAAACTGAAAAGGAAAACATTATTCTAAAAAAACATATTTAAAAATATATATTTAAACTAAAACTCGTGAACAATGTCGATTTTTCTTTCATTTATTTAGCAAATGTGATAAAGCTGATATTAGAAATATATTGCATAAAATCATTGCACACCTTTCAGAGCTGTCAAAAATGCTAAGTATTCCATAACCATAACTCTAATTTGTACAACTATCTAAGGTCAATTCGTATAACAATGAGAAAAAGTAAAGCATCATCTTCTTACCGTTGAGTCAGTTCTGAAAGAAAAAAACAAGAGAAACAATGGAATTAGGAAAGAATCTTTGGTATTAAAAAATAAAACTAACCAACTTATTTGATCAAGCACGTGTTGTAGTTTGTATTAATGCAATATCTTCAAGGAGCACTGATTTCTCAAAGACTTGTTCAATTAATGATTTCAAGGAAACAAAGTCTAACTTGTCCAAGCTAAAAAAACACCTTTGGGTTAAAGTCTTGGGGAGGGTTCCCTGCCATGCCCACACCAAGACCCCCACTGAAGCAGCAGCATCAGGCACATTAGGGCTGATGGAAGAAATCCACCTGACGGGCAATCTCGTCAAAAACCCAGACCAGGGCCCGCATGACCGCCACATGGGCCCCCAACAGCTAAGAGCAGAGTTCAAGCCCTAGCCCAGCCAGAAGAGCAGTCTACCCAAGGGGGCCCAGAGCGGGGCCCCCTGGCGCAGAGCACCTCAGAGCACCCCCGCCCCAGACAAGCCGCTCACCACCCAGGAGTTCTGAGCAGTCCCCTTCCCAAACCCCAGCTACAAGCCAGCCCCCCAAGCTCCAGGCAACTTCCCAACCACCACGCGGGAGATCCAGGAGAGAGCACAGCAGGGGTCAAACACCCCCACCTAGGAGAGGGACGTTTTTGGTGTTTTTAACATGCTCTTGTAGCATTTTTCTCATGGTGGAGAAGATATATAAAATTATTTAGGAATAAAACGGTGTTTCAAAGTATTTCTTTATTCAAATCATAATGTACCATGAGCAGATGAAAACCCTGCGGTTTGAAAAAGCTCAAGTTTGTGACACACCAACTGCCATGAGCAGACTAAAGTCTTCCTTCTCCACTACAATTCTGTTGCATCCACTTGCAGATAAATTGATCCACTATCATCTTCATTTTCCTCGCTTTAGCTTCCACCTGGCACACAACTGTACAGCTGGATAGCTCTGATATAGCTCGCCATTTTTGTTGCACCGCTAATGTTGGGTTGGGGGTGTGAGGGGCTGTAAGTTAGCAGGACAGAGTGTAAACAAATCAAAGATGGGGAAGGGGGGCAGTCTCACTCTCAGAGGTTAATTTCTAATGACTACAGCCTACTACTGACTACAGCCTCTCTGCAGAAATTATGTCACAGGTTTATATTGGAGTTATCCAGCTGTTCAGTTTAGAGACAGATACCAGCTCAGATGAGGAAAACAAAGACCTACACAGATCTATTTGTCTGCAAGTGAATGCATCAGAATGGAGGGGGTGTGAATGCAGGGAGCTTTTGGCTCGCAGTAGTACCTTCTATGTCTCAATTACAAGCTTTTTCAAACAGCATTTATTTTTTCATCTGAAGGATTGCAACCAGAAATGCAAACGTAACCTCAATTTTCTTTATATATGAGAAAAATGCCACAACATGTAAAAAACACCATTTTCATCAGGGTGGGTTTTTAACCATATCAACTTTATACGTAAACTACAAAAACTGAAAATTCATTTAGAGAAAATGGGGAAAACTTACTGTTCAGATGTCCTCTCTTTTTGGCATACCATACACCAATTATCAGCAAGGCCAAAAGCAGCAGACCCACTATAACTCCTGCAACAATACCTCCGGTGTTCAAGTCACCTTGAAAATACAAAATGACATTTTTATTCAGAAAAATTGCAGAAACACGACTATGAATGTAGTTATTCTTGCAGTCTTCATTACTTCTCCATAGAAAATAGAAATAAAAACAAGACCGTTTTCTTTTAATGTACTTACGAACTTCCATTTTCCCAGCCCGACATTTTTGAGGAGGACCAGCTATGTTGGAAGCCTCACAGTAATATTCACCGGTATCCGCAAGGGCGGCGCTGGGAAATTCCTGAAACCACAAGCATGACATTGAACGAACGGACAAAACAAAATGTGTTGTAAAATGAATGATGCAGCTCAAATAGCTATAGCTAACCAGTGTTCCCATTCCTTCATCAACCCTATAGGTGGAGTTCCTAAAGTTAGAATTCTTGGTGGGGTCAGAAGGAAGAAGGGTGTTGTCCTTGTACCACCGATACGTTGGAGACGGGGACCCCATGGAATCATGACAGAACAACTTGGCTGGCTTACCAGTCGTCACCGATGATGGGATTTTACACATGGGCACAGAGGGGGGAACTACAGAACATAATATAGATATTATTTGCACCACATCAACACAACAGCTTTTGGAACAGGAGTATGGTTTGGCTTGTTGTGCTTCAACATCACTCCACAGATGTTTCCGCATGTGTTGAAGCCACTTCTTACCCAGAACAGTCAGCTCGATATCAACTTGCTTAAACTGGTTCATGCCGGACACCTCACATATATATGTGCCATTATCGGCACGCGTCACTTGGGAAATTCTCAAATTGGAACCAGAGTACATAGTCACGCGGTTGACATAGGACTCTGTGGAGAGAAAAAAAAAGTCAGAATCAGCAGACTCAGAGAGGTGATGAAGTCCCCCTCCGATCATATTTTGATGGATTTTCAAAGCGTCCCCTGTAGTCTTTTATTATGATTATGGCGGTTTTAACCTAAATTTAAAAAGCCTGTTGCTCTCCAGGACTTTGTATCTGCAGAGCAGCAGGAGTTCATCAGTTCGTCTTTGAGTTGTAGGCAGGACTGCTGACGTGGAGCAATCCCGCCCCCCTTCCCGTTGCTCTCTGTTTACACGCTCTACCAGTTAGCAGGGAGCTTGTGGTCTGCCCAGTGTATTTTCTTTGCAACAAATGCAAGATTTTTCAAATGGCATTTTTTGGTCTGTTCCTGATTCACAACACTTTGAATCGAGAAATACTCAGAAATGCAGTTTGAGCCTAATTTTCATAATATATGTCCATTATCAGAAAAATACCACAAGAACATGTTAAAAACCCAACAAACTAGGGCTTGGCGATGTATCGATATAATCGATGAATTCGAATTTTTTGTTTTAGATTATTTATTTTTAGAAAATTGATATTTTATTTTCCCAGCTCTGTGCTTTCTTGGGCTTCCGTTGTTTGGGGTAGTCAGCCCTTCTGTCTCTTGCAACGAGCAGACATGAAAGCGGCAGCAAATAGAGAAGCTTCTTCAGAAAAGAAAAGAAAAAAAAAGCTTGTTGCACAATATTTACACGCACAAGTCGCGTAAAGCGCCCTCCACATCCACTCCTGTAGCTTCTGTACACTTCTTCTTGTAGCATTTAGCTTAGGCTGATGGAGCAGCATGACGTGGCGGTTTTTAAAAGAATCTTAATATTAATGGAGGATAAACCGGCTGGAATCACAGCAGCAACAGAGTTTAAATTGTTTTTTTAAAGTGTTGATTTGGAGACAGGGGTGTTATTCAACACTGATGCTATCATGCTACGACGTTATATGCTGTGCTGCTTGTGGTTTAAAATTAGAACATTTTCATGGAGCGGACCTCAAGATGTGGCGGATAACTTCAACAAACTTCATTCATGGGACATTCAAAAAAATAGTATTTTCCAAATACAATAACAGACGTGAATCCACTTTGAATTAAACTTGATCAACAAAGTCTAACATTACAAACCCCCCCCCCTTGAGAGCACTGCATCTTTACTGTCAATGACATAATGACAAGAATCCAAAACATTAAAATGCTTTTAGGCTGTTTTTGTTATGATTTCATTTAAAAATGAACCATCTGGAGGCAGAACAGGGAAAAGAGCATTTTCTGTCAATCTGCTCCCCTGTAGTAAATCTGTCCTTGTTTTCTCAGCATGTTAAATTTTAGGATACAGTTAGATAACATTAAAGTTTTCATACCATTTATATAATACTTTTATGCAATTTAATTTTCTTAAAAAATATATATAAATAATTTTCCATTCTCTATATATGTTAATGGTTCAGGCTAAAGGTGACTGACTGATCGCTCTCCTCATAGGGGTCACAGGGACACTTGTTAGCTGTGCTAAAGAGAAGAAACAACACATTTGTGATAGAAAATAAAACACTATAAACTGTGTGAAAATGCCAAAAGCTGAGAGCAAAGACTGATTAGAAACCAGAGTCATTTAAAATAGTTATCTTGTGTTTTCATTACATCCTCTCTCTGAATTCAACAAATCCTTTTTTAAAAATGACACCTATAGTTTTTCGTCGTAAAATAATATAATAATTTGTCCACTGAAAAATGTGCCTGGCCGGAAGATTTTTTTCATCCATCGGCAAACTTGGCAGGTGAGTCAAAAATTAAATGTTGACCAGTGGGGTTGCGACTTCAAACTTGGTGACACCAAACCACACGCAGCAAAATTAGTTTGAATGTTGTAGCTGCCAAAAGTGGGAGTACGACAAATTAGTTTCAACAGCTGAAACAGACAAGAAGTGTTTCTCTTTATGAGATGCTTAAGCTAGTGGTAGCTCACAAAACATCTGCTGCGTTGATCTACAAACATGTTAACTTGTATTTAGTTGAACTTTGTGTTTGAGCACATTTCCAAAGGAGATGTTAAAATAAAAAAGTTCTTGTCAAATATATTCTGTCATTTGTTATTTTATTAAAGAAAGTAAAAGATGAGAGAAAATTTGTTTTTTTACTATAGGATTTAAATTCTCAAAGCTTAAAAACAACAGCTGTATAAACAGCAAATCGTGAAAAATTAAATTAAAATAGTTCACTGACATTTCCCCACAAGTTTCCTACAGTATCATGCTGGACTTTTAGCCGATCCTTGAATTAAAAAAACTTTCAGTGGCAGAACTTTCAGACTACTTTATAACTGTCAAAAGTATACCCAGCATATAGAATGTATAAAAGAAAAAGTAAAACACTTCAGTCACATTAATTAAAGTCAGAATTTAAAAGCAAGCAGTTGGTGGCAATGCTCTTACCGGTTAGTTTCCCCCCATAATATACATATACTTGAGATCCTTTGTTGTCAAAAAATTTCCACTCAACCCTGGCATCTGCTCCGAAGTCTGGCGAGTAGGTGCAGGTCAGGTCTGCCTCTGGAGATAAAAACAAAAAGCACAAAACATTTCCCATTCACAATGTTGCTGATACTGAACAGCAACTAAAGCCCTGTCAATTTTTTTTTTATTTGTAACCAACTTAACAGACATGACAAATCAACTGTGTGAACTCACCTTGATTTTCCTTCACCTTCACATCTTTATTTTGGCTTGTGACACTGAATCCACCCACACCTGGAATTGTAAAAAGGGGAAACGAGTTACTTGATAAGACACTCAAAACATTAAGACTGCGGGAAAACGCAGACTTTTATATAAAAGTATGAAGGCCCTGACAAAGTCAGCATGGGAGTGTGCTGCTTTCAATAGGACTAGTCCTAGTTAAGACAGCGACAGCAGAAATGTACGGCTGCAGCTAAGATGGTCAATCAGAAAACAGCATTTAATTCAGACACTACCATGTTCGCATCATGCCAATTAACATAAAATAAAACAAACGGGAAGGTTTTATGGGAGGAAAAATAGTCAAAAGGCACAAATCCCACGCAAAGTACTGGGATTTCCAAAATAAGACAACACGTACATACGACTTTAAGTATGACATCCTGAGTTTCACAGTATTTGGAATTTCTGTGCTTCATCCCAGATCTGACTTACAAAATGGAGCCAAACTGCTGTGAGGACACCAAAAAAAATGCCACCACAGACTGTTTGAGCTTCAAGTTGTAGTGAAGCATCATATTAGCAGACAGAATTTTGAAAATTAGAGAAATGCTTTTGTAGTCTATGTTTCTGTACTTACAGCCAATATGAACTGAAGAAAAAAAAAAGGTTAATATTCTTAGCTTTATTTCTGGAACTTGTGAGAAGTGCTACATTCACACCAGGCTTGACTATATGCACTCAAGCAACCACTTCCAATGAAAGGTCTAAGTAGACACGCATTAAATGCGTGTTTCAGGCGTCTGCATTCAAAACTCACTTTTACAAGTTGCTACGCAACTTTTTAAGTCAATTTTTTGGTATAAAACATGCAGCCACTGAATGCAAGTCAAGTCATTTTGAAATCAGGGACTGGGATTTGGTAGCGAGAGATGGGTGGCATCTTTATCAAAACACCCAAGTACGAACCGTTCGAAAATTGATCATCAAGGAAAAATTGTTCACTGCTATTCGTGCTCTGCCAGAATACGACACAAAGACTTTCATATATCAGAAAACAGCTGTGAAAGAAAAAGCCTGAAGCAAAATTCAAGAGATTTGCACCGCTTTGACATTTCCCACCAAGACTCTTCCAACTGGAGGTACATGCACTAACTAGTATTGAGTAGTGACAGTTAAGTATGATTACAATATGCTAAAAGCGCTTTCAAGAATGCCATTTAGTGCATTCTTGATCACATACCGGATGTGAACCGTACAAAACAAAAACTATATTTTTAAGTTTTCCCACAGAAATACTTCCAATGAATCAATGCAAACATCTGATCACCATTTACATCCAAAAATGAAGACAAGAACCGATTAGTTCTCCATCAATCAGTACAGAAACAAGAACTCACAGCTACTTTGTTCCTTTTGCACAAAAATATGTACAGAAATAAAATTTTCTGTAGAGTACACCCGTTTTTTGCAAACAATAGCTTCACAGAGTCAGGAAAACAGGAAGCAAAAAGGCATTAGCATGGAAACTGTTCCCTATGACTTCTTGCAAGTAAGAAAAAGGTGTGGCCATGCAACCATTACATGATCTTAACTTTTCAGTAATGATCACTCCCCAGCTCGCATTCTAGATCAAACAGTTCAACCAACAAACAAGTTATGTGTTAAACCATGGAAGTAAAAATAGTTATTAAAAAGTGTTTTTTATTATTAATAGAAAGTTATATACTGAAGTAAAGTCCAAAAGAGTTTTAGATAAGGACGCATCAACTTTCCAAACGTTCTGATAATGAACCCCAATGCAGCTTTCAACATTGTTTGAGCTTCTGACATTATAACTGGGAAATAGAAACAGAATGTTACACATGACAGCATGTTTACATTTGTCTAAATTTATTTCTTATTTTTTCCCTTTTGTGTCCAGAACCAAAATACAAGAAAAGGCAACAGGGAAAAACTGCAAAATATACATTCAACTATAGAGTAATACTCCAACCATGTATTTTTGATTCAGTGGTCTTTTAATTATGATTATGCGGTTTTAAGCCCAAAAAAAAGAAAAACCTGTCTTGTTATGTCCCACTAGCTTACAGGTGCAACAAATATGGCGAGCAATGTTGAACTAATCCCTCCGTACAGTTTTGAGCCAGATGCCAGCTCGGACGAGGAAAACAAAGAAGTTATTGGATCTAATTGTCTACAAGTGGATGAATCTCAATTTTCTTTGTCCTTCTTTATCAGACAAATTACACAAGAACATGTTTTTAAAAAAAAACATGCTTTTCATCTGAGTGAGCCTTTTACTTCACTCTAAATTAAACTCAATTAAGAACTTTAATAAAATATTACCGAGTGAAATAAGAATGATAAGAATAAGAACTCACTGCAGGCTGTAAAGCATTACATGTTTTCAAAAAAAAGGTAGGAAATGTAGGAAATCTAAAACTATTCTTAAATTTACAGAGCTTTAGACTATTTTCAAACAAAAACATCAAAATGTCAGATTCGTTTTGAAATAAATAAAAAAAATAAAGAAAGAAAGGAGTCTGTTACTACTATTGTGACTCAGTAACATAAGAAATGACACACTGGGTAGTTTAACTCTTACTAAACGAGACTGCCTGTGACAGATTACAGAGCTGACCATGAACTACCACACCAAGTCAACCACGTGGTGCAGGCTCCACCCTGCTGTCAGAGTCCGGGGGAGGAAAAACCAGTGGCTCATTCCTTTCAGCTGAGCCAGAATGCTTTCGGCGAAACTCATCTGTGTAAACTGGTGTAACTAGGTCTGCTCAGGTACAGAAACACCGCTTCACAGATGAGGAACGTTCTTAAAGTGCGCACAGTTCTTTTCACAGTAAACAAAAACCTTTAAGTCACCATTTCCTTACAGTTTACTTTTTAAACTAGAAACGAAAATGAAGGCCAGCTCCACTGTCACTCATTAACAGATCGTAGGGATACAAAGTCGACTAAAAGATAAGTCTGTGATGAAAATAAACATTCATAATTCATCCATCTGTATATTTTTACTTTAATTGTTTCATTTAAAGCTTCACAGAACTTTTTCCCTCAATATCAGCTGACAAAATCCTCTCCACAACAGTTTTGGCTACACAGAAAGATGTAATTTCTTCTGCGAGTTGTAATACGAGTAATGCGCCGTTCCCCTGTGTTTGCATACCGTGTGAGTTTCAGTGTACAAATGGTAAATAACTTTCAAAATAAAGGCCTAGTACTGTGGAGGGGGTGGCAACAGAAGGTAAATTCAGAGCCTGAAATGAAGGTGTCAGTTTCTAATTCCACACTCATCAGAAACCGCCGGTTTTGTCATCCGAATGGCACTTTAAATGCTGATACCTAAAACCAGAAGGGAAGTCAACTGGAAAATGTACAAGTACGACAGAAACTGCCGAAAGGAGAGTACTTCCTTCTTTCTATTTTTATTTTTTTTACTTGTCCACAAACATAAATCCCATATGTTTTAGTTTCAGTAGATTTTGTTGTCCAAAACTGTGTGTACAGAAGGCAACAATTGCAAGTATATTGGTTAAAAAACTCTTACTGGCTTTTAAGAAGACTGAAAATACTAGAAAGTAAGCTTTGACAAATGGGATGATCTTCAAACTCATAGCTAATGCTGCATTTATTGCTTTCTGAAACTCATTTGTTTCCTCACAGCCTACAGGGAATAAATAATAAAAGGAATGCTTTAATATTTCTAAAATATTCCAAATGCTTTGATGTATCCACAAATAGTAAAAATGCATTAAAAAAGTTTGAGGTAGATTAAGGGAGTAGTAAGTAAAATGTAAGGTCAAATTAAATATTCCTTTTAAAAATATCATTAGATTACTTATTATTCTTTCAGTTTAATCTTATTTTTTAAAAGATTGTGTCTATGTCTATCATTAATAAACGTTTTGTGAACAAATAAGAGAAAAATAGAGCTAACTCCAATCAATGCTGCTTACACAAGCTCCAAGTAAAGCTTTTAACCGTGTAGTTTATAAAGTAAATTAATTTGTATAAAGAAAAAAAACAGGTTTATTTGTGTAAATGTTTATGCTCCAGTCACTACCCTACTTTTTTGTCTATTTTTCTTATGTCAAAGTAAACAGGAAAGACTTTAAACGACAGAAACTTTACTTTTAGCAGTAAACATCAACGTTTACTCGAATAAATTCGGATTTTCCTTCAATATAAACGTCGTTTTTCTGTTGGAAAGTAAAGCAGGAACAGGCCGCAGCCGCTCACCTGTCGCTGCGCAGAACAACAGCACCGAAACAAAGGCGTTCATGTCGGGCTCCTGCTCCTCGTTTGTCCCGCTCCACTAAATTTCCCAAACAAACAAAAAAGCGCACAGAAATGCTCTGTCGGTCGAATTAATCGCTAAATATATTGTCTTTGAAAGGTCTCTGTCGACTTTTTTTCCGAAAAACAGCGGCGGGTTGCTGCTCACACCTGAAGTATCCAGGTAAACGCCTGCACGCACGTTCACTTCCGGTGTCCACGTCCTTTAAGGCAGGCGACGGAGAGGAAAAACTGGTTAGGCGAGAACAGCAGCGAAAATGTGTAAAAAGAGATAAGGAACAGCTAGATGCAGGTCTGTCAGGAGTCAGGAGGCTGTCCGCTGCTTTGGTGCTCAGGAATACGTTTGTGTTCAGTTTGCTGAACTTCCTTCCTCCTCCTTTAGACACACTTTTCCTGCGGAGGAGCTGGAAGAATGAACAATGAAACCGCACATTGCAGGTTTCTGATGGGGGTCTCATAAAATATGAGGGACATTTTCACACTCCTTTCATTTCTTGAGTCATATTGTACTGATTGCATCACACATACCTGCTCAGCAGGATCCTCTGTACATGAAGCAACTTAAAACAACAGCTGATGAACAAACATGAAAAAAAAACAACATAATTTGTAGATAATCCAAGTTCTACATGTATTTTTTTTTTGTTTGTTTGTGATCCAGGGAGTGCGTTCCCTCAAATTAATAATTTGTGGCCACAAACAAGTAACTTATTTTGTGCTTTGTGGGCAATGATTAGTATTTTGTGGGCACAGATTAACATTTTATGGCAAAACAACAAAATTATTGTTTTGTGTGCACAAATTCGCATTTTGTGAGCAATAATTTGTTGGCGCAAATTTGCATTTTGTGGGCAAAAATACTAATGACTACTAATGTGTGTGCAAACATTTTTAATTATTACCCACAAAATGCAAGTTTTTTCCAACAAAAGTTTTGCTTTTCATGAAAAATATATAAGAAAAGGTGTCTGATTAGAGTTGAATCAGGTCGAATCAGCAGATGAAAACACAACTTTTTCCCCCCACATATATATATATTTACAGTTTATATTCTAAGCATGCATGTGCTTGTGTAGTCTTTTGCTCAAGTACTTTAAAGGTATCCTGTAAAATCCCTGCTTTCCCTGGAAAGCCTATGCAAAGACTCACAACATTAGTTAAATGAAGGCAATCTGAGGCTCCGGAGCCTCATGTGGCTTTCTTATCCCTTCATTGTGGCTCCCTGAGTTATAAAAAAAAAATAAAAATGAATGAATGAAAAAGAAACCCATGTCTTATGTTTTTAAATGGGGAAGTAGGACTTTCTGCCTCCTACTGGGTCGGTGAGAAATCAATCCAAATGGCTCTTTGATTGTTGATGGTTACAGACCCCAGCTGTAGAAGGTTCCAAATCTTTATGATTTGATTTTATGACATAAAAAGAGATTGCAAAAGCAAACAAAGAACTGCACCTGATTCAGTGAACTGCATTTACATAAGAGAGTACTTACGTCCCAAGCAGTCACGAGCTAATTCGATTTGGCAACATGGCTGCTGAATCTAGTCAACTTGAGCAATATGTGAAATGATTCATGTTTAATCCAAGATTAAAACCAGGCGGTATTTGAAAACTGGACTGAGTTACCTCCTTCCCCTTGGTGTTTCAAACAGGAAGTATCAACTGGAATATAACTGTGGCAACCATTTTTTTATGGGTGATGTCACACTCACTCAGTCCAGTTCTCATATACAGTCAACAGTTACAGATGAGTACTTCTGTCCCACACATTTTAAAACAATAACTTTGTTTCACTTAGATATTTGTTGTCCAAGTTGATGTATTTGAAAAGAAACAAAAGCAAAATCATTGCAAAAGAATTCAAACAAATCCTGACTAAAAAACAGGTTAAAAAGGGAATAAACTATGTTGTTGTCAGTCTACCTCGTGTGCTAAAAATAGTTTATTGACAAATTGTCTCCACTTGTATTGCAGGTCTTGATGGCATGGACCATAGAGCAATTGGAAAATAACTACAGATACTTTACTGAAAGAAAATACTCTTTTGACCTTTTTTTCCTGCTCTAGAAATCAAAACTGCTGTTTATATCCCTACATGATCATCAGTGCATTTTCTGATCCAGATCTGTCCTTCCCCAGCCCATTCAGGATGTACAAATATACGCTCCACTGTTTAATTGGTTAATTAGAGAGGAATTCACAGAACAAAATGCGTCTTTGTTACATTGAGTCAGTTCAGTTTATTGTCATGATAAAGTACATAACACAGCAGAGCTTTTCCGTCTTTGTGATTGTGCTTTTACTACATATCACCTCTAGAACTATATACATTTTTTTAAGAAAATCCTCCTTATAATCAGAGAAAACCCTGCACTTTTAAAAAGCATTTTCTGAGTTCATTTCTAACTAGAACTGTCACACCCTCTAATATATATTCATAGCTTTAATAATACTCAGCAAGCCTGAACATGACGGCGTCAGGCACAAGTGAAAGGCAAAATCAGATCCCAAGTTGTTTTGGTTTCCTGTATATCATCTGTTTGTTGCTCATGCATGTGGGTTTGTGCTCCCTAAGGATCGTTCCTGGAAGTTACACTCAAACCACGTTTGCATTCTTTGTAGCTCTTCCAAATCTTATTGAGAAAAACCAACAACACAGCCTTCCTTTGAGCGTTCTTGTGTGGCCCAGTGTCACAACGATCTGCTCCTCATGACTTGATGAGCCGCCAGGAAAAGACACAAGGGACAGATTTCTGTCCGGCAAAATAGATTGCTTGTCTTAAATAGCGTTGGAACTCAGTAATAACTCACGCGGTAGGGAGCAATGTTGCATCAATATTGACAGAGTTGCAAAAAGCTGCTTCCATTTAAAGTTTGCTAATTACCTTGCAGAAACAGATAGAATCTGTTATGAATACATGATATTCATAATAGTTTATACTACAGTTGCTAAAACTGGGTGTATATAGTGAATATTACAGCATACAGACTCTAAGATTTAGAGTCAGATTCATGCTTTTAAAGTTGTAAGCAAATCTGTCCGAAGTTGATTTAATCCCAAGAGATTATTACTACCGCTTAAACAGCTGCTTGTATTTGTGAGTGGAGTACAAAGAGTTCGCAGCCATATCTGTGCTCATTATTGAATGCATATTGTAGATAATTCAGCCCTATGACATACCAAATATATAATAATAAATACATTCAGTTTAGATTATTGCACCTTGTGCATGCACACAACTTGAGGGAGTGTCCAGCATTTGTTGCCAGAGGATGCAGTGTGAACATGTGCAGTTGCCTTGAGCCTCCTGCCTCACAGCCAGAGGGTTTCCAGCAGCACAGGTAGTGTCATCAAGGTCAGCAGCAGGCCACTGCAGCTTTGCAACAGGACACTCCATGCAGAGCAGGGGAGGAGGAGCACTGCAATAAGAAGAGGAGGAGGATGTCGTATTTTTGCACATAAAATAACAGGAAGCTGACTTCGGCGGGGAACAATGGCCATGAGAGACGTCTTACGTTTTTCCACTACTGAGGTTTTGGTCGCTGGCGCTGACTCAGCTTGTTTGATGTTGCAGGTGAAGTTGGACTTGCCATCGGGAAGGTTTTTGAACAGCAGGCGGCAGATGTTCCCTGGGAAGAGGCGGGCTTTGGCGCGGTTTTTGAAGGGCGCGTGCTGTTCTTCGTCTGGGTCGGTGGTGTCGAGGAGTCTTTCACCCTGTGTGTACTTGCAGAAGGGTTCTGGTGACTCCTGGGGGAGTGCATATTTGCAGTCCATCCTCAGATGGTTCTCTCCGACAGAGCAATAGGTCAACTGAACCACTTTCTGAGCTGATGCGAAGCCTGGGATTACTGCAACAACAGAGATGCTCAGAAATGTTTTAAACAAATTTTAAAAAAATGCAAACTTTTCTGTTCAAAAGTGAACCAAAAATACTTCATTTAGAACAGATATCTTACCAAAAAGTAATATTGTTGTAAAAAGGAGCATCCTCCCAAGTGTCCTTTTAAAAAAATCAAATTAGAAATATGATTTAGTTAAAAAACAAACCAACGACCTCTTTGTTTTTGTCACTTGTCTCAGGTTAAAACAAATATAGCTTGTTCTGCTGTAGATTGGGGATGAGGTTTCAAGGAGGTTAAGATCACATTTCTGCAGCCTTAACCCAACACACGAGAAGTCCCCTCAATAATCACAATACAGTCCCAGTGTTTACGTTGCAAAAAAAACCTCAACTGCAAACTTCACTGGTCAGTTGCCAAGACTGACGCATTTTTTTGAGCCTAACCTCTCCATAGAATGCAGACTGATTTATTCACCTCCTGCATAAGTAAAAGAAAGTGCATGGAGCAATTTAGCACTTGAAGCAATTTATTTGTGCTTTGTGCCATTTTAGCCAAATGATTGCCTGAGTGCAGTTTGGAGGCAGATATTGCCTCCAGAGCAGGTAGAAAGAGAATCAGTCTGATCAGAGCAGCATGATGCACCACAAGGCTCAGTCTATAATGACAGTTTAAGAATCATTCTCACCTTCTCTGGTGCGTTTTGAGTCCTCCTCAGTGCTCTGCAGTGTGATGCCGGGAGTAGATACAGTAGAGGTCGGCTTATAGAAGAAAAGGGGAGAGGGAGGGGGGGACAAAAAAAGAGAGGGGAGGGGAAAGAAAATGCTGCTCCAGTGGACTTTGGGGACGTTTCTCAGGACAGTATGTGGATTTGTGGCCAGTGCGACGGATTACATCACTACACGAACATATGGCGGCGTTTTCATAGATTTAAATTTCAGAACGACCATTTAAAACGGGGTGGGTGGCGTGGGAGTGCGGGCATTAATAAGCTAAGACACCTCAGATTTCCTTTTCAGCGACAGCATGTGTCAGCGGTTTCTCTGCAGCTTCTACTTTCTCACATTATACTGTGTATGCATGAAATATGAACACACTTTTACATGCTGAAGGCCTCTTATTAATACCGCTACTGCACAAACAGAAGCGAAACACACCCAAGAATGTTTAAACACAATAAATTCAACAGGAAAAAGAATCACAATGGTTGCAGAGGGAGAAAGCACCAGGAAGTGACCTAAACTGTCAAAAAAGTTGTGCAAAAGCTCCATAGAAGACAGAGGAAAAACAAAAATCTAAATATAATAATACATTTAAAATTGAGCAAAATAAAAAAAAAAATACAATAAAAATATTGTGGAATAATCTCAACTGGACACTATAAACCCTCACATCCAATACCTCAAAAAGGACAAATCATTGGGGTGAGGTTTCCTCAGTCCTCATTTTAGTAAGGATACGTCAAACCATTGCTGTGTGCTGGTTTAATTCAATTACATTTTATTTATATGACCAGATATCACAACCAGAGCCGTCTCAATGGGCTTCACACCAGTATTTATGCAAAGAACATAAAGTCAGTCATAAAAATATAAACAATAACTGGTTGCTCAACTAAACTAAACAGACTAAACTAAACTAAACTAAACAGACTAAACTAAACTGACATCACTGGGCTTGGACCCTCCTTCTCGGTGAGAAAAACTCCTAAAAAAAAGGGGACAACATATGAATCACACTCCACCAAACAGAGGCAAGATGAACTAAATCAAAAGTAGTACTGAGTAAAGAATAATGAATAGAACCCCGGTGCACCAGACTTTACCCAGATTCTAACTTTTAGTAGCCTGCTAGTAACTTGGTACTGAAATTTGACTCAAAATGTTAAAAATGTTAACGGTAAATGTTTAATGATTGCTGCATAGCTGCAAATATTGTCTCCTGACATTGATAAACAGGATTAAGCATACACATATGCTGACAATGATGAAATGTGCCCCAGAGTCCCCAAAAGAGCCACTGTGAACTTCTTTATTTGGACTGCAAAGCTTGTGAACACATGGAAACAGTGCAGCATGGCTTACGCTCATCAAATATTATACCATATTTCTAAGTAGACTGAAAACTCATCTGTCCTCTTTCTTTGTTCGAAATTATGTCTTGGTCGCCTACTTAAACTAAGTTTGAGAGTAAGCGGAGGGCATAGGAACGGTTTGCAACCTTGTGAGCCATCTGAAAACATGAAAGAACAGCAGAAGTTCTACCTTGGAAAATTCCCAGAGCTGATGCCATACTATCCTCTGCATCTCCTTCACACAACTCATCTATTTTGTCAAGGTCTTCCTGGACAGCTGCTGAACCACTGCCACGCTGTAACGGTCCCCAGAGACTCCCACAGAAATGTTCCAGAAATCTTCAGACGGCTCCCATCCCAGCAAACAGCGACAGGGTTCCCGCCACCTTCCACCGCCTGATATATTAAAACTCTGTGTTCTTTAAATTAGCTGAAAAAGCAGGTTAAGGTGATCCCTGCCAAAAGTGTTCATTAGGGATTCTGTTGCTGTAATCCCTGCTGCTCTGCTGGATGCTGCTGGTACACTGCAGATGAAACGCGAGACATCGCCTACTCCTCTGTACTCGTGAATAACACACTGCACTTAGAGTATAACACTACCACGTCTTTATTTGACTTTGCCCTCCAGTCCTACAGTGGTAGATATCCGTGATGCTTGTGAGTATTCCTCACCCACACATCTTCTATCAGACTGCACAGATCTATAAATGGTTGATGTTCTCAAAAGAATAGAAACAAACAAACAAATATGCCAACACACTCCGGCTGATGAACCAAGCATGCTTTCTTGCTGCTATCCCACGTCTGTAACAGACGGGCGACCTGTCCACAGTCCAGCCCATCTCTCAGTTGATGACAGCGCTGACAGGGTGCAATCCCCAGTGACCCCGAATAAGATGAAGCACACGTGAAAAATGGATGAACGAAGGCAGCGACAGTCCATTACTTTTTGCGAAGTTTGTGAAAGTTTACCCTCATGGCATATTGTAGTTAAGTGCGTTCATCAAAGACAGGAAAAGGCCACCAAAGAGAGTATGACCTGACCTAGGGACATCACACAGCTGTGATGCAAATATTCTTTGGTCAAACTGAGACTGATTCACTCAGAATGAGCTGCTCCTTTTTTCCTCTTTGCAGTCAATAGAACAAAGGGCTGGTCAGCTGGTCTATTTTTATTATTGGGGATGTGCTTCAAAAAGCATGAATGCTTGTCTTATTCATGGCCAAAGATCTGGAACAAACTTACTAAATCCAAGCCAGAGGAAAGTTTAGTGTTTTTGACTGAAAGCTCTTATGACAAACACCCTTTTATGGCTGACATAAAACTATACAACACAGAGTGACAACAATTTTGGACTTTATCTGCTCACAAACTGAAAACTCAACTGGCTTCCTGCTTGTGGCTTGTTTAATAAATACACTCAGAGAAACCAGGTCAGTTTACCAGATCAACAATAAATGACTTTTTGCACAGAGGTCAGTACACATTCACCCCAATGCAAAAGAAAATCTAAGATTAAAGCATCATTATTCATGCCAGCACAGTGTGGCAAGCTTATATTTACTTGTGCAGTTAGATTTGATGAATGTTTTTCTAGAAACCTTTATTTTAGCCTTATTTCTTTTTCATATTTCCGATAAAAATTGCACTGAAACTGAAGGGTGTTCTTATTTACATTGACTTGTTAAAACCTGAGCTCTAACATGTCTCAACAGGTGCCAGGTTTGTTGTCCTGTCAGTGCTTTTAGGGCTGCAGTTAAAGAAAAATGTTTCAAAAAACAGCAAGAGTGAAGCTTTTGCAGAAGGCAAAAATATTAAATAATTAATGCATTATTTAATGTGTCCTGCTTTCTGTGAAACAGGCTTCACATTTATTTGTTTTGTTTTTTTGTCAATGAAACTTAATCAAAAAGACAACTTATGGGCATATGTGTTTAACATTCATTTCACTGCTGTTTATCCAGTAAAATGAAAAAAAAAGCTAAAGCTCTAGAATTAGTTATCATAATGATTTAAAACAGTGTATTTATTCATTTTTCCCTCAGACTTGCACTTCATTGTTTAACAAATCTTGCTATGTGAGAATAAGTACCAAACCCAAAACACAGTTTTCACAACTGAAGCCTACGCAGAAGCACCAAACATTGCAGTTCACCAAATGACCACCAGAAATGTGGACATGGACTTCAAACTCAACATTAATGGGATTGAGACTTAAGCTCTGGTGCTTGTGAACAATGTTTTTTTTTATCTTTATTTTTACCTCCAATGTCAGATCTTTACTTTATTCCTGTTTTCCTTTCCTGTTTCCAGCGCAGAAACACTAAAAGCACTATTTTAAAGTAGACTTTAAAGACTTTTTTAAACTTTAAGACTTGAACTTGTAACAATGGACTTGAATTCACGGCAAAAGATTCTTACATTCCTAACACAAATCAAAGTTGGTCAAAACTGGGATTCAATTTGTTTTTGATTTTCAAATGTTGTTGTGTTTATGTTGACTTTTTTTAGTGTGATCAAAATTCTACAGCTTTCCAAACTATTTTTTTTCACTAAAGTAACAATGAAAAATAAAGAGACATTACTGTTTTTTTTTTAGATTGAAACACATATTAGCGTAACAAAATGTAGTTATTAATTTGTTACATTAGAAGTAAAATACATTCTTTATGGATTATTTTTAAACCAAACCAATATTGTTTGACATTGATAAAAATCATTCAAGTTCCTGGAAGAAATCATGATTTCTTGGTATTTTTTATAGAATATGAATGATAGCATAACAACTTTTTTCCCAATCCTAGTTAGTGGTTAAAGCCATTTATTGTAATAAATAAATAAAAAACAAATCTCTGTCATGTTGTCATTGTTATTTAAAAAAAGGGTAACCAGAATTTTTTTTCGACGAATTACTTTGCCCTACCCCTACCTATACGTGTGTGTGTGTGGGTGGGTGGGTGGGGGGGGGGGGGGGGGGGAATTATCATTCATATAGTCGGAAAATTACCAAGAAATCCCATTTTATTTTCAGAGTAATTGATGAGAACAACTGTGATCCACGTGTCTCTTCCCATTTTGTCCGGTAGAGGGAGCTATTGAGCTTAAACCCACAGGAATCCTGAATTACTCTCCCAAAAAATAAAAATAAAAAAATAAATAAAATCTTTTTTTTTTTTAAGACAAGGACCGGAGTTTGACTCTGTTGGCAAAGTGAACGCACTAAGTTAAACTGTTACATATGTAGGTAATATTACATTGGGGTTTCTTATTTGTTATTTGCAAAATTGAGAAAAATGAGCCTTGATTTATATACGGAAACAAATATTTTTATTGTTATAGGTTGATCTAATCTAAGACATAATTATTGTATCATGCTTGCGATTGTTTTTTTTTTATTATTATTTTTGGCGTCTACTATGAGTGTCTGCCTGTGTGTTTAAGCGAGGACGCACGGATCCGTCCAACAATCCTCTGCAGCTGAAACCCGCATTCCAGGTCATCAGCAAAACGCAGTGGAGTTGCTGCACGTCAGGTAAGACCCGCCATTTTATTTCTGTGTCTTAGACTTAAAAAAGGAAGCCAAATCGGGATGATATTATTGAGACGTGAACAGTAAAAGCAGAGGTTTGCACGCAGTTTCAGCCACATCTGTGAGGATGTCCTGCAGCTGCAGAGGACGACGTGCGCGCGCACAGAGGGAGATCCTGCAGACTGGCGCAGTGCAATGAAGCTGCATGGGCGTAGGCTCATCTGCATTTGGGCTGCAAGCAGCACAGAGGCCAGCTTTGGCGGTGCTGTATTGCAGTGACTTTACAGAAACATGGTTCCTTCCATGCTCTGTCATTGGAGTTCCGGAGGACTCAAATGTCTGCTGTTTCGGTCCTAACGGGTTCTGCTCGTTAACTTCCCTTCTGTCCCATGTTGAACTTCTTAAGTTGACGGGACGTGACGCTCTAACCGGACTCTTCATCATGGAGCTCCAGCTGCTGATCGTGGCCTGCATCTTCTTTGGCAGAATCATGATGACGCACCAATATCACAGTATGTCCATGTCAGTGTGCTCCTGTTTTATGTTTGTCACATCCCAGGGAAGAGCATCATTCATATTTTATTTAGTATATTTATGTTGTTTTCCAAATATTAAAAACAATGTCATATCACAAGTTAGTGATGATGTCTAAACTCAATGTTTTTTCAGTCTAAATTCACATAGAGACCATTAAAAAAAGCTTAATAATAATAACACTTTTCTATCATTGCAAGGTTGTTTTGTGTTTTCTTACTGGGTTCCCATTCAAATTTCATTATAACATTGCTGCTTCTTGCTTTTTGTTGTCAGTTGGATAAAAATTTTATAACTTAGGAATCATCCTGTCAATTCCCATAGAATAATTTTCACTCTGAGACAAATAATCTACATTTTTTCCCCCTCAATAATCTTTAATTTTAGCTGCTTTTTCTTTTTCTATTTCCCTTTTTGAGATACATTTATATTGCATCTGAGCTCCTATGGAAGCATATGGAGCTCAAATTCAAAAAAAGCAAAAGCTAAGGGAGTTAAAGTCCAGGTATCAGCCAGCAAACACTTAAAGAAGAGGCAGATTCCACCAACATCATAATGAATGTGTGGAGGATATTAAAATCACAGTAGGTTAAGATTGTCATTCAAGGCCATATGTTCCTAATTGTGAAAAAATAAACACACAACTGTGGACTTGGATGATAGTAGATAAAGCGTTGTTTATCATTTCCTTACACAAGGGAGTAAAAAAATTGTGGGAGGAAAATTGAAGAAAAATTGAAGGGTGGATTTTAAATGGATGTTTGATTTTTCTATTAAAAGATATTTTTGGGAAAAATGCATATTAAAAAAAACCAAATAAATAAAAACGACACAAAAATATAAAATGAAAGAACTCAACAGGGGTGGGCTTATATTGATTTGCTTCTTCCTACTCATTTTCAAGCAATAAATAAACTCAACTTAAGTTAACAATCATCACATGACCCTAACGTGTCCCAAGTGTATTATATTACTGCATAAATCTCTATTTATTATTACGAGTACTTATACTGTAAAGAGGATGGCACGATTGACAAAAATGTTAGATGTTTTTATTTATTAAATTAATTTGTTGTTTGTTGTTTTTTGTATTGTCGACAAAAAAATGTTTGTTTTAACTAGTAAATCAGATACCATTGTAATAATTCTGCCATTTAGCCAGCAGGGGGCAGCAAAAACATGTTTTCCCTTTTTTCCACTGAGAATCGGAATTCAGCAACATAAAAAAATGATTCATTTTAAGCATCTTGCTTAAGTTATTTTGATTCAAAAATATATATTAAAACAACAATTGAGGTCTTTTTCATATATATATTCTTTAAGTCTTTTTATGTTTTATAAAGTTATTGCAGCTGCATATAAAAATGTTATGAGATCTTTAAACATGTTCATATTTTCCCAAGTTCCAAACTAATTTGATTTAAACTTTATGAAACTATAGATAAAATAAGCTCATCCACTTCCTGAGATAGTACATGTTTTATGGCTAAACTTACTAATCAGAGCATGTCATTTTATTTTCAAACAATAAAAGAAATAACTGTTCTGTATTCTGATTTCACCCTTTTGCATTTTTTTTCCCAGTGAACCCCATCTATAAGTATTTCTTCGCACCACAAGGACCCCAGATGTTTCCCTGTCTCACGTATCTGGAGAGAAATGTCAGAGTGGACTGTGAGTTTCTGCCCACCAACCAGGTCCCTGGCCCGTACTGTGAGTATCGTCAGGACAGCCGGCTGGTGGGCAGCACCTACCCCAACATGGTCACCTACGTGTCCACAGACGACCGCAGAAGAAGCAACGTCAGCCTGGTTTATCCCAATCTGTGCCGCCTCACCTGGGCCCCGATGGCCGACGAGAAGCCATACACCTACACCTGCAGGGTTTATCAGGGCAAAGACTGGAAGGAGAACAGCATGGCGGTTCATCACAGTGAGTCCTCGTCTTTTGGTTTCTGCTTCTTCCTTTAATGCCCAGGAGGATCTATCTAAACTGTCATCCTCTGTTTCAGGAATTCTTCCAATCTGCTGTGCAGTAAGTGTTATGTTCAAATCAGCGCCATGGTTTTTGACACTGGTGATATCACTTCCTGTGGCAGTGGGTCTCATGAGTCCTTGAGCTGGAAGTGTCAATGGGAACAACTGAATGGATGTTACGGACAAATTTTATCATTCTAATCAAAGAAGAGGCAGTGAAATCCTACAACTGTTGATGCAGCAAAGCTGCTACAGAATCGTGTCTCCTTCTTAGAAAAAAAACACACAAGTGAACACACTTTCATTGTCAAATGTTAAGAAGTGGGAGAAACTATGGCAAATGAAGCACTTATATGTACACATTTATTGTTGTAGCAAAAATAAACTATTTACTTATTAAAACTTTTTTTCTTTATGTCTTTGTTGGGATTATTATTTTTAGCGGTGTACTATTTTAGGAAAAACCGTGGCCTATCAACTTGTTTTTTTCTTCATTTTGTGCACACGATCTACGCTCAGAACTATACGTGGACATGTGTGCCGATTCAAATGATCTTTCTAGATGCAATAGCTGGTAGCCAGATGTCTGTCTATAACTCAAATGTATTTTCAGGTGGGTTTTATGATGAAGATGCTCCTTTTTGCTGGCTCTGAGATGGTCTGCTTGGTATAAATGCACGCTGTGTTTTTGTCTCATCTGCTTTTCACCACTTTCCCAATCATGTTCTTTGTGTCCTATCTGTTAATTTTCACTATTCTGATGTTATGTGAATGAAGCTTTCAGTTTTTATTTTTATTGAATTTTTCTGGTTTAAAGATCCTAAAATAGGAAGAAATTAATGAGCTGATTTTTTTTTTTTTTCCTTTTTTGGAGTTTCTTTAGAAAAAGGTCACAACTAATGAATGAAATAAATATGGACATCACCCTCATAGGCTTGCGTGGGGTCAATTTGATGGTCTTTATCATCTTGAATGGATAAGAAATAACTGAAGTTTGATCTAAGAAAATAAGATTAATAAAAATAGATTACGCACCCAAAAAACTTTAACAGAACCTGAGATGTCAGGATATTAAATTCTGTTATGAATAATGTCACAAGCCACCTAGTGGTCATTTGGTGAACTGACCAGGCTTCATTTATTTTCATTTTTCAAACAGGAAGTTCAAGCAGGTCACCCCAATATCATTTATTTGGATCTCTCATGTTTTATCATAGTTAGAGAAGTTGTGGAAATGAGAACCACTACTGAATGAAGCACGTGTTAGTAATATTTGGACTCGTTACTAACAATTCACTGTGATCCAAAAAAAACAATCACACTGATTATCTCGTGGTAAATGTGTTTCCTCAATGGAAAACATTTTCCAGTGAGCTCGAAGCCACTTTTTACCAAAGATGACACAAGAACTCCTTTTCAGAAGTAAATGTAACTCTGTACAATAAATCTTATCAATGTATTCCCACAGCTCTGCTTGCCTTTCCCTTCAAAAATCCTATGAAAAAATAACTATAAGATCAGTTACTGTATTTTTATGGAACATTATTTTAAGCATTTAAACACTTGATAGTTTCTTCTGTAACTACCTGGGATTCTTAAAAAAAAAAAAAACTCAGTAGAAACATGTTGCTATTTTTTGCACATAACAAAAAGTATATTTTAAAGTATTTGAAGTAATTGCTTGCTCAACATTGTCCTCTCGCTGCCCACAAAGGCAATTGTATACAATAAAAGCTACAGTATATATGACAGACAGAATTGTTAAGATGCAATATCACATTTTAAGTCTGTTTGCAAGTAAATCTGTAACCAAGCGTTAAATACTACTATAAACCCAAAAGGACTGTGATAATAAAGTACGATTTTACATAATGATAGAGATTTTCCTCTTTCTTAAAGATTTTGTTTTGTATAGTGTGGTTTCTAGAGACATTAAAACATTTTTGGGCTGGGTGGTATTGAGTTATAGAATCTAGAAATCCTTTCGACAGACGTGGACAGACGTCTAATAGACTTTTTTTTTTTAATTTTCACACATTTACGAGTTAAACATGAATGCAGCACTCTATTCATCTTCAGAACCCAATGAATCCCTTTTGGGGTCACATGTTAGCTGGTTCCAACCCAGTTACTGCTGAAGGTGGAGTACACCCTAATCAGGTCAACAGTTGGTCACAGGGCCACACAAACACACAGGAGCCATTTGTAGACAGCAGTTAGCCATGAAACATGTGACTGAACTGTGGGAGGAAACAGGAGAAAAGTCACAGAACATGTAAACTTCATGTGGGCATCACTGAGGTTTTGTATTTTCTTTCCTCAAGATAGAGTTTTTTCTCACTGAGAAGGAGAGTTTAAGGGCAGGAATGCCAGTTCAGCTTAGTCTGTTTAGTTTTGGTTTAGTTTAGTTTAGCAGCCAGCTGTCGTTTATATTTTTTTTCTTGACTTTATGTTCTTTGCATAAATACCGGTGTGAAGCCCATTAAGACGGCTGTGGTTGTGGTATTGGGCTATAAAAAAGGGATTTAAAATAAATAGCAGACTTCTATATGCAGAACACTATTGGTAGACATCTAATAGCATAACAAACTAGAGTTTTCTGAGATTTCCAGGAGGCATCTACTATAGAGGTAACCAAAACACATAGATGTCCATCAAATGACTAATCTATCTATTATAGATGTCTATTAGATAACTAATAAACATCTTGTGTCTGTTGAGAAGAAACTTCTCTAGTGGCTTGTTCAGAAAGCCCAAGGCATGATGGGACAATGACACAGTCAGGAAGCCCTTGTTTCTCACTGACTGCATATTATCCAACTATGAAACCAACTGAAAAACTGTAAATATTAAGCTGCTTAGTTTGAATTTGACAAGCTATTTGCACCTTTTGCACACTAGATGTCACCAAAGTTACAATTAGTCTTCTGTTTTCCATTAATATTTGTTTCTGATGAAGAAGTTTTATCAAACACAACTATATATTATTGTCTGCTTTGATAGAGATAAGCTAAATATTAGGAAATAAAGAAATGAGGCTGCAGTGAAGCGGACTGTGAAACACCTATATGACTTATAAAATCATTAAGGCTTTTAGGTTTCTGTGTGAAAATGTCCCCTTGTCTTTTCACACAGCAGAAACTGAAGCTTAAGTAAGTAAAAAGACCCTTATTTTAGAAAAAAATGTCTTATTTTCTGGCTTTCAAGAAAAATGATCTTTGTGAGAAAGTTTTTCAACAGCAAAATATGAAAACACGTCTTTGTGACTAGAATGTATTTCTTAAAAAAAGAATGAGCCTGTTTTTGCAAGGTTAACTGGAAGTTTTATGTCAACAGAATGTTTCAAAAATGCTTTGCACATTTTAGCAGCTGAACGAAGGATCTGCAACGTAAATTGGAGGTATTTTAGTTTAGCATGTTTTTTTTTTCAAAACTTTGACACTTTTTAAAATGTTTTTCAGAGACTTTGCAAAAAAAAATTATGCTGAAAAAAATAAAACACAACATCTAACATCATCTCACCCTATTTTCTTTGAGCAGATAGAGGTCAAGGTTGGTGTCTCTTGTCTGGACTGAGGTGATTTTTTTATTATGACACATAAGATTGCACTACATAGTCCTTTATTACTGCAACTATATCTGTTGGAAGATGAGTCTGCCAGACCCCCTGGATTCACAAAAATTTTTTTGGACTTGTGATTGCTGGATTTACACACTGGATTAAACTCATGACTGCTTATTTTGAAAGTTTAATCACTAACTTAAACAATGTCCAGGTTAAAACAGGAAAATTATAGTTTTGTGTCATTTATTACATCACATGACTCTATTCTATGGCATATTCTGAAAGGTGCTGTGTTATTTTTTTCTTGTTATATGGATCCTTTTTTCTTGTAAAAAGCAAAAGGAATAGAGGTGCAGCGGTTAGCCCTCTCACCTCACAGTGAGAAGGCCCTGGTTCAAATCCCGGCAGGGACCTTTCTTTGTGAAGTTTGCATGTGTTGGTTTCTCTGATCCCTCTTGTTTCCTCCTACAAATGGGCTTCATAGGTTAATTGGTCACTCTAAAGTGTGTGTGTGTGTGTGGGAGTGATTGTGTGCCCTACAACAGACTGGTAACCTGTTAAGGATGTACCCCACCTCTGCCCAACAGTAGCCAGGTTAGGCTCCAGCAACCATGTGACCCCAAAAGAGATATAGCAGATCAAGCAAAAGAATGGAGGAAAAGAGGTCAAGTTTCTGTGACCTCTATCACACTACTGACAGTGGCTGCAATTGTTAAAACAATTATTATGTATAAAAACTCAGAAATCATCCTTCAGTTTCACAAAATCAATAATTACTAATTGCACAGGAGTGGATTACTGACATTTTTATCTTGTGAGAGCTCCATTCGTTTGATCAGATTTCAATCGAGTCTGCATGTGATTTATTTGGTCACTTCCTATTGGTTATGTGCAAATCAACTGTTTTGTATGTGTATAACTCAAATACAACAGAACTGAGAGGAAAGCATGAGCTCACAGGCATTTAGTAGGACATTTTGCATGGGAATTACTCAATCTTTAACATAAATATGTAGCAAACACATCCCCTCGTTGCAGCAGCATTTATCATCAGTTACAACAGAAACCTTTTAAAAAATGTAAACCACTACTTTCAAAGTTTTACCAAAAGCCTTGAGGGAGACCCATCTATCCATTTTTTAACCTGCTACATCCCTTTCTGGGTTGCTGGAGCCCGTCCCAGCTACTGTTGGGCAAAGGTAGGATACACTGTGGACAGGTCACCAGTCTGTAACAGGACACTCAGTCACTCCTATGTAGGGACACTTCAGAGTAACCAACCAACCTATGAAGCATGTTTGTGAACTGAGAGAGAGGGCTGGATTGCCTGCAGAAAACCCACACATGCATGAGAAGAGCAAAAACGCCACACAGAATCCCAGCCAGGGTTTGAACTGGGACCTTTTCACTGTCAGCTGAGAACACTAACCACTGCGCAACCATGCAGCCCATCCTGAGCCTTCTGATTCTTTTCATCAGCCTAAAGTTTGTACCCGTCAGTACTGAACAATTTAGATCCTTTAAAAACCACTTGATGTCTGAATTTGTTTTCAGCTATAAAAAAATCACTGGTGTTTTTGCTTTTTAAATAGATGCTATATTAAGGTAATTTTGGAGTAGAAGTGATTTGATGCATATTTGTATCAACAGTGGTCAAGGGGTGAAAAGCTTAAAATAAAAAGACAGACAGATTGACGTTGCTCCAAAAATAAAACACATTTTTTGTATTTGGGGGTGTGTTCTTCAGAACCCCTGTTTATTTGATTGTTAAAGGTTATAAACATTTTTTGGAGTAGTTTAAAACTTCCAAACACTTCCAAAGCAGTGATCTCGAGTAGTTTAGAGCTCAAACTTATGAGTATTTGTAGCCCTCATTTTTCTTGCTTTCTTTTTTAAGTATTATGTGAACAGAATGATCAGCAGGCTGCTGCCAGGTTGATCTAATCTCAAATTAATCTTTATTTGAACCCCCCCGGGAGATCCCAACATGGGCTGCATCTGCGATTCTGGGTGTGCAAATGCATTCTATGCTATGTGTTATCAAAGCTCCAAGAGCCCAAACCTCCTAATTTCCTGGGTTTGCGTTTGGATCACACAAATAAATTAGCCAAACCCTCCCTTGCTGCGCGCCCACTCCAGGCAGTCCGCAAAGGTTCATCTTATTTGTACAGGCAGAGCTGGAATAATCTCCATCAACCCTCGTGTAGGTTATAGACCCGGCCCTTTTCCACCCCATGCAAATATTAATAAAAGCTGTGTTGCTTTTTCTATGAGTCAATTAGGTGCAGAAAACAGGAATGGAGTCACAGCAGGACACATGTCTGTCATGAGATAATGTTTGTGGAGCAAATCTGGTTTGTGCTGCAGAATAAGCACTTCACTCAGAGAGACAAAAGCTTATAATTTGGTCAATTACAGCCAGAGGTTATTCACATACTACAGTTACAACCTTATTTTGCTTTATATTTAACATATAGAGCTGAAGGTCCTCCACTACCCAGCATTACTCTTTGTTTCTGCATTAACATTAACTCCACATTTAACCCTCTGACATTAAATCTTTTAATTTAAATATTTTTATTATCTGTTAGGCAAATGTATTTTTCAGTATAATTAAAATCGCTGTACAGTTTATTGTTTTTAATTAATTTATATCATCAATTTCTTGATATTTTTTTGAGATCTTGTTTAAGATGAATGAAAATAGTGCACTTTATAGGTGATGTGTCCAGTGTATCTGACATACAAACGTGGCGAGTTTGAGAAAAGAAATCAGAATGGGTCTTTGAACATTTAAAAATGTTGAACCCTTACCAATAATTGCTCCAAAAACTCCAAAAATGATGCAGTAACAGTAACTCTACATCTCTGAAAACAAGAACTGCAGTTTAACAGTGAGTGAAGAAGACTGCATTGAAGACGTGATGAAGAAATACACTCTCTCTAATAGATGAAACATTGCAGATGGCTGTGAAAGGCCATGAACTGGTTAAATATTGCTATTTCCACAGCCCTGGATGAATGCTAATTTGGTGAGACAGTAAACACAGCTATGAATGATCTTCATTATATAGATTTTTAAGGTTTGCCCAAAAAAATGGTTGTAGGGAAGTTTCATCGTCCATTCATGGTCTACTCAGTCGTTTTTGCTGTTGTTTTAAAGTTTTCTAGTATTTTCCCTCTTTTTTTTGCATATTGCTATACTTGAAGTAGTTTTTTTCTTGGTTTACATTTCATATTTCATATTTGTTTAGATTAAAAAAGAGTTTGTTTCTGTTTGTGCTCTTACCTGATTTCTGATATCTGAAAATCTTCTGAAATAATTATCTTTTTCACTCGTACTAAATTGGTCTTTGTAAGGGGTAAAGACGGAGGCCCTGAAGTCCAAATCCCACCAAAAAAATCCCTCAATGCCAATCTATAGAAAAGATCACAACAAGTAGAAAATAAAAACAATGAAATAATTCAAATGAAACAAAACCAGAAAAGGTAAGTACTATGGGACATCACTGACTGGATGATGACATTTGATTTTTGACATTTGAATTTTTTAAAATGCAACTTAAATGTCTGCATACTAATAAAAATGTTACCATCAGGACAGAACATATCTAGTGATCTTTATGGAAATGTTGCAGCCAAACGGCAACACGAAAACATAGGAATTGGAGTGTAGAAAATTAATGGCAAGTGCTCTGGGCTGATTAATATAAATTTGACATGTTTGGCTGCAACAGAAGGATGTTTGTTTATCAAAGAGCATCTGGAGGCAACCGTGAAACATGGTGGAGCTTCCTTATGCTTACACGGCAAATGAAGCTGGACATTTGGTCAGGATTATAAGTGTTCTCAGTGCTGAGAGATACTAGCAAATACTCATGGATCATGAAATACTATAAGGGAGGCGTATGACTGGCCCTAAATGTATTCTTCAGCAGGACAACAACCCCAAATAACAGCCAAAGTCATGACAGTGTTCAGCAATGCCATGACCTCCACAGAGGTATGTCTGGGATACATGAAGAGACAGAAGGATGTGAGAAAGCCCTCAAAACAATAGCATAGAAAAACGGATGCAGCCTGAAGACAAAGGATGAGATTTAGGACATATATTTTTTATTTGTTTTTCTCATTATGCAACTAAAAGAATAACACACACACAATAAAAGGACAAACTCCCAGAAGAAAGATCACACCAAACTGGAACCTGAGTGAGACTCAGAAAGAAGGAATGAAAATGATGGAAATCATAATTTGTTGGGAAAAAAAACAACCAACTGTCTCCTCTTCAGTGATAACCTGGAAACTATTTGGAGGCAATACGCCATCATAGTTTTACTTTCTATTGAAATCTGTTTAATCGTTTAATTTCAAAGAGCATAAACAAAGATGTTAGCTAAGCTGTAGGTTGCATGCCTTGATGGTTTGTTTTTAAGCTGAAGTCTGGTTACGCTGCAAAGGAAATGATGCTTGCCATGTCGTGGAATCAGCTTCAATCACGTCACCCACCTGAATGAAGTTATCTTTCACAGAACTTAACTAAAGTGAAAACAGGTGAGTTCATGGAGATCTGAAGATGGAGTCTGGACCTTAGTCTGAATCTCACGACAGAGAAACAGGAAAATCAAAGCGGTTTCAGGGTTTGAAAAGTGAAGCACTTGGTGACGTGTGATGATGCCGATCAAAGCATGTGGGCTGCATTTGTGCTTAATCACCGGTGTCCATCTCGCATGAGCCTCATTGCTCACCCTCGGTTTCATTGTCTAAGATCTTCTGCCACTGCAGATTAATAACTTCAAGTCACGGCACAGGCAAGGCTGCTTTTCAAAGCAGTCCAGGTCCTCCAAAAATCCAAAACCTATCAAGTCAAGTCAAAATGTTCCAATGGAGACACTTTATATGCTAACAGACTTCAATGCACTGCAGCTCTTAGGTATGAAAAACTTTTAAATATTTATCCTCCTGCACATTGCTGCATTTCATTAATTATTCTCAGTGTTTATTTCCAGAGCACATGTAATAGATAGAGTTTTTGTGTTTTATTTGTGTTAATTGCTTGAATAAAAATTGGCAAAAAAGTAAAAAGGACAATACTTATATATTTACCTACTTTGTTCTGAAATTTTAAAGAGAATCTAATTTATGAGTCAAAAATGAAGCAAAGTCTGATGCCTTACAATCTAATTGTCACATAATTCAAATAAAATTTACACTTTCTAAAAGGTTCCAATGTCAATAACCATAAAAAAGGGGCCAATTGCAGAAAAAAAGGAGAGCAAGTCTGGAAAAAACTTCAGATCAGATCCAAACTGAGGTAAAATAAACATCTAAATCTTTCATCTTCTCCAAAAATGCAAATCAACACATAAGAGGTGCTGCTCTGAGCTGAAGAGACAAAAAACTTGGGAAATCAAAGAATTTGCTTTCATGTCAACATCAGCTCTACAGCAAACTGTGGGAATGTTTATTAAAGCAGAATTCTGAACAAATATAGCACCTATACACTATGGAAGAGTCTGCTACAGCTCAGCTGACTGAAAAACAGCTTTTTTAAATTTGTTTTGTCAGAATCAAATTCATACCATGTCTAAACACCAGTGGAAGGGATTTACTGACAAAATGCAGGTGCTGGTTTGTCTTTAAGAATAATTATGGCCCGCAGCAGTCACAGACTGCAAGGACCATGTTGTTTTCGCTATCGGAAGCATTTCTGCGCCTTTGCCCTTCTACTACCCCTAGTGGGATGATGATGAACTACAGAGCAGAAAACCTAGTCACACACATAGGGCGTTTAAGGAAAATGTGGATTACTCTAAAAAGATAGGAAGTCTCAGACATGTGTGCATCAATTGTAATGCAAATCTTTATATAGGGTTACGATTAAAATGAGGCGCAGACATTTATTTGGCTTACATTTTTTTAATTGCGAAACTGGCTGATGTTTCCAAAACTTGCATTTTTTTTCTCTAAAAATGTTATAATGTGAATATAATAATAAAAAAAACTTCTGCATTTACCCCCCCCCCCCCCCAAAAAAAAAAAAAAATACAGACAATTGATTACTTATATCAGGCTTAAAGTCCTTCTTTGCATAATTATTCTGGTTCTGCCATGTTTCTAATTTTACAACCATACATTTCTTTGTTGAAATTTCAGATTTTATCAATCAACTTTCTTAAAGAAAAACACTTTTTTCTGAGATCCTTCAAGTATAAGTTCTGGCAGATGAAGCCTTTTTCTCTTTATGTTATAAAATGACTCACTTCAGCATTATTCAGACACAAAAAAACTAACAAATGTGTGCATTTTTGTTTGTCAAAATGAGGAAAAATGTTGTTTCATGAAAAATAATCCCTTCAGCCTTAAAATGTAGACTATTTTGAGGTACAAAAACTCATATCTGCAATTAGAACTGAAATATGTCAAAAAACAAACAAAAAAAACACATGTCTGTCAGGATAATTACACACCAGTACAAGAACAAGTAATCTAAAAGTCATGTACAAAACACATATGGCAAAGAAAATGACAGTTTGTACAACAGTATATGTCTTAGGCACGGAAAAGAGGTGCTGTTCAATGTTCCCAGTGAATAGAGTCGGTCCTTTGTGTACAACTGCTATAATCATCTGGTTATAGGCAAACCTATTTACTGTGTACTCAGTATTATCAACTATTTTTATCACTGTAAGATCCCTACAGTAACTCTTGTTCTTTTGTTTTTCATAAAAAAACAAAATCTTCCTGTCTCCCACGTGTCCCTTTTTCAGAAAAAGAGATAAGAAAAACAGCAGCAAAAATGATACAGACATTCACAAATGATACATTATCCACTTAAATTGATCAAAAACATGATTACATACAGGAGCTTTAAAGAAACAAAGAACATTTTACTGCACAAAAACACAACAATCATAGAAAGAGTTCTTTAAGAGGCAGCCATGACAGATACTTCAACACATTTAATATTTTCTAGACAACATACGCACTTGTTTCTTTAAAAATATCTACAATAGAAGTACAATGTGAATAAATACCTTCATAGAAAACAGCAGTGGTGACTTAGACTGAAGATTTTCTGCACTAAAGCACTTTTTTATTGAAAAAAATGTTACATCTAAACGTGTTATAAAGAAAGGTTTGCTGATGTTGAGAAGACGTGTCTAATTTGGTGTTTTCCCAACCAGCGGATCCAAAAGTTGGACATCAAACTTACAGTCTATGCTAAAGCTCCTGAAAGTTCTTGGTCTCCTGCATAAACTGAAATCTTAACAATGTGAAAACGGGCTTTCACCTTAAAACAGATGCCTTGGAGAACAGAATACGAACTAAAGCACTAGTCATGAAAAACTGTCGAGTTTAAGGCTGTATGTCCCATAGAATAAAGACCCAATTAAATTAAAATCAGTTTAAATGTCTTTTGTTTTTTTTTGATATGCTCTTGTGGCATTTTTCTCACGATGGAGGACATACATAGAGAAAATTGAGATAGGATTGCATTTATGAAGATTTCTTTATTCAAATTGTTGCAAATCAGTAGCAGTGTAACGTCGAAGCTACTACGGCAATTCTAATGAACAATTCTGGAATTTCTAATGAACTACTGCCACTCTGCAGAAACTACGTCCAAGAAAACGGTACAAGTTTTTTGATTTTGGCTAAAAACAGCATCATTTTAAGACCACTGTGAACACTTTTCGATCTAAAGATGACTGGAGTGGGACTTTAAGAAAAAATAAGAAGTCAGTTTGATGATGATCAGTGATGTACAAATAGGTTGAGGTTTCTGTCATCCCGATTTATTCTCCTGCAAATATTTATCACTGCAAAAATGTCCATTTTTTTGTGGTGCAACCGCTGCAGCACAGCCAAAGAAACTCCACATCTAAGTTTAGGGCAGCAGTTTCTGGACCGACTCGCGAATGCATCGCCGTCGATAATGAGCCCTTTTGACAAATGCTTGTAAATTGTGTGTCTGCTTCTTGTGTGCTTGAATAGCCTCATACTGTAACACAACAAAGGATTGGCAGATGTACAACATCGGAGTAAATAGCTGTGCTCGAACATACATGCTATTACCTGGTCTATAAATTAAAATGTCTATGTGAAAAGCACAAATTGTTTGTCATCTACTAGGCATAGCAATACTAGAGCATACCAGAAAGTTCTACCTCAAAAACTTTGGCTTATTATTTTCAATTAAAACTTGCAAACACTGTCTTGGTTCCTATGTATACAGTACGTGTCCTAGTGTCCAACAAACATCCTAAACTGTAACGTTTATTCTGAGTTATGCAGTAGTTCCCCATAGAAAACAAAAAATGTATTCTAGGATTCTGAGAATTCTTTTTTTGTGTTGGCACATAGCATGTTGTCAGACTCCTGATTGAACCCGACGGTGGCGGTTCATGTAGTTTCCTCTCTTTGAATGAAGGGAAGTGATGTCGGGGCAAACCTGTAGAAATAGCACAATAAATGGACGGATAAGACCTGCTCTGACTTCACTTTCACAAGAGTCATGGTCTCACCTGTCTCTGGAGTAGCAGGCTTCCTATCCTGATACCCAACTGTGTGTGGTTGCCTTTACCCTCTCAGGAAACCCGTGGGCTCCGGCCACGGGGTCAAAGTTAAAATCCAGAGCGCCTCCGTCCATCAGAGTGTCGTGGAGGACAGACTCCAGGTCACATTCGAGCCTCTCAATGGACACACTGTCCAGATCACTGGGTAGCCGCTCCTGACGATGACCCCGCTGGTGAACAGGATTTAGATCTCGGTAGCTGCTGCTGTAGCTGGCGGAGAAATCATTAGTGTGTCCTGGGTGTCCGTGGGGCAGCTGCATACCTGTTCTCGCCCTGGTCAATTGTGGGGGGCAGCTGAAAAACATGGAATCATGTTACAGCCGTTCAAGTCTCTGGGAGCAGCGGAGCCGTGGTCGTGTAAAGCTCGTGGATTTACTCGAAGAGCTGGGTGACTCTGAAGGGGGGTTATAGTTTTTATGCCTGTAGGACAGCCCAAGTGGCTCTGACTGTTGAAAGTGGGAATTCTGCAACTTCCTCTTGATATTTCCGTCCTCTTTGAATTACAAGATGGTATCGTGTCCCTGCTGGCATCTGCATCTGCTGTCAGCAGTTCTTTGAGGAGACCTGCAGGACAGATGTACTGGTTCTCATAAGCTCCAAATCCTGGCTTGGTCTCTGGAAGTGTCTGCATGGGAGCAGGGGACAGAGAGTTCATCCTGACCTGGCCATACATGCACTCATGGTACTCTGGGGTCAATGCAGTTGGGCTGTAGGAAGGGCTCTTAAGCATGGCAGGGTTTGAGGAATGTGAGGACTCTGAGCTCAGCTGGTGGGCTTTAGGAGACAGGAGGTTCAGGTTATCCAGCAAATTCTCCATGACATGTTCGGAGCCACCTTGGCTCATGGACCCAGACCTTTCGGAGAGGCTGGGTAATGTTATCTTGGCCCCTGTTGCTCCAGGATACATCATGTGGCCATCAGACTCCACCAGGTCATCGTGCTCCGAGGTGAAGGGTGAACAGTGGCCGCTCACAGTGCTGGCGTCTGAGCTTGTGCGTGCTCGAAATGAGGTCCAGGCTTCTATGTCATCGTTACTGTGCGAGTTTGGACTTCCCAACCAGCTAGAGTACTGGGAGACAGGGCTGCCTGCTCCCCCCTCAACTCCTTCCTGTAGAGACATCTGGGGATTAAAAAAACAAAATTAATCTGTCACACCACATTTGAAGCAGTCTTGAAAATAAACATACGGATGGAAGTGGATCCATTTTTCTAGAATGTAGGAATATTCGGTTGTTGTAAACGAGAAAAGAAAACTGTACTTTTTTCTTAGCCGCTCTTCCTCTGAACTTCACAAATTTATTGTTGTTGTCCATAGAGACTGCTCTGCGTCGAGGAGACTTTCCATTCTTTCCTCCCTCTGGGTTCAGCATCCACCAGGAGCTTTTTCCCGTCCCCTCATTCTGGAGACGCACAAAGCGGCTGTGCAAAGACAGATTGTGTCTGATGGAGTTCTGGAACAAAAAAAAAAAAAAAAGGGAAATGAATTAGTTTCAACTTTTTTCACTAAATCTACACACATGTGGTTCAACTGGAAGATAGAGTTCCAGTCAAAACCATTTTAATTAACATTTTGCTATATGACTTATAATGTGTACTTGATCTGAAGAGGACAGCATTATGGCAACTATCTAAGCTTATGTTAAGTTTTTTTTTTTCACATACTCAAATGGTAAAAGCTGTTAAACTGCTGCAGAAGATTGTTTGCATCAAACGGACACATGAAGGAGCTTATTCAGAGTAGTTTAGTTTTGAGGCCTTTTTTTGCGCTCAGTCAAATTTGTCCCTGTCCAAACATGTATACACCTAAAGCCTGCATTCAGCCCATTTTCTCTAATACTATGTTGTGAACCCAAAAAAAGGGACACAGAGGCACCTCTTATGGTAAGTCCGTCAAAGTGCACAGATGAACTGAGATTTCTTTGACAAGGTATGCCTTAAAAGTGCAACCTGCTTGCAATAGACAGTGGGTGCAACAAAAGAGCCACATGCAGCACAAAACATACCAGCAGGGATTTTCCACTAAATACCCATGTGAGCTAGAAAGTAGTTCCCCTGCAGTTAGTAAAGCCAGATGTCCCAACCTTAGCATTCAGCAGGAGTCATAGAGGACCAAAATATGATGGCCGAATGTCGAACTCTGCAGTGTTTTTGCCATGAAACACTATGGTTGTGACTTAAAAGACTGACTGATTTACTGATGACTAAATAAAAGTCAAAAACCAAATACAGTTAAACTGTAGGAGTAAAAGAAATGTGATGCACTAGACTAAAAAATACAAAGAACCAGAAAAACTGAGCACAATGAGAGTTTTTTTTTTTTAATCTAAAAGCAGAGTAAGGAGAGGTTAAAGAGTTCGCTGGAAAGATGGGGAGGGTGATAGAGTGAGATGTTTTCGCCTGCAGTCAAAGGGTCAATGAGTTCACTGCGAGCTGAGCTTGAGCTCCTCGGTCGGCCCTGACAGAGACATGCAAAGGAGCAGAGAGGGAGCGGGAGAAGCATCAGATGGGCTTTGACCCGTTTTGTTGCTCACCACGACAACCCCTAACAACCCCAAACCCCCCACCCAAACCCGATTCTTCCCTTCTATTTCACCGACGCTTAAAATAAGGCTTCCTGTGTCAGAGGACATCCTGCACACGCAGGCTGGAGAGGCTGAAAGTGATGCTGTCACTTTTTGCAAGGCTACAAAATGTCAGGTTCTGTTTGACGTGTTAGTTCAAGGTGTGACCTTTTCTTTTTCTGTTTTCTTTGTCTTTCTAAATGATTTGAATCCGTAACTGTAGAGAGGAAATGAGTCATTAAGAAAGAACCCGAGATCTCATCAGTGTCCGTACGTCAACTTTTATTCCATTAACTAAATTGTACGTCTTTTTGCAGCATGGCAGAGATCTGCGCTTAAATGCAAATACCTACAACCTCTGATTAGTCTTACAATAGATTATGCATTGCATGGCTGCACCCCTCAGATTGGCATTCTTTCTTTAGAATAATCTTTTCAGGAGAAGCCCCCCCCCCCCCCCCCCCCCCCCCCCCCCCCCACCACCACCACCACCACACACACACACACACACAACAAAAGGCTTCCCTCAAAGTGGGTTTATTGCTGCTGGGCTGCTGGGCTTCTCCTTTAACTGCATCTAAAAACGTGCTCCTGTAAATGCAAGACAGCTCATCTGAAACTGGCAACAGAAAAGTTGACCTTTTGTGGCACCAGGGGAAGTTCTTGCTTCAAAAATTACCTGGATGACATAAATGCAAAGGACTATCTGACGTCTAATTACAGCAATGAACTTACAGATTAAAAACAAGTTACTGCAACAAAAAGTTTGACTTTCTCCTTTTCAGAGCCAACTGCTTCTTATACTAATGTATAGTTAAATATTTCAATATTGATCGTATTGTTCAGGTCATTTTGGTTAAAATCTTGTAGTTCTGGCTGCAGCGGAAATAAAGTGAGCGTCACGTCCATATATGTCCAAGGTCAGTGGGTTTAAGCCTGACATGGGGAAGGATTTACTTCTGACAAAAATGTATTTCCAGTTTGCCCCTGTAAGTGTCCCATGAGGCAGAGCTGCATAAATTCTGTCCAGCAGAAATCATCTGGGTCTCCAGAGAGCTGATGGGAATCCATCTGTTGCTTCGTTCCACTGGACAGCGCATCAGGGCCCTGATGGGGGTCGGAATTCTTCCTCTGACTCTTCCTGTGAACGTATCATCATTTCTTCATCATTTCTTGCAAGTGTTATTTTGACAAACTACAGAGGCACCACACCAGTCCGCCTTCTGCCCTTTTAAAACAATTGCATTGACACAGCTGCAGTTTGTGTGTAGTGAAGCATGAAGCTTGCAGTAACGGTCGCAGGATAAGTAAACAAACAGGACACAGTTGCATGAACAGGTGCAACCACAGGGAAAGTGGCCTTGCTTGCAGTTTTATCCAAACATATTAAACACAACACCAGACACAACCACAGACAGCAGAGAGGAGCTCCCAGGAGACAAACTACTGGATCAGAAACCCGACTGTATTTTAGACATTTGGGCCGTAAAAAGGACATAAAGCTGTCCTGCTGGGGTTTTTTTTGGCAAATATTGAGCAAGAACAAACCTTTTAAATCATTATTTTCATCATAATGTTAAAAAAATGAATTTTTCCCCAAAAAACACTTGGTCCACCAAGATGCCACGATGGAAAGCAGTAGCGCTCTGATGGGAAACACTACATCTCCAAAAGAAAAACAAAAAGCAAGTCTTCAAGTATTTTTGACAAATGACAGTGAAATACATGCATCTTTTTCTCAGACATTATATCCAAATACATTCCAAGTGCAAACTTCTGTCTTCAGTACTGGACCATCTGTTTTTGTTTCACTCAGATGCCCAGAGGTCAGTCAGTTGTCATAAGTTAACGACTCACTAGTCCACTAGTCTTGATGATGCAACAAGAGGGGCAAGTTTTTAGCTATAAATAAGTTGTACATGCTGTTGGTTTAGTGTGTTGTACTGACCTACACTAGGGTTAGAATTTGATTAACGAATGGAAGGGTCGTTGGAAAATGAAACTAACTGGACCAAGGGGTGATTCAATAAGTGACCTCTAGGGGTTTTGAAACGTCTTTGCCCAACAGTAGCTGGGATAGGCTCCAGCAACCCAGTGACCCCGAAAGGAACTGAGAGGGTTTGGAACATGGATGTTTGGATAGATCTTGTCTTATTTGAGCTCATTGGCCCTTTGATCACAGATGGCAAAGAAGGAGATGATCAAAGAGCTCCTCCAGAGGCTGGTGGTGGAGGTTCACCTCTCCATGAACAGCCCCTTACATGTCTTGGACACTTGCACTTCTCCATGTCACCCTGTAATTGTGCGCTGGTCCTCATGTTACATTCACACCAGTCGTGGCAACACGGATTCAAGTGACCACTCCTGATAAAAACTCTTTGTAAACATGCTTACACGTGCATTTCCGACTTCTGCATTCAAACTCTCGAGTTCATGTGTTGCTACTCAACTTTTTAAGTCCGCTTTTGGGCTCTACCAACAAAATGTGCAGCCGTTGAACATGCTTTTAAGGTTAAACCAAGTTAAACTTTGACCAATCAGGACATGGATTTGGTAGTTAAGTATGGGTAGTGTCCTTTTTTGTTCATGGAAGTGCCAACCGTTTGAAAATTGATCATGAAGGAGAAATTTTTAATTGCGATTTGCGCCCGGCCAGAATTCAATGACATTAAGTCTTTCATATTTCAGAATAGAGCTGTGAAAGAAAAAGCCCAGAACAAGATTCATGAGATTTGCACCACTTTGACATTTCACCATATGCAAAAAGCACATTCAAGAACCCGTGCTCAGAGCGTGACACGTGCCCGGTGTGATGTGGCATCAGGCCAAAGTTTACCGTGGACAAAAAAGAACTTAAAAACCAAGGGGAGAACAGATCTAAAGAAGGGCCCTCAATCTATGTGTAATTTGGACATAATGGCACATCCACCCCTGCATTCTTACCAAGAAAAAAAAGAGCAGAAAAGAAAAGATGATATTTTAAATGCTAAATCTCTGAACATCAATTTAAATCGTTCTTGCAAACACGTTTGTGCACCAGAACAGTAAAAGATATTTGCCAAAAAAGGAACATTAGACATCAATTGTCATTTGATGTGTCGCAACAAAGATATTTGCGGAAGGCTGGTGCTGCTGGACCACCTAATGCTGCTATCAGCTATTGCAGAAGTTAGATAGCTGGTGTGAAAATGAGAATGAAAAAGCACAGCAGAGCAGAGATTACGGGGAAGACACAAACCACATCCTTGCCATGTCTTCCTCTGCACCCCTCCTCCCACCTCTTCCCTGACCCCAGACGAGCGAGGTTGAACGTTTGCGTGGGACTGGATTTGTCATGTACTGGGTGGTATAAAGGCACTCTGTAGAAGCAGGGCGCTGCAGTGGTGTGGTGTGAAAACACGTTGCCTCTCCTTAGCTCCAGGCACAATACAGGAGACTTCATGATCGCTGAGCATCAAACCGATTGACCTACTTCTGCATCGGCTTCAAAGAGGGACCTTGAAAAGGATTGGAAAGGGTTGTGTTATGCATTCAACTGGAGGTAAACAAAGAACTGAGAAATGAGAATAATGACATCCTCTTGATCAACACACCCCCTTCCTGTGCGCACACCCAAGCAAAGCGCGGTTTTTCACATATTTCTACATGTGCATTAAGGAATTGAGGCCAAATTCTTTTTGTCAACTGGAGGATTATTATTCTTTGCAAGCTGGAGGACAATGCAAAATCCCACATGCCTCAGATTCCACCAACTCACACGTGTAGGTAGCAGATTGTACACAAGTGCCACAACAGCCCGTCAGCTGACCGCTCCCTCCTTAAAATAACTCGAAGGTTCAGCCCTCCCTTTTCTCACAGATTAAATGGTGATTTCTGGCAGATAATGCTTCAAGACAATCTTTTCATGTTCTAAATAATAATCCAAGGTTAAAAACTGCAAAGAAATGTCCATCCACTCATCTTCTGCTTTTTCCTGAGCCTTTCCCAGCTACTGCAAGACGAAGGCAGAGTTAAGTTGAAAACCACAAACACTCAAGGCTTCTAAAAATGATGCATTACTTGCATTAATTTGTTTGTTTAATCCACATTACTTGATTATTAATTGCTCTGATTGATTGATTTATTTATTCAATTTATGATTGTGACCTTCCAAAAACATCAATCCAATCCCCTCTTTAAAAGTCTAAAACCCTTCTTTTTAGTAATATTTCTGAGAATAAATTTTCTATTTAGAATGACATTCCGTCCAGTTCCAAGGAAGGTAAAACCTTGGGAACCACCGTGTAGTTTACATTTCAACGGAAAATACGCAAATGCTCTGGATACACAAACAAATGCACTGGAATAGGAAAGATCTTGCAGATCTTTAGAAGTTTCAGCAACTTGCTGACTGACAGGAAATATGGGGCCCTTGCAAGAACTGTACAGATACATCACTAGTGTCACAAATGTGCAGACAGCTGGTTCCACTTGCAGCAGGTACAGTGTATTTATTCATGCAGGGATCAAGCACAGCGAAAAGTCCACAAAGCTAACTCAGGGTCAGGATTTTAATGCTTTTGAGTGTACTTGAAGAAGCCAAAAAGTTTTGCTCTTCTGATAAAAAAAATGTGTCAAATCTGTAATTTTATCTATTTTTTATCAACAGGTCAAAAGTGCATTTTAAAACTGTTGTGGTTGACTTTCAAACAGTCAAAAAAAGACAGTCATGTGTTTACTGCAGAACAGGGTGCACCATATTATCAGGCACACCGACAATGAATGGTCTATATACCAGCTCATGTCACGTTTATGGATCTAGTCGGCTTTGAGCAAATGCATCGGAATGGAGCAGAGAAGAGAGCTTGTGGCCCGTGTAGCATAATTTCTACATTACAATTTAGCTTTTTCAAACTGCGTTTTTTCATTTGTTCCTGATTCACAATTTGAATAAAGAAATATTCAGCAATGCAACTTTGAGCATAATTTTCTTTATATATGTCCTCTATCAACGAACAAGAAGATGTTGAAAACAAAACGACACACACATCATTGGAGTAGACATACACACAACACACAGTAAAAATCCTTTCACAGGCTGGTGCCAGAACATTTCTTCCTCTCTCATGAAATGGAATCTCTTAACAAATGTAAAATTTCTGTAAAGCTGTTCCCTTTGCTGCTAACCAGCTGAAATATTAAAACAAATTATTTTCCAAAATGTTCAAAGGTCACTGAAAACTGTTTCCGTGCTCTTTAAAAGTGGCATCACAAGAAAAGGTGATGCGTAACAATAGTGTTCAACTGTTGGCCATTACTTTAAAATTCAGCCTGGTTAAGAAAGTTTCAAATAAATGTGTCACAAACGGGCTGACACCTGGTTCTACTTGGAGCAGGTTTATTAGTTCAGACAGAAACCAAGCACAGCTAAAAGTCCACAAAGCTAAATCAGAGTCAGACAGGCTGAGGTCAATCACGAGCATGGGATCATTCAAGGAGAGACTAGAGATGTTTAAGTCCAGGCGAGGGTCAGGGCAGGCAATCAGTGAATAAGCCAAGTCAGAAACAGAAGATCAGGTTTAGACAGAACCACTAGTTAATGCAGGCAACTTTTTAACACACAAAACAATACTTCACACTGAGTGAGGCTCTGTGCACTGCTTAAGTATAATTGTCAATGAGTGTCAGCTGAGTGGCATCCTGTGGAGTGTGCGCTGGGGTTGCTGGGAAATGGAGATGGCTCCTGTAGGATAACGAGCTCAGACTCCCGACAAAATAAAAGAAAGCTATAGTTTAGGTTTTCATTTTGTCCAAACAATTAGGATGTTTTCATACTAAGATAGACCTTATATCTCGGTTTGACTACAAGACTGAAGCAGACTAAACTGCCTGAAAAAAAAGCAGTTCAACCAGCGGTTCACTTAGTAAACAAGAAAGAAATACACAAGAAAAAAAAAACTGGCTAGAATTGTAGTGACCTTTCAAAAGTAACATATGATGTGCACAAAAAAAAACGGAAAATGAAGCCTACCAATGTGAATAAGCTCTTAGATTCTCAGCTTCTATTACAGGTTATCTCACAATCTGTGGATTCTACAAAGGCATTTGCAAAGAATCACCTGTTTTCTGTCACTATTTGGATACATGCAAAAATCAGGCACCAGGGAGTCAAATCAAAAGAGCAGGCGTTCCCCACAGTGCGGCACATTTACTTTAAAAATACGCCCCCCTTGAAAACAAACAAGCTCAGAGTGGAACTTTGCAGAGCTCTAGTGCCAGCTGTACTCAAAGGTACCGCTTCCTGTTCCATTCTTTGGTGTCACAGTTCACTGAGAAAAACAGTACCAGTAAAATGTACTCCATGCACACGAGTCCACCTATGTCCCAAAGGGGCAGGGGGTGTGCAAACCTTCCCAAAGGTCTCATGGCGTAAATGACCAAACTGCCACTCATTTTTGGAGGGGAAAACAACTAACCGCCCATGATTTGAGAGAGGCAGGAAGTTACCACGATACCAGTAACGCTCAGATGCTGCGCTCCACCTTCTTCTCTTTAGAGTGGCTACAGGTATAAACCTTCTCACGGGAAAAATGTCCCCCACCCACCATCAAACCACAGGCTCACCGAGGAACCAAACAGCAAATGTTTGTAGCATCATCACAAATGATAAAAAAGGAAGGTCAGATTTCAACACAACTGTACACATTATTCCTCAAAAGGTTCAGGAACAAAGCAATAACACATAGAATAAAACACACACAGAGTTGGCCTCTATCAATGACCCTCCTATTTTTCCAGCCCTACCTCTCCTGCTTTGCTGATTTTGACGTGAACAAATGGCCCTTTTTTTCCATTCACTTAACAGGAAATGCATCATGGTTCATTGTGGGGCGACTGTGATGTTTTTTTTAACAGGGAAGTGTAAAAATAACTATCAGCCAGTGGTTCCTAAGCCATGGGGGAAGAGTCAGGAATGCTGAGACTTCAGCAACAATGACTTCATGTAAAAAAATGGACTCAGTTCTTTCTATTTTCTGGAGGAATGGTGCTCAGACACATTGATGATGTATCCTCTATTGTAGGATTACATTAAAAGGAGTATTAAGGTGCTAGTGTACATAAAAATGGTGTTAAAAGATGTTAATTTACTGAAAATACCCAGAAAATGGGATTGGCAGTTTAAGAAACGTGTGTGGATCTATTGAACTGGACTAAAGCTGGAAGTTTGAAGAACGTTTGCAAGCAGGTCTCTGTCAAAGTTTCTTTCCTCAGAAAACCTATTTGTTTGGCAGATATGAAAAGCTCACCTGAACTCTGGGGTGATCCAGACAAACAAGAGTGTGGGTTGCATGGAGTGGTGCACAATAAATTGAAAGCAAACAGTCTGAATTGACCAAGAAAAATGTAAGAATTAGAAATCTAAAAAAAAACAAAGAAAAGATTTTAAAAAGTCTCCAACATTCTGGGGTAACGAGTTGCGGTTGCTTAGCAATGTCTGGCAGTAAGATAACAAGTTGGATTTTTCTTCTTGTACCAGTATCCTTCCTTAGATCCTCGAGTGACCAAACCTATCTCTTATATCTTATCTTATAAGCCATCTTACATATTGTATTATACCATATCTTGTGGGTTTTACATATTTTTATTTACTGATGTTTTTTCTAAAGCCACTCTCACAGCAATGAGAATACAGGTGTGTGGCACCTGTCCATGTTTTACATATACCTTGCTTGTGAAAAGCCCCAAACACCTTTAAACAGGGAGAAGGAAGAAGCAAGAAGGAAGTGACAGGATAAGGAAGCCGGATCCCTTTCTCGAAGCGGCAGCATCCGCTGAGGAATCTGTTGGAAGACGAGGGCGCGAAGATATGAGCGCACAGCTCAGGAATGGAGGATGTCTGACGTCTATCCCAGCATCCACCTCGTCCAGCCTCTTCCCCTCTGACACACTCTGACACTGATTGAGCTGTTTGTGTCACCTCCTGTTATTCACAGGCGAGCTGGGAAGGTCTCACTCCAAACTACATTAAGCTCAGGCTGCTCGAGTTGACAAATATTTAGATCCCTGAATTGGATTGTAATCTGATTACTCTTTTGAGATGTGAAGTGTTAAACTATATTTGTATGACTTTGAAATCAGGAATCCAGAGGGAGCAGATGTGATGCTGACAGGAGCTTGCTCTTCAGCTTGTTTCCTCCTTTGGTTTATCCTATTGTGGAAATCACTTTCTTATCATCACCAGTTTCCTTGCAGGAAAAATTGGGAAAAAAAGTTTTGGCATCCTGGAATTTGTCAGGCGGCTGTTTTTACCAAACATAACTTGAGGAGGGCAGCATATATCCCCGCCCGAGGGATTACCGGCTGAGTCCGTTTGTTGGGGGTCATACAGGCTACGGCCCACATGGGTTTGTTTTGCTTGGGGGAAAAAAATACATGCAAACAAAAACGTGTGTTGGACTTCAATACTTAATAAGTGTTTTCGTTAATTCTTAGATGTATTTGCTCAGGATGTTTGCAGTCAGCTGGTTGCTGCTTGATAATTTCCTTAGTGACAAAACAAAGAGGTGTGTGCCAACAGAGGAAACCCCTTTAAAACTTCAAAGGTTTTTACAGTTTAACAATCCCTTTAAAAATAACTTTAGGATCTTTTTTTAACCATGTTTATATACTTTCTTAAGGCAGGCATTTGATACTAAAAGTGGTAGAAGCGTCAATAAAAGTTTTAAATAAATATGGGAATGTTTAAGAGAAACAAATGAATATTTACAGCTATATGAAGCCAATTGCTATCGGTTTAGCATGATTTTAAGCTTAATTGATTATAAAAATTCATCTCTAGATGAACTTTATAAGTTAGAGAAGTTTTTCCTCTGTTTTTGGAGAGAAAAATCTATGTGTTTATCTTTGGAAAAATATCTTGTAACTCTTTTCACACCTACATATTATTATAACAAACGGCTGTGCTTTTGACAACTCAAAAAGCGGCTTTAAGAGACCATAAACTGGCACTACGTCGCGCGCTCGTGCGTCCTGACGCACAGCACTCACCTTCCAGCCCGCGGAGCTGTTGCTGTCCCCTTTATCCTTGAAGTAAGGCACACTTTTCACCATCCAGTCGTAGATCTGCGAGAGTGTCAACCTCTTCTCGGGTGAGCTCTCGATCGCTTTGGTGATGAGGTCAGCGTACGACATGTTCCCCCAGGCGTTGCGCCTGGATGAGCTGATCTTTCTCTGGACCCCTGAAGGGGGCACCTGTTGCTGAGGCGGCAGCTGCGGGACCTGCTGCTGCAGCTGATGGAGCTGCACGCAGTTCCCCTCCTGACACTGAAAGACCCCGCCGTGCTGCTTCTCCTCCGCGTACTCCTCGTAGTCCTCCTTCAACAAGCCGAGCCCGCTGATGAACTCCGCTCCTCCCGGTTCCTGCTGCACAGACGGCGCCGGAGAGGACGTGGCGGAGGTGGCGGGGTCAACCAGCTCGGGCCGGGGCAAAGGCCAAGTGCAAGACCGCGGGCGGGACAGGGGCTCGAAATCCGGGTCAATGTCATCAGTCAGACCCTGTGGTGGCGGTGCTTCAGCCATGTCTAGATCCCCAGCTTTTGCAGAGGTGCGCGCATTCAAAACAAAAAAAAAAAACTCCCAGAACTCTTAAAGGCAGGAAAACCTCAAACTAAAAAGTGTCCATGAAACCAAATTTGATTCCAGAAAAGAGACTCGAGGAACAAGAACGGAAAGTGTGATATGTCGGTGAGCGAGATGACAGCGGCGGCTTTCTTGGCTGAAGTTCTCACCTGCTGCATCCGCAGCTCTGAACTCCGCCGCTGCGCCTGATCAACAAGTAGACCGGAGTTTGGTGCTGCCTTCACGGCCCGCACACAGGCTCGGTTTTCAGAGCTGCACAGCTGGATGATGAGTTCAAATGCTTTTAGTGGAAACGAACGCAGTTCCCAGTATGAATCATTACGAAATTATACACCCCGAGTTTTCAAAAGCACACTGGTTTGTAATTGTTATCATTAACTAAGTAGGTAATTTTTATTTATTTTTTATTACATTTTAAAAAAATAACAAAGTAAACTGCCAAACACAAAGCGTGTTTATTCATTCTTTAAAATAACAAACTTAACAGCCAAGTATCCTATTTTAATTTCATATTTTTCACATTTCTTATAATTTCATGTTTTATTTTTTAAATAAGTTTTGGTTAATTTTTTTATTATTATTTAGTTAGTTTTTATTTAAACCACTTGTGTCTAAAACTTGTTTGTAGTCGAAGCATTTTAAGGTATTTTCCTTTTTCTATTTGTTTTTGTTTACAGTAAAGCTCTTTCCTTATTTTCAGAATTAACTTTTAGTTTTCCGTCTCATTCTGTTACTGATTTTCTTTCACAAACACAGATTTCAGATCAGCCATTCATATTATTGTTTTTTTTCTTTCATTTCAGAGCAGCAGTTGTGATGTTTGACATTTCAGGTGTGATGTGTGAAGAGTGTCGGTAGAAAGGTGTAGAAGACTGTGGTGCGAGAGCAGCCATGTTGTTCTAGAGACGGCAGCTCAGAGAAAGAAAGCAGAGATAAAAGTAGCAGAACTGAAGATGTTCAGGTTCTCTTTAGGAGTGACAAGGATGGATAACATCAGGAGTCACCAGGAGCAATGAGCGCTTTCATCAACAATAAAGCTTAGGAATGAATCTATCAGAAAAGCAGCTCATGTTATATGTTTGACGGATAAATGAAGAGAAACAAGACTGGGATGGTTTGGACACCACGGAAAAAATACATTAATGGTGTTGATAAAAAAGATGCTGAGAGTGAGCTAACAGGAAAGAGGCCAAGAGGAAGACCGAACAGGAGCTTAATGAATGCAGTTAAAGAGGAAACCCAGCCTCACCTTTTGCTGATTACCTGGATCAGGTGTGTTTTGCCTATATGAAGCGGCAATGGCAGCTCAGTTGGAAAACACATAGTACACTGGCCCTCGAGGCCTGCAATCACACACCTGTGGTTTAGATGATTCACTGTGGCAACCCCTTACATGGAGCAGCTGAAAAGCAAAGATGATGGAAGAAAATCAACCTCTCGTCCTTTTTTGTTTACACCAAACCATCCATTCATCTTCTGAACCTCCTGACACCCTTTCGGGGTCATGAGGCTGCTGGAGCAAACCCAGTTACTGTTCTCCAATAACAAGAGAAAGACTTGCTGGTTCTTGAACAGCACATCAGAGTTCCTCCACAGATTCCTCTGGAAAAATCCTATACAAGTGTGCACTGTGAGGGAGAATTTCTTATATTTCCCTTAAAACGAAGGAAGTTTTGAAAATATCCAGATTAACTTTGAGGTACTGAGGAATGATGACGTAGTCTGTTGCCAACAAAAAATGTGTTTTTGGTCATTTTAACATGTACTTCTGGAATACTTTTGATGACGAAGGACATAGATAAAGAGAATTAAGCTTAAAATTCAGATTCTGAGTATTTATCTATTAAAATCGTGATGAATCAGCAGCAGATAAAAAAGCAGTTGGAAAAGGCCTGTAACAGTAAGTGCTATAATTTGCTCCATTCTGATGCATTACCGTCTTCGTTTTCCTCGTCTGAGCTGGCATCTGGCTCAAAACTGTACGACTCGTTGGCTCCAAAATTGTTCACCAGCTTTGTTTCACTGGTAATGTTAGCTTGGGGGTGTGTGGGGCTGTAAGCTAGAGGGAGAACGTGTATACAGATGGATGTCGGGAAGCAGGGGCAGGCTTACTCCGCACCTACATTCTCACTCAAAATTCAGAGGCAAATTTCTGCCACTCTGCAGAAACTATGTCCTGGAAATGACAGGTTATTTTTTTAAATTTAGTATTAAAAAAAGGCTTAAACCTAAAAGGTAAAGACCACTGGGAACGCTTTTACCTTGAAGAAGATTTTTTTGCTCAGTCTGTGAGGGGGGAACGTCAACTGTTTTATATCTTAGGTTTGACTTTTTTGATTTGGTAGTGAATAGAAAAACTGGTAAAACAGAAAGCTATCTTGAAAATGCCAATGACAAGACTCTCAAAGTCAGCTTAAAGTGAAAACATGCGGTGGAACCTTTGAAAGTCTTATTTATAGAAACATTTTTGTGAATGAATATAGAGAAAAAGGCATATTTGTGAACAGTTTTAGTCATAAATTCTCTGTTGTGTTCACACATCTCTTTATACACCCTCACAATAACAGCTCCTACAAATAGCAGGCAACGCTGCCAACATCTTAGCACGTCAATCACTCTGTTTATGGAAAAGTGAAACAAAATGTGGAAATGAGGCACTTTCAAACATCAGTCTGTCACTTACCACTTTTCGGACAATAGGCTGAGAGCGCCATGTTTGGACCAGTGGGATCCATGTGGCACATTGTTTGGGGGTTGTTTAACTTTAAAAGCACTTCCCTTCAAAGTGTACGGAGTTCAATGCCTAACTACACATCTACTGTAAACCTGATTCGACCCTGTCAGGGTTGCATGCAAAGCACTATTTTCTTCAAAGCACAAGTAGGAAAACACCATTAATCACTCCTGTAGATGTTTACATAACCTCAAACACTCACTGAATAAAATATATATATAAATGTATATATATATTTGTGTCACACCATTTTTTATGTAAATATTTTTGACAACCTATTCATTTAAAAAGTCTACTGCAGCTCTCCTTATTCAACCTTGTTTGGAAACATGCTAATCAAAATGATCAAGAGAATGTTCCAACTAAGGCAAATATTTCAGAACACCAAACTCGTTTTTTCATACCGTGAAAATCTAGTTTACATCAGCAAATTTCATAATTATATTTGATGATCTGAGCTTGAAATATTGCACGGCGGCGCAGTGGTTGGTGCTCTTGCCTCACAGCACGTGGGGCCCCCGGTTCAAGTCCCGGCTGGGGGACTTGAAACAGTGTAACCGATGGGGAACCTTTCTGTTTGGAGTTTGCATGTTCTCCCCGTGCATGCGTGGGTTTTCTCCAGGGTTTCTGGCTTCTTCCCACCATCCAAAAACATGCTTCATAGGTTAACTGGTCAGTCTAAATTGTCTTTAGGTGTGTGGAAGCGGGTGTGCATGTGTACGTGTGATTGTGGCCCCCGCAACAGACTGGTGACCTGTCCAGGGGTGTTCCCTGCCTTCGCCCATGAGTGGCCAGGTTATGTTCCGACATTTTTCTGCCTGCAATCCAGTTTTGATGGTAAACTCAGCAAAGCAAAACTCCTCTTAAGCCCAGTTTCACTGGTTTGCAGAAAGAAACAAGAATGTTTGTGTTCATGCTGTGAAAAACATGTTATATTTTTTGTCCACATCTAAAAGACAATACACTTTGACCATCTTAAGTTTACGTAAGGTAAACATCAGCCTCATTGAGGATGTCCTCTTTTTGATGGAAGTAATCTCTAAACCAATCAATGTGCTCCTTCTTCTGCTGCACGGTCAGGTAGGGGTTTCTGCACAGTCCGGACACCACAAGCTCCATGAAGTGCCGCACAGGTCCCTGCCGAGGGAAACCCTGCTCCAAGTGCTTGTCCAAGAAGATGTGTTCGTGGAACGGCACGCTGGCTTCCTCCTCGAGGCCTAAAACCCAGCAGAAAGAGTTCCTTCACAAAAAACTGAAATGTACGACTGAGTATTAGAGAAACCACGAAGGAAAATAAGGAAATTAAGATACAAAATGTAAAAAGTCTGAAATCTGCAAGAATAAAGCCGTGATATGATGATAAAAATTGTAATTTGACAAAAATAAACTCATAAATTATAAGAAAATAGTCGTAATTTTAAAAAGGATAAAAGCTATGCTTTTTCAAAAATCAAGCTGGTGGTATAAGCCTCCATCCACATTATGAGCCAACTGAATCCATCAATGCACCCATAGACTGAATCACAATATCAGTACTTCTTTTGTTCTTGGTTGTAATTTACATAGTAAACAACCTTTTTTCTAAAGTTATTTTAATCTTGTATTCTCAATTTATAATTTATGAAATTATAACTCTATTCTCGTAAAATATTGAATTTTTTTACCCATAATTCTATGAATTTATTAGTGTAGTCAGTTGATTTAAAAAAAAAATCAGATTATTCACACTTTTGGATTGTGATTAATCACAATATTTTACCAGGTCAATTTTATACGACAATATGCAGCTTTTATACCCAAAAAAAAGCCCAGAGAGAGCATTTTTCCCTCTTTTTTTATGGTCTAAAATGTTTGAATTTGTTATGTGTTAACTCAGATATCCCAGACGTTTAATTTGTGTGCACAAAACACATCAACATTAAGATAAGCAGAACTGTAAAGGCTTTAACAGTATTATTCCAAGAAAACAAAGATGCTGATATACAGGCATAAGAAACTGAACTTCTGAACAAACTTTTTGGTTCATTTTCTGGACAAAAAACAAGCGGTAAGAGGTGAGCTTTCTCTCTGATCTGATACTTTATTGAACCTGTTGTGACTATCAGCATATATATCGATTTTCTTTGCCACTGCAGCAACACTATGTTGTGTTACCTTGACAACAGGTCACACCACCAATCAAATAGTCCGTTTTTTATTAGCAGAAAACGGTCGCTTCTGACATGTAATTAATCTGCATTAATAAATCCTAACGCACTATTTATTTTTAATGAATCGCGCATGTGAACCCATTAATGGTGATAACTCTAGAATTTATTGTAAAATGTTGACTTTTTATGACTATTCTCATAAAATTATTACTTTTTCCTCATATTTTTACAACTTTATTCTCGTAAAAATAAATAAAGAATTCTAATAATTTTATGACAATTCTCATAACTATTGTTTTCTTTTTTTTTTTGTTTATGGTGGCCCTAATACTCCGTTGTAGTAGCCTAATGCCCTACTATAGAATTAAAGAGTCAAACTGATCCCTCACCGCTTTCATTGTTGATCGGGTACTGCCAAAGTTTTCCCTCTTTGGTCCACTGGATCATTTCCTCAAATCCATTGCGTGGCATTTGGTTTGTTGACTGGCACAGCTGATGTGCAAAATCCATGTCCCAAAGAGTTGGCTTTGCTAAAACAAAAAAAAACTTGGGTTGTAAATTAGCTGATTAATTACTCCACACAAAATTAAACTCTGCCACACAACAGGATTGTACATCAGCATGAATGCAGAAACAAAAATGCACTTTAACAGTTGATCCATGAGCAGACTGAGCATGCAGATCAGTCTTTTCATTTGTCATTTCATGTTTTATTAAGTGGGTGGTGGTGGTGAGGGAATTTTGTGTATTTTACAGTTATTGTTATGCTTTTTTTAAGATGTTTCAATTCTTTGTGTTACTTTAATATGAAAGGTGCTTTATTTCAGTAATAAAGTTTGATTTGATCAGTAAGATTACCCAGTGCTGACTTTACGCCATCTTGCTCGGTGACAGGGGAAAAGATGTTCAGCCTCTTAGCCTGGAACAAATTTCTCCAAAAAAAATGTCAAGAGCAAAATTATTAAGACAAGTGATTCTTTTGAACATTGTTCTAAATGGAGTTACAAGTGTAGTTATGTACCTTTTCCGCACACCGGCCAGCTCACCAGTGATTCCTCTATCATGTGTGTATCCTCGCCCATCCTCATCAAAACGAATCTGATCGGAAGGCCAAGCATTCTGACGATTTGAAGTCTTTCCAACCTTCATGTCGGCAATAATTACTCTGGAAAAAAATAGCCATGTCAATGCTTATCAAATTAAATTCTTGTGAATTATTGCATACCCAATATTGTTCACGTCGCCTCTTTTCTGCGCCTCAGTGAGAGCTTTGCGCTGCCTCAGCTGCCTAAGGAGCTCCGACTCTGCCTTACTGCGGTTGGGAAGAGTGGCGGCGGCAGCAGATGCTGCATTAACCAAGTCAGGATTCAGAGTTTCACTAAAACAAAATATGTCAATACAAAAACTTCAGATATCTGACTCAAGATTTGTTACATCATATGAAATTAATTTGAACAATCGAACAAGGGCTCTTCTATAAGCCTGGACAAAAATAAAATGATGTAAAAAGTAATAAATATAAGTAACAAACAAAAATGACTTTTTCCTGTTCTCTTACCTCTGTGATGATGCCTCCTCTGTTGCCTTCTGAAACATACTGATAGTACTTTCCATACCTACTGGCTTGGACTTGGACTGTTCCAATGACTCAAAACTTTGCTTTATTTTCATACTTTTCAGCTTTCTTTTATTGGTCACTTCCACTTTCATGGCTCCAAGCAGGTCCAGGAGGCTCTCTTTCCCACTCTTTTCTGTATCTGCCTTAGGCTGATGTGATTTTGCCAGACTGTGTTCAGGTTTATCATTTGCCTGAGCGTTCACGGTCCCTCTGTCATCTGCCTTTAACACATGTTGCTCCACCTCTTCTTGTTCTGGCACTTTTTGGCTTTCTCTTTCATTTAGTTGAGTAGAAGTGCCAACATTGTCTTTTTTTTCACAGAATTTGGCTGAATTTGTGCTGAATGCCTTAAATCCAACTCTGTTTAAGGTTCTGTAGGAATTCAAAATACCAAAGAGCAGTTAATTTAACTTAAAAAAGTGGTACAGAATGACATAAATGCATAATACATGTAATATAATGGATCATAAACACACTTTTTTCTCCTTTTTTTACTTTATATCAGAAATATTTGGCAATCACTCCACATGTACAATCATAACTATAAAAAAAAAGTTCCCAATTTTAGGATGAGACAATGATGGTTTCAGCTCGTTTTGAAACTACTAGAACCTTGGAAACCTCCATTTCATTTTGTCACCGGGGACAACATTATTTAAAATTCCAACATTGACCATTGGTCTTAAAAAAAAAAAAAAAAACAAAAAAAAAAACAAGTCGTGCAATATTATGGGGTTTTGAGTGTCTCATTGACCAACGTTTAAATAAGAACGAGGACGATATGGAAAGATGAATCTATCTGGAATTATAAGAGTTCTAAAGGGAAACAAACAAATAGGAAGCGACCTGCCAGATACTTTAAGGGTACAAGGTCAACCTTTTCTTTTATCACAAATATTTTAGTATTTTACCACATTTTTGGCTCAACAATTATATCATGCCATTTTCTGGCGTACTCCTAATTCTCACCTGAAAACAGTGTCGCAATGACTTGATAAAAAGGATGACTCGTGCACGTAAAGTACACGATTCCGTGCCACAAGTTTTGTCCGGGATATAAATTGGTTCATATTTGTTTCTTGAAATGTCCTTTCGCGTTTGGATCTCCCATCCGTGGTATCAAGAAAAAGTCACCCGGGAAACACGACTAAAACTATTAGTTCCGATCTATTACATTTAATTTGAGCGAAATAATATTTTTTCCCCCCTCCATTTGTCATTTTAAACTATGAAGATCACAATAGTTAACATCTTTACTGTAAAACTTGTTTCAATCAATATCTATCTATTTTAAATGATAAAGAACCGGACAAGTCTCCGGGTTGTTGTGAACAACTCTCGCGATATGTCACCCGGAACGTGACTCAAAATGGCGATGGAACGTTAGCGCTAATTTACGGACGGATGGCTCTGCTTCAGTCAGGAAATAAGTTTTGTTATTTATGTTAAGAAATGGGGATTTGCGAGGAAAAAATAGGCTTACGCTATTGTCACTGTTGTAAATACTGATAGTGTTCATTTGTTGAAATTCTGGCCTTAATTCAGAAGAGGGAGGACAACTTCACACAGGTATAAACGTCAAAAGAAGCTAAGTTGTTAGCATATAAGCTAACTTGCATTAAATTTAGCGCTCGTTTGTAAATGCAAATCTTAGACAACGTACAGTTGACAGTAGTCTTGACATTGGGATAACTTTTATTTACTTTTAACTGCAATTGCTTCTCTGAAATCGCCCGTTTTGTTCCGTCAGGGGGTTAACCCGCTCTCAGTGGAGCGGTATGTTTGTTTATAGACATGAAATTGTTTTTTTGAATCGGTTATCCTTTTGACGAATGCAAGTTTTCTTGTTATTTTAGGGAGTGAATGTCAACTCTTAACACTAATAAACCCGAGTGAAGCACTACATTAATCGGGAAGTCTTTTTAATTCAAATACTGATAGTTTATGTGAAGACCGCCTTTTGCTAACTCATTTGAACATCGAGTCCTTAGCATCTCTATTCAACGTCTGACTAAAAAAAAAGTAACTGGACCTTAAAAAAAACATCAAAAGGTATAGCTTTTTTTTATTCCTAAGTGTTTCCTACTTTGTTGGAGCTCTGTTATTTTTGATTTTGTTGCTTTTGACATTATTGTAAGTCTACGGCTCATAGAGACTTTGGCCAGCATTAAAGCTCCAACTCTAATATGCTTCGGTCGTCTTTTGATTTTTGATGTGTCGTTAGTTTACCTTTGGAATATCTCATCAGGCATGTTCTCCAATATCCATTTAAGCAGTTTTAATTGTTTACATTGAGGTGATTAAAACAAATAAAAAGCTCAGACAGCAATGGAGCAACAACAAAATATTAAAAATAACATTTAATTTTTGAGCAAAATGGGCTGCATTAAATCAGTGCAATATAAAATATTAAAGTGCAACACGTTTTTAGTTGGGAAAACAAAGATAGCACGGATTAAGTGACTTTGTTGTTTTGTTAATTTTGTATTCAAATGTGTCATGTATCCTCTAGAGTGCCACCAAATACCACCAAGGGTACTCATAACCCTGTTGAACCAAATGTTCTAATTACTTTAAACAAAGGTTTTTGCACTTCCTTCAGCATTTCTGTTTTTACTCATATATTCTGGTGTTGCTTCAAAGAATTATTCTATTATTACTTTGATTTAACTAAGTTTACAATATATCAATGTTGTCTCTGTTAATTCATATTTAAAGTAATTTGACTTCATACATTTTTTGTTTGTGGGCTGGATGCTCACAGCACTGTCTTTTTAGGCTGCTTTAATGGTGTCATGTTTTCATTGAATAAAGAAAAATAATCTACGACGTACTTTTTTTACATCTTCTTTCAGATAATTATTTGTTTACTGTCTCATCTATAACAAATAATGTCGTAAATGGAGGATGACAAATAGTATTTTAGACTTCTATAGTTCAGGTTTGAGTTTTATTTCTGTTTACAATGAAACATTTGTTTTGCCCTGCTGTGTCTTGGCAGCCATGGCGGAGGAGCGTCGGCAGAAGCAGTGCTCGGTCACCCTTCCCACCGAGTCCATGAAGGCCATGGCAGAGTCTGTAGGGGTCGGGCAGTTGCAGGAGGAAAGCTGTGTCGCTCTGAGTGAGGAGGTCAGCTACAGAATAAAAGAAATCGCACAGGTAAAAGCTCTAATGGTTAACTCAAACATTTATGGCTTTGTCTATTAAGGTTTCCCGTTTCTTTTTCATTGAAATAAATAAATACAATCCCTATTTATTATTTTTTTGTCTCTTTTTGCGTAGGATGCTTTGAAATTCATGCATCATGGGAAAAGACGTAAATTAACCACCAGTGATATAGATAATGCTCTCAAGCTAAAAAATGTGGAGGTAAGGTGTAAACGTGTTTAACTAATCAATTTTTATTACGTTTTTGTGAATTGTTTTTGCTTTTTACTCTGTGTTCTAATTAAAGTATCTGTTTTTTTTAAAGCCCCTGTATGGATTCCAGTCTCAGGAATTTATCCCTTTTCGCTTTGCAAGTGGTGGAGGAAGAGAGCTTCACTTCTATGAAGAAAAGGAGGTCGACCTCAGTGACATTATTAACACACCTCTCCCCAGAGTTCCACTAGATGTCTCTCTCAAAGGTAGAGCGATGGTCATAACTTTTTTTTTTTTAATAACAGATTTTAATTTTTGAAATGATTCATTTGAAAATTCATGGTTTGTTCTCTCTTGTAAACTCACAGCCCACTGGTTAAGTATTGAAGGGGTTCAGCCCTCAATTCCAGAAAATCCACCTCCAGGTTTGTCCTGTTTTAAGTGTCTCCTTCAAAATAAAAAAAGAAGCTGAAAACTACAAAAAAAAGACTACTTTTTATCCTGTTTACACTTTTTTTTAGCAACAAAAGAACAACAAAAGACAGAATCCACGGAGCCCCTTAAAGTGGTCAAACCGGGTCAGGACGATGAAGGGGCGATTCAAGGCAAAGGTCAGGGTGCAACAGCTCCAGATGGCAAAGGTCAGTATCTTCTGGATATATTTCATTTTCAGATTTGTTTTTTTCTGCTGCTATTCTCCCCTCATCAAGGATAGTTTGGGTTATTTTTTCTTTGACATGATGATTATATCCATGTATTTCAGGAAAAGAGAAAGGCTTGATCAGGTTGAAACCACGCAGCACTCACGAGCTGTCTGTAGAGCAGCAGCTGTACTACAAGGAGATCACAGAAGCCTGTGTTGGCTCCTGTGAGGCAAAGCGAGCAGTAAGTCTTGCACATGTTGATATAACTTTTTAATAGATGTAGTATAATATAAAAAATGCTCAAGCATTCTGCCATACTGTTAAAATGGTACTTCAGCCTAATGATTAATGTTTTTTTTTTTTATTCGTTTTCACACAGGAAGCTTTGCAGAGTATAGCAACTGATCCAGGACTGTATCAGATGCTTCCAAGATTCAGCACATTTATATCTGAAGGAGTGAGCGTGCTTCCAAACTTTTTTATTTTCTAAAGCTCCAATGGTGTCACTTCAGTTATAACTTGGTACAAATTTCTGACTCTGCTGTCCTGTGTCCTTAAAGGTCCGTGTCAATGTGGTGCAGAATAATTTGGCGCTTCTGATTTACCTCATGCGAATGGTCAAAGCTCTAATGGATAACCCCACTCTGTATTTGGAAAAATATGTGAGTGAAGAAAAGTAATATACTTGTTATATTTTAAATGATGCCTTCTTACACTACATACTTTTTCACTTTGCAGCTCCATGAACTCATCCCCGCTGTGGTCACCTGTATTGTGAGTAAGCAGCTTTGTTTGCGGCCAGATGTTGACAACCACTGGGCTTTACGGGACTTTGCTGCTCGCCTTATGGCCCAGTGCTGCAAAACCTTCAGTACTACAACCAACAACATCCAGTCTCGGATTACCAAAACTTTAACCAAGGTGGGCTTTTGAGATGTAGCAGTCTCTCTGAAAATTCAGAAGCAATACCTTTTCCATCAGTCATCTATGTCTTTTTTTTTGTCCAATACTTTTTTACACTTTCTGTGTACTGTATTTTCTGAAGTATAAGTCACAGGAGCCAAACAAAAGGATAACGAAGAAGAAAAAAATCATATGCAAGTCTCTCCAGAGTAGATGTTGCACCTGTGGCCAAACAATGTCATCAACTGTGATTTATATGTCAAAAAAAGGCGGTCATCTAATTTATAATTCAAACTTCAACAAAAAGAAATTATCTGATTTTTCATTCCCAATAAATCTTGATTCAATCATATCCTTTTTTCACATTGTTTGCTTATAAAGTGACTTCCCAGTTCTCATAGTTGAACATCTTCTTTAACAAAAAAGTATTTTTTTTCTCTTTAGAGTTGGCTCGATGAGAAAACCCAGTGGACAGCACGATATGGCTGCATTGCAGGGCTTGCTGAATTGGGACCTGATGTGAGTGGGCCCTCCTCTCTTTCTGTTTTTATTTCTAACGTGAAAATAATAATAATAAAAAGTAATAATCTCATCACATTGCTGTTATCCACAGGTGATAAAGACACTCATCCTTCCTCGGCTTGCTGTAGAGGGTTCTCGCATCAAAGCGGTGATGGAAGGATCTGTGATCTCTAATATTGATAAGATAGGGGCCGAACATGTTCAGAGCCTCTTACTGGTAAATACAGATGTAGTTTTACCCTTGTTTGTTCCTGCAAATCGCATTTCAGCCTTTCTAGTGACTCAATTATTAATGTAATCTGAATGTCACCTCTTCATAGAAACACTGTGCCAGTGTAATCGCAAAGATCCGCCCTCAGCCGGACACAGTAGAGCAGTATCGAACAGACTATGGTTACCTTGGACCCATGCTGTGCTCTCATGTAATTAAAGCCAGAACTCAAGCAGCACTGCAGGCTCAGCAAGTCAACAGAACCACATTAACAATCACACAGGTACAGTTTCACTACAAACAAGTGTGATTCATTGAAAACTTTAAGGGGAAAAAAAGTATATTAGTGTGTGTAATTAAAACTGATGTTTATCTTGCAGCCTCGTCCCACTCTTTCGGTCTCACAAAGTGGGTTGAGTGGGTCAGGGGGGCCTCGCACTCCCAGCATCATAAAAGTTCCTAGCTCCCTCACACTCATGTCCCCAAGACCCGGTACTCCATCACAACCATCTCCGCCAGCAACAAAGTACATTGTAATGGGAACTAGTGCAGGAACTGCCTCAACTCAGCAGGTATTTGCTTCTAAACTTTCACATTTATTGCGACTTCAGTTTCACATCAGAACAGCATAGCACTACATGTTTAAGATCCTATGTTTAATACCATATTTGAAGTCATTAATGTCTGATTTCATGGAGCAGCCTGAGTCAGTGATTGAATAACTTATAGATAAAAATAAAAGAAACCGATAGACTTTAGTCACTAAATTTGTATTTGTGTAAAGCAAACTTTTGTCTCCTTTTTCCTCCTTTTCTTTAGGTAATTACTCTTAGCTCTTCCCAGTCAGCGTCCCCTGTAACCAGCACTGTTCCAAGTGCAACCTCAACCTTGCAGCCTTTGGTCAAAGTGGAGTCTGGAAGTGGTCCTGGACTGACGGCTTCCCGTCCTCTGCAGAAGTACATAGTTGTATCTCTGCCCCCATCTGCCTCCTCCTCTTTGGAGCCTAAAAGTTCGGTGTTATCCACCTCAGTTTCCTCAACTCCTTTGGATACAGGAATAAAGCTGGAGCGCTCCGAGTCCCCCGGAGTGAGCACGCAGTCACCACATTAATACTTGAACAGCGAGCTTTGTATCATGCTTTCACAGCTGTACTGGACTTGGTTGTTTGGTTCAAGCCTAAGGGCTCACACTCGAAAGTTATGAGATGAATCTGACAGTTTTCAGCTAATATGACTTGTAAATATCTTACCACCCATTGAAAACTGAGCAAGTTAACATCTGCAGTGTTGTCAACTTGTATTCTAACTCATTTCACATTGTTTTTTTTTTTTTTTTAAACCTAAAATAAATCTGATTTTGTACGAAATATTTTATCAATAAGTATTTTTGAGATTCAGTGTGTGTTTTGTAAATAAATTGTTATCCGGTTTTGCTTTATTAGTAAATCCCTGTAACTGAACATTGATAATAATAAGCTGTTTGACATGAGAATGAAAGGGATGTTACGTTCCAGTTTGACCTCAAGAAACATGATAAAAGATGATTTTATGTACATACATTTTTGTGAAAACATTTTAATCCTTCTATATTTCACAAGCACATTAAGTTTAGATTGTTTTAAATCCCAAAATTCAATTTGAAACTTGATGAAACTTGAATACAGATTAGTTTTGCTAGCTGAATTTAGTTAAACATATAAAAATCTTTGTATTTTGAGGAGTAATACTGCCATGTTTCAGATGAACAATAACAATCTGAAAACACACTACATAGCAGATATTTGTGGTCAGATTTTGTTTTCTAAATACATTTAAGATAATTGTCCAAAGATGTTAATGTTCAGCCTTTTAATGCTAAAAGAGCCATTCGGTCCAGTTTCCCACAAACCAAAGCTCAAGTGGAGCTCCTAAGTCTCAGTTTTGTATGTTTTCGTGGCCATTAAGCCTTTCGCTTATAAAATGTAGATTTGGAATGTTTTCAAATCCTTAACTATAACAATATTATATTTATCTCCAAACATTAAAAAAATCAATTTCATTTACAGCAGCCCACACAATTATTTTCAAAATAAAACGCATCCTGTTTCAAAACACACCTGTTATTTGTTTAAAGCATGAGCTTTTTTCTTTAAAGCCACAATGTATGGATAAAAGATCCGCATGAGGAACCTACAGACCCCTGGTTCAGACGAACAGCAGGAAAAGTGCAAAACTTTCATGCAGTTCATATGGGAAATATGTGTGTTTTATTTTGAAAGCAGCCTGAATCAAGATTATAGAATCAGGATTTTATTTCCTGTCAAAGGTAGCGTTATATATTTATGGAAAGAGCCACCTTAGTGAATTTGGTCATTATTGTCTGGAATTTTTAGTGTTTTTATGCAATAAACATGAATTTTAAGATACGTCCTGCTAAAAAAGAAGACTGCAAAGAAATATCCCGGATGATTATGGTGAGTCGTTGCAAGTGCTAGCTAACTCCACCGGGAAAAGTGCTAAGCAAAGTGTAGCTTTTAGCTCACGGCTGAAAATTCATAGTCCTTTAAAAAAATAGTAACATGGTTTATACTTGTACCCACACTGACGCAAACTAAATTTGACAGGAGCTGGCGGTTTATGAAAACATGCCCGACCAAGTCAAGATAGCCCATGAAGGTAATAAATAACCAGAATATGTTTGTGTGGTGGATTAGGGAGTTATTTAAATGTGCACATCACTGTTTATTCCGCAGATATACTTTGACAATTTTGCTTATAAACGTCATGAAACTTTTTAAAAACAAAAGTTGTGGTTCTATTTTTGACCAGTAGGTGTCAGTAGAGTCAATAAGCGTTCCCATGCTGACATGACCGCTCGGTTTCCAGTATTCAGGAACCACCAACCTGCATGCTGTCCATGACTTCCTGCTTAAACCTAAAACCTAGAATCGATGCAGAAAAATTAATGAAAACATATGTAATATTTTGGGATACACGTTGTTGGTTTTATTTATTAGCTACAACTATTTCACTCCAGATCCTTATTTTTAGGGCTACACACAGTCTTACATAAGGATTCCAGATGTTTACAGTATGCATGAAGCAGAAACCAAACCCACGTTCACAAAAAATAAAGGATCACATGCACTTTTTCATTTTAAATTTCGTTTCAGATCTGAATATTTTTGTTGTTGAGCAAAAATCTTAAGCATAAGTTCCCCAAATCTTGAAAGGAATGAGCCACTCTTGATGTCTGTTAATGGTTTGTGTGGGTTGAGTTCTGACATAGTAAATCCCTACATTTCCTGCTATACTAAAACATTTTCCAATAGATTGATCATCATTTCAATACAACAGCTCACAATACTGTGCACGTTTTGATCTTAATCAAAGCTTAATCAGTTTGAGGTTGTTAGTGTTAGAAAGACAGATGGTGCCATTTTCCTAAATACTGGGCTTTTGTTTGAGTGTAGAACTGGAGCATGACGGTTTCTGCGAGAACCCCTTTTTCGAGTGTCTTGTTGCAGAAGTTCCTGAAGAGCACAAATCAAAAGAAGGTACATTTTGCTTTTGAGAGTCTTTCTTTTTGTCCCTTCTTGTCTTTATACTGTTCTTTGTCATGTGGTACTTAAGTGTTTGCCTCATCCAAATAACCATATAATACTTTGATTTAATTTTATTGTTTTAAAATCTTTTTAGAACCAGTAAAAATGAGTCTTCACTCACGTATTGCTTTGTTGTAATTGGCGTTTTGCTCCTTCCTTGTTTCTTTATAGGTTTAACAGTTGTCGGATATGCTCTTTACTTCTACACCTACAGCACTTGGAAGGGACGGTCAATATTTTTAGAGGATCTGTATGTGATGCCAGAATTTCGAGGTATAGTCACAGTAAAGTCTTGAACTTCACTCAATCATGATATTTTGATAAGCTGTTTGCATATGTTCATCATTGATCTAATCTAATATTGTCTATTTTAAGTAGCTACGTTTTGTGTTTGAAAAAGAAAAACATAATGAATGTCAATGTTTATTGGAGTGGATTGTAAAAAATATTTTACAACCTGCAACATGGCCTGAAATTCCAATCAGTAGTGTTAAAGGAACGTCAGATTGAAAAAGTGGAAAAAACGTAGTAAATTAATTGTTTTATTAAGCAATCAAGACGTAAACCAATTTAAAAAAAAGTAGTATCTTCACGTTGACGTTTTGATCTTTATGTCACCTTTTTATATTTGTTTTCTTTAGGAAACGGCATTGGCAAAGGGTTACTTTGCAAAGTTGCTGAGGTAAGTATCATTTACTCAACAAGTCCTTTTTACGATACTGGGAACATTGATATGTAAAGAGGAAGAATATTTTTCTGCTTTTATCCACTTGACTTCAATGCATGTAGTATATGTTGAATTCTGTTACATCTGCTGATTAAGTTCAGAACTGCTTTGTCTGATCAGGTGGGGAAAAAGAAGCAGTGCGTGCGGCTGCAGCTGTCTGTGCTGGACTGGAATACCCCCTCCCGAAATTTTTATGCAGCTAAAGGAGCTCAGGATCTCACTGTAAGCGAAGGCTGGCACGCTATACGCTTCGAAGGAAAAAGCCTGGATGATTTATCTAATGAAGCTGCTAAAATGTAAACCTGCCTATGACTGTTTGGGTTTTTTGTATAAATCATGGACATGTAATTTAAATGACTTGGATTTTGCATAATTTCTTTTTTTTTTCTATTCAAAGCCCTTTTTTTTTTACAAATTATTTTTTAAAAATTTTACCTAATGTAAAAACATTTAAGTTATTATTCAGGGAATCACTTTACCCAGTAAATCTGTCCAGGAATCTGTTAGATTAGGTGAAGAGAAAATTAGGTAAATTCTACATTTATCAATTGTGACGTGCGATGCCATAACTGTCCTGTAGGTGGCACCAGCCAACAGATTCAAGTCGTATCCTCAAAACTCTTGAGTCAAAGTTGCGTTTGTTAAATTTTTAAAGATTTTAAAGACGAGATTATAACTGTCTTGCCTTTGATTACATGAATGACAGATGAGGTAAAAAAAAAAAAAACTTTTAGCATTTACCCTAAATTTGTGATAAAAATTAAGATTTGCAATCAGGACACATTTTGTAAAAATAATAAATATATATATAATGCTGGAATCAGAAAAACACACAATGAGTTTAAAAAACAGTTTCTTTGTATGTTCAGTTTTAAAATAATCATAGTTAGTCCAAAATCTCAACAGAAAGTCACTATCTAGGCTCCTTTTTTCCTCCAAGGTTTGTTAAGAAAGATTTTAAAGATTATGTTTTATCTGTTTAAACCCAACGACATTTCTGAGACAAAAGGTGAAAGCTTTGTAAGCTTTATTCCAGGTCTGGAGAGAAAAAAAGGATTTTTCATGCCAGATACTTTAAAAGCATAAAAGAAGGATCTTTATTGGAGGAAAATAAATGTTTAACAGTTTGGAGAACAAGATAACATAAAAATATATGTTAAAACAATCAGACAAATTCAGTTCAACGTAAAAGAGTTCTTTTTAATCTTTAAAGTTAATGCTGTAACAACCCCAGACTAAGCAAAAGAAAGCTCATAGTTTTAACATTAGAAATGTGTAACCAGCAATTTAATGTCATTAGGTTTATAATGTTTAAAAGACATTTTCAAAATAAAATCAATGTTATCTTAGTTACTATTATTATCTACAACACTGAGCTCTTCATTAACCCCTAATTCACAGAGCCAGTTTTGACTGAGGACTCAGTCATCTGCAGACCTCTCAGACATAAGCGTTCCTGTCGTAGTTACTTGGAGCTGTTTGTGACATGGCCACAGTTGACAGAATGTGTCCTCTGGAGCTTGGCTGGTATGGGTATCCGCTGAAAAGTTAAAGGCATGTCAATGGAAAACTCACTTTTTATGCATTTTACTGCATTGGAAACACTCACATCTTCTCCCTGGGAGCGCTGCTTTTGCAGGAAAACAGCAGACACGAGCCTCCACAAATGGCAAGAACTGCCGAAGACCAGCCAATGTACAAGGCTTGTCCAATCTCATACCTAGGGCACAATGAACATTATGTTCAAGTTCATTTATTCAATATTTGCCTTTTGATTCATTACTTTCTGCTGCAAATCTTGTTGACTTACTTTGTTCCTGCATACAGCTGGTCAAAGAACTGCTGTGTGATGTTGGCTGCATACCAAGAGATTGCAATCATGGTGCAAATCCCTACAAACACAAAACCTTGTTTACCTTGGGCACTTTAAACACATAGATTAGCCCATGCTTTAAAGATAGGAGGCTGATGTAGATGGACTTCATACGGTGCACACAAAGTGGAGGACACAAATGCCTTAAAGGCATGACTTAATATACCTTTTACTTCTTTAATTCTTTTAAGATATATTATTTTTGTTGTGAGTCACAAATTAACCTCTAATTTAATCTTTTAAACCAAAAATTAAAGATAAATGGTATTTAAAAAAAAGCGAAAAGCACAGCTTCGCTGAACTTAAAACAAGTTTCAATTCAATTGCAATTGAACTTTGATGCAATTAACAACAGTGGAAGTGCAGACAGATTATCAAGATGACCAAAGAGTTATATTACAAACACACAGGATGACATGTGATGGGCGTTCGAGAGTGCGCTGAATGAGGTTTCTTGCGAGGCGGCCGCGGTGATCTGAAGATTGCAGGTTTGGTTCCCGCCATTTTACTCCAATTTGTCAAAGGGTCTCTAAGACACAAAAGAGCCCCAAATTGCCTCTGGTGGTTATAGGTTAGCTCCAGAGTTCGGCGGCGGAACCATCTGTGTGTGTTTGTGAACGGGACTGTGACTTTAAAGCACTTTGAGCCTTCATGGATGGTAGAAAAGTGCAGTACAAGTGTACGCCATTTACCATGTAGCACTTTTTCTACCTTCCTCGTAGGCCTTCACAGTACTTCACAATCACGCTCCGCTGCCGAACACTGGTGCCAACCTTCCACCAGAGGCTATGAGGGGTTCAGTGTCTTTGCCCAAGGACACCTCAACACATGGGCGGATAAGGTGAGAAACAAACCTGCAATCTTCCGATCAGAGGTTGACCGCCCTACCTCTGCACCACAGCCGCCCTATATAAGTATACATTTACAATGGACCGTCACTACCCAACACTACTGCATTTACCTACAGTTGCAAGAGGCTCAGTGCAAGATGCAAAAGCGGAACAAATCTGGGAAATTTTACTCCAGGTTTTTTCTTTCACAGCTCTATTCTGATATATGAAATAGTGGGTGTCAAAATCCCTGCCACTCACAAATTACAAGTTCTCCTCCATGACCAGTTTTCAAACAGTTGGCACCTCCATGAATTAAAAAGACGCTACCCTTACGTTACTACCAAATCCAAGTCCCTGTTTGTGCAAAGTTTAACTGGTTTAACTTTCAACACTCCTTCAATGGCCGCACATTTTGTACATAGAGCAATAAAACTGACTTAAAATTGTTCGTAGCGTTGTGTGAACTTGAGAGTTTTAACGCGGAAGCACAAAACGCTCTATTTATACACATTCACATAAACTTTTCATTGAAAGTCGTCACTCGAACGCGTCTTGCTAAGGCTGGTGTGTACGTAGCATTAGAGTACTTTAATGAGAATCTACTAAAGTTTCAATCCCAAACTTATTTGAAAATGTCTTGTACGCCTATCTGACTTCTTTGCGTTCTGCCTGTTCCCTTTAGAGGGTCGTCACATTGAATCATTCACTTCCATCTGAATGTGTCCTGTGCCTCCTCACTCAGCTCCTATTTGGTCTTAATTCCTGATCCTACCCATCCTCCTCAGTCCCAGATCCTCAAAAACGTTATCTCTGCATACTGTCTCTTTCTCAGGACCTCTCTCTGTTACTCTGGTGTGTTGTCCCCAAGTCTTCCACCGTCTTCACTTCAGCTCCCTGTAACCTCATAATTCCTCTTGAGTTCCTCTCATTTACATGCAAAAACTCTGACTTCCTGCAGCTGACCTTCAGTCCTCTCCTTTCTCAAGATATTCCATCTCCTTGCTCTCACTATAGATGGGTAGCATTATACACTGAGCTGGATTAGACTAGAATTTATTTATTTTAAGCAATCAAAGCAAAAAAGTACAAAAGAAGAAAAATGCAGTACATTTATACGTGGATGGGTTTTCTTTTTTTAATGTAATTTTCCTTATATACAAGCAGGGTAGACGTATTCCTATAAAGTGCTTTTCATTAAGGCCCAAAGTACTTTACAGTCTTTAGTCCCTTTGGTCATGAACAGTGTCTTGCCCAAGGACACTTTGAGCTATGACTTTCACACATGGGGAGGCAGAGTGGGAGCCTAAGATGTCACATTCCGATGATGTCATTGGCTGCCCGATCTATCAGCGCCTCAACCAACCACCCAATGTTGTTATCGACAAGAGCAATTCTAAAACAGCTGTTCAAAGTTTTCCTTCAATCTTGTCTGCCGACTTTACCAATCCATAGTGTGGCGGTAATCAAACCATGAGACTGCATGTTTTCTGTACTGCCCTTATTTTTTAGATGGTGTGATGTCTCTTGAAATGTTTGACCTGAGAAATATGAAAAAAGCACACGATTGTAAACATTTTGCCTTAAGGTGTCTTGGCTGCTTTTTCTAAGAACTCTCCGATAGCACCGCAGCAGTCAGTGCATACTCCCACCCATCCGGAAAAGTTCTGTGCATCCATCAGGGTACGCAGAGAAATATATTTTTTATTTAGGGAATATTTTAGGATTCAGCTAACTTTTTAGGTTTTAAAAGATTAAGAAGTTTTCTGTTTGCATTTTAGTTCATTAACCTTTATACAGTATTTTAGAGCTTTCGTTACACAGAAATGTGTTTCTGTTGGGAAATAAGAAAAAGGTCTTATTGTTAAGATGAAGGTGACCCATATTTGCATAAGTCATTGACCTGTTAGTATCGGTCTCTTCTCAAATGGATAGTAAGTAAAGTATTTGAGTAAATATTTGTTTCTACAGCACCTTTCCCAGATAACAATCACAAAGTGCTTCACAAAAGTAAAAACAAATTAAAAAAAATTAGAGCCAGTAAAACACAAATGCAGACAAACAAAATAAAAGACAGTAAAAGCAAGATAAAATGCACTAAAAGACAAAAATAGCTTAACTAAAAGCTTTTCTGAATAAAAACGTCTTGAGCTGACTTTTAAAACCTGCAACCTGAGTCGATTTATCTGACGAAGGGAGGTCGTTCCAAAGACGAGGAGAGACGGCTTAAAAGGCGAGGTCTCCTCTGGTTTTGTAGAAATTTGTAATAGATTTTGGTTTGATGACCTCTGAGACCGGACTGAAGAGTAGGGGTTAAAAGGTCAGCAATGTACTTGAAAGTTTGTAAATGCAAGACTCTAAAACTTGAAGTAAAAATTTAAATTCAATTCTAAATTTAACTAGGAGCCAGTGTAAAGAGGAGAGTAATGAAGCTCGTTCATTGGCTTCTGTTAAAAGCCTTGCTGCAGAGTTTTGAACAAGCTGCTAAGATTTTAAAGAGCTTTTGCTAAAACTGGTAAAAAGTTAATTACATTAATTGAAACGTGAATTAAAAAAACCTGGTCTAGTCAGGTCTAGATAAGATATGTTTGACTTTTGCCACATTCCTCAGGTGATAGATGCAATTTTTGACAATTTGTTTAGCGTATCCTTCCAAAGATAGAGATTGGTCAAACAACACCCCGAGGTTCCTGACACTTGACTGGACAGAGGAGCTCAGGGAACCAAGGGGATGTTTGATGGAAGGATAGGCGTTTCAGAGCTTTGTAACAGGTAAACCATGTACTGATAACTTCCCATTTGTCCACAGATTAAAGCTTGAGTGCCGGTATGTTTACTTAAACAAATGTTCTGTGTAAAGATTAGCTTAAAGGTCTTTTTGGGTTTAATTAACACAAGTGTCGTGTATAAAACCAGTGAACACATTTTCTTCTGTTTTAGGATGGAATTCGGGCACCAGGTGTTTTCTTTTTAAATATATAGTATTTAGCTGACGGGTTGTGACTTCAGTTTGGTGTTTTTTTAATTATTCCATTTTTACCTTGAAGTAAGAAGAAAATGCCTCCAATTGCTGCCACCCTCCCTTTAAGAATGTAGTTTTCTCCACATACTTTGGAGCACTGCATTCCCACCAGCGTAGCAGCAAGTCCGAACGTCCCGAACACAATCGAAGCAATCATCAGTGCTCGGGAGGCCTGAATGTACCCTGTGTAAAAACAAGAAAAGAACACAGAAAACTGTTATGGATTTCTAGTAACATAGACAGAAACTCACTGTAGAGTTTGGAAAAAAAAACAACATTTAATGCAGATTTGTGGGGTTTGTGACATCACAGACTAGAATCTCCGATTTCTTTTTACTTCCTTGTGTGACATTGTCAAAGAGGGATGGTTTGACTAGTGAACTCCACCCCTTAGAACATATTTTTTATTGCTTTACTGAGGATGTGTGGTGAAAAACACAGTTTTTTTTTTGTGACCATTAAAGTCAAATGATAAAATATATAAATGTTCTGAATGTTAAATGTCTTAATAAGAGCTCTCAAAACCAGCATGGCAGAAGAAAAATGAGTCCAAAACTTTGATAAAAAGATTAACTTCATTTCTTTTTTTTTCTTTTTTTTTTTTGCTAAATTGAGATTTTTAATGCAACCTAAGCAAAGACGGACCCAACATCCTGACCCTTTCAACTCCTTACTTTGTTGGAACAGGATGTTGTAAATTAGGAGTGTTTTGTAGTCATTCCGTTGATAAGTTCTTGGAAGAGCTACTATCTAGACGCTTATCACTGTGTAAAGTGAGGAATCCCACCTTTTTGTGTCTTTCCATTACGGCCAAACTGACACAGGTCATGACACCATCTTCTATCGTTAGATTTCTACATTGTTAATTTGAAGTACTGTTATCTTATCTCTGAGGAGTCAAAGTTTTTATGACTTTAGCTTTTTCGGGTTTTTTTTTTCTTAGAATCTAATGCATCTCATTCAGTTTTTTCCCTCTTATCTCATCTGATGCCTCCTGTTTTCACAGAAGATTGTATTTTCTACAACTAATTGGCTCATGGTTAGGAAATATGATTCCTCTTAGATCTGAAAACCTCCACCCTTCTTTATTACATTCCAGGGTTTGGCTGTTTTTGTAACGTCTTACCCCCAACACACCTTTTAAAACTTAAATGCCTCGTAGTGCTTTCTAATCTCAAGCCCTGTTTGAAGATGGTATTTTAAGAGAGTTATAATTCAGCAATATAAAGAGAATGAAATTGTTATTCATCACATACCATTTAGTGCGAGCAAAGATGGGAAATCCCGGCAGTTGTGAACTCCTGTTGAGTCTGTTGCACAGGACATCCATAAATTTTCATAGATAGTTGATGTGGTGATAACGTTACCATCCACCGTGGATTCCCTCCAGTATCGATGTGGAAGGGCAACCCCAACCATTAGCCAGCCCAGAAAGCCCAGAAAACAAGCCAACGCTTCCACTATTGGATTCATTTTTTTTCACTCTGGTTTTTGGTTTATCTGGCTTGTGTCAAACGATCTGCTGAAAGGAACACTTAGTTCGCACACTAACCCTCTAAACTGCCTTCTCCCTCAAGGATGAAAAGTTGTTGGCCGCACAGCTTTAGAGATCCACAGCAGTTCCCAGCAATTCTTCAAGTAAAGTGGTACAAAAGCCCACACATCAATGATTAATTCCAAATTGCCCTCTTAAGATTTCTCCATTATTCTCAGTCCTTTTGAAAACCTGTTTGCACAACTTCCAGAACAGAAAGGTTGAGTTTGTTGCCAGTATCTATTGACGAGCAGCCATGTATCACACTTGTCATGTGCTGTGAACAAAGTGTTACTATCACACAATCACTGATCCTCTCTCTCAAAGGATGTTGAGAAAATTGGTGGCACTTAAGGGTCACAGCAGACTATCAAACAGTGACCCAAAGATGACCAGGTTGGATGACCTTTACATTGGAGTGTCCCCAAACATAAAACTCATTAAAATAAGTGCTTGTGAAAAGATGAGTTTATGCATTTTAATCAGGTCAGCGGACTCAGGAACAGCCTCAAACAGATTGAGCTTAACATTTCATTCTCTCTCAGATTGCAGATTGCTTTACTTTGACAGGAGGAACTGCTTGGCGTTCCAGATTGTTGCACTTTATTAAGAGGGACTATGAACTGCATTGATTCAGTCTGTCTGTGCTGACTTCATGGATGCTTCTAAAGACAAAGGTACAGTGTCTAACTTTTCAGGAGCTTTTCAGGAGCTTTCTTAACAGAAACTATACAAGAAAATGCACAAAAATGGGCTAAACTGCATTATTTTTTGCATAACAATGCAGTAAGGAAACATAAAGCATTAAAAAAGGTAATAAAACAGAAACTTCCAATGTGCAATGTAGTTTCCTTGGTTGTTTTTCGTTTTTTTTTTTTTACTTTTTAATTTTAAAACTTCCATCAAACATAAAGCAACAACTAATCCATTTTCATTGCATTTTCCATGCAATCTATTGTGTTAATTTTCAGGATTAGATGTCCAGATTTTAATTACTCCAACAGTTTTCAATAAAAATGTCCATAAAATGTTAGTTACATTTGTTTTTGGATGCATGCATGTCCGTTTTGATGCTCAGAGGGGTCAATTCTGTTATAATAGGTTTGGAAATTTGGTGCATTGCCTTTTGAGTCCCTAAAGATTTGAAAATGAAAACTTATTCAATTCTCACTGCTGAGTCCTCACATTAAAAGAGCACAATTTCGAACTAAGTACTTGCAATAATCATATTTTATTTAAGTCTTAAACTACACATACTGCAAATGTTTATGCAAAAGTGAAGACTGATTTCTAAGATGCAGTCAACTGACATTTTAAAATGTTTGAATGCCTGATTTTACTTACCTGGCAAGGCAAAGAGAGATGGAAATTCTCGACAGTCATAAGTCCCCGTAGAATCACTGGCACAGGATCTCCAGAGGTTCTCATAAACTGCAGAGGTCACGATTACGCTTCCATCCTGAGTGGATTCTTTCCAATACTGATGCTCTAATGATACATAAACCATTATCCAACTCACAAAGCATGTAAAAAGTGAGGTGACCTCAACTATCTGTTTCATCTTGAAAGTTGTTTCCTGTCAATAATTAAAAGTAAAGGTCAGCAGCTGAGTGAAGAGCTCTATTTGCAGCTTCTGTGTCTGATGTACATTTCGGGAGTGTGAGAACTGACTCGAGGATTTTTTTCCCACTCATGCATGTAAACCTGGGCTAATTTGAACATTGATTTGTGGGCTGTAGCTCAATTTTAAGTCTCCTTTATTCCCGCCCAAAATTGATGACATTTCACGTGCCGGCTACCAGAGAAATGTGCAATGTGGAATCCAATCAACGACGCTTTCTTCTAGGATAAAGGTTATCACTTGTAAAACAATTTAAGGTTTTCAATTTAACAACCAGAAGCTGTAAAACATAAAGATAAACTCTGATATATGTTCTTTTTTTTCTTTTAGCAAAAATATACAAAAACTACTTTAGGTTTTTTTGGGACAATAAAGTGTTCTTAGAGGAAGCAAAAAATAAAAGCAAAAATAAAACTCCATCTTGTGAAAAGCAAATTGAAATTTAGTGAAAAGTTTATTAAAAGGTTATTTTAAGTAAAATTCCTTTTGCAACAACGTTTTTCAGATCTTTAGTCTTATCTTGAATCTCCTTTTGAGGAATTGATTGGTAGCTTGGGATTCTGAACTGGCTATTTCAAGTTTTAAAACCAAACTATTGTATACATGCATCACTGAGGGTAAAGAAGAGGAGGAAGGCGGGTAAAGTACTTGAATGATGAATGGAAGACAGAAATGCATTTTTTTCACTACTGGTTATGCATTAACGAGATTGCAGAAGGACAAAAGATACACTGAAATCCTTTTTCTCTGTAAATATGCTCTTTACCTTGAGAATATGTATTCAATCATTGATCATGGTCTGTTCTGTTAAATTATAGATGTTGACACAGTACAGTGGTACAGAAAATGGCCAAAGGCCAAGGCTGTTCTAACACACCCTTAAAAGTAATTAATATTCTATATACTTGGTATATATTAACATATTCACTGAAAGTAAATCTATTTTAAAAAAAAAAGAGGTGTACATGCGCATGAACTAAGTTTATCAGAATGAAAGAATAAATGAATGAAAGAAAAACTTTTGTAAATGTGCCTTTTAAGGACAAAACATTACATTTATGGTTCTGTTTAGCTTAGATAAGTTAATTTTCAGTGCGTATCTAATCAGGTTTCAATCTTTTTGTCAGCCGGTCTTCAAAAGCAGAGGTCAAAGTGCTATCATATACACCGTTTACAGTATTACAGTTTTCCAAGTCTTGCTCAGACTCTGTAATCAGTAAAGATTGTGTTTTCTTGCTGATTACAATTTGGATGAACTATTTATAATCTATGTCTGCAGTGACATCTCAAAGCTAACCTCCACTTAAACCATTATTTAAACCTAGCTATACCATCAGGTGTCAGGGATTGGGTAGTTATATTAACATTTGATTAAAAAAGTAATTTTTTTTCTCATATATTTATGTCTATAATTTAACAAATATCCTTTATAACAAGTTTTCTCAAGTTTTTCTGATCAGAGACAGAGATCCAACACATTCAAACTGCAATCAAATTTGAGAACAGCTGACTTTGATAGTGGGACCAGTCAGTTCACTCCATCCTTTTTGCCTCCGAGACAACATTATATCACTGCAAACAATTTTAAGGAAAAAAAATACTTTATTAAGCTATAAGAAACTTGTACTTTATTTTTAAACAAGAAGCAGTTTTAGCCTGAGAGCTTACGGAAGTACAAACAGGAAAAAAATACATAAAAAGTTCATTAATTACTTTGCTGCTTTGCTTCAATAGCTATTCAACATCTATATCAGTTTCCTGTACTTTGAATTGTTTCTCTCTCCTCATTTCAGAACCCTACATAAGCCCTTCTTCTCCACCTCTTCAGCTTTTTGAGGTGTATTTTCAGACTCTGGGGTCTCTTTACCTAAACTCCTACACCTGACTTGAGTTCGACAGAGTCTAATCGCCAAAATACTTTTATTATTGGAATTCATTTAACATTCAAGATGATTTTGTTCAAATAGAAATGCTTAATTCCTCTAAAATATTTCCTTGTTAAAGTAATCTTTAGAAAAGGTCTATATTGTTATTTGTGTGGTAGCATTGTCACTAGAATTAAGCAGGCAAACCCCTCATGACCAAAAGAAAATACTTTTTGGGTGGCGGCTCAAAAGAAAAAAATTAAAATAGTACCAGAATGTTTTGTAATGCAGCAGAACATTTTCTCCACATTGATCTAGGATAAGATTTGTTAGAAGACCACCTTGGCAATGACTCCTGAGGTATGGAGAACATGGCAGAGGATGGTGGTGATGAATCTGAAATATCACAAATCTGAACAACTTGATGACATCACTTTTAAAAACAGCATGTCTAGCCAAACAGCAAACGTTTTGCATGAGGCACGTCTACAGAGAGACTGCATTTGTATCAGGAGCAGAGTTCTTAATATGTGAAATGAAAACAACGAAAAGACAGTTTGACTTTTACTCAAGAGTAAAACCTGTTTTATTTGAGTTTTAAGTACAGCATTTATGACTTTATGTAAAGGAGTTAGATTTCATTTATGCTTTATGAAACAAATATTATCAACTGAAAACAGAGATTTAAAAATAAGCACAAACATTTATAATGCTTTTCTTAACATAATTGCTTAACTATTTTCTTCTATTAGATTATTGTTTGACATTTACATTTTTACTGACCTAACATGGCATTCATTATATCATGCAAGTTGAATACTCATAAAAACAAAACAAAAACTCAAATTAGGAACTGTTAACACAGTCATATTCATGCAGTTTGTTAAAAAAAAGCGAAAATATTAAATGTTTGTGTTGACAATGTCATAAAAACGTTCAATCCGTTCTACCTTGCACATATGAGACTGCTGACGAGGAAATATTCCAGTACATATCTGTGGTCTCTTGGCTGTTAGCCAGGCACGTGCGAAACTACAGTGACCTTTGCTTGACGGGTACTTGAGCCTTGAATAAAAAAACTTATATAACCCCAAAAGCAGTTTGATTTGTGATTAGCATTTTATCACAAATTAGAAAGAATCACTTTTACACATTTAGTTAAACTTAACTTTCCAAAAATAAAAAAAAGATAAAAATTTCTGGATCTTTAGATGGCAAGATCAGAAACTAATCCTTTTCATTAAATCAAACACAATTTTAAATTGGCCTAATAAAAAAAATGTATGACACACTTTGATGCATTAGGAGTAAAAATCATAGATTATAAATGTTAAAAAATGTCAGTATAGATTTATTTTACTTTACATAGTCATAAATCCACAAGTGGCCACTTTTAATCAATTATGTCACATGTGGCACGAGCAGTGTAGTATGCTGGCAAATACTTTATTGATTTCTGTGTCTATTTTTAGGTGTAATCATTAATAAGTAATGAAAGCGAATCCAGATTTGTGACATAAAGGAAACTGAAAGTGAGTTTCATGTTATTTTCTAACCATTGATGTTTGTTTGTAGTTACACTATGCACAAAATTCTACTGTCACACATTTGGACGCTGCTTTGGGAATTGAGTTAAAGTTCTGTTTTAAAAAAGGCCATAAAGGTCTTATCTGTGAGCTAGACCACCAAATGCTAAAAGTATGCAGTAGTAAGGCTTAGAGAGGTGGATAACTCCATCCTTAGTTTCCCAAGGTCCTGATGCCCGTTTGACTGCCTTGGCTGAAATGTCTCTGAAGCATTGTGTGGTGATTTTTGATTGACAAACTGGCAATGTTACCTTCAAACAGGTAAAACAGGGGTTGGATTTTACTTAGAAGGGACTTACTCTCCCTAGCGTCCTTGTTATGGACTATGGTGGAGTCTGAGAGAATTAGTCACCAGTCACTCCAGATTCCAGCAAGAACCATATAGGTTAACCAGGGAACGTTGGATCAACTCTCCATCCTTGCTGGAGTGCTGGACAGAGGTATTGCTAGAACGTCTAACTACAGAAACTCAATGACAGACAACAGTCAGAGTGCAGAGACTTAACAACAGAGACTCCTACATTTACATTTCTTTATTTGCTGACCCAAACGTCTGATGTTATAATATGCCAAATTCAACATGTTGTGAAGTCAATTTTAACCATCAAAAGAAGGAGAAAAAAGTAATATGACAATCACTGAAATACAGAAGTGGTCTCCCAGTCAAGGCATTGTCTATATTAAGCAAAAGGAACTGGGTAAAAATAATTGAATAACTAATAAATACATTTATTCCATGAGGTGAAGAATTCTTTTAGTTTTAAGCAACTTTTACTATCATAAAAAAGCTCAACTGTAGCAATGAACAGAGCAAATGTAATGGGAGTGAAGCTGAAGAACAGCTACTGAGCAAAGGAGTAAAACTGATGATTAATTGAACAAAAAGGTAATAGAAACTTCACTTTAGAGCGGAGTTCCATAAAAAGCAAAGGTGTGTCAGAAAGGATGAAGAGTTCTGCATTTCCTTATCTGCACTCAGTGACCTTCTACGTGCAAACAAAGGAGACTTGACTTTAGGTCTGAGTTCACTTGACCCATCTATGTCATTTTTTGCTTTTAAAATAACATGACAAGGTAACTTTTGATGGCTGAAAATACCCCCCCAATGCAAATAGGTGCTAGTATTAAAGAATCATAAATCTAGGTTAACAAATTAAATGTTCCATGAAGTTTGATGGAACGTGTCCAAACCTGTTCAAATATTTCTTTGTTACATTTTGACTTAAAGAAATAAATTTAGTCCAAACTTGATGTATATACTTCTAACAAATATAGATTCAGACTGTAATAAAATGCACTTCATGAAAAGTTAATCCAGAATTAATTATGTCAGAAGTTTGCTGTTTTTTTTTAACAGAACCCACCAAACTACACTTTACCAGTTGGATTTTAAAAAGATTAATTTGAGTAAATAGGTCATCAACAGCCTTCCTGACAGTCCGTCATTAGCATATAAACTTTACTGTAATGCTGATATGTGCTTTACAGTTTTTCAGACAAGCTATTTCCTGGTCACCACTAAAGCTGCAGGTACTTTTCATGCTTAAAACAGCAAATGTATTACAATCACGACCCAAATGTAGTCAATAAAATAATGCAACAAAGAAATGCAGAATAATTCAGAAAGTTTTGAGAAATTCTTTTCCAGATTTTCTGTTTAGCTCATGATTAGTTTTCTGTTGCATAATCAAGCTGGACTCTATACACTCCAGGATAATATAAACCTTATAAATATGTAAGAAAACTTTAGGTTCCTGTGGTTACAAACAATAATTAAAAGTTTGTGAGGAATGATTTTATTAACAAGCTGTTTTTTGTTTCTTTTTCTATGAACATTAGAACTTTCTCCCTGAAGAGTATGTTCTGTATTTTCTTTTTATGCAGATCATGCAGGCAAGCTGTTCATTATGTAAAAGTTAAAGCCAACCGGCACTTTTTAGTAATTAAAATATTGTGAAAAGTTTGAAAAAGTGTAAAAGTCACTCAATCCAAATAGTGAAACTTGTGTTTCATAGTAGCAACATTTACAAAAGCATGGGCTAAAAATAAATAACAACAGCTATGAAAATAAAGGACAACCAGTTTATTAAAGCTCAGCAGCCACTTGGAATGACTATCCGACCCATCGGTTGAGCTCAGATAAAGCGTTTAGGTTGTGCTGTCATACACCTCTGGAGCCCTGCTGTGGTATTTTACATCCTATGTAGCATTTGGACCCCACATCCTAAAACAGCTTAACTGTTGTGGGTACTAGAATGCAAACAGGACTATTTGGGCTTCAGGTGGGCACAAAGAAAAAGTGTGGGGAGAACAGTGCAAAATCCATTTAAGAATTTCACATGAAGATGTCAGAGGCTAAAGTCAGTGTTTCAAGAGCCACAAAACACATAAAAATGCTTATTAGGCTTTGAAATGATCCCATTCCTTATATTGAACCACTTCTGAACAAGAGGCACATCAGAAGCATCCTACCAAGTCTAGAAGAAAAAGAAGAGGACTGTTGCTCCATGACCTCTTTCCAGGTCAAAGTAAATTTTATATTTTATTTAGAAATCAAGCAAGAGGCACAAATTCAACTATTTTACTCAAAGTCTGGTGTAAAATCTCCACAGTCTGTGATGATTTGGAGAGCCATGTCATCTGCTGGTGTTGGTCCACCATATTTCTGAAGTCGACAGTTGAAGCAGCCATCTACCAGGAAACTCTGGAGCACTTCATGCTGCCCTCTGCTGACAAACTGACATTCTAAATTTCTGAGACAAAAAATTTGAGCTTTTTATTTTCCATAGAACATAATCAACACTGATGGAGGAAGCCGAAAAGGGAAAAGCCGAAAGAAAAAGGAGACTAAGTTATTAAGAAATAATGCAGTGAAATATTTCCGTCAATGTTTAATGGTTACATATACAGGTTTTTTTTGGACTTTGTGTCTACAGGGGAGAGCGGGGTAAGTGGTTTTACTTATAGTGCCTCTAAAGCAAGGGGACTACTGTAATGCCCCCAAGTAAATTATGTCTTTCCAGTTTAGGATCTTGTGCATTCCTAGAGACAAACACTTTGGATTCTCAAATAAACTTTTGAAAAAATATAGCTTTAGCAAAAAGGTTTTTTGTGGCACAACTTGCCCTAGGCATGGAGTGAGTTGTGCTAGTAGATAAAATACACAGGGGAAAATTGTGCCATTTATATTTGAAGTCAAACACATCTGCTAAATCTTAACAAAAGTTATATTTGAGCAGGAAAAAATCTAAACAAAATGTACAGTGGGGCAAAAAAGTATTTAGTCAGCCACCACTTGTGCAAGTTCTCCCACTTAAAAAGATGAGAGAGGTCTGTCATTTTCATCATAGGTATACCTCAACAATGTGAGACAAAATGAGAAGAAAATCCAGAAAATCACAGTCTGATTTTTAAACTATTTGTTTGCAAAAAAATGTGAAAAATAAGTATATGGTCAACTACAAAAAAGCAAGATTTCTGGCTCTCACAAACCTGTAGCTTCTTCCTTAAAAAGATCATCTGTCCTCCACTTGTTACCTGTATTAATGGCACCTGTTTGAACTTGTTATCTAAATAAAAGACACCCGTCCACAACCTTAAACAATCATTATAGCCAAGACCAAAGAGCTGTCTACGGACACCAGAAACAAAACGGTTGCCCTGCAGGGCCGGCACCAGGGGGGAGCTAGGGGTTGCCACAGCAACCCCAAAATGTGGCAAACCAAGCCCTTAGCAATCCCAAAAATATCAAGGCCTAAATCTAATACTTTCGTTTAACATTCAATGCTTTTTGTTTGTCTATTATTTATTTTGTGTTAAAATGCAATGGTGGGACCATTGAAATCTATTTTGTCTCGCTGAACATTTATCTTCTGAACATCACATTTTCTGCTATATGATATGTCCACAGTTGTGATTGTATGAATAAAAATAATGTGGAGATTTGAGAACCTCAGCATACGTATGGATATTTCCTTAAAAAATAGAGCTGATCTATTGAATTGATTGCAGAGGTTAATAGTTATTACTACTGCGCCTATTTGCATCATTCATGATTTGAACGTGGTTGTGTGCCTGCCATTTGTCCAGCCTGTAATATTAATATTATAAAATTATTTCTTATTAATTCATTAATAATATTTCTAATTTAATTGTGATTTTGTAGCCAAAAAGCCATAAAAGCATTCAAATGTTTGTTTTTTGTGATGAATGACCCCCCTGTGTTGGTCTGTCAGTTCAATTGCAATTATTTGGCGTGCACCTCTCAAAAAATGAAGCCATAGCTTTCTTCAAATTCCAGGCTGCACCCTCACAAAGTTCAACTAAAGGGTGATTGCGTCAGCATATAGAGCTATTGACTTCGTGACAAATGTGCACTTCATTTCAGCCTCAATAAAAACTGCAGTAACATAGACATCAAAGCCCATCCTACATGATAATTCTTTGTAAGCTGCAAGATAAAAAAAAGACATTGGCAGTTTTTTCTTTTTTTTATCAACTAAACATATAATAAAAATAAAAAATCTTTAGTTTGGTAGATCATTTCTTTGTAAATCCTTTTTGACAATTATTTGTATGCTGTTAAGAGCCTGCTGGTTTAGATTTAAAATCATGCCACCTTTTGTAGGACGCATGCACTGATCGGGAAAACAGCAGCTCTGAATGTGAAGAATCTCTACCAATGTCCAAAAGCTTTTTGTCCATGTTTTTATGCTCATCCTGGATGCTTTTAGTGTTGATTATATGATTGAAATTCAAAGAAACAAGACATGTTCGAAATATAACGATGTATTTAATGAAAAAACAATAAGGCGAGGAAGAACCAGTCACCGCATCCTGGCACCTCCTCCTTGTGATGGCCATGCTGCTGCAGGGTTCCATTCTTGAACCAGCATTTTTTAGTTAGTCAGCATGGCATTTTTGGTTATTCTGGCACAAACAGTACAAAGAAGATGGCTCAGTGTTCAAGTGGGGTTGAGGTAATGATTACTCGCAAGACATTCTGTCCTTCCCACTCCCAAATTCTGAAGGTAGTCTCTGATAAACCCCGCTGTGTGGGCGAGCCTTGAGGATAGAGTTCTCAGGATAGAGGTCTTTCCGGGACTGAAAAAATGGGATTGGCCCTGGTTGCAGAATCTCATCTTAATATCCCTGTTTTAAGATTGGCAGCATGCTGTCTGTTTGGGATTGTCTTGGCAGAGAGCCTTCAACCATATCTGTAAACTTTAGAATTTGGTTGAAATGAATTATGACGTCCAAGGGCTAACAGGGTGTGGAAATAGTTTCCTTGTGGGTTTTCTTCTTAGGATTTCCACTATGTGACATGTCACTAACATGCTTTGTTAAGCTAAGAAACACTGGGCATGTGACGTTTGATGGGTTCAAAAGCCACGCGTTTTGTATGTAGAGTCAGAAAACGGTTGTAGAGGCTTGTGTAGCCACATGTAAATGCAAAAGTTTTAAACGCAAATGCCTGAAACATGTTTCACACACGTTTTAATTGACTTTTTATTGGAAGTGGTCACTTAAACGTGCATTGCAGAGGGTGGGGTTTAGTTGGACCATGCCTTTTAGTTTGGAAGGTACCAGGACTTACCCTAAACAATATTGGAGCTTGGTTTTGTGAAACACCAGTTGCCTCTGCATGTGAATGCTGTTCTTTTCCACATATATAAAAGATATCTTGCTTTACAAATTATCTTTGGATTTTTTTTTATCGCTGTAGAGATCTTTTGCAAATCTGTGAGCAAATTTTTTCTCCACCATCAGCATTCTTTCATTTTGTATCTGTTCAACTCGGACCTCAGAGAATTTTGCTTTAATTCCTGTGTTTGGTTTGAAACAGAAACTCCTGTTACACATTACGTTTACCGCTGACATATAATACTGGTAATAGAATATCTACAGAGTGAGAAAAAAGTGCATTAAACATTTTACTTCCTATATGTTTTTTTAATAACAGCTGATGTGTAGAAAGTGTGATAGAAATGAATCTCCTCCTCTTGACTTCTTTATTATTCTTTATTATTATCTGTGTGTTTAATAATCAATAACCATAGATGGCAGCTGTGGTGGCTGTGGTGGACTGTAGCCTTTGTGGAGAGCATAACACACTTTAGCTTGTTTTATTTAATCTTCAACAGCTTTACCACAGATATGATAATCTGTGTGTTTTGACCTCAGAGTTTGAGACATTATGTAAGACTGAGTTTATGCTTTAATTGGGGTCATAACAAAGGGGAATGAGGCCACATCGCATTCGGTAGCAGGGAAAAGAGACATAATACACTGAAGTACTATTTAGAGCTACTGTGACTTGAAGTATTTGACGTTAAGTGATGCTGTGACATCACAGCAGTTATTTAATGGTGTCAATTATTTGCCTTTTTCCATAAAACAGAACAGTGGGATAACAGTACCAGATATATGTAACTTTCTTTTTTTTTATCATGATTCAACACCAATTTAAACTGTAACTACATAGCTGAAGATAAACCTGACTTATTGGATAGAAAAAATTGTAAGAAATCATTCTGAGTACAAGTGTGCAGACATGAACAGAAAGAGCATGAATAAAATGCTCACGTTCTCTCAGATGCAGTGGAACATGTTGAACATGTTTAACATCTGTGTTGCAGGTTATTAAACTGCATGTCATTCAGCTTTCGTAACCTCCTCACAATAACTGCAAGGCCTGCTCAAATGTCTTGGATGTGAAAAGTTTTTACCTGAAAGTAATTTGTTTTAAGTTTTATTCTGTATTCAAAAAGTAAAAGAGAATCAAAACTATTCCTACTGTTAAATAGAGAATAGAGGTAAACACTGTAATATGCTGCACTCTGCTGTTCAAAACTAACAATAAGTGGAGACATCCATGCTGCAGAAATGTTTACTTCCACAGTCTTATTTGTTGTTTTTTATTTTATTTTGGATATCATAAGTAATTAAATCCAAAAGCCCTGTAAAAGCTCTTTTTTTTTTCTTCAGATTTATCCAATGGACAACTTTTAACATTTTTACTTTTAAACTTAAGTGTTGAAAGTGAAAAAACAATACTTAGTAACCTTCAGAAAAAAGTATTTTGGTATCATTAGCCATGGCTCATTGAGTGAAAAAAGCTGTACCAAAAAAGAATGATTGGGGTGAAAACATTTACAAGGTTAACCATTCAAAGAAGGTTCAGTTGCTGTTCATCAGTTGAACCATGGCCCATATCCCGTTGTCTATCTAACTATTATGAAGCAAAGATTTTCGTTTGTACGGAACAAACCTATTATTAAAAATTGTTGAAGTATATTAAACTTCCATAAGATTAAAACTTGTTTGTGGAAATCATAAAGTTTGGTTGGTAGTTTCATTGTATCAAAATCATATCTTACTAGAAAGTTGATGCCTGCAACTTTATGAAATAGGTGTGAAGGTACAGAAAACCAGATTGAATGTTTGTTTTAATAAAGTTTTTTACCCATTGCAATTTAATAACTCCATTCATCACCTCAAAATCACACCCCCTCCCCCAATTGGTTTAATTGAAGTTTAATTTTATTCTAATTTTGTGTTGTTTATTATTCCAAAAAAAGTCATATTGGATTTGATTGATTTTCTTAATGTGTCAGGGATAGCCACAGCATAGACTGGGTAAATTAGTGTCAAAATGCTCCCTAGTTTTTTTTAGATAAAATTATACCAAAAATTGAAATGTTTTCATTGCAACCAACTATTTAAAATCTTTTATTTTTTTTCTCAATTATTGATTCAATGTTAGTATTCAATCTGTCCTTATTATTTTTTATTAATCCATATCCCTAAGTATTTTATTTCATTTTTTATTGGGATATTACAAATTTGAGTTTCTTTGTTTCATGAATTATCATTATTTCACATTTGTTCTTGTTTAATGTTAGACTCGAAGCTTGGGAGAATAAAGACAGCATTTTCATCACCAAGTTTTCCCTGCAGCTTTGTACTCGTGTTCTATTGGCTGCACTACACGCATCAGAATGACGTCAGAACAGATGATATGTTTTAAGACACCTGGATTTTTCGCCTCAAACAAAAAGATTATGAAATTCAACATTTCTGGTGGGTGCCAGTGTAAACATGTATTCATTGTTTTAGTAAATAATTTTAATCGAAATTCCATGAATTATTTCGTGTTATCTTGCGTTACTTGTTTATGAAAATCTAGAATATAAGAATCATATCCAAAAATTTAGCTTTGTTTATTCAAAATATTATCAAAGAAAAAGTGAATGAAAACGTGTAAAAATGCTAGTAACTAATCACTCTATGACCGTTCTACGGTTTTCGGCAGATAAACGTCAGCTACAATTGTCGTCAATGAGAATTACGACAGTCGGAAGCAGCCCTGAAGTGGCCATAATGTGCCGGTGTGTCCGCGTACAGTATGTGCTGTGATCGCGGCAGGAGAAACTCTGCCGAACTGCAGCCCAAAGTGACGATGGTCGGCCCGGCCTGCCTGCCAGCTTAGACCCGCTGAACCTGAGCGGAGGAACCGCGATGGATTTCGTTCTGAGCGGGGTGGCGGCGTGCGGAGCCTGCCTGTTCACCAACCCGCTGGAGGTCGTTAAAACTCGAATGCAACTGCAGGGAGAGCTGAAAAGCCGGGGCTCCTATAACGTGCACTACCGCAATGTGTTCCACGCTTTTTACACCATCGGTAAAGTGGACGGGCTGCTCGGCCTGCAGAAGGGACTCGTCCCTGCGCTTTATTATCAGTTTTTTATGAATGGAGTCCGGCTCGGCTCCTACGCCATCATCGAATCATCGGGTTACATCCACACCAACGGCAGGGTGAGCGGGATGAAGACCACGCTGGCGGGGGCCGTGGCTGGAGTGGTGGGGGCGGTCATGGGCAGTCCAATATACCTGGTTAGTCGGTTTGATCAACACTTTCTCAAGTTGTGACGTCAGTCAGGTGAACAAACTGCCTCCAATCACAGGTGAAGACTCATCTGCAGAGTCAGTCCACCTCCTCCATCGCTGTTGGTCATCAGTATCAGCACCAGGTGACATTTCTGAGAGCCTTCAGTGCTGTTAGGAGGCATCAGCTGATCCTCACTCGTCCTTGGTCTTCTTTGCAGGGGATGATGCACGCTCTGAGCATCATCTACAGGCAGCATGGCATTGTGGGGTTATGGAGGGGCTCCAGTGCTGCTGTGCCCAGAGTCAGCGTGGGCTCAGCAGCTCAGCTCTCCACCTTCTCCTCCTCCAAGGAGCTGGTCATGGATCTGCAGGTTTGTCCCGACAAAAGTTATTGAGTTCAACACTGATTACGAATAGACAGGACAGCGTGGAGCGCCTGGCATCACTGTTGACATTAGAGGAGTCGCTGCTGAGTTTTTAGTCATCTTAAGTCATCATCATCCAGAGAGGTCATTTGTACTGAGTCAGTGTATGTACACAGATTTAGAAAGCAGTCTCTGTTAGCCTGACAAAGGCTTCTGTATTGCACTGCATTACTGGAATGGTAATTCTACACCTTTCACTGGGCCCCTGCCCGAAAACATGCAGCTTACACAACTAGTGCCTCAGCGGATTCGGCTACATTTGATTCTGGAACAAACGTCACCCAAAAAAAGTGCTTACTTTCCTACAAGTGTGTGAACTTTAAGGGGTGTACAGCTAAATGTTTTCTCCTCAGACTGTCCAGAAGAGATCTTTTTGCAATCTTAATACAAATATAAGACTGTCCAAGAGGTACATAGTTGTCTATTTTTTTTATTTTTATATTGGACATCTGTGCTGGATCACATGGAAATTTGGTTACCTCCCTCCACAGACGCTGATACTAGGAGTAATCCTCTGTGTCACTGTACATGATGATAGGGTTAAAATTAGAACCATGTGCACAGATGGAAGTCCCTGAATGATGATGTCACATCTGTCACGTGTCTCGGCTCCCTCCTGCGTTACACTGATGAGACTGGAGTCAAATGTAGAGGCTTCTTTCTGTCCCCGGTCAGGTGTTTCCTGAAGACAGCTGGTTGGTTGCCCTGAGTGCTGGGATGATCAGCAGTGTGGTGGTGGTTCTGGCTATGACTCCTTTTGATGTGGTTAGCACGCGGCTCTACAACCAGCCTGTAGATCATCTGGGCAAGGTAAGTGAGTAAAGTTGTTTTTGGCTCTACTTCTTCTGACTTTCAAGACTCATAGAGAGTGCACGAGCCATAAGAACGTGACAAAATCAATGTAGGAATGAAAACATGCAAAAACTTCTATTTGATGATTAGAAACGAATTTGCTTTGAGGCTACAGTTGGAACCTCCCCACCTTGAGGATGTTATACACATGAATTCAATCAGAACAATTGCATGAATCAGTCACTTCGATCATCTTTTGATCTGTTTTAAAAGCATTCCCAGTTGTCTTTTCATTATAAACAAATATTCAGAAACGTACTTTTGAGCTTAAATTCAGAAAAATGCCACAAAAACATGTTTAAAACACCAAAAAAGTGATTTTCACCAGAGTGAAATATTGTTTTGCTCATGCTCGGCTGAGCACGTGACAAGATAAGGGCCTTCTCTAACTGAATGTTTTTGTTCCAACATTAAGTTTGACCCTGGATGAATGGGATTACCATATCATAACAAACAGCTGATTTTAAAAGCATTAAATACATTGATTTTAGGGTTAACTTCCTAGTAAAAAAAGACAAAAAATATACATATTTTTTAGCCTGGATTAATTTAGAGAAGCACAGGCCCATTCATAAAAAAATGTAGCCAGTGACAAAATGTATAGTTTCTTTAATATAACAACATTTAACTCATTATCGTACTTCTGTATTTGACTGATAACAAATATGTAGTGTGTTTTTTTTTCTTGTGTGTTGTAGGGGCAGCTCTATAAAGGATTCACTGACTGCTTTTCAAAGACTCTGAAGAAAGAGGGCCTGGCAGGACTTTACAAAGGTCTTGGTGCCTCCTATTTCCGGCTTGGTCCACACACCATTCTGTCTTTATTCTTCTGGGATGAGCTGCGCAAATTTTATCGGAAGGTCAGATAACATCAGAGAGGAAAGACAGCTTATTAATTTCTGAGCACTGAGGTTAAATGAATCCTTTAAAAAGAAAAAAAAAACATCAAAGATTGAATGAAGAACCAGGAGAAGAGGGTTTCTTTTTGTGAAAAGGGAACAAAAAAACCTCTACACTCCATTAAAGAAACTTGAAAAGAAAATATGTGAAGATGGAAGGTCAAAACTGCATTCAGATGAGTCCTTCAGAGCTTTAGTTTATCATTGTGACATTACATCAACCATTGCACCTTTATGATACTTAGCTCTTTAGTTATGCCATTCCGAAACATTTAAAAACCTGCACTTTGTACCTCCCAAAGCATTTATTCTTTGCACCTGCTTGCAAATAAATAAATAAATAAGGCTGTGTTAGCTGTGCAGGCGAAGCCACCTTACAGGCTCACGTCAGACGTGACTTGAAGCTAAGATAGAGAAAATATGATACTTGCAGACCGCTTTACCTCAGCAGTATGTCGACCAGGAACACACCAACTGCACTTATTTAAGAAGGGACTTTATTTACACTATTTTGAATAATATCATTAGGTAAAAGAGGTAAAAAACATAAAAATGTTACACAAAAACATAGCAGAATCCAATGGAAAAATAATCTTTGAATTAAAGAAGGATGATTGTGTAGAAAATGTAATTTTTTTAAAGAGATGTTAAGTCTTTATTTAACACATTGAATGAAGATATAAACCCAGTTACTTTAGTTAGTTAATCCAGTTACTTTGTTAAACAAGCTGTCATGTCAAATTACATGTATTCGCTCATTCTATCTTTATCAACGAACAAAATATTGGGCCAAAAAATAATCCATTTCAGATGTATTAATTGCTGTTTAACAAGCAGATGCTTTTTCCAACTCTAGGTGTTGGACATGCACTAGTATCGGGTAGCGACACTCCAGTGTGAACACCATTTTACCGCATTCTTGAACGAGCATCACATGCCCAGTGTGAACGTAGCATAAAAGCTACTTTAAGCATCTTTGCTTGTGCATAAGAGACAGATGACTCTAGAGTTTAAAGTTACTGATGTGAAAATGAGATTTAGTGCCATTTAAACAAAGCCATAATTTAGGACTTTTATTAATTCGAATTGTCCATATTTTGGTACTGGTTCAAAGAGCTTATATAATATGAATGAAATCATTTTCCTCACTTTAACACAAGCAGCTTACAGTGACATGTTGAGATTTCTTCTTCTAATGAACACATCCAAACCAAACCTCTCATATTATGCTGGCTTCCCTTTACTTGGACCTACCATCTCCTCCACACAGGAACACAGACAAGCAGGTGGAGTTTTGTAAACATTAATAAAGACTGAGGCTAGTATTGTTCTGCAGATAGAGATCTTGCTGTTTGATTGCAGCTCCTGTTACATGAAGTTACTTGTGTTTATCCTCAGTCTAAAGTAAATATAGAACAGTGTTAAGATAAAACGCTTAACTCTAAACCACGCTTTTATTAAAAGTACAAAAAATGCACACAATGTTTCAAACATAAACATGATACACTCATTAGTTTTATCAGGAGACCCTAAATAAAGAAAATTACTGGTAGTTCAAGAATAAATAGCTTTATAATGAGTTTGTTAAAAGTAAGAGCTACCTCTGTTTAGTCACAAATAAAAAACCTCACAGCAATCTTTCTGTCTTTGAATCAGTTCAGCAGGCACACTTAGGAATTTCACCATGTGAATACAGACATGACCAAACCTGCTTTAGGCTGTGTTTGACTTCTACATGGCAGGATTTCCTGACTTCAGGGGTTTCAATTTTCCTTCAGAAAAAAAACATGCTTAATTTGAAAGTTTTTACTTCTAATTTGTTTTACTTCTAACCACTTTTATTATAAATAAATATCCCACTCAAAGACACGAAAACCATGCTATGTCTAATATTAGCTAATTTGAACACACATAGCGAAAATGTATACAGTAAAGGTATGAAGGAAGTTCAATCTGGGTGCTTGAAGTGAGTTCACGTTGTTGGCAGATATGCTTAGTGCCAAACATCCCCTTAGTATTGACATGATAAACACATTTGCCTGCAGCACAACGGTTTATATACTCCCTTTAGTTTTATATTGCTTTCACTGCCAAAGTTATACTACACAGATTTTCAGCATTAACATATAAGAATGTTCTGATTCAACCATGCCAAATAACTTGAGATTTTTATCTCTAGATAAGCATTGTTCAGTTACAAAATGACAAAATATTGTTTGTAAAACAAAAAAAAGAAAGTGGTGTGAAGTTGTTTGTCACTTCACATATGACTTTTATTTACTTTTGGCATGTTTTATTAAATGGTTGTACCATTCTTTCATACCTTATGGTTGAAATGATTTTTTTCACATTGCTTCACTGTTTTTTTTAACATATTAGCACCAGTTGCCACTTAAAAGTTACTGCAGATCCAATATATTCATCATTTTGTACTGTTTAAATTTAGATAATATTTTGGATTAAATTTCATTTTCAAAATTTGTTACAGAAAATCAGTTAATGATTTGGGCTTAACACAATGTTCAACAGCATCTTTGTCTTTGTGTTGTTTAAAGCCCGGGCGAAAATATAAATTTTTAACCTTTTAGACTTGGCTTTCAAAGGTACCTTAAAAACACATATTTTTATAGTTTTTCTTTCACAGTATTTTCTCAGTATGACCAGGAATAACATGTATCTATTGCGTGATGAATTGTAATCTGTCATTTGAGTGCTGTATGTGCTGTTGCTCAGAGAATATCTGCTTAATTTCTGGGAGACTCTTGTTTGGATTAAACTTTACAAAACTGAACTTCTGGTCTTTTTTTTGGTAAAACTGTGTTCCTTCAGTAACAGCTCTCTTTTGCTATTCTCAGCGTCACTTTCCCTCTTTGCTGTTTAATTGTTTCTATACCTAGTAAGGTCAAATTAAAACAAGAAGAAGGATGTCGTTGCAGTATTTTTTGACACTATGACAGACTGTGTGACATGCGAAACACCAGAAAAAAAAACATAATATTCATTTAATTTTATGTTTTTACTATTTTTTTTCAGAATTGGGTAGTAAAGTTTTAACGCGTGCTTGTTGATTTGTTTTAGGTCTACAGCTAAAAGTGCCTCAAAGACCAGAAAAGTTACTTTAAGCACATTAAACTTTACCTCAGAAAAGTTCAAATGTAAGCAGAACTTGTGAAATGCGTTTGTATTCAAGGAAGACGGACAAACGTCTTATGGCGAAACATGGGGTAATCATTACAGATGTGGACTCTCAGCTGCTGTTTAAAAGGAACTTTGGTTGAAGAATTGCTAAGCTGATTTGAATTTTGTTCCTTGTTAAAATTGTCTGAGGAAATAAACTGAATGTTACTCTGATGGATTTTGGGGAATTGAGATGAATGGTCAAAAGTGAAGTGAAACATGAAGTGAGAACAAATAAAGTGAAGTAAAGGTCACATTCATCAAATCTTTAAATAAAAACCTTGTGTTTCATAGTCACATGATGGAAATCTGGGTTGTTTGAAGGTGACGAGGGTCAAACGACATTCCATCAATTCGATTCAATTTTATTTATATAGCCCAGTATATATATAGCTATATATATAACTATATATATATATATATATATATATATATAGCCGCAGCCGTCTCATTGGACTGATATCAGAATATTGCAAGAAAAAACAAAAAAAATCAATCATGTAAAAGTAAACAATAGCTGGTTGTTGAACAGACTAAGCTGAACAAACATCTTTGTCCTTACACCCTCCTTCTCGGTGAGGAAAAACTCATAAAAAAAACCCTATCTTTTATTTGGGGGGAAAAAACTAAGAAATCTCAGGGTTGCCCACATGAAGGAGAGATACTCAACCCTGGACGGACAGGTGATGTGCTAGAACTATTAAAGAAAAATGAGCTTAATTAATTCTACAACTACGTGGTTGAATAACAAGTATATGTCTAATAAACAAACACGTCTAGATAAACAGCTACAAGTTAAGATAACAGCTAAGTATTAAATAAACGACATGTTTGAATGGTGTAGCAGATGGGCTTCATCCAGTAGGAGTTGTGGAAACAGCTGGGTTTGCTGGAGGAGCAAAAGGCGAGGTCACAGCCAAAGACAGGAGCGGGAAGAGCCGAAAGCGAGGTCACGGTCAAAGACAGGAGCACAGGTGAGGCGAGGTCCCGGCCAAAGACAGGAACACAGGTGAGGCGAGGTCCCGGCCAAGGACAGGAGCACAGGTGAGGCGAGGTCACAGCCAAAGACAGGAGCACAGGTGAGGCGAGGTCCCGGCCAAAGACAGGAACACAGGTGAGGCGAGGTCCCGGCCAAGGACAGGAGCACAGGTGAGGCGAGGTCACGGCCAAAGACAGGAGCACAGGTGAGGCGAGGTCCCGGCCAAGGACAGGAGCACAGGTGAGGCGAGGTCACGGCCAAAGACAGGAGCACAGGTGAGGCGAGGTCACGGCCAAAGACAGGAGCACAGGTGAGGCGAGGTCCCGGCCAAGGACAGGAGCACAGGTGAGGCGAGGTCATGGCCAAAGACAGGAGCACAGGTGAGGCGAGATCACAGCCAAAGACAGGAGCACAGGCGAGGCGAGGTCACAGCCAAAGACAGGAGCGGAAAGACCCGAAAGCGAGGTCACGTCCAAAGACAGGAGCACAGATGAGGCGAGGTCCCGGCCAAAGACAGGAGCACAGGAGAGGCAAGGTCACGGCCAAAGACAGGAGCACAGGCGAGGCGAGGTCACAGCCAAAGACAGGAGCACAGGCGAGGCGAGGTCACAGCCAAAGACAGGAGCGGGAAGACCCGAAAGCGAGGTCACGGCCAAAAACAGGAGCACAGGCGAGGCGAGGTCACAGCCAAAGACAGGAGCGGGAAGACCCGAAAGCAAGGTCACGGTCAAAAACAGGAGCGGGAAGACCCGAAAGCAAGGTCACGGTCAAAGACAGGAGCAGAGGTGAGGCGAGGTCACAGCCATAGACAGGAACACAGGCGAGGCGAGGTCACAGCCAAAGACAGGAGCGGGAAGACCCGAAAGCGAGGTCACGGTCAAAGACAGGAGCACAGGTGAGGCGAGATCACAGCCAAAGACAGGAGCGGGAAGACCCGAAAGCGAGGTCACGGTCAAAGAGAGGAGCACAGGCGAGGCGAGGTCACGGCCAAAGACAGGAGCACAGGTGAGGCGAGGTCACAGCCAAAGACAGGAGCGGGAAGACCCGAAAGCGAGGTCACGGTCAAAGACAGGAGCACAGGTGAGGCGAGGTCACGTCCAAAGACAGGAGCACAGGTGAGGCGAGGTCACAGCCAAAGACAGGAGCACAGGCGAGGCGAGGTCACGGCCAAAGACAGGAGCACAGGCGAGGCGAGGTCACAGCCAAAGACAGGAGCACAGGTGAGGCGAGGTCACAGCCAAAGACAGGAGCGGGAAGACCCGAAAGCGAGGTCACAGCCAAAGACAGGAGCGGGAAGACCCGAAAGCAAGGTCACGGTCATAGATAGGAGCACAGGTGAGGCGAGATCACAGCCAAAGACAGGAGCACAGGCGAGGCGAGGTCACAGCCAAAGACAGGAGCGGGAAGACCCGAAAGCGAGGTCACTGTCAAAGACAGGAGCACAGGCGAGGCGAGGTCAAAGCCAAAGACAGGAGCACAGGCGAGGCGAGGTCACGGCCAAAGACAGGAGCGGGAAGAACCGAAAGCGAGGTCACGGTCAAAGACAGGAGCACAGGCGAGGCGAGGTCACAGCCAAAGACAGGAGCGGGAAGACCCGAAAGCGAGGTCACGGTCAAAGACAGGAGCACAGGTGAGGCGAGGTCACGTCCAAAGACAGGAGCACAGGTGAGGCGAGGTCACAGCCAAAGACAGGGGCACAGGCGAGGCGAGGTCACGGCCAAAGACAGGAACACAGGTGAAGCGAGGTCACGGCCAACCGATCCACCTGGAATCAGAAATCCAGCAGTTATACTATGAGTCTGTAGATTTATTACCTTTAGGTCAGAATAATGGCAGTGTTCTTGATTTAAAAATAATTTTAAAAATATACATTTTTGGTATAAATGGAAGTTATAATACAAAAACGGTATTTTTTAGAAAATCTTCCCACTGTGAGATAAAAGTGTTACTAGGTAGACCTGCCCAACTGCTTGTTATCTTCAGTACCAGTACCGGTACCCTAACCTCAACCCCGTACTGGCTCCAGACGTGGTACCTGCTCCAGACAGAACTTAGACGAGTCTCACTTGCCACGCAGTAAATTATTTTTAAAGTTTAGTTTGCATTAGCAGAATAAAAGGACATTCAAGGTGAGATGCACTGAAGATGTAAAGAAATCCTAATGCAGTGTTCTGGGAAGAGATGAGACATTAGGAAAGGTGCAGGAAAACATCACAACAATGCTGTCTTTCTTTTAAATTTGATGTTATTTATATATATTTAAATAAAACTCAAATATTTCCTACCAGAGAACCATCAATGATGATCTTTTGGACAGTTGTCAAGTCTTCCCCATATTGAACTGAACTGAGATCATTGAATCAAACTGAATCAATTTAATGTAATCTGGGGAACTGGTGCAGCTGCTGAGTTTTCTTTTTCTTTTTTTTTTTTTTTAGATAATTTGTTGGTGAAACTCAGTTTAAAACATTACATGTCCTGCAAAATTTGGGCAGATTTCTCCACAGTTTTGTAATTTTCTGAAATCCTGTTTTTGTGGGTTTTATGAGTTTTATGAGCTTTATGTAAAAATAAAAAAATACTTCAAATCAATGAAAAAGTGGGACCTGAATCTATTTTCTAGTTCGTTTTGAATTGAATTATAGAAAGGAAAATACTTGTTTTATTATATTCATATAAATGATATTTAGTCATGAATTGATTAGGAAAATATGAAAAAGTAAAAGAAAAACATTCAGTATATTTCTACATCAATTGATAAATGTAACAGTCTCTTGCTTTTGCATAAGAAACACAAGTAAGGCAGCAGTTTCGTCACCAGGGGGAGTTAAAAGACTTTTTATTTAATTCTATAAAAACATCCAACATTAGTAGTTCAAACTTTGAGCAAAGGTTTCACAGAAATACAACTTGCTGTAAAGTTTCATTGACCCATGTTATCTATAAAAGATTGTAAACATTTTTCTGTGCAACATTTTTCCTCTACTAATCTGTCTTCTTCTTGTTTTTGGAGCAGCAGACCTGGAGCAGCAGGACGAAGCTCAGGCACGAGGACAGTATGTGCAACAGGCTTGTAAAAGAGGCGCCCGACTCCTGCAAAAGGAAGATCCTCATAAGTAAAGAGCACAGTGAAGGATCTCTGATTCATAAACATGTTTGAGAGCAACTCCCTTTTGCACACCTGCAAAGAAACAACGATGTACCCCAGAGACCCGGTCCACATCAGAAACACAGACAGTGAAGACAGCTGACCAGTCTGACCATTTTGGTGGTTGGTTATAGTCTGGAAAAGCTGGAAACAAAATCAAAGAAGGATTCACTCAATTACAATAAACAATCATTGTACATATTTGTGCAAAAATACATGTATCACACAACAGCACACCAAGCAGTTACCTTGCTTGCATTAACAGCTGCTAAGCTGGAAGCTTGCATCACTGAGACAACTGCAGTAGGAGCACAGTGAGCCAGGAGAAAGATCACACCACCGAAGCCCAGGAGGAGCAGCAGACCTGTTAAACACAAAACAGGTTTTATGGGAGATAGTTGAGTCATTATCAAATAAACACGTTTATACCTTAGTCTTCAATTATTTTGGGTTCATTTTCAGTTAAAAATAAAAATGTTTACTGCATAATAGTCTGATAGACAAAATGGGCTCAAATTGATTACTTCTTTTTTACTCCACTTTCTTTACCCATTTAGCTAATCTCATTTATTTTAGACTGGTTTTTTTTGGTCTATTTTTGATTATTTGAAGTTCCAACATTTAAACAAAAGAACCGAATTTCAGCTATTCTAAAACAAATACAAAGTTTAAAAAAGTAAAAATTATTAACAAGATTAGATTTAAACAAAGCTTTCTTTTAACGGTTATGTACTTTCTAAGTTGCTCCAAAAATTTCGTTTACATTGAAAATATGATTAATTCTTTATTCTTGTTTTACGCTTCAAATATAGTTAATGCTTCACTTTAATAATAGAATTGCCTGAAAGCCAAAAACAAGCACCAGGCAGCAGTTAGCTTGTTGTTAATTACTTAACACATTCACAACAAGTCAAACAGAAGTGCTGTGTGAACTGTGTGCATAACGCTGCTGTTAATATTCATATTAAGTATGCACACAGAAAATGCATCCCCCTATGTGTATAGTTTCTGAATTCAGGGTCTCAGATTGAAATTCAGATCATTTTTGTTGAGCAAAATGAAAGCAAACTTTTTAAATGGAAAGAATTTTCAAATAAATAAAAAATAAATGAAACTTATGACAGATGAGTAATTCTGTAGCAGGATAAAAGTTCACTTTAATAGGGAAAAAAATCCCTATTTGTTTCATCAGAGCATTTCTTTCCAACTGGAGTGTTGCTATGTTACTGTGTATCTGTGTTAAGCAAAACATTTACTTTCCTGCTTCTGATCTACTGTTGGAAATACATTAATTTATGGTGTTTGCCACAAAAGATTAAAATAAGAAAGACACTTTTAAGAGAAATTTTGCTATTTCATATGGAAGTAAAGAAATATCCCTATTCTATAAAGAATACCATAGAGATGCATTTTTGCAACAGTTGAAGTTGTTGACCTTTAAGCCTTTCGCCCTGATGATGCTTGATGAGGAAGACAATGGCTGCTGTTTGAGACAAAGTAAAGAGCCTTTCTCCCCAAGCGCTGCAGAAAAGACACAGAAAGATGTGAATTTATCCATAGCGTTTAAAAAATGCAAAGAAGGGAAACAAAGCAGGTCATTAAACAAAGAGAAATAACCTGAAAAGTCACTAAACAAGGAAAAGTAATAAAATAGGTGATCGGGTGAAAAATCTCTCAACAATTGACTTTTATTGATGGTTTTTTTACCAAAGGCACTTAAAGCCACTGCTTTTTAAAATAACAGTTTAATAAATATCAATAATAATAAATTATTTTTGGAATTGTTGAAAGAGAACTCAGGCTGACGAGGTTTAGTAGATTTGATCATTTGAACAATGTGATTCTGGTTTTCTGGGGAAACAGGATCACAAAAGACGATGTATACGTGCAAAAGGGGTAAACATGCCATACAGGTGACGTTACATAAGTTAGCTGTTTTATTTCAATACATAGATGGCTGTGTGGAGGCCTGGCGTATGGGAAACCAGGGTTCGATTCCCAGGGGATGCAATAAGCTTGCAGTGTAGGTCCTTGGGCAAGACCCTTTGCACTACTGCCTACAACTATGTAACCACAAGGCAGCCCAAGTCTGGGTCTCCCTGTGCCGATCCCCCAGCCCAGATAAAACGCCAGAGTAAAACTCTCTGCCAAACCATCTTTGAGAATCAGTGGCAGCCAATTCACTGTGGCGACACCGGAAGGGATATGCCAAAAGGTGAACAACATTTTCTAAATAACTGAGTAACATCAAGATCATGTATTTGCAGAAGAAATAGAAAAGCATAAAGTTGAAGTTACTGACTTTAATGACTTACAAAAATGGGAAGTTGTTGGCCACGGCGTAGACAACAGGACATGAGAGAGCATAAAGTTGCAGCAGGACGGCCGCCACACTCAGTCCTTCTGCACTTCCCCTCCACAGGATCTTCATCAGCTGGGGAATCTGAGCTGCATCCATGGCAGGCGTGAGGGGTTACAGTTAGACTCCATGCAGATTTTTATTCACCTCAACATCAGTCATGCCATGCAATTGAGGTTTTTTATTTATTTACTTTTTTGTAGCAGGAGGACTGATCAGGTTGAGAAGAACTTTAAAGCAAACATGACTTTGCACTTTTCTGCAGATGGTGATGTGCTTCTGCATGCAGATAACAAGTAGATGCAGATGCCTTGATGAACAGGGGCCTGAGGCTGTTGGGCTTATCTGACACTTATCTGAGCACAGAAACTGCAACTCTAAATAGATCATTTCTGATGAAGAGATAAAGTGTTTACTGTGAAAGAGGAGAGTGGAGCAACTGTTTTCTGGCTTTGTTTCAGTCTCACCTAAAAACGTGTCCAGTATGATCCAGAATCCAGCGATCCTGTTCAGCACAAACTTCAGGCACGGAACTGCAACACAAGAGAGCAGCAGAAGTTAAAAAAAACAAACAAAACTCTTTACACAGGGAGTATGGAAACATTTGTCCAAACATTCCTCTGACTTCTGCCTCACCGTGCACGTTGCCTGAGAGAAAAATCTGCTCGTAGCATTTCTCTGGCATGAGATTCCCAACAAGGAAGTTTCTGAAAAGAGACGTGGCCATCTTGGCTCCAGTGCAGTTTGGAATGATCCTCTGTAAACTGGGGGAGGGACCCACATGTTCCCCGGGAGTCTTCCACCCAGGGGTGGGTTTGAATTCACTTACAGAGTCAAAGTCCACAGACAAGGTAGCATAAAACTTGATTTAAGTCATTGACTGTATATTCTCACATACAGTCAATGGTTTTGAAAAATTAAGTTGAAAAAAAACAATCTTTATTAATTCAGAATCAGTTTTTAACCATGCAAGTATGAAGTTCTGTGATTATGCAGATGATACATTTTTTGTCTCCAAAACAATTAGAAAAATATGTCTCAACCTTTATTCTTTAAAAAAAGGTTTTGTTCTCTTTTTGTTGCATGTAAAATTTCATTTTTGATTTTAAACAGTTTTGTTTTTTAGGATTTTGATATTTTTGTTGCAAATTATTATGGAAGGGTTTTTGTCTGAGAACATCAAGTCAGTTAAGGAAAATTTGACAAAGTTTGAAAAATCTCAAGCTGTGACTAAATAGAAAAACCTTTCTTCTTTTTAACTTCTGTGACTTTGTTTCCTACAAACACTGACCCAAATTACAGATATTTAAATAAATCAAGAAAAACAATCTAGTATAAGACATAAATGGTTAGATTTTTTGCTGATTTTATTTTTGCTCTAACAAATAAATTGTTATATTTTTGGGTTTTTTAAACTGTAGAAGACTCAATTATAGAAAAAGGTTTATGAATTGATGCTTATTTTGAGAAGTATAATTATAAACAAGTCCTTAGCAACCAAGCCGATGTTAATAATCAGAATAGAATTTATTTATTTATTTATTTTTGGTGGAATGTCCAGATTTTTCCGCTTTGCTGCTTGAGTTTACAGAACTCAATGTCCATTTGCTGATTCCTAACCAGTTTTGTGATCACTGAAGTTCCACAAAGTGAGATTTTGCATGAAGCTCAGACTTAGGAAGACTGATGAGTTTTTTTTTCTGTTTGCACACAATGGCACTAATTGCTCTTCTGACTAGGCTTTTTGGAGATGGTGCACAACTTGAGGTAATTTAGAGACACCAATGAACCTCTGAGGCAGTGGGGAGAAGCCACAGTTTTAATTGTAAGATGAAAACATTGAAAGATTCAATATGTTTTGTTTTTTGTTGCTTTCACATCTAGGACTCTCCTATGAACAAGATTAAAAATCTTAAAAGACTCCTTTAGTGCAATAATGGCGGATTAAAAAAATGTATAACAAAGATAAAGAACAAAAATGTAGACGGTTTCCAGATGAGCTTTTATCTCCTTCAAGCTCAAAGGTTGTTTATGTGAAGCATTGCTGAGTGAATGCAACCTTTAATCTTCATCCAGAGGATTATTTTAGTTCCAAGATAAACATTTGGATGAACAGAGCTTTATTTATGAATATATGTCAATTTTTGTGACTAAAAGTTTCACAAAAAAGGACAAACTCACATGAACAGCAAACAAAACCCTATAAGTACATGTGGTAATGCATGCAAATGTCCATTAATGACAGATTACTTGGACCTCCTCTTCCTCCTTACTGTCAGTCAGAACACTGAGTTTCTGGCACAATATTATTTGAGCTAAAACTCACCAAAGAGGAGCTTTACTGTTTCTTTCTGACCTTGACACCATGTGTATAAGAAAATGCTCCCTCTTCGTCGCTTTTTCTATGTATCCACTCGTGCTCCTGTCCGTGACCTGTAACATCATGCTGTTCTTTCCTGGCTGGAGTGCGCAGTACGTTAAAGAAGGTCACATCACGGAACAGGTGTTCTACATGGGGGGTCTCATCGGAGGGGGTGTCTTGGTGAGTTTTTATGTTTTATTGGGTGACTAACTTATATTCTCTGTGTATTTTGTGAAGAACTTTACCTTGTTCTTTGTGATGGGGGTGTTAGAGAAGAATTCTGCTGTTTGGAAAAACCTTACAGAAGTGCTCCAAGTATTTTTGCACTTTCAGAATTCCTCTATCTCTATAGAAAGTAATTTAAATAAAACGAGAAGTATTTATTTCCATTCTTGTAACGTGTGTGTTCTAACACAGGCGCTGATTCCAGCTCTTTACATCCACCTGACTGGAGATGGGGGCTGCTGTACCAATCGCTTAGGGGTGAGTTGGTCCCACATGAATTCAGGTTTTTGATAAAAGGCAAAGAAACTTAAAGAAGAGTTTCAATAAACTGAATGCAGAAGTTAAGTGATATTCTGAAATCATTTTCATCAACCTTCAAACCTAAAAAAAAGGGAAAATGCGATGCACATCCCTGCTGCATCATCATTACTCAACTTTGAGATGCTTTCTGCAGATAAAGGACAAAACCGCTGTACCGCACATTGCTTCTGTGTTTAGTAGTTTTTGCAATGAGTTAAGAGTAAATAAGACATATTTTTGATTTAATACATGAGTTAATTTACACTAATGTGTTTTTTTGTGCTGTAGGTTATGAAAACAGTTGGCACTGCACTCTAGCTAGCGCTACATTTGCTAAACATAAATATGGATGTTCTATTAATGCTGTTAAAAATGTCCATGAATCTGCAACAAAAATAAAGTTGTTTTGCTTCTATTGGACTGATGGTCATAAAAATATTTGCCTCCATAAACTGTAGAGATAACACCTTCAGTAGTTAAAAAGTGGGTCAGTTTTTGCTGCAATAAACCTTTTTGACCTTTGGTTGTCATTTGTCCGTGGCAGATGTTCTTCTCGATTGTGTTTGCAGCGGTGGGCGCGGTTGGAGCTGTGTACTGTTTCATTGTGGCCATCCTTGGCTTGTTCAATGGCCCTCTGTGTAAAATTAGCAGTGGGGATTGGGTCACCCAATTTAAAAACAGGTGAAGTATTACATGCAACTGTAAAAATGTGTTTACTTCATGAAGATCTCAGCAATTAAAATATTTTTGTCAACTCAGCAACGCTAACTACATCGCCCAGAGGTCTAAGTGGGCTGACTGCGTTGAGCCAAAGAACGTGGTGCAGTTCAACATAGGCCTCTTCATCACTTTGATTCTGGCCAGCTCCCTGCAGGCGCTACTCTGTGTCAGCCAGATCATCAACGGAGTCGTCGGCTGCATCTGTGGAACGGGCAAAGACCAAATGGTTGCATAGAACCCAGAAGGATGAGCACCAGAGATGTGAAAAAGTTCTAGATATTCATTTCTGTTTATGTTTATTGTTTCCCACAGTGATTATGCCTTAAGATGTGCTAAAAGGAAAAGGTTTTTAATCAGATCAGTAAGATGGAGAGATCACCATAGGTACCAAACTTAAAGTGCCTGTTTTTTTGTTAAAATAAAATGTCAGAATCAATTTTATGACTAAAAAGTTGTTTGTTTTTTTTTACTTCTGCAATTTGCGCATCTTGGCTTTTATTAAACGAAAACAGGCTTACATCTGCAATGTAAAAACATGATTGATAATGAATCATGAAGGACAAAGTAAACAAACTTACAGTTACATCTGAGTGTCTGTAGCTTTCATTTAGTCTGCAATGTTTTGACAAAGAGGGGAATGTAAGGCAGAACTTTTGTGTCAGAGGTCATATTATTCTATTTGGTAAAAGCAGTATTCATTGTATTATGCTGATGCTCTTTGCCTGACTTGTTGAAATAAAGTAATAAAGAAAAAGGCATTTGCAGCTCCGTTTGTTTTTAATCAACCCAATAGATTTTTCACACAATCATGGAAAAGACTGCCGACTTGAAGGAGAAAAGCGATGATTACTGACACCGCACAACTTAGTAAGCAAAAAACAAAGCAGGATTCTAAAAGAAGCTGTTCACAAAGCACTGTATTCAAACAGCAGAAAGCTTTATGGAAGTAAAAATGTGATCTCAAAGGCTGCAACAGAGATGACAGCAGCCCTACTACAGCTTTCAAAAGAATTAATAATTACAGTATTATACGTTTATAGGCGCCTTTTAACGTTGCCTTATAGGCTAATTAAAAATAGACAGAGACACAAAGACAAACAAAGTTATAAATAAATGACAAAGATTGTAAAGTATTCCTCTCTGAGGTGTTTGTTGAATCTTGAAAGGGGGACCCTGTCACTTCAAGGACGGCGACTATGACTATGAGTCCTGCAAGTCTTAACGCTTCAGGTGCCGCACTGCAAAAACCGAAACTTAAGAAAGTAAAAAGGCCTTTTTTTCAAGAAAAAAAATTCTTATTTCCTGTTTTGCAAGAAAAATGATCTTATCAAGAAAGTTTTCAATTACAAAATAATCTTGGTTTAAAGAAAGTCTTAGTGACTGGAATTTTTTTCTCAAAATAAGAATTCTTGGTTACATCCTTTTTCTTACCCATTGGCAGATTCTTTTTTTTCTTTTGCACTGATAAGGGAAATCTCTCAGTAGGATAAGCATTTTTGACTCATTTCCTAAGGGGCTGTTTTGCAGCAATCCAGGAAGGATCCTCTCCGGATTGCTAACAGGAAGGATATAAAAAGTGGCAGACGCTGTCCTGCATCATCTGGCCTCACAAACCTTAGTGAAGTGTAGCAATGTTTGAATTTTTTTTAGAGGTCTTTCCTTCTTCCGCTTCAAGGATGAGTCAGTCACTATGCAGGTGTTACAGATTATTTCACTGGAACACCATAATTGACTCCGTTTCATAATGTCTGGGACAGCGATCAGCAGCATGGGGGTGCTACAAGGAACAATACTGGTCCCTCTCCTTTTTTACGCTTTAAAACCAGTAGACTTCAGGCACTATATTGAAGGAGCAGAAATTAGGGGTAGAACCGGTTCTGTGTGAAGGATTATGAAGATGATTCGCACACAACCCCTGACTGGTGCCATTAGCAGTGGGGAGAATGCGGTGGTTGCCTCTCATAAGTGTTTTGCGCTGCAGCAGGATAACAAATTGGAAATGAATCTGTGGAAAAATGCAGATGTTCTTTCAGTTAGTAGTGGCTAATGGTCAGTTATTGGACTTTGGTGGTGGTGTGGGCATTTATTAAGGCAGAACAGGATGATGTGATGTGTCCCCTTTTATTTAAATGTAATCATAACATTACTTTTTTTATCCTTCTTTGCAATTCTCTTAAGCTGTGTTTTTACTCCTGCTTTTTTCTTGTTTTTTATTTTGTACATTAGAGTTTTTACTATATTTATGCTCATGTTTTAAGATGTATTTTGCGTTAATTAGGGATTAAGAAATTACATTAATTAATCTGCAAGTGTTTCTCCTTTATGTCAGTGCAGTGCAAAATACAAAGCAATTGTCTTTGGTTTGTTCTTTTGCATAAGACAACCATTTATTTCTTGTTTGAATGATTTCAGTTTACAAGTGAACATTGAGCATTTAATAGTGAATAATATATAAACATTGCTCCAAATTACACCCTCACATGCACTCCTAGGGGCAATTTAGAGATACATGAACCTATGAAGCATATTTTTGGACTTTGGGAGGAAACTGGAGTGTCTGGAGAAAACCCACACATGAATGAGGAGAAAACATCCACAAAGATCCCAGCCGGGATTCAAGCTGTGAAGCGAGAGTGCTGACCGCTACAGCAATCATGCAGCCCTTCATGGCGATGTCACCTGGATAAATGAGAAGCTTCACCAATACATTCTATAAGTAAATTACAGAATCCAGGAATCCATTAAGATTGTCCAAAATATTGAGACTTATTGCCAAGTACGTTTTTAAAAATGTGTTTATTTCTGAACTGGAATTGTGTAAAAAATGTAAAAATGACTTTTTGACTATTCATTTTTAATCAACAGATAAAACAAAATATTTACATTTCTAATCATAAGACCTCATTTCTTCCCTTTTTGTCGGTTTCAAATGACTTTACAGCAATAAAACTAACGCAACAGAACATTTTGGTTGCTATGGAGTTACTATGGAGGACAAAAATCAATTTCCTTTTTACAACTTTTATCTCAGTGATTAATGCAGCCAAACCCCGCTACTACTCCCTACACATTTTTCCAGAGGTAGGACATTCTCAAACGTGCTCAACTTTTTCTAAGCTTCTGACATTATTGAGAGACTTTTTCTGGTTTATTTGGACATTTAGTTAGAGTCAACGACACATTTTTTTCGCTCTGCTGCCAAATGTCCGAAGTTCAGCAGCAGTTTGCTCCTGCTCAACTATTTACAGATTATAATCTAGCAACAAGTCGCAAATTACAGCAAATAAGATTTAATAATCGCCAGACTCAGGTGACCTGATGCATCCTCAGTTTATACATAGAGTGGATTTTTTTTTTTCAGATGAACAAAAGCAAACTTTGTGTCTCCATGACACAGAGCATTGAGTCACATAAAGATCTGGAGCCTATCCCAGGTTCTGTTTGTCTATGTTATCTGCAGTCACACCCCCGACTGCTGAACACCACTGGAGCACACTTCCCTTCAATCCACTCGCTGCTTTTTCTCAGTTTCAGGTGGAAGCTCCCTCTGAGAACAGGAACCCCTTCTTAACATTAACATAGAAAAAAACAGCTGCTCAACATGTGCACTGGAAAATGCTCCCGCTTCATCGCAATCGGTCTGTACCCACTGGTGGTCATTTCCATCATCTGTAATATTGTGCTGTTCTTTCCTGCGGGAGACACCAAGTACGTCAGTGACGGGAAAATTACAGAGGAGGTGAAATACATGGGGGGAGTCATCGGAGGGGGTATAATGGTGAGTTTCTTTCTTTCCTAACATTTTAAATTGAATTGACATGTTCTTTTGATCTTTAAGATACTAATTTTCAACCTTTAATGCACTCAGAGTAACAAGAAGCATCAGCTTCTGACAGTCTCCCAGCCTGCAGCTGAACTCGTGTTTACATTCCAGTTGGATATGGAGCAAAGGCTTCATCTGATTAGAAAAAAAGACAGTTTAAAAATCATTTTAATGCTGCCTAAATGAAAGCTGTGCAACTATAAAAACTACATCAAATAAAATACCGATTTGGGCACATTTTTATTCACTTCCTGCTTCTTTAAGGCCTTGAATCAAACACAGGTCTTTCTGGCCTCGAGGCATGTGTTCACTGTGACATTTTCATCAGTATTCTGAGCAATTAAAAAAAACAAAAAACATTTAAGATACAAATTTGCAGTTATTAGATTTCTCTTAGATGGCGCACATTTTTTTTTTTTTTTGTTAAACTTTAAAAACTAACATGTTTTAATCCCTAACAGCAGTTCAGTCTCAAAATCAATGACTACTTTTCATATTATGACTAAACTATTGTTCCAAATGTAAAAAAGTCCAAACATTTATTAGATACAAAAGTTGAAGAGAACAAGAACATTAAAAGATGTGGTTTTATGTGTGCTAGTTTTAAATAAAACTCTGTAAATACAGAAGAGCTGCAGTGGAAATCTGCTCCTCCTGTTTCAGGTGCTGCTCCCGGCTCTTTACATTCATTTGACTGGAACACAGGGTTGCTGTGGAAACCGCTGCGGGGTGAGTCAGTCGGAAGTTATGTCAGGGCTGGGTTCAGATTAAATGATTAACCAATTGAAATGCTCATTGAAAGGGTGAATGTGACCACACAAGGATGTAAAAGTAACTGATAGCATCAGTATATTAGTTAATAATGGTTTGAAGTAAAGACCTAAAATAAGGTCTGCTGTTAAAAACATTTGGATTTTTATCTAAAAAAAAAAAAAAAACAGAAAAGTGCAGGATTAAAGGTTCTTAATTCACAGTTAACGTCTTAAAGTTTAGAAAACCAGGTAAAGGCTTAACTGTCACTTTTCAAAAATCACTCAGAGTAAGAACCAGTTGTGCTTTGCCAAAAGGCATCACACTAACTTGTCTCTGTAGGTTTGTGAGATCCTGATGTCAACTTGTGAGGAATGACAGGAAGAAACCAGATTCCTCCAACTTTAAAGTGCTTGAAATTGAATTTTGTGGTGTCTCTCAGTGGAAATGACTGTCACCTGTCAAACTTTGCAGATGTTCTTGTCCATTGCCTTTGCTGCGGTGGGCGTTGCTGGCGCTCTGTACAGCTTCATCGTGGCGGTGCTGGGCTTGAAGAACGGGCCCTACTGCAAAGTTTTGGTGGTTTGGACAACACCATTTAAAGACAGGTGACACCCAGCAGACGAAAAATGCAGCAGCAGCCTTTTTTTCCATTTAAGTTTCACAAACAATCTTTAGTTCCATCTTGTTTTTAAATCATTTTTGCAACAAAAAAGTCTGACAGTTTAAATGGCATAGTCTAGGTGCAGTCATTCAACTGACTAAAGGGCAACCTTCTTCATGTAGATGATAAACTTTCTTTTGAAATGCATGTTTTCCACAGTGAGGAAGGTTACCTGGCTGATAGCTCAAAGTGGAGCCAATGCACAGAACCTGAAGACATTGTCCAGTTTCATATCGGGCTGTTCAGCACCCTGCTGGCCACCAGCTGTCTGCAGGTCATTCTCTGTGCTTCTCAGATGATCAATGGGCTCTTTGGTTGTCTGTGTGGAACCTGCAGCAAGAAAGAAGTCATCTGAAGACATCTCAAAAAGGTTTTTGAGATTATTTGATCAAATCTCTTGAAAAAAGGAGTGATATTATGTTCATAAGCTGATGTTTTTGGTATTTTTTGCTGTTTGTTTCAGTGAGTGTAAGGACCTGACAGCTCACTGGCGCTCCCTGCAGGATGAAGGACAAACTGTGTCTGCTGAATGTTGTTTTCTAAAAATATTTGTTAAAAATAAGTTTTTGCCGTACTAATTTTGACATCACATAAAATCCACAAAATGTTACTAAAATATTTTGTTTAGTTTGAACTTAATTTGAGACTCAAACTGATTTATGTTTTAAAACAGTTATGTTTATATTTCACCATTTTTTAAAAGTCATACTCACTTTTTTCTCTTTCCTTTCCAAAAAGGTCTTGAAGTTCTCGCCTACAGGTTGTCTTAAAGAGGTTTTACTATGTTAAAACTCATATTTTACCCTGTGTTGTCATCTAACACTTTTTAGAATATCATTCTATCTGGTAAACATTGTTTTTAGGTCGTTTCAGTTTTTTAATCAAACACCTACAATGTCATCAGAAGTAGATCTTTTTTTTTTTTAAATGATGAAAGGCAGCTTTTAATTTTTATTATTTGAAATGCATTAAATGAGTGCGGTTAAAATCAGATGTCCCACAGGTGCAAACTCCACATTTGACATAGATTTTGCCCTGTTTTCCTTCAAAAATGTTTATTGCCCATTTTGCTCTTGTCAATTTTTTTGCTACAATAAAAAAAATGAAATAAAAAAACACGTTTACCTCTGATAAGAAATGGTTTGTCATGTTTGTCTTTGCCCTTCTACTAAACAAAGCTTTGGATTGCACGTTGAATTCAAAGTGGCTGCAAAATGAAATGCAAGACACGTTAAATATCTTTACTGGCAGCTTTAATGTTGATTATCGGAAAATCAAGCAATATTTCAATGTTATATTCAGATACATAAACAGTAAAGTAACATGTTATGAAACGATCATCAGCTATAGAGCTTTTAATCTGTATTTTCTTTAAATATCTTCATTGCTAAGACTGAAATATTCACTTTCTGTATTTCTTTTTGCATTTGCTGTCATTTAAAAACAGGCAGCACAAAGCTATGGCACCAGTTTGAACCAAAGTGACCCCAATTGCAACACACCTCTGATCTTCCACTAAAATTCAGGGAAGTTTGACACAGCAAGAAAAAAAATGCAAAATATGTTTCATCCTGTGAAAATAAAAAGGGCAAACTTGGCACAGAAAAAAATACATTTTCTCAACTTTTTCAGGTAAACAAAGTGGAGTGATGGCAAAGAAAAGGCAGCAACACAGTTTGAAAAAAAGAGGATAAAAACCACAGGAACAAGGAGCAGCAAACTAACTTCACACAAGCAAAAAAAACCTAAACCTAAAAGGCTTTTTTTTAAATTCTGCCAGTCCTTCAGCAAAGTCTGTCCAGACACCAGAAAATCTCAGTGTAAAGAATAGAAATGCGAGCAAAAATGTTTTCCTGTGAACCTAAGATCTGATCCAGGGCCGCAGGTTATAAATAACAGGAAAAGATTCCTAAAAAAACGACAAACGAATCACATAATTCTTGGAGTTTTACCTCAATTTTAAATGCATTAAAGCATTAAAACTTGTTTGTGCTTAAAGGTTAGCATCACTACATATCAGTCTTCCTCCTGTTCGTGTGCTGAGGTAGACTTGAGTTAAGAAACGCTGTTGCAATGCACGTAAACTCTGTAGTGTTAAAAATAAGCATCTGAAAACTTTCCAAACTAAAAGTAAACACTATAAAAGGCATTTGTTAGTTTTAGAAGGAGTGGGGCAGTCTTCAAATACGGCAAACTGGAACCAGGTGCATACGGTTCTGCTCCTCCACCCGCAGTTGAGCATCAGCCGTCAAACTGCTGCATCATGAGCTTTCTGCTCGCTTCGTAGGCCAGAAACAGAGCTCCGTTGGCCGGGAAGGAGCGGACCAAGGTGGGAGTGAGACCAGAGTAGAGCGTCCGAACCCCTGGGCGTGAGAAGCAGAGACACCTTGAGTTTGCTGCTTCAACCCTTGACTGGCTTGACAGACGGCGGCTGCTCACCTTCAGCACGAGCAATGGCCAAGAAGGTCTTGAAGAAGCCGGCCTGCCTGCCTGTCAACGACATGACCTGGATGCGGGATTTGACGCAGTCCATTGGGTAGACCACTGTCCAAAGGCAAGCCCCTCCTAGCCCACCGCTGAACATGGTCGCCGCAACACCTTCAGCACAGCGTTGGACATTCATCAGCACCGGGCAGAACAACCCAGCTTTAAATGAGTCACAACTTTGCAGGAGTCCATTACCTATATCATCCTTATTGCACCTCATATAGTCTGCAAACATGGTGCGACAGAGCTCGTAAGCACCAAAGAAGCAGAAGTAGCCGGGGACCTCTCTGGCTATCGTGGTGGTCAGACCCTGGAAGAAGCCTGGAAGACCTTCGTTCCTTATGATGAACTTCACCACAGACCACACTGAGCTGCAGACACAACAGAATGTCAGCGACTCAGACTTATGTTTAACAAATCTGGTGAGAAAATCTTGGAGTTTGCAGTTACTTTTATAGAAACGGACACAATAAAAGCATATAGAGTGTTAGAACACACGTGTTGCATTTCTACTGCTTACTTTTGGCTCTTAGCAATCTTCCCCGATGCCTCCATCTCAAACATGGCCTGCAGGCGGCATTTGACGAGCTCAGTGGGGCAGAGCACCAGCGAGGAGAAGATGGATGCCACTGAGCCAGCACTGGCTCTCTGGATGTCACTGCCACAGACAAGAGGAGGTTAAGAGGAAAGAAAGATCCAACTGAAGGCTGCACACAGGAAGACCACCTACCTCAGCATGGCGTCCTTGTGCAATCCAGCCGTGAAGCGGATGACCTGCTGGCAGAAGCCGTAGCTCATGAAGAGCACAGAGTTCTCAGCGATGTTGGCCATCAGCGCCGGAGTGGTGCCCTGATAGAAGCCTCGGAGCCCCACCTGCTGGTAGGTGCACGTGAGGCAGTGGATGAAGCCGCGGTACAGCCTGGGAAAAGTCTGCATCTTGACTTTTGCTGTGTCCAGAGGCTGCCCGGCGAAGACGCATGCAGCGCCCCCTATGGGGAAAAAAGCAAACCTGCAGTAATAGTGATCGAACTCTAACAAATCTCTGCTGTGAAAGATCCTTTAAGGACTGCACAATATTCCTACTAGTGTGCAGCTCATGAGAGGTCACCCAGAAAAGGTATTAGCAATTCTGAAAACATTTAATGTTAATTTCAGACTCGTGCTCTTGGGAATTTGTGGTTTAACAGGTAAAGCAATCATCCATAAACCCAAAATTAAGGTTTCCATCCCCTCAAAGCACAAAGAACTCCAACTACATCCTGCAGTGTTCCTTGTGCTTTTGCAAAATCACACTGAGGTTTGGAATGCAACCTTCAAACCACAGGGATTACAGAGCCTGGTTGATATTTAATCTCTGCCAATAATGTCTCCCACACAGATCAGAGTAACATTAACGAAAAACAAAAAAATGAATAGACAAACGAGGAGCAGACTGCATAGCAGACAAATGAATTAGAAAAAAAGGAGAAACGGTCTACATCAGTGAAAGTTTGGAGGTTTTTTTAATTACCTATAGCTCCTGCAGAAAGATCGATGACAGCTTGGACCGCTGGATGAGGAGCCATGACTCTTTATCTTAGCAACCTGAAAGTTAAAGTTATCATCAATAGTTTAACACAGTAAATAAATGTCAATTCTTCTAATCAGATATCAGCTCAGGCTGATAGCTGTGATTATTTGATATCTATGAAACTTTCATGCACATCAAAATTATGCATATGTTAAAATAATTAATTCATGAAGTGAATTCAAACTACTGCTGTAAATCAGCAAATATTGGATTTCTAAATCAGTTTTTGACTTAGTTAAAGACTTTGTTTTTTATTTTACAAGCACAGGTCCTGCAACTTCTCAACTGGAATTAAAACTGCTTTTTTTTTTTTTTTTGCACTTGAAAGACTTGAAAAAGATCTGTGCAATTTTCCTGCAAACTTTCTTGGAACATAATCGTCCTCAGTGAGAGTCATCTTATTTTTCAAACAATCTTTTGTTCTGTTAGTTTGCCACACAAACACCCGTGTTTTTATAATACCAACTTTATAATTGTTATGTGATATTAAATAAGAATTTTAAGGGCAAAATGAAAGCTAAATAAAAGAATATAGTGTAGGGATGGGCTGATATGATTTTTTTAGATAATCAATCTTTTCTCCTGCAATTGTGGCCAAAAGTCGATATTTGTCGATACCAATATCTAACCAAAAGTTTAGATTTCCTTTTTGCTTCTTTATTAGAAATGCACACATTTTCTTCTACTGTACAATCCCATCATACTTGACCTTTTTAACACAACAACTAATCTCTTAGAAACAAGTATCACCTAAAAACGTTGAAAAATATATCTGAAAACATTCAGGTCATTTACTGACTATTAGACATAGCTGTAAACCAAAAGCTTCCTGTTGCCAGGGATTGATTAGGAACTTGTATCCCTAGCAAATATAAAATGTGCCAGAACAATTACTGACTATGACTATAAAAATAAGCTTTCCAGGAACAGGGATCTATTGGTTACAAGTATTGATTAAAGCAAAATGTATCTGAAAACAGTCAGAACAATATAGGTGGATTTTTTTTCATATCAGATCAATACAGATAAAGTTAAATTATACAACAATAAATCAACTGATACCGATACTGGCACCAATATATCACCAATCCATTGATTAAAAGGTTGTTTGTATTGATTACTGAAGTTCACATAGAAAATAATATAATAAAATAGTCATTTCTTTATATTTTTAGGCAGAAACAGATTTTCTTTTTGTTTTAGAAGTAAGAATTAATCATTTTGTTCATCAAAATATGACCTTGTTTCAAGTTTGTTTCTCACTAGTTGTGTAAAAACATTTTCCCAAATCATCACGACTGGTTTTGGCAGGACAATTTGAACAATTATTTTCCATTTTATAAGATTTTTAGTGAATAGAAATAAAATCTGACATGTTTTTTTTTTTTTAAAACAAGTTAAGGCTTTATATGATGTTTTGTTTTAGTCCAATTTGTGCTTGATTATTAAGAAGTATTTTAATATGCAGCCAATTCAATTTTATTTATATAGCCCAATATCACAGCTACAACCGTCTCATTGGACTGATGTCAGAATATTGCAAGAAACAACAAAAAAATCAATCATGTAAAAGTAAACAATAGCTGGTTGTTAAACAGACTAAGCTGAACAAACATCTCTGTCTTTACACCCTCCTTCGCGGTGAGGAAAAACTCATTAAAAAAAAACCCTATCTTTTTTCCAGTATTGGCAACATCAGGCTCTAACATCACCTATCTATTCACCCTTAGAAAATATATTAAAATAGAAATTACTGGAATAGTAAGGCTTTTAGAAAGCTTTTCTTATAATGTAATAAGCTTTTCTGTAACCAAACTTACCTTAAAAGAGTTTTAAGACTTTAACACGTTGGAGTGACCTTTCACCAGATGATGCAATGAAGTTGGTTCTATTAAAACAATACCCATAACCTGCCACTAGAGGGAGACAAAAACGCAGTTCTATTTACAGATTTTTTTTTTTAATCATCTGAGGAACACGTGAGTTTTTTTTAAAGACAGAAAGTTGAGTAATTTTTGTTAACTTCAAATGAATCAGTGAAAATATATATATGTATTTAAAAAAACAGGGTTAAACGTTCTAAAGCAACAGTTTCAGCACACAAACCAGCACAGCGGAGACGGTGACTCCGAGCATCAGAGAGTCCCGGTGGCTGCTGTCAGAGTAACATCACCCAGCGCGCGCCGCATGCTTTCTTACAGCGCGGACTCCTTGTTTATCTTGATATTCCACGTCCCGGCATCACGCGTGTCCTCGCGCTTGCTAACAGCAGTCAAATGCATTAACGGACCATCAATTTGGGATGTCAAACTGAGAGGAGGAAAAGAACGTGGAGGTTGTTTCATGGCATCGCAGAAAAAGTGAAGAACACACACTTGAATCAAAATTTCAGGTAACAACGTTGAAGTCGTGTACTTGTTTTAAGGGTTCAGGAGACATCAAATGACATATTTTGAATTTGAAAACACAATATATACAAGAAGTTCCAACAGTAGTCTCATTTTTGTTTACATAAATCAATAAAAATACAAAGTTTACTAATTGAATGAATTTCATAAGAGTGACATACTTTTCATCTTTATAGACGATCTTTGAAAATAGTTAAAAAGCGAGACCTTCCGGTTCATTGTAGTGTAGGAAAAAAATCGTAAAGGCTTGTGCATAGCACCCCCTGCTGGGATTTGCTGAAAATGTACTATTGCACTGTGACATAATGAAAGAAGCAAGATTTTTTAAAACACTTATTTGGAAACGGTAACAAACATTTAGGTCAGATCTAGTTATTTAATTTACAAACCAAATGTTTATTTTATGAAATTAATTAGATAGATAAACAAACAAACACATAAATTAATAATTAAAATATCAATAATAATAATAACATCAAAATATTTAGTTTACAACTGAAACATTTAGTTTGCAAACAATGTATATTATTTAAAATAATATAAATTAAATATTTAGCTTGCTAACTAAACATTTAATTAGTAATTATAACATATTATAAAAATATATTAATTAAAAGGTGAAAAAATGCATTTGAAAAATGAAAGTTTTTTTTTCCTTAAACAGGCAAAATAAACAAAAATATTGCTGGAAACATTTGACTGTGATTTTGTAACTTTACAAACAACTTTACAAAAAACCCCTCATACAACAGCCTTAAACTAAATATCTCATTTTTATTGCTATCTAACATGCATGCCTTTAATCAAGCTTAAAATTACACATTTTTCAGGCAAATCAGTCATTTTTTGTTCAAATCAAAAATAAAGGCTGAGATTCGTATTTTATTTTTTTTTTTTTTTTTACCAACTTGTTCGATATCGGATTACCTACTGAAAGACCTCGATGTCATCTCTGATCAAGAATAAACTTACTGTTAGAATAAAAGTAACATTTTTAAGACAAACATTTCTAGGTGTATGAATAATTTTGTGCTTGATTGAGTTTTGTGTGTTGACAAGTTTATGTACACTTTGACCTGGAGCAGGTTATTTTACTCAGGTACTGCATACAATTTCAATGGGGTAAAGATAAATAATTAAATATATCCAAAAATAGAATCTCAAAATCCGAGTATAAAACAGGAGGGGGTCTGTCAAACCAGTAACTCGTATATTTTAAAGGCTGTCAGTGCATTGCCTTGCACTGACAGCCTTGCACTGCTTATATTAGTACATCCTGTACCCTTATGATGCTTAGAGTTGTGTGCTCTCGACTTTTTAAAGACTTGATTCCTCACTGCTATGTCTTGCACTGCTTATATTGGAACATCCTGTACTCTTAGGATTCTTCGAGTCATGTGCTCTCGACTTTTTAAAGACTTTACTCCTCACTATGATGTCTGATGCATCATTAGGTGTACCTGAGAGAGGAACACTTCCTACCCACACATCCATCAGCATGGCTCTCTAAAGTCTCCCGCAACACAAAACGCTTTATGAACAGACGTTATTCTGTTTAGTGATTAAAGACATTGATAAAAAGCTATTTCTTTTAGCATTTAATTTGTCAAAAACATATTGATGTTTTACTTGCCATTTACTTGCTTTCTATGATTAACGACACATATTACTTTACTTTTTTTTTCTTTTGAAAAAATATTTTAAATGTACTAATACTTGTAAATATTACATTACATTGTAATAGAGTGTAAATATTCAGTCCATCTTCTTTATAATAATCTGCCTTTGACTTCCTTAATCTTTTGCGACCTGGAGTCCACAAGTGTCCCATTTTGGGTGTTAGCTAAAATACTAAAAACATTTTTTATTTTAAAATTGACTTTTTATAAAAGCAGGAAAAAAATGATGTTTAAAATAACAGATGATTAAAAACACAAGATCTTCTTTTAAATTTAAATTTTAAAAAGTTTTTACAAGAAGGTTTTTTTTTTTTGGTTTAATAGGAAAATTTGGATCACTACGATTGGAAAAGCGATAAAACTCCCTCTTGAGAATAAATGCATTGTAACATTAAACGTGACCAAATCCAGGACCCGATGTCTCACACTTGACAGGAAATGAATGGGTTTTACTACTAAATGATTACCTTTTAATCATAGTTTTCAATTGTTGTCTCTAAATATTTGTTATTTGTCATTGTAGAAGTCAGATTTAAGTTGTTTTTGAGAAATAAAGCTTAAAAAAAATTGGCTAAAATTACAAAAACATATTGATTGAGTACAATAACATTAAACTTTTTTCGATGACATTTTTATTTATATCATTTTCTGTATTTCTGCCTTAAAATTGGACACTGAAAACTATATTTGTTTGCATATTGAAATCTCATTTATCAAATTATGATTCTCTCTGGACTGAAGGATACCAGGAGATGACTGCTTTGGGCGACTACTTCTTCTTCACTTTGCACTGTAAGATTGCGATGACAAAAGCTCGATCAGTCAGTTATATAATTGAAGTATTGACCTAAATTGTGATAAAAGAAACAAATAAATAAATAAAAAACCAGGTGCTAACAAATATCATTTTTTGTTTTTTTTAGGTTTTGGTTTCTGCTCCTTCTCTCTTAGGAATTTTCATCCTCATCTCTCCTTAGTAAATAATTGATTAGAACCAGCAATCTGTCAGGTTTTTACCTTCACATATACATTTATTCCTCAGATGTGTTGAGGTTTTCTCAGCTCACATCAAAAGACTGCTCTTTTTTCATCTAGATACCATTTTTCTGAAACTCTGTCAGACAGAGGAATTTTTCTCAGCCACGACATTAACTTCGACCAAAATACCATCTGTTTAAACGGGGATTAAATAAAACGTGTCCTTTGTCGACGGGTTTATCCTTTAAAACTCTGACCCGCGGTGGCTTACAGTGCAGCAGTCTAGACCGACTTCCCTTCAGACTTGAAACTTTAAACACAGCAAGCAGGAGACAAAGCTTTCTTTCATCTTTTATATCACTTTTTCCTTTTATCAAAAGAAAAAAAAAGTTGACGTTGTCTACATCACAGACAAGAATCATTAATATTCTGTTTTAAAATAATTTTGCCAGGAACAGAAGGATCCCCAAGCCCAGCCCTCCCCTGAAGAAAACTCCTCTATACACAGTAAAACTTCACATACCTATAATTTCTCTTCAGTCTTTTTACAACATTATCAAAGTAGGATCATCAGCTTTAAAATAATTCCTTTTCAATGCAGGTCTAATCTCTCTCCTGACTGTACGTCTGGTAGCATTTTCCACACTTTAGAGGCTTCCGTCACCAGATTGTTATGAATTGTCACCAGATGCAATGAGGGCCCAAATGTACCCCCTTCCTCTGTATGGTCATGCTGAAATACCCCGAGGGGGGCTTTACAGTAAGGGCCAACTGTTGCGTCTGCTCGGATGTGAGATTATGAGGTACAATCAGAGAATCACGCTAATCCCCAATTACCAGAGATGCACTGCCAGAATAACAGATTATAAGAAACCAAATCAAGATGGGTATGTTGAGGACGTCACTCCTGACCTCAGTAGATGTGATCCGACCCCAAAAAAACCCTGAAGATTCAAGATCTGGCAACTTCAGGAGCAGTACTCACATCCTCTCTGGTGTGAATAAACAGCTGCTTGAAATGTGTTTATTCCTACCGTGACATGAACAGCAAGGTCACTGAGCTGGTGAGCACGGTGACGAGGATTCCGCTAAAAGTGGGAAAAGCTACCGATGTCAGGAAAGCATCAAGAAAACCCTCTTCGTTTGTACCCTGTTCACACACACCCAGTGTCCCAATGATTGTGGAGAAGTCTTAGTATTCACAGGCTCTGGCGACCACAATCCACAACTAGATCATCAGAGTGATAGATGATGCTTTATAGCTCTCCTTGTGGGATGGTTTGGGGGTTTAAGGTGTCCTGAAATCCAAAACAAATCAACGCCAATGCTGACTTCACATCTTATATACAGGAAATGAACTCCCAGCGTAGAAACTGTGAAAGTTAAAACCTCAAAAATTGATTTACAATTCAAATCCACACAATGTTGAGTCCCAATTTACAAGATTTTTTTTGTCTACAACTAATAAAAAAATAATAATAAAAAAGACAACAGGGTCAGAAAAACATGGATGCACCTCCCAAATGGGAAACAAAAAAACCTTTTTTTTTTTCTGCTAAAGGAAGCCAATCAAAAGTACTCGGACCCTGCGCTTACTGTGGCTGAAGGGTTAGGCACTGCAAAAAAATGTCCATAAAACCAAAAGGTTGTTTCTCTTAAACACAGTAAGGCAATCTAATGAGGGCAGAGTGGCAGCAACATTTGTACAAACTTAAAAGTTGGAACCGAGACAGAAAAAAAAAAACATAAAATGTTCCCCGTTTCTACAACCCAAGTTCAGATCACCTGTGTAAAAACAGCTACAATCAAAAAGGAGGCACTTTATAAAAGAGTATATAGTTTTCTAGTCTATATAGCAGTAATCAGTATACTGTGTATTTTATATAGCATTGTAATGTGTCACTTTATATTAGAAATGTGGTAGTTTATGCAAAAAGAACTACAGCCTGTACTATAGTTTCTGTCAGTCTTTTTGCATTGCTATAATATTTACCATAGTAATGTACAACTTAATACAAACAAATCAGTTGTCAAGTAAAGCATTTCCTCTTTTTTTCAATGGTTTTGTGCTACACAATAATTCTAAACTTAAAAAAATATTTTTGAGGAATTTTAAGTATATTTTTTTAATAAAGCACATCTGTATGGTTTGGACTACGGTCTCACATCCTAAAATACAACAGCAGCAACTTACTGTACACGCAAGTTTTTCAGCAAATTCGTAATCAGGAGGCGAAAGTTGAATTTTTACACGCCCCGCGGAGGCCGCCGAGGTTTCAAGAAAAAGTTCAACTTTTACAGCGACCGGACGATTTTCCTGTAAAAGTTGACTTCGGTCAGTGGCTGTCCGGGCGCGGCAGTTGTATTTGTGACCGTAGCATTTTTGCATTTAACATTTCAAAACAGATGGATGTGTATTTCTTTAACTTCTTTCATAAAAATATTGTTGTGATGTTTGAGTCAAACAAAAAGCACCACGACATGAATTAACTTTGATTCATTTTTGAGGCCTTAAAGTAGCACAAAATCAGAGAAAAAGAGATATGTAGGTTTTTATGGGCAACTGTTTCAAAATAGATCAAATATGCTTACAGGTTGTATTAGGAACTCACAGAAAATGACACCTGATTGTTTTATTTTCTTTCTTTCTGCTTGTGTTCGGAGGAAATTCTTAGAATTTTGACAGATTTTCACGAGTTAAAAAAAAGCGGCCTGTTGAGCGAGTCACAAATGGACAACAAAAATGTCATAATTACTGAAAATACAGCAAACCAACCCATGACTTTCCTCATTTCCCGTCTGGACGTGGTGTTGTGTGTACATTGTGCGCGTGTGTTTGTTTGACAGACATTTGGTTGACAGAAAACAGCAGACGGGACCGGGGATGAGACTTCCAGGGTCTGAGTGTTCAGACTCCAATGAGCGGTTGTGTTGTGGCAACAGACAGTCATCTCCTCGCGGGCGGAGTGTGGCACTCTGACCGCTGCCGCCATCCAGACCAAGACGGAGATCAACAGTCTGAAAGAAAGACAGCGGAAGAAGATTTTAAAGCCCATCCGTTAACAAGCAGATAAAGTGGAGTTCATCATTTCCAGTCTGATGTAAGTGTTCACACTCTAAGTGCTAAAGAAGATAAAGCAGTTCTGTTAAGATTACAATTTCACTAAAGCATACTGCTCTTGTTTATTCTGGGGCTCCTGCTGGCAGTTTGGGTAAATATCACATGATGCTCCATATCTTTCTGGAAGGATTTTCTGATTGGCCATTGTTGCACATGTCAATATTGTGTGCCTTTGACTCAGATTTATCAGGTTTATTTCCCCTCTTTATGAGCCACCTGAAGAACACAGAGTGCTCTACTTCTGATTGTGTCAACTAACCTCAATCAGATGCAGCAACAAGTAAACCACTGGGGAAAAAAAGCACCAAAAATAGTACCGCAATTCACCAAAAAATCAAACATCTAAGTTTGAATTTTTGTTTTTATTATAAACACTGTAATTTTTTTATTTTTGAGGAATGTTATTGTAAAATCTTTATGAATAAAAGTTTGAAGACTTTAGGGGCTGTTTGTTACTAAAAGAGAAAGCCAATGCCAGCATTAAAGTTTAATTAAGGCATTTTATTGCTGCACTTCACTAAAGAAGAAAAACACTACGCCTGAATTAATAGCCATTTGACCATTAATGCCAGAAGAGTAGCCTTTATGACTTTAAACATTTAAAATTGTGTGAACACTGACTGTCCTCGTCTGTACAGAATTGCCACAATTTTGATGTTAAAAGGTTTGAATGAAGTTACTTGTGCCAAAACACCTAAAGCCAGGCTGGTCTCCTAGTTTTTTGTTTTTTTTTGTTATGATATTTTTTAATGACCTTATGCACTCAACAAATATCAAACTCCACAGCATAATAGTCCCACCACCCTGCAACACTATGAAAAACCACATGACTTCAGATCACATAACTTATGCATTAAAAATACCCAGATTATTTAATTTTCACAATAAAACTTCACACATACAGTATCAGATCACATTAGATGGTGCAAATCCATTAAACGCTTTGAAAATATATCACTTTTGACCAATTCCAGCATTTTAAAATTAGAATTAGTCCTCATTTATTCTGCATAGTCGGTAAATATATCTTCTGGTTCAGATATTGGAGAAAATTCTGCACTTTTTGAAAAGCTATAGCTAAACCCTCCAGCCTTAGGCTTACTTTAAATATGCATAAAATCACTGATTCTGCAGCTGCAGTGCAAATGAGAACTTAATCAATGGTTTTTTAAAATATTTTTTAAAGGACTACATTTTTGCCTTAAAGTTGAATGTGGTTAATGTGAATTTGGTTAATTAGACTGATTACATTTAATTGCGACAGGAAGTTTATACTTTTCTACAAGTGAATTGACAGTTATTTGGATTTACAGCAGTTGAAAGACAATTTAACAAATAGTGCAAAGCACATTCATTTATTTAACATTTGAGACATTTATTTCAGTCTTAGGCATTAGTAGAAGAACTTGGTATTATTGTAAAATACATAAATTATTCCATTTCAGTTTGCAAGATTAGTATTTGAGGTACAGTTCAAGACACTTCAATAATTTTTACATTTTCTGAATAAAATTTGTTATGTTATGAACATTATATTTATTGTTTAATAAGACAATAGCAGATGTTTTGCTCAAACTTTTACAATGCATTGCTTAAGTACAAACTGATTCATGGATTTTTATGAGTAAATGTTAAATTTTCTTTCAATTTGATTGAAATTTTTACATTTTTTTTCTAACTCGGCTGGGAAAAGTACAGCCACCAAAGCTCACCGTCAGTTTTCATGCTCCCACCTGACATGGAAAACTGCTCTTTCTTGTACCGTACTTGCATGCAAACGATTGTCAGTCTAAGACATGAACCGTTCATAAAGTGTCATCAGTGCAGCGCAAGGGAAACCTCAACCCTGCAGCCAACAGTGCACCCACGCATCAACATAAACACCTGGCCTCAGTTCCATCCCCTCATCCTCTATTCATGTGAAATGGCTCATTACCAGCAGACAAATCAATTGGCTCCACTCTCTCAACACCCACTTGTGAAAATAAGAGACTCTACAGACAGCCCACAGACTGGAAGCAGTGCTGCCCACCAGCTCGCAGTCGCGCTCCACATCAGCTCAAGATGAAAGAAGAAGTGACTAAGACTCAGACAGAAGATTTGTCTGCAGACTATGCGCATCAGTTTTTGTATTTAGTTAGACAAACATTACCAGGAGACGTGTAGTTTGTTCTTCTAAGCAACTAAAAAATAACTTCACTTCCTTCAACATTCCCAATTTGTACATTTATCTGTATCCACTTAGATTTCTATTTTTTAAGGTGAAAATATACAATTTACACAAACACTTCATGCAGTCAATTCTGAAAAGTGTCAGAAAAGAATGAAGCATTTGAATGAGCTAAAGTGGATATTTCCTTTTTTTATTAATACCTTTCACTCCCACATGCTCTTGCAATGAACAGATTTTTTAAGACTTATTTATTACACGTTTATTTTAAAATTTGCTTTAAAAAAAAACTTTTAATCCAGCCTTTCCAGTTTATAGTCTTCATAAAAATGTAAAATGTTTTTTCTGCCAAGTTTTTAGTCTATGAACACTCCACAGGTTTGAATTCCTGCATTGTTTCCCTATCTATGTTTGAATCCTCATTAACTTAAAAGAGCCACTCCAATGAAAACCATGTTTTTGGTGTTTTTAACATGTTCTTGTAGCATTTATCGCACGATGGAGGACATATAAATTATATAAAAGTTAAGCTTAAAACTGCCTTTCTTGTGAGTTTCTTTATTCAAATTGTTGTGAATCAAGAGCAGACAAAAAAATGCAGTTTGAACAGCTGGTAGTTGCATAAAATCTAAAATTTGCAGGTCACAGGCTCCCTGCTCCACTCCATTCTGATGCATATCTTTGCAGACGACAAAATGCATCTTTGTCTTTGTTTTCCTCGTCTGAATTGGCATCTGGGTCTAAACTGTACGATTGGATAGCTCTAAAATTGCTTGCTGTTCTTATGCACCGGTATACTGTTAGGTTGGGAGTGTGACGGCTGTAGGCTAGCGGGAAAGTGTGTAAACAAAGGGTTGATGGGAAATGAAGGCCACACAATTCAGAGGAGAATTTCAAATAAACCCCTTATATTCTACAAAAACTATACCCTAAAAAACTTTTTTTTTTTTTTTATTTTGGCTAATATTGGCACAATCCTAATTAAAAGACTTCTGGGAACGATTTTTACAACAGAACAATAGATGATCAGAGTGGGACTTAAAAGTAGCTTAGCCCTGTGGGAACAGTCAGATGTATTGAAAAAAACGGTAAAAAAATATTAAAAAAATGTTTTTGCTTTACGCCTGTTGAAGGTTCTGGCTGCTTCTAAGCAAAATTAAAAATATTGTGGCTACCCATAGATTTCCATGTGGTTTTGATGCATAGTGTAATTTGTTAAAAAATACTTTAACATTCCAGTTGTTACAGGTAAAGAACTTTGTACAAGAGTAGCACGACTTATTTATAAGGCTGTGATTTTAGTTTTACTTTTTGCTTATTTTAAAATAATTTATTGAATAAGATTTAAAATAGAAATCCTGTTCTCCTCTTGTTTATGTGTTTAAAAAACAAAATGTTTGGTTTAAACAGGATATATGAAAAGTTGAGCAGCCAGACTTGATCACGTTTTTCCGCCATACGGGCTCTTATTTTTTAAGGCTGGTTGATAAGCCTGGAGAACTCACCTTGACCATCCTTTCTGTTGCTCTGGTTTGCTCTTAGTTCCTCTGACTTATAGAAATCGATGCTGGCGTAAGTGTTAAGGCCAGAGCCAGCACTGCTACCCATAGCACCTCCTCCTGTATTGTAGACTGGAGAGGAGCACTCCACTCCAGCATGAGGGCTCTCCTTCATGACCAAGTCAAGGTCAATATAGTTAAGGCCTGGTTCAGCGGATGAGGTGGAGGCTTGTGGCGGGGGTGTTGCAGACTGCCCGTTCTCCCACAGTGGGCAGTCCAAACCTTGCAGATGACCTGCAGGCTGACCGCCCTCTGGGAAGAGGGAGGTAGAAGAGGGCGGGTGATGTAGTATAGAGGAGGGTGAGTTGAATGTGTCAGAAGGGTGTCCCTGCTGGTCATCTCGGACCAGTCTGCCACCCCGGTCAGGAGACTGGAAAGACTTGACCGGGGAAAACCCCAAACTAGTCTCCGGTTCCATCCTTATGGACTGATTCGGGAGGATGGCAGGTGCGATTGAAATTCTGGGGTCTGCACATTTGCTTTCCATAAAGAGGGCAGGAACATCTGGTGGCATCGCCGCCGCCGTCATTTTCGTTCTGAACCCGGCACTGGCTTTTGCTGCCAGAGGAGACGGAGGGATGTGTTCGTGTCTAGCCTGGGGGGCGACGGTGGGTGGGCTGCCCTGCAGGGTGCTGAATGTGGATCTAATACAAGTTTGGGGCAATGAGGATTTCCTCAAATCCATGCTGACATATTCAGGAGAGGTGGATATTGGGGCGGAGAAGCTGCGGGGAAGGTTAGCGTGGCAGAAGAGTGGCTTGTTCACAGGCCGCAGAGTTGCATGGATAACAGGTTCTGCACATCGTCCTGCGTCTGATTTATTGTCTTCCTTGAAGATGATGCTGACATACTCACCAACGGCCTGAGACGCTGATGGCGGTAGGTTCTCCTTGACCCTGGGAAGGGTGTTTGCTTTAGTGATGTCCAAGGAAACACTGAGGGGACGCCCCCTCCTTTGCTGCTTAGGGCTCTTACTACTTGATCCTCGTTTTTGGTGGTGACGACCTTCTTTTGTCGATGTCCCCGCACTTTTGTATTCTGCTCCAGTTCTTATCAGACTTAACCCCCGCCCTGCAGATATTGACCTGTCTTCAAGGCTTTCGCTGCTGGCGGAGCTGGAGGAGAAAGACGAGGATGACATGGAGAGCTGGCAGCCCCCGCAGAACCCACTGAAGTTTTGTTTTTCTTGCTGTACCCCGCCCCACCACCCACTCCAATGCTTTCATGTCCACCGACCTCTTGTTTCCCTTCTGCTGTGCTTAAGTCATCCTCAAAGCGAGTATAAAGAGCATGCTGGTAAGCTCGGGGCAATGAAAAGTAGGAATTGAGCATTTTTGGTTGCAGCTGGTGCTGCTCTGGGTGGGAGGGTGGTGTGCTGCAGGCGGAGCGGCTGCTCAAAGGGGAGACATTCATGTAGTCGCCAACGTTTCGGCTCTCAATACTGGCTCTGCAATCCCACATCCCCATTCTGTACAGGTCTGTGGAGCTGCTGCTGTTGGGAGACATGACCATGTAGCCCTCTGAGCTGGGCTGGTGGATGTGGCGAGGTGGAGACACGCTACTGTTGGGGGTCATGGCCATATACTCGTCATCTGCCCCAGGTTTGGCACTGGCATCACCTATTGAGAGGGAGAGCGAAACGGGAGGAGATGTCACTCCAGGCAACATTGACATATATCCACTATCAACTGGTCCTGTGTCCACTCCACTCCTGCTTTTTCCTGCCCGTTTTCCACCCCCCCTTCCAGCATCAAGCTGCCCTCCTCTACCAGCTAGGCTTCCTGACCCATGGTGTAAACCACCTTGCTCTCTGTTAGTATTTTGCGACATGATGGCATATTCTTCATCGTCTTCATCGTCTTCCTCTTTTCTATGTGGGGTCATGCGCTCATGGGAGGCCATGGGTAGGGAGGCCCTCTTGCTCAGCAGTCTGCGTTCTGCTTCGGATTCTCGGCTGGATGACCGCCGCAGAATCCGCCTGCCTTTGGAGCGATGGTGAGAACCGAGAAGAGCCTCTCTCTGCCCCATCACTATGTAGCTGGAGGCTGCGTCCCCATGGACGTGGTGTCCAGAAAGGCTGGGAATGAGAAGTGAGTGCTCCCCAGGGCTGGAACCGTACTCATCCGAGGACCCATAGTCACTTGGAGACCCTGAAACAGAAACTCTTTGAGAAACACGAGGATAGGAGCAGATCGTCATGCCCCCCACAGCTGCGCCCACAAGGCCACACTCTGATCCGTGACCAGAGCTGGAGGATAGGCTCGGGGCCGGAGATGGAACAGGATTGGGCGTGTATCGCGCGAGGCTCAGGGTGATCTTAGCAGGAGTTGGGGCTCTTGTGGGCTTGGGCCTCAGTGTAGGCGTTGTTGAACAGGATCCATTCAGACTTGGGCTGGAGCTGGCCCATGTGCCTCTGGCACTAGCTCCGCCTTCTTCCGACCTGGCTCCGATACTGGCTGTCCGTGCTCTTGGGAAGCCGTGGCGTAATGTAGGTGATGTGCTCGTGCTGCTGCCTCCAGTTCCAGGAGTCTCTGTGCGCGCTCGCCTCGAGAAGCCCACCTGGCTCGGGGCAGGTTTGGATGATGACGCCGACTCGGGACGCTAATTGGATTTGAAGCAGTCCCGCCTCCGCAAGACGTCCCCACAGACTGAGACTTACTGCGCTGACGAAACTCTTCGCTTAAAGCTTTCATGGCCTCCAGTAGAGTCTCGTGCATGTTTTGAGCCACCACAGAATCATCCACTTGCATCCAAAACTCTCCGGGACCAGTGATAGCAGAGCGTCCAACTTCAATGAAGAAGAAGTTCTCCGAATGGCCACACCGGCGGACGTTCATCAACTGTAAAACGACGGTGGCCACGTCCGAGTTGAGTTTGACAAAGTTGACTGTCTTATCGGTTAGGCACAGTCGGTAGATGCCCACTAGATTCCTGGCATGTCCCAGACCTTTAGGCCAGACCTTAACTTGCCATACTTCCTTAAAAGTTGGAACAGGAGATGGAGAGCTACACTCCCCACTGCTGCCATAGTCTTCAGGGGTTTTACCTAGAAAAAAAAGCATAAATAAACAATGTTAGCACATCCACTGATAAAAAACAAAACAAGGTTAAAAAAAAATCCTAATTAACTAAAGAATAAGGGAATTTTCAATGGAGAGAAAATAGTCTCACTGGATTTGTGTGCCCATCGTTTTCTTGATTTGTAACTCATTTATTTTGTGCATAACTGTGCACTCAAATATCAGAAGCTACCAAACAAAACACAATATACTCATGCACAACTGGAAATGGTGGAAGCTTAAAACTAACAACAAATTTAAAACAGCTTCTACACATACAAATCTTTGTATAACATGCAACAGTTAGATAACACACAAAGACAAAACCACAGATCAGAGTTACAAGTGCATGAGGGGTTATGAAGTTTCTTTGTAGTTGTCAGATTTGTATGTAGATGGTGTGTTTAAGCCCTGCTAGAATGCTGGCTCATCAGTTTAATTATTAGCCTCTTTGAACTTAGATTGTGGCTAATATCTAGTAAAAACATTTTTCCACTTTCTTAAACAGACAAGCCTCAATATTTAAGATTTTTTTTTTTTTTTTTTTAAGTCTAAAAACATTTTTTTAAATGCTTTTCCCTGTTTTTTTTAAGTTTTCCAGAAGTAATTGCTTCCTCTGAACAGAACCTCAAGAACTGAGCTCTTTCCTAAGCTATGGTCACGGTCTCTCTGGGTATTGAGAAGGTCCTGGAGCTGGAAGTTTTTGATATTCAAGTACACATGTATACGATTGAAAGGACACACAGTCAAAAATCAAGAATTACGAACACATAAATCCAGTGAGTCTAGTTTCTCTCCATACTAGTCTATCCATTGTGAATGTGTAGGTGCAAGAATGTTTTCTGCAAGTGGAATCCATTTCATTAAAATGACATTAAGGGTGTGCGCAGACCAGAAAAGTCTGTCGGTCCGGATCGAGTCCTCAACCTTGCATTTGGTCTGTATCAGACTGCTGTCAACCGAACATTTCTGTTTCAAACCAAAGCTTGTCAAACAAAACCATGTGAATAAAGATTTCTTCAGTCATTGGCCAGGAATTACAAGGGTGGGGCAAAGCAAAGAGAAAAAGAATATTGGAAGTCCTTTTGGAATCCTTGTTAGGAAAAATCACTTATTCAAACGTTATACTTTGGTGACAAATTTTAAGACACACTATAGGTCTAACACTATTTTTTTGGTATGGCGGGGGCATGCTGCAAGGCATTACAGAGGAGGGGACGGGTAAGAAAATACGCTGAAGTGTTTATGACATACAGATTGTCAGAAAACAGGGAGGAAAGCAATGTGTATCATGTTAAAAGTTGTATTAATGAGCCTGCTTTCATCCAACCACATTTCAATGAGTTGCTGTCTCATATTGTTGCTCTGCTACTTTGAATACACCCCTTAATGCCCGGCTACGGTGGCCGTTTTGGTCCAGTTGTTCCGCTCCATGCATGGAACCAATTCAGACTGAGCAAAAATCACAGCCAACCAGAGCTCAGTCTGGTTGGAAATGAACCGGGAACACCTCAAAAGATGTGTCTGGGAGAAATTTTTCGTCCTGGATCAGGGTCCGCTTGGTTGTATTCAGACTGAATTAATTTTTTTTCCAGATTTCAAATGTGTCCAGTTTGAATACACCCTAAAACTTCAACAGATCATAAAGTCAGAGAACACACGATTCACTGTGAAAAATCCCCTCTTTTCTCACAAAAATAACAATAACACTGCTTTGCTGCCATTCTCCTTTTATCACAGCATTAATGTGACTAAGCAGCGTCTGAGTGTCCACCCATGATGTAAAATGTAATTGTGTTTCATAGTGGTTAAGCTGTGGTCTTCACAAAATGGGAGTGTGTATTATTCTAGTGCGCATCTCGTTAGGGTTCCACAACAACACATTAGAGCCGGGCAAGCCCATCAGTCTGAACGAGGCGAGGAGAAAAGGGGTGGGGGGCAGGGGGTGTCCATCATATGATATAAAAAATGTAAGCATACGATTGAACAGGGGCAAAATAATAAAAAAAATCAGAAAAATTAGGGGGGGGAAGGGGCTATTTGCAGGGAGAGCTCCACACCAGCCGCGTAGAGAAGCGCAAATGTAGGTTAGAGCTGTGCAGAAAAACAAAAACACGGGCTGCAGCGGAGTGCACCGCGATAGGCTACTACTATATGATGCAGCCCTTGGATGGTTGCTATATGCCCACTGCGCCATGCAAAAAACCCACCGCCATGTGAGAAGATCCGCATTTCAGTCAAAAAAAAAAAAAAAAAAAAAAAAGGGGCGCTCGTTCTGGATTATTTGTGCACATGAGGAATGCATCTCGTTTCATTGTGCCAACAGGCGCAGATTAGGACAATATTAAAATGTGCTGCACAAACACACACATGCCGCCCATAGCGTGCAGATCAGCCCAGTCAGATGCTCCTGTTTAATGCAAAAAAATATTTAGCTGCACCCGCTGGAATCATTGATTCTAATACATGTGGAATGGTTAGTAAAGACACATTTTGTTGAGATGGTGCTGAAAACACTTTCGGCATCTTACAGTAGCACTGAAGGTCCAGCATCGCCTGGTACCACTCATTCTGGACCTCCTCGCTGTCCGCGGCGATGGCAAAGCTCTCGCTGCGGGTATAAAGGACTATCATGTGCTTGTTCTTGGAATCTGCCCGCTTGTTGATGTTGAAGCAAGTATCCAGGTTCAGCACTTTTTTGGGCACCGGCGATTTACTGCGGAATTTTTTCTCGTTCTCGTAATATTCCAGTCGAGCGGGACCATGCTCCGAGGCCGACCTCAGCACGAAGAAGCGCCGGTGCATTGATTTATGCTTGCGGAGGTAGCCGCTTTTCTGCACGTCCTCATAGTTCTGCGGCTCGCCCGCTTGGTTCTCCATGAGCGCGGTGGGGATCACTGAAAACAAGGTCGTGGTTTTTAGGCGCGACGCGCGAGCCCATGCGGTCTGATCATTCATCCGCTACATCCCGCGTCCCCGCCGCGTCCACATTGAAGTGTGCAGCATGTGTGCGAGGGGCTCAGGATGCCGAGATCACCCGAAGCATGGTGGGGGTCTGTTGTCATCCTTTTGAGTCCGGCGGCTGCACGAGGATCGGCGCACGGAGCGCGCACCGCGTCCACCGCTCCGCGTCCCGCAGCCCAGCCCAGTCCCCCGGTCAAACCACGGCGCGGTTCAGCTGCTCGAGGACGTCTCCTCCTCCACCTGTCTGAGGATGCCCACACAGCCGGAGCGCGCCGTCCAGACATGCAGAGGAAACGCTGCACTTCCTGTCCGCACTTTCAAATTAAAACAACAGCAAAAATTCTGTTTACCAACCTGATCAGTGGCGGTTCTGGCACAAACGACGCCCTGGGCCACACCAGTTGCGCCCCTCAGTGCCCCCCTCCACTTCCAATTATGACCTCAACATACAGTTTAAATATTTAACAAATACGTATTACATAAAGTACAACTAGAAGTTAGTAAATTCTTACAGCTTATAGGACTGTTGGAAACAATTTAAAAAGTAAGAGTAACTTTTTACAAGGATAATATGTATGTTCAATTGACGTTTAAGAATACAAATGTCACGAATCAACATAGAAAATACACTATTAACGGTCTGCTTCTCTTACTAAAACTAAAATCTTCCACACATATAGAAATGCATTTTGTATGAACTTTAAAAATGGAACATTCTTACAAAATACTTGGACTTATATACAAAATAGAGGGAATCGAAGCTGTATGTTTTAACGCAATTTCTGACAACAAGCTAGGGAACCACCACAAAGTAATTCTATTTACACTAATTGTGAATATTTAGTATTAATTAATACTTAGAATAAGAGACAAAATACTGGATCTATGTAATTACAAAAATCTAATTAATAGGATAGCAGGCCATCATGTCTTGTTATTAGGAATTATTTAACTTATTTAAAATTGGCTGGGTGTGTGTACAAAATTACATTTAATTAGCTGCATTTAATTCACAAATTGAGTGTGAATTAACTAAACGTTAAAAGTATATGCTAAAAAAAAGGCTTAGCCTTTTTTTTTAACTCTTCAAATATTAATGTGCATGTCTTAGGTTCAAATAATGACATTAACAAGTTCGATATCATACCTTTGTCCTTTTTCACGTTCCTCAGTCTTCTTTTTCTTTCTTTTTTTTTTTTTACATTAAACCCAGATGGTTATGTCCTTTTCAATTTATTGCGCTCATAAAAATAAACACGTTATCTTCTGACACCAACTGTAGTGATAGTTATGGTTTATTTATTTATATGGCGCCTTAAAATGACCTTGCGGTCACACAAGGCGACGTACACTAAAATCTTGATAAAACAACAGCTAAAATGTTAAAACAATGAACTACTGCCCAGCATGAGCTCGGCCTTGGGCTAAACCAATACTTATTATAGTTTGTTCGTGAGATTGGAATTGAGTTAGAAAATACATTCATGGTGAAAGCAATCTGTAATTTGGTGTGATGAATTAAAGTGAATTTAAAGTGGTTGATAGTAGTTTGAGCTTGAGATGAGCGTTAGATAGAAAAATACTCCAAATTACCAGCGTGTGATTCATCCAACCGCTGGTGAAAGGTATATTGGTATATTCCACAGTGTACTGCAATGAGGTGAGAGCTCCAGTTTCAGTGTTGTCCAGCTGAGAGCGCTGTCTGACATTTATATTTGCCTTCAGATAGCAAGAACAGATGCGCTGAGCAATTCATTTAACAGAAACAGAATGATTTTTTTCCCCTCGTCCGTGCCTTCCCCTGGCAAATGGCGTACAAGGCCACCGCCCACGTTCGCCAATATCAAAAACCGCCACTGAACTTGATAATATTGATAATAACATTAATACTAATTATTATAACAATATTGATTTATTTGTTATTACTTCCTGTTAGAAGCTTTTAATAGATACCACATTTAGTATCATATAATAAATAAGGTGAACACTTTATACTGACAGATGACAAACAAATGTTCAGTTTTAGAGTCCCCTAAAGAGTTTAATCTCACATCTATATCCTTCGAAATAGGAAAAAATGCCAAAAACTGTTCTTGAATTACGGATGTGCATAATTCATTGTTTTATTTACTTGTTTACATTCCACTCTTTTGTTGTTGTATCTTTGATTCTGATTGATGTTTTACCCTGGCTTGGTTTGTAAATACATGATTACGGTATGCAAATGAAGTTAAAAAAAAGTGGAATGAAGGGGATGGGTTGCTTTAGACTTAAATCAGCAATTCATTACTTTTGTTGCAACATAGATGAAACGCTTATGCCAAGAAATTGTGATTAAAATGAGGACTGCGGGTGTTTCGTGCTTTTATTTCGAAAACAGCTCTGCCACGCTTCCGGTTAGCTTCTGTCTGTCTGCGTCTTACTAGACTCGCCTGCCGCTCCGATCGCACCTCCAAGCCGGCGTGTCAGTCAGTCAGATACCGGAGAGAGGGGCACTTCTCAGCTGCTCAGGCGCGCGCAGGATCGCCGTGTTCCGCCTCTCAATGACACGTGGATGATCGGAACATTTCTGGCGCACAAATCGGCGTTTTTAGCCGTGGACTGCAAACATTATCGTGTAAAGTTTCTGCAGCCGCAAACTCACACCCTTTTGAAGGATGTCATGCAAATGCACGAGCATCAGCTACTGCCAAATGCACAGCAGCATTACGGAGAAGTATGAAGGAGTGATGAGAGAAAAATATTTATCCAACCTTCTGACAATCACTATTTCAATGCGAAGCTTTGATATGAAACCGATGAAAATATGACACAATGGTCCATTTATGAAGAGCTTGATTTCAACATTTTCCCCCCAAATTGAATTATTTATGGAAGAAGCACAACCATAAACTGACACGTTTTTGGAATTGTATCTATTAGTTATAATGGCAGTATAGCACAACATTCCAGTCTAAGATTTACAGCAAACCAATTGAAAACTGAGATTCACCAAAGTCTGTCTAACATGCTTCAGGACACAAAGCATCATCAGAAAATGTAAATTTGACACCTAAACACCTTCAGAAGCCACTGAATCTTTTTCAGCATCCACAGGGCTGCTGGATAAACAGCTACTGTTGTTGGATATTTTCTCTTTTTCTGACCATTCTCTGAAACCCCTCTTGGGATAGTTGTGCAATAGTATCCCAGTAGATCAGCAGTTTCTGAAATAATTAGCTATTTGTGTGAGTCAGTGGCTTTAAATTTATCATATTTGTCATTTTATTGAGGATCGACTGTTCTCTTTGAACTTTTGATTGATTGATTGATTGATTGATTGATTGATTGATTGATTGATTGATTGATTGATTGATTGATTGATTGATTGATTGCATCTAGCTCTATGACAATCCTATACGCAGTAAAGTATTAAAAAAAAGACAAGACATAATTCACTAAAACAAGAATTTATTTGCAGATACACACTGAGATCACTTTCCAAATGAACAGCGCTGCCCCTCTGTGTTGATAATTCTACCTGTTTGGCAAATTGATGATAAATCTAGAAAAGTGCTGTCTTGCGTTTCGATGAAGTTTGCTCGAAAAGCCTTCACGGACCCAAACTGCTTTGGTGCTTTCCCGATCCAGGACTGTACATCTTTGTCATGGATTTCATCAAACATCAATGACAAGGCAGCCCTGCTGAGCGTTGTGGCAGGAAAGACGTCAAACAATCTGATAATCAGCTGATAAGATGCACAGTTTTTTTTTAAACTATTCACTGCAAAAAAACAGAACAGGTCCAAAGTGATCAGCAGCAAGCTGCCACAAAAATGTGTCTAGACTCTATATTTTCAAGGAGAACCCACATCCTGATATTGCTGTATCGATATCAGCAACAATGCCTCTGCTTGCTTTTCTAATGCACTGTGATTGAGCCCCTGCTTTCTGTTAAGACCCCCTTTTGAGTCAGAGGATTAGGTAACCCATGCAGAAAAAACCCCTCTAAAAAACCCTAAATCTGCAGGGCAGGAACTATGTACACATTTACAGTATATACACGTCCCCAAGATGAAGAGAAGTGACTTGGAAGGAGTCATCATCTTATACTCTGTCAAATGAACAGCATCCCTTGAGGGGAAGGGTGGTGGTGGTGGTGGTGGTGGGGGTGGGGGGTAAGCAAGTAGCTTCACAAACCCAGTCGGTGTTCGTAAACAGGAGTTAATGGGTGGCCGACATGTCCTTCCAAAAAGATGGAGAGACACAAGACGGAGTTGAATCTGCTGGAGCACGTTTCTGCAGCCGATCACTTCTGTCAGGTCACTAGAACTATCTGTGCAGCAGTGCGGAACAGACACACTGGATCCAACAGGGTCTAATGCCGCGATGAACACGCAACGCATTCAGCCATGCATGCCGCAATAATGGACTGCATGCACGACAAATCTAACCCGCTTTTACCAGCTTGTTTTGACTCTTGTTTGCATACATTTATTTTAAACCAAATCTGTTTGTGGAATTGTAAAAACAAAAGATTGTCGTGGAATTGGTGCCCTCAGAAAACCAATAATAAAAAGTAGCCTAAGGTGATATTAAAGTGAAAATTGAAGTTTTCAAATGTTTATAAAATGAACATCAGATTTTCCACATGAACAGCCTGTTCTGCACAGTTTGACTTCATTTATTCCGATTTTTCTTCTCTTGAACCCTGACTGACTTAAAAAAATCTTAACTGATGTTGGTTTTATTGTGAAAGGCTAGCAATTTTAAAGCCAGGAGAGTGTAATAGTCGATCATTTGATGACCAGGGTTCCCATAAGAGCATTTCTACAAAACCTCCATAGTTTGACATACATATGTGGAGTGCCTGCAGCAGAGCAGTGAGAACATCTGACATTCATCCTAATCTCCTCTTTTTAGGGGATCAGGGCTCTGTAAACCAGCGCAGCTCTGAAATATATTTGCACCCTTGATAGGCACATAATTCAGTACCTTCTGTCAAAAGCAACTGTCATGTAAGCGCTTACTGAATCCATTTCTGCATCCAGGAGTCAGTGTTTATTGTGGCACTGCTGTGATCAATCTATGAGATCAATATCTGACATGCAAGAAATGCTACTTTGGACTAGAAACAAATTCATAACAAGTTGGAGAAAATCTGGTCACGTCTCAACTGTTGCTGCTTATTTCCCAGATCAGGAACAAATCGAGAGTTACGTCTTCTTCTGTCGATCCAGGAATTTTTGTCTTCTATCGGGAGGTATCTCCTCCATAGTGATGCCAAAATTGGTCCCTCTGGAAAAAAAAAAAAAAGGAATGGAGTGAGTCATGTTTAGAATAAACATCGACATTCTCTCAAACTGATTCCTTTTTTCACTCAAGCTGTGCTCAATTAAATCATTTAAGCACTTAAAATGAGGTTTATCATGAATGTATAAGCAAATGGCAAAACATTTTCATTCACCCTTGCAGATCCAGAGGAACTGGCAGAGGCTTCTTGAAGTCATCCTTCCCCACCAACCAATACGTTGTCTCAATGCCTTTTCCCTGTAAGAGGACGAGACAGTTTATTCACAACACTGCTGGGTTACATGTCAAAAAGTTCTGTTCAGTTCAGTTTTATTTACCTTTAACTCAGTGAGGCCTCTGACATCAATCTTGTATCCCAGCTTCAAGCTGTTCAGGACATTAACTGTGCTTTGGTTGACATGAATTCTGTAAGCTGTGGGGTGAAAAAAAAAAAAAAAACTAAACATTGTCAGTGTGTTTTGAGTCTCCATGTTCTAAAAATACGACATTCGGGAGGTTAAAGGCATTTCGTTTTCCATCCATCTTCTTTTATGCAGCATTTTGTGTACCTTAAATCAGACTGATGCAAAATAAATAAATACATAATGACTTTGGTCACTTTACCAACTCAGTGGTCTTGTGGGTGAGTGTCTGCCTTGAGACTGGAAGGTCGTGGTTGCAAAAATCCAGACAGAATCCTACCAAAAACTAAAAATGGGAGCCAATGTCTCGCTGCTTGACTCTGCATTAAGAGGTTGGATTGAGCGGTTAAACCACCAAATGGTTCCTGAGCCCGACTGTGTCACTGTGTGGGATGGGTCAAATGCTGGGCACAAATTTCACACACCTAAGTGAATGACAACTAATTGGACTTAAATTTTACTTAAGATGGCAAACCTTAGATAAAAGTGGGATGTTGCAACAGAAATTTCAGTCAAATCTCTGACAAGTTTGTGATTTATCTTCTCTAATTATCATAATTTAGTAAAAGGTCAAGTCTGGGACAGCTCTCATTCTGAATTCAGCCACTTGGTGGCAGCAGATCACTCTTATTCACAAGTCTTTGTAAAGAAACATTAAAAACATATAAAGACAAGCAAAAACAGAACAATGATAAGTAGAATGTATTCATTTAAAACAAAAATCATTTTAAAATGTTCACGTTATTTTTTTTTTTAACTATATATAGTTTTGAAAATCCAACTTGCACCATTACTAAGCTTTGGTATGTAATCAAGTAAAAAAATAATGATCCATGACATTAAATTTAAAAATCCATAAAGTCTCTAAATCTGCTGATAGCCTTAAAGGATTAGTGCGAGGTGCTCTCTTAAAGCCCTGTACAACCTCAACAGAATGTACTCACACTGCATGAGCAAGGCACCCCCCACCCTCACCCTTCCTCCTATCAGCCATCTGTATTTAAAATACTAACGCGTATCCAACACTCACGCAATGCTGTGGACTCCATTCGAGATGTGGTGTTGACAGTGTCTCCAAACAAACAGTACCGAGGCATCGTCAGACCAACTACTCCTGCAACGACAGGCCCTGCAGACGCAGCATGTAGACAAAGGAGCTTTCAGCATTTTAGCACCAAACTAAACACTGTTTCCCTTTTATTTTACTGGAACCTGTGTCTGTTTCGTCTGTTTATGAAGGAAAAAGTCATGCTCGACTATGTCTGACTGCATTAATAAAGTTATTGGATAGAGTTGGCCATCCTTGGTGTGCAGTGTGTTAATTGGATGACAGCACACTAAGTGGATAGAATTTCACTGTTCCAGGAACACGTTTCAGACAAGGATAGAGGAGGTAAAAATACCTTCTTGACTTAGCAGCTTGGGCTCTTAAACTCTCATTAGTTTGCATTATGTTAACATTTGTTCACTCTTTAGTGAAGTTTGAGTGTAATTTCATCAAAAAAAAACCCTCATCTTTCATCTTTAAAAATGCAAAAAAGACGAGGTGTGCTGCTCACCTGAATGCAAGCCAATGCGGATCCTGATTTTTAGGTCAGGCATGTGCCTGGCCTTGAAGGTTCCAATGCAGTGCAGAATGTCGAGGGACATGTTGGCCATTTCCGCTGCATGACGGTTGCCATTCCTTGTAGGAACGCCTGAGGCCACCATGTAGGCATCGCCTATTGTTTCCACCTGAGCATCACAAAAATGAAGAAACATCCTTTTTGCTTTTAAAATAACTCAGGAATTGCATTAAAATAGATTTTGTCACTTCAGCTTCCAGGTATTTAACAGAGGCTTTTCTGTTGTTGCTGAAATGAACACAGCTGATGAGTCTGCATGCTTATTCAAAGATGGATATTTGCAGTAAAAACCACAAACCATAGCATTACAACATGAAACAGCACACACAGCTGAACATTGTGGAGATATTAAACAAAATCTATCAAAGAAATACAAAAAGAAACTTGTTTTAAAACTAAAATAAACTGTAAATATATTTAGTTACTTTTTTGAAGAGTGGAACAAAAAGCTTTACATGTGAAATGCACCTTTTTTAATATAAATTATAGATTTTTCTGCAGATGTCACACATGCATATGTAGTACTTTGCATCTGTGACACACTGTAGACACACTTAAAATTTGGTGCAAACCTAGTGATTCATTTTGTTTGTCTCTTAAGTTAGTTTTAAATAATAATTTATCCTAAACATTTTTTCATGTGTTTATGCATTGTAAACTTCTTGTAGTAATACAGTTGCATTCTAGTTCACATTTTAGTGATGTTTTACACATTTTATGGAGAAGATTCTGCAACCCTCACCTTGTAGACGTCATGTAAGGGAATGATGGCATCAAAGAGTGAATAGAGGTCATTGAGTAGATCGACCACCTCGATGGGCTCGCTAAGAGTTGAGATGGTGCTGAAGCCCACAATATCACTGAAGTACAATGTGACTTCACTGAAGTGTTCTGGTTCCACTGGCTTGCCCAGCTTCAGTGCCTGGGCCACAGATCTGCAGCGGAAAACAAAAGACGGAGCACATTTTTGTCAATTTGTTGCTTAAATTGTGTTCCTTTGTATCTCAGAAGCAAAGTCTCTACTAAACCTGAATTTATAAAACTTTATTTTCTCAGAATGCATCACTTATAGCAAACTAGGTGTTAAAAAAGTCAAGAAAGAAACAAACTTCAAATGAACACAAGGAAATTGAGAAACAGGGAATTTCTTACTTAAAGCAAAAACGTTGAATTTGTCGGCTCTGCCAAACAGAACTATTTCTGTTTGATTTCTCAACGGTAGTGGATGAAAAAAATGTGGGAGAACAGTTTGGAAGCTCCAGGTCGCTCTTGAGAGGTCAAAGGACTTCGCCTTTGAAAAATATGTTCATATGTCCTCAGGAATCAGCTGTATCTTGAAAAAAAAGTGTTTCCTGTCTCTGTCTGTTTTTGTTTTGGTTTTATTGTGCAGGAGCTGAATGGACGGTTGGATGCTTCAGGTTTGGTCTGCCTCTACAAGCCACACCGCCTACACACCTGCAGCCACCTTTCTTATCCCCATCAGCCGTTTATAAGGTTTGCTCATTCCACTCACTACTAGATTGCTGGTTTCCTGTGATTTTTATTTGTAGACTTTTTCAGAAACCTGCAGTCTTCTGTTCCTTTGTACCAGGCTTTAGATCAAACCAAATGAATCCTGGAAGCGCTTCCACATAAATAAGCACACACTTTTTTAAAATCTCTCTCTCTCACAAACTTTAATTGTCAAAACTTAAATACTTGATTCGAACATACACACCTTGTGAGGAGGTAAAGTCACTTTTCAGTTTTTTTTAATTTAATCAGACTGTGGTTTTTAGGAGCTTTACACAAAACCTTAAACTGTCCCCCCGCTTATCTGCATAAAGTCAGAAAAGGAGGAGGCTGATCTCAGAGACTTTCACTTTTGACATCCCAAATGAAGCCAGAAGTGACCCATTTTGCTCTAAATGTGTTTTACTCAACAGCCTAAAGATGTTGACCATATCGCTGCATTTTTGTGGTGTCTTGTGTTGAATGTCACTCACTTGGGTAACATCTGAGCAACCAGATTGTCGGTTTTCTGTCTTTCCACCTCCAGCTCTTCTGTCCTCTCCCGGATCAGGTCCTCCAAATTGGAGGAATACTGTTCCAGCATCCGCAGCATGGAGTCAATAATGTTGGTTTTCTTGGCTTTTGAGTTTCCCTTAAACTGTGTGAAAAGAGCAGCAGTCAGAATCATCCAGTGTGGCATAGAATGACCCTCTAAATGTATGTTTTTACCTGTTTGAAGATTTCCTCAAAAGTGGGCCTTTTGTCTGGTTCTTCACTCCAAGCTTGCTTCATTGATTGGATTACATCCAATGGAGCCTCTTCCACAGACACAACAGGCCGACACAGAGGGGGAGGCTCTTTTACCTTGCTGATAATTTCTGTAAGAACATAAAGAATTAACACATTTTGAAAAAGGGAAACGCATTAAGTCAAAAATGCTCCAAATGAGTCAGTAGCTGAGTATCACCTTTAGGAGGCATGTCCAGCATGCAGAAGGGGGCGGAGCGAGAAACCACCTCCTGCATTATGATGGCAAAACTGTAAACATCCCCGGGAAAAGAGCCTTTTCTCCTCAGGTTTAAATTTCGTAACAGCTCAGGCGCTGTCCAAAGCAGGTCTGAATGTCAAGGAAAGCACAAAACAAATATGTAGTTCACCAGATATGCATTGACATTTTTGAAATGTATTATAATGCGCATGCTTTCACCTTCAGGCTTTTCCTCTTCTACGTCAAGTTCCTGTGCATTCATGATTTCATTAAACCCATAATCTGTCACCTTCAGCACAAAGCGCCCGTCTACAACACAGTTACGGGATTTGAGCCGCCCGTGGATGATGTTGCGGTGATGGAGGTACTTCATTCCCTGAAGGCAGGAAATGTTTCAGGAGTTGAAAAAATGGTCAAATGCTTGACACTATGGATTTAGCCATCTCTTACCCTGATGAGGTCCATCAATAAGGAGGATTTGAACATCCAGTCGAGACGCACATCTTCATTGGCCAGCAAATCCTCCAAGCTGCCCCTGATGCAGTGTTCAGTTACGATGCCAAAGATCCCAGAGTCAAAGAACAATCCCAGGTACAGGTTAAGGTTTTCATGCCTCATGTCTCGGAGCTGAGAGGAAATAAACGTCACATCAAATCTTTGTTAATTTAGTAAACCGTCCTTTTGCACTTGCCTCTGTTTATGATACTTTCTTTTGACCTGAACATCCATTCCCATACGTACCTTCACAAAGAGCATCTCAGTGCTACTGCTGAGAGAAGACATTGATCCAGTGGGACACTTCTTCAACCAGACCCAGTCTCCCTAGGATGGAAATAAACACATCTGTTTGCCTCCGTCACTGTCAGTAATCCCGCAAATGTTATTGAGTTTTTCTCACCTCATATACAGCAACGTTTGAGCTGTCCGGTGTGGACGCCAAGTAGCTGCGGCCAGAGACAGAGTGGTGCGGCGTCTTCAAATCCATCTGGCTTTTTACAATACTGTCATCATTCAGCTTCTGCTCGCAAGTGGAGGTAAAAAGCAAAGGATTAGTTTAGAGCAAAACACATTTGAGTAGATGTGTTTCAGCACATAACTGACCCGTTTGCTGACTTGGGTGTTAATGAAGACAAGATCATCGAGGGTTAGGACTACCTTTGATGGCCCACCGTTTCCATTACCCCCAAAGCTAAAGCCAACCCTGCCTTCTCTCCTGATCAGAGAAACATGATGGTCAGTAAAAGAAAAACCACAGAACTTAGCTGGACACATGAAAAGATGCTTCTTTAAAAGCTGTTTTACGTACTTGAATCGTAGTATGATGTTTGCTCCAAACCCGGCAAACATAATGAGTAAAACAAAAACGAAGAAGGCAGTTGTTGAATCCCAGCCTTCAGACAAAGAAGACAAAGTTTGAGTGCACTGAGCTTTCCAGAGGCTGTATGATCAGCATAAATACCCTCTTTGAGTCAAAGCTGTGACCTGCTCACCTCCACTGCATGCAAAGTATGGGCTAAACCAGCAGCTCGAGTCGGTGTAAGGGGTGCTGCCTGCAAAATGGACTGAACGGCCAAGGTATTTCAAACCCCCAGTCAGGGTGTCTGTGTGAGTTGCGTGAAGAAAATGGGTGGAGTAAAGGGAGTTGCCCATGCCGCTGTAGTCCAGGACCACGTACCCAGCTTGCATTCCTTCACCATTTCTTCCAGCTTGCAGGGGCTGATTGAATCCTTCAAACTCAAAGCCACCCTTACTGTTGCCCAAGGTTCGACCAGTTACCCAGTGGTCTCCACTGGCACGGGCTTGTTCAACAGCCATGGCTATGTAGTACATCATGTTATAAATGGTGCCAAAGAACGGAGAAACCTAAAAGAGGAGATCTTTAATGGTTAGACAATGCATGGTTGTGGTTCACTTTTTTGTTTGTCACCTAAATCACTTAATTTTCATTGTTTTACATTTAGAGAGGAGTCTCACCTGCTCTGCTGGAGTGCTGCTGCGTAGTTCAAAGCTTTCTTGTGCATCTTTGAAGGCCTCATAGAAATTGCGTTCGCCAGACTCCATTGTGATGGTGAGAACGCCATCAAAGGCTTTCCGGAGCTTGGTGTCATTTCCCAGCATGTAGTAGAATGCGTCTTTGTAGGGTAGTGAGTAGAGAAGAGTGTCGTAGGGAATAAACACATAGCCACGATCTATCATACGCATAGCTAAGGCTGTGGTCAGAAGCTGGTACTGGGCTTGTCCACCAATCAGGACGGAAGGCATGCACATAATGATCACTGCAGAAAGAACCGACATATTTGCATCATTCCTGTACATGCATACGTCCAGATTTATGGTTCATGTTCAACTGAAACTCACCTCTGACCCGATCCGCTTCTCTTACTTTCGCCAGAGCTCTGCGGGGCCCATCCTTCTCTGTTTCCATGGTGACAACAGGGTTGACAGGAAGGCCAAGGGCCCTCAGGGAGGAAGCTAACTCGTGTCCTGTTGCTTCCCACAAATCGGTGTCCTCTGAGATAATAGCCACATGGGCCCATCGAAAATACCGCAACACAGTGAAAAGCACATTGGAGGACAATGGCAGTGGCCTCAAAAAACTGGGATACATGTCCACTGTTTTCATGTAGGGTTTCAGACAACTCCAAGAGAGAATCCCAACATCCCACTCTTTAGTGTACAAAGCTGCCGAGGAGCAGTAACCTGGGTTGGCTGGACCCAGGAAAGCAGCTCCATAACCTTCCAAATCCGAAAAGCGAGCTAGGGCACGAGTAGACTTACAATCCTCATTGACCAGTGCATAGTCGTACCAATAGCCTCTGTTGAGGTAGGGGTTTTTGTTTATGCGATTGATGGCAAGGCGGGCCGCCAGGTCAGGTAGGGCTTTGGAATACAAGAGGTCACAAGTCCAGGGTCCAACCAAGGCAACTTTGAAAGTTGTGGCCCATACTTGACAGGGGAAAAATGAGATTATGAACAAGAACAGAAGAGACCGTTTTTCCTTCCAACTCCTGAAGAGATTTATGGAAGACAATGGCAACTGTGGTTTTGATAGTGATGATGTTAGCAACAATGTTGACGCTGATTTGAGCTGATGAAACCCCTCAGAACTACTTGTTGTTCTTGTGTCCTTATTTCTCTTCATTTTTGTTGTACTGTGCCACCATGGAGGGTGGTAGGCCAGGTTGTGTAAGCGACAAGAATCTCTGTGATTTGTCATGCTTTTTTTTTTTAGCAGCAATCCTGACACTTTAGCCACCAAAGGCCAGATGAGTTTATGACGATGTCACTGTCTGTTTTGATGGGAATGCCTCCCTTGGCACTCTGCAGGTCTTTACTCCAAAGTCGTTCTGGCGACAACATAACCCCAAGCCATTGCTGGCTCCCCAAAAAACAAAACAAAACAAAACAAAAAACAGAAGAAAACATGAAAGAGTTAGACACTGAACAAAGACCACGCCTAGAAGACATGGATTATGTTTGATCTGAATCTGGATCCTGCTGTGATCTTCGATGTGATGCCTGATCTCATCAGCATCCATCTGGCCTCATCACTGAGGAGACTGTGCCCGGGATGTCCCTTTGAGACTTAACGGTATGTGTCTAACAAGCTGATTAGCTCTGCCAAGGCCATAGATTTAAAAGAAATGCCAGGTAATCAAAAGCTAAATCTGGCTCAAGGCTTCTGACCCTTTTTTCCTCTAACACGTCTTTTCCCCCCAGACATCAATCTCCTCAGAACTTTTCAACCAATTTCTAGAAAAATAGCTTTCCACATAGACACAAAAGTAGCAAACAAAGAGTTAGCAATCTTTGCTACTGTTAGAAATGAACAAAACCACACGGATATTTTACATCAAGAGAGACACTTCAAGTCAAGAACAGAAGGAAATGAAAAGCATTCAAAAGAGATTAAAGCTGACATTGGCTTATCAGAGACAGAGATAAGACGACCACAAGGATGTACTGTACAGCCAGCTCGGACAAATAACATTTAAACATTTCCATTTAAAGAATGAGCTTATAATTTTAAATATTTTTGAATACATTCTATGTTTGATGTGACAGCATAATCTTTTGATTATGTATATATTTTAAAAGAGGCTATTCTTACCTGGAGCAGGTTTTCTACACAGGTCCCAAATCATGACTGGAGTATTTGTTCAAATAGCACCATCTAGATTCCAAGTGGATTGAGAAAGTACACGGCATTAGCAGTTAGTGTTCACTGTCCAATTTGAAAAATAATCCACATTCCAAGTGAGGAAAAACAAAAAGTAATAAATCCATATGATTATCTAATATTCCAAGTCACTTTAGGGCAACTTTGACAGTGAAAAATCTCCACATTTCCAGTATGATAGTGTTGTTCTTGGTTTGCACTGGAATCCACCAGAAAGCACTAGCAAGTGAGAAGAGTCCAGCCTGGATCCTGAGCTGGGATTGGTAAAAATAGATTTTCTGAAAGTTGGGAAGAAGTAACTGACAAGCTTTGACTTCTCAACCCCTTTAGCCTTTAATCCATACTAGTGTGGGAAGAGTGGTGTGTATAGAGGTGGAGCTACAGGAGGTGAAAGTGGACGCACACTCTGTCCGTTTGGAGAAAACGAGGATTAATTGTGTGTTCTGATTAAAATCAACTGTTAAGGATTTTAGTTCCCACACCAAAGGTCTAAAACGTGTCTGAAAAACCAAGTCAGGACCAAGAGAAAGTCAGCTAAGGGAAGCATATCAGAAAACTGGGTAAAACAGGAAAAGAGAGTTTTTGCCTCTCAGGTAACACACTGGTTTATAGTTGTGACATTAACATGAAATTGAAATTAGGAAACTCCGAAAGCAGAACTGAAACAACTTTCTATGTAAATGAGAAACACTTTTTTAATTATATTCTCACACGTTTTTAATCTCAATATAACAATAAATGTCAGTCAAATGCCTCTGAGACCCCCTCCAGCCCTTCATGATCTCAGTGTGTCCAGATGAGATTCAAAATTAAAAGTGAGCCAGGGAGAGCTAAAGTAAAGAGAGTTAAACTGCATAAGCTGGAGCTCAAAATATCTCATGTGTTATCTGTGGTAAGCTACTGCAAAAAGCTCTCCTGGGCAGACGACTGCAGTTTTGAGCAAGTTTTAGAAGGAAACCACCGATAAAGCCTTTCAGGACAAAGACTAACAGCTTATGCTCAGCCACACCTCTGTATATGACAGTCTGCTGTATATGTGAGGGTAGTTTTCCTCTTGTCTTACACATAGACAGAGAACTCATTGAAGTAATCAGATTAGTCAGGTGAGGCCTTTGGTAAACCTATTCGCTTGCGTGCAAGCCTCTTAGTGACATGGCTGACAGCACTATGAGAGATCACTCCACAGCAAGGTCAGATGCACTGGAGGTCCAGTCGAGCGAATTCACGCAACAGAGACTGCGGTCCTGAAAAAATAAAATATGGCTGAATATGTGATGCTAAAAAGGGGGTGTCATATACTCACGCAGTTTAAAACGATAAGTCATTTAACCTCTTACAGTGACATCCTCCATTCTTTCCAGGAACTCGAGAAACCTTCTGACCATCTGTCAAGACTGATCTCAAAGTTTTGACCACATGCTACCACCCTGAATGATTTTCATCATCTAAAAAGTTAAATAGCTGATGTTGCTGTTCTCTTTCTTCTGTCACTTTCTGCAGAAAATAAAGCAGTAAAGCCCCTTTAACTCAAAGGCTGTGGTGCTAAATGCTATTGGCCCACACTTATGAATCATAAAACACACGTTTACATTTATTTTAACTTTAAAATGCATGAAAATCGTACATTTTTCAGTGTTTTACTTACTGTAGCTGTTAAACATTACAATCAGTGTTCACACCATTAAAGATTGAAATTACGGTGAATCTAGGCTTCACAAAGCCTTTTGTGGAAGAAAGCTGATTCACACCTTCTGTTTCCACTAAGCGGTGCTACAGCCAAGTGTTAGAAAATCAGCCTGTCCTGTTCCATAGAAGTTCATCACACATGAATCAGAACAACTTCCTGTTTGGTCTTAAATTGCTGTAATTTGCTGTCTGCTCGCTGCCATGCAGTGAACATGAACAAAATCAAATCATGTCTTGGTATTTTTGTTACTGAAAATCAGGTTTGAGTGGAAATAATACTTTATTTAGTTCAAAAATGCTTAAGAATTATGCAACTAAGATTGACATTCATGGCCTCTATCACTTTCATGTCAGTGCTTTGATTCATCCAAACCTAAAGAGGTTGTTTTCATGGTTTTCATCGTTTGAGCTGAATCAGATCTGTTCCAAGACCAGAACTGGACAGAGTGAGTGTGATGTCACCAAACAACTTCCTCCGGTTCCAGCGAAATGACACATAGTCAGTTGCCTTTTTTTTTTAATCCGAACGGCACCTTGTTGGAGCTAAAAATTGTCAGCAAGCTGTGATTGGTACGAGTTGGTCAATTGGTTCAACAATTCTACGGCAACCACTCTCACCAATTTTGAAGTGAGCTTGTTGGGAGGCCACACCCCCAACATTTGAAAGTGTGCTCGAAAGAATCTGTCAATCAAACGTTTCAAATGCTTGACATGAGACCACCTACTTTTATTGAGGCTTTTGATCGGTCAGTTTATAACTTTACTGAGTTCCACGACAGAAAAATATTATGAAAAAAAAGTGTTTTATCAAGAACATATAAAAAAAAGGGTAGAAGAGCAGGAATGGTTACTCTGACAAATAAATGACTGAGTAACAGCTGTCTAATCCTCTATGGAAGTCTAAGGGATTTTGGCTTCTTGGAACCAACGGGTACTTCCTGTTTGGAACGTGAAGGGTTGGGGTCACTCTGTCTGGTTTTCATTTACAGTCAATGGTCAATTCCCAAAGCAAACATGTAAAGAAAAGAGTCAGACTCCAGAGTAGTTGATTCAGCAGGAGCTCGCAAACAGCTAAATGAAAAACATTTTAAAACACTGGAATCCTATTTATTTATTGACTCTTGCTTTGAATTACACCTTGTCTTGTAGAGCAGATCTGAATACCAGCATGAACTGTTGTCACATGATTAAACTACACAGTTACATTGTCACCCTGATATGATTAAAAAAAAAAGAAAAGCTGTGAGCTGAGAAACATTTTTAGTTTGTTTTTGAACCCTGACACCTGACATGACCAGTGAGCCAAACATACGTACAAATAAGTATAAACTTGGCAATGCAAAACCTTTATTATTTCAATTACTTATCTTGTTCTCTATGCTTTGTGGAATAAACAACATTTAAAAAAACACAGAATACAGAAGGGCTTGCTAATGGTTTATATGAAGGGTTGTAGCCCAAACATTTGTTTCTAATAACATAGATTTAACAAAAATAAATATACAAAAAACCTGTCATATTTCTTGCTTAATACTGAACAATTAAATTAGATTCCAAAATGTTTGTGTAGACCAGAAGCTGAAGTGTTACATCCATGGATATAAAAGCATCTTTATATATATATATATATATATATATATATATATATATATATATAAGGTTTCTCAGTCAACACAGAAAAAAATCATCAACTCCAAGGAGAATCACTCATCTTTGAAATAACAACAAATTTAGATGAAACTTAGATGAAAGCGTTTCAACATGAAAATGTTTAACAGCTACAGTAAGTAAAACATATTCATGATTTATGAGTAGCTTGTTTTTATCTAATGAAATTTTACTTTGCAAATGTTGGATCATTTTTTTATTGTTCATTTTTAAAAGTTAGCTGTTACTTTTCACATTTCTTGTTGTTAATTATTGTTGGTGAAGCTGAGCTAAAAAGCCTTGCAGGAAATCTGAATGAAGATGGTTGTTTATGCAGCTAATTAGTGAAAGTTATGTTCTTTCAGTTAAATGTGAAATCACGCTTCACTGCAGGACACTTTTAATAAATGTACCACTAAAGTGTATTGACATGGCAGTTTATCAGAGTCGGATGAAAACTTTTCACCACCTCATGTGTCCCAGAGCTCAACTACTATCACTTTGTTTACTTTAATCGAGAGGAATCCCAGTTTATCAATGTACAAACGTTGTTGCTGCACAGACGGTTAGGACTGTTTCTGCTGACCGTCAGAGCTGACTGATTAACCCCAGGAGAGACCTATCAGCAAACACATTCTGTGTCACATTCACGTCTTGCTTTTATCTCTGCTTGATGAGTCACAGCACTGCTTGAGGTTCTTGTGATTAGATGCGTGCTTTGCACGCGCATTGATGATAGGTTCTTGAGCTGCTGTGACCCAAGCTAACCTTTAGATGCTATCTAGGCATTTTGACAGAAAATCTGTGTTACACAACCCTCCATGTTTACACCCTTTTCCCAAGACAGGAAATGTTTGGAAAATGACTTGAAGACGTGTCTTCTGCTTGCCAACCTCACCGCCATGATAGAACTGGGCATTTTAGGGTGGAGCAGTGTGGGGAGGAGCAATGTGCCTAAAACAATTGTATCCCCTTTACTATAAAACTAGAAGTAGCATTTAGAAACAAGGAAATTCTGCTGAAAGATGTGGTTCATTCCTGTTTTGGCCATCTTTGGAGGGACAACGCTTGTTTTTTACCTGCTGAAATTCACCTGGAAATGTTGGTGTGGATTCAAAGAGTTTGTCTTATCGGAGTATTGGCAAGTGAACTTGAAGAAATATGGAAGATGGGCAGGTAAAGCTGAAGCATCACTGTTGTGCACCTGTTTTCGGGAACTTTAAACAGACGGATGTCCGTCCAGATAGCTGCAGCACAGGAATTTATGTTTTAAGTGCCACACTCCTTAGGTGATGGAGTGCACACAAAGCTTTTTCACAAACAATGGAATAACAGTTTGAATGTTTGCTGAACACTTCAGCTCCAGATAAAACTGCTTGGACGTCTGTATGAAGGATTAACTGCTAACAAAATTTCATGGCCCACATTTTTTCACCTACTTTTCCCAAAAGGAGGACCAATCATGTATCCTGAATTCTGAGAATCAAACAGACTAAAGTTTTATTTTCTTGGTTGATCTCACTTTAAGAATGTGACATTTGTGTCATTTTTCGATGGTAAATTCTGTTAAAAATGTTCAAAAGGGATTTTTCTTTGGGTGAAAAACGATTATATCAAATAATATAATTTTCATTTATATTTCAAAAACTAACAGGTTTTTTGTGTCTGTGCTGTCTGTCATGTAGTTGTCACCGGCGCCACTTCTGGTATCGGCAAAGCTTATGCCAATGAGGTGAGTGTCCAATGGTTCACTTAAAGATGTTTTTTTGGCCCCAAAACAAAAATGAAAATGATTGTAGCTTTATTCGAAAGTTCATACTTTCATACTCACACTTCCACTTTTTGTTTTCCTAACAAAACAAAAAACAAATACAAATCTAAAAAAACATATATATATATATATATATATATATATATATATTTATATGTATATATATATACATACAACCACAAAATTAAGTGTAAAAAAACAGCGACAAAAGACCTCAAGACAAACATCATTTAGCTCATTTAATGTCTATTTAATCACCCAAATGAAATAAACATTAAATCTTTGTAACTTGTTTCCAGGGTGGGGGGTGGGTTCCACTATGAAATTTCTGTTTGGGTTCAATATAAATTTGGATCAGTCCATTCCAACATTTTAGTTTTCTTGATCTGACCTTCAAATCATTTATCAGTTGTGTGACCTAATTCTGTACGAGTGAAAAAGTTGTCGTGAAAACTGATTTTACAATATTCTAATGTACAGCAGAGTTCAAGATTGATCCAAAGACTGCAAACCCAGATCATAATCTCTCCACTGCTATGCTTGGTATCTTACAAAAGGCTTTCGCTGAAGCTGGTGCTGAGTGTTGCAAATTGTGTGTAGTTAAAGCTCATTTATCACAAAAAAGATCTTATTTAGATGCTATTTAACCAACACCCAAACCTTTTTTACCTTAAGAACAGATATGACTCCTCTACACAAAATTAACTGTTTGGTTTTCCACAGTTCACTGTTGTTTGTATTTAAACAATGACATTTTTATTTGCAATACAAACGTTTCCTAATCCAATCAAAACAGTCTCAATCTCATGGAAAAACTGAAAGATAAACTTTTTGATTTTAGACTAGAAAAATGTATAAACAAACATAGATTATTAAATGACAGCCAATATGGGTTTTTAACAAATATGTCAACATCACTGTCCCTAATAGAGGCTGTGCACATGTTGTTGATATGTTTGTCAACAACATATTTACTATGGATACAAAGAAATTTGCAGTAGAGTTATTTAGTGATCTTCAGAAAGCTTTTGACACAATAAATCATACTGTACTAACAAAAATAGATACCAGTAGATATGCTATCAGGGGTGTAGCATGGAACTGGATTAAACGTTATTTGATAAATAGACAACAGTTTGTTAAAATAGGTAAATACCAGTCAAGATGTTGGGGCATTGTTTGTGGTGTCCCTCAGGGTTCGGTTTTAGGTCCTAAATTATTTATCCTTTAACGTGTCACAGTTTTTAAAAATAGTGCTGTTTGCTCATGATACAAATGCATTTTATTCAGATGAGAACTTGAACAACCTTACAAATATAATAAATCATGAACTGGCTAAACTATAAACATGGATGGATATAAATACCTATCTTTCAACTTGGAAAAAACTAAAACTATTAATGTCTGGGAATCATAAAGAAAATTAGGAATGGTCAATATATATCAATGCCACAATCATTTTTCATTTTCTTGTCTTGACTTAAAACAACACAAGCACATAACTTCTCGGCTGGATTGTCATCCTTCAGCTTGCACGCAGAGGTCTGGATGTTATCTTGATCGGCAGATCTGACGATAAACTGCAAATGGTTGCCAAGGAGATTGGTGAGTCGGAGGGAAATTAGGGAATTGTTTTGTGTTTTTCTGTATTTAAGAAGGGCGACAATCATGCTTTGTCCTTTTCAGAAAAGCAGCACGGACAGAAGACGCGCACCATCCGAGTGGACTTCACAGACGGCTGCAGCATCTATTCTACCATCGCCAAAGAACTTCAAGATCTGGAGATTGGAATTCTGGGTAACAGTGAAAAAGCAGTAGAAGAAAATGATGACAGAAAATGGAGCTTGGAAGAATATATTTTTATATTTTTGGATAGACAACAGACACTAGAAATTTTAAAAGAGGAGACTTGAGGCTCATCCCACAGGCTGGTCCCACATCACCAATGTTTTTCTAGTTCAGAAGTAACTACTAACTAACTAAAGTAAACTACTTTTATTACAAAAAGTAATATGTGGGATCACTGGCAGCCTAAATGTATTGATGCATTTCTTTTTGTGTCTTTGCATGCACCAGTTAACAATGTGGGAATGACCTGCACAGATCATTTTGCCTATTTTCTGGAAATACCAGATACTGAACAGGTGAGTCATTTTAATTCAAGTTTTGGATTGAAATAAAAAACACACTGACTGCAAATTCAGAACTTTACACTGAGTATTTATGATTGTTTTCCACTGTTTTACTCTGAACAGAAAATCACTCAGATTATCAGATGCAATACACTGTCAGTCCCTCAGGTAAACAACTTTCTCAGATAAATGTGTTTTGCATCTTCACATATGTTTATTTAGTTCATTTATAATCTATAGTTTTATGGAAAAACTGTTGTAAACAAGTCTTAAAACTAACCACAACCCGTAAAAAAAATCTGTTTTGACTGAACTCCATGACAAATTCAAAACTTCAGTTCAATATTTAAACACTATTTATATCCCATCACAGAATTAGCTCTTTTTAGAGGGCAGATCACATCAATATGGTTCAATCTCATCCTGTGGAGGCAGCAGGGAATAGAGGAGGAAACTCTTGTTTTTGTTTATCATGATACCCAGTGAAGATAATGTAAAATTAAAGGAATGGGATTTTTTTGTGCCAATTACAGTAAGAACTGCTTCTGCAGCATTCAGATGAGATAAATGGGTTTGAGGAAAACTGTAGGATAGTCCAGCAGTAAGGAGTTACAGATGTTTGACCATGAGTTACATGAGTATGTTTTTCTTTGATTTCGTCCAAAAAAAAGCAAAAAAACTTTTATCTCCTTTGTAAAGGCAGGAAATGCTAAAGTAAAACCTTTCAGTGTAACTAACTAGATTGTGTTAATGAAGTGCTCTGATTTCAAAACCAAGATTTAAGAAATGTATGTCATTCTGGTTTAGTCTGGTATAATTTGGTAAAAATAATAATGCCTCATCAGCAAACAGTTTCCTATATTTTCTAAGAAATTATATGTATGCTATAGTAGGATAAAAGTTTGTGGAACACCATAGTTCAATTTTATCAAAATAACGGAACTTTACTGTTGTTTTGACTCAGATGACCAGGCTGGTTCTTCCCGGGATGGTTGAGAGGTACTTACACATTTATCTACCTTTGAAACTGTGTATAATACTTGAGAACCAAAACATTTTCTTATTGTTTCTTAATGTATCTTCAGAGGCACTGGTTTAATCATCAACATCTCTTCTGAAATTGGTACACGACCTCAGCCTTTGCTGGCTCTTTACTGTGCTACTAAGGTATTTTCTAACTCAGGCATAATGTTATCACTATGTATTTCTACATCTTGGTAACAACCTCTTTCTGCTTTTGCGTGTTTTCGTCCAATCTTCAGATTTTTGTGACATATTTCTCTCAGTGTCTACATGCTGAATACAAGTCCAAAGGAATTACTGTTCAGGTAAACGACACACGCTGTGACCAAAATCTTCATGTGTTGATGCTCAATCAAATATAAAAAAGGCTAAATCTTGTTTTAGAATTATGTGATCCTTATCATATATAACTTTACACTGACTTTACTTTGTAATGTACATTAGAAACCAATATTTTTGCTCATCAAGTGTCCTAAAGAGCAACACTTCATGACTGCCTTTACATGAAAGGATTTACTTTTCAAAAGTACCTGTTTCACATCATACGAAACTCATTTGTGTGAATCTTTTAAAAATGTAAATAGATTTTGAAGCAAAGCTTTAAAACCTCAGAAATTTAAGCACAATCTCAACTGCTTACATGGTTTTCTGCTAACATACTGGAAATGCATTACACTTTATTAGCACAATGCTGGGCTCTTAGAACATTTAAGAAGCAATCATTTGCTTTTGTGCCAAAATATGCAGTGTTTTGAGATTTTAGGCTGTTAAAAAGCTCGGACAAAAAAACATGAGAAAAACGTTCATAGCTTTACCTCTGCCCTAGTTATAAATATTAATTTGTTACTAAATTTATTTACTGTTAAAATACACTTTTTGAGCATCTTAAAAAACAAATGTTTAGTGTTGGCAGTGCAGCAGACAGATTTACTGGTCAATGGCGAGAAACCCTGCATTGCAGTGTGTGGTTTTACTGCCCCCTTGTGGACTGTTTGACTCATTGCTTTACGCACTCAGAGAAGACCAATTATGACCATTAAGTCACGTTTATTGCAAATGGAAACCATTTTTAGGAATAATCTAACATAAAAGTATTTTTAAAAAATATATTAGATTTTCTTCAGGACATATTTTTGATTAATTATTATTGATCAATTAAAGATACAAATCGATAAAAAAATGTATTTCAGACTTGCATTCTTTGAAATGTATTGATTTACTTAATGTGAGTAGTAGTAAAAAAAAACAATTTAATGTTTTGATTATTACTTTCTATGTAGAAGTTTGTCCAACCTATGTTGCTGTTTCCTCAGTGTGTGGCCCCATTGATGGTTTCCACCAACATGACACACAACATGAAAGTCAACTCTCTGGTGAAAAGTGCTTCAGGATTTGTTTGTGAGGCTTTGAACACTGTTGGTTTCTCCAGCTACACCAGTGGCTGTCTGTCTCATGCACTGCAGGTCAGACCAAAACCCACCCAGGATTACAGATTAAACTTTCCAAACTATCCAAAAAAGTAATGTCAGGTTTTTCTTTTTCCCTGACTGTCCCACAGAGTGCTGCTCTCTCACTCATCTTGCCAGATTGGCTTCGCATGTCGACATTCCTCATCAGAAAACTGCGAAACCTTCCAAGTTCAAGAAAATTTGACTCCAGCATATAAAAAAAAGAGTATTTCTGAGGAAAAAATGTGTCAAGATTTTTTGAAACAGCTGAAGCAATATCGTGATGTAGATGTATTTATTTGTAATTACATTGTTTTGATGCTGTATAGAGAAACATAAATGATAAAACCAGCAGGGGAACAAAAACTTTCACTGCAAAAAGAGGTAGCCTCAAAATAGGAAAGGAATACTAATCATAACAAGAAAATGACAAGAAAGTTATTTTTATTTAACAAGCAATCTTAGTATAAGGTATGAAATTCTAGGAATAATGAGTTTCAAACAAGCATTCAAAAACAGAACAATGACCCACAAGAGCTAAATTTAGATAAAATTACTTAAAATTGAACATTCTACAGCCCAATAATAAGTCTTTTTTGCAAGTTCTAAACTATTTGTTTGTATTTTTGGACATTGTATGCACCTAATTGTAGTTTATTTTGATTACAGTGACAATAAACTAGTGTAATAAGTGGAAATGACTCATTTTACAAAAAAACGCGACCAAAATGACAATAAGATCTTAGTACAAGTTGCCCTATCTTGATAAATCTTCATAAATTCTTAAACTAGCACCTATTCTAAAAACATTTTGTAAATACAAACCTTTGTTTACAAAATAATGATGATTCACATCTAGCTTGCTGACAAAAAATTTACAGTGAAACTTGAGTTTTTTGGATTTTCAATAAAGGATTTCTGTTATCAAGAATGTGGAGCAAAATGATTTTGACTCATTTTGATCATAATTTCCTTGTTTTTAAATCCTAGCTCTTAATGAGACGAACAATTCTTGACTGTGCTGATTTTAAGAAAAGCTTGGAAGCTAAAAACAACTTGCATGGGAAAATATCAACAGCCTGAAACAAGTTTTTTTTTAATCTTTGCAAGTATCTCAAAGTTTGCTGTGTACAGCCTAAACTGTACAGAAGACAAATAATAATAATAATATTAATTCTGAATAATTTGATCTGTTTGATGATAAAAAAAAAAAAAAAGTTTTGTTATGCCAGTCAAATATGGGCTGTTCGTTTGTAGGAAAATCTGGATAACAGAACAAGGGCAGTAACACACCGGGCTGCTCTAGTTTAAGATGTAGAACCTCCAAAAAACTGTTATAAAGGAATGCTGTAGACTCATGGGAACATGGATGTTATATGCATTTTTCACAACACTCATGTGAGAGTCTGAAATCATCCTTTAGTTGCATATATTAGCAGAGTCTTGCAGTCATCTTTCTTGCAACTTTTGACTTGCAGGAAGAAAAGCATCAAAAAACATAATTTGGATATATTTTGCGTGTTTTAGTGATTCCAGCGATTTTATTTTTAGTCCTGCTAATCTTGCAGGTAAATGAAAACCAAAAATGCATGGACCTTTTTTTCTGAAAACTTCCCGACAACTGATGTTAGCAAATTTGCTCTAGTCCTGCCTATCTAGTCAGTTACTACGTTAAGAGGTAGAGAAGGGAGGAAAGAGCAAGTTTGGCAACAAATATTCAAGTCAGTCTAATCAGTATTGAGGATATTTGCATATTTTTAGATTATAAATACATGAAGAAGAACTTTTTTGTTTAGGCTAGATACCCATGACCACTACTAATGGGTTCATACCTCATTGGAGAAAGGGTTAATATGAAAAAGTGGTTTACTGGTGCAATAATAATATTTGTTTTAAAGCATAGCATTGATTTCAGGAAGAAGGGAAGAAAAAAAGCATGTAAAATACACAGCGTAAATATAGAATACTAATGTTTTAAAAAGCTTTTTTTTTATTAGTATCAATGAAGCTGGAGGTACAGGAATAAATATATACTTAGAGATTAAAAACAGACAAAACCCATAATTTCCTGCTTTCAGAAGAGGATTTTTGCTGATCTAAAATGTATGAAAAAAGTATCCCGCTGTAGTCTCAAATATATGTTTTAATAAATATGAAACAACTACAACAAAGACACAGTAAATGTTGTGTACAGTACATTTTTCACCTGTTAAAACGGCTTCATCTGCACTAAGTGCCACCAGGAGATCACACAGAGTAGTTCTCATTAAAAGGACCTTTAGAAACAACAAACCAAACAGGAAAAAGTGCTGGAGCATACTAAAACTAAAGCTTAGGCATATTTAAAAAAAATGTCTTTGGTCAGAAGAGATTTAAACATTTCTTACAACTAAAAAAGTCCTTGTTAGCTTTTGTTGTGAAGCAAACTGCTTAACTGCGATCAGTTCTGGTAGCAGATCTGAATCAGAAGCCAGTTTTTCTATTTTAAATAGTGAAAGCGTTGAACAGTAAACATGCACTGTTTGATTCTTTGAAAGTTTTAAAGAACGGAGGAAACTGAACTGTTTTACCAGCGATATTGTAGACATCAAGATATTTGTAGGAAGCAAAACCCCCTAAACATAGAAAATCTCTCTCAGAAACATTCTCTGTCACTGCAATGTTTTGTTTTTTTAAATAAGTAAGCGCTTGCATGTTTTCATGCGATGTGCAGATATATGGCAGACATTGCAAACAATGTTTCATCAACACAAGTTATAGGCTTGACTATGAGACATCTCATAAAACTATTTCAAGTACAAAAACAGGGAAATATCCTATTTTTGTGTCAAATCTGAAGTGGCACTTATTCTATTCAAGTGAAAAGACGCAGCAGCTGCAAGTGATTTCAATACATTAAATCCTCTCTTTTTGAAATAAAATAAATGATGTGTTTCTAATTAAAGCTAAAGTATTTACTGCATGTAGTACAATGCAAGCAAAGCTCCTATTGCTCAGAGATCAGTGTATGTGACTGGGGTGACTCCATGAATCAGGAGTGTTGGTCCTAAACCGTAGGTGACGGCCTCCAGCTGAGCTAAGTACTGCTGCGCCTGGCTGCTGTGAGCAGGAGGCCGCGGTAAATACAGGAAGCGCACTGCAGCGTGGGAGCTGTGCTCCATCAACATGGAGTTCACTGCTGATAAAAAGTCTTCCGACAGGGTTGGCAGGGACTCCGAAGGGCAATCCCCCTTTGACATAGTGTGGTACTGCACCGCCGGGTCCCAGGAAACAATCTTTATCGACGCTCTGATCCTCAGTTTTTTCAGCAAATCTCGGAAAGTCTCCTCATTTATCACCCAGCCCTGGTCACAGGAAGCAGTCTCCACGTTTAGGAAGATCCGCATCCTTGCGTTGCGCCACTTGCTGGACATGTTGAGCACACAAGCCATCTGCAGCAGAAAGAGGCTGCACACATCCTGATAGTCCCGGCTGCCTGGCTGCAGCAGGTTGAGAGGCCACACATCTATGGTTCGCTCCGATCCGTCTGTTTTGCTGTCTTTACCTTCTCCTTGCAGCTGGAAAAAGTATCGACCAAGACACACGTTCTTGTTCATTTTAAGAGCGTCAGAGATGATGCCCACGTACTCCTCCGGCGACAGCCATCGAGGACTCTCAACATGCCGGACAGGGGGGAAATGGGCCTGCAGCGAGGGCAGGTCAACCCCGAAGTTGTACTCCCCCTCACTGCTTTGACCCACCGATGTGTCATAGAAGGCAGAGTCTTGTAAGAAGAAGTCATCCGGAGTGCAGCTGTCATAGAAACCCAAAATCAGGGTGTTGGGCTTCATGCCACCTTAAGGAAAAGAAAAAACAGAAAACCTGAGCGCACTAGAGTGAAGGTAAACACAAAACGTTGTGAAGAACGCAAGAAACGGACACAACAAATGACGGGAAAGGCTCACCGAGGCCTGTGATGCGCAGCAGGTGCTGCGTTCCTTGTCTCACAGAGAGGGAGAGTGTCAGGTCTACAAAGGCTTTCACCCCGAGTTTATCAACCAGGCTGAGCCAGAAGTTGTACTGCTGCTGAACCGGGTCTGAAGGCAGTGCATCTGTTTCACAGAGAGGGCAGGAAGTACATGAATTCTTGGGGAAAAGCTTAAAACATTTTAATGTTTGTGTAGTTTTATACCAAATGAAGAAAATACGTTATTTGAGCTTGTTTTCATAAAGATTTATCTATTATCTTTCACTGAAAATGATACAGCATAATATATTATCATACTATGAACAAAAACACAGCTCAGTGGCCTTGTGGTACAGTGTCCGCCCGGAGATTGAAAGGTCGTTCAAATCCAGGCCGAGTCATACCAAAGACTAAAGCTGGGACCCATTGTGACACTCGGCATTAAGGGGTTTGATTGGGGGCTTAAACCACCAAATGCTTCCTGAGTGCGGCTGTGTCTGCAGCTCACCGCTCCCTCGAGGAATGGGTCAATTGTGGAGAGCAACTTTCACACTCCTGTCTGTGACAACTAACGGGACTTCCTTCCGGTACAGCCTCTTTCTTTGTTGGTTAGAAATGGATGGTGCCAAAGTTTTTTCTCCACAACTATTAACACCCTTTTCTTTGAACGGTTTGATTTTTTTTTGTACATAATTTGTCTTTTTTAAGCTTCGCTAAATACAAATATTTTAAAAATGTATGTTTAAAAATACTGAAGCACAACATTTATTTAGCGTTCAGCAAGTGATCACTTACTACTGAATAGTTTAGCAAACAATTCAATCATTTTCCTCATTTTTACCTAATTGAAAATTATTTTAAAGAAATGAACCTCTCTTATAAATGTCTTAATTCATTTTGAAAATTACGTACATTTTATATAAAGTAAAAAACATAAGTATATAATTTGTTACAAAATAGCACAAATCTTAGTTTATGACATTTAATTTGCAGTGCAAAAGGTTATTTAACCCAGTAACACAAACTGCAATGACTTCTTTTAGCCACAAGAAGGCACTAATGAATCAAAAACTGCTGAATTTGCTGAAAACATTTTCTGGCATATAATGCAAATGTTTGGCTTCAGTGATACATTCTCATGGATATATATTAAATAACATTTTTACAGTTAAATTTACCAAAATATTAACTCATTTATCTCAGTCATGCAGGATTACAGTAGGCCACTCTTCATCTGTACCTAGATCTCCCAGCTGCACGTGACCCAGAACATATAGGCCTCCTTTCTTCAGCTGGTTCACAAACAGGATCAGCTGACAGGATGAGCGAGGGTTTGAGACCATCAACAGAACCTGCGGCCTCCAAAACTTCACGTGCTCTTTCCTTACGTCCAGCATCAACAAATATTTACGCACCTAAACCCCAGCAGACACAAAGCAAACACAAACTTATCAAAAAATGTGTCCAATTAAACTCACATTGTGATTTAGATTTGTTGGCACAGGGTTTTTTAATCCCAAAAAAGTAAAATCTATTGAGAGATGAAGCGGTTTTTCTAGATTAAAATCCTTCTTTTTTATTGTGTTTCCACATTTTTCCAAATTGCAAACTTTGATTAAAAAAATACAGATGGTTTTATACAGATATATGTTGGGAATGTGATACCTGGTGGAAAATGAGAGCTTGGCTGATATAGCCCCAGCTGCTGGTGGGCGACCTGTAGTGGAGGAAAAGCAGAAGCAGCAACAGGAGGACGATGCTGCCTGAGGAGTACACGGGATTAATGACGAACATCATGACCAGACAGCTGAGAATCCCCAGCAGACATGTGTGCCAGGAGAAGAACTGGAAGGTTGGTCTGTTGGACACACAAGGAAAAAATGGTGATCAACCAGGAAGATCATTTGTACAAAAAGAAAAATGCATCCGGAAGATGCAAGTGAATTGGAAATAAAATACTTCCACGCAAAGGTAATCTGCTCAATCAATTCAATTAATTTTCCACACTTATAATTTTAGCTTCAAATTAAGTTTATCATAGATATTAACACCCACTTGATTTTTTGCATAAAACATATGATTTTGAGAGTTTGTATGAAAAACCAAAGACAAATCTACCATGTGAGACAGACAGATGATCATAAAGACAGCTCCAGTTAACTGACCAGATTTGAATCTCAATACGTTTTGTAATAGATAGACTGTTAAGGTTTTAATTTTCCTTTTTTTGTCATTTTAAATCTTCATTTTTTTTAAATTATCTTTAGATTTGTTGATATTCAAAATAATTTTAAAAGCACAAATGTGTAATTTTGTTCTTTTAGATTTTCTTTTTTGCAAATACTAAATTATTCTGCAAAGTCTGGAAAGATGGGCCATATTTTGAATGATTGAAAAATATAGGCCAAAATATAAATATTATATTCTAATGATATGAAACCATGAAGTATTTTATCGTTGTTCCAGAAAATGAACAAAAGACCATTTTTTTTAAACATGTACAGCATTTGATGTATGTGCGTACAGCACTAATGATTTTACATGTATTACATTTTGAAATGTAAAACTTTTATGGAAAAACTGCTTTTGACATTAGAATATCTTAAAACAGGGGCAGATCTAACCTGAAATTAGGAGCTGATGCCCACTCAAGAGCCAAACACGCCAGGTCAACGGCAGCGTAAGCCAGCAGGTAGAAGACAGTAACCAGACCGGCCACAGCATTGAGATGTCCTGCAAACACCACACACTGAAAAACAAACAGATCACAAGTTAGAAAGCCAACAGCCACACTACAGCATGCAGCAACAGCTCACCTGTGCCAGCCCCCAGGTGTACAGCACTGCCACCCAGGGATTCCCGGAGCTCGACGTGAAGGCAGCTGGAGCCAACGGCAGACCTGCAAGGAAAACAGAATGAAAACACTGCAAAACGTACGGGAAGTGACAAAACCAAGCAGCTGGATTTTACCAAAGAGCTGGTCCAAAGCAAGAGCGTGGAGGATGCGGGACGCTCCGATCATGGCACACATGGCGGCAGACAGGGAGGCGCAGAATATTCCAATTGTGACAAAAGGAGGCCATAAATTAATTCTCTGGAAGAATCCATAATCCTGAATCAACAGAGTTCTAGACAAAAGACAACAACAAGTAAGAAATGTTTGAAAATGTTTAAATATGCCGGTAGATACAAATATTTCTTGATAAAATGCACATTTCTGACCTATCACAAGTGGCACTAGCCAAAAGGAAGAGGAGGATGTAGACGGTGAAGGTGTAAATGACAGCGATGATGGTGCCCCTCGGGATCGACACACTTGGCGTCTTCAGCTCCCCTTTAGAGAAGCATTGAAGACACGGTTTGAGCCCGTTCCGACTGTCACAAAGCACCTCAAGCTACTCGCAAACTCAATGACAGAATAGGCATGAATATATCAAAAGAGTTCCTGTGTGGTTGAGAAGAGCGAGACATGAGTTCACGCTCCTTCGTATTCCATTTGGAACAGTCGGAGAAAGAGCATTTGTCTTTCTGATCGGGACGTTTCACACACTGTGAGAAGCTACTATGAGTGTTCTCTTATTGCTGCACATATTGTGTGTATTAAAACCACAGCAAGGAAAGTCTGGAGTGAAGTGAAACCATTGAGGTTCTTTTTGTTGAAGAGATTTGTACATTCTGAATGTGCTCACATATAAACTTTTAAAAATGTAGGGTTGTGATGGGAAAGTGAATAACTTCGAGTAAAAATACTGTAACAAAAAGGAGAATAACCTGACATGTTGGCTCCAGCCATGATTCCAGTGCAGCTAGTGAACATGACGGCAAACACGGTAGCAAAGGACATGACAGTGTTGGTGCTGTAGTCCAGAGAGTAATGAGCTACAAAGAGAGAACAAAACCCATGAGTGACATAAGAGAAATGAATTTCCCTGGGAACATGAATACTTACGGCCCAAGTTGTTCCTCAGCGTGGCGGCGCTGAAGCCCGTGAAGCTGGCGTTGTAGCGTAACGTCTGGTTACCGAGTCCCTGGTGAGTGATGACAAAGTTTTGTGGCTTGACTGCGACAGAACTGACGAAGATGGACAGCAGCGACACGGTGACCACCAGCAGGATGACGAAGGCGGTCCGGGAATAGATGTGAGCGCCGACGAGACAGATGATCAGACACAGGAGCAGGACCACTGAGGAGTACAGCACGGTGTACCAGTAACCCTGAGGAAGCACCCGCACTCCTACGGATACAGATGACTCTGGAAGGAAGAACATATCAGGTGGATCACAAGCTCCCAACCATAGATGAAAGAAAACCAGACAAAATATGCAAACACCTACCTGTATCCATACCAAATACATCAAGTATGGCCTCCACAAGACCCAGAACGTACTCTCCACATGCAAACACTTTGGCCAGGAAGAACATCAACCCAATGCTTCCTCCAAACTCGGGCCCCAAAGAGCGGCTGATCATGTCTGCTCGCGTTTGTAAAGGCTGCAGTCAGTCAATCAAAATCCAAGCAACATTCCCATTTTGGTTAAAAAGGATACAGTAAGCTCCACCCCCCTGTACGGCGCCATTGGTAGAAATGGCACAGATGGACAGTATTGTGAGAGATATGATGATGTAGGCCACAGCTATCATTAAAAGCCCCTCCAGCAGCCCGGCATGACCGACCACAAAACCTGGACAAAAGAGATCACACCACCGTGAGTCACTTCCAGCACAAAGATCCGATTATGCTGAAAGGAACTTCAACCAACGTCCACATTTCTACATCTGTTTCTGATTTGACGCCTGCAAATGGGAAGGACCAACCTGTCCTCAGGAAGAGAATGATGCTGAACATGGACAGGACAGTCGGCACCATCACTCCGAAGAAGGTGTTCAGCCTCCGCGGGCTCTGGCTTACAGTTCCAGAGGGGGACTCCTGAGGGGATTCTGGAGCTGCGCCGCATGTCGGGGCGGTCATGGTCAGACCGCACACTCTGGAGGTAATCAGAGGGGTGTGTTCGTTGGACATGGTGAGAGCAGCCTCAGTGTGACCCTGTGAGGAAAAACGGGCTTTAGAGATGGGGCTCCCCTTCTATAGATAATCATCTACAGAAACTTACATTTAATGTATGAGTCCGTCTTTGTACAATTTTAAACACACGATATGTCATTTGCAATTGTAACATTTTGAAAACTTTAAAACCTACATCAGTAAAAAGACGCTGACTTTATTTGCATCAGGTCAACATAATGCACATAATGCAGGCCATAAAGTCTGAAAAAAGACAGATGATGCTACAAAGACACAATAAGATAAGCATCTTAAAAGCTGTGCTTTGTGAGTTAAAAAACAGGAAGTAGTTAACCACTTTGCACATGTAATGACTGACATTACTAAAGCATTACTGCCAAAACACTGTATGGCGTTTTTCCTGCGAACGCTTGCTCTGCTCCTGCGCTCTCGTGTTATAGAAAGTGAACAGGAGTGAACCTATCATAAGAAAATCAACACAAAAACGTCTTTTTTTGCCTAAAAATTAAACAATATTGCTTTAAAAGCAGATTCAATCATTTGATTAACTGTTTGTAAAGGAAATATTGGTTCTTTAATGAAATCCTAATTAAGATCTATGTTCACATCTTACTGGAATGTGCTGAAAAAAGTTCTTTAGTCATCAAACCTTCCAGGATGTTTTAATTAGGGATGCAACGACTCACTTTCTCCACGACTCAGTTAAAACCTTGTGTTTTGGGTCACAGTTATGTGGCTTGAAATATGATTTGTGTTTTACAAAACAACAACAACAAACTCAAGATTCAGAAAAAACCTCTTTTAAATTTGTTAATAAAGGAGTAACAATGAAGAAAAACATTTTAGTTGGCTTTTACTAAGCCTGGTGTAATGTAAAAAAGCAATAAATCAGAAATAATTTTTTAAATTAAGCACAATACTTGTAACTTGATACAATATAAACTAGTAGGGATTCAACAACTCACTTTCCCCACAGTTCAATTTAATGGCGTAACATACAGTTTGGTTTTTTGATTCAGAATTGTTGCAATCCTATTATTAATTCCTTATAGCCACAGATTTTTATTAAAGTCCCATTTGATCATCTGTTGATCTATTTTAAAAGCATTCCCAGTCGTCTTTTAATTATAATTAAGCCGTTTTTAGCCAAAATTTTTAACATTGTGTTGTTTTCTGGGGCATATTTTCTGCAGGATGGCAGTAGTTCATTAGAAATTCACATCTGAGTTGTGGGCGGGACTGTTGGTGCGAAGTAAGCCCACCTCCCTTTCCATCATCCATCTGCTTACATGCTCTCCTGCTAGCTTACAGCTTATCAAACCCCCAACCTAACATTACCGGAGCAACAATAATGGTGAGCGTTATTGGAGCTATCCAGCCGTACAGTTTTGAGACAGAGACCAGCACAAACGAAGACATATATTTGTCTACAAGTGCATCAGAATGGAGCAGGGAGCTTGTGGCTCCGCCCAGTGTATTTTCTACATCACAAATAAGCTCTTTTTCTAACTTTTTTAGTCATTAGCTCCTAATTCACAGCGATTTCAATTAAGAAATACTCAGAAATACAATTTTAAGCATAATTTACTTATATGTCGTTCATCATGAGAAGAAAAAATTAATTCTTTTAAAGTAGATTATGGCTGAGACGCCCCTGGAGTGACCCTGAAAGGCTTCTTCTTCATTAAAGTGCTCCCTTGAGTTTGGCTTTTGCAGTCAGCTGATTCACAAATGCCTGTTTGTTTTCACATCCAAACTCAAAGCAAAGAGTGGAGGGGGCATCAGAGCTGAGCAGCAGCCTCTGCATGAGCAGGTGACCCCTGTCATCTGCAAAAGCAGGTGACTGCTCTGAAACCCCTTCACTGGTACATGTGAACCAGTGGCAAGGCAAGGATCCAGCATGAGACAAAAGCGTAAAATGAGAAGTTAAAGGAGAAAAAACAACAGATGATTTGTTGGTGATGGAGGAGGCAGTGTAGTCTCTAAACTTTTTCTTTTTTTTTTTTTTTTTTTTTTTTTTGCAAGAGGCACACAGATGAGCGCGGATGTGACTTTTGAAAGTCAGGAAGTCCGTTGTTGCTGCGTTAAAAAACAACAGCTGTGAAGTCCCTCCCACACACCATTCAAACGCCAACATCCAGGATGTTTGCAGCGGCAGACGCTGCCCCACTTCCCCTCTGAGGCCGACACAGCCTACCTCTGCACCGCCGCGCGGGGCTTCACCCACTTCCTGCTCGAAGGCTCTGTGTTTGGCAGCCGGCTGCCCGCGCGGAAGAAAGGTTCCCCGGATGAAGAGCTCCGCTCTGGACGCTCAGGCGCGGCCGTTGCTGGTGGTTGTGGTAGGACGGGAACCGAGGAACGTACAGCTCTCGCTGGACGCCTGCGACTGTTGGATGCTGAAGATGTGCTGTCCAATTAAAACACACCATCCCCGGAACGCCTTGTTCCCCTCGTATTTGCTCAAAAATGTCACGAGATAAGTTCCCCATGTGACTTTCAGAAAAAAAAAGGAGGGCGGGAGGGGCGAAAACATCCCAAACATGAGCAAAGGTAGTTGTGAAATAGCCACGCCCCTGATGAGCAAGCACGTCAAACGTGACCTTAAAGGTTAAATATAGCTAAGGTATGGGCCAAAACTATGTAAGAAATAGTTTAATGTTATCTTGTTGTAATAAATCTAAAATGCGTGTAAAAAATGTAAGTTTGAATGTGCTAGCGCGACGACAGGATGAAGTTTTTAAATTAGCTCCACTTCTCCTCATGACCACTAGAGGCCACTATTGGGACAACAAAAAGTTCTCTGACTTTTGACCTTCTTAGATGATTCTTTGTCTTCCTGTTCAGGTTAAGAAATGTATGTTTTTTTTAAATTAAGAACGTGTTTTAAAACAAAATTCAAGAAGAGTACAGTATACCTAGTGTATTAGAGGATTTTTTCTCTAACAAATCAAATAATTAGATAGTTTATTTTCTATGCAAACACTCTTTTAAAACTGAATATTTTGTCTCCTCCTCATTTACAATGATTTAAATAAAGAAATATACATAAATGCAGGTTTAAGCTTTATTTTAATTATACGTGTTCACCATCATGCAAAAAGTACAACAGGAACGTGTTCATAACACCTAAAACATACATTTCACTAGTGAGTTTTTGAAACCAAAGGGGAAAAACTGTTTGTTTTTTTTGTTTTTTTGGTAAAATATAAAGTTGTCACCTAAATATAACACTTTTTGTGCTTGTTCTTACTTTTCAAATTTCAAAGAAATTAAAACGCTTTTTTGAAAATAAAAGAATGTTAACCAAATTTATCAATATTTGTGCATTTGGCTACTTTGATGTCAGATTATCAAATATTTGTAATTAAAAATAAAAAAAAGTTGATGATATTTGGACAAGATTGTTGACTCAGAACAGGATTAAAATGGAGTAATCTTTGGGGATTCAGTAATCGGGTTAGGGGTAACCACGTGACTGATAGAATACATTTCCAATAGAAATCTGGTTCAAAACGGTTTCCCTGCCTATCGTGTTCGAGTACATCTGCGGGGGTTGTTGAATGCGCTGCTGTGCAGACTGCGCTGAAGGCAGGCGGCTGCTGTGCTGAGGTGTTGGAAGAGGGAGGAAGAGGAGGAGGAGGCAGCAGCAGCAGAGAGAGGAAGGAAACGAGGATAACGTCACGAAGACTCGGAGTAAAAACAGGCTGTTTCATGGACGGACCGTGACGAAGGGGAACGAGCTGGGGCCCGATTTCTGCTCCTTTTAGACAAAGATGTTTGTGTTCGAGTCCCCGCTGTGAAGAGGAGCGGCCCGTTTGAGCGAGGAAAACCGCGTCGCACAGCAGCGGATTTCAACTCGCTCCTTTTTTCTTTTCTTTTCGTCCCCCCCTCCCCAACGCTAAAGCAGGAAAATGGAAACGTGCGAAGCTCTCATCGTGACACACTGAGCTGAACTTTTTTTTTGTACATTTTTCCCTGCAAATCTGCTCCTCTTCTTCTTTATTTTTTTTAATGCTCGACGAAGACCTCCACTTCAATCGTGCGCGGCGTTTTTGAGGACGTTCCTGTCAGCTGTGTTCAGAGATATCGGGAGGAAATTCACAGGTAGCCACCCTTTATCCGGCCCTGCCAGCCGCTGCATGTCTGCGGAGGATGAAGTGACAGATGATGGTGATGATGTGAGTGGGGGATATTTGACGCTGTGAGCGTGGCTGAGGATGAGGATGAAGGCCGCGGTCTGTCTGGACAGTCCTCCACCGATGCGGCCTACAGTCACTCCCTCCGTGGTGCATGCGGGAGCCCCCGCTGCTCCTCTGTGCGCGTCCACTCGTGCACTTTTGTCTCATGCGGCTGCAGAAGTCCACGAGATGCTGCTTTTGGTCGCACCTAAAGGGGTGGGGCCCTACTCTCATCATCATCATCATCATCATCCCAGCATCTGGCCTGGATGGATGAGGCCTACACCCCCATCTTTTTTTTTTGTCTTCTCATTGATTGTTTAATAAACAGCTGAGCCAGGAGACAGACCCATGATGCACCCCCTTTGGCTTCCATTAGTGCTGTGTGATCCATCTGGTGTGGGTCCCTCCTGGGAGCAGCACCGTGGCTAAACGCTCTTCCCCCTGCAGTGTGTACTGTATGCATGCTTCTGAGGGAGGCTGCAACACATGCAAATACTATTAGGGATGCAACTGGAACTCCAGCTAGGCAGAGCAAATGACGGGCAGCAAGATGCTGAGCACAGAGAATATTTTTGTGGTTCAAAACTCGCAGCATGACTGATCTCTAACTGGCTGGTCAGTAGTGGTTAAATCACTTCGGATTATTCTCCTGAGTTAAACCAGCCATGGTTGCATTGTCATAAACAGATTACAAGGATTTTCTCACTGTGGAGATTAGAGACTCTGCTCCATTTAATTATATCTACAAATAGAAAGTGTTTTAAGTAATTTACATTTTTTAAATAAAAATCAACCAGATTAATGGATTAAATATATAAAACCATGCTAATCCTTGATAGGACTTACAGGACGCATATTCCATCATCCTATTAAGTTTCAGATGATACTTTATTTAGACGATGATGATTACAGTTGTGTTTCATTCAACAGGTGAAAGAGCTCGGAAAAATTCAAAATGAGTGAATTGGAGCAGCTTCGTCAGGAGGCCGAGCAGCTGAGGAACCAGATTAGAGTCAGTTCTCTTTTTTTAATCAAAGCATCGATCATTATCAGGTAAGATTTTTCACCGTCTCTTCTATGTCTCCAATTCCATGACCAGGATGCCAGAAAGGCATGCGGTGATTCTACTCTGACGCAGGTAAATACCCAAACGCTGCAAAGAAATCTGACATTTCAAGCACAATTGGAAACAGTTAATCTAAGATAACCAAGGGTTAAACTGAGAGTACTGGTAGAATGCTTTCATGAAATATCTATGAGCTGTTATTTAACTTGAACTGATGCAGTCAATAGCCTCATTCTTTACCAAGATGCAAACCTGTTTCAGAGGGGTTAGATTATGGGCTTGCATCAAAGGAAACATCTGCAGAGAAGCTGCCAAAATTAGTATATTGCAAAGAGGAATATTGGAAAACCAACATTTCTGAGGAAAAATGAGTTTTAAAAAAAAGGCTAAAAGATTCTAATAAACAACTGTAGATCTCTTGCATGCTTGAAGTCTCACTCTGATCATCTTATGATCTATTGTAAAAGCGTTCCCAGCAGTGTTTTAGTCACGATTATAACGTTTTTAGCAAGAAAAATAAACTCTGCATAATTTTCATAGTTCCTACAGAGCAGCAGTAGTTCACTGGAAATTCACCTCTGAGTTGTGGGTGGGACTGTTGCTGAGAGCTCTCTGTTTACATGCTCTCCTGCTAGCTTCCAGCCCCTCACACCTCGACCTAGCTTTACCGGCTGCACGGTGGCACAGTGGTTAGTGCCCTTGCCTCACAGCATGAAGGCCCGCGGTTTAAGACCCGGCTGGGGGACCTTTCTGTGGGGAGTTTGCATGTTCTCCCCGTGCATGCGTGGGTTTTCTCTGGGAACTCCAGCTTCCTCCCACCATCCAAAAACATGCTTCATAGGTTAATTGATCACCTGAACATTTCCCGAGGTGTAAATGGGTGTGTGATTGTGGCCCTGCGACAGACTGGCAACCTGATCAGGGAGTACCTTGCTTTCGCCCACAAGTGGCCGGGTTAGGCTCAGACACCCAGTGACCCCAAAAGGGACCAGACAGGTTTAGAAAATGGATGGATCTATTGTTGTATAAGTAAAGCAAAACTGCAACTTTTTTGTCTGCCCCTGATTCATGACGATTTAAACCGAGAACCGGATAATCCAAGAAAATGGTCTTTTGGTGGGCCTACATACTGGACTCTGGAGGAATGGAAGGTCATATTTGCCCAAAGAGAGTTTATTTTTCCATGGTGGGGATTATGGGGACACCATTGTTCATCTATGTTGCTGCCGCCAGATTGGAGCTTCATTCAGAGCTTTTGGGATGTGTTGGAGGAGACTTTGGGAGTCAGTAAAGACCTTTTGCAAAAAAATAACAAAACTGAATGGACGTAAAAGCAAAAACATGACAGAAACGATGACATTAATGAAAACTAGACACGGTCCAATGACATGAAGGCATGTGGGAAGCATTTCACAAGCGTGCAGGATCACAAAAATGATGCAACTTCCTTCAGCTTTTTTGGAGGGTTGGGCCAAATGAAGAATAAAATAGATTAGATACTTTAAAAATAATACTTTCTTACATGTAAGGGTTTCTGCATCACTTATAATTAAAGATAAGAATAAACATAATTTCCCTCAAATGCAGATGGCTGCCGGTCTGGATCCTGTGGGCCGGATTCAGATGCGGACGAGACGCACCCTCCGCGGTCACCTGGCCAAGATCTATGCCATGCACTGGGGTTCAGACTCAAGGTCAGAAAACCTTCATTCAACACTATCTACATGTTGTAATGTGGAAGGGGGAGAAAAGCATCTATCCCTGCTCGGAGACGCAGAAAATCATCTGTTTGACGTTGTCTCTGTCAATATGCTAAGAAGGAGGATTTAAGCAAAGCAGAAAAATGTTTTCATATCGCCCAGCTAACACCTCTCACAGTCGGAACAGTGATTCACGTCGTCTTTGTTTACTAGATCAACAAGAAAGACAGACGGCCGGAAGAAAAAACAGAAATGTTTGCTCTTTGGGAGAGCAGAATTTGTCATTTCAGGAGATTAGTCCTCATTTTTACAAATCATTTGACATTATAGTGAGGTGGACCTCTCTATGACCTGCTGTTTGTATAGCTCCTCCCACATTTGTCCTTTGGCTTTAATCCGAGGGAGTTTCCTCCCAAAACACAACATTTTTCTTTAAAAAGGTTTGTTATCAATCTCTGTTCTGCAAAGCTTTTGCATGTTGTTGCCTTAAAAATATAAAAATAAATGCATTTGAATTTATTTATTATTTAAGGACATTTTTTTAAAATAAAGATCTTATTCATATATTTAAAACACTTTTTTTCGTTTGCTTTGAACATTTTTAAACCAATCGTTGCACTTTTTAGCAGCATTATTTAAAAAAAATGTTATGATGTTAAAATACTGCATAAAGCAACACCTCTAAAAAGATCATTTAAAATGTTACATTTATGTATGTAATTTTTATTATTTTTATCATCATTCATGTTTGTTTAGCTGTTTTTCTTTAGTAAGCCTGACGCATTTCATTGTTTTTTATGCATCTTCTTCATGAAGTTTGTAACACTTCATGCGTGCAGTGCATGTTTGATAATGTTTTTTTCCTTTTTTAGGCTTCTGGTTAGTGCTTCTCAAGATGGAAAACTAATCGTTTGGGACAGCTACACGACTAACAAGGTAAAGTCAGTAAAAATATTCCTCTCTCGAGATAATCTGCAAAGCGTATCTAGACTAGAAGTCTCAGAGTTAAGTTGTCTCATAATGGGGTGATTGGCGCCACTTTGACTCATTTTTTTACCATTAGGCAGCAATTACCTAACTTTAGTCCTAAAACAATTGTTTAATTGTTTTTTTATTCATATCTGTGAAGCTTTTAATGAATCTAAATTCATTTATTAATAAGACGGAAGGATTTGAACATTCCACAGTCAAAACCGGAGGAAAAAGAAAAGGCTGGCCCATTTCTGTGTTTCCATTTGGGTTCACTTTGTTCTGCGTTTCTCAGATCCATGCCATCCCCCTGCGCTCCTCCTGGGTCATGACGTGTGCTTACGCCCCCTCTGGGAACTATGTGGCCTGTGGAGGCCTGGACAACATCTGCTCCATCTACTGCTTGAAGACGCGTGAAGGCAACGTCAGGGTCAGCAGGGAACTACCTGGCCATACAGGTGAGAGAGGCGTCCGGCTCTCGCTCTTCCCGCCCCCTCAGTCAAACACATTTCAGGCGTCCACACACAAGTCCTCTGTCTCATGGGAATTCCCCGTTTTGAAGCTTTTGCAACAACAAAGCTTTGTTTTCATCATTATTAGTTCATAAGATCACTCAGTCCCAGTGAGCTGAGCTTGGATCTGTTAGATTTTAGCAACATCAGTGAGAGGATTTTATTATGTGTGGTGGCCAAGCCTTGTAGATTTTTATCACTTAATGGAAATTTAAAAAAATAGATATTAAATAGTACATTTAAATAATAGCCAAACTCTTGCAATGATGGTTAAAGGGTTCAAATGCAAAAATCCAAACAGGGAGCATTCTTTGTTTAAAATAGAATCAGAGTTTATTGTTGTATTTGTGGTTGAATAGTGTGACAAACACTTAAATGGAAAATTCGTATAGGCTTTTGTGTTGTCCATGCATCTATTTAAAGTTTTAATATATAAACATTCTTCAAAATAAAAGTACAAATGTTTAAATCTCCATATATTTCTGAAGTAATGTAATCACAACACGCGTTTTAGGATGAAAGATTCCCATTTACTACTTCATAAAATGCTTTAAACGACAGCCTTCGTTAGACATGTTCCTCCTCCAGATGCATGATAGGACATTTCTTTTTCCCTTTAATGAGCTTTTTAACTTTCACCATTTCTGTTTGGTCTCAAAAACTGAATAAAACCTCCATTTTACCCTGGGAAGGCTGGATACCTTAATAGAAAAGGACTTATTCCCTGTGGGTAGTGTATTCATCCTTTACTGTTTAGCAGCAAACTTTGATGGTTAGAGAGAAAAAAAATTGAAGGAAAAAATATATACAACTCAAAATGAATGACAGTTTAAACTGTGTCATTTGTTAAAAGTAAAACAAGATCTGCAGTGACCCTGCTGCTGAAGTACACCTGTCTGGAAAAAGCTAGAACCATTTAACAAAAGTGTTTTGCTCATTATTAAATACTAAAAAAGCAAGTTCAGATCACTCAAAATAACAAGATAGTATCTTATTGCCTGCATGCCTCAGCCGGTATGTTTAGATGTATGACAGACGTATGACAAAGGAACCTGTGGAATGAGCCTGACAGACTGGGTTTTTTTTGTAAAATATCAGACTATTTTAATCAAGATTTAACAGATGAATCCATGGTGGATATGATTAATCAGAACATAAGAGGAAAATGAACATGGTATCTTAACATAAACTGTGAGGCATGGTGGTGGAGGGAAGGTCATGAGGGTTGAACTATGTCAAAGTTTTTTGGAGATACGAGTGTTTCCCAGCTTTCATCTCAGCTGAAATAGGGATATGTTGTTGATCAAAACCTCCTTTCTGGATTTCCAGGTTATCTGTCATGTTGCCGTTTCATAGATGACAATCAAATCATTACAAGTTCTGGAGACACCACCTGGTGAGTCGCGCTGGACCAAACACGTTCTCCACAGAGGTTTGTCGCTGACTCTCCCTCTGATCTCTGATTCAGTGCGATGTGGGACATCGAGACGAGTCAGCAGACCACCGTTTTCTCTGGCCACACCGGCGATGTCATGAGCCTGTCGCTGTCGCCAGACCTGCGCACCTTCGTGTCAGGAGCCTGCGATGCTTCGGTCAAGCTCTGGGACATCAGGGACAGCATGTGCCGGCAGACCTTCACAGGCCATGAGTCGGACATCAATGCCACCTGTGTGCGTGCTTCTGTGGCACAAATGCGGATAAATGAAAAAAATAATCAACCAAACTGATCAGATTTGTATTCTTTCTTTTCAGTTCTTTCCCAACGGCAGCGCTTTTGCTACAGGTTCTGATGACGCCACCTGCAGGCTGTTTGACCTGCGCGCAGACCAAGAGCTCAGCGTCTACTGCCACGACAACATCATCTGCGGCATCACCTCTGTGGCTTTCTCGCGATCCGGCCGCTTGCTGCTGGCGGGCTACGACGACTTTAACTGCAACATCTGGGACGCCATGAAGGGGGACAGAGCAGGTGGGTGAAACAGAATGGAGCAACTGCCCCATCTAAGAGCTTTAATTATGATAATGCCGTTTGTAGCCCAAATCATCTGTTTCCCGCTAGCTTACAACCCCATCACACCCTCACCCTAACATTGCCACAACAACAAAAATGGCGAGCTATATTGGAGCTATCCAGCCTCAGTTGTGAGCCAGATGCCAGCTCAGAAAAGGAAAATGAAGACATGCATGGATCTATGTGTCTGCATGTGGATGCATCCGAATGGAACAGAGCAGGGAGTGTATTTTTTATGCAACAGCAGTAGCATTTTTTTGGCTGCTCCTAATTCACAATGATTTGAATAAATCAATACTCAGAAAGCCAGTTTGAGCTTAATTTGATTTAGACATGTCCTCCATCATCAGAAAAAGGCCACAAGAATGTGTTAAAACACAGTTTTTATTGGAGTGGGAGTGTAAATTACATTTTTGGGTGATAACAATTGCATCCATACTGATTACTATCAAGTTTAATCTGAACAAGAACAACAAACCTCAAAGAAAAGGGAGTTTAAGATGTGCCGAAGGATAGGTCATGTTCTTGATTCCAAGAAATCCAAAGTTTTTACTGGATTGTTTACCTGCGCTTTCCGACTTGTGATTTGTGTTTCTTCAGTCGGTTTTCCAGATATAACAGGAGTTCAACAGCACACTGGTCAAGGGGAAAAAGTGGTGATTGTAATGTGTCTTTGTCACAAAGAGACATTTCACTGTAATAAGAGGCCTTTTGTTTCTCTGCATTTTTCTTGTAGGAGTACTGGCCGGCCACGACAATCGAGTGAGCTGTCTGGGTGTGACGGATGACGGCATGGCGGCGTGCACGGGCTCCTGGGACAGCTTCCTGAAGATCTGGAACTGAGCAGCCGCGCACTGCCGCCACCTGAGGCGACAGTGGTGGTGCTAGTGGGGCACAGTTTGCACCCTGTATTTCACACTGTATGTACGATTCGACAAACATGTACTGTACATAATATATACATGACTTATGAGTTTACACACACTGCTTGGAAAAAGACAACACGAAACCGACTCACGTCCACAGAACTTACGGCTGATCAAAGTGCACAGAAGCACACGCACACATCCACTTTGTAAATTAACATGTGAGACCAAAAACAGCCGAGTCTTCTTCTGCTCCAGTACATACAAAAAATACAAAAACGAAATAACACACTTTATCACTATTACCTGAAGCCTTTTAATGCGCCTGATATTTCTCACTGCTCCTCCAGTACAGCAGGGAATTGTTGGTCAATTCTCTCTTTGTTTACAATGCAGCTCTCCAGTGCACTTCACATTTCTTTCTCCACAACTTCTGTCTCATTTGCATCTCAGCAACGCTTACAAAAAAAAAAGAAAAAGAAATGACGTGACACCATTAACGCTTTTCATCACATAATCACTTTTTTCTTAAATGTACCTTCACATTACCTTTCGTACGTCTGCGCTGATGATTTTTAATTTATGTCCATTTTTACACTTCTTCGTGTTTTCCCAGTGTGCCTCAGATACACTGACGATTAGAGACGATTGACGCAGTTAAATGATCTGGGGTAAAAGAGAAGGAAAATGATCTCAGCAGGCAGGAGCCAGTATTTATACTTTGACTTTGTCACTGTACTATCTTCATTGCTGTGGTATAACTGTACATAATATTAATAAATAATAGCCACTCCTGCCAGTCGTTGCTTCTTTATTTGCTTTGGTTTTATAATCTATTTGGATGAAATTCACCTGTAATCTACCATTGTATTTTCTAGAGGATTCATTATAAAACTAAATGGATGTCATCTCTTGTTAGGTTTAAACTAGTAATACAATATTTATACTCTCTAAAGAAAATGTGGTATTATTTAAATGTTAACATGCACCTTAAGCAAAACATTAAATAGGTGAATAAGGGTAACTAAATTGTTTTAATGTTGATTTTTTTAGGCTTTACATTAAATATATATATGTATATATCTAGTGTTGTAGTGTTTTAACCCAAAGATGGTTTCTGTTCTCACTTGATAAAAACACAAACCGACTTGGGAAGGTTTTTGCACCACCACGTGGTTAAAAAAGGAAGTACACTTATTCAACTTCACTGTTACAACTGTGTCCCAAAAACTAGAGCATAACGTCTATGTGACGTTTTTTTAAGCGTTAATTCATTTTTATTGTGATTGCAACACTGAGTCTACATTGGAAAGTCATTGTCTTGCTCTGTAATATCAAAAGCCAACATATGTTTTTGTGCCTTTAAAGGGTCTTTCAGTTTAAATCAAAAACCACATATTCATCAGGATGTCATTCTGCACAAGAAGGTGAGACAACAGGTCATTGCTAAAGAAGCTGGCTGTTCACAAAGTGCCGTTTCCAAATAAAAAGTTGAATGGAAAGAAAAGGTTTTACTGAGGTAACAGCAACTTAAACAATCAATTTAAGAATTTGGAAAATTAGTGGACAACTACTGGGATTAGAGCTTGAAAGAAATCTCAAAATGTGGACTTCAGATGGTCTCTTTGCCACCATCAGGTTCAATGATCTACATGGAAGCATTTATTTATGATTTCAATCTCCAAAATGTCAATTTTGCCAAAAGTACAAACTTCTAATTGTGGTAAAACTCTTCCAACCCAAACCTCAGAGAACCTATGGAGTACAGTGCAGAAGAAGATCCGATTTTTTCATTTTATATAATTATATTCTAATGATATTGAGAGACACTTGTACAAAAGTATTCTTGAAATGCAGAACATTCTTTAAGGAAGTAAAAAATGAGATTGAGTCATTTTATTTTTCAAACAATCTTTATTAAGACATGAATTCATTCAACAATCTTTTCAAAGTTTAAAGTTTATGAAATACAATCTTGAGTTAAACTTCACAAGGAACACAGACAGGCGCGCGCACGTGAAAACATTGTAAAACTATTAAAGAAGAAGAAGAATAAAAAAACAAAACTGTCTAAAGAAATAAAAGATGTTATATTTCTGCCTTAAGATGCAAAATAAAAGCCCTCCAAGTTTTGAGTTTGCTTCACTTCTAGCTATAGCTGCTAGACCGTTTAAACCAGACTGGAATATAAACTGGGACAGAAAAGTGCCTTGTGACAACTCCACCAATCATCCACTGGTCATTTCATACAGATTATGAAGGCAAATTGAGATTTCACTTTAAAAGCACATGTTTTTGCCGACTACAAATTAAGAGAAGAAAACTAAAGTCACATTTCTCCACCAAAGCCACTGCCTGCAAACTCTGCCATAAAGAGAGCGCGGCTCTTGATTTGTTCGAATGCTTGTATTGCTTATGAAACTAAAATATAGTCTTTCTTTACAGCACAAAGCTGTAAGCCTGCAACCCAACAGCGTCCATTCACTGATGATGAACTGACAGGTGTTCAGGAGTTTACAGCCACTCCACTGTTCCAAGGCTAAAGGTGCTTTAAGGAAAATCTATAAAATATATTGAGCAAAGAACAAAAATCCTTGCAATTTTTTAGGCTTTATGAGCCAAATGATAAATCTAAAAGAATAATATGTTATCATATCTATAATTTGTTCTTCCATAAAGCTTATATTTTGGTTTATATTATAGTATTTAACTTAATTTAATTACAAGTTTTAGTTTGACTTTGATTTTTCGCCAAGATGATGGTTAGTTTGGAGATCAGCTTCATAAATTGTATTCTGTATCTGGCTGCAAAGCCTGTCAACAAACATACTTATTTATTAACTATATTTGACAGTTTTTTTTCTTCAAAATTGAAATATCAGCTTTTCTAAAGGCTCCATCACCCCTCTCATGAGGATCACCTGAGAATACAAAAGACCCGCTCCAACAGGACTCTTCCACTAAAGACTATATTTCCGGTCTGAACGCTGCACCAACAGTCCACACAGCAACGGACTGCCCGCTCACGTAAAGCAGCTATTTTCCACTCCGACGAGCTTGAAAGCTGATCAAATAAAGCTAAAAGAGCAAAATAACATGTATAGAATCTGTGACCCCGCTTCAGCTTCGACATTGTGCTTGGGTTATTGGTGTAGAACATACTATTATATAAATACAAATCTGTCGTAGATGTACATTCACTTTGATTTCTCAATATAGACTCATTTACATATTTCAGAAAATAGGATTCTCAGAATATTTCTAACTACTCTCCCCACCACAAGATTAACACAATCAACACCATTGAAGAACAAGCTCTTATTTTAATCTGTGCACTATGAAGCTGTGTAATCTGAGCAGGCATCACACGCGGTTCCATTCAATGTGCGCGCAGGAATTTCTCTACAAACACAAACATGGCTTTGTTTTCTGCGAGAGGATCTTCACGTCACCAGGATGACAGTGAAGCGTCATCATCGTTGTTATTGCTACTTTCTAACGGGACACAGGTCTGGTTTTTCACTTTAGGTTTAACGCCACAAAAGAGTTCATCCGTGGGAAGGTTACATTTTATTTTAAGTGCACTTAACCGATTGTTCATCCTAACGAGGGAGCGAACGGTTGTGCCGTTTTTCCGGGGGCTCATGACCTTTCCTGAAACCTCTCGGCTTCCCAACTTCAAGGCACTGCTTTGACTGTAAACATGACAGATTGATGAACAACAAAACAAAACAAAAAAAACAGGTAAAGTAGATTGTTTTTGAGAAACCTGTACTGAAGGTCATGGCACGGAACAGATATTCATTCAGAGGATATTCTCTAGACGGGAAAAACCGCCTTCCACACACAATGACATTGTCTTATCAATGTCTAACATGCACATCGAAGTTTGTGTTTTTGCTAAAATGAAAGTGCTTTCCATGCCTGCGTTCGTTTTATATTTCTGACTTTAAATCTTGATGCACTCCACTAAAAAGAAAGTACAGTTTGTATAACTTAAGATTTATCTATTGATCTACGGTCCCTACTGATCACTAATCACAATTCTTTCTCATTTTTATAGGGCTTTTTGTTTTAGCAATGAGGAAAAATACATGTAAACATTTAATCTAGCAGTCACATCAATTTACTTTTGGTTCAAGAGTTTGTGTCCGTTTTTATCAATCTAACCTTATTTAAAAAGGGGACAGGAAATGATCAAATCTGCTTTCACCAAAAAAAAAAAAAAAATTGTTTAAGTTTTGGATTTTAAAGTCAGAAAGAGGCTCTGATTAGTGATCTGAGGGACCATCACCTCTGCTCTTCTTCCTTTGGTCCTGACTTCCACTTATTTGCAAAATATACTGCAACTTTGGCAGAATGTGAAAGAAAGACCCTGATGAGTGACAGGCTTTTTCTGTCATCTTCTTGAAGCTTACCAGCTCACACTGTCTGAAGAATGCAAATGGCAGCATTGAGAGAGTGGTTCTGCTGCCATTCCAGGGACAGACACTTCTTACATTGAAATGTAACAAACTAAGAACCTAAAAGTCAGCCATCTTTCTCTCAATAACCATCTCATGACTGCACACTTCAAACACAAGAAGTTCCTCCTCAAGACTCGACCAGTCTAAAATATATATAGCTGTGTAAGTACAGTAAAATCAAGACTGCCAGAAGGCTTCTGTACATACGTCATCACTACATACAATATCAAATTCAGAAATCTATGAAAACAATGTGTTTAGATACGAGTCTGACCGTTTTTGGTTTTGCCTAACCTGTGGGACAAAGTCGAGAGTCACTACAGTCTGCTTCGTGTATGTGACTGCAGACCTGTTTTAGAAATCATTTCTTTTGTTTCTTATAATGAAGACTTCAAAGACCTGTTTGCTCTGATTAGGGGGCCGTTCAGGTCAGAAACTAGAGAGCATGACTAAAGCTTACAGTTTAGATAGATAGAAAACTGAAAAGATACAAGCCAAGCTACAGTACCTGGACTTTTACATCATTTTATGATACATCCACAATTTGTAATATGTCTACTAAGACCTTACATTGAGCCTTTGTAATGAGCTCAGAGCGGCAGCAGCCTGCACATATGGGCGTTCCAGCAGTGTTTTTTTTGCCTCGTGTCCCTGTAAACAGCGGCTAAATCGGAGGTGCCGTCTACTCGCTATCTCATTTCGACATACAGTATTTGTAAAGAACGCCTTTGCCAAAATGCGATGTTGAGTTGTCATGGAATGTTAACAGACTTCACAATTGAAAACTAAATAGCTACGACTGAACACGGATCTACAAAAGAAAAGTAAACCAAGCAGGAATATTTGTATATATATTATTTATGTACACACAGTACAAAGTAATGGGTGTTAATAAGATTTTAAGCTCATCAGCAATGTTTCATGACGACTCTAGGGACAGCGTCATCGGGCAGCCTCAGCAGAAGCTGCATCTTAAGGAGTGTTGGCTGGAATGGATTCAGAAATGTGTGTGTGTGTGTGTTGGCATGTGTGTGTGTGTGTGTGTGTGTGTGTGTGACAAGCTATAGAAAAAAGAGGGAGAGTGGCGTTCACATGCGTAAATTCAGATGCACTCGGTCCTCTCGACCCGGCTGGGCTCCAGACCGGAGCAGCTGTTCCTTCACCAGTTCATGATGCAGTTTCTGTTCAGAGTCATGAAGTACACCTGGCTGCTGCCGCCTGAACGCACCGAGGCAAAAAACACCTGAGGAGCAGCACAGACACAACAAGCACAATCTTGTCAGAAACGATTAAAAACAATTTTGAAAATGGGCCTTTTTACTCAACAAAATACAAAGCGTTTAGACACATTTTGTTCCATACTGATTACAACTTTTGGAAAACTTTCTGACCTTTCCAATCAAATTGAATGTGTTTGATGGGATGACATGAGAATTTTTTAATTTGGAAACCACAAAAACAAAAATTCTGCTTTGCAACATCTCAGGAATATATATATCTTAAAGTAACACACTCAAAATAACCTTTTGTTTTTCCTGCCTCAAAAATCACTCATCCATTCCTCTCAGGCAATTTTCCTCACTCCAGTGATATTCTCATGTTTGTTTGCTTCAAATCTCTCCATCATATCCCACCAGGGATTAGCTATAAGAATTAAATTCAGGTGACTGTGATGCCACTGCACAATCTTGCAGGGCATGCAAAAGATGCTGTTGTGCAATGTGGAGTGTTAGGAGTTACACAATCACTTTTTTTCTTTTTGTTGAAAAAAAGTCTATTTCTTTTTCTAGTTTGGATCTTTTTTTAAGAAATAAAGATATAAGAAGAAAAAAAAATTAACAATATAATTTTGGATTTACATCTTTTTTTTTCTTTCTGATTCCAAAGCAATTAAACAAGGATTATTTGGAGCAGAAACCTGTGAAAAATAAACAGCAGTTTGCTGTTTATGCTCAATAAAAACATTCCGATTTACACTAAAAAGGGAAGGTGGTAAAGAAAAACCATCCATCCATCTTCAACCCTCTTGGTTCTGACCAGGGTCACAGGGGCCTATCTCAGCTACTTCAGGGTGAAAGTGGGGTTCATCCAGGACAGTTTATCAGTATGTGATATCACGCGCCCTTAAGATTTAAGTGAAGCATTCAAAAGAGAATGGAAAAACCCACGCACGGACAAGGAGAAAGTGCAAACTCCTCACTGAGAGGGTCCAAATGTGGTTTGAATCGGTTTTTAACATGTTCTTCGTGGCATTTTTCAGATGATGGAGGACATATATAAAGAAACTTAAGCTGAAAACTGCATTTTTGAGTATTTCTTATGTGAATCAGGAGCAGACGCAAAAAGTGCAGTTTCAAAAGAGCGTCTTTGTGACGCAGAAAACACAGTGAGTGGGCTACACGCTTCCCTGCTCAGCTCCATTCTGATGCATCCATTAATTGCTCGTCTTTTTTGTTGCACCGGTAATGCAAAGTTGGGGGAGTGAGGTGCTGTAAGCTAGCAGGAGAGCATGTAAAGAGGGTGCTCTCACCAACGGAGAGAGGAAAAGGGGGCAGGGTTGCTCCACAAAAATGGTCTCGCCCACAACTCCTAAGCTAATTTCTAATGAACTTCATTGCTCTGCAGAAACTATGTCTAGAATACGACACAGGTTTTATGATTTAGGTTAAATACAGAATAATCAAAACTGAAAGACCATTGGGAACGCATTCACAATGGGTCAAAAGATGATCGGAGTGGGACTTTAAAGGCGACAGTGCTAACCACTACACCACTGTGTAGCCCTGCTAAAGACAGAGTTTCATGCTAACAAACTAAGGGTTCCTAACTAAGATGTTGATAGTAGTTGCTGTTAGTTCAGTGTTTTTCTTTGTGTCTATTTTTCTAACGGTGCTTCAAAATACTGCGGATTTGTTTAATGTTATTCTGAAGCTGCTAAAACCAAGTCCTGGATGTTTGTGTCCACTTTACTAATAAAATGTCAGTAAATGACACTTCTTTCTGTTACACCCAGGAGGCAGAATAACTATAAAACATTCATTCAGTCTTTGTGTAAAATTCATGAACTTAAAATAACTTCAATGAGTTTAGAAGAGAATGTTCTAGAAAAGATGAAAACATTCAACCTCAGAAAGCCCATACCTTATCATTTCTCTCACAAAGGAACTTCAACCTTTGGGCTCGTTTGTGCATGAAGACTCCATCCAGGTGACCGGTCTCTACAGAGCGGATCTCAATGGCTTTTTCCCCCCAACCCATGATCTGGTTCGAGCAGATATGAGCTACAGAGTAAGACGTGTTATTAGCAAAGAAAGAGTACTGGCACATCAATGATTAAACTGATTGTTCAGAAACACAGATTTTAGTCAAATTTGTGAGGGCTTTGAAGCGTACCAACGGAGGTGGGCATCTCGCCCCACTGCAGGACCACATCCTTGATGATGCGTCCATACGTGTTGACGTAAACACCTTCATCCTCGTAGCACAGCAGCATCTCCATGCCATCTGAGTTGGGCAGGAACACGATGGCGTGTGGGATAACATGGCTTTGGATCTAATTTTTAAGCCAGAAGCAGAGCGGGGTTAAGTCCTGTCAGTCTACCCAAATTACAAAGACCTGCAGCTCTACAGCTTACATGAACTGGGATGTAAATATCATAATTGTTTCCCGAGTCCACATCAATAGCATGGAAGCCAGCGCAAGAACCATAGATGACCTTCAACCTCTGGCCTTCCTCCACTGTTAGGTCAACCAGCAGAGGCCTGTGTGGCAGGTCTGCAAAAGACTAGTTTATAGAGAAGAAGGGGTTAAAAGAAACAAAGATAATGTGAAATATAATATACCTCTCACCAACTGAGTTAAACTGCTGTAACCCAACAGTGAAAGGAGAGACTCACTTTGAAGGCCATGAATTTGTGATAAGGTTTGGGAGCCCAAGCATACACTTCCACTGCGTTCTTTAAAGCGATCACCAGGAACTTGATCCGCTCGTATTTCACTAAACAAAGAACCTGACATTAGACACTTGTCATCAAATATTTACCAACTCACCCATCCAAACATCTGAAGAGATACAGCCAGTAGATAAAACATTTGTTCCTCACCCACTTTGTAGTGTACACAGCCCTCCATCTCCCCCACAGTGGTCCAACCCTGCTTTTTTTCAACCTCAGGGTCATTGTGAAGGATCTTATTCCTTAGCCAGGCCAGGTAATAGACACGCACCTTGTTTTTCTTTCCTTTATCAATGCAAAAGGACAATATTAATAGAAGAAGTGCTAAATGTTGGGATTCAAACATTCTTAAGACATTCAGAGGATGTTAATCCACACAACTAAAAATGTATTAACTAAATATGTATTGTTTTGTTTATGTTACAGTCCCAAAAACCAGTTGTGTTTTTCTCCTGTGTAGTTTTGTAAAGTCTTATTTGTACTTTACAAAAACAAATGTAACTAACTAAAGTAAGAGCTATGAACAGCTGTTCTCACCAGATATAGTGATCAAAAGGTTCAGGCCCTCCAGGACGTCCATCTGTTGGAACCTGCGAGAGGTGATGAGAGGGTAGACTTTCCCTTGACCGCTTCGGTCCAGCAGCTTTAGACCATTTTCTGTTCCCACTAACAAGTTGACACCTGGAAACAAAACAGTTTTAATCAATTCAAATTACTGCTGTCCTAATACACTTTAACATTAAAAAGATAACTTGAAAAATATAAACAAGCAAAAAGTATTTATATTGTAGTTCTAGGATTTGATTCTCATTTTTATTTTATAAATTAAATAAAATGTGAACCAAACCGAAGTATGGTCTTCTAATAAACATGTACAATTGAATTCTCAGCTTTAAAATTTCCCAAACTGAGTTCAACATCTCTTTTTGCTTTACAGTCACTGACAAAATAAAATGTATCACAAGCGTTGGTGTTTTTTTTTAATCTAAATTGAATCGAACTTTGATTTTCCACATTCATGTCGACATTTGCAGCAAAATATAAGCAGCCAAATGTCTGCTGGAGTCATTACAAGAAGACCCACTCCAATAAAAACCCTGTTTTTGGTGTTTTTAACATGTTCTTGTGACATTTTTCTCATTCTGGAGGACATATATTAAAGAATATGTGCAGAAACTATGTCATAGAAAATGACAAAAGTTTTTTTTTTTGCCTAAAAACAGCATAATCATAATTAAAAGACCACTGAGAACACTTTTACAATAGATCGAAAGATGGAGCAAGATTTTTAAGAAGGCGTTTAAATTTCTCCACAGCTTTATCCCTGACCTGTCTAGTGTGTTCCTTACACTTCATGAAGCAGTCAAACTTTCCGGTATGTTTGCTGCACGTGACTGCGCAAGAGTCACTAGGATTTAGTCCTGCTGAATTAGTATTGAATCACACTCCGCAAGGTCTCCTTTAGGCCTTATCAGAAAGGTTCCTGATGCCACCAGAGGACAAGTGGAAAAGAGTGAGTGAATTTGTATGTAGGAGTAATGGATGACACTTTTGATGACACATACTTTTACTTAGACTGGGAGGCAATGCCGAGGGAGTTACGCCACTGTATCTGAATGGACTGTGGACACCAAGCCTAAAGTATCTGCTTTAACTGTTGTCCGGGCTTTGGCTAAAGCCAGCATCATTGACTGAGTCAGACATTGATGACAGGGAACCTGGCATCTTTAAATAACAAAATAGTGCAGCTGTTTAATTCAGATATCAAAGATGAGTACCTTGATGGATTTCTGGAAGAAGATTGATTAAAAAATAATGTGAGTGGATTGTTAAATAGTGGAATAAAGTTCAACTAAACTCACTGTTTTGATTCCAGTATATTTTTGCACCTTATAATATGGTGCAACTTGTGTTTGTTCAAAATACAGTCTATTTTTTGCCTGTTTGTGAGTTGTGCTTCTTTAGACTGTGGACTGTCTTAACATGCTTTTCTAACTCCATTGGTAATATGTGCTTTCAGCTTTTGATTTGCTAGAAAATCCACTTGCATTCACTGTGGGTGAACCATACCAGGGTTCCTTTGCAAGTGAAGAGTACCTCATTTTTAAACAGAAAGTTGGCATGTTTGGTCAGGGGAAACAGATCCTGGTGCAGACTCAACAGTGCTGTGAAAATGTTCTAGAAAATGTATAAAAAAACTAAATAATTTCAGGAAAATGACAAGAATTTTTGAGTATTATCTGAACGTTGACAACAATGACATCAATATTTAAACTGTTGACTTTTGAATTCCACATGCCCATTGAATCTGTTCTCACCCCAAAGTGCAGCACACAGGATCTCAGAGTTAAACTTCTTCTTGTATTTGCGGATCTCTGGTGTGTCGTTGGGGGGACGTGTGTTGGTGGGATTCACATTAACCATAGATCCTTTCCTGACCTCCATTTTTAGCTGCTCGAACCTGGAATCTGAAAACGGAAAAAAATGGGAATTCTCACAAAAGGGAAAATACAAAACAACACAACAATACAGAGACAAGTATGTAAAGTTTCTGAAATGGAAACAATACTGAGAAATTTCTTCTTTTTTCTTTTCCTTTCTTTGAAATTTCCCTACAATTTTGGGAAAGCTTCAACAAAATCAATTCAACTGCTTTTTTAACACCAACAATCTTAACACAGTGACATGAATAATAGTTATATCTTAACTTTTAATAAATCAACAAATATAACTCAATAACTTACTCAAATTCAAATATTTTAAATAAACAAAATTACAGCAACATTAGTGACTGTTGTCTAAAGCTACCTTGTTTAACGTTCAACTATGCTAAAGTAAATAAGCAAAAACCATGGGTGCTTTGAGCTTTCAGAGTTTAAAGTTCAAATTCTTCAGAACATATGACCCTCTGACTCACCACTGATAGACATGGTATCCCCTGTACCTCCTGGTGATTGATACATGCCAAGATCCACAAAAGTGGTGAAGGAGGACTTGCCTGATGCTTTTACCAAACCTCTGGACTGATACTGGTGGAGGAAAGGAGTTAAATTAGATTGTAGCTGTATTCAAGTCAACATTTAGTTGGAAACATTTTCAAAAAATATATTTAAACAGATGTGTTCATGACCCCTAATTGGTAGACTTCATGAAAAAGTGGTGGCACACATAATCCATATAAAAATAGAACTAAAATGTGGGACAGACAAACTTAGAATCAGTAAACTTACGTCATAAACTGAGTCCTTCCCTGGAGAAGAATGAGAGGCGGAGTCAGTGGGGGAATGGGAAGGCTGCACCACATCTGGCAAATTTGTGTAGCCATTGTGATTCCTCTTCTCTGGGGTCTGCGAAAACAGACACACACACAGAATAATGAATATCAGTAACATCACTGACCTAAATCTAGGATAATCATTTACAGAAATGTCAATTAGGCTTTCTGGGCTGCTTCACAAAAATCGCAAAATGAGAAATTAGTGAAAGATCAGTGAGATCAGGCCAGTTCTGCATTTATCTTATGTAAATTATGTGTTTTACTAAAAAAAGTTATTTTTATGGACACACTTGTAATATAAAAAAGTCACTATTTAGTTAACTTCACTAAAGAAATTGAGATATCTATTTATTTTGAAAATTATAATTCTTATTGCACTAAGATCAATTCATACAAAAAGCAGATTTCCACAACAAAATATTAACAATTGAAGTTAATTTGGAAAACCTGTTTCTCTGCCTTTTAAAACCCCCGTATTGATCTGCATTAACAACACAAAACCACTGAGGAGATTATATTGGACAAAAACCTAGTTAAGAAAAGTCAAAAGGGTTACCAAAAATAAAGCTACAAAATCAGGCAAATGATTGTATTAAATGGGGCCTAAATTAACAAAAACGAAACATTTGATCAAATTGAGCTAAAATAAATAAAAGAAAGGACAACTCATTTTTATTTGAATTGGTATAAATGAAATCGTGTCTCAGGAAAAATGAACTACGACTGCAAATTTAAAGAACTGCTGTTGAAGATCTACTCATTGGAAACAGTATTCTAATAGAACAGTCATACGTTTCAGTGTATTGATCAGCTTAAATTAGAAAAGAACTGCATTGGTTAGGTCTTTAACAACAACTAATGTGCTTTTTTTAACCTGGCTTTTTTTAATTACAGTTATTCACACAATTTTAGAGACACTAGATTCTACATATTCCAACTCTTGGCTAAATAGAAGTGAAATAAAAATAAATAAATAAAACTGCTGTTAAAATAAAAAAAAGAAAGAAAAAAAAAATCTACCAAACTACTTTCAGAGCAGATAAAGTGGCACTTTTACTACATGCATCTAATTTTTGCAGGGATGGTGATTGTACTGCCTGCTTTTGTGCTGCGTAGTGTAGTTTATTGTTAATAAATAATTACAATGAGGAAAATGTCAAATTTTTCGGTACAAAGATGGATATAGATATTGGAGGTCAGTGATGCTTTTTGTTTTATATGCACACATATTTAGTACATATTTTATTGTTTTGTTAGAACCTGATTTCTATCATAATATAATGCAGTTTATTTATCACTGCGCATAAAAATGACTCACTCTCTGCACCAGCATGGTCTGATCCCCATATCCTCCAGCTTCATCTCCTTCTCCTCCCTCAGCCTCGTCTTCATGAACAACCATGGTGTTGACTGAGTCAGTGTCTGCGTCTCTGTGGCTGAAATAAAAAAGAAAACAGAACTTTGCAATCTCCGAAAAATTAGAGGACAACATTTTCAAAAGAAATGTTATACTGGTTGAGCTGCTTTGTGACGTGTTCACATTTTTAAATGGTGTGTTACCGATCTGTTGGACTTTCTTCCTCCTCTACTCCTTCGCCGCTTTCGCTTTCTTCACTACTCTCACTGCTCTCTGAGGAAGAGGAGTAATCGTTGGCCTTGACCGGGGGCCTTGGGGGCTCTTCAGCACGTTCCTTGGCATACAGGCCGTGGTCCTGCAAATTCATTCAATACCATTTATTTAATGAATTTCTTTTCAGAAGCATTAAGCATAAAAAACAACAACAGATAGATGTGGAACAACAACAAACAACAATCTGCTCAGAAGGACAATCAATGCAAGTCAACCAAACTGACTAGGAATGCAGGCCTTCAATTCACTGAATGTAAATTACTCAAACAAGACAAATGAGAACACTGTATAGCATGCGACTATTATGAGCATCACAAGGTCAAGTAGCACAACAGTAATTCATGCATAAACACACAACAAACACCAAGAGAGGCCAGAATTACTAACCTCCCCTATAGCCCTCTTGTAACTCTGCATATTCAAAGTAAAAATCACCAGAGATTTTAAAAAGGGAGAAACAAACCAGTGTTTGTTGTATTAATAAAGTGATATCCAAACAGAGATAAACAGTATTATTAGTGCTAAAACAAGAACATAAAACATTAGATATATTAGGTCAATTTATTTTCTGTGCTTAGTTCTTACATACAGATCAGGAGTGAAAGTCACAAAAAGGAAATAGCAAATTTAGATATATATATACACCAGCATGTGAACTGTTAAGAGTAGCTATAAAAATAAAGATGTAATTAATGTGCAATTTATAATTTTTTTTTGTTAAAAACAAAAACCTTTGTTAGTCATTCATTGTTCATAGAAAGCTGACAGAAAGTCAGAATATCAAAAATGAAATTAATTGAAAACTAGAAGTGACGCAAAGTGAAATGAATGTTTGGAGACTGAGTAAGGAGGAAATAAGCACATTTAAAGCAACCATAAATTAATTACAATTCCTTTAAAGTAATATGTCTTCCTGCAGCTTGAACTGAACTCGCTTATTTCTTTTAGAAAGTAAATTATTTGCCGTTTTTAAGTAGACTCCAGTCATTATATCAACAACTTGAGCTTGATTTCTTTTTTCTTCAAATAAAACAAAACATAGCTGATACTCTGGAAAGCATAGAGTAGTTTAGTTACAGTATAGATGAGCTAAGACTAGATCAGTGCCCTCCAACTTTATTGAGATTTTCTAACTGGCAGCAGTAATCTGCAGTGACTTTAAAATATTGTTCTTCTTATTATGAAGCACTTCTGTGACAATGATTTTCCACTAAACCTTAATAGCTTTGAATATAAACATTACACATTGATGACAGACAAACTTGTGTCTAAACGTTCAGACTAAAGTCTCAAGACGAGCAGACGGATAGAGTAGATGATTCATGTGTTGGCGGCACATAGTTACGGTAAACAGGGAAGAGAGGGTGGGGGTTCCTGTGTAGGTTTTAAAAGAGAAATGTAAAAATAAATAAATAAATGTCATTTGTGTCTTGCTGCAAAACATAATAAAATTCACACTGTAAAAATTAAAGCAATAAATGATGATTCAGCTCATGACTTTTTGTTTTTAGAGACTTGAGTCACTTTAATTTCTACTTTAAAGGTGTTTCAATCACTTCTGGTTTTACTTGACAAACTTTTTTTATTATTTTATATTTTAGTCTATTATTTCTAGACAAATCTATTAAACTTTAAATTTAATTTACCTAAATGGTAAAAATATGCTTTTTTATTTTTTATCTTAAGTAGAGAAAAAAACTTGGCTCTTTATCCAGTCACTTCTGATCAAATAACCAATATATCTACAATTTTACTTTGAAAGAAATAACATTTGTCAAATATTTTAAAATTAGGCCTGTGAACATTAACGCTTTAACACACAGGATTAATTTTAAAAAATGAACGCGTTATTATCAATTAATGAATCACATGTCAGAAGAGACCGTCTTGTGCTTTGAGTCGTTCGGTTTAGGCTTCCACGGCGCTCATCAATCTCTGAAAATGCACACTTCGTCTGCAACTATCCAGCTTATAACAAGGTTACTTATAAAATACATTTTCTGCTGATTTTCAGTACTTTCTTGTTGTTATTTTTTTCGGTTTGGACTGCTTTCTCACAAAAAGCGGGCTATTTTATTGGCGGTGCGGCCCGTTGTCACGGTAACACAACAAAGCATCACTGCAGTGGCAAGGCAAAGCAATGTATTTGCTGATTATCATTATATGATTACTAAAGCATCAGTTCATAGAGAAGGTTCACCTCTTACCGCGTGTTATTGTCCAGAAGATGAAGCAAAAAGGTTGTTTTAAAGAAGCCTGCAGGGTGATATAGAGCATTTGGGCTTTGTGACCCAAACATCTTTAAAACACTGCAGCCTATCAGATGTGATCGTGATTTTAATCGATTGACAGCACTATTTAAAATTCACCTCCATTTTTACATTTGATTCTTCATTTATGTGAGGCTTTGTAACTTTTGCCTTTATTCTTTGATTTTTGTGACTTTTACCCCAGAACAAATCAAATGTAATATGAGCATTTGTGGAGCACAGACTTCAAAGGAGGCAACATACAAAATTTTGAATTTGGAAAAAAATAATTACAGCTCTCTGAATTACTATTAGCTTTCAGTTTCTTTCAGAAGAAGTGAAAAAAGGGTTCTAATTCATAAAGAACACTTCCCTTAAATGCAATTTGTATGATATGTGCATTAAGGGTTAAATTATATTAAAGCTGTTACTATATGATGCACAACCATTTGGTAATTTCATGTATAGAGAAGCATTGACACATTGTCTATGTAATGTTGTCTGAAAGAAACCCTCACAGCGGGGCGCCCAGGGCGGGAAGAAGTTCGAGATTCCCCTGGCCTATGACGGCTTTCATGAGAAAGCATGGGCGAATCCATTTTAGAGGAACCTGGAAAAGAAAAGAAAATTCAAAATGCTTTAAGTGAGAAATTGTGATTCAGAGAGGTAAGAGCTGTGGGGGAGCAGCGACTCACTGAGGATGCGATGCCTCTCCAGAGAGCCGGTCTGCGGCAGATTGGAAATGATGCTCATGCTGTCGCCTCTCTCCCAACGGTCATTACGGCTAAGATCTGGATTGCTGACATGAGAACATAACAATCTCAAGTTGTCATTTAGAATGGTGATAAAATGGATGAAGATCAATGTAATTATTTCAGCGTCTTTTGTACCTGGCTCTCACTGGGTGCCTAATACCAGAGGTCAAGTTGGTATTAAGAGCTGTAGCGATGGATGCTGTCCTCTGAGGGACCTGAAAACAGAATATTTTTAGATATGAAACAAATCTTTAAAGTCCCACTCCAACCATATTTTTTCTTTTGTAAAATAATTACCAGTAGTCGATTAATTTTGATTGTGCAGTTTATCGCCAGTTTAAATCTTTTTTAAAACATATGCCCATTGGCAGTAGCTTATTAGCTTATTAGCTGGTTTGTAGGTGGGATTGTTGGCTCGAAGGAGTCCTACCCCTCACAGTCGCTGTGAGCTCTGTTTGCGAACTCACACGTGAACTTTTAGCCCAAGGTTTCTCAAGCATCTGGCAATTTGAATTAAAAAATATTCAGAAACGCAGTTTTAATCATAATCTATTTTATATAGATCCTCTTTTATGAGAAAAATGCTACAAGAACATGTTAAAAAGACAATTTCATTGGAGTGGGTCTTGAAGAATAATACCTTAGTAAGAAAAAATTTGCAAAATTGTTTGGAGATTGTGAGAAGAACCTTTGGAGGAAGCTCTACATCTGGCAAACGGATCCAGGGGCCTCGATCCTCCCTGATCTGATGTGCAAGCGGTGCCGGGGTTTCGGAGGTGGGGTCAGAGTTCTGGCGTACGAGCTCTCTGGAGTGCATGGGGCGAGGTGTGGGGATGAGGGAAGGATCCTGAGTGGGGAATGCGGACATGTTCTTAGTGGGCTGGTCACAGAGGGACTGAGAGCGAGGAACAGGGGCAGCGTAAGGTTTTAAAGGAACCAAGTGAGCCATCTGAAACTGCAGAAGACCAGGAGGAGATGCAGCCGAGAGGGGGCGCAGGAAGACATCAAAGAGGAGGGAAACACACAATTGTGTTTTGTTTGAAGGGGATTTTTGAAATTAGTGGGAAATGAAGTGAAAACAGACATGGAAAAGAAAAAAGAAGCAAAGTGTCAAAGGTAAAGCAGCTGAGGAATTAAGAGGCAGAAATGAGAAAGTAGATCCATGTATTTTCACAATAGACACAAACCTTGCTCTGTCCCCCTTGAGGTTCAACTGGCCTTTGCATGGGTGGGGTCTGTGCAGATTGGGCCGACCCTGATTGGCTGATAGAATCGGCGCGCGACTGGATGTTAGTGTCAGAGACAGTAGTGCAGATTTTGGGGGAACCTTGCCTGTTGAGCTTACTCCGCTCCTCCACCTGGAACCAGACAGTAAAAAGAAAGGTCAGCAGTGTGTTGACATGAAGGGCGCTGTGACTTAAATCAAGCCCAGACTGGTACCTCTCGGGCCCAATTAGGTTTGTTGTTAGGCTCCAAGTTTTTGTTGTAGTGGTAAAGCTGGGGCTTCTTGTCTTGCTGCTGCTGTTGCAAAGATACCAAGTAGGCATGCTCCTGCTGCAGCTGTCTCTGCAGCCGCTCTGACTGGCGCTGCTCTTCCAGCTGTTTGCGCTTATACTCCTAAACAAAAAAAAAAAAAAACAGCCACAATCAAAGTACTGCTGAGACACAGAACATGACATGGAGCAAATATATCATTTTTCAATTTCTGACAAAAGTTCATTATTTTGCTGACTGACATGAGGTGAGTCAGCTGACTTGTTGGCTTTTGTCATCAGGTCTCTGCAGGTCTCAGCAAACAAAAATGGTCATAACTTGGATACCTCAAGTTAAAATTCTACGTTGTGCAGTGTGTTAAAAAAACAATCAAATGTAAAAAGTTTTTCTTAATATGCAAAGTTCATCTCAAATTATTAACAAATTATAACTCAGTCTTTATTGAGGTCTGCGCTAGATTAGGAAAATAACATCATCAGCAAACAGCAACTATCAGGTAGCTGCAGATCCATGGGTTTAGCTGCCATCTGCCCATCAGTTGGTTGGGGATTTAGCTCCCAAACTTGAGAGTGAGTGTGCCCTTAAATATAATAGATAACCCCACAAATGTAGGAAGTATGTAAATTGCTTTGGATGTCTCTTCCATGTGTGATGTTATTTGAAAATGCAATCTTCTGCAGACCAAACTGGCTACATTAAGATTTTCTGCCACAGCTATGAACTGAATTTGTGACAAAGTGTAGTCCTAGCAGGGCGCAGTCCGAGAAGAGGCCCCCTGCTGCCAGCAATGCCATCTAATCCTTCACTCCTGCTACACAGAGATAGCTCTGCCTGTGTTATACACTTAATACTTCAGAAGCCTGTGACACACTGAACTTTATAATAAGCCTTTGCTCCCAGTAGAAAAAAGCAAAAAAGAATGGGGGTCAATTTGGATGTAAATCTGCAACTTTACAGAGCTAATCTGTTGTTCTACAACTGACAAAAACACAACATACTTAGATCCTGTCAAACTACACCATAAGGAGCTTTTATTGAAACTCCCAAAACAATAACTTATAATTACCATACTTTTATTTGCAACTATATTGCATGCACGTCATTGAAATAACTACAAGTTTTGCAAAGGCTGACACAATTCAGATAAAAAAAAAGCAGTCTGTTAGTTTCTAGTTGAAAGCAGATTTGAGGATGTAAACAGTGGTAAAATCAGAAGATCTATGTTGGAAAAGGCTGCCTTTGAACATTAAAAGTTTCCACAGGGGGGATGCCCTATGACTGACCCTGTGGTGTGCTTCCATGAAGCCAAGCTCAGGAATCCTGTGAATGCACTTTCAAGTGCCTCGAGTGTGCTGCATATAGAGTTAATAACCCCTCTATAAAACCAAAATAGACCTCAGTTTTAATTACGACCTAAGTACATTCTAAAGGTAGGAAACTACAGGAGCAGTCACAGGGAATGCGACAAATCTAGCCTTCAACTGAAGGCTAAAAAGCGCCCGAAATCACCTGGAAATCTAGGTCATTAAATGCGTTAAAACATCTGAAATAATATGCGAGCAGCAATCATGACTAGTAATGTACATCCCATAATCTACTGGTTAGATTAACCATTATTACATGCTTTATGAAAATGTAAGGCTGTTAAACTTAATTATTTTTAGATTATTCACAGTAAATAAAATATACAAACACTAAAACAAGGGGCATTTCATTATAAGATTCAAATAAAAGCAAAATATGCTGAACGGGGCATGTTTTTGTCCTGACTGATTATTTGTTATTAATGAAATAATCAGACATCCAAGCTTGTGCACGTAAAAAAAACATTAGGTAGTAGTTACCATGAGCAGTGCCTGCTCCTGAAGCAACTGCTGCTGAAGGATTTCTAACTGTCGTTGCTCTTCCTCTAACTTATGTCTGATAAACTCCTGCAGGAAGGTAAGAAGACAGAGGCGATGCTCATTAAGGTGATGACAGGAGAAATGAAGGCATGTCAGATTTGAATAGATGGAAGCAGGTATGAGTTATGCAAGATCTGTAAAATACAGCATGTGTTTTGATAAAAATGTCATTATTAAGCACATTACGGAAAAGGTGCTGAGGCTTTCTAGAAAAGGCAACACATGTTAGTTTACACATATATTTGCAGTTCTAAACGACTAAAGAAGAGCAAACTTTGAGATTTGAAGCTTTGTTCTTTTGTGGGGCGCTGAGGAAACAAAAATGAGGTGTGTAGGAGTAAAAGGAGATGGTGCTCTGAGTGCAGACTGAGAGGACCCTGCAAGAGATGCAAGAGCTTCTGCACAAAAAAACCCTCTCCCCTCAGTAAATACACTAATTTAGGCTTTTGCTGCCATGGCAACCCACTGATGGAATTTCACCACCAGAGCAACTTGTGCCGTGTTGTTGGAGGACACGCCTACACTTCATTGTGATTGGCTGCTTACATACTCCATGTCCCCTGCGGTTGGTTACCTGCTCCCTCTCTGCCATCCTTCTATCTTCCTCCCGTCTCATATCGTCAATTCTCCGATGGGGACCCTTTTCTTGCTGCCTCACCATCTCTCGCTCCTTTCTCTGTTGCTGGGAGAGGGGAGACAGGAAAGAGAAATGATACAAAGGGAAATAGTCTGCTTTTTAGCAAATGATCCCTTGCAAAGAGCTGCAGAAAAAGAATGAAGAGCAGAGAATAGATGTGACTTGTCCTGACTAGTACACAATTATTGGGTCCTGAGCATTGTGTGTGTGTAATCTAATTCAAATATTTCAGAGACAGTTTCTCGTGTTTGACAAAGAGAATTCTTAATTTAAGCTCACATAGATCACTGAAACAACGATGTGAAGAAATTATGGTTTCTGAACTGGGAGAGAAATACAAATCCGTTCAGCTGTTAATTACAGATTCACTGTGAACAAAGAGAGAACACAAAAATACAATTTCAGTTCAAAAGATGAAGCCAATTTGATTTAAAAAAAACATGACTCAGGATTAAGGCAGGACAAATGAATGACAGGAAAACTGAAATGAAACCAGGTAAGTAGATCACACACTAACCTTAAAGAAGTAAGGCCAGGATCATTTTCATCTGAATTTTAGATCAAACTAAGGTGGTTGTTTTAGAATTCACAAACACTACGATAGACAATGAATAAACCAGACGGCATTACTTCAACTAATGCGAAAAAAACAAGGATAATTTCTGACCACAACTTTAAACTTAACCGTCGTTACTGGAACTGGAAAATTCATCTACATATTACTAAAACCTGATTAAATTAATAAAAAATAATGTCACCTTCTCTCCAGCTGAAGCACACTTCTTTCACTGCAAAAATTTAAAAGTAATTGGAATCTGAAAATTTGTTCAATTTTGTTTTTAGAAAAGCAATGATGTAAGGAGAGCAGTCGTATCACATCCAGGAAGCATCATTTCAGCATAAATGGATTGAGCTACAGCTTAAAATCTATTTCAGGATTTTTGCAGATAAATTGTCTAATCTTTTTTTGCGAAAAAAAGCATAAAATAAAAAGCCAAACTTTTAAATTAAGTTGGATTGCCATCTCAAGATTCCATAAAACAAGTTCAGTGTCTTTATATTCTGTCTTGATGTTAAACTTGAAATGCTTTCATACCGGATCTGTAAGGTTGGTCATTTCCGATAACAAAGTTTAGATTTAGTTTAAAAAACATCAAGAATATGTTTGGCTTTACTTCTTCGAGCCGACGACGTTGTTCTTTCTGCTCTTCGATGCGTTTCTGCCGGTCGTGCAGGAGTTTACTCTTGTGTTCCTCCGTGTCCCGCCGCTGAGCAGCCAGTTGAGCTTGCTGTCTCTTGTGAGCCTCTGAGCGCTCTTTGTTCTCCTGCTGCAGCCGCTGGAAGTCCCGGCGCAGTGTGGATTCACCGGGAACATTGAGTATTGAACTGATGATGAAAATTGGAAAATGTTAAGATGGATGATTTGTTCATAAACTGAACATAGTGGCTTGATTTGTGTAAAAAGAAATGATAGAGAATCACCTTGACTCTCGATCATCGCCACGGTTTTCATCCTCTTCATCACTACCACTGTATTCATACTCTGTCTCTTCTTCATAGCAAAACAAAAACATAGTAATAAAAAAAAAACCACTAATCTGGGGTCAGAATATCTAAATATTAAATTTTTTTGCTCACCCTTCTCCCCTCTCTTCTTCCGCGTGCGATCAATGTGATCTTTGAGCTGAATTCGGACCTGCCGCTCAGTGGGTTGGTCCCTGATGAAGGAATGCTTCAGCAGCTGCTCAGTGGATGGCCGGCTGGTGTATGTCTTGACAAGGCAGCCCTCTATAAAGTCGATGAACTTTTTGGACCTGGTAGGAAAGGGAAGTTTAAGAGGAAGGTGGCAGGGAGGAACAGCAAAGTTGACAAATTCTCTCTCTCGCTATGAAAGTTATTCCTAATTGTGCTATTAAGCCATTCTGAAATTCTGAAAAATTATTTCAACACCTAGGGAAAAATGTGAAAAGTTACTTTTATTTTTTCTATTTAATTTTTTTGTATGGATATGATAAAAGGAAACATTATTTTCAAACACAAAAACCTAACTATTTTCTTTTTCATAGACGAAAAGAATTTAAATACTGTGACCCCACAGAGTGAATACATTTATAGGTAAAGGGAAAAGAAGGAGCAAAACCACAGGGTTGGACCAAAAATACGACAAATTAATTTTTGTTACCATCAAAACAGATCTTATATGTCTCAGTGGACTATGAATATGTTTTTTTTAGCACGACTATCCTTAATTTTGTTATAAACTATGTTTAATATGCTATAGAACCTAAACTCTTGTGCTTTCATCATGACCTTGTTTTCCCCCCAAAACCTCAACAGGCATCATTTGCTAGATTTAGAATTGCAGCCTCACAGATAATTATCATTTCACAAAAACAAATAAATGATCTATAAATGTTTGGTGCGTCTGCATCTTAGATACATTTGTCGGCATCCTACTGTACACAAACACGCCCTGGTACACTCATTCACAGGCAGAAACCTCTACAGCCCTGGTCCAAACTTTTCAGCACTCTAGTAAGGGGAAGAGTCAGTTCAGCTTGGTTGCTTACTCACCATTTCTTTGATTTAAGTTTTGGAGGAGGGTTCCTTGGAATCAGAAAGAGGGCTCTCATAGGGTGCATGTCACACAAGGCTAAAAGACATTGAAAAAAGGTGATTTATACAGGTTTCCACACTACCAAAGAAAAAGAGAAAAGCACACCAGAATAAATCTGATCAAAAGCAATTCCCACTCTGAGTGGTTTGTGTGTGAGCAGGGCCACCATTGCACATTTGCTTTATGCTGAAGCAAACAGAGCTCTGTAGTTCCAGTTGTTGTTATCCAACCTCTCCTGGTGCCTCTGGCTCATTGTTACACTGACTGCAAGAGCAAGGACTGTGACTCACCCTGCTGTCGGCGTAGGTAGCTAGCTAAACTTGACTGGATATCTTCAGTTTTACAGCACACAGGTTTCTGTAATACTCTTTAAGACACAGCTTGTTACCAGAATGCTCCCTTTTTTTCATGCTAAAATAAAAAAACAAGCTGTCATTCTAAAACAAAAAAAATGTGAGGGAATGTGTTTTATTTGACATGAAACCATTTTAGGGAGAAGCAGAGTAAGAGTGATGTGCATATCCTGTTATCCGAGCTGTTCCGTTTAAGCCAAACCAAAGTATAAAAGTCTGTATAGATCATTAAGTATGTCTAAAAAATGCCTAATATTTTACTTTGTTCAATCAAAAGCAAGCTGGAGTAAAAAACGTTGTCAAGTGTTTGTTCTGACACAAACGCAGATGTCCAATGAGGGTTCATTTGTCTTCTGTGACTTAAATGTGTTTTTAAGTTTAAGTTATGTTTGTAAAAAAAGTAGTTATTAAGTTATTAAAAAACTGATGAGCTGATGTCAGTGTTTCTGACAGCAGAACATCATTTAAAGACCTACTCCAAAGAAAATCGTGTTTTTGGTGTTTTTTAACATGTAGCATTTTCCTCAAATAGAGGACATATACAAAATAATTTAAGATTAAAATACGTTTCTGAGTGTTTCTTTATTCAAGTCGCATGGGATCAGGAGCAGATAAAAACCAGCGGATTGAAAAAGCTCAGGTTTGTGACACAGGTCGGCCAAAAGTCTTCTTTTCCGCTGCATTTCTGTATCATCCACAAGTAGATAAATAAATCCATTACTGGTTTTATTTTCCTTGTTTGAGCTGCCATCTGGCTTGAAACTGTGCGGCTGGATAGCATTAATATTGCTTGACTTTTGTTTCCTACACTAATATAGCTTGAGCATGTGAGATGCTATAAGCTAAGAAGAGAGAGTGTAAGCAATGGGCCGATGTAAAATTAGCAGAGCTAACTTTCACGCCCACAACCTGAAAGCGAATTTCTAATGAGCTCCTGATACGCTGCAGAAAATATGTTTAAAAAAAACTGCATGATTGTTATGAAAAGACCACAGGGAATGATTTTACAATTGAAAAAATACATAGTTGGAGTAGGACTTTAAAGCCTTCGTTTTTGCCTTATGCAAATTCAAACAGTTTACTTGTCAATTAAAAAAAATTGTGGTCTGAGCCAGGGTTGTATCTAAATAAAACCACAAAGCTTCTGGAACAAAGCCACTTTGAAATTACACATTTTTAGAAAGTAACACCATCAAAATTTCACATCAATTGGCAAGGATGGAATAGAAAGAGTAACCCGTTGGGGGTTGTTTTAAAGCCAGAACTTGAACACTTTCCTGACAATGAACCTCCTTGTTGATATGGTCTGTTTAAAGGAAAGAAGCTCAGACAAACTAAATAGGTTATTATGATGTTAAAGAGTATATTTTTTCCTTCCATCTTTATTTTCCATTATTTCTTTTTTTAAGGAGAAGTTAATTGCACAAAAATCTTTGCACTTTCATTTCTCAAATAATTCTTTATTTCTTTAAATATGGATGTAACGGAGTAATGGGTTCAAGAAAAAATGAAAAACCTAAAAACAGGGACAAATCCACTTTAGAAACCTAATTCAGCAGTGAGACTGATGGAGTGAGAAAGCGCACACTGCATAATTTATAGCGGTTCATCAACATCAGCCTGATAACTGGCCTGTTTGCCCTCCTGCCTGTCATTCCCAGCAGCAGCAGTTTATGGGATCTTTATTAGAGTAATAAAAAAAAAGCTTCCTTTTTAAATGTCTAAAAATGTGAAAAAAGTCAGTTTTACTTTCAATTAAAATGCTTTCTAAAAGGTTTACTCTCCACATGAGAAGTATGAAAATGTTTGGAAGCTGATACGACAGTAACCATGAGGATATACATAAAATTATATGGAATATTTTTTTTTCTGAAAGGGAAAAGCTTTGATGGTATGCTACAGGTTTTATGTATTCCTCAATACTGCAAAAAGTCTACATCTGAGGCCCAATTTAACGTCTATGGTTGGGAGATAAATAATGCTGCTGCTAATCCATAATCTGAGAAGCTCTCAGTGAATTTTAAACTGTTTTTTTAGGGCTACGAAAAAAACCATTTGTACATTCTAAAGAAATGAATGTATTTTCACATACATTTACAAAGGGATCTGACCATGTCCATTAAAAAGAAATTAAAAAAAAACCTTCACACCATTCAGTTAAGTAAAAACCTCTTAAAGTTATTATTAGGCACTAAGAAAAAAGAAGACATAATCAGAGAAAAAAAACAGTTCATCTAAAGTCAAACCATTCACAGAAAGGCAAAATGAGGCACAGAAAGAAGAAAAAAAAAGTACAGTAACAGATACCGAGCTGCATTCTTTGAACTAATTTCATCTTTTTCAGGGAGGAAGCTTGAAACAGCTCACAGTACAAAGGACACATTACTTGGGAAACCCGCTGAAGCGTGGGCATGCGTAGCTTCAGATGGCACTCAGTCACTGGTGCTGACCAGGGGTGTGATAGAACAGAAACATTCGGATGAGATCCAGTGTGTTTCAGAGTTAGATTTAGCTAAATGCAGAAAAAAACGAGTGGATTGAGCTTCACAGTACAGACTGACAACCCATCAACCGCACTGAAAGTAAAATGAAAGACTTCTCTGCTGTGACTCACCCTATCGACTGGTCTGAACCTAATGGAGCTGCGAATAAACTACAGGTAGAGAACTACAAACATGAACAACAGCAAAGGCCTGTCAAAGCATCACAAACATGGAACTCTCCTTATTGATGTTTGTGAGCTCCAGATTTTTCCTTTGCCTCAATGAAAGCTAAATGCTTTAAAGAAAACAAATCAAAAGGAGCTTCTATCTCACTACATAGAAATGAAAATGTAAATATTCAACTGAACTCCAAAGTCAGGGTCTCATCTGTCTCCTTTGAAGTCATTTCATTTCACTTTTAGTTTAGTCTTAAAACCACAAAAAGTTCTCAACTGCAACCAAACACTGAAATAAAATCTAAGGATATTTTGCAACAGTTTTCTGGCATTAAACTATGCACTAACATTTGAAAACAAGCAGAAATCAATCAAATGAGGCGTGTTCAGTAAATTCCCAAAGCTTTGCCACTTTTCACATCAATTCTACTCCTTCTAAACGTTGACTCAGTGAAGGTTTCCTTGCATTTGTGATTTTATATCTAATCCTAAAGAGACAGGAAGGTAGTATCTGTGGAACCAGCCTCTGCAGGCCAACCGTCAGCTCATAGCTACACGACCTCAATTGCACTGAGTCAGCCGTCCATCTGAGCGTACAGACACCAGGGCTGCATATGCAAACCAGACTCATTCATGAGCTTCTCAGGACAGGCTTTGAGATGGTAAAACATAATCTGTTGCTGAACGGACAGAATACGTAATTCGACATCAAAAGGGAAAAAATACTTACGAGGTGCTCCTTCTGCCATCTCAATGGCTGTTATCCCCAAGGACCAAATATCACTCTGTAGGACAAAAACAAAAAACAAAACAGCACCACTGTTAGTCTTTTGTATTTTGTATGTAGCACAGTATCTGTGGAAAGCAGCTCGAGTTACCCTGAAGTCGTAGGTAGAGTCTGGGTTCTCATCACAGGCAATAACCTCAGGAGCCATCCAGTAGGGAGTCCCAATGAAGGTGTTCCTGCGGCCAACAGTTCTATCCAACTGCGCACTCACTCCAAAATCAACTGTGAGAAGAGTTTAGGGGGATTAGCGCAGCACCAAAATACTACAAGAACACTTTTTTTTGTATTTTGCTTCATCATACCAAGCTTGACCTCTGCATTCTCTGTTAGCAGAACATTTTGGCCTTTGATGTCTCTGTGGATCACTTTATGGTTGTGCAGGTGACAAAGGCCCTGTTTTGCAGATGAAGTTGTTGGTGAAAAGTGATCTCAGAAGCACAATTGAATTGACTGGTTTCTCACCCTCAAGATCTCTCTGCAGATGTAAGCAATCCAGTCCTCCTTCAGGGAGCTGCCTTTAGTGTTTTTCACAAGGTCGGTCACTGACCCCGCCCCGCAAAACTCCATCACCAGCTACAAACAAACAGCAGCTAATTCAGCAAAAACAAATCAGCAAAGGCTCCATTAGTGCAGCAGATGAGGGGTTAAAGTGTAAGCAGACCCAAAGTTGGTCGTCGTGTCCTGGTGGACTTTTCTTGACAAAGGCACCATAGTATGTGGCTATGTTGCGGTGGTGGCTGTATTTCTTCAGCATGTTGATTTCTGCCTTGATCTCCTCTTCTTCTTCCTCTGTAACATCCATCACTTTGATGGCGGCCAGCTGGCCTGTCTTCACATGGCGACCCTGGGTAAGGTTAATGTTGTTAATGACCTCATTCAGAAAAAAAAATAGTAAAAAAATAAGGCTGTAACATAAGATTAAATCACATATCAGTGACAATAAAAAAAATCAAACAAAATGATCTAAATCGAGGGTTTCTAGAGATATTACATCTTGATGAGATATTTTCTTCAAGATATTACAGAAAAAGAAATAAACTGGGGTTCATTCAAACAAAGCAGTTTTGGGTTAGTGATTGGTTGAGTTTAAAGTGAACCCTCCACTTTATGAACATATTTGCATCTCGTCCATCAAGTGTGGGTAATTTCATCTTTAACGAATTGAATAACTTTACTGTTCATTTTCCTCTGCTACAACCCCTGCTGACTGGTACTATATTTTTTTCTGCTTTAGTTATAATCATATTCTGAAGGAAGTTTTCTTTTGGAAAACTACTGGATTCTCCCCACCACATCTGACTGATTCTTGATGCATGTTACGTTACTCTGTCACGTGCTGAAAATACATCCGCTACGTTCTTAAAGCGGCTGTGCCAATCACTAAATTGAAACCCCAAACCTAGCAAAATTAATAAGAACAAACGTATTTAAAAAGTTTCTTTTCGCAGAAAGAGCCAGAGAGGAAACAGAAGAAAAGCCTTTGACTTCAAAATAAAAGAAAGCTGCATTTAACAGACAAAAGCCAGGAGTCTTAACTCAAAATATGGGTTGTTTTTATTTTGTTTTTTTTTTTTTTTGTTTTTTCAGTGTTTTTAGACTAGTGTGCTCTGGCACACTTGTGTACCGTGAGAAAAACTGAACAACTGATCTAAGAACATTTACCATTACCAGAATATCAGATCTGTGGTCATCCAAACAGGCCATGATAAAACACAGAATAGTGAGAAATCTAAAAGTTCACTAAAGAGTTTTTTCTTTGTGTTTTTTTGAGTCTATTGAAGACACCTTGATAAGAATTACGATACCACAATTTGGCAACAGCTAGCTGTTTTTGGAAAAGTGCCGCACCTTCACCTCTTACACCTATCACAACTTACATTTGGGGAAAAAAGCTGAAATTTCCAGCTTTTCTGCCTCAAATATTACAAAGAAATTCCTGCGAGATCGTGGAAGAACTGTACATCCATACAGACTATAGGGTTTCTCCATTTTTACATTATTGGTTGCTGGTGTGCTGCAGGAGTTTTGTCAAGGAAAAAGTGTACCTTGGCTCAAAGAACTTTGAAAAACACTAGTTTATTGGAACAATTGTTCCCACACACCGTTATACTAATTCATAATATTCAGCAACCAGCTGTCCAATGCTACAAGAATGCAGCTATTAAGGTTGCTAAAACAGTGGATTCACGTTTCTGATTATATTTAGAAAATGCCAGTTTTAGTGACCGTTTTTCTTTATGTATTTATCTATCACTCCCTAAAAGTTGGACGGCGCTGAAGTTGGCATCCAATTTTGTAACTTCCACTTTGAAGTTAAGGAAACATCTTTATTACATTTTAAAGACTCTTGTTCTTTGCAATAGTTTTCTCATGATGGAGGACATTAAATATATAGAAAACTAAGACTAAAATTGCGTTTCTGAGTATTTATCCAAATCGTGGTAATCCGAAGCAGACAAAAAAAATGGGGTTTGTAAAGAACTAGGTGTTGCATACAAACTTCGGCAGGCCACACTCTCTGCTCCACTACATTCTGATGAATCCATACAGACAAATAAATCCATGCACATTTTTGTTTTCCTCGTCTGAGCTGGCATCTGGCTCAGAATTGTACAGCTAGAAAGCTCCAATAATGTTCGCCCTTTTTGCTGCACAGGTAATGTTAGCATGGGTTTGTAATGGGCTCTAAGCTATCAGGAGAGCACGTAAACAAAGGTATAATGGGTAATGAGTGTGGGCTAACAGTCCCACCTACAACTCTGCCGTCCATTAACTTTGTCTGGTAAACGACAGGTTTATTGGGTTTTGCTGAAAATGACATAATCATATTTAATAGACCACTGGAAACGCTTTTACAAGAGTTTGAAAAATGACTGGAGTGGGACTTAAGTGGTTTCTACACAAAATCTAGTTAACAAAGTTTAAACCAGCTACAGATATTTTACAGAGAATGAAGATACATTTTACTCTCTAAAGTTAAGGGGAACTGGAGGCAAAAAAATAAAAATAATAATTAGATGAAAATATTAAACTGGTCCTTGGCCTGGAAAAGGTTGGGGACCACTGGTCTACAGAAATTAAAAGGAGAAGGAGTTTTGTCCAAAACTTTAGGAGTCATAGGTAAGGAGGGAGTCGCTCACCTTGTACACTTGTCCATACGTTCCATTGCCAACAACTTCAACCAGCTCAAATATTCCCGCAGGGTCCTGGGAGGAGAAAGAAATGAGTCTGATCTTAGAAATACATCCAAATGTGTTTACTAAATACAAAAACAAAGGACTGAACTAATTATTATTCACTCAAAGCAGACTATATTTGTTCTTAAGAGGAGGAAGTTGTAATTCACACAGTGGTGCTCATGTAACACTTGCATAGGAGTCATCTTTAAATATTAAAACACTGTGAACTGCCACAATATGGTTCCAATTATATCATTATGAAAATATAAACAAGTCTAGAAATTAAAAAAGGGGGAAAAAAATCTTAAGATATATTGAAAACGTAATTACTTAACCCTTACTTAACAGTATGTTTTCATGTCAATCTACAACTTATGCAACAGATCCACAGACCCAAATATCCCATCGGTCCTCTAGTGTCTACAACACATTTCAGTAAAGACACCAGTCAACTGTGTTACTTAATAAATTGAAAATCAGAAACTTTGATAAACTATCTATTCATCAACAATGATCTACTCAAGTAAAATGGCCAAATCATCAGCCTCTCTTTCGGATCATTTTTATGTCTGTGAGGATAATGTCACTGACACTAATAGTGAGTAGGCTGTTTTAACTAAATTATTCAACCCCCCCCCGAGATGGAAGAAAAATGACAAGCAGTTCCACTTTCATGTAATTTCAATATGGCTTTAAGATGGTGTGTGGGTGGTGAGGCTGCTGCTTTGGGTTTAGAATGTACACCGTGACCTATCCTGCTTTCATTTCATTCCTATGACGCGTTTCCATCATGGAGACAAAGGTTTGTCCTCAAGACAACAAACGAAAGTGAAAAACACCTTGTAGGTTTAGAAATAATACAGCAACACAACAGACGTGATGCAAAATTAACCCCCTAACAGTACAGAGAGAACAAATGTTTAAGCATGTCTAGTGACATAAAAATGGAAAAACTGTGACATAAAGTGGATGAAAGAGAATTATGTTATGGAAGACAATAATATAATGATTGAGTAGGTGGCCAGTAAGAGGCGGCAGCTTCACCCACAACCAGCACAGAGAGTGTGAGGAGAAAAATGAACTGCAAGTAGAGAAACATTCCAGTTTTAGACGAGGAGATGCATGCTGCTTCAGAAGCTGAATAGGAAGAGAAAAAGGCTCTGCTCACAATAATGAACAGTTGTGATTTAATGTATAATGATTTGATGCTGATTATTTTCAATTGATATGGAGGGATGACAGGATGTTTTAATGTTGAGCGCTTGGTACAGAAAACAGTATGATCACTAAAGGAAAGTGGAGAAAACCTAAAGAGGAAGTAGATTTATTTCTGCTAGCACTGATTTAAAAAAAAGAAAAGGCTAGCCAAAGCTGATACTTGAATTCCCTGAGCATTACGAAAGACCGATTATGAAATATTTTCTATCTAAAACAGGATGTGACACCATGGCAGAAGAAAATATAGATCACTTTTTTAAATCAATTAGTAGCAAGAGTGGAAGCTGTGAGACGCTTTCAAATTGAATGGCAAGCGTTTAAAGAATTAATTAATACTCTTTACTGTCTTCACTGTAAGAATGCATCCATATTTTTGTTGACTAAACATTCTGTTGAAACCTGAAATCATAACATGTAAAATAATTGTCAACTTTCCCTTTATATATCCTGAGGATTTTTATTGCTATTAAATTATATTATAACAAAAACAATCATAAAAAAATAAAAAGTAAAATATTTCAAAATTAAAACATTTAGCTATGAATCATGTGCATTGACTAAACAACAGATTTGTTGCATTCTACTTCCTTTAACTTAAAACTATAAAAACAAATATTTAGAAAGACAAAAAGGGTGTGGCTAAAGCCAATTTCTGTCTGAAATAAACATAGAAAATAGACATATTTAAAAAAAATATGTATTTATCTTTGGGGTTATTTATTTTAATCAAAAATAGCAAAAAGAAACTATTGACCTCATGCAGAAGCAGGGTAATACTTCAACAAATCAAAGCTTAACATATCATCTTTCATTTCCTGCTTGGTTGTTTGTTGCACGATGTTTACAGAAATGGAATGAACAGAAATCTCTAAGGAATTCATGCTGATATCTTCAGGGTAGACCAATAAAAACACAAAAGAACACAAGTTGAAAGGTAAGAAACCCCCTTCAGAAAGCATAGAAATAATTTGACATCATCATGAACATACTATTACGCAAAGGTGGGCAATCGCCTGGGGCCCCAATACCTTGGGGGCCTCGAGCTGAGCACTTAAGCACTTAGTCTTATGCAATTTCAGTGATATATATATAGATATATAGTGAAAATGATCAATCCATAGGGAACTGTTTTTCTTTATTGTGTATTGTTACATTTGTTGCAGAGGGCCCCATGCTTTTGTTCGCCTGGGGCCCCCAATCTGCTAGTGTCCACTACTGGCCATTATTACATGATAATCACAATGCTGTGTGCAAAAAAAAAAGTTACTTTGAGGTTATAATTAACTGTTTAAATGACTGTTTTGTATTTTTTCTTTTATTTTTTTTTCCCTTGTCACAAATGCAATACAGCTGTAAAGCTAAATTTGGTTAATTATTAAGACAGTTGTGCTTTTTAAACATCCGCACCAAGGACGAGGGACGTTTATTTCATCTGAACTTTGTTTGCGTGGGTGAGGAATGACACAAAACTCACATGACATAACACAAAAGAAGCATTATTTGACACGACGAAGGTGTTGAGCTCGTACGTAACAATAACAATGGTCTTACTTACCCTCAGAGCTGCGAGGTCGATTTCGTCCAAGCTTCGTGTGGGGGCGTTTTCAGACATAGTTGGCGAAAACTTGTGACGTTAGCTAACAATCTAGTTTTTAAAAAAATCACCAGGATAGCTACAAGGAAAAATTAAGAACCTATGTAATAGATTAGGACAAGTTAATCTACAGAGACCACTGAGAAAACGGAGTTAGTAGTGCGCCGAAGCTGCTGCGGAGCAACATTTGGATTGACAAGTCCATCGCAGAGTCGCACCCAGCCGGCTAGCTCACAACTGTTCTGGTCGAAAGCTGCGATCTGAAGCAGTTAAATAAAATTACGTTTAGAGAAAAGGTAAAAATCTACACAGGAATGTTAAAAACGTCGCTGCTAGCCGGCCATTACAAGAGATTTGATAACTGGCAGATTTTCACGCAGTGTACCTACACTGTTAAACACCTTGCGGCGTTTATTTTTATTTTTGACAGTACGCCGCGTCTCCTCTTCCAAACAACCAGACTTTCATTTGTCAAACCGATCCATTTCAGGAAAATGTGGGGCTAAATCCCTGTTTGCTGTTGTGTTATTACGCTTATAAAGTATAAATCAGCGTTGAATGCGACGCAGCGCGAGAGCGATCATCTGATGTGATGGCGTCCGGGTCCGTCCAGCACCAGAACCGAACGTCAGGCTGTCGTTACTGCCGCAACATTTGGCGCTGTGCAATAAAAACAAATGTTTCCTTTTAAATAAAACCCTCGTTTAAAACACACAGCGTCATGCGTCAGCAGTTGACAAACTTGAATAATTCCTTAATTTTAGCGGAAGCGCGAAGTAACCCCAAACTCAGGTGAGCGCCGTTTAACACATCCAACCTCAAAGGGCCGGCTAACAGCTAAGCTAACAAGCGAAATGATTTCTTCTAAAATAAAAAAAGGAAAAAAGAAAAAAACTTTCCCTCTTCTCCCATGTTCTGTTTACAGTCGCGCCTAGCACTGCCAACCTTGCGGGGAAAACACGGACCGACAGGCAGGCACTATTTTCCCACCCCAGACACCGTCATACTTGCTGACTGGAGCACTCCACTTCTTAAAGTCAAACGTCGCTCTCCTTGCATCCAGTTCTTTTTCTAAGTTGTCGATGCTATCTAATGGTGGAGTTTCAATCAGCGTGTAAGATGGAAAATTTGCTACTTCGCCATGTTTTGCCACCCTAGTCCCGTCCTTCCTCCCACTTCCAGCCTTGTTGTAGTCCTGTCGGTTTGTAATGACGATTGGCTGAACACGGCACTCCTCAAGTGTTTTGGCCTCGTGAAGCGCTACGGTGCGGCGTCAGGGACAAATCACCTGAGAGAAACATTGTACTGGACTTCCACCTACGCAACCGCCTGTGTCTGGACTGCTTGTATGACTTTTGTCTGTCTTAACCCAATACGAATCAACACGTTTAATTTATTTGTTTTACAGTTTTTCTATAATGTATGACAGAAAAAAAGTCAAGATGGAAACATTTGTTTGGACCTGAAAAGTATTTTAAAAGCGTAGCAATTAAATTTGAAAGAAAATATTTTTAATTTGATGTGTCATTAGTTACTTAGTCATCAATACTGCATGAAGTTAACCAAATCAAATCATAATTTCCAAAACTATTAAATCAGAATTCAACTGAAACATTTTTATTAAAGACAGTTTTATTAAACTTTGCATCTCCCAAAATTTTTCTTCATTAAAAATGAATCATTTACATAAAATGTATGTCTAATACAGCTTTAATGAAATTACAATACTATGTTAAAACACTCAGTACAAACACATAACAAAAAGTACATTGTACACTTTGGAATGAGTTTTTTTCCATCGGCATCTCATTAGGATTGGTCATATTTTTGGTATTTGAAAGGTACTTCGGAATAGTTTAACATGAATCAAATGAAATTGAGATCAATTAAATTAATTAAAACATTTCATTGGACAAATAAAAAGTTTACAGTTAAAGTTTTTTAAGAGTATTCTTGGTTCAGTAAAGTATTTTACAAAAGCACCAACATGTAACAAAACTCTTCTGTCCATTTGTCAATGTAAAGCAGTAGGTTCAATAAAAGCATAACTCAAGTGTAAAGTCACTTTTTGGTTTATTAAAAATAGGCTACAATAAAGAGCACATTGAACCAAATGTTCCAGTGTTCCAGGGCTCAAAGTGGTTTTTACTGACTTTTTCTGAAAGAAGCAAAGAACAGTCTGAAAACACAGTGACAGGCTTTTCTGTAAAAGTGGCTCCCTATTGAGTGAGGGAGTGTTCACATGAGGGATCTGTTATCAGTCCTATTTATGGACCTGTTTGCACTGCAACTACCAGCGTGGTGATGTTGACCTGTGGAGACCTGTGAAAAGCTTATACAACCCGTCTGTGCAGCCTAACTTGATTTCTTGTATACTGTTTTTTTTCTGGGTAATATTGTGGCTCATCTTGATGCCCGTTTCACCTGAAGGTTTTACATGAAGTGAGGACTCGTTGCACTGCTAATGGAAAACACAGTGAGGTAATGTGCGAAAGCCTCAAATACTACTCTTTTATACAATTAGACAGACTATTACTTGGACACACTGTCATTTTGTGACATTTGCAAACATGAACAGAACTTTTATACTTCTTTAAAATCCATCTTTGTTGCTCATAAAACCCACATATTTTTGCTTTATAAAAATATTGTGAAAATAAAAGATTTGACAAAAATGGCAGTCTTCTGTTTTCTACTGGACCTGTTCAATCTCAGAAACAAATTTACCCACAGTTGTCAATAGAAAAAAATCTATTTTTTTTCATTTACAGTTAAAAATGTCCCACTGTAACTCCTTAAACAGGGTTTTAAGAAACATTTTCATGCAAAAGTGCAGCCACAACCAGAAGAAATTATATTAAATGACAGTTCTCCCAGTTGTCATGGTGACAAAAAGAAATGCAGCAATTAACAAAAGGCGGTGCAGTGCACCTTATTTTGTTACCCTCAATACAAGAAGAAAAAAAATGATTCCAGAAGGATTTTCAGTTCTTCTGTGAACAGATTATTTTCGTTTTTCTGGCGCAGCGTCCACATTTAGCAAGCTATCGGCCTTCTCCCTCTTTTCTACCTTATCCAGCCTTTATTACAGCTACATTCCACTCATCTCTTTATATCCGTCACCATAACAACCACAAATGTTCTGACAGATTTTCTGGCACTGCAGTGAGAGGTGAAGCCTCGGAGGGAGAGAGTGAGAGCGTGAGGCAGAGAAAGAGACAGAGCCACCCACCCACCCAAAAATCCAGCATCAATAAATGTACACTGTGTTCCTCGATTGTGAAAGTGGTTGAATTTCTGACTGCATTTCTTTTCTGAGAAAGGCACAAATGGCATTAGCTCTGCCTCACTGTTCAGATTGCACTGTTATAAAGCACACACTATCTTCATAATTAGAAAGAAAAACAAAGATTCATCTACAAAGTAACAGTCATTAGTATATCTGAAGTTCAGTGTTCATAAAATATATTTAAGGTTCACATAATGTATTATTTACATAAGTGCTGATAATGTGTGCTAGATGCTAGTATGTACAGGTGAGCTATCCTGCAGATATGATCTTTGCAAAACTGTGGCTATGTCCACATCTCTAAAGGAGCCATCCCTTCCTTTGTGCTACGAGGAGGCAGCAGGTTTTCCTCACACAGGAACTTCAAGGGAAAATGAACCAACAGGCCTCGGATTGCCTTCAGCTCTTCAACTGCCTGCTCACAATCAGTGTCACAGAGGCGTTCCTGGCTAACGTACTCCTTTAGCTCCCGCTTGTTACAGACAGAGTTGAAGGGCAGACATCGGAAGACCTGTGGAGGGGCCAGGGCCCAATCAAAAAGCGGGTGAGAAAACCACCAAAAATCAAAGTACGCAGTCTTAAATTTTTATCTTCTTACCCTGTCATAAATGCTGGCATTTCGTTTAGCCGTTTCATTCCATATCAACCAGAAGAAATCATCGCTGACTGGGTCATCTATTTTGATGCTGGGATCAGAAGTTGCACCAACAAGAACACTATTGCAAAAGACAAAACAAAAGTTCTCCAAAACACCACCTCTAATAGATGAAATTATTTGTTTTCATTTGTGCCAGGAAGAATGAAGTTAACATATAGTAAAAAATATATATTTCTATAGCAGCCACTTTAAACATTTTTGTAAAAAATGGATGTGCCTAGTTAATAACAACTCAGTTGTTCTCTTCTGACCTGAAACACTCTTTGCGTAGAGCAAGTGTAAGCAGGCCTGCCTGGTACGTCTCTCCTCCCATGATGGATGGTACCATCTCCTCGTCCTCCACAAGCACGGCCACTTCACTATCTTTGTTGCCCACCATACTGCGGTCATTGATATTGGCAGAGCCTGAAATGCAGGAGAAGAGGACGAGCTTTAGAGCCAGTGTAACAGTTTAGCTTCTACTAATATAAACTACTGTTAACATGGAATGTAGAGTTAATTCCATATAAAGCTGCATCACACGTAGAAAACATCTATTGAAGTCTCAATTGATGCTTATAATAATTAACTTAAAAGACGAAGCAGCTAAACCACTTTCACGCATTTACATTCAGATTTTTGTATCCCATTTTATAGTTTAATAAACATATCTCAGACAAATATAACTCATAAACATCACATGTCACGGAAAGGTACCTACACCTCCCTACATTTGGACATCCACATGTAAGCAGCACAGACCTGCTCAGATACTGTAGACTGAGCAAAAATCTGGCATGCCATGGCTTCGACTTGCAATCCAATGTCCAGGAAGAAGCATCTATTTGTCGTGTCCCCCGCAGCTTTCTTCACGTTACAGCTCTTTTCTTGAAGGTTTGTTTGTAATGTGCAGCAAATGTCTCTCTGGTAAGTTCCGTCTTTTTATTTTATGCCACTTTCCAGTGAGATAAGCCTAAAATCCTTCCAGTGTGGAGTGTTTAGACTGCACATGACCAATCCAGCCAATCTGGCTCTGTTTGCTTGTTTGATGAGGGAAAGGAATGTCTATGATAAGCTCCACCTGGATGACTGAGCTCTTCACTAAATCCCTCTTGATAAAGCTAGACATCCTGTGTCTCTAGTGTTTGCGATCTCATCAAAGGTCACGACCACGCAGAGCTTTGTAATGTAGATCGAACGGTAAGCTGACTGATTTATCTTTCTGCATAGTTTCCTTTTCCCTATGACAATTTGGAACATATCCTCCTTTTTACCCTTGTAAACATGACTTCAGGATAGCTCAGCTCATCCAGTGAATGTACAAACTCTTCCTATGCCCAAATAAAATCTACTTTTCAATCAATTACTATTTAACGCACACTTCTTCTCTGAATGAAACAAACAAGACAACATGCAGAAAGCTGAGGTACAATCCGGCACTGTCCAAACTCCAAACAGAAAAACCCCAAACTAACATTTAAATATCAAATTGTTTTCAATTCCTCACCCACCCCTAAAAGTATTCTCTCTTTAAATAGCGGAAGGTCAAAATGAACAAAGGAGTTTTTTAAAGTCTTGATCATCCACATAAAACTATGACAGATTCATCACAGTCTGCTAAAATAGTTCACAATGGTAATACTTAAATATAGCCCTCTAAATGCATGTCTATATGTATAAACATTCATTTATTACATGTAATTTATAGCAACAGCAGAAGATTTAAAGTCTGCAAAGCTGGAACGGTTCAGCAGCAACTGATGCTCATCACAGCGCAGGTATTGATGAGCTTTTTAATTGCCGGAAGGTTTTTTTTTTTTTTGCAACCGCCAACTCACCGATGATGTAACAGCGGTCATCAGCAATGAGTGTCTTGCTGTGAACATAGATGAGTTCGGTGACAAGCTTCTGGGAGAGCTGGGAATGCGTTCTGAGGCCGCAGAAGGTGATGTACTCAGACCAATGGTCCTTTACTAGAGGGAACATCAAAATCAAGATTTGACACATTTCTAACAAAAACTCACTCAATAATAGTAAAGGAGCTGCAGTGGGACAGGGGGTGAGTAAAAAGAAGGAAATTGACTTTTGTAATAAAAGTAGGGCTGTCAACGTAAAAAAAAAAAAAGAAACGACGAGTTTATACATATTAATGCTGATTAATTAGATTCTGCAAAGCTACTGTCTGCTGCCGGTTCAGGCATCCCCGGCATTCATCAAATTCTGAAAATGTACACCTCGTAGAGCACAATTCCTCTTATAACATGGTCACTTACAAAATAAATAAATATTCAATTGATTTTTAGTACTTTATTCTTGTTATTTTTCAGGTTCAGATTGCTTTTTCACGAAAGGCGAACTATTTGATACAAAATGCGGACCCTTATCACGGTAACAAGTCAATGCGTTGCTGAGTCGGCAGCAGCCTTGAATTGCAGCGATAAAGGAAAGCAATATATATGCTGATTGTGACAATAAGTTAAATACAGCATCAGTTAAGAGGGAAAGCTCACCTCTTACTGCTTGATTTTGTCCAGAAGATGACACAAAAAGTTTGTTTTGAAGAAGCGTGCGCATTTATAATACATTGTGACTGGAACTTGTTCCAGAACACCCAGCAGCCAATTAGATTTGAGTATTCACTCAGACCATTTAAAGTGCAGAAACACAATTCTTGTTTCTTATGGCTGTGTTTTAGCATCTTTGTTTTCTTGGAGTAATACTGCAGACATTAAGGTCTTTAGAGTTCTGCTCATCTTAATGCTGATGTGTTTTGTGTACACAATTTAAACTTTTGAGTTAACACTATAAATTTAAACATTTCAGTCAATAGAAATGAAGGGAAACTTTTTCTCTTTGGCTTTAAAGCTGCATATTGTCATTTAAAATTTAACTCGTAAAATATTGTGATTAATCGTGATTGATCACAATGTTTTAAAGTGTGAGTATTCTTATTATTTTTTAAAAATTGATTGACTGCACTAGATAAAAGCTGATGCTACGAATCAAAACAAAGCAGACAAATAACAGAAAGCTCACGTTCACTCAGTCTGTGCAGGATTGATTGTTCTCCACGGCAAATTGTCCTTGAAGATGAAAACAGAACTGTTAACAAAATAATGTAACTGCACATCATGAGAAAACTAAAACTGGTGCTAGCAGACAAAATCTAAATATTCCTAACTTTTATCAAAAATTTGGAATGGCGTCTTTAGTGTTTACTTCAATTTAGGAAACCTTTCAATGTGCATTTATGCAAACAAATATACAAACAATAAACTTGTCAAAATAGAAATAGTAAGCACTTTATATCATAAGCCATCAAGTATTTAGGACTATTAAACAAAGCATAAATCTATTTAGGTCGGTGTTTACCAACCCATGTCCTCTGGGAACCCTGTCCTGCATTTTTTTTAATCCAGCCCTGCTCAAACACACCTGCCTTTGATGACTATCATTGTCAGGCTTCTGCAGAGCCTGGTGATGAGCTGAATCAGGTGTGCATAAGCAGGGCAACATGGAAAACATGCAGGACAGTGGGCCCGGAGAACCAGGGTTGGGAAACACTGACTTAAGGGATTTTTTAGAAACCTTTATAACATTAAAGGCAGTTACAATCCAGTTCATTTCAGGTCTTTTAAAAAAGACAAAGCAGTTTCCCTCTACTTTCGTAATGATCTTTAGAAATGAACTAGGCAACCTCAATTACAGAGACTGTGTCATAAACACAAATGTATGGAGAGAAATAGTATCACCCCGATTTGTGCATGAGTACAAAAATTACAATATTAAAAAATATCAAATAGAATATTATTTTGCGTTTAGTGTTCAAGAAAGTTAGAAAATGTTAAGTTTCACCAGATATTGTTCACAATCTAAGTTCAAAGTGGGTAATAAGAAAACTCTGATGAACCAGCATTCTAGCAGCATTTAAACACATCACTTAATCACTTATGCACGAATCTTGGAGATGTGAAAAGAGTCTCACATCAGATTTGTGTGTAAATGCGGTTTTGTGTTTGTGTAACGAGTGATTCGTTTGTCATTTTTAAAGATTCGGCGTGTAGTTAGTTTCAAGCTATTGTAGTTTTAAGTTGTGCAAGTGTAAATTGTATTTAGCATTTTTTTGAATTTGGTAATTTTTGCACAAAAAATATTGTATGTGTTACAAATGTAAGAATTGCGAATGCACAAATACAAAGTTATACACAAATCAAGAATTACGCACGCACAAATCGGGGTGATACTATTTTCTCTCCAAACAAATGTGAGCAAAAGAAACTGAAAAAATGTCAATCGGCAGCCCTTTTGCAAGACTAAAGGGATTTCCAGAGCTGCAATAGTCTGTAGCTGTAAAATCTTTTCTGTTCTGCACACCTAAAGCAGAGTAATAATAGACATGAAAGGCACTCACCTGTAAGTGAAATGCAAAATGGCTTGGATGGCATTTCCACTTTTTTCAGTGAGATCTCCCTCAAATCCAGGAAGCAGAGGAATAACCACATACACCCTGTACTTTTTTTGCTCTCTGTGGAATCAAAAGAGAGCTTAAGTATTTCATTTTATCCTAATTTACATGCGTCTTCCCAAAGTCTATGTTATGAGTTTGTTGACTCAAAAGTGTTTCAGCTCTCTAACAAAAAGTCAGTGCCACATTGTAATTCCATCGAAATCTGTCTCCATCTCTGTTATAGTCATTTGCTGCTTGGTTACTTTAACTTTCATAGCAGTGAAACAACAAACTAATTTAAAACATTTTAAATAGCGTAAACTGAGTCCCACCTGTGAGCACGCAAGATTCGATCCACAATTGCATCACCAATACTATTGTTAACATGGTCGCCGGCACAGCTGATGAAGAACTGGTTCTGAAGGAGAAAAGGCAGATGGCTGCTCAGTATGAACTGAAGGCCAGAGTAGGAAGCTGGCAAAGAGAGGGGCTATTCAAGCAGAAGAAACCTCCTAATTAGGTCTAAGAATCTTATCAAGCAGAAATGAATGAACAGCAAAGCTGTCTTTAAATTGGTTCTTAAAGCCAGCTGGTAGTTTCCAGTCATCTACATCGTTCTCTTGCCTTTTTTCAACTAATATCTGTGGAGTTGTTACCTCGATGTAGATGAAGTGCTGACTTTTCTCGATTGTTTGGATGTAGGCGTTGAGGATGGATTTCTCACATGTTCCGGTTGACCATTTATCAGCAGAGCGCAGCACCTGAGGAAATCACGCATGAGAGCTTAATCTTCACTGAAGACACTGACGTATTGGTTACGTAGAATTGCGCACTTTAACAGAACTTTAGCATCAAATTCAAACAACAGGACAGTTTATGAATGTGCTTTATAGTTAGGACAGACTTCTTCAAAAATAAGAATGAAACTCTTTTGTTAGTATTTTTAGGTTGAGTGCAGCAACTTTAAAGTCCCATTCCAATCATTTTTTAATCATTTGTGGATGGGATCGCTGGCGCTGTGTAAGCCTGCCCCTTCTTCTTATCATCACTTTGTTTACGTGGAGTCCCACTAGCTTACAGCCCCTAACACCCCCCAACCTAAATCACCAGTGTAACAAAAACTTCAGAGCTACCCAGCTCCAGAAAAACTCTACAAGAACATGCTAAAAACATCACTATTTTAGTTAGAGTGGTCTTTTACAGTAATGGGAGTTCTGGGAACTGAAGCTAAAAAGCAGCAGCAAAACTGGATTACAAGACTGTAATGTAAGAAGGATAAAGGGTTACAGTTACAATGTCTCAAAAAATACAAAAGAGTGAAGATTTGGTTACAAGTGGCCCAACTCTTGTGGGACATTTTTAAACTAACACACATGAAGTTGAGTTTACAGTTCCAAAATTTCCAACAATTCCACATTGTAAAATGACTTAAAAGTTCATAGTTTGTTGCATGAGTAAAAGAGTTTTTTTCTGAAATACGATTCACAAACAGCCATTAAAACTGTGAATTTACAAAACAAATGAAAAGAACATCCTTTATGCAAAGTCAATCTGTTGGTTAGAGATGTACACCAAAAATATATCAACGAAACAGACACTACAAATGTTTTTGAAACCAGAATCTTTGCAGTTTTTACTTTGCTTTCACTTTAGACCCGACCTATTCACCAAAAAAATGGAGAATAAAGTCTAAACTGTAAGTCCTGACATATTTTATATGAGCCATAACACTGTAAAATAACACATCTTTTTTTTTTTCATTTAAACATGAAAAAGGCATCCTTTTACTCTAACAGGTAATAAACTGCCAAGCCAGAGGCCAGTTGTGACTTGAAATAACAGGATTAAATAGTTTGTTGACAGTGTCTTTAATTTTTCTTTTAAAAAAACATTTTTTTTTATAGGAGCTGCAAAATACCATCTTCTTTTGCAGGCTGTGTATGTTTTCCATACCTGGACTTTTGCCTTCTTGGATCCTGGAACCATGTATGAAAACGAGTCTGCAACGGAGTGAGACTTGGGAAGCAGATATGGGTAGTATTCATCTTTGTACTTGATTTTGAAGATCTAAAGAAAAGATAAATAAGTAGATATAAATTTGTGTTTTTTTTTTTAATCTTTTGCAATTCCTGCTAAAAACAATTTCTCTACACTGGTCGGCATAGAATGGGATTCATATTCCAGCTGGTTTCAGGTTACACCAAGAGAAGATCAGTTTCACTTCAGCTTCGTGCCTCCTACTAGACCATACAATGGTAACTTTATGGTAACTTTTAATTATTATTTTTTTAACTTATACCATCCATTTTTTACATCCATTTTCTTCCACTAACTTATGTCAAAATTCCCCAGTTCTCAAAACAAGATAGTATTTTTCCACAAAAAGGAAATATAAAGAACAAAGCAGTTGCGTATCCTTTTTTAATTATTATCACTGGGCATTGGACATTTGTTAGATAAAATGCTCCTTCTCCTGTCTGACCTTGGCATAGTTCCATCTCTGGATGAAGTGGCGGGCTACATCCATGGCAGCTTTTCCATGAACGGCAGCAGACAGATCACGCCATGGAATGCGAGGAACCTCAGAGCGATCAACATTGTCTAATAAAAATGAAACAGTCCTTTAGTCTTGTAAGTTTAAATATCACATTCACAAGGATAAAGCTGGCGTACCTTCAAAGGGCTTGTCCAGCTGGGTCCAGTCTTTCTTGATAAAGTTGTTGTAGTCTTTGCCAAGCCAAAGTTTAGTGTTTCTAGACAGATCAACTGGTTCTTGGTTTGTTGCATTTTTCAAAAGGGGATCATCAGTTGCAGCAGTATCCTATTGAACAGAGTCATCCATCAGATTCTGCACTACACCAAACCTGCACCAAACAACAAGCTGAAAAGAACACTTACTTGTACATCTGCACCTGTTTGCTCCTCACTGTTTGCCAAACCAAGGTCAGTTAGTCGATACTGATTGTCATCCCACCTCCCAAATGCTAAGTCAATCCCTCCTACAAAGGCCACAGTTTGATCAATGGCAACTATTTTTTCATGGTGGGCCCAAAAGAGGACCGTGGACGATATATGGTCAGGATGCCGCATTACCTAATAAACCACAGGGGCAAAATGTTAGTTTGAAATCTCTGAGAGTTTTCAATACAAGGGGGCAAAAAAAGTATTTGTCATTCGTCAATTTTGCATGTTGTTCCACTTAAAAAGATAAGAGAGGTCTGTAATGGACATCCTGGAGGCACTTCAACTCCATTATGATGCAGAAAATAAATATTTAGCAGCTATAAATAAAATAAATAATTAAAGCTGCAAGCGGCGTTGAATGGCCCACAGGCGCTACCCGCCCTTGCTGCCCTCCCTCGTCTCTACGCACCACTGCTGCCCTGTCCCTCACTAACATGATATGTCTTCTTTAAGAAAGTCTTCAATCCTGTACTTGTTACCTGTATTAATGACGTCTTTTTTAACTGGAGAGAGTACTTCGGTTCAAGTATCTAAGAAATTACATGTTTTATATGACTTCCAGCTAGACAAGGAGATCACAACACGGATTAAGGCTGCGCCATGTGCGATGGGGAGACTCAGCAACAGTCTTTGACTGCAGAGACCAAATAAAAAAGGGAACTAAGCTCAAAGTCTACAATCAGTCAACCCACTAATGATATATGGAAGTCCAACCTGGACCTTGTACCGCCATCACATCAAGCTTTTAAGGACAATCCAGCAGCAGCACTTGAGATCTATTCTCAAAATCAGATTGGATCATTTCATCACAAATGGCGAGGTGCTAGAGCATGCCAACGCCACAGATATCAATATCATCCTCATCCTCATCCTCATCAGAAGCAGACTACGCTGGATGGGTCATGTCGCCCAACGACAGGCCCACGAAAGCACATGCAGTAAAACCCCACATCAAAACAAAGGGAAGAGTCTGCCTGTCAGCAGAATGAAGGCAACGGGGGAGTCGGGTGCCCCTTTCTTAAATATATAGTTAAAGATACTCTGAAGGACATCCTTAGGCGCAGGGGTGCCCTTGACTCATGGAATGCCATCGCCAACGATTGCAAGGCCTGGAGGAATTTGAATCTAAAATCTGTAAAAAAGCTGATGCGGACAGACGGAAAAGCAACATAGAAAGGAGGAAACAATGACATAAAAAAAGTTTTAACTGAACAACCCTCCTTTATCTCATTTAACTGTGAGTTTTACGAGAAACATTTAACCTCAGTCATTACCAACCAATGTTACATTACAAAGTATTGAGGTGAACTTTTGTTATTGAGCAATTGCTTATTTCCTGCACCATTATAACAAATTATTTCTTACATTCTGTCCCACATAGTTGAAGTGTTCCTTTAAAAAGCGTTACAGAGCTCTCTCATCTTTTTAACTTTTACTTAGAAAATTTGTGACTAACAAATACTTTTTGCCTCACTATATGTGCCTAAGTCTACAAAGCTGTCCAAAAAGACAATAGACCTTGATGTTTGAGTCCAAATCCATAAGTGTTCTCTTGCTGCGTTCACTGTTGATGCCAAGAGCCATCTCGACCTCTTTGTACAGCATGACGCACACTTTCACCCCTTGTTTCTGCAAAAAGAGGGTTACCACTTAATTAAGACAGAGTATTAGGGTCACCATAAAAATAATAGAAAATAATACAGTTAAAGAATAAAGTCATAAAATTGTGAGCAAACTGTTGTAATTTTACACCTTTACTTCCTTTTGCAGAGGTCCAAATAAATTACGGCAGATAGTTTCCTATCATAAAAAACATAAATGGCTGCATTGATGGATTTAGTTGTTTAGATAATATGGATGGAAGTTCACACAACAAACTATATTTTTAAAAAAGGATGGCTTTTTCCTATGAAATTTACAACTTTTTCTCATAATTTTACAACTTTTTTCTAATAATATTATGTCTTTTTCTCAAAAATATACGACTTAATTCTCATAATTTTATGACTTAATACTAACAAAACTGCAACTTTTTTTTGTAATTTTATGACTTTATTTTTGTAAATTTCTTTTTTATGGTGGCCCTAATACTTAATACTAATACTTGTACTTAATAAAAACAGTTTAGTATAGTGAAAAATCATGGAAATTCCTTAACAGTTAATCGCCATCTTAAAACCTGAAATAGAATTCAGAAGAAAGTAAGATTGCCTCATGATCACTAAATTAAACATGCATTATTATTATTAGTGATGTCCACTAGAAGCTAATAAATCATGATTTTGTAAGGTAAGAGCTACAAAGTAAAACCATGCAGGTAGGGAATAGGGAATGCCTACTGCTTTTCGTTTAAGCAGTTCATCCAGCCTCCAGTAGTTGTCAGTTGCTGGTCTCTTCAGAAAAATTTCAGGGCTGAGCCTTAACCAGAGGACAACAAAAAAAATCAGAATTATTTTATTACTCAATCAAATAATCAAATTAAGTATAAAAAATAGATGTTTGTGTTTGATACATTGGTAAAGACTCGTGGAGACTTTATTCAAGGAAGATCTGCTCTCTTAACTCTTACCACCAATCAGTGATGAAAATTTCCTCCTTGGCTTGTTCAAGAGCATCAGCTAGGTCTGAAAAGTAGTCTTTTCCATTCACATACCTAAAAAGAAAATATGTAGTGAACGTAGTGCTAAAATGACTCCAAAGCTCTGAATATTTCCAAGTGCATCTGGCTAATTTATGGTCAAATCATAAAATGCAGTGAGTAAAACTCGATTAGAATGAATAAAACATAAATAATAAGACTTAAAGTTCTTGCATTGTACATTAAATATCAGTAGAATTTCATTACTGACCACTTGGTGAGAGTGTTTTTCCGTGGGGGGAAAAGTCCCCCATTGTCTTGCACTTTGGAAAAGTCACATGCATCTTTCATCTGATTTATCTCATTGCTCCACCAGATACTTTGTCTGAAGCTGTTGCATTTAATAACTAAAGTCCTAATGAAAAATAAAGAAGATGTATATTAACAAACATAGCCCTCTTTACAGTCACTGCCCATTATGTCTGAGCTGAGAAGCAGATTTATCTTACCGAGTACCGTTCTCTAAGCAGACTCCATCCCTGATGTCTGTGTTGGCACTGCCAATTTTCACGTTGAACTCTGGGTCAAACAGCAGCACAAAGTTGATTCTGCTATTATCCCGGCTCATATACATGAGGAAGGAGTCTTTCACCACCAGCCAGCGATGAGACCAGCGGAAAAAGAACTGATGATGGCCAAAGCAGTTCAGACCCTGAGTGCGGTGACCACCTGACCTCTTGTCAATAGGCCCCTCCCTGAAAAGTAAAACACAGACGCCCACAAACGAGCAGGATGAACCACTGTGGTCAAGTCAGTCATCCTGGTTAACCACTCTGGCTGAAATGTTTTGCTTACAAGCCCTTGGGGCCAAGATCAGCTACAAAGGAGAGAGCACTGATACACAGGAACTCCATCTGTCAAGGGACAAAAAGCCAATTCACACATGCGACACACAATGTTCCACTATTACTTCATTCAAACAGATTGTGGTGGGTTAGACATTTACCATGCTGTGGTCATTTCTACAGAATTCAATCTCAAGCAGATTATTCAGGTACTCCTCGAGGAATTTCTGTGTTAGAGAAGAAAAACAACAATGCAAAAACAGTTGTGATTGTTTTAAAGGGACATGCAGTAAACATAGGAAGCGTGGGATTCAAAGTTTGATATTTATCCATTTATTCAACAGTAAACCTCGTTTATAACTATTATTCACACGTTGGTGAGTAATAGTCACATCAGAAGAAAAAAGCAGAATGGACTGCATGATATGAAGCATTAGTGATCTTAAAGGAGACGAGATAATACACTGAATACTTTATTCCATGTGTTTAAAGCGTGACAGGAACCTTAAAGTGTGGGGTTAAAGCAAAACTTAGTAAAACTTGCTCTCCTCTTGGTGATAAAAAAAAGGTTAAAAAAATCTTTAAAACCTGCTACCATTTTGCTGGAGGTTCTTCTGTCTCGATTGCTCCCATGAAGACTTGGCATTTCCTCTGTCATCAACCTCAGCCGCTGTCGGTCCTTTGAAAACCTTTGAGGGAAATTTGAATATTCAAAATATTCAAGAACTTTTAAGGCCTGCCATTGAAAATGCAAAGCAGCCCAGATTTGTGATGCATGGAAAGCAATTTGAATTTGTGACATGATCAGAATTGTGTACTGACTTTCCCAGAGGATTGAACTGGTGCACCATCTTGTGCGTGTAAATGTCACGATGCAGCTCCTGAAAGCGCTTGTACTTCCTCTTCACTGTCCAGAGGAACGGGCCGTGTTTCACCTCCAATGTGTAAAGAGTATTCACCCTGATCTGCAGGGAATTGAAATGCACATTATTCATTAAAGAATATAAATTCTTTTTCACTAAAAGTCAAACATTACCATTTTTATCTTAAGTATTTATGGATTCACTAGCTTGGTTTGGGATCACTAAAGATCAAAATATGGAATTAAATTTTGCTTGTCACTCACTTTGCGCTGGTCTTCGTCATAAATTAGACAGTTGTTATGATTTCATTGAAAATCAAACACTAAAGCCTGTCTGTGCTGTGATCAATGCTCTATATTCTGACAGAAAAAAGACAACAATTTTCAGTTTTACAATATTCACACCTGGCTTGGAAACGCACAGTCAAGCAGCCACTTCTAAAGATAAGGCTATGTAAGCTGGCGTCTACGTGCGCCTGCGTTCAAAAGTCTCACAATCGCACGTCACTACTCAAGTTTTTAATACAATTTTTGGACTCTACTTACAAAACGCAAAGCCATTGAATGCTCGTTCAAAGTTAAACCAGTTGAATTTTGACCAATTAGGGACTCAAATTCCTTTTTCCAAACAAGGAAATACCAACTGGTTGAAAATTGAAGGAGAAATGAATAATCGCAGTTTGTGCCCAGCTCAAATGAAATGACACAAAGTCTTTCATTTATCGAAATGGAGCTGTGAAAGAAAAAGCCTGGAGCAAGATTTGCACAGCTTCAGCATTTTGTACCAACCCTCATCCAGCTGCGGGTGGCAACAGCCCAGTGTGAACACTGCATCCTAAAAGCATCCCATTTAGCCATTCTTGAATGTAGCATTACATTCACAAAGTTTTCACAAAATCTTTTTTAAAAATTGAAAAAAATTGGGATAAACTAGAACTTACTGACCCAACATAGAATAGATGAATTATAAAGATAATGTTTGACTGGTTTACCATCCTAACAAGCTTGTGTTATTTTTGAGTAGGTTTTTCAGGTATTGAAGCCACATCCACACACAGCACGTGATGATTTTCTGTTTTAATAATAATAATAAAAAAAACTGCTACTATATTTTAGAGTAAACAAAATTTAAAGTATATTTGCATGAAAGTACAGATAGGAACAGTTTCAATTTGCCTATGAGAACCACTATCTAAACCAGGTAACATTTCAACATCTGCACACAATTTTCTGAAGATAATTAAGATGGTGTACCTTGGCCCTGGAGTTGTGTCTCTCTGTCCTGTCCACTCTGCATGTGATAGGAACACCAGGTATGAGGTAAGGTTTGCCTGCTTTCTTTATTTCAGGAAGGTGATGAACCACCTGGAACTGATGGCCCTCTGCAATGTAGAGGATTGAAACATTTCCACCCGCGCACTAAGACGTTGAAGTAAAGATGTTGGACTTCGCCTTACCCTTCCTGGACATGAGGCCATCTAACTTGTCTTGGTCCAGTCTGTCGAGGTCATGAGAAAAGCGACGTCGGTTCAAGTTTTGTGCTCCGGCGCTCACAGCCATTGGCTCAGTTACATCTTCTGAACTGGCCATTGCAATTTTGCAGAAAATGCCAACTGCAAAACAAAACAAAAACTTACTAATTTGCAGCACAAACAAATCATTCCATCAAATAAAAACCTGTTGGCATAGAAGCAAGTTTTGTTCATTAAGCATAAAACAAATTACAAATCTGAAAAAAAAAAAAAAAAAAAGTTGCAAATGACAGTCTGGGGAAGGGGATATCAAAATAACACAACAACTGCACACAATTTGGTACAATAAAAAAAAAAAAGAGTACCGGTACTATAAAAGATTTTTTTTTTTAATCAAAAGGCCGAAAACAGAAGTTTTGTACACCACAACTGTTGTGAGCAATCATCCTGCTGATCAAGTGCTGGACATGATGACACATGAAAAGTGAGCGACAGTGTGCAGAAAACAGGGTGTGGAGGAAGCCTTTTGTACGGTGTGGGAAGGCTTCTTTGAATGGCTGTCTCCCTGGAAACGGGGCAACAGGAAAGTAGAATAAGTGTCAGAAGCCAATGGATGAAGTATTAAAAAAGGGGAAAACACTGTAACACAACTACAATCTAATTTTTAAAAAACACATTCAAAAGATTATAAAAATGGAAGCTCATTCTTTTCAAGCAACCTATCTTTTTGCATCAGAACAATAAAAAAAAGTAATGAACTTTTGGTGAAAACATTCCACAAAACCTTGCTGTTATTTGACAGGAATCACAACAAAGTCTCCATGGTTCACCCATTGCTTTTTTTCTGTATGCTCCAGTGTTGTTGAGGAATTCTGTTTTTTCTCCTTCATGTTGGCCTCAGCTCACTGAGATTTGCAAGTATTTGTTTAGTTGTTTTGTTTTGTTTGGCTGTGAAACTTACCTATTTTTAACCGTCTGCCTCTGAGTGCCTGTTGATAAAAGGCATTTGTAGTGTCCCTTTTTTTTTTGCTTCCATCCAACAAATATAATGTGGTTCAGTTTCACTAAATATGTGAATAATCCTTCTCGTCAGTCTGACAGTGCCACAGGGTAGTAAGTTAAACTAAGTTGTGTTCCTTGGTGAAAATGCAGATCCTGCACATGTCATGCATGTTCTTCTACACTTTTCTGCCATGAACGTTAATAATTACAGCCTGTAAAAGTTGAGATCCAGCTGTTGAGTTTCTGCAGTTTCTCAGAGAATTGAATGATGATGAATTAAAGAAACATACTGACCCTTTATAAAAAATTGGGCTATCAAGGAAAAGTGTATTTATTTCCATTATTCCATTAAAAATTTTAATCTTTCATGGAATATTATATGGGCCCACAAAGTAACTATTTGTTAGTCTGCACAAACGGTGGTTCCAGCTCATAAAACTCACAAAAACAGGATTTTAGAAATTTAGAATACCGTGGAGAAATCACAGTTTACTTCTCGATTTTTGCAAAAACATAAAGACAGAAATTAGGATCACATCAAATCAATCAAAATAAAGTATTTTCCAAATTACGTCCATCTTCAGTATGTCAATAGTATATGGGAAGTATGATGCAGATTTCTTCCACATCTCCATCCAGATCCACAGCAAAATAAATCATGAAGTCTTCTAAAACATTCGGGTTCACTGTTACAGTGATTTTGGAGGGAAGAAAGCACAGTTTAGCGTAACAGCAGTGCTGAGAATTGTACCCCAAATCATGGCTGACGGTAGAGATTTCACACTAGATCTCCAGCAGCTTGGGTTCTACTTCTCACCAGCCTTCTTCTAAACTCTTGGACCTTGATTTCAAAAGGAAATGCTTTCATCAGAAAACAGGATCTTGGACCACTGGCCAACAGTCCACTCCTTCTTCTCCTAAGCCCAGTTGAGATGCTTTCTTCCTTGGCCCAAGCTCAGAAGTGGCTTAACCAGAGGAAACCGCACAATACTTTAAATGTATTAAACAGTGGGCCCTGAATCTATTTTCTATGAAACTTTAATTTTTTGAATGAAATTTTGGTATTCAGTACACTTTTTCATTCTAATTATATTCTAATATTCTAATTTTTTTTGGAAAGGGTCTGTACTTGATTTGCAGCAGTGACTGCTTTCTCGAACAATTACAAAATCTACTAAATCTACTGGTACATTGTCTAAAATATACAACATGTACAATAAATTATATCTTGTTGCAATTACATCTTTTTCAAATGAATCCAAATTCTACCATCTGTTCCATTAAAACCATTTAACATTTATGTTATTTTTAGCAGTGGGGCAAGAGGGTCATTGAAAGCAAAAGGGATATGACAAAGTTTTCAATTTAACTTCTGTTATTGATCAAATACTAATTTTCTACCATAATTTACAAATAATTTTTTTTAACAATCAGACAACATGATTTTTCTGGATGTTTTTTTTTCCTCATTTTCTTTTGGATAGTTGAAGAATACAGTACTTGTGATGAAAATCACAGGCCTCTCTACTCTTTTTAAGTGGGAGAACTTGCACAATTGGTGGGTGGCTAAATACTTTTTTTGCCCCACTGCCTATTTGGAGCATGTTACATGCTATTACAAAAAAAAAATCTGTCTAAAGAAGAACATCATCGGCTAGATCAAAAGAAAACTGACCAATATTCCCTCAATGTTTAAACAACTAAATTTAGGTAAAACTGTGGGTTTACAAATATACATATATTTTGTTACCAATAAAGGTGTGTCCCATAGAACAAGTTTGATCAACTTGTCTTCTAAATGTGAAACTTTTACAGGAATGCAGCACCACAGCATTTTCATTTAACACATTTTGGTTTTTATTCTTAATTAAAAATGTAAATGAATAACAGCTCTTTCATTTTACTTTAAGATTGGGTTTCTACTGATAGATTTTCTAATTGTATAAAACAAATAACTGAAACCTTTTTCTGTCAAAAAGATTTAGAAGTGAGAGTGTAGTTAGTGCTTGGTCAAACTATCCTCAACGCTTTTGATAAGGGATGTTTAGGCTGATCATTATGTCAGATTTTTTTTTAAAAACTGGTCTTTCTATATGGTCTTTCTTTAGCTACTAACCTTAAATGACAAGTTTTTGCAAGAGAAGACATTTTCTTGAAAAAAATAAAAACAAACATCAAGCATTTGATCTTCTTAGTGCTGGAAATCAATAGTACAACATGGTATCCCTTTGATGTTAATTCACAAATCTATTCATTCATCCATATAATTTCTTAACCCGCTATATCCCTTATGGGGTCACAGGGTCACAGGGTGAGCCTGGTCCAGCTACTGTTGGGTGAAAGCGGGATACACCCTGGACAGGTCGCCAGTCTGATCCACAAATTCACTATTCTATAAACAACATTTTAGAAATATCAGATTTATTGGTCAAATTTAATTGCCAAAACTGATTATGAAAATGTTTATGCGCAATTAGTGATTTAAACCAAATGAAGTGGAAGTTTCATGAAAGACAAATTGCTACTTAAAAAACTAAAATAATTGCTTTTTTTCAAATAGAAGCACAAGAAACTGCTTTAAAAGAGATTTGACAAATGGAATAAATGAATTAATGCTGCTCTTATTTCTAAAGCAAGGTAACTGTAAACAAAACATTAAAACTTAAATGAAACACAACTGTGAAAATCGTTGTTTTTTTTGTTTAAACTGTGTTGCAACTGAGCGTAAAAAATCAAATGCCATCAAGTGGTTGGCAGAGATCCATTAGACTTTATCTGGAAAACCAAAAGGTATGTGGGTTTGTGTGTTGAAATGTACCTCTGGTTCACTTCTTTGAAACCTACTTTTGGTTTCGCCAAGTAATTTTGAACGAAGAGGTTTATTAGAAAAAACAAACATTAAACACAGAAATGCTACCTTTCCTTTGTAAACAAGCTTCAATTCCAAGTGAATATTTGAGTGCGCGCGCGTGCAAGTGAGCGCGCGGGAGTGAAAATACCTGCTCGGGTCATTACCAAAGGTACCTACACAAAGTGTGTTGAAATTGCCACCTTAGATTTCCCCCAGGTGTCATCCAGATTTCATTACAACGAGAAGGACCATGGAAAACTACTGAAGCTGCGGAAACAACACAGCAACAAATGCTAGTAAGAGTATCTGACCTTTCCTGAAACAATGAACCGGCTACAGATTACAGAGCCCCAACAAGCTAGTTTTTTTTCCTCTTGACATGCTCTGCCATGAATGTAGTGTGTCTTGGGTGTGGTTACAGGTAAGAGGAGAAGTTTTACCCCTTCATATCCGAACTAGCAAGCAAAGGCAAGTTTGTAAATACCAAGTTTGTAAAATTGTAAGTCGCTGAGTCAAGATTCGCCAGCAAGTAACGTCATTAGTTTTTTGTGTGGCGTTGGAACACTTAAAGGGAAGAGTTCGGGGAGGACTAGTTTTTTTTTGTCTGTGCACCAGTACGTTTCGCAAATAAGTACTTTTGTGCGAGAGCTATTTTAAAGGTAGAAGGCCAAAAATGTTACAAAAAGGCGATGTTTTCTCGCTTTCTCTCTGCTCTCGGTTTCCGACTTCGTCCCGGTCCTTAAAAAAAAAAAAACTGTAAAAAATGACGCTACACTTACCAACAGACGAAACTAAATGCCACTGTTTTTTTTTTTTTTTTTAAATCCTCCGACAGTTATCTGGGTATTTCAGTTATTGCCCCGTAAAATCGTTTTCAAAAAGCGATGCATCTATGGCGACAGCGCAGTACAAGAAATGTATACTCACCCCGAGTTCAGTTAGCACCGCTGCTCCACATCCAAGACAGCAGATAAACGCTCTTATATAGATTCAAATGTCATAGTAGTCCCATAACTGTAGCAGGGAAGTCATCGGTATTCCATTGGGGTGATGTGGTTTTAGGCTCCTCCCCTTCTGCTGTGGCTATGGGACAGCCTGACGAGGAGCGAAACTGTGAGAAAAGAGTTGTCACAAGGAAGACGTGATAATCTACTGCAAAAACCGCCGCGGTTCTGGTCAGGACGTGACTTAGCGACACAGTGGATCTCGTTCTTGTCATAAGGCGAAAACACGATCAAGTCACAACTTGAGCAGCTGAATAAATGATCTTCAGATGTGGATCGCAGTAACAACATAGTACAAACCTTTTGTTATTATTATTTTACAGTGTAAACAGGATGTTTTCGTGGTAAATGAGACAAAAGAAACAAGAAAAACAACAAATAAAGGTGACAAGATCTTGACTGCCTGCACAACTCACGACAAAAAGAAATCTATTTTAATGGACTATTAAATATTCTGAAATATAATTAAACATACCCTCCTGTCTAAGTTTAAGCAACAAGCAGCTCAACAAGTCAGACAGAAATAAAGTTGTGTGCTGCTTGGCATACGCACTCGACAAAGTATCCAAGGAATACAAAGAAATATATTCTTGCCTTGAGCACTTCCTCTAAGGTGTAAAGGTATAGTGGTACTATAGAGTCTTTTTGAAGAATTTTTGGTTAGAAAAATTAATCGACGCTGATATATACAAGGCTTTAAATAAACTTTTTTGGTTACTAGCCATTCCAAAAAGTAACAATGAGTTGAGAACAATGTGTTGCCTGAGATCAGTGTGAGCAAATGCTAGAAATTACCAGTGCACCTGAATGCAGCAATAGGAAACTTTTAATGGAAGCCCTTAAGTGCTTAAATTTCATGCAGCCCCTGAATGCAGCAGCATGCAGCTGCGGCGAACGTGAAGATTAAATCCGCGCAAAGTCAGAATCACAATTTTTCTTTCAGCCAAATAAAAGTTTTTCCCACACTTGGCTGGTGGGCGGGTGTTAATTTATACACAGTGCTTAGCATAAGTAAGAACACACTCTTTAAAAAAATACTAATTTAATCAGTAGCTTGATGAATAAAATAACAATTGTCAAACTTTCCACAAGGATGAGTTTTATTACACTTGAAGGTGAATAATGTAACTTAAATCACAAAATCTTCAATATTACCCAAATTGGTTGAAGCAAAAATAAAAAAACTACTACAGTGTTTTGAATGAACATTGTGATTTTGAAGGACAGCACCAAGTCTTCTAGGCATGGAATGAACAAGTTGGTGACATATTGCAACATCTATCTTTTTGAATTCTTCAAGAATAACCTTTTTAGGGCCTGGATGCTGGATGGAGTTATGCTCAACTTGCTGCATTAGAATTCCCCAAAGGTGTTGGATTTTCTAATCAGTATAATCAAATACAGCTGTACTCAAATGTAGGTGTAGAACCATCTCAAAGATGTTCAGAAGAAATGGACAGCACCTGAGTTAGATATGAGTGTCACAGCAAAGGGTCTGAATACTTAGGACCATGTGATATTTCAGTTTTTATTTTTTAATAAACCTGCCAAAATGTAAATGTTTTTTTGTCAATATGTGGTGCTATGTTTACATTAATGAGGAAAAAAGTGAACTTAAATGATTTTAGTAAAATGGCTCCAATATAACAAAGAATGAAAAATGTAAGGGAGTCTTAATACTTTTAGTACACACTGTACATTTCTAGAGATTGCACGCAAGCCTTTTACCATCGTTCAAGATACATAAAGAGCAACGCCATATTCAGTTGGTATAAAAACAATGAGATACGCAGATATAGTAAAATGACCATAAAATGTTTAATTTTGGTCCAATTTTATAGGAAAAAAACTAAAAATGAACGACATATCAAAAGTTTCTATAAATAAATATGTCGTCATAATAGGAAACACAGACTAAGATTTACACAAACTGTAAAACATCTCGATCCAATATATCTGCAGACCGCTTGCGGCCGTTGTAAAGGCTATGAGCTGGGCTCCTTCCGGAGCAATGCCATGCAGTCAAAACAAACTTAGAGCAGTGCAGACCGGTCGACAGTCGCGCCGGTCCGGGGACGCCTGGAACAGGATAGGGGGCACAGTGAGCACTTTATCCACGACCCCGGAGCGGCAAGGTCCGGGTGGCGTTTGCATTCACTCGGTGGGGGCAGGGGCATGGGGGTGCCCATTCTACAAGTGGATCCCACCCAGCCTCTATCAGAAGGACTCAGGCACCCATGCAACACTGGGCAGGCAGTTTTTTTGTATGCCACATGTTCCTGTCTGTCCGCCTAGCAGGGAATTCAGAGCTGGCCTCTTACCTTTTTCGCTCGTTGCTACTGAGGAAATTCTAGTTGGTTTCTTTTCCTCCGCTTAGTAATATGTTTACCAGCAGGTCGTCTGGTCTGATCTGAGGTCAAACACTCATACAAATATAATACCATGGTTATCTTCCATAAATCAAAAAAACATAGGTGGTCCTGCCAGAAAACATGGAAATAGTGTGAAGTCTGAAGCCATTGACTTTGAATAGGCCAAAAGATCAGCCTAAACCTTCACTGTTCTGAGTAAACTTACTCAGATCTTCCTAAAATGTATTCTAGAAGTTCACAAGTAATTTACTTGTGAAAAGTCACATCCCTGTTTTTCCAGTTCTGTTTGTACAATTGTAGCACAGCAGTGGACCTGCATCTACACCATTCCAATATGGTGTCCAATTTTGCGTATGCAACAAGCCAGCATGCCTTCTCTAGCCTATATATAACTCATTGACTCAGACCGGCTCGGACCAATCGCTGCCTACTAACGTTGCCTGCTTCAAAAATGGTGAAGTCCCTAGAAAAATGGCGATTGAATTGACTTCATTTTGTTGGAACTGGAGGTAAGGCTTTTTCTATGGGTGACGTCACCCATATATTTTTTACCAATCTCTATGAATGTCAATGGTTAACACCAGGGAAGCTTTATAGGTACGGACAAGTTCATACCACACGCAAAGGGAAGCTGTGAAACAACAAAACAAACATTTTAACCAATTAATCTATAACTATAAGTTAAAAAAAATATAAAGAAAGCAATGACTTTACAAAATCGACCACATAATTAAATTCTCCAACATTAACAAAATAAATCTCTTTAAACCAAACAATAATGTTCATAATTGAAGAATTGGCATTTCCGGAGTGGTTCCCCCCAATCTTCTTGATTCTCAACAGTTTCCCAATTAAAACAAAATAAGGATTTGTACACCTGTCACTGATACATATTTATTTTTTAAAATCTGTTTTTAATAATAAAGAGAAATACAAAAAAATACCAACATCTAATTGATGGTGAATGGTTCATCCACTACACAATCCAAAAAGTTACAAATGTTGTCTTTGTGTCAAGATGACCAGGGAGTCAAACTGAGCTGAAATCACAGTCTCAAATCATGAGAATATTACAGAACTGTCTCAGATCAACCAGTAGCAGACGTAAAGAAGACAAAACAGGTGGTTTTCCTCACAGGCTGCCCTGCCTGTGACCCGATCTGACCCAAATAAGACAATATTGCCCCTTTGTGATAACTCTCAGAGGCTATAAAGGTATTTGTGCGAAGGCCGCAAGTGTTACAACACTGAATATGTTTTAGAGCTGATTTTATTCAGATGTTCACCAAGAAAACTTTGATTCAGAAGAGGAAGTGAAGAACCTATAAAAGGAAGATGATGGGGAGGAAGACAGAATGAATCAGCTGCAGAACAAGAAGAAATCTGAAGCAGAAAGACTTTCCTTTCAAAAAACTGCTAAATAACCTGGTCCTTAGTTGCATGTGACAGACACGGCACAGTGGCAGAACCATATGTCATGAGGATGACCCACAACATATGTTGCTTCATATACCACTGACATTGTCTCAACATTCTATCTATTTATCACACCAGCAACTGGAAAAAAATAATCCTGGAGATGATTTATCTGTATATTTTTTGCAAATATGAAGGGATCTGGAATAGGATGCATGAGACTGGCCTCGATGCCTACTTGGGCGGCTAACCTTAGCAGGTGTAGACCAGTTCCAAGGTGAGGCTGCAGCTAGCAGAAAGCAGAAGGCCATTTTTTGTGCTACAATGCCATACTGTAAAACTCAAACTCTTTCACACCAGCTCAAGACTGCTGTACTTCGATGACTGAGTTCAAACCTGCAAGACGTGTGACAGACAAACTTGTAGCCACAAGAGAGTGTTAGATCATCTGATCAAGCTGAGGAAGTAAGAGGAAGAGATGTCAGTTCTGCTTGTCATAAAAGGTCTGGGGAAACTCATACTGTGTGATGCAGGTGTAAGAAACCAATCTGCAAAAGGCAGATTTATCCACTACCCTACAAGTGCCAATTAGTTGACTGAGTTATGTTGTTTGGTTTGCATGTTCAGAATTTATGTTGTATATTTTCTTACTTTATTGACTGGCATGCAAAAAAAAAACGGACTCATTGAGATGAATAAAATTCATTCAAAACAGATTTGTATTATTTCTAAAACTATCAGAAAACTACCCAAAAATTGGTTATCACATATGCAGTAAACAATAATATATTTCACAGTATCATAGTAATGACTGTCTCAATAAATGCAGTCTTAGTGTCAAGTGAAGAGATAAAACTCAGGTTGTAATGTGTTGAGAAGTTATAAGGAACTACTTTTTATTGCGGAGTGACACACCAAGTTTAAGGTGTCGCAGAGGTCAATCTCAAGGAAAATGAGATTTGGTATTTGAAAATTTAAATGAGCCACTTGTATTATGGGTTTATTAAAGACAGGACTGGGAGGTCATGGGGTGTAAACAGAATATGAGGACAGCAGGAGGGTTAAGACAGGTATCTCCAAAGTGGGGACAAATGTGCTTACATTTCTAAGAGCCCACAGGTTTCTGGCATAAAACATCAATATCTATGATATTTGACCCCCAGCACTCTCTAAGAAGCTGTGGGTAGGATTTCTTGATTGTAATTGGCAAAATTACATTATAAGCCTTTGTAAACCTGTGGCAACAACCCACCTTGACCTTCAGAGCCTTAAGGGCCAGATGAGAAAAACAGATAAATTCTTTTTCTGTAATCAAAACCACAATTGTTTGTACTTTTGAATTAGATAAATTAGATGTATTCAGAAATATACAGTGGGAATTTAATCCTGAAAAATGTAGAACATTTCAAATCAACCCAAATTTAATGCTGACAAAAGTTTTTTTTTTTTTTTTTTATTTCCAAACAGACGTTTTCTTTTATTTTATTTCTGGTGATGTAATATGAAATTTACAGTAATTTTGGTAAAAATGTACTCAGATTTATATCTGTTCTATGTGGCAAAATAAGAAGTATCCTATCGAAATAAAAAAAAATGTAATAGTTGTTCTGATATGTGAGGGCAGACCCCACTGCCCCACATTTAAAAGTTACGTTTGTTATATTTCTTTCACATTTGTTGCAGAATTTATCATTTATACTTGCACACAAATTTATTTTACTTTACACCTTCAATAACAAAATTAACTTCATGATTTGTGCACCCATTTAGTTAATTTTGTTCTGATGTGTTGAGTAATTCAGAGGGAGGAGCTACACAAGTTGCTGATATGGTGAACGGGAGGAACTGGAAATCTTCCTGGACACTCCCATTTGGAGATGATGGAAGGGGGGAGACAAAAGTTTATTCTTTAGTTGAATTATTGTTTCTTTTGTTGAAATATGTTTAATTTGATTTGAAGTATAAGTTAGTTTTGTTTGTTAAAACTTTAAATTACTAGTAATTTTTCTTTATTAGTTAATGGCTATGTTTTCAATGTTTTGTATTGTTGTCCCCTCCCTATTGTGTCTTTGGTCTGATCAGCCAGTATAAATTCTCCCTGATATTTCCTGTTTGGGGGGTCAGTTTTGGTTTAGTTGGTTTGAGCTTTTGTTTCTGAATCTCTTAGTTACATTTTGTTAAGTTGACCCCATTTTGACTTAAGTCCATGTATTTTTGTTGGGTAAAATAAACAACCCTTTTTTTAAAGATTCTTTTTTGTCCTGTGGCTCAATCCCCATGGCTGAGCGGCCCGTGACAGCATATCATGTTAAGGGTTCAAAGAATGTAGGCTGAATGGTTTGCCCTCACACATTTTCACTTCACAAAATCTGTTCCTTATTGCAAAACGTTTGGAAACCCCAGATTTAAGACTATCAGGAATGTAGAAGATGTGAAGCATTATAAAACACACACAAGACAATCTCAAACTAGGACTGGCTTCACAACATATACATCACCCCAAATAAATTTGAGACAGTGAATAAATCAAGAGTTTTCACCAAATGATGATGGAGTAAATAAAGTTTTTATTTATGTAAAATGGCACAATGGCATCAAAACAATATCCCAATGAGCCATCTACTCAAAACAACAAGATTTCAGAATAAATAAATCATCAAAGAAAGAGTTTCCTGGCTCTTTTAAGACAATGAAGCATGCAAGTAAAAAACTTAAGCACATGTCTGTTTGTTTTTACTACAGATAAGATTTGTAAGTCTTAAATTATTGTTCAAGCTTGCCTCTTGATATTTTGTTGAAATTTTATATGAAACTACCATGAAAACACTTTAAGAAATATATAATTTGTAGTCCCTTAGCAATCTAGACAGAGTTGTTAGAAACCAGATTGTTGTCAACCAGTAGCCTAAAATGAACATTTTTGAAAATGAGTATGTAATTACACTCAATCATTTTTTAAACCTTTAAGAAAGTAAAAAAAAAAAATGAAAACAAAAGTATTTTTGGAGATGGACTTTTAAATTGATGGTCACACTTTAAATGGTACACATGGTTTTAAAAAATATATAAGACAAGAAAAATGTTTGGCTAATGATTTGAATTTCTCCGTGTGCATGAAGTTGTAATGCCTTATGTGATATACATCCATGCAATGTTATGGTAAACTGGCTTTAGCATTTGTTCTCCAAAAGATCCAATCCTATAATTTGTGTTGTGTTACACATTAAATCAATAACATTTCATTTTACCACAAAGTCAAAGAACAAATTGCTCAGAATTGTAAAATTTTTGAAGTAAATAAACTTTTTTTTAACAATACATGTGATCTGAAGTATGCATCGCAAGTCTTCCATCCGATTGGAAATGTTGAGGATAAGATCTTTCCTCCTCCTGATATGAAAAGTGAGGGTGGAGATTGCACATGGATTCATCAGACTTAACGCAACCTCTTAATTTCACCTAAGAATCCTATAAGCATTATATTTCAGAGAATACATACCCTACACACTTCAGACTGACCAAGGCAAAAAAAAATATACAAATATTTTGACAAGTCTTAAACGTTCTTTAACTTGGGGCATACTTCTTATCCTCACCAGGAAATGGAAATTCTGGTGCTTTGTTGACATGTCCAGTTAAGAAGATCCCCACAGTGCCAACGATGAAGAGGAGCATAGCAGCCCAGAAACAGACCTTGTCAATCATCTTTCCAATCAGCACCCAGCTTTCAATTTCCTTTCAAATTAAAATAAAAAACAGTCATAAATACGTAACAGTTACCCAAGATTACATGCAGTTTATATACTTACAGATCCTATGTCATTTTGCTGCTTTGTGCTCTCTGCAATGAAGTTACAGGCGTCCACACATTGCTTTATTTCTGGTGCAGCTTGAGCCAAGCTTTTGTAAAGGTTGGCTGTGCTGCTGACATCGATGTTGTCCACTGGGGGGCAGGAGATACTTCCATTTAGATAGAAGTTTCCAATTACACTCAAATGGTCACCGTCCTACTTCTTTTCCGAAGACAAAAACCATTGATAACAGGAGTTGGACATGTTTGCATTGAATAGTGTGTATGGAAAAGTTTGAATAGTTCTGTGACTTAAAATTGTGATAAGATAATGTACATTTACCGAGTGGGCTGCAAGGCTTTTCAATGAAGCCTGCCAACTCAGAAAATCCACATTTTTTTATTATTTTTATAGCAGGATTAATTTAGACAGCTTGTTTGGAGATTGATTACCTTTGCTATTCCAGCATGACTTTGTGTCTATGTTCACAAGACAATAAATAGAATACAATTCTTGTTGAATGAGTCTATTGAGAAAAAAAAAACGTTGGTAGCCCATTCAGCACCCTGTTTCTAACCTATTAACACCTTTTGATGCAAATATGCATCAAATTACTTTGGTTTCAAAATTCCCTTTATTTAGCATCTACTTGAAAGCAGAAAGATTTCTTTTTCTTTTATAGCTGGAAATATATTCAGGGGTCAGTAGGTTAATCTGACAAAATATTTTAGGAAATTTACCAGACCTTAAGAGCCAATCCATTTCAAACTCTAAATGATTTTCTTAATAGAGGTACATTAATGGATGTGTAGGTGTGCAATAGTTTGTTTTCATTTTTATTTTGATGCAAATGTTTAATGCACTATCATTAAAGCCTCTGTTATGTAATAGTTAGATGAAAAAACATTTTCGGTTTTCATTTCCTCTTGAACAGCAAGGCAAATTCTTTAAACAATAGTGGTAATGTGTTATTTCTGTAAAAAATATAAAAAATACTTGATTGAGAACACATGGCAAACTTTATAACTAGTCTCACCAATTGACCGCGTCAGGCCATGCCTCTCTCTTTGCTTGTCGAACATCATTTCACTGCGTGGTTGCTTTAGCACATATTCCTCTGCTCTCTGCATGAGACCAAAGGAGCTTCGGCGGCGCTCTCTTATGCCGTTGACCTCTGTAGTCACCTCACTGTCATCCACCAGAGGAGACATGCCCAGGAAGCGAGGGACCATTTCTAAGCACAGCTGGACACAGAATGACAGCAGTCCAGAATAATAGAAAAAAAAATGTTTTTGCCCAAACTTCACGTTTTCTTACATGCTTGATGGAGTAGGACATTCTGTGTGTACTTGGATTGCGCAGCGAGAAGTTCAGCACCACAATTTGGTTCGTTGCAATGAGAGTGGTGACACACATGACAAAAATCAGGTACCTAAAAAGAAGAAGAGGTTGTAGCTTTAAGAAGCGGTGGCAGTAGATTCCAGCAGAAACAACAAACTGACTCACTTTCCAATAAGAGGGACAGCGAGAGATGTCTCAGGGGTCTTCTGAGCAATGAGGAAGAGGAAGACAGTCTGAGCCAGCAAGACAGAGATGGACACAGTCAGCTTCTGTCCTCCAGCTGTGGGGGTGGGGATGGGGGCGAGGGCAGAGACATTGAAAATGCTGATCCATCTTTTTGGCCTCAAGCTGCGCAAACTAAACCTAAATAACCAAATTGTACGCTGTAAAGATTAGTTTTAACAACAATTTCATTCGTATCAGTTGAATGTATTTTGCATCTGATAGACATCAATTCATAGAAGTCTGTTGCACACCATGGCTTAGATCTCTAGCAGATGACTTTCCCACAGCTAATTGCATGATGCCTTGTGCGTTGTGAACACGCCATTTGAGTACTTTCTTCCCATCGGAACATATAATGTCTAATAGTTATCTAATAGACATCTACGTAGATGTCTATTAGATATATTATTGACATTGAATAGACATAGATGTCTAGTGATTATCAACAATGCATAGATGTCTGTTAGTTATCTAATGGACATATCTGTCTGTTAGTTAACTAACGGGCAGCTATTGTAGATTTCTATCAGACATCAGAAAACACAATTTTATTACTTTATTAGATGTCTACCACTAGTATTCTGCATATAGAGGTCTCCTTTGCATCTTCATGTAGACATCTGATCTTTGGATATTTTTAGATGTCTATTAGAGAACATTTTTAAACATTTTTAGATATAAAATAGAAAAGTCAAGTCAACCTTGTTTTTATCATTATGATTTTGGTGTGCTGTCATCATTTTTCTTCTTTATTTATCAAATAATAACATGACAACAGTGGTATAGAGTCCAATCCTAGATCATCACAGTACCTTTGCCAAAAAACTATGACTTTATTGATACAGTAATAAGTACAACATTTTCTTGTTTTTCTCACATTCTGACCCTAATCTCTTATCTCACCGCTCCTTCACATTTTCAGATTCTTGGTAATGTGCTGCAAGCACCGGTTCTTGCAGCCTTGATTGTGAAAGGATGTTGTGGCAGGCCTCCTGTCTGCCCTAAAAGATCAGGAGGTACCAAAAAGTCCAAACAATAATTTGTATCAACATGGATTCAAGCTGTTTAGTGCTGGAATAAAAAAAAAACTGTTAAACATATTTCTCAGGTACAACTAGCTCCACTGCTTTTCCCACAACTCAATGCTTCCTGCAAATGTGGGCCATTAAAAGGGAAACGCTTGAATTCCAGGAAGTATTTTTCTTCAGGTAAACCCCAACGGGGCCTTTGCTGACCTTGTGCAGGCAGAAAGTAGGCCAGTACGACCAACGAGGAGATGAGGGAGCATGGCAGGATGACGTTAATGATGTAGAACAGGGGCTTTCTTTGTATGATCAGATTGAACATGATCTCCTGATACTCCAGGTCATCCTCGGAATATCGAGTGTTGATCACCTTCCTGGCTGGACGATGGACAATAGCCCACTCTCCATTCTCTAAAAGATTGAAAGCCGTTAAGTCAGACAGGACTTCTGTGTTCTTGGTATGAACTGTGTGTGTTTGTAACGTACCTGTAAAAGCTTCGGGATCAATGTCCACCCACTCAATAATAGGATAGTCATCTGTACTGGCCAGAACTAGGTTCACTTCTTTTGCGCTGTACGTTTGAGACCTAGGATTGTGATAATGTTGAAACATTATTCCAGATATTATAGCACAATTTTTACATTCCTGGGTCATGAGAAAAAGTTATAAAATCTTTTAAGCCTTAATTTTTTTTCTCAATTTAGAGTGAGATGTTTGTGTTCATTTTAAAAACACAATGACGAAACCTAGTTGTGGTGGGTCAGTTAAGAAAAAATCTTAGACAACATAAAAAGTATTTCATCATACCAATACCTATTTACAAAAAAATGAAAATTATTATGGGATTGCCACAGGACCTACGGCTTGGTGGCAGTGTAGTGGCAAAGTGTGAAATTTGTCAATTTTGAAATATATCCCCAAAATTGGGGGAAAAAAACTCATGTTCCAGCAGTCTTCTCAAAATTTCACCACACACCACCAGGTTAAGTCTACAACCACAACCAAAGTTTGACCTCAGGGATAGGCCGAATTTTCCGAAATATCCCATTTAATCCCTTCTACGAACTAAAACTTCTCCTAAGGGTTTTCAATCTATCACCTAATTAATCCTTTAGCACCACTGTGGAAGCTACTTGGGAAAAAATGTTCATTTTAGTTTGTAGATTTTAAAAGCCATTAGTATGGCAAGCTTGCAAAAGTGACGTTTGCTTGTTGGATATTTATCATTCATTTAGAATTAAAATTACAGTTAGGTGCTGCTAAGCAATGCAATGAACACGTTTGTAGATCTCAAATAGGTTCTTGGTTTTTACTGATTTGAGTAAATCATGCTTGCCAAAACAATGTGAAAAAAAGCGATTTCCCTTCAACCCAGTCTCAGTTGTTGAAGCCCCTGCATCCGGGAGGGGTTGAAAAATACAGTTTGGGACAAAGATTATTTAGAGGCATTAAAGCTGACATTTTATCACAAATGAACACCCACTCTCAGTCAAAAGTTTAGACAAGCAGGTAGAGCAGTTGACCTCTGATTGGAAGTCGCAGATTCAAATCCTGTCTTGGCTGCCCATGTGACAAAGTGTCCTTGGGCAAGAAACTGAACCCCACATTGCTCCTGGTGGTTACAGGTTGGCGCCTTGCATGGCAGCTGAGCCACTATCAGTGTATGAATGTGCGTGTGCTTGGGTAAATGGGACTGTGACCTTTCAAAGAAGCAAAATGATAAATGTCATATTGCTTATTCCCATTTGGTTGAGCAGTTAAAGAGTAAAAGGATGTGGATTTTTGAAAATGTAAATTGTTGAAGAATTTTCAAGTTGTCAATAGTTTACAAAGATGTCATGTAGTCAAAGTTAGATTAGATTAAATTCTGTGGTCAAAAGAGTGTTGAACAGACATAAAATTACGCAAAAATGAAATGAGAAGATAACAGTATGATGGGATTGCCCTCAACCTGTTTCCAGTGGAGACAGATCATCCACTTAATTCATACTTGTCTTTTTGGATGATTTTTTTTCATGTAAGAAAAGTAGAAGCAGTTTTTTGACTGAGTTGTATTTTTTGCAACAAACCCCCCCCCACTTGATTTCGAAGAATTTAGTAATGTTTGCACATGATTGTGTGTTATTTTTAAGCATGGGGGTAACCCTGTTTTTGAATCATGTTAAGACCATACTATACCTGAAAGCAAGTGTGCAGTTTTGGTAATCAAATGGAAAGTAGGTGATCTCAATTGCACAAGTGCTGCGATAAATAGCAGGAGGAAGCCAGTACATCCAGCCGCTGCTACTGATCAGCACGTTGGCGTAGTAAGCCACATCAAATTTGCCATCAATGCTGCAAAGAAATAAGAAACATTAAACCTAAAAACTTTTGCTTACTGTGAAAAGCTCACGTTTTTAAGTTTGTTAAGTTCTCACTTGTTTTCCAGGACTATGTCAGGGAGCCAGACAGTATTGTATGGGACACGGAGGATATCAATCCCATAATACTGAGATGTGTTCCAGGCAAGTCGATAATCGATCCACTGCTGCAGATGAAAAACAAGAGATAAGTCTTTAGTGCTATAGAAAGCATTGCATGACTGAGAGGTGCATTAGATCACAATTTATTTTGGATAAAACAACAAATGTCTGACTGAGAATTGCTCAAATCAGTTAACATGAACATTTGAAAAAAAACAAAACACTTACAATCTCAATCCACACATTGGTTGTAAGAGTTTCCTCCTTCTCGTTCTGTTTTTAAAGAGAACCCACATGAATGTCAGGGAAAGCTATCTTTGTTTTCACAAGTCAAGAAAAGAAGAACTCTTACCAGGGAGATGAGGTTGGTAAGTGTCAGCTTGATCATAACATTCACCTTGTCTTCAGGCTGCTCCACTGGGCGAATATTCTTGTTGTAGTTTTTGAACAAGTTACTGATCAGCTGTGACTCTTCATTACAGTGCACTGCATAAAAATACTTTGTCTCAGTCATTTAAACCTTTTTTAACATTTCTAGGATAGTACAATTTTTTGATATGACCATTAGCATTTGGTCCACCAAAATGTCCTACTGTTTATCAGGGTGTATTTCTCCAGAACTTTTTAATAGGTTCATCAGGTGAAGGTCTGGACAGAAATACATATAAATATACATACTGTATATATGCGGTGCTGGAGGACAGATCCTCATGGGATCCCCTGCAAGGGATGTACAACCAAACCATAACTGAAGTGGCTGATAGACGTCGTTCCAATGGCTAGTAAGGGTTGGCATGTAGTACAGCACAGATGCACTCATCCTGGCAGCTCAGGAACAAGCCAGAGCGATAGAGGCTCCGATCTAGCACACCAGAGAAAAAACCCAAGGTGTAGGCTGTACAAAGAGCCGCCTGAAACAATCCAGCACATAACTGCAGGGTGTTAAGATGCTGGCCGGGAAAGCATACAACGCCACAACCAAGTGGCTGGAATGATATGCAGGAACATGTGCAGAATATGGACTAGAAACCCCCAAGTCAAAAAGGTAAACACCTCAGAAAGTGGTAGAGAATGAGAGAACAAAGATCCTTTGGGACTTCCAGATACAGACGAACAGGATTGTAATGGCGAACCAACCAGACATTGTAGTGGTGGATAAAGAATAGAGGAAAGCTGTTGTGGTGGATGGCAGTACCAAGTGATGGTAACATCAATAAGAAGCAAGATGAGAAACTGGAGAAATACCAGGGACTCAGAGAAGAACTGGAGAAAGCTTGGAAGGTGAAGGTGACAGTGATGCCCGTGGTAATTGGAGCATTTGGGGCTACAACCCCCAAACTGCAGGAGTGGCTACAGCAGATCCCTGGAAAGACCTCAGACATCTCAGTCCAGAAAAAGTGCAGTGCATGGAACAGCTAAGATACTGTGCAGGACCATCAAGCTCCCAGGGCTCTGGGAGAGGACCCGAGCTTGGGGTGAGGTACCCACAGAGGTTGAGAGGGCGTTTGTTTTTTTATATAAACTTTCAGTAGGTTTAGATGTGAACACCATCCCAATACTGTTGAATAATCCTATGATGACAATTTTTAGCACGCCAACATGACACCAGCCAATAAATTAAAATAAAAAAAAAACAAAAACAATTAAAATAACAATAAACTAAAGCATATGGGAGCTTTGTAGGTTGTTTTTTATCTTTATCAATATTTTATCTTCTTTGTAATTTGAGATATTTTCAATCAAATGTCAGTTTAAAACTTACATCTATGATGATTTTGAAGTTAATCAAATGATTTCCCAATACTTGAACAGAATTGGAGAGAATTTGAATTTGATACCTGGATTAAATATTCTCAGGAAGTAAAATTTGAGCATTGGAATTTCAGAACAATTTATTTATCTTCATTTTTAATATAGAGAAAAAGACTTGTCAAGTAAATTAATAGTGTACAGTTGTTTTGGGTTTTTTTTGTAATAAATAACAGTAAAAGTTTTTAAATCAAACTTTTCTTTTCACTAAATTCCAGCAAATTGAGTCAAATATATTATGGCAAATATATTATGAGACTTCTTTTGATTTGCCACAGACTGCAATCCATGTATTTCATGACTCTCAACCACAAAACTACCTCTATCATTTTACACAGCAGGAGAGCTAAAGATCAGCATCAGATTACTTTAGGTCATTTACAATCATCATTAATACTAACATTTTGCAAAGATGGGGATGGAAACACATTCTTGGGTCAGATGCATCAAGTTTTGTCATAGAAAAATTACTGTTTTGTTTTAACAATGTGACGTTAGTGAAAGCTTTGTCAATACCTGTCACGCATTTCAAATGTAATTTGCAAATAATTGATCAAAAATAAGTTTAGTCTTTGGAATTTTCATTTCTAAAGTTTGTCACAGAAATCTTCTATTAAAATTCAATATATATATTTTTAATGACATTTAATTTTATTTAACTATCTTGCTGTTTTAAATGATTTTGATCATATTTTAGCTGAATAATAAATAATAAACGCTCATAGTCACAAATGGCTTTTGAAATGCACATGAGCGACAGGCTATGGAGTACAATTAATGTTTTGGATGCTTTGACATTACCACAGGCTGCAGTGTTAACAGTCTGACAGAAAAATAACTCAAATAAGATGAAACAGAGGCCGAACACTCAGATGATCACTGAAGAGAGCTGTGGCTGTGGTATCCCCAATCTTTTAGCAAATACAATGTGAACTCTTACAGCGTGACTGAGCCAACCCTTCAACCTGGGATGAAAGCGTGTAGTGTCAGAGCGGCATGACCTCAAGTAAACATTACACTGTCATTGTTGGAAAGCAATGACAACAAACCAAGCTCATTCAAGCAGACTGTGTTTTACTATGGCAAAACTTAGACGTAAAGGAATTTCAGTATCAATTAAGTAAAAGAAGTAAAGCTTATAGGATCTGTTGCTTTTTAACAAAGCTAAGAGTCCTAGAAACTTTGTGTTATTTTGATGCACATTGCTTTACTTTCTACTAATGACAATTTTGTGCATTGAAGGTGTGGGTGTAGTTTTTTATGATTTCATTAGAAATCAAATTTCTGCATCATGAGTGGCACATTTCTTTACTGGAAATTGTGTAGATAAACTTTCTTACTTTGCTTTATTTTGTTTTTTTTTGAAAAGGGAGACAGGACAACTGATCCCCTTAAAGGGATGATTGTCTGGGTCATGAAATCTTAGGTGAGAACATTTATGCTTCAGCCAGTACATTGAAAATGAATCATGGACAGACATAGAACATGACCTAAACTCCCACAAGTCAAGGCAATAAAACAAACAAACTAGCAAATGATAAGGAAAAAAAAAGATTTCGCTTCTAAAATATAAAGAGTTTAATTTTTTTTTAAACTGTAAAAGGTGGTAATGCAAACCAGGAAACTTTCATGTCTCACAGAGAATCTGCCAAAGCATTATGTCCAAGCCTCAATCATGCAGCAACTATGACTTTTAATTGATAGAATTTTCAAAAAGTATGGAGTCATATTTTAAGGGAGAGCCATAATATATTTGACTCAATTTACTGGAATTTAGTGAAACGAAAAGTTTGATCCAAAAACTTTTACTGTTATTAATTATTGTATTATTGTTGCTTTTATTGTAATTTTTGTCCTTTTTTTAATTACAACACCCCCCCCCCCCCAAAAAAAAAAAAAAACAACTGTATACTGTTAATTTATTTGACAATGGGTAAACATCAAAAAACTTCAGAGAATCTAAAGATTTTATTCTCTCATTGTAAATGATACGAATCATACATAGTCCATCTTCAAAGCATCTATAAAATCAAGCTTATTTTTGGTCCAAGACTCCACAGTTTGTTTTCAACAATGGCATGTTTTCATCCCTCTTTATGACAATGTAACACACAGCCTCTATTGCAGGATTAATCAATGCTTGAATTATGTATTGCTTTAATGACCTCTGTCAAGGAGATAAACTTAAGGTGGATTTTTTTAAAACCCTCAAACATATCCTTCCATTCTTTGTGGTCAAGATGAATGGTTGTGAGCACTCTATTCATATCCCACCTCTAGGTTCTGCCTCCACATCAGATTTCTGAGGTACTGTGGCTCTTTTTTTGTTGTTTTCCTGTCATCCACAAAGACTTGTTCACCTGCTTTGCTGATGCTTTTTTGCTTTTTTGTGTTTCTAATTCTAACTTAAGTCTGGAAATCAAAGTTAGTGGTAATTTCTGAAAAATCTATTGTTGTACTGACACGAGTATGTAGAACTATAGAAACCATTCTACAGACTGTTAACCAATTTAATAAAAGTTTCAGAACTGCTTATTCTCAGTGTAAATATTTTGCCTTCAAAACATAGAATACTGTATTCTGATAAGGGGTAAACATGCCCAATTGTTCTGGAATATATATATATATATATATATATATATATATACATATATATGCGTGGGTGTGTGAATAAAATAAACATGCAACATACCCGGGCCCGCAAAAAGCCAGAGTAATGTTAAAACTCCAGAAAATATCCAAATGTTACATACAGCCATCATATCCTGAAACCTGCTGGGTGCACTGCAAAGTACAAAGACGGAGAGGAAGAGCGCTAAATCTCCACACCAAACACCCTGAACGTTGCTCAACCCCACTGTCGCTATCAAATTACACAGCAACTGGAGGCACTAAACCAGGACTTCAAATCCCACTCCACACTCACAAAAACCATCATCACAATCATTTGTCAACAACTTCAACACTGGACATAACTTTGCGTACTGTGTGACCCACTGAGTACATCGTTGGAGCTTTTCTAAAAAATGGGTTTAGAGTTCTGTTCTGTGTCAAACTAAGAAATAAGAACAGATTCAGAAACCCTATGGGGGTTGCAAGGAGAACAGGTGACTGGCCGGACCAGCCTGCTGCCATGTGTCCTGGGTATTAATACATACTGCAGACTCTTACCACTTCAACTGCAGAGCTTCAACAGCGTCTGCAGACTCAGAGCTGTGGAGCTTCAGAGCACTTAAAACCAGCTAAAAGACACGGGTTAACACTGAAGAGAACTAAAAAAAAGGTTTGAAGCTTGTGGAAAATAGAAAGTGTCTATACCTGATAAATCTGTTTCAAATCCAGACTAAATTTGCTGTTATAATTAGTTCTGTGAGTAATAGAAGTTGTCTGTTGTTGCAATGGCAAGGGCAGCAGACTGATTTTTGGAGTGTGCCATTTGAGTTGCTCAGTATGCAATGTAGTTCTAAATATACAGATAGGAAAACAGAGATGAGCTTCTTTAAGGCAGCTGGAGACTGTAAAGAGTACATGAGGAGGGTCACACTAGCTGAGCTGAGACAAAAGATGGAGTCATGTTTTAAGGGAGAGCCATAATATATTTGACTCAATTTACTGGAATTTAGTGAAACGAAAGGTTTGATCTAAAAACTTTTATTGTATTAATTATTGTATTATTGTTGCTTTTATTGTAATTTTTGTCCTATTTTTATTACCCCCCCCCCCCCCCCCCCCCAAAAAAAAAAAAAAAAAAAAACTGTATACTGTTAATTTATTTGACAATGGGCAAACATCAAAAAACTTCAGAGAATCTAAAGATTTTATTCTCTCATTGTAAATGATACAAATCATACATAGTCCATCTTCAAAGCATCTATAAAATCAAGCTTATTTTTGGTCCAAGACTCCACAGTTTGTTTTCAACAATGGCATGTTTTCATCCCTCTTTATGACAATGTAACACACAGCCTCTATTGCAGGATTAATCAATGCTTGAATTATGTATTGCTTTAATGACCTCTGTCAAGGAGATAGACTTAAGGTGGATTTTTTTAAAACCCTCAAACATATCCTTCCATTCTTTGTGGTCAAGATGAATGGTTGTGAGCACTCTATTCATATCCCACCTCTAGGTTCTGCCTCCACATCAGATTTCTGAGGTACTGTGGCTCTTTTTTTGTTGTTTTCCTGTCATCCACAAAGACTTGTTCACCTGCTTTGCTGATGCTTTTTTGCTTTTTTGTGTTTCTAATTCTAACTTAAGTCTTGAAATCAAAGTTAGTGGTAATTTCTGAAAATCTATTGTTGTACTGACACGAGTATGTAGAACTATAGAAACCATTCTACAGACTGTTAACCAATTTAATAAAAGTTTCAGAACTGCTTATTCTCAGTGTAAATATTTTGCCTTCAAAACATAGAATACTGTATTCTGATAAGGGGTAAACATGCCCAATTGTTCTGGAATATATATATATATATATATATATATATATATATATATATATATATATATATATACATATATATGCGTGGGTGTGTGAATAAAATAAACATGCAACATACCCGGCCCCGCAAAAAGCCAGAGTAATGTTAAAACTCCAGAAAATATCCAAATGTTACATACAGCCATCATATCCTGAAACCTGCTGGGTGCACTGCAAAGTACAAAGACGGAGAGGAAGAGCGCTAAATCTCCACACCAAACACCCTGAACGTTGCTCAACCCCACTGTCGCTATCAAATTACACAGCAACTGGAGGCACTAAACCAGGACTTCAAATCCCACTCCACACTCACAAAAACCATCATCACAATCATTTGTCAACAACTTCAACACTGGACATAACTTTGCGTACTGTGTGACCCACTGAGTACATCGTTGGAGCTTTTCTAAAAAATGGGCTTAGAGTTCTGTTCTGTGTCAAACTAAGAAATAAGAACAGATTCAGAAACCCTATGGGGGTTGCAAGGAGAACAGGTGACTGGCCGGACCAGCCTGCTGCCATGTGTCCTGGGTATTAATACATACTGCAGACTCTTACCACTTCAACTGCAGAGCTTCAACAGCGTCTGCAGACTCAGAGCTGTGGAGCTTCAGAGCACTTAAAACCAGCTAAAAGACACAGGTTTACACTGAAGAGAACTAAAAAAAAAGGTTTGAAGCTTGTGGAAAATAGAAAGTGTCTATACCTGATAAATCTGTTTCAAATCCAGACTAAATTTGCTGTTATAATTAGTTCTGTGAGTAATAGAAGTTGTCTGTCGTTGCAATGGCAAGGGCAGCAGACTGATTTTTGGAGTGTGCCATTTGAGTTGCTCAGTATGCAATGTAGTTCTAAATATACAGATAGGAAAACAGAGATGAGCTTCTTTAAGGCAGCTGGAGACTGTAAAGAGTACATGAGGAGGGTCACACTAGCTGAGCTGAGACAAAAGATGGGCTGGAGCTGCTACGCTTCAAATCCAAGTACTTCTTATGAGGAAACTGCTACACTTAAAGAACGACTGAAAAAAATGCTGTGTTTTTACAATTTTTGTCTTAAAAAACGATTACAATATTTTCTTATTATGCATGATTAAAACTTTTTCAGATTTAACTGCTGTATAAAAAGCTAATGTGGAAAATCAAATAGTCAAAAGAAAAAATACTGAACTGGGATATCTGACGGTTTTTATAATCCAGAGTGGCTGGAGGTTTAAAGCTGAGCTTTAAAATGAGATGAGAATGGGATGAAAGCGACTTTTAAGTAGATCTGACCAGTCATTATAATTTATAATTCAAAAAACCCATATGAACATTAACATTTTGATTAATGTAAAAGTATTTTGCAAGACAGAACTGCAAAACTTGAATTGTACCTTAGCCCTGAAAGTCACACTCCTACTATATTTTTTCTATTGTCAAATCATTTCCAGTGGTCTTTTAATTGTGATCGTGCAGTTTTTAGCCAAAATCAAGACATATTTTCTGCACAGCAGCAGAAGCTCTCTAGAAATTGGTCTCTGAGTTGTTGGCAGGACTGGAAGTTAGCCTCCGATAATATCCCATAAGCCTTTTGTTTGCACTTTTTCCCGCTATATTATAACCCCTCACAGCCCCAAGCTACCTTCAGCGCAGCTAAAAATGGCGAGCAATATCAGAGCTTTCCAACCATACAGTTCTGAGCCAGATGGTAGCTCAGATGAGGAAAATGAAGATGTTAATGGATCTATTTGTTTGCACGTTGATGCATCAAAATTGTTGTGGATAAAGGAGACTTTTGTCCGCCCATGTCAGTTGCTGCATCACAAACCTGAGCTTTTTTTGACCGAAGGTTTCTGTCTGCTCCTGATCCAACGCGATTTGAATGAAGAAATGCTCAGAAATACAGTTTTAATCTTAAATTATTTTATAAACGTCTTCCATCATAAGGAAAATGCTAGAAGAACATGTTAAAAACATCAAAAACACAATTTTCATTAGAGTTGGTCTTTAAGCCACATGGTGTCCGGCAGAATCTGTCATCGTAACGCCTTTTTCTTTTGTACAAGACTCACAAAAGCTCTGTTAAAAAAAGATGAATAAAAGAAAAACATACTTTTTAACTTCTTTAGCCTCTCAATTTCAGACATAAATGTCCTATTTTTAATGGAGTTTTGTGATTTAAAGTGAGCTTGCTTCACTATTCCTCTTGCTGACCTGTCCCAGGCCCTGACTACAACCTTCATCTGAGGAGGATGGGAGGTGCTTGGTTTGGAACACAGTCACTGCTTTCCTTCACGGTCTCATCTGACCCACATATCTTCTTTCACTGTTCAGGGAGTCTCCCCGGTGTTTTCACTGTTTTTGTATCCTTTTCTTTCTTTCAACAACGTTCTTTTTGTTAAAAAGAAAAAAAAGCTCCCTAATGCAGAGTGTCTAGCTTTAAAGTGGTTTGTTGAAAAACTCTCCATTCTCGATATTCTATAAGAGTATTTTTTTTTGCCTATGGTGTTTTCCTCATTTGGTGAAATCCATCTCTGTCTTACTCCATAATGGGAAAGGTGCAAGGCTGATGTTTTATTGAATATTTTCATTGTGCCCCTTTTATAACTAATGTTGTACAACAATTGTTGTATAGCATAAACAGCAACATTGTTGTTTAAATTACAGGTTATAAATATGAAAAACACTAAAGGAGATTTGGAAAAACGTCAACAACCTGTGTGCTAAAGATTTCCTTTTTACATTCATGTCTCCCCATTATAATCCAGTTGACATGTGAGATCCTTAAAGGGAACCCATTGCAGGTTTTTGAGACCTCCTTTGATTTTGGGTCTGCTTCTTAGCTAAAAGACAGGAGTCTACTGAAAAAATGTGACGGATAAGTATGTTTGAATTAAATATTACATTTACATTGGACAAAAGATAAAACACACATCTTTACAGCAGCATAAACCCCTCTGTCTTGCAGAAGCCACAGTTCAAGAAATCAAATTTTGCATGTAAAAATGTATACATATAATAAAACACAAAGTCTTGACATGGGTCCAGAGCAGTAATCACTGTCCTTGGCAAAACAATGTTGCACAATTTTCATGCAGGTCATGTCAAAAGTGTGTCCAGTTTGTTACAAATCTCCCCACTCACCCAGTGGTGTTGCTGTACGTCAAAATGATGATGGGTAATGCCACTAACCATTGACAGACATTTACAAATGAAATGAGTGCCTGTGTCGTAAGGGTCGAGGGGAAAAAAAGGGGTCACAAAAGTATTAAAACAGCCCTCAATCTGCATTTATAAAGTGTCTTTCTGAAAAAAAAAGAAACTTGGCTTAGATTTATCTTCTCTCTATCCACTTGTGCTTTTGGTTTTGTGGTCAACTAATCTTAATAATGAAATCCCACTCAAAACACTGTAAGAATATAAAGACATTAAACAATGAACTATTATTGTCTGTTTTTTTAGAGGAAGCACCTGTTTGATATTCCTTTGAGAACAGTGTTGACCGGTTACATTATTTAGGTTAATATGATTTATTATATAGATAGATTTATTTTTATTTTTATTTTTATTTATCCTTTATTTAACCAGGAAAGTCCCATTGAGATTAGCAAATGTCTTTTTCAAGGGAGTCCTGGCCAAGAGACAAATTACTACACAACCCAAGATATTTTATGCAATTAAAAAGCAAAGACAATTAAAAACAACAACTTGTTGGGGATTTATTTTCCATGTCCTTTATAATGGCATCAAACCTAGACAAAGTGGAGAGATGTAGTGGCAGAATTATCCTTTGCAGAGAAGTCCAGTTCATGGGTGTCCAATACAGAAACACAATTTTTCTGTTTAACCGACTGAAGTCATCTTTTTTTCCCCTTATGATAAACCATGCAGGTTTAAATACATCCGATGTTTGAATATTGTAATAAAATGCAGAGTCACAAGTGTTTGAAAAGTGTGCAAAGATAGTTGATCTTTTTATTTACTTGAAGAGCCAATTAAAAGTCTAAAATGTTCCACAGTGATGACCAAGCACAGTCTAAAAGTGTCACCGGTTTCCTCTGACTGCCCTCTTTTTGTGCTGCCTTCATCAGATGCTCTCTGTCATCGGTCTTACAGAACAAAAGCCCTGCGACCAGCCCCTCTCAGCCACGTCTAAATTTCACTGCTTTCACTAACCCCACCCACATGGCTCCTGCAATAGAAAAAGCCATTGTTAACTCTTCTCCATTAGCCCACACGCGGTTTGGCTTGAATAAGGATTTTAAATCCTTGCAGACACACACACTTCCACTCCAGAGACTCATGACAAGGTTTCCTTTAATCAGAGATGATAAACAGTGCTTCATTTAATGGTTTATTGACATGACTCATATGTCAGACCTCAGCAAAGTAAAAGTCTAAAAGCGAATTTAGTTTGAATCATTTTGACCAGAACAGAGACAATATTAAGTCATGTGTTAGATTTTCTTGCTTACAGTGTGTTTTACACATGACATCTAGATTCAAATCAGCACAAATACTCACCTTTGGTCTATTTTCACTCTTAGCTAAGATAAACATGGTTAGACTGTGTTAGTCAGAGATAAACAAAAATTCTGCATTGCATTCTTTTCAACCAAACTGAGATTTTGTGGATTAATGAATTAGTCAGAGCTCATAATCCAGTTTGTTTTGTGAAATGCTGGTTAGCACTTTTGTGCGTGAACGAGTTAAAGAATGAGACCCAGGAGGAGGGAGGGTGGAAGAAGAAGCACATGTTTTCAGAGTTGGCGGAGAATAAAAAGCAAATATAGACGTTGAATCTGGAGTAAGTTCCTGGCTGTCACACTGAGCTGACTCTCCCTTATCAGCTTCTGGCTGAACGGATTTGATCTCTGGACTCTCGGGCTGAGTGGCATAAAAAGAGAGAGAAGGCAGCTGAAAAATCCTTCAGACAAAACCAGGGTGGAAACAGGCCGAGTGCTCAAGACAGTGTGTGTAGGAAAGCAAAAGGAGCTCCTCAAAACATTCAGGTTCAAATCTAGAGAGGCTCTTTGAGGTAAAATGGCGGGCAGAGGGTTTTATTTGAAGTTTTGGGGAGGGGTATGATGGATTTGGGAAAACAAGGGGGGTCAAAGGCTGGGGTCTAATAGAGAGTGATTGTGGTGACAGCCGGTGCAGGGGGACAAGCCCTCATGTGAGACACAGGGGAGAATACGACAAAGAAAAGGAATAAATGCGTACAGGCCTCAACGTGGTGCTCAGGATGGGTGTAAAGAGGAAGGCTGCTGCAGCTATCTTAGTCATACTGCTGCTTCTGGGCTCACTCTGGCTGCGTGAGTATGTCTCTTTAAATGTATGTATTTGTGTGTGTGTGTGTTTTTTTTTTTTTTTTTTTTTTCATTCTGTTCATTTTAATTAGTTTAATCTCTCCGCTTTGGTTGAAATGTATTCTACGTCTGGAATGTGTCACATGGGGGACAGCTGCAGATTCAAGCACAGAAATAAAAACAATTATTACTTAAAATGTTCTTTTTTTAATTAAAGAGGATTATTTCACAGAAAATAATATGTTTCAACCTTTTTACTCATTCTTGTCAGTCAAGCATACTAAATCCATTCAACCTTTAGTTTCGTTTTGCTTGGCACACATTTGTGCAACGAAGATAGATGTTTATAATAATTATTATGTCATGGGTTTGAAAATTTTATGGACTAACTCAATACTAAATTTAAACTTTTAATACATTCTGTAGTTTTTCTATTCTCTGAGTTCACTGATTAAAAAAAACTTTGATACACAAAACTAATTCTTAACAGGGATTACTTAAGTAAAAGTAACTGAGAAACTTAAACACAGATATATAGACACCACTGAATGTAACAACCTTTAAAATAATGTATACTTATACTGTTATACAAGTACTCCATATGTTAAAATGTGTGTACAGAAAGCTGTGTGAGAAACATTTACCATTTTGATACTAGGAATGTATAACTCCTTTTTTTTTAACTGTTTGTTAGTAAAGGTTGAGTATAACTTTACTTTGACAAAAAAGGAAAATATAGAATTTTTATGCAGCTTAGTGCACATGTATTAGGGTTTTTTCTTTCATTGGTAAAGAATAAACTTTGGCAAAAGCATTTATAACAAAAAACAGCAGAATAATCTAAACTGGTATAATTTAGGGCTTATTAGGTATTCATTTAAAATTGTCGTTTATAGTAGCATTAGTTCTACATTTGTTTTCTTTAGATAATCAAAGTTGATACTGTGTCCAAGCACAATTCAATGTTTTAAATTAAAGCAAGCCTTTTGCAAAGTGTGAGTTCTGGCAGTCATTTTAACCATTGTTTTTTATATAAAAGGGCTTCTAAACCCTCTGTTTTTATGAACATTTTAGTGCAAATTGTTTCCATTCTTAACTGTCAGTGCCATAAAATATAATATGTACAGTAGTTGAGACTTCCAAAGGAGTATGCATTTATCACCAAAATGCTCAATACTCAATACATGTTTGAAATTTGCAATAATTAAACGTGAGTTCGCAATGAGGGCAATTAGTTTAAGTAACCAAAACATTGTATAAAAAAAACCAAAAAAGCATCTACAGCAGCAAAAAAAGCTATTCAAAATAACAAGATCACGTGTTGAGGAACCAAAGGTTACATAACTCCCAAACACTGTAGCAGCTTGATTAGAAGTTCCAGATGTTCTAGCTATGAACTTTGATCAGTATTGACATTAAACACATTGAGTTGCGACTGCTGCAGTATGATTAGCTGCTTTTTGTTCAAAATGCGTCAAGAGTTTATAGACCGAGATTGCTGTCATGCTAACAAACTATGACTTTGGACTCTTTTAGTGTTAGTCATAATATTAGTGGGCCAAGATACTTCTTGATTTCATTATTATGTAAGCAAGTTGTGTTTTTTTAGGGGTAAAAACTGTGTTGGGGATACATAAATATAACAATTTTAGATAAAAAAAAAGACCACTAGACTAAAGCTTTTCTGTTTTTGATATTTGTAAAAAAATGTTTTCATTTTAACTTGATCCGATTACTTTAATTAATGCTTACGAGAATGTTTAAATAAGAAACTGTAAAAGAAAACTTCACATTTATATTTAATTAAGATATGAATGCGATCATTTGCACAGCATTTTTATGCAGAAAAGCAGTTTAAAGTATTTAGAAAGCAGGTTTAAGCATTGATATATGGTATATATAATTTATACCGGTCAAAAGCATGTAACATTGGTAAGCAACTTCTTGTTTGATTTTAGTTCTGTTCCAGGAATGACAGGAAAAAGAGAGACATTAAAAACATTAAAAAGATTAAGCTAAAAAATATGGGGTAAAAAAATTAACAGCAAATCAGATCATGTTGGGCTCTCTTTACTAAAAATTATACAAAACCTTCAACTTGATGTTTCTGAAGAATCTGCTTTAAAATTCTGCAGTTTTACTACTTCTGTTTTGCCAATTTCTTTTGAATTATATATTTTTGGACTAGAAGTTGCACTGGAGTATAAATCTCAGCTGCCAAAAAATGCATACAGTAATACGCACTTTTGGGAGAAGCGTATTCAACAAAATACGGAAACAAAAACTAACATTTCATCTTGAAAGGCAATCATAATAATGAAATAGATAACAAAGATAGACCGAATATCGGCAGGCTTTACTACAGTAACATCATGAAACATAGCAGTAGCCTAGTACATTAGTGCAACATATGAATAATTATTTAGATAACCACACCAAAAAGAATGCTAACAAGTCAGCTAAACTCTTTACATCACTTCAAATCACAAAATCTGGTGAATTTTACATCCTCTGTGTTGCTTTTGAACAATTCTGCCAAGCCTGGGTAGGACTGCTTCTTCTTCTGTGTTGCTGCTTGTACAAATATTGATACACACACCAGCTGTGCTCTCTGGTGATATTTTCATTTTTTTAACTCGCATATATCGAGTATATGTGGCACCCCAGACTAAAATATGCAAAAAAAGGGACTTATACTACTTGATCCTGAACTTGTGTTAAATAAACACAATAGTGTTTGTCAGTTACAAGATGTGATATTTTGTGAAAAGACTCTTTTTAAGTTGACAAGTTGGAGATCAACTTTAGATCTATGTTCTTTATTTCTTTACATTTTGCAAACCGACGGTCTGACCTTCTTCTGGTTCTCTTTAATGCAGATGACAGTTTGGATAACCAGTGGGACTCTTGTTTCAAAGGATATAACCAGTGGAACAAGGTGAGAGTTTGAGTCGATTGTGTAGATTAAAACGAATTTGTTACACAACTGACTCTGTGAGTCAGACTGGTCAATACATAAAAAACCTCTAATTGGTTGTCTTTTTTCATTTATGCCTCGATGACTATCTCTGTGTGCCTTCCCTCCATCAACCATCAGCTTAATCAGAAGCCCAACAGCAGCAAAGCAGAAGATGATAACACTCTCGTCCTCTCGAGATGCCCCGGCCAGAACTTCCAGGTGTCGTTGCTGCTCTCCCACCTATTGGCTGCCACTGCTCTTGACTCTGACGTGCTACTACAACCCTATCTGTCCAGTTGGGACGAGCTTGTGAAGTAAGACCATCTGCAAGAACAGCAGCACACTGAGAAATTTCAGTACACAAACAAAGGTCTGTTTGATGACGGATTCTTGTTACCATTCCAGGTTCATGGAGTCTCTTGGTCCAATGGTGGGTCTCATATCTAAAGAAATAGAAAGTAAGACCACTATAATCCGCCAGCTCGCCCTGTCATCTGAGGAGAGACGTGAAGCAGAACTTAGCTCAAATGTAGATGTGATTAGCTCGATGAAAAAACACACAGACGGGTATCGCTCTGTGCGCTCCATGATCTCTGTGGAAATGAACCAGGGTTTGGTTGACTTCCACCACCAGACAGACTCGGGATGCCGGACTATTCTGCGTCTGCATCGAGCTCTGCTTTGGCTGAAGCTCTTTCTACAGAAGCTGGCAGACACATCAGAGAGCGGACGGCTTAGGAGCCCCTCTGAACTCTGTCGCGAGGCCTACAAGGGCACACTCGCCATGCACCACACTTGGTTTGTTCGCAGAGCTGCCGAGCTGGCCTTCATCGCCATGCCGGAGAGGAACTTTTTTTTCAGGTTGGTTTGTGCTCCAGACCAGGACAGGCTGAGCTTGGTGCTGAACAGAGTGGTAAAGGCCATCGGAGAGGTTTATGACAGGACACAGTTGGCCCTGGAAGAAAATGGAATGCTGGAGTTGCCTTAGAGTTATAAAGGTGGACATGGTCATACCATGTTTGGCACTGCCATCACAGTCAAGCACCTTATAAATCCAAAACGAGAGACAAAGCTCTAAAAAGCAACACTTTTTTGTATCTGTAATCACTGGAGGCTTGTGACACCTAAAGTGCTGTGCTGCATGACCACCAAATCAGTTTCTAAAGAAATTCTCCTCATTTCATGGGGCTCAGGCAGCTAATGATTTATTTTAATGTGAAACATTTAAATATGTGACATCAGAATCCTGAATGATCTGTTCTATGATATAAAAAGCAGATGTAGTTTCAGTTTTCTTAACGCAATGGATGATACTATTGTGTGATTGTGCATTTATTAGAGGATCAAATAGTACCTACTTACATTAATTTCATGCTGTGTATTTAGCGTGCTACCTCAAAACTGGCTTTGTCCAGAGACCTTCTACAACTGCGAGACCAATCTGAATGAGTAAAGAAGAAGAAAAACTTCAAGTTGGCACTTTGTAGTCTTTGTACGCATCTTTTCTCAGCTACTACTAATAATGTGTTGGTTATTCTATGAATAAATAGTTTTCTTTTGTAATGTCATACTTTTACAGCAAAATGCAAATGTTTGTGACACCTGTTTTTAAACCAATGATGATAAAAAAAAGTTGTCTTTATTATGCAGTTTTTTTATGCTTTATGATCTTGTTGACAAAAGTGGAGCAAAAATCTTTGAAGGAAAAAGTACTGCACCGCTTCAATGACAAAAAACAGAAATAAGTAAAACGTTTTGATTCCCTTCAAACCCATTGTGGAGAATTGATGGGTCATTTTTGTAACTGATTCGGTTCAATATAATTTTTGGTACATGTGTGTCTTCAATGGGCACTTTATAGATTAGTGCCCTACAAATGGCGTTATAACAACACGTTTGTGCGTCAGTGTCTACCACACCACTTTTTATTGCAAAGGGTTCTACTCTAAAGATTCCCTCAATTGTGAAGAAGTTTTGCTTCTGTGAAATAATTGTCAGAGTAATATAGCTTTGAATTTTTGCCATTTATGATAGTTTCTACAATGATTGTAGGCAGAAATATGTAATGCCACAATATGTGTAATCAAAAACTGGCGCTTGGTGTGTGGTGGCGATACGCTTATGTACATGTACCCTTCATTGCTTGATGTAGCTCCCATCACCAAGTTTGTTCACTTTAGTGTTTTCTTTCACCTTTTTTCTTTTACAAAACAGATAAAAAAAACTAAACAAAAAGTAGGACGAACACCATAAAAATATTAAACTTAAGAAAAAAGCACTTGCAAAGTGACACCAATGACATGAGTGAGGCTCCAGAGAGCTTTTTTGTCAGCCAGACATTGTTCCAGAAGCGCTGATTGTCCATTCTTGACTTCTGTTCTGCCTTTTTTGTAGGTACAACATACTTTAGTCCTTGTAGCCAATTTATCAGTTGTAATAAGTTCTTCAGTTCAATCACAATTGCTGAAATTTGCCTCCTAATATTTATCAAACATATTTGTGTTTTGCCTTCTTTTCAGTCTGATTAGCTCGTCGTAGTAGCATCTGCTTGCAGTTTACTTTCTTAAATATCCTAAATGGACAGTACACGCATTTTATTATTACAAAAATGTATTTAAAATGGTGGCAGCAACTTTAATTTGTTGCTAAATTCTGTTTTCATAGTTCTACTGGTATCCTAAACATGAATATGAAAGTACAGAACTCCAAAAACATCATGACACTTTGTTTTTTTTAATGAATGGCGTGAAAAGAGAATTGCACGCAACTGTCGCATGCTGGTCCTCATTACACTATTTAAAACCAAGGAACACCTCTAATGCTGTGTAATCCCTGCTCACTTCCGTTCCCTGCATTGATCTCTTTCTGAGACAAAGATAAAGACGGAGGCCATGTGGGTGGCAGGAGGTGGTTGAAGGTGAGGTTCATTTCACCTCCAAACAAATCATTGAAGATGGTTTGAAATTAAACTCCACCTGGGAATTAAAAAAATAAAGCATGACTATAAATGTTTCGAGAAAAATAGTTCAGATGTATGTATTACTGTTGTTAGATTAAGCGATTTTTCTTCATCCCACACGTTTACTTTTTTACTTTTTTGTATGAACACTAAGGAATTGAGTTTACAGATAATTATGTTTCATAAACAAAAATTAAAAACTCTTACTATTAATACTTCTATTTTTGCTGTCAGAATACAGGTTGTGTGCAAACACTGGATTTATGCCATGAGAACTATGGTGGGAGCGATTGTATTTTGACAACAAAACTTGTTTCCTCTAAATATTAGACCTTTACCCCTTTTTCTATAAAAGAGAATTTAAAAAAGCCAATACACTTTGTAAACGTCAACGAAATGCAAACAAAAATCACATTTGAGTTCCCTTGAATGATATTTATTAATTTCTATATCTTGGTTTACAATAAACATGAGCAAAAATATACATAGAGTTGCAGCAGAAAAATAAATTTGCAACATTTTTATCTGCTTGAGGGGGGGTTTGAACAGATTTGGTACATTTCATTCTTGAATAATCCTTTCCCCACATTCTTAAGCAACAGTGCAGTTTGGAGGATGTGTGCAGGCAAAGGCAATCAGCTTTGTTGCATTTCTTTCCCAGTTCAGACTGGATCAGGAGGCTCTCTTTCACTTTTTTCTGTTTTAAAGGACTTTCCGGTAAATTAGATGCTTCTGAGGCTTATTTTATATGTAGAACAGATTTGAATTATTGCAAAAAAAAATAATAATAACAGAAGCTGTTGACATTTTTGCTTAGTTAAGTGTACTAAACAGAGAAAAACCTTTCGGGACACATTTCAAACCAAGCTTATAGATTCAGCCCTCAAAACAATAAAAATATTCTTTCACAAACCCGTTTTTTTTTTTTTTTTCTCTGTTGCTCTTGATGAAACTCATTGCCAGCGTTTCATTCAAGCCTCTCTCTTGATTAGTCATACATTCAAACAAGAAAGAAATATATTGCTCTTTTGGGACATCTTAAACTATCACAGAAAAAAATAGTAAATACTAGGAATTAAAGAAGAAAAAGAGAAAAAAAAAAATACATCCAGTGACAAAAACCCTGTCTGTCCACCAGGAGGCACTGATATGTTGTAGAGTTACATGCTCCATATGTGCGTGATATCCAACAACTTCAGGGTTTTTAAGCCCTCCAACTGGGATCCCAAGGTAAAACCAGCAACCAAGGATGTTTTAGTGCACCAAAAATAAATACAACTTAAGATGTTGTAAAGATCTTTGGTTGAAAGTAGCCAATCCTCAAATACTCACACAGATTAGAATATCAATGGTAAATAAAACCAGTGTTGCTGAATCTGATAATGACTGGAAGGTCTGAGTTTACTGGAAAAACATGTCAGTGAAGTGAAGCGAGCGTTTGACACGAGGAAGAGAGGCGATAAAGTAGGGTAAAGAAGTTCAGCATGCCTGCTCTGGATTAGCTGACCAGATTAAAAGATTACAGAGAAATTAAGTAAGCGTTGCAGGGAGGGGAGGTTTCTGTGATCCGGTATGTATAGTCTCAAAAAGCTTCAAATAAATAAATAAAATTCAAAGTCAGTTAAAGCACATCCGTAAATCTGAAAGACACGGATAATCATATTAGATCTAGTCGTCATCATTTTCAATCAAGTTTGAATGATAAGTTCCCCTTTTGACTTCTGAGACAAAGCACTGAGGGTGCAGAGGAGCATAAAGTCAAGATAGCTGATTATCCAATGATCTGCTGCTCCATCTCTGCTGAAACGACAAGGCAGAATCAGCACACAGTTGTTTTAAGGATGATTGTTAAAGTGAGACTCTGCAAATTTGTCCAGCAAAAATTCTAAAACGTCTTTTTTTTTAAAATAAAACAGAATAAAAGCGGCAGAATACAAACTTCCAGACTGATGAGACAACAGAAAAAAGAACATTGAAAATATCTGTAGTTCTGAAAGAAGTACATCTGCAGTTATTATCTTTCCACAAACCTACAAATTCAAAATCTGATTAACTATTTTTTCACTCTTAGTCAGTCAGACACAAACTATACATCCTGATTTCTCAAAAAAGATATTTCAGATGACAACTATGATAACTAAAGGGAACAATTTCTGATTTTCTGCTTCCTTCTCCTTGAAAATATTAAATAAAATGAATGGACTCATCTTCATAAAAGAAGAAAAACAATGCACACTTTCATTGCAAAACAATAAAAAAAAAATCTAATATTTGTACAAATAAATATAGACGATAAACAAGGAAAACATGACTTTTAATTTAAAATTATTGGAATTAAGATAACTTTATGATAGATTGTAGATTATTTTAGAACTCAAGGTGTTTGTCAACAAAGGATTAATGCTTTCTTGGGTACTTTAAGAGACAAAAGCCAAAATTCCACTTATCCTGTAAGTGATTGTAGAAGTTTGACCTCACAAAAAGTTATTTATTTTAAATAATATTAGGCTGGACTCTTAAAATGTCTGGCACATGACTGAAGTGTGCAGTTTTGTTTTTGGAAATGACTAATCTGAGCACTTATGTTGTTATAAATATGAATCGTGTCTGGTTCCTGTCTCTGCTCAGAGCAGCAGTGTGAATATGACACGATCCAAAACGATTACTAATTAATATGAGTCATCTGATGAATGGTCGCAAGCATTCATAATGTATGCCAATTAATGAATATTGCACATTGCATGCAACTTCCCGACCTACAGTATGAAAGCAAAGTGTGGATCGCAACATTTTCACAGAAATACACACATCTATCCTCGTGACCCCTGCGGACTATGTCACCCTTTTTTTAAAATTCCTAATGCTTTTTTTTTTTTAGTAACAAGCACACGCTCAGCATTAAAGCTGACAGTGTGGTCCTTCCTGGTGGTCAGTCACTCAACACAACTGTCACTGAGGATAAAAGGTGCTGTGCAGAAATCTCCTGCTCTCTCAGCACGCCAAGAACGATACTCACATGCAATTGGTGTCATCGCTGCATCCACCCGTTCATCCGTTATTGAGGATATAAGCAAGTTTGTGCATTTTTCCTTTCAAGTGCAATGATAGACATTCTGATAAAACTTTATAAATACTGTAAATATACACGTTAAAACTGTAGTTTGTGTATATTCAAGTATATAGGGGGGGTGATCTGTAAAGAGGAGCATCCGGTGGAGAGCTGAAATACTGTGATGATGTTTCTGGTCTTTGCAAACTTTGAAAACGCACCCAAATGTCTCCTAGATTATCATGCAGTATAAATACCTCAAACTAATTTACAGAAAAGAATTCGCCCAAATGCTCACAGACAGAAACAGAGACAGGATTACCACCCTTTTTTTTTCCACATATCACACAACTGAGAACAATTGCCGCCCTACCCAAAAGGAAGGTTGAGTAGGGGCTGTAAACAAATCCTAAAAAAAGGGTGTGAATGCTGCGATCTTTTTTCTGTGAATGTGCAGAGTTGCAGAGAATGACGAAAAGTAGATTCCAAGGTTAACCTAGTTAATAGTGTTGATCCTCAACTTGAAAGAAACCCGCCCAGCAAACTTGTCTCTTTCTCCTCCGACGGGAATGTTGTTAGCGTTGATCTTGCACTCTATGTTGACTTCTTGATTGACAGTGATGTTAAGGAACTTGACGGCAACCAAAGGCTGAGAATAGTTCACCTGCAGAAACGAGGCCATGTTTTAACTTTGAATATCAAAAACCTAAGTTGTCATTTTTGCAACTAACCAAACTTTTTGAGTGCATGAGGATATAAAAAACAATCCTACCTGAGCTTTCTTGCCATAGTATGGGTAGTACATGAGGTTAAAAGTGCCATTTGGTGGAAAGTAAACCAGCTCTCCAAGTTTATCAGAGTCGTCTCTCTAAAAGGAAGAAACTATTCATTATCTGCTTACATATGATTCAAACATGTACTCCATCCAGACAAGTAGCTTCCTCATATAAAATTAACCTAACATGTATACACATTTCACACTACAACACGTTTCACCACTTCTACGCAGATAAAAAGAGCATCATTACTCTTTACTCTAAAAATGTAGGTCATGCCCTGCTCTTACCCATTCATCTTTGCCCACTTTGTATCTCTGAGAGATGGCAAAGTAATGGAAAACAGCGACACAAGGATGATAAACACAATTGGTACAAATGGAAATGAATCATGCAGAATCATAGAGTGAACAAAAAATGGGAAAAAAAAGTCGGATTATACATGAGAAGGATGTGCGACAACTACAAATGGGCTGGAATCCAATCAGGCCTTTATTGTGAAAGACAAAAAGGGATTACCTTAGCAGCACAGGTGACTGATGGAGTCTGTCCATGCTTCCCTGGCAACATCCCTATCACCTGGTGAGACAAAAAAACAAAACACAATTTTCTTTTTTGCTTTTATTTTGCACTGAGATGCATCACAACTCAGCAACCAACAGCTCCAGCAGCATCGCAGATTTTCTCTTAACAGGGGGCCTTTTTCCTCTATTCTAGTCAAGCTTCATTATTTCAGTCCCTTAATGTCTCCTAGCAACACCATCTTTTTCCCTCGTTTTCCATCATACCCGATTCATCTTGATGATGATGCATGGCTTGCCCTCCCGGTAACCATAGTAACGGTCCTCGAGTCCAGAGCACTCCTCAAGAATGGTGCGGTTGAACTGACAGGAGCGCTTTGGGTTGTTCTTCACATCACCGCTGTCTTCCTGCAGGAAATATTGGTCTGGGGTGCATTCGTGGTTTTTCTGGGCCTGGAGGGAGTCGTTATAGGCTGCAGGAGAGATATATATTTGTTGTTAATAAAGGCTCAACGGCTTTAAGACAACCTCCTACTCAATATCAGTAAATAAACAATCTGTTTTTAAGTCAAATTAAATCTATCTAGGTCATGGAAGTTGTAAATCAATAGACTCTAGCTCAACTTACGTGCCAGGAACTTGTCCAGTGCCTGAGCGTACATGTCCCAGCTCTCAGTGTTCTGGATGTTGTAGACAATCTCAAATGTTTCGTCCGTGTTTGGCCTGATGACCATACCTGAGAGAGACAGGGACGGCATGCGCATCATGACACCCTGCAAACGGCCCGACCTGTGCTCTAAAGGTTTGAGTCTATACCTGGTGTGGCCAGTCTATCCTGCCAGGTTGGTTTGTGGTCGTCAAGGGTCTGCAGCATGATGTACATGGTAAGAGCAAACAGGCCAGCAAGGAAGATGTAGAAGATTAAATAGAAAAGAAGGATAAGACCTGCAGGCAAACAGAGACATGAATGCAGGTAATAAGTTTTACATAAAAATGATTCCTCATTAGTGCAAACCACACCAGCTGTGAAATGACATTTTACTATCTTCTATTTGCGTTACGTTTCCTTAATATTTAATAATAATATTTGGTATTGCTTGTTACTGTAACCTTAATTTTGCTGTTTTCATTTATGAAATTGAATTAGCTTGTACTCGCTATATGTGCATAAAATGTGATAAAAGCATAAAGCACAACCACAAATTATGACTTTTTAGATAACAAGATAATACGTTTTTTTTTTCAAAATTGTGTTAATTATGGCTGCATTTTGATTTGCTAATAGTAAATAATATTTGGAAGTTTTTGGATTCTTTTAGTTTCTTTATAGTTTTAAAAACATGCAGACATGTTCAAGCAATAATACAACAAATGTGTTTCTAATAAAATTGTTTTTCTTAATAAAGTCTTGCTGTGACTGAAGCTGTTTGAAGAGGAGAATAAATAGTTTATGTAGTTGACTGTCCCAGTTCTATTAGGTGGATTGGATGGGGTTGAATGGATGAACTGTCCCTGTTTGTTTCCTTCTGCTACATGACAATGATTTTCTGAAAGCAAAAATGTCATCTAAATAAATTGGTATTAAACAAAAGAATTTGACTCCATTTGTGGATAAAAATAGCTTTTTTTTTTGCGATGCATCAACACCTGAGGCCAGCGCTGGGAGGCGTCTGAGTGCTCTGACCCTGCGCCTCTGCTGGAAGGCCCCCATCAGACAAGGCACCATCTGCTTTCCCACACAGCAGCATTTGCTTGAATCCAGAAGAAAATGTCAAGAGGAAACTGAACCAAGGGGGGGAGGCGGTAACAAAGACGGTTTCTTAATGATTTATCGCGTATGTGTGTAATAAATTATCGTCTAAGTCTAAATAAATCCAAAAAGTAGCAGTAAATGTCTACGTTTTCAGGCTTCATGCCAAGGCAACATCTGAAAAAAAATTAAAATGTTTCCATTTTTTCCTTTCCCACATGGGAGAACTGAATCTAAATATGATAGCACCCAGGGGACATGGGTGTACACATGTGCACCCTGGATCAGGTGTGTATGCAGGCAGGAGATTGAGTTTATATCCCACTGATGACGGACTATTTAGCTTACTGGCAGCAATTGAGAGAAAAGATTTTAAAAAATCCCTCACTGTTCTTCCCTTTTATCAGAGATAACTGCAGGTAGCTTTTCTTTTAAAAAATACATTTGGAAAAATGTGATTTACTTGAAAGAATTGATCAAACAGACTTCTGAACAAAAAGTTCTGGAGTTGTACATAAGAGCTGTGTGTCTTTCTCTTTTGGAGGTTGAACCTTAGAGACTATCACTGGAATCATTTTCCTCCATTTAGTCTAAGGTTTCCTATTAGACAGGAGATCTATTTGTTGTTCTTCATAGTAGGAGGTGCAGAACACCTAAGAGGTCCGGTTTCAAATGCAGCTTTATTCATGTTTCATCAGCTGGTTGGACAAAAACCCGTTTTGAAGTCTATATCATTGCAGCTCTTCACACAAAGCAGGACACACACAGGAGTTTGCTTTGTTTCATCTTTAAGGCATCTTTGATCTGCATACAGCCATTAGCATCCAAGCAAATTGGCTCTCCAAAGAGACGGACAACTTAAAAAGAGTGCCACTGAAAATTGTGAAACAGAGCAAAAGCACCAAGAATGTGATAAAAAGTGGTATATTCTTTTAGAAGAATGTGATGCAGTCCAACAGGACGAACAGTGTGACTTTGATTGAAGAAAGCCACAGCGAAGGACCAAGTTTGGGTGAGTCCGATGTGCAACATAAATAGCTCATTTAACAAGCCTTAGAGAGCAGAGCTTAAAAAGGCCAGCAGACCTGTGGGGCACATTGAGCTGGATTAGGTTCACTCTGTGGGAGGACTCCAGCAAAGGAAGCTGCAATTACTGAGTCCCAATGATGAAACATGATCATCAAAGTGGCCAAAAAAAAAAACCATTTTTCTTTACTGGACACTTTTCATTAAAAGATCCACAACAACCTTCCCTCCTGAAGGTTCTTCCCTCTGTCAGAACGTCCTGAACTGATATCTTCTCTTCAGCCAATGAAGTCATTAGATTAGGAATAAATCCCCCATTGATGCACACAGGCCGGGAGGGGTCGGGTTGGAGGTGATACAAATAGCCTTTGGCCCTCGGCTTTACCCAGATTAAAATGCTCCAATGTCATTAGAACAGAGCCATATGCACCCTGTCATTTCATGAATCTTTAAAATACTTGCAGGGCTTCTTTTTGTGGCATTAAAGGAGGACGTGAAAAGAGAAGACAAATCCCCCAGAGGAGGGAAGCCTATTAAATGCAAGTACCCGTGTTGGGCAAGCCTACCGGCTTTTGCACAACTTCAGAAACACACTGTCATGACGAATCAATGACTTATTAACACCATAAAACAGGCAACTCTGATTATTCCCTTTGCAGCTGGGATCTGTGAAGCTGCTGTAAATAAAAAGAAAGGCTGCAGGGTGTAAATGCATTGACTTCTGTGAAAAGCAGAATGCAGAGAAATCAGTGCATCGATAGGAGAAGGGAATGGGGCTGGCTTCTACGGGAGTGCTGCCGCAGTCAGATTTCAGCACCAGCATGTGGTGGACAGCGACAGCCCTTCATGGATGACTTCATGCTGGTTAAACATCAACATTTCCACTATGAAACAGCTGTTAAACCTGTAGTAAAGATCTGGAACTCTATGAGAACGACCTGTTACAGGTCCACTTTTGCTGCATTGCTGGCTGGACAGTACTTACCCCAGCTGCTGGCTGTTCTGCCCAGAAACTCCCTGGTCCTCGGGTTCCACAAATACTCTTTCCAGCCTCCTTTATCTCCATTTGCCATTTTCTTTATCCCACCTCTGCAAGTCTCACCTCTGAAGTTCCAAGGAAAGGAGCTGCAACAATTACCCACACAGCGGAGTTATTTGTGCTTCTGCGCTGCTGGAAGGAACACAGGGTATTCAATAATTCTGATCGGCAATGAAGGCGAAATCTCTACTGTGGGGAATCCTGTAAGACCAGTAGAGACAGCAGACCAGCGCTAAGAACAGACTTAATGAGTGCCCTCCCCCCAGCTCCTGTCTGCATGCCGCAGAGTTTTGATGAGTGGTGCAGAAATGTAGTGATACTGCGGTATAGCGCTCCCTCCGCCTCTCTGTGCATGCACCCTGCCACCCTCACACACACACATACACTTAAACACACACACACCGCCTCACCCTACATCCCCGGCAAAAAGGAGTTCCTTCCTCCTCTTCCCATCCCGCCTGCCCAATCATCTGCCCTAAACCTTCACTCTGCCGAATGACAGACAACCTGAGGAGCAAACCGCCTGGCTCGCAGAGGATGTTCACAAATGCACTAAAAATACTCACCTGCATGTGGTGCAGAATATACCCTGAAAATAGAGCGAGAAACCTTCTCAGCTGGGTTCACAGGATAATAAAAATAGAAACACGGCGGTCCATGTGTTGGCCTCTTTGTGCAGTGACAGTAGGAGGATCCCTTGTTACCCACACATGCGTATTTAACTCCTCACCTCCCCCAAAAAACACATTAATTATAGCTTCAAAAATGATCTGATGCGTCAGTTTGCAATGGTGGTGGGTGCTTCATTAAAGCAGCAACTAAGCATGGGGGTTCTGAGGAGAGAATGCACAGCGCCCTCTGTCTGCAACAGAAGCTGCTGCAGAGGCACAGAGATGGAACACGGCGTACAAACCAGCACATGGCATGATGAAAACACTCAACAACTCTGTGGTGTAAAGTTCATTATAGAAAATTTATTATCAATGACAATATCAATGCAAATATAGCACTACAGTGATTTCCAAGGTACACCGTATACCATATCAATATAGTATGGCACTCATATAATGGCCACTGTTTTAGAAGACACACAAAACCAACAGCCTTTGTAAATCCGAACTGACAGTTGGGCTTTTCCATATTCTGTGAAAAGGAATCATAAGGGCTTTACTTTAATTATATTTGGGCACAATATTAAGAGTCATTGGAACATTGCAGTGTAAGGAATCTGCATGCATTTGCACCTGCTCATTTTTCTCGCAAGCTGACCTGAGTTGGATTTTAAGGTGAACTCAGTCAGAGGTGACAAAGCATCATAGAAAGAGCAGGTGGAGCAGAAAAAAAAGGGTCAAACAGTGACTTTCTTTTCACCACGTGTTCTGTTCTGTACAGGTTGGCACTAACCGACAACAGCCAAGAGACATTCAAGCGTCCTAATACTCTTAACAGGAAGGGCTGACTTTTCAAGGTATACACTTCATTTCAGGAAGGGAAAAAGTGCTATAAAAATAATGTTTATCATGTTAATAAAATGTGGCTGAAAGATGAAAAAAAATGTAAGTCAAGGTTGCAGCAAAGTTCTCCAAAATGACAGCAAGCTGTTGCAATCTGTACACAAATAAAAAATAAATAAATAAAAGTCCTTAGATAAATAACAGAGTTTAAAGGGAGTATTGCATAAATTATTTGAATCAACAAGTGTTGGCCTGTGCCCTTCCTCAGAGAGCTCATTGTTTGTTCTTATAAGTAATTCATGGGCTGGCTGCAGCAGATAAAGTACTTAATTATTTTAGGAATAAAAACAAGTGAACAAAGTTAATGTTTTTTTTACAGTATATGCTACATAATATGTACTGATTACAAGTATGAAAATGGAAATAATTGCTACATTTTCAATACAGCTGTACACGTTTATTTACAATACATAAGAGTTGAGTTTCACCTAAGATGTTTTGTGCAGATTGTTCCAGCATTCTGTTTGAGGTGATGGATGCTCACAGTCTCATCAGTTGCATCGTATTGCACAGTCTGACTTGATGGGTGTCAGTGCTTGGTTTGTGGTGGAACAATCAGTAAAAATTGCAACTGTAAAAGCATGAGGAATGACCTGCCAGTGATGGGGGTTTTCTGTTCGGCTGGACTGCACTGCGTGTCCCACTCTCTACGTTCTTTTTCTATGACCACACGTTATCATACTGAAGATCGGCTGTGTGTAAGAGTCTCACATGATCATCTCTACATTTCTTTTATGTCTATCGTGACATGCAGAGAATGACACAGTAATACATGACTTAATTAAGTCTTAGATATGTATGTTTAGGCTAGTTGACACAAATTTGAAGTACTTTGCTCCGGATTCTGGAGCATATTGCTATAAAATTGCAGAAATGTTGAGAAAGTATAATAGATTTACATTACAAATATGCAAACGGTTACAGCAGGTAGCTTTCTCAGTCATGATTATTTGCATCCACAATGACAATCTAGTGATAACAAAAACATCAGATATACATTCACGATTTCAAGAAACACTTCAGTAACTTGTCTATGAGTCTTGCTTTTTCTCATCCACTGGGAAGTTTGTATTTGAGAAAAAAAAAAACACAAATTCAAGACATCTCAAGTAGTCAGGAGGAAATTTGGCGGCACCACAGTCAGAAACTGGCAATCAGTTTGTTTTCCGTCTGTTGGTGTGGTTTGTGGCAGAAAGAATTGGCAATTTTAGCTCCTAAAGTATGGAGCAATTGCATACCATCTGGGTAAGTAATTCCTTTTGTCTGATTATAATCTTTTCTTTCTCAAGTGTTATATATATTTTTTTTCTTAACAAAGAAGTTCAAGGTTTCTCTTAATTTGGATTTTCAGCTCAGTCTAAAACCCAAGAGTAAAAGCAAGAAATGCTCTCTTCTTTCTTTTCCTGCTTTCGAATTCCATATGCCATCTGTTTCTGTTTTTTTTAGCTGTCTTCTGTGTGTTCTGTGGACCGGCCTGTCTTTCCACCTCAAATAGCTGTGTCCCACACAACGGCTTGTGGCCTCTGGCAGGGTGGTGTGCCAGTCTTTCGAGGCTCAGGTGTCCGTCTCCAGCTAGGGAGGATAGGCATGCTGTCCTGCTTATACAGGCTTTTGTCAGGCCGCCTGTGGGCCTTGATCTCCTTGCACAGGCAGCGTTTACGCTCAATGACTTCCAACAGCTTGCCGTCTCTCTGCGTCTGCGTTGTGGACGGGGTGGTGCCCCCACTGACAGGAGGCTGTCCCTGGGCCAGCTGGGCGAGCTGTTGGAACTGCAACTGCAGATGGTGCTGTTGCTGAAGCTGCTGGAGCTGCTGCTTTAACTGCAACTGCTGCTGCTGGAGTTGGACCTGCTGCTGCTGCCGAGAAATGCTGGGAATGCTTGGACTGCAGGGCGCTTGAGGCGGGGCTATGCCGTGCAGCTGCAGGTGAGAAACAGAGAGTTTTATTAAATGAAAGCACGCACATTTCAAACCCGTATGCTCCCTGCAGTGTCGGGAATATTATTTTAGCCAAACAAGACCGCAGCTTCTGCAGAAATCCACCAGGGTGCAGTGCTACTCCATGCATTACAGCTAGAGACAGGGTCAATCAGAGCATGCAGGCAGTCTCTGCAGCACACTGAACTGCGTCAGCACTTGCTTTGGAGGCAAAACTGGGTAAAATGTTCCTGCTAGAGGACTGCAGCAAATCCCCCTAATACAGAGCATGATGTTCTAATATCCACACGGTCTTTTCTTTACTTATTACGTAGTAACCAACGTCATCCACCTTTCTTTTTCCTTGGAGGCAGGCAAGAACCTTATTCTGCTCAGTGGGCATATACACCAGCTATAAATAGATCTGGCAGAGCACTGTCTCTGGCAGAAGGGGAAGTAGTAATGAGAACAATATTAATGTTGCCTTCAGATCTGCTGCAGTTGAAGATAACAGTTTCTTACAGTCCTGAGATGTTGCAAACTCACCTGGTTCAGGGCTTCGCGTGCTGGTAGGCTGCTCTGTCTCTGGACATCACCTCCACCCACTTGTCTGACTCCAGCAGCAGAGGAAGAGCGACCCAGCCGGCCCACTTCTGTGAGGAAGCAAGCGCATCGAGAACAGTGACATTTAAATTTACTGATGGGTAATAGATCGCCTGCACTCATGTATATCTGCACGCATCAAGTGTTTATCCAAATATTAGCAAACGAAGAGGTACTTTTAAGCTTATGGATAAATAATAAATTATCTTTATCTCTCCTGCACTATTTCATGCCAGATATGGGGTAAATATTAAAGAGGAGTCTGTGAACATAACAAAGGGATACCAGAACTTTCTGGAAAGGTTGTTTGTCATTAGACAAAAACACCATCTCCACCTAAGTCTTTGCTCACCTCCATTTCGACAGGCAGGAAATGTCTGGCAGGGAAGGGGCAGCCCCGCTCTGGGGAGAGCTCGGAACGCCTGGCTGCCATCAACACCTGCTAAGGACTCACTGTGACCAACAGCCCTGCTGCTGGTACCACTAAAGTGAACTGGGATGCCTGAGTGACCTCCTCTGAATCCCATTCCGAGGTCCTCCTTATCCATCCTTAGCAAAGCATCAGCGCTCCCATTCCAGGCTCGTCCTTCATCTTCTGCATTAGGAGCACAGCACACACATTTTAATAATTGAAATACAACACAACAGCGTGCTCAATCTGCTTCCAAGAAGACTTACTTTCAGTTTCTTTGCTGCTGTGACTGAAGGACAACTTCCTCTGCATAGGCCAGTAAGACCCGTCATCTGCAGCTAAGCTCACACTACTGTCCCAGGGCAAGAAGCCAGCTTTTGCCTGGATGGACGAAGACCCTCCATTACTCTTGGATGACCCCTCACCTACACTGTTGAGACTTAAGGGTTGCTGCAGTGAGGGTGTCTGCGAGCTGCCTCTCAAGCTCTCATAAGCCGGTGGTCTCCGGAAACCACCGGAGGGTAGGTCCACAGCAGGGGGCTGTCAGAGGAGGGAGGCTTGTACGCTGGCAAACCATGAGGAGTATGAGAGCGGAGGTGTGGGCGGGAATGAGGACGCTGGGATGAGAATAATGGTGTGGGAGTTGAGCTGGCGCTGTTCTGTGATGTTTGATTGCTAGAAGTGGTGGTGCTGTCGATTGGTAAAGAGTGCGGCCCGCTATCCCTATCCCTATCCCTATCCCTATCCCTATCCCTATCCCTATCCCTATCCCTATCCCTATCTCTGTCCCTTTCTTTGTCTCTGTCTTTATCTCTGTCTCTGTCCTTGTCCTTCTCCTTGTCTCGCTCCCGGTCCCGATCTCTGGGCCTGTCCCTTTCTCTGTCCCGCTCCCTGTCCCTATCCTTATCCCTTTCTCCTTTATCAGACTTTAAGAGAAAGCTCACAGACTTGCCTTCCTTGCCTGTATTTGATGTCTGAGTTTGTACTGTGGTCTGGCTGGAAGCCTGAGAGCTGCTCTTGGTTGGTGCAGGAGAGTCACCTCTTTCTGGCTTGCGGTAGTGATGGTAGTGGGAGGGCCGGTGGTGAGGGTGGTGATGGTGTTGGGAGAACGGGGATGTGGATTTGGAGGAGGGAGGAAGAGGAGTGGAGTGACTCCTGGCTCTTAAACCAGGAGCAGGACCAAACTGGGAGTCTCTGCTGTGTTTTTCCTGCTGCGATGAACTTCCTCCTGATGACTCCTTGGAGCTCGACAGAGACGTTGGAACATTTGAAGAGATGGACGCAGAGCTGTTGGCTTGAGTGGTTGCGCTGGATGTTTGAGTTCCCGTTTTGGAGGAAGCAGATGTTTTGTTCTGCACCCCAACTCCGCTAGAGGCAGCTGCAGGCTGAGGAAAGGCAAGAAGTGGGGGCCGGTGCTGCAGAAGATTGGGAAAAGGGGCTGGGATCTTGGTGTTGGACTCTGACTCTGATTTGTTTCCTTGGAGGAGATAGGGAGTAGGAGCTCGAGGTGTGTGGGGGCTGGTTGAGAGTTGGGGCACAGGGGTTGAGGATGCAGAGGAAGGCAGAGGGGATGAATGGGTGATGGACACAGTAGCTTTAGGTTTGGAGTAGGAAGGGGAAGAAGAGGCGGGGCGAGGCAGAGAAGACGAGCTGCAGGAAGAGGACGGGGTTACATGGAAGTGTTTGGAGGTTTTTACTTTCTCGTGTTTAGCAGGGTAGTGTCTGTGAGATTCTCTGTTTTCCTGCTGCGGGTATTTCATCTCTTCATAGATGGCTTCGCTCTGGTCCGAATCGGAGTCTGGTGTTGTAGCCACAGGGGTGACAGGGTGAGGTGTGGCTGTTTGGCTGTCTCTGGTGAACACCTGGCCAACCATTTCTATGTAGACTGGCTCATCATCCCCATCTCGAGTCTGAATCTGAGAGTCTGCCGCCTGGAATGGCATGGACGTGGCAGAAGTAGGCACACGTGGAGGAAGAGGTTCAAACGTGAGCTGCGTGCTCGGACTTCGCTTGGGTTTTAGAGGGGGGACCTTTTTAGCTCCCATATCCCCCGAGTCGGACTTCTTCATAGCTGTAGGAAGCAAATTTCAACATCAGAAAGAAAAACGTTTGCATAAAACATCATATTTAAATCAAGCTCCTTACAGTTTTTTTTCTCTGAGTGTTTGCCCTGTGAGTGACTGGGTGGAGGAGGTGGAGGTGTCTCCGGAGGTCCTCTGCCGTCTGCAGACGAGCAGCTGAGGCGGGTACTCGGATGACGTTTGGGTTTGGCTGGTGGGCAGCGGCCACCATGTTGGGACTGAGTCTCGGAGTAATCCTCAATCTCAAGATTTGAGTCACCGGCTCCAACAGCGTGGCAGGACTGTGAGCGAGGCGCCATGGCAGAGGCACAAGTGTGAGGGACAGGTCCTGGGAGGCGGGCATGGTCATAAAACCCATTCGGAAGTGTCGTCGAAAAGATGCCAAGTCTCTGACTTTGCCAACAGTAGCTGAGGGGTCGTTTTGAGCAGAGCTGCAATGTGGAAATAGAGTTAAAAATGTTTGGAAGGAGAAAAAAAAATACAGAATCATAAAAAACATCTAAGCAGAAATGAAAAAAATAATAAGCTTTATGTCCTTCATCTTTTTCCTGAGTTTTCCTTTATTCTTCAAAAACCCTCTTTACGTTGAGGAAGTGCCTACGGGGCATTCGCCGCAAAAGGAAAGCCCTGGCATTCACAGAGCTTTTTATCTTCATGCACATCAAACACATTCAATTACTAAACCAATCCTTTTGTCAAAAGCAAAGTAAAAGCGTATGCTATTGCTGGAATTTCCAACACTTTCTTTTTTTTTTTTTCACGTTTACATCTTTAATACACATCTGTAGTCTGCGCTCAGGGCAGCCAGAAGATTTTCATCTGTTACCATGGAACAGTTGTGAGTTTCTGCTGCTTGATAGTTTGTGTTTGAAATAATCAATGATGCTGGCTTCTGCAACAATGAATAAATCTGACAGAGAATAAATCTGCTTTTATATCAGTCTGATATTAAAGATCACTGACTGCGTTCCTACAAGATTTTTGAAAACATGCATTTTAAATTCAGGCAACACCACTTGATGTAGGAGCTGTGATGTCTTTGGACATCTGTATCTTGACATTTTCACTTTCTCGTGTTCAGGGGAGAAGTCTACGCTGCAGATATTTTTTCATCTCCTTGTAGACTGTCTCACTCTGGCCTGAGTCGGAGTTTTTTGGCGTTAAGGCCTCAGAGGTGACGTTCTGTACAGAAACTTTTTTTTTTTAAAGTTAAATGGCCAAAATATTTGAAAAATGAATGTGGAAAATATCACTATCAATCAACAAATCAAATCCAGATGCATGGCTCAATTTTTAGTCCATAAATTCTAGGGGCGTGGTGTGTTTGATCGAGTGTGGGTCCCTTGGCAAGACCCTTCATGCTACTGTGTGTCCACAGGGGGGCCCCAAGTCTGGGTCTCCTTGTGATGGTCCCCAGCTCGGATAAAACACCGGGTTGTGTCAGGAAGGGCATCCGGCGTTACACTCTCCTCCAAGCTAAGTGTGTGGATCGATGAAAGCTGATTTGCTGTGGCGACCCCTGGTGGGACTTGCCAAAAGGTGAACAGGAAAACTACAAAGGAATTAGCTCAATTTGGGTTTTTGAACTGGACTTTTTGTGCTGGATGGCTTGCTGGGATTCCTCCAGGGTTACAAAATGGCTTCTGACAAGCGTCTGCTTGCTTCTCAGCTTAACCGACAGGTGCTGCGGCTGAGTAGGTTTCTCTTTAGGAGTTGTAACTTCCCACAGCAGCAGCTAAAAAAAAAAAAAGTAGCTAGACATCAGTAGCATGAATAGTTAGTGATGGACAGCAACCTTCACCTTTATGGATTTTGGTTTTCATCACATTTCCAAAAAACAATTTGAAAATTATTTTCAATTGTTAAAACTTGTAAGGATCAGATCATGACTGTTTAATTACTTAGCTCAAACTTAAAATGGATCTAAGTGATTCGCTTAATGGTATAATATAACAAGTTCAGTTGTTTGTGAGACAGAAGAACTGGAGCTTCCGATTTGTATTCAGCCTTGAGAGCCGCAGCAGAAGGGCCACTGAGGCTGCTCGTCTCAGAGAACACAGAGACTCTTATTTTTGCTTCTGTGTGAGATAGTGTGCATCTGTACGTGTGCGGGATCGCGACAGAGTGAATTTGCATGATGATACTAGTGCCCTTGAATGCCTATGGAAAGATAAAGACTCCTTATGATCAACATAGATACTAAAAGGCCAAATTTGGAGCAGAAAAGAGTCTGAGCTGCTCTCTAGTAGAAGAGCTCTTGCTTTCTATTGTTTCTACCAAGGGCAGAACATCTTAACAGCTTCAAAATCAGGCCACAGACACACCTTTTCATTCGCCCTCGCCTGCTTGCATCTTTGCTCAAGTCTATAAACTGAAGGAGCTCAAGCTGTGCTAAATGAGAAGATCAATAGCACAGTCATATCTCCTCCTTAAATGTGAACCACTGCCGTTAAGATGAGATTTATGTGCAGAGTAAAAACTGGGAAACTGTAAGCATGGCTCTGTCTGAAAATGACCAAACCTGCCTCCTAGCACTTCTGTCAAATGAAAATGCCCATAAGAAGATAAGATTCAACCTCGCTAATTCAGGTCAGCATATTAGCAGGGCTCCTGTTAATTACTGGAATGAGCTGGCAGCTGCCTAAAATCCTATCATAAATTATTAACAAAGCTTAATCAACAATGATTGATAATAAAAGGCTAAAATTAAATACTTTTTTGGCAAAAAATCTGAAATTTGAACAGAATTTTGAAACATTTCAAGCAAAAAAAAAGAACTTTTACGCAGCAAGAACACATTCCATCTGTTTTGGCTTGAATATTTTATGACTTCCAGAGCGTGAAGAGTACAAATTTATCCCAACAAGCTCCAGAAAAATAAGAGGACAAAAGTACATTGTCTGCTGCTTCAGCCTCTGGTAGATTAATATTTGGACAGACTTCCTCTTGCTCAGGGTGCAGCACATTCCCAAAAGCTTCTCAGACTGAAGTGAAAAGACTTTTACTGAAGAAATCCAGTGTGCATGACTCTGCCAGAAGTAGAAATCCTTCCTAATTCTCATGCAATTTTTGCATCAAAGGTTAGGAGTGTTAAAGTCTTAGTTCAACAACAGTATATATTTTTTTCTATTGTAAAAGCATTTCCAGTGGTCTTCTAATTATGATAATGTAGCTTTTAGCCTAAATCAAATAGCCTGTGTCACTTTTGAAAAACATTTTCTGCAGAGCAGCAGTAGTTCTTTAAAAAATCCACCTGAGTTGTGGGCAGGACTGTTAGGGAGAAGTTAGCCTCTGCTAATTTCCCATCAATCCTTTTTTACACTCTCTCCTGCTAGCTTATAGCCCCTCTCAAGCTCAAGCTAAAAAAAAAAAAGTTCAAGTAATATCGAAGCTCTCCAGCCGTACAGTTTTGAGCCAGACGATAATTCAGACGAGGTAAACGAAGACGATGATAGAACTATTTGTCTACATGTGGATGTTTCAGAATGGGAGCTGAAAAGGGAGACCTAGGCCTGCCCATGGCAGTTGCTTTATCATCAACCTGAGCTTTTTTTCAAAGAGGGGGTTTGCATTTGCTTCTGAACTATCATGATTAGAAGAAATACTCAGAAACCCAGGTTTAATCCTAAGTTATTTAGAACATGTCCTCCATCATGAGAAAAATGCTACAAGAAACATGTTAAAAACACCAAAAACAAGTTTTCATTGAAGTGGGTCTTTAAGGAAGTTGAACTGTAAAAATATGGCCTATGATAACGTCCATTTAGGCTTTATGGCAGCTCCTTTTGTTTGTATTTAAACTTGTAACACTTCAACTGAGATATAATATGTAGCCCTACTTAGATCTGATTCAAGAATGTTTTATTTAAAAGCTTGAACCATCCATCTATAGCTGCTTAATATCTTTTGGGGTTACAGGGCTGCTGGAGCCTATCCCAGGGATATCAGCCTATCCCTGATATCTCAGGGAATCTCACTGAAGATGAGAGTGCTAACCATTGCACCCCTGTGCAGCACTCTTGAACCATCCAGTTTGTTAAAAAAATTTTATCCTTGTTTTGTGTTCCTAAAAAGTGAGTTATTTCTGTCTCTCTTAACTCTGCTTGCAGTGAGCAGTTCTACAGAGGAATACCTCAGCAGAACACTTTTGAACTGGAAGCAGCTCTCAAGAAAATGACATTCCCTTCTTCAGATGTCAAAAGGCAGCAGAATCACAGGGAAAATACCAAAAAACAAAATGGTTGACTGTTCCAGAAAAAAAAACTAGAAAGAGTGTCAGACTGTAAAGGGATTTGTTGAAAAGACAGCTGTTTCTAGGTTGAATTTGTCAAGCAAATACCAGTGTCTTTGATACATCTATACAATATCTCAAAATGTCATGAATCTACTTCTGCTTTAATAATAGTTCCTGTTTTTTATGTTAAAACTGCTTGTGTTTGATTACATTATCATCGCTGTTTTCAACTTTGTAACACGGACAGACCTCATTAGCTTCTGCTATCTCTTGACATTGGTAATGGGTTATATCCCAAGCTTGTCTTTCTGTTATGATATTTCCATTTGTGTTCAAGTGTCAATCTTTCTTTTATGATTTGACTTAACATTTTTCTTTTTTTTTTTTACCCACACCAATTTCAGATGTAACTTTTCAATAAACGTTTATTCTGTATCATATTTGACCATTTCTAAATCATTTTCATGACTTTTAGATTTAAAGTCTCACTCTAGTTATCGTGTGATCTCATTTGAAAGCGTTCCCAGTGGTCTTTCACAAGCGATCATGCCATTTTTGCCAAATAAATAAACCTGTGTTGTTTTCTAACAGTTTCTGTACAGCTGCAGTAGTTCATTAGAAATTCGCCTCGGAGTTGTGTGACCTTTGGCACGGTTTGGTTAATTTTCTCCGAAGATTGTTCTAGAGTTCTTCATTTTTTTGTCCATCCTTTGTCCCCTTAGGCTGTGTTCTTGCCTGTTTCTTTGTGCAGTTGCACATGGGTCTTTTCCACAGGTATGCCAAGACAGACAGGACTGTGTGAATGTCTCCATGCTTGCTGCTGATTCATTAGCTAATCAGAGCACAAGCAAACTTACAAAAGTGCTCTACCCTGCCAGCAGCCGGGATCGATTTACACATGACACATACAGGCTATCTGACCTCTTTTTTCTGACGGTTGTAGATGATACGCACTTCTTGAGGATTTTTTTGCATGCAAATATACACACATGAGCCTTTCATTGATCTCTGGGCAAATTTCTGTACTCCTTTAAAATGATTAGCGTGATGGACTATGTTTTTAAATCGTCTCAGAGCTGCGTGTTGGTGTTTAATGAAATCTGCGCTGACAGCAACATTTTTTCTCATAGTCGTCACTGCCGGGAGTTTTCTGTCTGACTGTATCAACTCTGAAGCTCGCCTGCTTGCCATCTTGGAGATCTGCAGCCAACCCAGTATGATTGTTTCTTCTGAGGCCATTAGGAATCTCAAACTGTCTACCATTCCAGTTTGCCCCTTAGAGTATTGACTTCCCCCTTACACACACACACGCACTCAAACTTCTTCAGTCTGTCAACTGGAAGGCCTGTTTAGTTTCTAAACTCTTAATCCATCTCCAGTTTCATCACAGACGCCCCCTGCTATTGATCATCCGCCCAAATGCCTTGCTTCACCTCTGCTGCTCTCACCCCACGCGACTGCTTTCATCATCCAGACAGCCCCACACGTCGACTTTGACTTGCCACCATGTCGAACTCTGCAGCCAAAGTGAGGATTCCTGTTAACGCGTCCTAACCCCACTACGTAGAACTCCAAAATAAAAGCTCTTTTTAAAGAAGTTGCTTTGGTGGAGCACGTTTATTTCACTGTCACAATATACGGTCACATGCATTTAACCAGCATATTTTGATGTCATTGCATTATGATTGACCCCAAAGCCACAAGGTCAAATTACCATTTTGTGTTACGCCAAAGCCAACTGAGTAAACCCAGGAGCTGGAAGGACACAGCACACAACACCGTAAATAAACTCAGGTTTAATAAACCTTAGGTCCAAAACACAGCACACAAGACCAGGAGAGTACAAGGGATGCTCGGACACAGAACGCCAGACATCCACACCTTACATAGGAGCATAGTGAGTAATGGATGGCAGCTGTGACCACAGGGAAAGGGAGGGCATCTAGAAGGAGTCACAGACTGCCAGACTACATAAAACCACAACCATAGGCATTTCATAACAATTTTGATGCTTAATAATGTCTAGAGAGGCAGCACTTGGTCTTTACATTGTGGAGGCTGCCTCTCTCTTGTTCTAGATTTGAAATATCCCAGCTGACAGGGATGTAAGAGTGGAGAAATTAGAGTCCTGAACACTCACTGCACCATGATTAATGACAACTCCTGAATCCAACTGATGCAGAGCCAGCAAAGGTCAATGTGATGTTTATATGCTGTTCTAAAAGAAAAGTACTACCCTAAAAATACAGTAAAATACATACAAAAATACACAGCAGCATGTTTGGACTGCATTTGTTTTATGTCGTACTTGTACTTGAGCTTAAAATTTAAGGAAAAACATCAGGCATCTTCTTTGTTTTTCAGTAGTTTTGCTGATATTCTGTCTCATATTGTGTGTTTTATCTAATCTCTAAGCTTTAATACCTTTATTGTGAACTGCTTCTCTGCCAACTTATATCTGACTCTTAGATGAACCCTTATATAAAGTGAAATGAAACTCACTCGAGTTAGTTAAGAGGTTTACACAGACACGCACATGAACCCTGCTGTAATCTCAGGTGTATACGAACTTCTCTGAGCCGATCCACTCACCTTTTTTTACTTCCCTCTTGGTCTCTCTGCCTCCAGTCCAAACGGCTCTTGCGATACAGCAGGTTCATGTCGCTGCAGGACCGCTCCTCCTCACAGCCTATCACAGCGAAGTGTAGCCGCCTGCTTCGCCTCTCTATGTCACGCAGGAAATGCTCGACTGCCACATCCTGGACAGAGCCAGAGCTCATGGTATAAGAGACTCAGGAGAAGCAGATGCGCGCTGCAGGCTGGCCTCGTCTAAACAAGAAGAAACAAGCGTGATGTTTGAGTACATTCATCATAGAGAGAACGGGTTTAGCAGCTTCCCAGCCTGCCTGCAGCTGAGAAGACTGACAGTGGTTCTTTAGGTGATGTGAGAACACCCTGATACACAAAGGAACTCAATTTGTTGGCCAAACTTTAAAGACGTTGTGCTACGTAATACTATTGTCAGAAGTCCAACCAATTACTCCAACTGGCTGTCGTCACAAGAAAGGCACAGTCAAGCACGATGATGGAGTTTGCAGTTTTGTTTACCCTGACCACATGCGTATTTATACTTTTATTATCCTGTTATGAATATTTGAGTAAGCATGGTAACTCAGCTGCAGCGCATCTTTGGCTGCAGGCCTCGGAATGGCCTATCTAAGCCTGTCTGCAGAGCAGACAGTAATGTGGTTTGTCATATGTGGCGCATGCAAAGCTTACTGTTCGCTTGCACTCACCCCATGAGAAGTCAGGCTTGTTGTGGGGCAGATATCTGAGAGTCATGTTGGAAAATGTGCAACACAATTGGCTAAGAAAAGAGCAGCAGTCAGCTGATGCATGATGCTTGTGTTTTTCCGTCATGACAGGAACGAGCGTGAACATGTTCAGGGGGACACTGAAGTGTCCTCAAGGATCACTGGTGCTTCTGGCACCTGTTTTTTGAATTACCTGAAGGGTCAGTTTAATTGCAGCAGTGTTAGTTCACAGTTTTAGAAGTTTTCTTGACCACTGAGCAGAACAGAAGCAATTATTTAGCATGTATTGTGTATTCGAATTTTCTGAAAATGAAGCAAATTATGCTTTAAAATAGAAAATGAACTTTTGAAAGCAATGCAAAAGACCTCTGAGACAAACATTTATGTCGTTATTAATGTTGTACCACATCTCACTGAAGAGACAGGAGCCAAACTGTGGGAGCAGCAGGCGCTGTCACCTGGGCTCGGCAGCATACTGATCAGTGTAGCTGTGTGTGATTCTTTTGTCATGGCCCAGTGTGTCATCCACTATGTCAGCGTGGCTACTGCTATTCCTGTTCCCCCACAGCCCGGACCACAACCTCGACTGAGGCTGCACCCATGCTTGCTGACTCGATGTTAATTAGGTTACGGCCATGCGACTGTAGGTTGGGCTTTTTGTTAAGGCAAGCTTTGATTTTGATTTGGGTTTCTAGGATCTGGCAGCTGAGCAGGCAGCCCAGCAGTTGACTCATTATGTTCTGTGTCCATTTGGGCGAATTGAATGAAGTTGCATCTTTCATCAACAGACAGGTTTGTCTCATGAAAATGCAAACACCACATGTTCTCCCAGCTACTGGCTCCTTCATCTCCTCATGAAAGGAGACATTCAGCTTTCAGATGCGATCTGAGGATTCGTCTAACATGTATCATAACCTTTGCAGCAGACCTTAACTTGACCTTATCTAAACGCTTCAAAGCACACGCCCAACTGCTTTATTTTTCAGAACTTATCCATAAACATGCTGTTTTCTAACCAGGTGATTTCTCACCAAAATCAAGTGTCTGAGCCACTAAAAACGAGACGATGTGCTCCAGGTTCACTCATCAAGTCAGCTGTTTAGTTACTGAGATCACTGTTTCTACCTCAATGCTTTACTACATTTTCATTGTTATGTAGATGCACTTCACAATTTTTTATGGGTTCAGAATAAAGTTGAAATTCCTAACTTTTATGAGTAGGTCTCATAATCAACATTTTCAGGGTTTCTATAACATTTATTCATAATTATTAGAATTATTATCTTTTTTTCCCCTAAGTTGCTTTTTTTCACATTGTATTGTTTAGATATATGACTCTTGTGTTTTGTGACTGCTTGACTATTCACACCTGGTTCCAGCTGATAGTTATTCTCCTCAGACTCTTTACTCTTTTCCCAGTCAGATCTTTCTAAATGTTACTACTCCCGTTCATCATTTTGGGGATTTTCTTTCAGTCCAGCATCCATTTTTTTTTTGCTTCTGTTGTTCTTGGATTTGTTTCTTCCGCTCATTGCACGCCCTGCTTCTGCAGCATCTTTTGTTTTCGTTTTTTTTTTTTTTTTCTTCTAGCGTAGCATTTTTGTTCTCTTACTTGTCTGCTGTGCTTTGGTTCCTTACAACAGAATTCATAGCATTTGTGAATCATCTCAGAAACATGTGAAGGCTCCACCTCGGTCTTTGTTTGGACCAGAATGCAGATGGATTCACAATTCAAGCAAAAGTACATCCCTAAAGTCCCTGCATCTCACTAAGTTGCAAATGGAAAAAAAAGCAAACACAAAAAAGGCAAACTAAAACCATTCCTCATAATGTCTCAATCTAAGCACAAAGCCTAATTTCTTCCAAAGGTATATGGGAGAAAAAGCAGATAAAACTTTTGTTTTGATGGCATAACACTTCATCAGCTGTCTAAAATGTTACAATCCATTACTATGGCAGAGTTTAACACTTCTAGAAGTCTGCAGCTCTTTGCCCTCCAGGCACTACCACAGCAAGTGGTCCAGCAGTGTTACTGCACCATGCTGTGAGTGGGAAACTAACACTGCCGAGTGTAGAAACACATCATGACACCGGCTTGACCTTTGACAACATGAAAAACGTAACATATTGAAAACCAAAATGAAAAAGTATTGCACGCTTTATACTTTTTACACCCTGCAGACCTTAGCTTCACTCAGACTGGTGACAGTCTTACGATACAACTCTGTCTTCTTTTATTACTTTATACTTTCATGAGTAATATTATTATTGTTTAAATTTCATGGAGCGTGGTACAAAAAGTTGTTTTTGCGATAGTTCCTACATGGATAACCATTCTGATAGGATGTAGCGAAAGTGAAACTGGAATTGACGTCCTTTTTCTTCTCAAATTTTTAGGTTATTTTTTTGCTTATGTTGCAAAGCATCTTGACCTGTCAGTCAAAGCAAGGTTTGAGCAAAGCTTTGGAGAGAAGGACGAGCAGCTTGAAACATGCACACATGGCCAGAGAGGAGGCAGCAGGAATGAGACGGGAGGGGCTCAGAGAAAAAAATGGGGAGAGTCGACAAACAGAGTCGGTGAGAGATCAACCCAGGAAGAAAATAAATGGGATCAGGCCCGGAATGCCGACTGATGGAAAGGAAAAAGGAGAGTAAGATGATGGGTGAAAAGGACATTACCAAATGGAGGAAAGTACGAGGAAGAGGGGACCGAGAAACACTGAAAGGCTGCCAGACTACAAGAATGGGGGAGGGAGGTGAAATCACACACTAGTCGCTGTGTGTGGTCTCCTAGCAACACTGTCAGCGCTTTGCGTTAGCCACTGAATATGCACAAAGCGGAAAGTCGGTCTCATCATACATAGTGATCTCTGGGTTAAAACAAACTGTAGCTTCATCTACACTTGATCCTCTGGTATCAGAGCATCCCATGTATGCTATGTGTTGATAGCATCTGTAACCAATAGCAACCGCTTTACTGCAGACACTCATGATGCACCAAGACGCATTGTCTCCAGACATTGGCTGCTACGTAACCATGTGAGGCAATCTGACTAATGCACTCAAATGAAGAGCAAGCCACATTTTATAAACGGTTTTAAATCTTGTCAAATAACATTTTATGAGTCATGAAAGCCTGATCTCACTTCAGCTGCAAGTAGAGGTAACAAAAAGACCAATTACTTAGCAGCTGTAAATGTTTGAACATATTACTTTTGGAGAGGGAAGTCAAGTTTGTTGTCCAGTTAAAAACTGAAAAATGATGGGAAAAAAATGAATCAAAACAACAAAAAGAAAGATAAATCAAATGGGTTTGACCTTCAAAAACACTCATTAATAGATTTTCTCGTCTTTGTATCAGCATTCCCAAATGCTGGATGGTTTGACCTAAAATTGATGTGTTTTGCCTTCGATAGACCATGTTATTACTTTAGTGGACACTAGCTCATTAGAAGCAAACTTCATCTGGCTTCTGTCTTTAATAACTCATATCTGGTGAAAGTTTAAAGCAATAAACACGGCAGGTTAAAAATCATTAAAGTATCAGCATTTTTTCAGCCAACATACAGTGCATTTTTTTTTATTTTATTGAGCTTTTAAGGATTTTAAGGTTATAGGGGATGAGCAGTGACAGATTTCATAACTTTTAAATCCAATGCATAGATAATGATCTGTTAATCATTTGCTTGTGACATCCTTATGGAGGGAAATTACTCCTGATGGTCGCTGTTTACCTGGTTGCTGTGACGAGAGCTGGAACTAAAAACAATCAACAATGGTGTGATGTCTGTTAAATATGAAGCAGGATCCAGACAACAGAAGTTAGCCCCTCTGATGATCACATATTAATATTTAATATCCAATTTTTTTATGTGAAGGTTTTAGACATGTTGGCAAGTAGATGGAGTCCAGATCTGTGGAAAAGCTATTTAAGAAAAAAAAAATGTAATCTGTGGGTGCTCGGTTGAGGGAAATCCGGTGTAAAGACTTGATCAGGAGGCCTTCATATTACAGGGAAAACCTCTAGAAGTAATTTTTTACTTTTTCTTATAATTTTTCTTTGTTATTTAAAGGCTTATAAAGGATGCTAAATATTCTACCCAAGGGTAGTTTGCACATAAGCATCATGTCATGTGGAGGACTCCTTACCACAACTGTGGCAGATTTCTTTCCAAGTATGACAGTTTTTCACCAGAAAAAAAATGATCTGTAAAGCCCTAAAACAGTTTTCCGTCAGAGAATCATTCCTAAAAATCTGAATTATTGCTTTAACTGGAAGTCATCAAAGAGTTACCACAAAAAGTTCACTTTACACAAGTGCTTCAGGTCTGAAAACAGACTGACGAAACACCCTTGCTGATACATCTAAATGTTGGTTAAAACGTAAAAAAAATGTAAAGGATTTTTTTAACACAAACACATAAATAATTTATACATCATGCCTGATCCCTCTAATGAGCAACTTTGTTAATCTTTCTGTCACGAACATGAAAACAGAAGTTGCAGCCCTCTGACAGTTGTGAGAGCTCCACACATGCATCATGCAGAACCTGGCTTCTGATTTCTGACTTCAACCAATTCCTCCCGTTAGGCGGAGCGGGAAATTATCCAAACAACAACAATGGCCTTTTGGGCTCCAACTGGGTGACAAAGCTCCTGCTGAAGTTCACTGAGTTCAAAGACAAAGAAACGACAATGCCTGAATATTTATTTTGCATTATATTGAATTTAATTTTTTTTTTTTTTTACTCGTGTTTGCTTTTCCTTCTGCTTATCAAGATTTAAAAAACATTTTTTTTAGTAATCTGGTGAGACGTAAAAAAAAAAAAAATTATATCTACTTTATTCAAACAAGAAACAAAAAGAAAGACCTAAATAGACTCACTTAAATATACATGCAAAGGAAGCTTTGAACGCTTTGGATTCTCCCTCTCAGCGTTGTACAAATTGAGTGGCCGCTAAATCTTTAATGGACCGCTACCAAAAATAACAGACAAAAAGCTTTCCCTGATCCTGCGTGCCCTGTGCAAACCGCAGCACACACAGAGTCACCACAAACTTCCAAAGGGTTCCATGTTTCTCTCTGCAATGCAGCCGTTATATGAAATAACTTTGTGCATACACCAATGGCGTGTTGTGTAAACATCATCCTGCAATCATATAGGAAAACGAATTCGATGAATTGAAAATAACATCAGGGACTGCTGGGTCTATTATCCCTCTGTTTGGACAAAAACAAGCAGCAGTGTCAGTGACCTCCCAGTCTCCATTTGCAACCTCCGCTTGACCTTGCTTTCATCTTCTGCCGGAATCTGCAGTCACCAAGGTGACCTGCTGCACTTAATGTGCATGAATACTTAGCGGCCTACAGAGTCGTAGAAATACTGATGTCCATTCATCAAAGCTCAAAGAAAAACACACGAGGAGCAAAAAATAAGGAGGGGAATGGAAGAAAATGTGTCAGGATGTTCAGCCTGCTTCCTTCTATGCACGGCACAGAACGTAAGAGTGCCAGGAGTTCTTTAGAAGATGAAAAACAATAACAAACAGGGCGATTCCATGATGCTGAGCAACATAATGTGCATTTTGTTTGTTCCTTCCATCTGACTGCTGAAGCCTAGACTGTGATGTACAGAGTGCTGCAGGGGAAAAAGAAAATTTCAAAACTCCTTAATGCTCACGTTTGTGAGTGAGGGCAAGAGCTCTGCTCTGCACGCTTCACTGAGCCAGCATCTTCTTCCGTACAAAGATCCTACTTCTTACTGCATTTCTCTGTGCCGGCCTTGAAATGAGCTCAGTCTAAACCCACACATTTGCATTTCTTTAAAAAGGAATCTACAAGGACAGATACCTCTGAAGGTCTAATGACAATTCATGGTTAATGTATTTGTCTCACCTTTAAGAGCCGCAAAGTTGCATTACTGCAGGCTATTCCTGCTGCAACACATGAACCTCATAAAATATTTAGCAACAGTTAAGAAAAGTCAAACAGCCCAAAGCAAAACGGTGATCAGCTGAACATCACCATTTGTTCAGCATATGATCCGTCTTGCAGCCATTCGCCGTGGTTCCACTCTCATCTTCCCAAAACAAATATGCCCCCCCATAAAACCGAATAATACCTTTTTATTTTTTCAGGGAAAAAAGGTGCGAATGGATTAGTTAATAAAATGATGGGAACACACAACACCAGAGCTGTTCTGGCATGCTGAGCTGAAGTAACCGTGATCTCATCAAGCTGCTTTCCCTTTGACTGACAGCTGTAGCAGCAGCGTTGGTGTGATATCCAGCGCCAGGTGTGGCACCGTGGCCTTCCAACACTTGAATCAGCCTACTCAAAAGGCCCCGACAAGTGTAGTCACAGCGTAGGCTTTCCAGCATAAGCACACACATGCCCACACTCTCCCACTCATACATCCCCTGCACTAATTCTCAGTTACCTGATTGCTGTCAAATATGGTGGAAAGTTAGTTTAGATTCGTGTGGTTGATACAGGGAAAACTTCAGGCAAAAACGCTCTCCAGAAATTCATCCATCCATCTTCAGAACCTTCTTAAACCCTTTTCTCTCAAGACATTTTATATGATTCAAAGTATTAAGTCTTTAGCCCTAAATTCAAATCATAAGTTCTAAAACTTTGAATCAAAACTAATTATTTATTTGCTGCAAAATGCCATTTAACTTTTATTACTAATTCTGACAAATGAAACCTAAAAAACACAGTAAAGAGAGCTTTAACCTGTAGCCTAACAGTGACGTGCTAAAGCTTAAAATAAGAACTTTGTTCCCAAGACCCAAAACTTGAGGTTAGAGGTGAAGTCTCGAGTACCTGCTTGTGAGATGTGAGTTCAACTCAAGTCTCAGGTTGTTTTCGCTGTTCACTCCGCAGTGCACTATAGGGCGTTCATCCTTTTTCTAGAGCTATCTGAATCTACAATTCCAAAATCCAGTTCCCTAGACATTACCCAGAATTCTCTGCAAATAACTTTGATTGCATTGATGGTCACAAGATTTGTGATTATGGACCAAAAGCATTGCATTTAAAAATATTTTAGTGTAAAAGGAAAATTAAATTTTACTTTTTAAAACTGTCCAAGTTTTCCTCATCAGAACATGTTGGATTTGCAAAAAGTCTTTGTAAAATGTTCATATTTACTATGTTTTTACATCGGGAAATTGATACCTCATATTTGTCATTTAAAAACAGAAAAAAAGTAGTGACCGTAGTGTCCAAACTGCTTTTAAAATCCTGGGCACTAGATATCCCCTCACTTTTTAGTTTTTTTTAAAAGTTAGAGAGTAGGGAGGGAATTCAGGCAAAGCCTCAGTCTCAAAGTCAAATCCTAATCTCTGGTTTCAGGTTGGAGTCCCACCTGAGTCATTTTTTAAACAAAATATTCCTGTCTGAGGGGCAAATAACATATAATGCATAAAAGCAGATTAAATACATCAATAATTTAATTCATACATGAATTACTTTTCTACAACTGCTGCTGGATTAAACAGAATTTATCACTGACACCAACTTGATTATTTACAGGCTTGCTCCAAAGGATTATCCCCTCCAAGAAGGAGGAAAACAAGTGCATGTGTCATATAGATGTTTAATAAAACAGCCCAGATGCTGAAATTTGTTCCAGAACCAAACCTAAGAGAAAAAAAAGACAGCAACAAATCTGTGATTTGGAGTTCCTCGCTATGAAAACAAACCGAGCATCTGGGACTTCTTCAAGTGCAAATCCAGATTGCTTTGACATTTTCAAAGCGGGCTTAGGGTATGCTACAGCACAGATTTGCATTTCTGAAGTGACTGCATGCCTGTTTCACACGTTACTGCTTTTTTTCAGCCTTTGCCGGGTTTACTGTGACCTTTAACAAAACTGCAGTCAAAGGATTATCTCAGCAAGACCTGTCTAAGACCATTGTGTTCCACGTCAGTTTCAGCACCACAGTCACTCAGAGAAAACTTAAGGCAACAATGTTTGGGAAACCTATTTTTCCTTGTTTGCAAGCAGCAGCCGTCTCAATAAATATGCAGGTGTTTCCTCATGTTTAAAGGTGTTTTTTTTCATGAATGAACTACATCAAAAAGAGCAGGTGTGAACAAACAAATAAGAAATTAGCAATTCTAAATTTGAAAGTCCCACTCCAATCATCCTGAACTAGGTAATCAGACATGAATAGGGCTTGGATATCTGGAAATCATGCAGATACTGCGGCCCTCGAGGCCGGGATTTACCTATCTCTGTTCACACACTTTCCCCGCTAGCTTACAGCCCCTCACACCACCAACCTAATATTACCTGTGCAACACAAAAATGGCAAGCAATACTGGAGCTATTCAGCTGTACGGTTTTGAGATGCCGGCTCAGACAAGGAAAATGAAGATAAGATTAGATAAAAAAATACTCAGAAATGTAATTTTAAGCTTTATTCATCAGAAAAATACCACAAGGACACCAAAAACATGATTTTTATTGGAGTGGGTCTTTCAGAAAAAAAGGAAGCTTTATTTTTATCTTTAAGTCTTGTCACTTTCTATTAGATAGCAAAACACTGACTTTAACAAAGAAATGACAAGCACATTCAAACTTATACTTTTGTAAATTACCTGCATCTGTGGAAACAAAAAAGCCCCTCCTCAGAGTCAGGTAGACGGGCAAAACCGGGACCTCTATGCCAGTGAGGAAAGACTAGCTGTTAACACCTCACTTTATTTATTTTGCATGGTACCATGCAAATGACTTTGAAAGGTTTAATGAGAAAAGAACTGAGGGAAAGCGAACAAAAATGAGTTGCCTCAAGGAAATCATTACCACACATTATTACTCTTGACTACACACTGCAGTGAAAAGCCAGACGCTTACAATCCAGAAATAAAGCATTTAAAGAGAGCTTTTAATCTACTTAATTTGACCATATGCATCTTAGCCATCCTCAACTCCGATAAAAAACAGACATGCAAGAGCTTTTAATGCAAGCACTGCTACACGAGGGGGGACAAAGCAATATGGCTGCAGAGGAAGCTCCCACATGAAGAACTGGGCTGTCAGGAGTCATTTAAAGAGCAAAAGGAAGACCTCCTCCTCTTCTCTTAGCAGAGGCTGCCTATGCATTTGAAATTGAACATGATTTCTGCTCTATGGATGAGACATGGATTGCATAAAAAGTAAAAGCTCTGGGAAATAAACAGACTGTTAGGATAAGAGACGGGCCATCCTGTCTGCCTTCATTATATTAGAGTTCAAACTGTGGGACACAGACATGATATTGGACTGAAGAAGTCCAGTGAAAATCAATTTAGTTTGGTCTTTCTGCTCCACTACTGAACAGTCAATGAACCAAAGAGTCAGTAAAGACAAAAGAAGAAAGACGTTTAGTCCAAAGCATGAAATGTGAACGTCGTGTCCTTTTAACAGAAGCCACCAGAGAAGCCCCACATTCAGACGTGTTTACACAGGACACCAAGACTACTAAAAGTGTGTGTGATCAAAAATGAATGACAATTTTATGTTGAAAACGGTGCATTTTACACAGACAGAGCTCATAAGGCGTAAACAGTTACTGTAATCAAGTCAATGATCATCACTGCAAAAGAGGCATCCTGGAAAAAATCTGCTGATTTTTAATTTCTAAAACAACTATTAAACAAGTCTTTACTTTGAAAATGGCAAAAAGCTATGAGAAAAGCACAAAGCTATTTCAAAGTAATAAACATTTAGCTTGATTTGGTGTTTTTAACTAAAAAAAAAGGTATGCTGGCTCTGATGCAAGTTTAGCTAGTTAGGCCCTCAATTGTTTGTGACTTTGGATAAAAGTGACAGCTAAATTGCTACATGTAAACATTTCTAAGTAGATATATAAATCTGAAGGCAATTTTAAAAATAAGATAAAAAAAAAATACTAAAATTTTATGCACTTTGTAAAATGTCAACATTTTAGATTTAATTCATAAATGTTCCTTCTTGCAGTTCCAATCATCTTTTGAACTCGCTGTGGTCTTTTTAAATGCAATTATGCTGTTTTCAGACGAAATAAAAAAATACTTTTGTTGCTTTCTAGTTGTTGTGTTTTTTGCTGAAAAGCAGTAGTTAAAATTTGCCTCTGAGTTGTGGGCAGTTGTTGATGCAGAGTTACCCTGCCCCAACTTCCCGTCATCCCTCTGTTTACATGCTCTCCAGCTAGCTCACAGCTCCTCATAACCCCAGTCACCCCAGCACCAGATTCACAATGATTTCACAAAAGAGTCACTCAGAAATGCAAGTTTAAGCTTAATTTTCTCAATATATGTCCTCCGTCATGAGAGAAATCTCACAAGACCATGTTAAAGACATTATTTTCATTGGAGTGGGTGTTAAACCTCAGTTGCTGATAATAATAAAAAGAAAAATCAGACAAAAACCATTAAAGAAACTTTTTTCTTACTTTGTGAAAGCATAAAAGATTAATCTGACCTTCAGTTAAAAGAAAACTGGGAAGTGACAAATGATTCCATGATCAAAATAAATGCAAATCATTCTCAGAAATCCTCTCAGCTCTGGTGTTCTGCTGATCAATCGGTGAACATCTCACCAAGAAGATGACAAACAAATAAATATTTGGCAAGACTTAATTGATAATCAGTGGCCAAGATAACAGCTTTCATTACAAACCTAAATGTATTTACTTTTTAACAGTACTAGCTAGTTTGACAATCAAGAATCAAGATGGTGACCACACTTAAAACCATGTGTTTTCCACTTTCAATTAATAGCAATTATCTCTGAGGCGGCTGATCATAACCACAACTGTATTGATTTTGGAATACCCTTCATCGCTGGCCTGTACTCAGAGTTTGCCCTGCTGCTGCTGCTGCTGCTGCTGCTGCTGCTCACAGTTGAGGGAAACTATCCGTTTGGATTTTTCAGTAAAAGGGAGGAAGAAAAATTCCAACAAAGCTCATCCATAAAGGAGGGGATCCATCGAGTGGAGAAAAAGGCTTAAAATGTCACTCGCTGTTCTCCCCTCCTGTCAGGCCCTTTCCCCTCATGGCAACCCCCGTGTTGCCCTGGATTGTGTGAGTGCCGTGTTTCATATGTTTCATACTTCCAAACTTCTAATCCTGACGGTCAAAACCAAAGCTGCACTTCAGTCCAGCCAGAATCCTCACCATAACCAGAACGGAACAAAAACAAGCTAGTTTTTTTTGCTGTATGTCCGACAGAACCCTGACCAGGACACCTCAATGGCACGCTGCTCTCCTCTGATTTAATCACATTTCTGGATGGAATTCAGGATCACCAGGTGAGGACAACAGACAATGACAGGTGGTGTGAGCCCCAGCTTTTTTATTTTTTTTTTCCACAGCGCTGCAGACACACTGCACAGTGTGTAGTGCTCACCGCCTGCACTCATTGACCCCAAAGTCACAGCTGCTCTCACCCATCCCTGCTATAGCAGCTACACCAAACTGCACAAACACACAGATCCTGCTCGTGTGCATCTGTTGGGTTAAGAAAGATTTATAGGAAGATTTTTTTTGTGCCATATGCTGCTCCAAGGTCAAGGGAGACTTGCTGATGATACATTTAAGCCTCAAATTCAAATGGAAACCCAAACACCACTTATTTAGACACATTAGCTCTTTAAAAATATCAAAATGGACTAATTAAAACTTTTTATGAATGTGTTTTTTTAATGTTTATTAATTATAAAGTTATAAATGCAGGACTTTTGTTCTTGCAGGCTTGATCTTGGTGTAGTGGGTTGGGAACAGAGATGGAGAGCTCTCTGTAGGTGTCATCTTCATTTTAAGAGGCTGTCACAGTGGTGGTGGTGGTGGGAGGGGACAGACTAGCACGTCCAATTCACAACTCATCGACGGGTTTGAGCTTTCTCTCCTCCCCGGGATCTGAAGGGATGCTGCGGCACAACATCACCAGAGGATTTGCAGTTCAAACACAGAGAAGAAAAAGAAAGGAGGAAAAAAAAAGGAGGATGCGGCTTCCTCTATACAAACACCTGCCTCTCTGGCAACCCAGCATGCGCCAACACATCCTCACCTGTCTGCGCACGCACGCACGTCACTACATTTTCACAATGGCAGGAATGCCGCCCGTTTTCTATCACACACACGCGCGCGCACGTTTGCGCATCTTGTTTTTTTTTTTTTTTTTTTTTTTGGTATTTTCCCCTCTTAATTCCTAAACGAGGTCAGCTCATGCGTTCACTCTAAAAGCCTTACCTGCCTTTAGCCTATAACCAGGTGAACAGAGCGTCCTAACAGCTGAGGAGCTGCGCGCATGAACGCTGTGGGCGCGTGTTGGACTAAAAACACGGCGGGTGCTCCAGCACCTCCGGTCAGCTGATGATGCTGGGCTTTTTTTTTTTTTTTTTGGGTTGGTGGGGCGTCAATAAGGGATTGTCACGACTGAAGTTGGATTTCGAGCTGCAGGTGATGTCTGCGCGGGCATTTTGGCAACAAATGCGGGCCTTATTTTCCACAGACAATGTGCCAGTGTGAGTCCCTCAAGGTTGAATCGTGTGGCTCCACACAGCAGCACCGAATTCCAGTCAATTTTTTACGCGCAAAATGCCATCAGGCCCCGGCGTCTCTCCGCAGTACAGCCTCAGATTCGATGCTAATCAGGCAGACGGCGCATTTGCGCCCTGACAGCTGGCTGTGGGAGCGACACCAACTCACGCGGGGATATGAAGTCAAACCCGGGCCTAACAGGGATGAATGTGTGCCACATACCTCCGTGACTGTAGGTTGGATTTGGTGCAGAGGGTTTAGAAACGCGACAGATCTTCTCCGGGAGTCCAGGCGCGTAAAATATCAGACAACAACAAAACCACGCCGGTTGTTGATGACACAGCTGTCTCACAGGAGAGGAGGGGAGGGGAGGGAGGGGGGGGTGTCTTTCCAATATGTGTCAGTTGACGTGGAGCTGAAAAATCAGGTATTTAGACGCACATCAGTGACCTGGCGCGTTTTCCTGACGCCAAAGCTCTTCCATTTCTATTTTAAAAAAAAGAAAGAAAATCACGGTAAATGGAGCGCGCCGCTCAGCCGGGGCTCCGCGCAGGCTGGCCGGTGTGGGATCAGAGCGGAAAGCATGATGCCATTCTGAACAGCCCTCAGGACGTTAGGAAAAGCTCCCGCGAAAGCCTCCATGAAGAAGAAGAAGAAGAAGAGGTTGAAGAAGAAGAGGATGAAGAAGCGTGCGTCCAGCGGAAAAACACCAAAAATCCAAACACCAATGCGCAGACACGAGCGCGCAGCGTCGGAGCAGGCATCCTCACGGCGCATTTGCATCCATATTAATATTCATACAGTACTTCCTGAGAGCAGACGGGTGGTTGTTTTTCTCTTTTTTTTTCCGGAGAAAAAGAGGTGTCCAGCTGCGGCGGGGGGCTGGCTTTATCTGTACCGAGAGTCCCCGCTGCTCATTTGAATGCTGGATCAGGAAGCTGCAGCCCTTTGAGTCTACATGTGTAGCAAAGCTGCAACACTGATGTCAAAGAGGCATAAAAACACAAATGATTAAGCAACAGATCAGCCCTAAAGGGAATGTGTGACCCCTACACAGGTAAATCTTTATTATAGTAAAACCAAAGTATAATATTTACAAGCAAAAAGGATTTTTGCATTTTTAATGTGTAAACAAAATGCTATCATGAATTCATATTATTCTTTTTTTTTGTGGGAAAGGCATTGGTCACGTGACCGGCTAATACATGCTCATTGTCAAGAGGCCACGCCCCCTAAGCGTCTCACAAGCAAACTGGGATTTGAACCGTTTTCTTTGAACAGACAACTTTACAAATTAAAAAGAGGTCTCACTTGAGAAGCTAGTCATACTTTCTGACTGGTTCACCTAAAAAAATATTGTTTGCAACTGTTCCAAACCCAAATACTGTGACTGCCTCTAAAAATAACTTCAGACTCTCTAAGAATTCAAACAGGGAGTTCTTGCTTTTTGCTGAATTTATTTGACTTTAAAATATTTGGTCATATATATATAAACAAGTAAAAAGAGGGATGTTTACCAAATTTAGCAGTGAAAGGTAATTCTTAAAACACATTGATGGATTTCCTTTTTATTAAAGCTTTTATACAGATTTTATTGATGCAGCTTTTATGCATGTACTGCTTTTTTTTTTCTTCTTTTTAATTACAAGATTTCATGAAAGCATAGGAACAGCTATTATTAAAAATAAAACCCTTCAATCTCTCTAAATAAAAAAGTTCCCACTTTCAGATTTTCCTTGAATTTTTTTCATTTTCTAAAACTGTTCGGAACATCAGATGACATCCTGACAGTAAACTTGAAGGGTGAGCTGGGGTTTGACTCCTTTCATGCTCAGATTGGGTCAGTGTGTGCAGCTGAGCAGCTGCTATAGTGCAGCTAGTGTGAGGTCTGTGATTGACCCACATGTCCCTCCTGGTGAGAGGAGTCACTGTGCATCTGTTGGTCCTTTACACTTCACACCAGCTTGTTTTCCTAATAATCCACCCAATCAGTCATTTAACATTCAAGAACAAGCGTCTTTTTGATTTATTTGGGTGACTTCACTGGAAATGAAGGTATATACCTTATACTATATACTTCTTATGCATTTGCAGTTTGTTCATGGTCTTAATCATGCATCAAAATCGTCTAGAAAAGATGGCATGATGCTGTTTTTCCAGTTTTATCCTACAGAGGGCAGTAAGAGGCTGAGGCCTAACCCAACTGGCAACAATTGAGAAGGGGAACACCCTGGACAGGTAGGTGGTTTGACCATCACAGAGCTCATAAACAGACAGACAAAAACGCTCACCACACCACTGAGTTAGACACACTATATTAAAGTTCACACAGAAAAGCTTCAATGGTGTGTTATGACCCTATTCTATCCTATTCTAATCTATTTATATTTTAAATATTTTATATTTTAAATCAACACAATTGCATTTCAGCAAAAATGAAAAAGACAAGGAGGGTGCAATAGCTTTTTTTGCATTACTAACAGTATTAACCTTCAAATATTCATATGCTTTCTTTTTTCTTGAACAGATAACACTCTGCTTTTGTATCTTCAACTTTGCTTTTTTGAATCTGTCATTAGTGGCAGACAACAGGTGATCCCAACCCTGTAAAACCCTAAAATATAACCAAAAAATGCACCAAGAATTCATACTATTTTTTTTTCTAGTGTTAATAGCTTCTGTAAAATGGTAAGTTTTGCTCGTGTTTTACGTGCAAAATACATAGAATTGTGAAACATAATCAAAGAAAATCTGCTTTTCAGCATTTGAAAATAATATATATTCAATGAAATTATTTGCACTTTATTCACCGGTTTGATTAAAACTCTTTTCAAGTGGTGACCTACAGAGATAAACATCAATAAAACTGCAAGCTCAAGCATTTCTTCAGAAGATGCTGCAGCTCTCCAAAATACAAACTATAATGCAGTGAAATGTTGATCCGTGGCACAGTGTGCGTGTCAAAGTATCGGGGGAGTGGATTTGTTATCAGCAACCTGGGAGAGCATGTTCGGATCAAAGTGCAGTCTGCTGGACTGTGGAAGCGCCGTGCATGCCCATCCATTCAAAGCAAGCCTGGAATAAACTGTAGTAAAGGTAAAGTACTGTGTTTTCTACTGAGAATTTAACAGTATAATGATTACAGGACGCCACCTCTGATTGAAAAAAATGTGTTTGCAAACAATTGATGTCTCATTTTTGTTGCTATAAGTCATTTTAAAATGCTCAGCATCCAAAAAGAAAGTTGATGACCCAAAATGAAGCGCTGATTATCTCAGCAACCTGTTTTTTGTAATGAATTCATGGATATTCAGACGGGCATTCATTACCCTTTATTTAAAGAATGTCAAGTTTAAACAACTATTGATTGATGTATGCTGATGCTTTGAACCCCCACCCCCCAGGTGAAAAGATGAGGAAAGAAAAATCTCAGCTGACAGAGTTTTTAGAGGTGGTAAGTGTTCTGCAGTGGGTATGCAGCTTCCTTTTCTTAGGTAAGAACCAAAACCTCATTTTTTTATCCTTCACAAACCAGTTTGCATTCATGCGTTTGTTCATACAAGGCATTTCTTGCTATGCCAACACGCATTCTGCTATCATCCATCTGCAGGAGTGGCTTGCATTATCTTGATGGTGTATCTCATGTTTACCTCTCTGTGGCCGCTTCCCACTCTGTACTTTGTGTGGCTGGTAGTGGACTGGCAAACGCCTGAAAGGGGTAAAGAACACGACTTGATCTCATTGTGCATGTACATTAGTTCAGTCATGGAAAAAGGATGTGAACGTGGACTATAAATCGGCCTGAAAGATGCTCTGGTTGCTGCAGGGGGAAGCAGAACAGAACTTTATTAACATTTTACTAACATACAACTGTCATGTAATTGTGTCAAAATACAAGAGCATGAGCATCAATCCATCTATAGGTCTGGGGCTCCAAACAAGATCTCACCTGGTGTAGTTTCCATGATCACGAGAACAGTGAGAAAAAGACCTATAACAACACAGCAGGAGTTAGTTGATGCTCTCAAAGCAGCTGGGACCACAGTCACCAAGAAAACCAGAGGGAATACTTTGCACCACAATGGTGAACATCTTCCAAATTTTGCAGTCCCCCTGTTTCTAAGAAAGCACATGTGCAGACCCACCTGAAGTTTACCAATGAACACCTTATTCAGAGAGTGATTGGGGGAAGGTCTGTGGTCAGATGAGACCAAAGTTGAGATCTTTGAAGTCAACTCAAGCCGTCGTGTTTGGGGAAGAGAAATGCTGTCTATGACCCCAAGAACACCATCACCACTGTCAAGCACGGAGGTGGAAGCATTATGCTTTGGGGGTGTTTTGCTGCACAGGGCTACTTCACCACGTTGATGGGAGGATGGACAGCAGCTTGTTCTGTCAAATCCTGCGCGAGAACCTCCTTCCCCTAAAACATACAGCCAAGGCAACAAAGGAATGCCTGAAGAAGAAGCAAATCAAGATCACAGAGCGATCCAGTCAGTCTCTGGACCTCAACCCCAGAGAAAACCTAAGGAAAGCTTAGAGTTGCTAAGCAACAGCCATCAAATCTTAATGATTTAGAAGTCATTTGCAAAGAGGAGTGGATCTAAATTCCTGCTGATACGTGTAGAAACCTGATCATCAACTACTAGAAAAACTGACCTCTGAGCTGCTAGGAAGGGTTTCTGGCATAAAGTCTTTCTGGCATAAAGTCTTTCTGGCATAAAGGTTTAAATACTTATTTTTTTCTATCTCTCACTCTTCAAATGAACCTATACCATTGGACGATAGACTGTCAATTTCTTTTTTAATGGGGCAAACCCCCAATACTTTTTTTGGTGTGTTTTGAAATGTTCGCCTGCTTCATTACAGGTCGATGCAATTTTCTGCTTTAAAAGTTTTAATATAAAAGATTGTTTTTACTTATACATATATAAGCTTCTTGATGCATCTTCAGCCCCAAAGATGTTCATTTCTTCATCAGGAGGAAGAGGAACAACGTTTGTCAGAAGGTGGAAGGTGTGGAGCCTCTTTAGAGACTTTTTTCCTGTTAAAGTAAGTTTTATTTTTTATATTTTCCCTGATTTTTGACATTTATTTTTTAAAAAGATGATTATTCTGATAAGGGGAATGTTTTATTTTTTATTTGCAGAGGAGGCGAAGAAATGAAAGAACTCAAGGAATTTTCCGTTTCCTCTGCAATTAATAAAAGAAAAATCATTCCTCAAATTGACAAATGTAACCGCTTTCTCTGCCCTGCTGTTATCTTTAATTCTTTATCAAGGCTGAGATGACAACTGGACAAAAAGAAGCATTTAGTGAACATTTTAGAGGCCATTAATCAAAAAACTTCTATTAAATTTTGTGTCAAATTTGTGCCCGTTTAACCATGAAATATGTTTTTATGTCTAAAAAGTGGGTTTCATTTGGTCAGAAAGACACTAATTGATTGCATCTTTCTTGCTCAGCTTGTGAAGACAGCAGAACTCAACCCCAACAAAAACTACATTCTTGGCAGCCATCCGCACGGCATCATGTGCGTCGGAGCCTTTGCCTGCTTCAGCACCACCAGCTGTGGATTCACCCAGCTGTTTCCCGGGATACGCTCCACCCTGGTCATCCTGGCAGGCCTGTTTAAGATCCCACTGTTCCGGGAATACCTGATGGGCGCAGGTATCCATCTGCTGTTCAACAAAGAGGCTGAACCTTGTGTCTGGTCAGAACTGATTAAAGGGTTTTTTTGGCACTGGACCAGTACGTTACTGATGACGCTGCTATAATTATATCAGCTCCAGGATTATTTGGGGCGGACATTAAAATAAAGCGATGTTACTTTGTTTGATTGAAGATGAAATCTGAACACATTTGCACAACTGATGCTCAGACTGCTTGATGCCAATTTGATTCTATCAAAAGCATTTTCACAATTGGTTGCAGCCTTTTTGATTTAGGGCAGAAGAATAAAAGCAAAGGAATTCCTACACTTTTCAACACCTCCAACATCTGAGCCCTTTTCTTTGTGATAAGACCTACTTCCAGTCAGCAAACCAAGCCTCGCCCACCTCCTTTCCCAGCGCGGCAAAGGCAACGCAGTGGTGATTGTGGTGGGGGGAGCTGCAGAGTCTCTGGCCTCTTCTCCTGGGGTCAACACAGTGGTCATGAAGCAGAGGAAAGGGTTCGTCAGGACAGCTCTTGAATTTGGGTAAGAGAAGACTGACCCCTCCATGTGTCAGTATGGGCTCTTCTCTATGGTGTGTGTGTCTTCTACAGAGCTGATCTGGTGCCAGTTTACACCTTTGGGGAGAATGAGCTCTTCCAGCAGATTATCTTCTCAGAAGGGACCGTGGGCCGCAGGCTGCAGGACCTGTTTAAAAAAATCATGGGTTTTGCTCCATGTCTGTTCCTTGGCGAGCGCTTGTGGATCCTCCCCTACAGGAGGCCTGTCACTACTGTCGGTGAGCGTTGCATCCATCTCCATCCAAATCAAGCTTATTTACATATCTGATGAAGATAAACTGATTTTTATGGTTTTAATTTCAGTGGGAAGTCCAATATCAGTACCTAAGACCATGACCCCTACTCAGGAGGAAGTGGATCACTATCACAAACTCTACATGGAAGCTCTTACTGACTTGTTCCATGAGCACAAGGTCAGCTGTGGACTTTCTGAAAGCCACAAGCTTCAAATCATTTAGACATTCTATTTTTTTTCCACGACAAACACAGATGGTGTTTAAAGTTCCGGTCATCTATCAGAAAGAGAGAAAGCATTTTAGTTGAACTCAAACATGAAGTTTGATCCTCTATCTTTAGACATATTGGACGGTAAACAAAAAAAAACACGTTGATAAAAATAACTTTCCGCTTCACAATAACAGGTGAATATCAGTACATTTATAAAATGAGCTATATGAAAATGTAATGAAAATCTAAAAACAGAAACCATTTGATTTTCCAGTCTGCCTCGTTCTGCAGCCTTTTTTTATATGCTTAAAGTTGTCCAGGCGGCTATCTCATGGTTTTAGGATTTGGTATATTTAATATCTTTTGGGGAAAAAAGCATTAAGTTAACATCAGTTTTTCTCACTGTAATCTATTAAGAAGACCAAAAGCCACACTCCAACATCTTTAAAGCAACTGTCAAAACAAGACTCGGATTTTAGCTTTTAAGGAAACAAAGGTACATGAAAGAACAGATACCTTCCTGGCTTTCAGTATTTTACAAACCAAACGTTTATACATGAAGATCAGCTCACTGAAATATAAACAGAATGAAAAGATATCAACTTTTTGACACACGTCAAAGCTATCAATACATAAGGCCTAAAAAATGAAAACTTTTTTTTTTTTAAAAAGCTTACTTTTTTATAAAAAAATATTTTAATAAAGTTTAGGTGCAATTAGTTGTTTGGTTTTTGGCACAAAATCCATATACCAATAAGATTCATTGGAAGTTTGCTGGATGTTCCTGTTTGTTGTTGATTTTCATCTTAAATGACTAAAACATGGAAGAGAAAATAAAATCCTGAATGATTTTGGAAAAAAAAAAAAAAAAACTTTAAAGAAATATGGAAATAATGGCTCCATCCAGGTATAAAGATTTAAAACAAAAATGTGGCAAATTATACATCTTTAAAAGTCAACTTGTTTCCATTGTCTGGTTTGATTTCTTTGGAATATAAGCAAAGCAAAGCATTAAAAATGCTGCTTTTTAAACAATGCTTGAAACTCTTGATTTAAAAAACAAAAAAAAGCTAATCTTGGATTAAAAGCCAAATATAAGTTTCCTGCCCTGCATGTTTCATCATTTTACAGAATGTAAATAAAATAAAATACAACTTTGATAAAACAGGTTTAGTCAGAATTTTATTGACTCAGTTTGAAGCAGTACAGAGGCATGTCGGAAAGGTATTATTACTACAAAACCAAATATTTCTGATAACATAAGAAAAAAACTAAAATAATCAGGAAAAACAACACTTAATTAACACAGATGTAGTCTGTCTAGAAGAAGTCCATGTCATCTGGGGCATCCAGGTCACGATACTCAATGACATTGCGTGGATCGCCACGAGACATTCTGGAAAAGTTGTGAAGAAAGAGAATGGCTGATAGATGAATATAACATTTACAGGCTTCTGTTACCAAAAAGGTCAAATGGAGCACACTTACCTGATGTTGCGAGGCTTGCCTGGATAACCACCTTGTCCACGAAAGCTGTCATAATTGCCTCTCCCGCCTCCGTACTGGTTAGGGGGGTAAGGAGGTGCACCTGGCGAGAAGAATATTGAAACATTTAACAAGAAAAGAATCCCTACAATCAGAAGAAGGAAAAGAAGACAAACATACCCCCGTAGCCCATCAGTGGAGGACGAGGCTGGCCAAAGCCCATCGGGCCTTGAGGAGGAAAGGGCATGGTGGGAGAAAGTAAACCTGTACAACATAAATAAAGAGAAAAATAATCACTACGATGCTCATGATGTGGCGTGCAGATGTGTGCCTTCCGTCTGTGATGGTAAAGAAGAGCAGGTTGAGGCAGAATGGTGCTGACCCTGTCCTGAGCCCGGAAGAGGAGGAAGTTTGATCTCCGGCAGCGACGGTCTCTTTGCATCCATCAGGAAGTTATTGAAGAAAGCCACCTCCTTCTTCACTTCCTCAATTTTATCTCCATGTTTGTTCAAAATGTGCTTCCGGACAAACTCTGGACCCTAAAGTTGATTTGATATGAAGAAAAACACAAAATCACAAACAAATGATCTAAAAATATTCTGGTCATAGCGATCAATCGTGGACATTTTTGAAGATCAATGATGAAAAATTCCGGGTTTTTTTGTTTGTTTTCAAACCCTCACCTTGAACTTCTTGCCACTAAGCGGGCAGAGCCACTTGTCTTTGCCCAGCTCCTGAGTGTTGGCAGAAATGAACTTCTCCACCTCCTCGTCTGGATTCTTGCGGCCCATCTTCATTGCCTCTTCCTCAGAGAGGACTTCTTTCAAACTAAACAAAGGGGCCAACTTCTCCTCCATCATCTTCAGCCACTGTTGCACTGTTTGATTAAAGTGACATGGAAAACATGACAAAGGTTACTGCAATAGAATCGAAAAAATAAAAATGTGTTGCTTTTGTTTAAAACTGGCACCTTCTCAGGTTGAGAATGCAATTAGGATTAGATGTGTGACACAGTGCCATCTAGTGGGGAAAAACCAGTTCTAGAGTAAATATTCAGGTCTTTTATGTACTTCTTGATACGTGTGAAAAATTGTGATTTGGGGCACAACTTAGTCATTTTAGTATAAACTATTTTTATAAATAAAAACAGGAATGATTCATCGTGGATTTACCAGGAGGACACTGAAATATTTACTTTGGGGGGAACATAAGCACGAGAGTTGACACATGAGAATGTGAGAATAAAACTGTCTGGAAAACACCATTCTTTAGTTTGGTGCATGTGTGTTGTCTTAATAAGTTCTGGATGCTCTTATTTGAGATATATTTCTATGATCCAGATTTAAGATTAAACCTTTTGCTGAGACAAAAGCATGTAACAGACATCGCTTGTATAAATAACTCTTAATAAATAAATACACTGACATTCTCCATGTGTGATGCGATTAGGGGGAATGGGTCCCCTCACATGGATCATGCCACAGCGATTGGGCATCTCATCCTCGCTGGGGTATTCACAGGTGTTGTAATAATCAACTGAATGCACAATGCGGAGGTAGAAAACCAAACGATCCAAAACCTGAAAAACAGACAAAATGAAGACAGGTTATTCACTGCCTTAAAATGCAGAGGAAAGGAAAGGTGAGGGAAGTGAGGAATTACGTTAAGCGCATTCTAAATTTGCAGTGATTCCTTTCATTTGAAAAGGCCAGATGGGAAACAGCAAGAGGCAAATTATAAATGGGGATTTGTGTTTATATTTAACTGTTATCAGAAAGCTTTAACATATCACACCTTGGCCAGTTTGTCATCCCTCTCCACTGTCATCTCAGCAGGGTTTCCCTCTTTGTTCCCGTCCTCAGTGTCCATTCCACTGCCAGAGCCCAGAAGCTCCTCCTCCTCAGCACTCACCTCCTCTATTAGGTAATCAGTGATATTCTTCAATATGGGATTGGAAGCAGGTAACTTTTGGAAGATCAAAACAAGGACAACTTTAAATGAAGCACAGTAAATCCTCACATTGATGAGAGAGCACGAGAAGGACCCGTACCTCAGAGCCCGGACCCTCCTCATGGGCTTTGCTGCTCCACAGGTCTCCTTTTTCATCCAGAGCGTGAATGAGTTTGGCCGCTAGTTTGATGTCGTTGCGGAGCACCTGCTTGTGCTGAGTGATTCCATTGACGTTGCGCACCCTCCGAGCCAGGTCCCTGTTAACTCCTGGAGCCAGCTCACAATCTCTAAGCTGTCAATGTGTGGAAATTATCACGAGAAAAAGAACAACTGTATAGCTTTTGGAACAAATCAAAGGGATTATCCAAAAAAAAAAAAAAAAAAAAAAAAAAAAGCACAAGTAAAAATGTCTACTGCATTTGGAGACAGATGGAGACGTACGCGTATGTTCTGGAGGTTCCAACAGACTTCTTTAATGTTGACGCTGCGATCAAAAGTCACCCAGCAACGTCTGAAAAACCTAAAAAAAAACGTATTTACAGTTTCTCCTGTTGTGTGAGTTAATAAGGTGAAAAGATGGCAACATAATTAATAAAAACGTTTCATTGGGAGAATAACAACCTGCGCTCTGGATGAGGGTCAGACAAGCAAACACGCAGAAACCCTGGGTATCGCCGACACAACTGGGAGGTTAAAATTAAAAGGAGACCAGTGAGTCAACATTTTCATCCACGAATGAACTTCAGCTGCTTTCAAACTCACTGCAATAATCTCCGCCTTTGAAATGCTGGGGGCAATGCTTCGCATGAAAAGAGAGCAGGTCCTGTGCAGCGGCCGTGGTCTGGGGGAGTCATCTTTGGGCTTCTTCTCTTCCTTTTTGTCCTCTTCAGAGATCTCCTTTGGCTTCTCATCTTAAACATAAAAACAATAAATGTTTCTGGAGAACTTTAAATCCACATTGAGATGGAATATTGAGAGGTGTACATGCTATTCCTCACCTTCACCCTCATCTTCCTCCACTTCCTTGTCTTGAAGCTCTTCTTTCTTCACAGATTTGTCTGAACAGTTGGACATGGAGTCTGAGTCAGAGTCGCTCTCTGAAAGGCTGGCTTCATCATCGCTGTCTCCACTGCGCTTTTGCTTTCTTCTCGCCTACCAAAAGGAATGAGAGCAGCCAGTGTTACTCTGCAGTTCATTTCCTTTAGAGTAAACAAACACTTTTGATGAATGAATTTTTAAAAGAACCTTTTTTGGTAAAGGCATTTCCTCTCTAACAGCATCCTTCTCTGATTCATTCTTCGAGTCCTCCTTGTCTCCTGAAGTCTCCCGGTTTGTGCCGACAAAGTCATCCTCCTCCTGCTGAACAATTTACAGTCTTTAACAAAAAGAAATATCAAAACTTTCTTAACTTACTTAAAGAATAAACTCTGACTTTTTCCATTTTGTCTTTTTCTACAGAAGGTTTGCCTTCTCCACTCAAGACTTTAACATCTTCTCTCTTTGACAGTTGGTCTCCCGCTGAAGCAGAGGACAACTTCTCTTTGTTCTCCTCCTCCTCAGACGGCATGTCCAGGATGCGGAGATCGTGATCTGTCCCTCCTTCCATTTTGATCACAGCTGAGGACACAACAAGAGCGTGTTGTTCAAAAACAGAATTATCTGACTTTTAATTAACAAAAAAGGTAGAAAATCCTTCCATAAAACTACAGCAAGTTAAAAGAAAACAATATGAAATTGCTTACATTGATACTTATGTACTCAGAAAAGTAACAGAATTAACTTTCACAGCCATCTCCACCCAACAGTAGAGCACATTTAGAAAACATTAAAACAGTAATCGTTTGTATAATTCCCCCAAGGGAAAACGATCAGCAAATCTAATGTTTTCCTTTGCTGCTGCAGTCGCATTCTCATGTTACTGTGACAACGGACCGTACCAAATATCAAATAGTCTGCTTTTTGTGGTATGTATATATATATATATATATATATACATATATATATATATACATTCAAGGTTTTTTAAATGTCATATCAAATAAAACCTCACTTTTAGGTAATAGTGATGAAAACAAAAACTACTAAAACACAATCTACATAATTAGTAGCTGTTTGTTTTCGGAAGTTGGTTACTTTTGTTTTTTCACCATTAAATGTCACCAAACAACTTCAAGAAAACCTTTTTTTGATTGAGTACTCTCATTTCCACATCTATCCAGGTTTTTTTGTCTGCTGCAGCCCTTATGAATAAAGCTCGTGGAAATACAATTGTAAGAACAGTAATTTCAAATAGGTTCACTTTAGTGCACCTTTAGAATAACTGAACGTTAGCTGTAAAAATGCCAAGTCTTAGTTAAGTGAATAAAAGCGAAGCTGAAACAGAGAAAGCCGGCATCACTGTGTAAACAAGTATTAACTGTATATGTAGCTGTAATCCTTTTTGAGCTCTCACCAGCATCCAAAACTCTGATGATGGCCGGGGACTGTTCAATGTCCAGGGAAACATTATCGAACCAGCCATTCTCCATCAGAAAGGTGAAAACATTCAGACGGTTGTGTAGGGCGCTCCGAGCCTCCCCCTTTAGCCAGCTGGCCTCATCTGGGTGGTATTTGGATCTAAACCTGTGCATGGAGGTGGGGGGTCCACAGAGGAGTGGGAATGAAATGATGGGGGTCAGAAAGAATGGGTTGAATATATTTTTTTAAATGAATAAGAGTTGTAAGCATAAAAAAAAAAATTATAAAATTGAATCCAAAAAAATGATGCAAAATTATTTTAAGTTTTCAGCACAATTGAAAAATAACATTGTTTGAGTGATTTTCAGAAAAAGAAATTAAAATTAACTTTAAATGCATATTGAACTATATTTGTTTATAGAGAAGACAATTACTTCAAAACATCAATTGAGAGTCTGAGATTAACTCACCAAATCATAAAAGACAAAAAAAGACAACAGAGATTATGAAATTAAGCACTTGCATATGCAATATGTCATATGAAAAATGTTTATCATTGAGTGAACCACAGTTACCTGTTGCTTTGCCAGTTTATTAACAAATAAATAAAAAGAGGTGGGGTTTCTTCTGTGAAAATGCGCTCCACTTCACCCCAGAGGTGTGCCTGAATACACACAAATTCGCTTTTGGGTTCTGATTTGATCCGAATGTAAAAACAAAAACAGAGAAGAAAAAAAATCCTCTATATGCAGAGGACAGGTTGACTGTCTATCTAGAATCCCTTATACTGTGTGTCTAGGAGCAACTGCATTGTGCGCAGTGCGGACCCTTGCTATCTAAAAGCGACTCCTGTGGATGAGTTCCAGTTTTGCTCATCTTGAAAAAAAGCGTCGTCAACGTGGATGTAGAATTGAAGAAGAATGGGTTAAGTCAAAACAGAACAAATTTGCATGATACCTGTGAAATAAGTGTAGTAAGCATTAACAGACAGTATACAACATTGAATTGTGTTAAAAAACAAACAAAAATTCAAAAATATCAACTCAGATGCAAACTATTTAGACATTTCTGCCAAAAAATTTAGAAATCAGCACAAGTCTGAATAAACTTTTAAAAACATTGCTAAAGTTACTTGAGAACTTGGACTGGTTTGCTTTTTCTTGATGCAAATGTGCAACAAAAAAGAGCAATAATAGTTGTGCTTCTCATACTTGCGCTTCAGAATAACCCACATGTCCTATGCTTATAAGTCACTCCATAATTGTTGTTCATTAAAAACTTTAAAATGTATGATTTTTCAAACTGCCTAATTTAGACTGTCATTTGGCTCATTCTATCTCACCCAATCCTTGCATAAAGGTCAACAAATCACTGTGTGGAAAAAGCAACAAAGACCTTACCACTCTTCATCTTTATGAGCCAGAAAGAAGTCCTGCATCTGCTGTCGGCGAAAGTCAACCTTGTACTCATTGTACCGCTTGACTGCCTCAGTTTCATCTACAGAGTCATCCAGGGACAGCAGAAACTCCTTAAAGCTCTTCATTATTGGAGGAGGAGGACCCAAGTCCATCTCATGGATGTTACCAAGCCTGAGAGAAAGAAGATAAGATGAATTTAGCTGGGATTAAGACAATTTAACAACTATGAACTGAACTTTTTAAAACTTATGTTAAGAAAAAAAAAAACATTTTGGTCACAACTTCTTAACCTTTTTCCTCTTATTTTACATTTAACGTCGTATGTATCAGAAACAGAAAAATAAAAAGGATCAAGGTTGTACTTCTCACCTTGCCTGAATGGGGATACCCTGATGAGGTTGCATGATGTGTAAGTCTGGATGGCCCCAGGGCTGTGGTGGGCCATAACTGGGCCCTCCTCCACCATAACCTAAATCATAACCTCCACGGTATGGATCTCCACCATGATCATCCCTAAAACAACAAGAAGAGGCTCAAAAATCAAATAGGTAAGAAGTGGATTGACATTTCCTCAGCTTTTCGCGTAATCTTACCAATCTCTTCTCATGCGTTTTTGATGGGGACTTAAATCATGGCGAGGAGGGGTAAATCTCTCTCTTCTACCTCTGTCGTAATCCCGGTATTCACCACGACTACGGCGCTCCCTACCCCTGTCCCACTCTCTGGAATATTCATTAAAGGATACAAATGTATTAAAAGAGTCACAAATCAAAGGATTATACATGTAACTTGACAGCAAAGATGTATGAAATGTATAGTTTTAGCTTGCCTCTCGTTCCAGTCATCTCTGCGACGGTCTTCTCTTTCTCTGGAGCGGTCATAGTCACTTCTCTCACGTCTAAATTTGTCCCTCCTTCTGCGATCATATTCGTCATCGCTGTCCCCCATCTCCAAAGCACGAACATACATTTAGATTCATAGAGTCATTGATCAAATACATTTGTGATAAAGAGGTGAATCGATTAATAGGCTTAATCCAACTAGATTGATAATTCTGAGGCAAGTTGTTTATTGAAATGAATCAACCGAAAACATTATAAAATCGTTTTTAAAAGAAACAATTTGATCATAATTGATATTGGAATATAACATGTTGATTAAGGCACGTTAGATTTATTTTACTATAACTTAAAAACAGTCAAGTACCATCACAGCGGACAACACATATGGAATGTTTGATTTTTGATTTTTTATTGCTGCCATCATTATAGTCCAATGTGTGGTTACGGTTGAATTTTACAGACAGTGTGGTACAATATTCTAGTAATGTTCAGTTTGTATTGTTGTTATGAGGAAAAACAACAGTGGGGTGAACTTTATAAAACGTTAAAATGATTTGTCAATAATTCTTCTTTACTTGTGTGTACAAATATTTAATTTACAGTTGGATTATCTTGCAAGAAACACAAGGAATCTGGAAAACTTCACCTGCATTGTTCAGCACCAAGTATTTATCTCCGAGTCACACTGATTAAATTTTTGGTTGAAGAAGTCCAGAACCAATTTTAGTGAATCGGATTATTCAAAGTGAACAAATGTCCAGTATGAATGGTATCAGCAAATACAAATGATGACATGCTGTGTAGTAAGAAGAGCCCCGTTGTGATTTGTTCGAGAACAATAAAAGTAAAGCATGACGCTTGAATGACAAGCGCTAACGGAATCACTAAATATCCCAATTTGAAAAATACGAAACTAAGCTAAGTGTTGATTTTACGAAGTATTTTTTGGTTTGCAAAATGTTATTGCTATTGGGGACTAAAACGGATCTTTAACTTATCTCAATTCAAAGAGTAAAATATATATGTTTCGGCTAATGCTATCGTAGCAGTTGGCTAACATTAGCAAAGACGTTAGCAATGTCCACTAATCAATTATGTTACATCAAATTTGAGGTAAAAAGCAGCCTCGCTAAATATATACATATATACATATATTACTTAAAATTATACGTTGAAAATAGCTTAGTTTAACAAATAATTCCAAGACAAATTAAAACGCAAAACCAGCAATACCTCCAATGATATTCACTGCAGCCTCCCTCTTTTTTTTGTTGGTGTTGCACGGAAGTTTTCGAGGAAATACTAAGCCAGAAGGCAACAGCGCCACGACGTGGTGTGGGGTGTACGTGAAACAAAAACGAAACAAAAAAAAAAAAAAAAAAAAAAAAGACAAAATCGTATCTGTTGTTTAATCCTAATAAAAAAGGGGACAGTACTTATTTAAATGTTTCTTATTTATCTCTTCACTGTAAACATCTCCAGAAACCTATGTCAAAACAGCATAACTTTATTGAAAAAAACAATTTAATCAAATTGCAACCAATATGTTCATATTAATGCTCATTTTATGTTTTATCCACGTACACAAAGTATGATTACTTACTAGTTTATGTGTTTCTAAAATTAAAATAGCAAAATTGAATAACATTTAGTAACAAGCGATGGCCTTGCAACCAAATGTAAAGTGTAAAGGCAACTTCCATATGACATAAACACTGAATAAACATCACATTGTGTTGGTATGATTTAACAAGAGATAATTTTAATTATCTATCTATCTATCTGTCTATCTATCTGTCTATCTATCCATCTGTCCGTCCGTCCGTCCGTCCGTCCGTCCGTCCGTCCATCCATCCATCCATCTATTACTATTCATTATGATAAAGTACTTGACACAACATTTACACAGAAGAAATTATATACTTTTTTTTTCTTTGAGAATATGGATGTTTAGTTTGTGGTAAACAATAACTCCATTGTACATACAATCTTTTGAGACGCCAGTTGAGGATTTTGCTTGAAATGAATAAGAAAGTAAAATGTCACAGCAGAAGTGTTTGACATTCAAGTAACAATTTATTAGAGGATTCTTTACAATGAGCGTCAACAATATTTAGAAACAGTAAACTGCTGAATCTATCCGTTCTTTGTGCTCTTCTTTGTTCTTCCTCTGAACTTTAGCTGCTGCCTCATGTAATCCAGGATGGTGCGTGGCCAAACTCGAGTAGCCTGTGCTTCGTCCTCAAGGAAAAATTCCGAGTCCATCTGAGGAAAGGTTTGGCCGTCCCTTAGATCAAACAAGAACTTTTCTCCAGCTCCATCATCTACGTCCTTGTAGTAAGGACTGTTTGGAACATCCTATTAATATATAAAGTTACCATATAAATTATAAAATGGAAAGAAGTACAAACACAATATTTAGTTTTATCATTTTGATTGAAAGTTAAAAAATGTGAGTATTTGTGCACAAAGTTTAAGCTATTTCTACTATTTAAAATGTATTTTTTTAAAATACATTTAAAATATGTTGCAATTCTGTTTCTTGCATTGGTCGTGTACTTCTTTAGTAATTTTTAAGTAAATGCCATCACAAAACAATATTTAAAAGAATAATTTTAAGTTGATTCTTTACCTTTCTTTTCTCTTCAGAAAATGCTTTGATATCCAGCAGCAAAAACGACATTATGGTAAAGAGCAGCAAGAAAGAACCTCTCAGCACTAAGGATAACATCTTTCTCTTCTTGGTGTGGTGGCTGGGATCCAACGAAAGTTCATGAATTCTTAATATTCGCCAATCTCTGCACACAAGCTTGAGCTTTCTTTTGAGGAAAAAGCCCTTTTATAGTCCTCTCTGGTTGATTTTCCACAATTGTGACGTTACTCTGCAGTATTCTTCTGTCTGTTTTAGCTCACAAACTTAAAAAAAAAAGTTCTCATTTTATTAGGTGGTATAATTTATTGGTAATTAATTAATTATATAAATAATTTACAATGTTTTATGGGGGCCGTAATTTATTAATTTCTTCCTGGAATAAAGTTATTTTTTTCTTTTTCAACAGTGGATTGAATAGAACGGGCTGCGCTCCACTGACTTTTGTCTTATTTCAGCTCAAACCTGAATGATCTTTTCTTCACCGCTGCAGGAGACACATAATTAATGCAGAAGAAAATTCTAAAGTAAAAAAAAAAAGGATTAAAGCTTTTTCAATTCAGGATTTATTCATCAATGAGCACTGTGGACAGCTATATAAAACTCTTATTAAAGATGTGCAAAACTAAAATCATATTAAAATTAAAAATAGATTATTAAAAAGAAACAAGAAAAACAATTTATTATAATGATCTTAAAACAAAAAGTGTTTATTTTTAGCTGGAACATTATAAAAGTGTTGCCAATGTGACATTCATATTGGAGCCAGACTTTGGTTAGTTCAGCCGCCTGCTTAAACTTTAATTAGAGTTCACTTTTATAGGATTCAAGACTTTAATTAGTTTGCCAGTTTCTCAGGTACTTTTACAGAATTTTGCTTATTTCATTTCCCATTGTTTTACATTCTCATTTAGTTTACCTTTATGTTATGCCCCGACAAAAAGGGGTGTACAATGAATATGACACAGCACTTGTAATTTGGTCTGATTCAAAAGGTGAAAAGAATGACATTACTTTTTAACACTTAACATTTGCTGATATATATATATTATTTATTTTTTTCACTCAAACTTGAATCTCTTTCAGATCATCAGTAGCAAATCTTTATTGGATTTCTTCTGGATCATCTCCAATGAGGGAAAATCATTTGACCGAAACCTTTTTTCAGGCTTTATTTGTCAAAAATTACAGGTGAATATGCTTTGCAGAGAAAAAAAAATGCTGTCTAAAAAGATGGCAACACAGTTTCTTTCCTGTGACATTTAAAAGCACATTACATGTCACTTTCAATATATTCTCAGTTCTGCTTTGTACATTTTTCTTGACACTCTACACACTGTTTCCCTATAGGCACATTCTAAATAAGGGAGATGCTCTTAACATGAATGGAGGAAAAATACCTATTTTTTTGTGGGAAAATTTTAGCAGACATTTGGATCAAACAAAGGAACAGTACAAAAGATTTGAAGTATTTTTGTTATTGTTAGGATCTTTTTAATATACATTTACATACTTTAAAATTGTGAAGTCAAACAGTCCAGTGGAATGTGTCAGTTTTAAATATTATTTTTAATTTTGATTTTCAAATCAAGAGATGTAATTAATCTGAGAATAAAACAGTAATTCATCATGTAAGAAGGCGATCTTTTTTGTCAAATTGACATTGAACTTTATCAGGCTGCAGTTTGGGAATTTCCTTTTCTACATTACAAAGCAAAAGAACAACAAAAGTAGATATATTTAAAGAGTATAAACACTTTTGGCCAACTAGTTTCTGTGTGCACTATTACTTCAGAATTCCAGGATCAATTTAACGTTTGTGCAGATGAAGATGTTCAGAGCTTTTAAATAAGCATGTCAAAATTCTGGTTCACTTTTAACAGGAAGAAAAAGAAAGAGTGAAAACAGCAAAACTTAAAATACCAGAAACAAGATACAGTTAAAACCAAAGCTAATAGGAGTGTCCGACTTGTCCCTTCAAATTTTTATACATTTAACAGACACACAAACATCAAGACTAATGTAAGGCAATGTGACATTTGTCCTGAAAACACTTCCAGAATCCAAAAATGATAATCCCGTAATTTTCCTATGTTAAAAAAAAAATCAGAAAATGAATAACAATCAACTTTACACTTAATCAGAACAAAATGCAACATGTTTTATTGTTATGTATGTACAGTGTGAACTGACCTTTAATTTAGCAATGAAAACTTGGGTTTGCTTACCTAGAAAAAAGGGATAACTCTTAAAACATTTGTTATGACAGTAACAACAAAAATGAAAAAAAGCTCAGAAAATTGATATTTTTTCATCAAATCCAGAACAGTATAATTTATTAAGTGAGAAAAAAAAGTAGGTACACTAGGAAAAAAAATTAAAGGATAACTTTAAAATCTGTGAAAAGACTAATGTTAAAAGTAAAGTCAAAATACAAAAATGTCCTCCAAATTTAAAAGAAAATGTTGCAAAGCTGAAAATGGAGTGGGAGATAAAAACAATTTTCCTCAAGAAAAAAAAAATGTTTCAGATCTTTTTTTTTTTAAAGCAAAGAGAAAACCATTTTAAGATTCAACTGTGGGAACAGGCGTTTTGCTTTACACTTGAGATCAAAGAGACTTGATTTTAGTGAGCGGTTTGTAGTGTGCAGCATTAGTCACTGGGTTGTGTAGTGTAATCCAGTCATAAACTACAACATGCAACAAAAAGACAAAAGCTCCACAGTGACTGGGTTGAAGTGGACTTCGGCTCAACTTTGGACTTTGGTGAAGCGGATCAATGCAATGAGTGCTTTGACACTTACGTGGACCTAAGATTATTGTGTAAAAGATTCTTCTACAGTCAACATATGTAAAAGTTTATCTTAAAAGTCTGGCTGCCACAAACCAAGCAGACCCCAAGAGCCAAACAACAAGATTTTTCTGCAGGTCAAACTGTTATCTCGTTGCAGCTATTTTTAGGCCTTTATATCGCCACTCGATTCCTACCAATTAGCTCAGCGGTGTCATCATCAGTGTGGTGGAGCTCGCCATCTGCATCACTCTCTGAGTCTGTGTCCTCCTCTGGGGAGTAGTAACCTTCACAGCCAAAGATGGGTGAGTCACGGTGTGTGGGGGAGCCAAGGCACTGGGCAGTGGTGGTGGTGGCGGCGTATGCTCCAGGGCTCCCCGATGGCGATCCAGGGTTGGAAGGTCGAAGGAGAGGGGTGCGCTCCGAGTCTGCATCGCCTTCGGTTCCTTCTTCTTCTCCACGTCTTCTGGTTTCCTCCTCAGAGTCAGACTCGGAGTGCTCTGGGTTGTTGCGGGTGACCCGCTGTTTGCACACTGGACACGTCTTCTTGGTCTGTGTGAGCCACGGGTCCACACACTTGCAGTGGTAAGCTGTGAAGCATGAGAGATTTAGAACCAAGCTGAAGAACTGCTGGACCAAACAGAATGCATCTACTATAATGATAACAACATCTCCATGGTAACAATCATACTTAAGTTTTTTTTAAGTTCACCTATTTCCAAAAGAAAAAAAAAAAGTTTTTTATTTTGATTTTTTTGGAAAAGTTTTAAACTGGTGGAAGCAACTGTGTCTTACTTTAAAAATATAAAAAACAAAAGCAACCTTTGTTTTTTAAATCCCAAGAACCCAAATAATGTTGACAGTGAACAAAAGGCTCAAACTGAAATTAATCCAAGCAGTTATTTAAAAGTAGGTCATTCACATTTTGAATTAAAAACTTTAAATATTAGTTTGTCATTGAGCCTCAAAGATTTAATATAAAATCATATTGCAAAAAAGGCTTCAGAATTCTCCATCATATTAACAATTATTTCTATTTTACTTAATTATTTTGGATTGATATGTAGTTAAACAACTTTCTCAATTTAACCAATAGACCCCTTGCAGTGGTGTGCTGTTGTTCACCATTTTGGCGATCAAGCAAACACGTGGAGCTTTGTACCATCTGACAGATTAAATCGGCAACTTTGGTGTAGAGAAATAGCCATCAAATCTCAGCATGGGACACACAATTTACTGTAGCGTCTCATTTTACAGATGAAAACCACCATAGATCGCTGCAGTTAAAGAGGAAGAGTGGCAGCCTTCACATGCCAGCAGACCTAGTGTAAACCTTTCATGTCATGTAGGACTATGGTCGCACATTTTTGATGTATTAAAAGTAATTCGTGTTTAGGGGCTGAGTACCGTTTAGGTTTAATCTGGTGCCACTGCCAATCTGTTGCTTTTGAAAAGGTGCAGGCTGGAACTGGTACTTGATTTTGTTTTAAACAGTGATCGAGTGACAGAAAACACTCAAACTTTTGTCAAAAACATCCAATGTGAGGAAGCAGCATCACACATTCCTGCAGAGCCTGAATGTTGCTCAGTTGTTTGTTTCTCTCTGTCAGTTTCCGTTATCCTCACCTGCACCATGTGGATGAGAAATTATTATTAATATCAATTCTACTGGTGCCCATCGAATTGCTGGAATGGGAATGCTTGTATTTTGTCAAAACACAAGTCGTTCACGCAAGCGCTGTGATGTCACGTGAAAGAGGTCTATAGTTATTCTAAAAATGTGCTTTTAGGCAAACATGGTTTGTCTTTACCATGGGAGCAAGGCAAAACTCTGAGCTTATCCCCTTCTTCATATTCATCCAGACAGATGGCACAGACATCATAGTCATCCCCTTAAACAAGCAGAAAAATTAATTCAGAACTATATTAGTATATTATTAACTCTTTTAGGAACAAGAAAAAAGAACATTACCTTTAGTGAACCTGTGTGTTGGAATGCGTTTCAGTTGTTCCTTTGTCAAACGGTTTTTCCTCATCCGTTTTCTGTACTGCACACATCGTATAGTCTGAAGGGGAAAAAAAGACAATATTAACTATGAAAATAAGCGCACGGAATGACGTAATAACATGTATTATATCTTTATAAAACACTAAAATTGTTCCAAGGGAGTGATTTAGGTCGGAATGTCTCTAAGAAATGAAACACGTGTTGTTTGCAAATAAAGGACTTAAAAAGGAATTTAAGTTGCCTCCAGCTTTGCAAAAATACAGTAAGACCATTGTTTTCTGGTGCAATGATGTAGGTGGTAGTAAAAATAAAATAAAATTAAAAAAAAGTGACACAAAGTTTAAAGAATGAATAAACAGTTACTATAATTCAACGTATCAAACTTAAAATCTGTTAGATTCATGAATACGTACCAGGATCACACACATGACAATAATGATCATGCCAACTACCCCCGTGAAGGGAATGAGGTAGTATGATAGAGGAAAGGCGAATTCTGGCTTGAGGGTCACATATACCCTGTAGAATCAGAAAACAAAGAATTATTCTACTGAATGACAAAACACCCTACGGTGGCCCAAAAGGTTCACAACACAACATTTTAAATTCACAATACGCAAATAAAATCAACTCACAACACAAAAAAGAATTAATTCACAAGATGAAAAAAAATCAACTCAACACAAAAAAAGAATCAACTCACAACACAACACATTATGTCAAACGGAAGGATATCTGCAACGGAAGCTTGACCTACAATAGAAGTTGCACTGCTTTTATTCTGGAAATTCCATTGAGCTAAGTGGCTAACAGAAAGTTACGTCACAGTTGGTGAACTATGTCGCTATCTACATGCGGAACTCTGTTTCACTGCTCACCGCTTATGTGCAAACCATACATCACTTCCTTTTGTCACCTACTTTGCGGCATTATCATTTCATGACAGTAACTCCGTGATCATGAGAATTTATGTTTTTCTTAACAACAAAGAGCTGCTCCTGACTGGATTACAGCACAGAGAAATAAAAGAATGTTGCCCAAATGCAATATTGTATAATCGTACAATGTTTTCATTACAGACAATGAAAAAATGCAACAATACGTGATAGAATGACAGCTACAGGGCTTGGAGTCATTCTCTCTGATCGGTTTTATTTTACATATGTTGGTGACAGGAAAAGAGGAGAAGTGAGCACGGTTTACTCTGAGGAGATGTCACGGACTGCAGCAGCCGCTTCAGCCATTAGTAACATGCCTGTGTTACCGGACTTAATAAAGTGTAAGTAAGTGGCGCTGTATCCTGTCATACGAAGCAGAAGAAGAAGAAAACATTTGTAGTCCGTTCATAGTACAGTGCAAGATCATGCAGTCCTGATCATTAACGTTTGTTTTTCCTTTTTTAAACATTTAGGTAAACACTTTCACTATGATAAACATTTTAAAAGGTAAATATTGTTGTTAAAATTAACGGAAGTGACGTGATACCCGTTACCATGTAACCATTGATATATATTACTGGATTGGCCATCACATGACCCACGACGTGACAAACATGCAGCATTACTATGCATTGAGTCTTTTCGAGTAAAGAACGGAGGAGATCCAAATAAGTATGCAATGGATCACAAAAGGGGACATAATGTTTTGCAATCAACTGCAAAAACCACGACAACAAAATAATTTGATCGAGAGGATTCATCACAGGAAAGGATTAACAATTCAACAAAGAGGAATTGGGACTCGGAAGCATAAAGTTTGCCCTAAAGTGGGTGATAGCAAGTAGCATGCTAGTTTGGTTAATCATTGTTGTTTTTATTTATTTTTGTTAATGTTTGATGTTTTAAAACATGGCTGATGTTATTTGAATGTATTTACAAATGCATATTGCTGCATTGCCTGCAGGACATTTAAGTGCGTTCGTGCGTAAAAGTTGTAGGTCGCAAATATTTTTTAAAAGAAAGTGATTATTCACACTTATTTTTTTTCTAAATACGTGCTGCTAGTGTTGAACTTCTTTCTTGGCCGCACGACCCGGATGAAGCCAAGCTAGAATATGAAGCTCTCATGTTCAGCCCACAAGTTGTTGCTTACATAATTGTATTTGTATATGTGTTAGAGGGTGTTTGCTGTGTTTTTAATAAGAATATGGCTTTGCTACTTAACTTTATAAAGTTTATTAACCATTCATTCTTTCTGGGCTTGGGTGACAACCATTTACAAGCTCAGTTATATGGATTATAGTATACAGGCAAAATAAAAAATAAAAAAAACTCACAGATATTTAGATGTTACCTGTAACGCTAGAACGCGCATTACTTGCACCATTTACAGATCAATCTTTAGATAATAAATATTTAAATAGACCACGAGATCAATAATTTTCCAAGCTTTAAATTGAACCATGTTTTTAAAAAATCCATTAAGAAATGAGGGGCTAGCCCGATTTTTGCTGTTGATGCCTGCCTGTCCTCCACTGGAAAAGCAGCGTTCTGTTGACGTGACTAAGTATAGCAATGGCGCCTGCACGCGCACGTCACTGTGTATAGCAGCAAATAAGTAAAGGCTAATCTTGTAATATATATTGATGCACATAACATAACTACTGCAAAACGTTTTAGCGCTTAGCCCAATGAAAAATATCAGAATAAAAAGAGTAACTTCGGTAGTAGGTCAAACTTCCCTTGCAGGTATACTTCCGTTTTGACATTATGTGTTGTGTTGTGAGTTGAGTTTTTTCGTCTTGTGAGTTGAGTTTTTTATGTTGTGAGTTCATTTTATGAATTGTGACTAAGTGTGATGTGTTCTAAATCTAAAGTGTTGTGACCCTGTGTGTTGCGAGTTCATTTTTTTTGTGTTGTGAGTTGAGATTTTCATGTTGTGAGTTAATTTTTTTACGTGTTGTGACAAAATGTAGTGTGTTGTGCTGTGAATTGAAAGGGTTGTGAACCTTCTGGGCCACCATAGGCACGCCTCTCTACATTAATTGTTTTTAAAACATAACATAACCTAGATCTCATAAAAATGTCAACTTTCCCTTACACATGCTCTGGAAACAGGTACATCCGGAGGTTTTCTGAAGCAAAATAGCTGGTAAATACAGAAGGGATATCAATCTGCTCTGCAATAGTGTCTGAAAGAAAGAAAAATCTTTATTTAGCCATTTTGTGACATGATTCTTTTACGTTTAAAACTGTCTGTGTGGCACAAATCCTCACCATTACTGTAGTTCATGTTGAGCAGAGTATTTGAATACATGTTGTGAATAATTGCAGCACTGTATCCAGCTTGTTGTGCATGTAAAACCTGAAAACAGTTGCATTAGCCAAATTAGCTTCAGAAACACCACCAAAGCTCTCCAGCAAGCAACACTGACCTTTATATCGAAATTGCAATCATAGCGTTTGATGAGAGCGACAAACTTAGTAGTGTTGGCATCATAGGAGGATGGCAAGGGAGGAGGAGGGTTCATTGGTGCACAGCCATTAGCTGGTTGGGATGATACCAAAAGGCCCTTACAATTAAAGAAAACAAAATGATTAGAAAGGCTTCAATAACATGTGATCTTTCTTTGCTGCAATGCTCTCACCGTTAAGCCATCCGCTGGAAGTGGAGCTCCAAACAAAGCAGGGAGGTCTTCAAACAACATGGAGCTCATATTTTTATAATTCTATCAAGAATACATGAGAAGCACTGGAATTTAGTATGTTTTCCAACAGAGTCTAAGACGATCTGAATAAAAACAAACAAAAAAAAGCTCAGGTCTTACTTACTACATAGATATAAGCATGTGTTGGTGATGGTACCAGCACAGTGCAGAGTATCAGTGTAAGGGCGCTCAGATGAGTCCCAATGCGCCACACACCGAGGTGTACCATTCTTGGTTTCTTGCTGTTGCGCTAAAGATATGAACAAGATGAAACATTGTGCTTTGAAGAAAGGTAATCCTGGAAATTTCTTTAAAAATTACGTTTTTTGACCTAGATTTCAAGAGCTTGTTAACATCTTTAACAGAACTCTTATAATTATTCAATTTGTTAATGATAAAATTATTTTGTTAATTATCAAATTAACATTTGATGAGCCAATATCAAATTTTCTAAGTAATGGTTAACCCAGTAATTCATTTTTTTAAGCCCAACCCTACTTTTAGTTAAAGCATTTTTGAATAAAGTGAAAACAATGTTAACACATAGAAGAATTCTTGACTGGATAATCTGTTTTTTTTTTTGTTTGTTTGTTTGTTTGTTTGTTAAAAAATCGAAATAAATGTACTAAACACAAGCAAATTATACACCCACTATAAAAAAAAAACTACCTTAAGAAAAGAAAAGGTGTCTGAACAAAGTTTGAGATAACAATAGTTATTTTATGTATAAAATTATGATAAAGAAATGCAAAAATGGGAGCAGAGTGCGGAAACACGAGGAGCTCATTGTCATGCAATAGTTAAAAGTCAGGCCAAACCAACGGAGGAAGTGAGATTCTTTCTTCTGCCAAGTCAAATGTCGTCTCTTTATTTGTTGACATTTGAAATAGATGTTTAGATAGAACTACTTACCTTCAAAAAATGTGGTAAAAGAAAGCAAACAATCTTGAGTCATAGAGCTTCATGCATTTTTTATGTGCGTAAATCACGATTGATGCAAAAAATGTCTCATCAATAAACCACAATACTTTAAGCACTTAAGTCAGAGGACTGCAAACATCATATAAACTCAATTTCTTGCAGGTTTGACTGACAACAAACACTTTCTCTATCTTAATTACCCTGTTGGATCAGATTCAACAGTAACAGCGAATGTTTTTTTTTTGTCGTTCAGCTCCGAAAATTGACATTTTCAGTCCATATGAAACGAATTTCACACCCACTAACCATTCCAATTATTAAGTAATTATGTTAATAAGCAACAGTTTAGGCTGCTGCTATTAAAGAGATGCCACTTTGCAGCGCTACTTACCGTAGGAATATAGTTCTCCGTTTGTGGTCAAAATCCTCACGGCTGGACTTGAATTTTTCACATTAAATCCCTTTAATTCTACCTATAAACGTCAAGACGTTTTCTGAGAGACAAAAAAAAAATCCCTCAGAAAAACCTAACGAGGAGGATTAAGCCAAGGTTAGCTGACGTTTAGCTAGTATTAGCAAGAATTAGATAACAATTTAGTTCAAAACTGTCGCCTTTTGTATTAGCTTACGTTTATTGTTTTATCCACATAAGGAAAAAATACAAACTACTATTATATAGTTGATGTAAACCAAGTATGGCAACCCAAACAACAACTTTCTTCACGTCGCTTTAGCTTGCTAACTGCTAAGTTTGTTTGTTATTGCTTCTTTCAGTCAGTCCACTTCCTGTACGAGGGGTGACGTATAAACGCAAATCTGCTCAAAAGTGCCCCCTGTGGCCAAAAGTGGAAACAGCGCTGATCTGCGAAGCTGTTTTAAATGATTTGCTTTGTTATTGTTGTTTTGAATTTAACTGTAGAACGTGAACCTTGAGGGTGAGTTTAAAAACTGGACAGGATACTTCACATAAAAATAAATTTATATTGCATTACAATGAACGTGGAATTTGCCTAAAACGATAATATTATACATTTTGAAAAATTAATTTTGAAAAGAAGAAAAACTCAACAGATTTTTGGTATGACAATATTTTGTCTGATGTTACCCAAAAAAACAGATTTTTAAATTTTTTTTTTTTTAATCATTTAAGTAATCATTTAAAGCTTTTTTATATTATCGACTAGAAACGAGAATTGTTTGGAGTTAATTCATTGCTGTTGAACTCTGCTGCAAATTACTGCCATTGTGTAAGAATTTTAAACAGAAAATGTGTCATGTGTCTCTTGTTGTTAGCTTTTAGGGGTATTTGTACCCAGGGAGTCAGTTGTAGATCCCACCTTCATGTGTCAGGCCACTCCGTTGTCTTGGCAACTGGAGCCTGACCGGTCCTAGTTTGCCTATTTCATACTTTGTGAAGGCTCTGCCTTACAGCAGCACCCTCCTTCCTGGATGGGTGAAAAGATGCTGGAGTTCACAAGGGGCTGGATGGTGGACTGTCTGGGGTTCATGCTGACACTTTCATGTCGTCTATTTCTTGGAACGGTTGGGGTGGTTTGCTTGGGACCCTTTTTGGATGATGGCGAGGTGCCCATCTGGGGCTGGTGGGGCTTTTGGGGATGTGGTGCCTTGGAGTGGACTTTGTGCTCTCAGTCTGTCTGTCTGTGGGCGGGCTCCAGTGTTGATCTCCGAGTTGATGCTAAATGAGGTCAACTGGAGTTTCCTGGACTCCTCCTCCATGGCTGATCCGGGGAAACCCTGGCTGCTTGTTTTGCCACGCTGTTGGCTCTGTCCAGGGTTCACCCTTCCTTTTTACATTCACTAATATCATAGTACATTCTACATTATTACAGAGTAAGAACTAATGCTACTCCTGGGAGTACATTTTTTGAAAAAGTAATGATAGTAGGCAAAATGTACTGACTAAATGTAACTTTCAGAGATTTTCACCTCTGTTAACAACACACTATGCAACCACAGCAAAATTGAAAGTTAGTCTTTTTTGTTACTGCCCTCAAGTGGTAAGTTTTCTATTTTACATTATTGGTTAAATAATATTTAAATGGTTATTGGAACAGTGTATTACCAAAAACTGAATTAAAATATACAATGAATTCAGCATAAATAAGTAATAAAAATAGTAAAGTAATGAATTTATTTGCACAAAAATAGTAGATAGCTTTAGTAATAGGGATATGGTGTGTACTTATATAAATGCTTTTCTACCCTAATTTAAGGCTCAAAGTGCTTTACACTCACAGTCCAAGTCGCACACACATTCACACTGGTTTTAGCTCTGCTGCCACATGACACCAACCTATAACCACCAGGAACAATGTGGGGTTTTGTGCCTTGTCCAAGGACACTTCGACACATGGGGAGACAAGGCAGGAACCAAACCTATAACCAGCAATCAGCTACCAGTCTCTCTGGAATAAAATCGTTTTGTTTTTGTTAGCTGGAACAACAGAAAAGTGACAAAGAGACAAAGTCTGGTTGATTTAAGCAGAAATGTGTCCTATTATATGCAATGTTAGTTCTGCTATGTTTCCTTTTTTTTTCATCTAATTTAATCTGTTTAATAGGAATGATATTTATAAGAATTTTTTGAAATGGAAATTTCAGTTTTAAGCTAAGAAATATTTAATTGCTAAGATACAGCACATTTGAACCAGATGGGCTCCTAATGCCAACATAACCTCACTTCTGGGAGTAGAATCATCAAATTCTCATGTGTGCTGTTTTTGTTTGACTATGAGAAAACGACAATATAACAACCAGATAAAATAGTGCTCCAACTCCACAGTCATTAAAATGTTCGAAATTTCTTTAAACCACTTTGATTTATTCACAACTGTGAGTGAAATCAGTGTGCTTTTCATGCAAGCCCTAGCAGATCAATGGAAAAGTGAACCCATTGAAGGTTCCAGTTTTGTTCTGTTTTTGTTTTCATTACTCTTTGATAAATGTGTAAGATACATTTATAACATCCATCCATTCATCCATGTTCTCATCCATCAGAACCTGCTTTATCTTTTTTGGGGTCCCAGGGTTGCTGGAGTACACGCACTCTCACATGCACACTTAGGGACAATACACAGGCACCAGTTAACCTGTTGTTCATTTTTCAGAATTTCCCTGCAGGTGTCATCACAGCAAAACAGCTTCCACTGAGTTGCATATTTGGTTTGGCAGAGATTTTTTATGCCGGATGCCCTACTTTACACAACCCTGTATTTTACCTGGACTAGGGACTGGCACAGGGAGACACAGACTTGGTGCTCAGTGCGCCCCTTGAGAGTTGATCACCCACACGCCAGCCCCGCAAGCAGCCAACTGAGTCATCCAGACACCAATTGACCTATGAAGCATGTTTTTGGACAGTTGGAGGAAGCCGGATTTCCATGGAGAAAACCCACAAATGCACGAGGAGACTATGCTAACTAGTTTGTAACCTCCAAAAACCCAAAATAGGGAATATTAGAAAAAAAAAACGTAATTAACCTTTTCAGGTGAATGTGGAGTAAAGCTTCTGTTACGTCTTAGTTTTTATCAAAAGACCTTTCATCTATATGTCACAAGTAGCTTGTCTTTGTGAGTGGAAAGCATATGTGTGACCAACTGAGTCTGAAGGTCATTTTGATAAGAAAAACTGCTACACATGCAGCATTTTTAAATGTAAGACAAAAAAACTGCTTACCTTACTCAAAGTAAAATTATTCAAGAGACGGTCCACAAACACTCCAAATGACTGAAAGCTCACCTTGACGGAAATCGTGTTTTTAAAAAAATCTTGCTTTGCCTACAGCATGACTCATAAAGTTTAGAGTAGCCTAACATAAGGATCTTTATGAAAGCTTCCATTCATGACTAAAAAGCGCGACTCAGATTCTAACACAGTAACCAGTTCTTTCTTTTTTAAAATGAATAACTTTAAAAATCAACTTTTATTAGCTTCAAATATTTACAAATTTTCCTTGGGCTAAATAAAGTGTAAAAGTGTAGTCTCTCTCTCTCTCTCTCTCTCTCTCTCTACATATATATATATATATATATATATATATATATATATATACAGTTAAAAGGGTATTATTAATTAAAACTGCCTCTTTTTTGCTCTCCATTGAAAGATTTGTATCATTCCATGTTTACATTTTTCTTTACAAAATAAAAGCTGAAAGAAATTGTAAATCTATATACAGATAAGTTTTTTTCTTAGACTCTAAGTTGCAGTTCAACTTTTTTAGCGGAAAATCTGAAACCAAACCCATCAAACACTGCATTCATTTCATTAATGGGAAGAGGAATCGTTTTTTTGTCTTGGCCTACTTTTGAGTGTCAATGAGAACAAAATCTTCTTTATGTAAACTGTTAGGAACCGTCTGAAAAAAGGAAACCATCAACCACCAACATTTTAAAATGTGTTTAGTTTTGTGAACAAGATAAAGCTTAAAATAAAGCCAGCAAAAAAAAAAAAAAACAAATTAAAGCATAAATCATTTGATATTAAATGGTAACGGTTCATTTATCTGTTACATACTTTTCATTTCCATTCAGATCATTTTTGAGACACAACAGTCTTGTAATCTTAAAAGAAATAAAAATAAAGATTATTGAAAACGTTCACACAAAAGTATCACTCCTATTCTGATTTTTTAGCTACAGGCCTAAATAATGGAGAAAATCATTGAAAAAGCATATAGTTAATAGAAAACAGTTCATTTCATCAAGCATCAAAGTTAGGAAGCCAAAATAGTCCTTTGCTGCAGGTATTTCTGTGTTTCATCTTTGTCTTGTAGCAACTGAATTCCTGCAGGAATCGATCAAACCGGTTTTCTTCATAGAAAATGAGATACACAGCACCTAAACAGAAATAAAACACAATCTGCTGTATTTTAAATCATTTATTAACAATAAGCGTCAGAATATTCACACTTACATGAAACCTTTTCCACATCCAAGAGGTCCAAAGAACATTTCGTGCGGGAGGCAAACTTTTCTACACTGTCCACTGAGACTGGAACACGACCAGGGAAAAGATGCAGCCTCATTTTCAGCTGCTGAATGAAGCAGAAAACACTGTTTTCAGATTGAAAATGACATTGATGTCGTAGAAATGAAAGCATATGAAGCACAGAAACATGGAGAGGTTTTACATCAGGACTCACCATTTATCAGAAAGGCGATTAAAATCAACACAACAATCATACGGATGGAAAACATTGTGGCGTCTGACAATGTGGCTCTCCAAAATGAGGATTAAGGCTTGGTCTGTCAGGGTTTTGCTCAGAAGGGAGGAGAGAGGTTGATATGAAGCAGCATACTGGTCACCAGGTTTAGATTAGAGAATAAGTGCGTGCCTTTCTTGATTACATTAAGGAAAACTACATCACTGTTTCCAGCTCCACCAAACTTGTAACCAACTGTTGTCATGAGACAAGTAATGAAAATTTACCAAGAGAGCATTTAGGGAGCTTTAACACATACTTGTTTCGTTCCATAGAACGCTGACTCTAGCTCCCTTTAGGATGGAAGCAAAAGGGTTTCATATTGTTTACCAGATAACCTGGAGTGACAGATTTTGCTTTTAGTGCATAAGAATCTTCCCCATGGAAAGGGCCAAAAACAGGCTCGGAAAATTATTTTAGGTGTCAGTGATAGATGTGAGATAAAGCAGGATTCATCTTAGCTTGCTTACAAAAGAAAACTTGACATTTTAAAAGTTTAATGTAAAAGCTGGTAGTTTATATATATTTTTTGATAATCAATGTTTTTATTAATCCAATAACTTTCTGTCTTATTTCAGAAAACTTCTTTAGGGTTTTAGTGCAGCCACTCCAAGTCATTTAGTTTTGACCTTACTTCAAACCCACAACTTAGAATGGATTATTCTTCATGATCTAGTATTGTCAAACTGTTCCATTTCAAATATCCTACCATGCAAGATAGCATGCTGTGTGTAAGCAAAACATGACAGAAGATTATTACATATTATGGGTGCAACAATTAATCAATTAATCGTTTTATTATCCTAAATGATTCAACCAGATTGATCTGTCAGGCAGAATTGAACCGTAACTAAGGATCGTATCCACAACCACTTATTATGATATACATTGAATTGTTGTTAAAATGAATAGTTAAATATATATATATATATATATATATATATATTTAGATGCCTTGATCCATCGCCAAAATCTCCTTTGAGATTTGTTCATTGACTACAAAGGCACTGAAGAAAGTCAACCCCCTTTTTTTAAACTAAAATTAAACAGACTAAATGGTAAACGTCGTCTAGGTTTTTCTACCTTGCTTTAAAGCCCAAAGTCCTTTACAGTCCCATTCACAAGCACATTTTAACACCGATGGGGGCACTGGGTATGCAAGACAGGAATCAAACCTGCAGTTCTCCAATCAGAGGACAACCGCCACCACATGGTGCAGATGTAGAACAAGTATCAGTCACATGTGAGCAATGTTTTCCAAAAAAGGTGTTGCAAAAACAAACATTTGAGCACAACTTGGACTTTGTTGGCAGGCTGCTCATGAAATGACATCCTCACTTATGAAATATTTTGCTTCATGTCATACCCTTATATGATCGGTGTTGGTGGTAATGGATTACAAAGTAACAAATTACTGTAATTTACTTTTATCAGTAACGGAGTGACAAAACGAACTACAGTTCAAGTTTCGGTAATTAATTACATTTACTGGAGTATAGTAACCCTTGTTAGTTCGTTACTTAGGTTTTGTGTTTTATGTACCTTTATTTAACCAGAAAAGTCCTGTTGATATTGAAAATCTCTTTTTCAAAGGAGCCCTGTTAAATGAAAGACAAGAGAATCTTGTTTGAGCGAAGCTGTTTTTCCCTTGAGAATTTGTATGAGTGGAAAAACAGTAAAGTACAGTAACGAATAGTGAATTACTTTTTCAAATGAGTAATTAGTAAAGTAATTATATTACAACTTTGATCCAGTAACTAAGTAAAGTAATCAATTACATTTTAGAAGTAACCTACCCAACACTGTATATAATAAAGTTATTTTTTTACTTCTTACCTGCAATTCACATGGCAATATAAGTGTAGCATCTATCCTGATCTATGCCTTCATCTTCCTCGCTCCACCGTTTCACCTCTCCACTTATTCTGATAATACTGTACTGTTCTTTTTTTTGCAATATCTCCCTTCTTTAGCTCAATTATTTTAGTCTACACTCTCATTAATGCAGTCTACAGCAAGCTGTAAGTCATAATTAACATTTTGGTAGAAAACATCAGACAAAACTGAGTCTGTATGTTCAGCTCTCTGAAAATGAAACTGGAATTTATCCAAAGACTCCTGATCTCAAGCAGTCCTTGACTTGCTTTAATCTTACTTTAACATGCTTCCTTTTTTCGAAGCTGAGGAACAGCTGGACATTCCAGGGACTGACTTTGTTATTGACTGGAATTAGGCTCCAAACAAGACACAATTGTGAGGAAAACCATAGCGGAATTTGACAATAATTGTAAGGACAAACTGCTGACAGATGCATGTTCGCCTGAAAAAGGCAGAACGATTGTGGGCCATGTGAACATCTGGACTTGCTCCAACTGATGCCCCAATAATGAGAGAAGCAAAAGACAAAAGAAGCATTTTTTTCCATCAACAGATACTTCTGCATTGATGGGTGGTACTGCAAGATGACAAATCTAAGAGTTACTGACTCAAAAGTATAGACAACAGTTATGAATACATGAGTTCTCATTTTAAGGAGTTACCCCGCCACAATAAAGGCTTCATTAAAATTCTTTAGGATTGCTAAAGACAACTCTTCTATCATCAAAGCAAAATGTTAGGAAAACGATTAATACAATCACAATACAATTGCTACTGCACAGTGGGGAGACATCGGCAAAATATTCAAGATTTCATGAAGCCGCCTGATTTTTTGGAAAATCGTTGGCGTGGTCGTAGCGGCAGTCAGGAGTCGGGGATGATGCCAAAATGAAATCAGGCGACAGCAAGGCAGCGACAGCCGCAGCTAGGCGGCCACAGGGTGGCCACAGTGGACTTTAGACAATTATCACCCTGCTGCTTTCCTGCCACCCGCCTGTCACTGGACTGCTACCGCGCAACCTCCAAATGTGCCCAGGTGGCCACTTACTGATGTCAAAAAAATCCTCCAGTCGCAGTAAAATGTTTGTTTTTTTTTTAATCTCTGGCACCACCGCACAGTGTGTAAAAATGCGACTGCCCATCAAAAATGCCACCTGCCGAATTTGTGGAAAAACTTTCATTTAGGTCACCACCCAGTGGCATTTTGGGATATGTGATCATAGTCTTCAAACTATTTTTAGCGATCCACTAAAGATGTCAGAATCAACTAATCATTACCCATTAAAAGATGAAAAATGAACATCAAGTCTTTTGTATGCCTGAAAACACTTTATTTAATAAAAAAGTAATGGTATTATGGCACCAATGACTTTATTTCCAACGTCATGGTAACATGTCTGAATCTTACAAAGCATGCTTTTAATTATGTTAATTATTTGAATTACTTTGAAATACAATTAAACATCTTTTGATGGTGAACATACACATATACAAAAAATACTTTAGTGACCATTAAAAAAAAAGTACACAAAGGGGTTCGAGTGCTTATTTATTCATAGAAGGGAGGAGCTGGAAGGATTTACACCAATTCCTATGAACCACTTTAAATTACAAAACTGTTATACAAACACTAAGGTTGACAGCATGCATACAAAAATAGACAACTTTTCTGATCGTTCCTTTGTCCTTCAGATGTGTTCATTATTGCCAAGCAGTGTATTTTTGTGCCTCTGCTTTAAGGAATAGCTTGTTTCAAAATCTTCTCCCACCTGTCTCACAAAGGTACAATGTACATTCAATATCACCGAGGCACAGCACTTGATGTACAGTTTTTAATAAGTACCCCAATACATTGTGTAATCACTGAAGTTGGAATGTAATATTAAATATGTCAATATGTTTAACACCCTGTACACCCATAAAAACAAACGCACATGATTCATACACACACATGCATAACGAGATGTTGTGCACAACTTCAAATAATTTGAATGAGCAACAGTACACAACTCCAGCATGAAATTGAACACAAATGAAAAGAGGTGGTGGGAGGTAACCGTGCATTTGACATGGACACAAAGTGCTTTTTCAAGTTGCTTCATTGAGCCAAACATCTTGTGTTTTCCTGTATCTGAGCCCTCATCTAAAGAAGAGAAACGTGAGGTAAAGAGGGGCTTCAAGTCTTTGTGCTTCTGCACGCTGAGAGAAACGGAAAGAACAGGAAAAGGGAGAAAAGATGGAAAGCTGATAAAGTGAAATGAGAATTTGGTGCCTTCTGCTTCCAGCAGGAGGAATATGGCAACCCAGGGCACAGGAGGAGGCAATACTGTAGGGGCGATCCTCAGGAGGCTACCCCAAAAAGCCCAACGACCGATTTGTATCTTCAAGAGGAACATTCTGTGGGAACAGAAAACTAGTAACTATGAGCAAATACTGAAAGTTTAAGCAAAAAATCCTAATGAGAATTGCTGTTGTACCTTCAGTGAGCTTTGGAGGACTCGCAAGCGGTGAAGCTTGTCATTTAGCAGGGGGTCATTAACTCTGCGGACAAAGGAGCGTTTGTATTCTAGACGGTTGCCTGACCGGTGGTCACCAGAGGAGGACAAACTGGTCTGCTCCAGAGCCCGGTACAAATCCAGCATGGAGTCTGTCTGTATCCTGCAGCTGCGACCATGACCTGGAAAACAGAGCATGCAATTATTTTCAACATTGTTGCATGGTAAATTTAAAAAATAAAAAAATGTATAATATTCACAAATCAAAAATTTTACCCTGAAAGTTGACTTGCTAAATGGTCAGATCATAATTAGTTACAACCAATTAGGAATAATAAGGGAGCAATAAGAGCCTGGAGGGTGGCAAAAAAATGTGTATGTGGTTTTTTTGGGTTTTTTTGCACATTTCATAGAATCCTAAAAGATGGAAAAACTGTTTGACACCCTTTTGAGTGAGCAAGAGTTTACAGGCAAAATAAGTGATTTACACACGGTTGTGAAATAGATTTTGATGTAATTTGTAATAAAATAAAAGTAAGTGCACAGTCTCATGCACATTTTGCACAAAGCAGCCACATAATGCTTTACATTCTTATAAATAAAATGATGCAAAAAGAATCTCAAAGCTGATTAGTCAGAATTTATTTATTTATTTTTTGTTAATATGTGTTTTACTTCCTTATATCACATAGATTAAATGTTCCTTGTGGTGGGGAGCCTATTTTGATCTGATGACAAAAACTAAGGAAATTTGTGTCAAGTGAAATGTTTTCATGTAGCCATTCTTAATTCTTAACTTCTTAATAAAAATCATATTTAGTTTAGCTATAAGTGTTGCTTCATTTGTAAGAAAAATGCATTTGCAGGACAAACAGCAGAGCTGAGTTCCACAATGAAAAACTCACCTAATCTCTTCTACAAATGCTAAAAAGCTCATTCTGGAATTAAATCGTTTGGTGTTTGAAGAGATTGAACCTGAGTAAACAAAATATGTTGGCAATTTAAGAATTTATTCATTTAATAAACAGAAGCTTTTAATTGCATGTGGAAGAAACACAGAAAGCCAATCTCCCCTTCATGCTGGTCACCACAGAGAACAAATGTAACACATAAAGAGAGGGACTTCTACTTAACTGAATTTCTCTTGTTCTCTGCTGCGGCAGCTTTACCAACTGTATTTTTGAAGTAAGTATTGATATTTTCAATCATCAAATATCCTTAAAATAATGCAATATGGTCTGTGTTGCATACAATTTAAATACATATGCAGCTGACAGTGTAGAGCTGGCCGACAATCTGCAGTTAAGATAACCTGAGTTATCTTAAAGGAGGAATTTGTTAGGAGTGTTGTGGAGGTAAAAAGAGTGTCAGTTAGAACAATGAGTCTGAAGATAATATAGAAGGTGTGATGTTTAATGTTGTTAGTGAGTGTGCCTCACAGGTAGGACATGAGCTGGAGGAAAAGGAGAAGTTCTGGTTGGACCTTAATGAAGTGATGATGAGCATTCCTAGAACTGAGAGAGTTGTCATTGGCGCAGATTTCAATGGACATGTTGGCGCTGAAAATATAGGTGATGAGGAGGTGATGGGCAGGTTTGGGACCCAGGAGAAGAGCGTTAAAGGACAGATGATGGTTGATTTAACAAAAAAGATGGAAATGGCCATAGTCAATACATTCTTCAAGAAGACACAGGAACATAGGGTGACCTTTAAGAGGGGAGGTAGAAGCACACAGATTGACTACATACTGTGTAGACTGTATAATCTGAAGGAGATCAGTGACTGCACTCACCTAGTGTTGGGTGAGAGTGTTTCCAGACAGCATAGGATGGTGGTGTGTGGGATGACTCTAATGATGAAGAAGATGAAGAAAGAAAGGGAAAAGGCAGAGAAGAAGACAAACAGGTGGACATTGAAAAAGGAAGAATGTTGCATGACTTAAGAAGCAGTTTAAACAGGCTCTGGGTGGTCAGGAGATACTCCCAGATGATTGGATAACTACAGATCATGTGATCAGAGAGACAGGTAGAAGTGTACAGTGTGTTATCAGGAAATAAATTTGATAAGGAGACTTGGTGGTGGATGAAGGAGGTGCAGGAGTGTATTCAGAGTAAGAGGCTAGCTAAGAAGAAGTGGGACACTGAGAGGACTGAGGAGAGTAGACAAGTAGCTGGCGTTAGAGTAGAGAATGTAAAAGATGGAGGAAGCTGATTCGCTGTGATGACCTCTGAAGGGAAAAGCCAAAAGGGAAAGAAGAAGCACTTTATAAAACAAAGTTATTTTGCTGTGTCTAATGTTAATTTGTAATGTTTCTTTTCGTTTTGTTTTGTATTGTTATCATGTTTTGCAACCCATGGCCAGGTCACTATTGCAAAAGAGATGTTAGATCTGAATGGATTTTTTTTTTACCTGGTAAAATAAAAGTTACCTATAAAAGGAAAACGTGAGGTAACACAACATTCTTTAGTTTAAAATTTGCATATCTTCTGGATTTTTCACAAACTTTTTCAATTCTCAGAATCTCATAACAAATGTTTGTGATTCAATTTGAGCTGTCTTCGTGTTCTACATTAGGTAATACCATTCTGTGGCTTCTAACCTTCAGGTCACATGACTTGCTTCCATTCTCGCCTATGTGCCTGTACTGCACTCTGCTGGCAATACATGCATAAGGCAACAACAAAAGTTGTCGGCTTTTGTATTTTAGAAGTAGGAACGTTAATCCCAGACCCCTTAGATGTTTGCTCTGCTTTGTTTGACTCCTGTTTGGAGAGTGTGATTCTTACAGGAAGTGTCAGACTAAAAAGAGTGAAGCAGCCTCTTTAAAAGGAGGACAAGAAGAGAGGAGCCCTCAGGCGGGGTTGGAAAAAAAATCTGTTAACATTAACATAAGCTGAAAGGAATTCTCCATATTTCTCCATCTAAACAGCGCCATGGCATCTCAGGCGGGGAAAACACTGAGTCAAAAAAGAGAGACTGAGTGTTCGTTCCTGTGTGGGAGTGAGAGAACATAGAAATTAAACTTGATCAAAGACGAATGACCTGCTGCATTCAACACCAGCTTAAAATATTCAACTTTCTTTTTTCACTTTGACTGCAGCTGACCCTTACAGGTGTTGATAAATCACTCAACATGAGGTGTTATTCCCTCAGTCCTCTGATAACAAAATTATATACAGCATGTTGTACTTTGGGGAGATAATTTGGCATCTATAAAGTATGATTTAATATTTAACATTTAGAGGGTAATTTCTTGACCTGCAATAAAGATCTAACAAAAAATCCTAAGATTAGATTGGAGAGCTTTTCATTTGCTCTGACTTTGTTAGTTTTTTTAGTTTTAATTGATTTTTAACTCAGTGCTGCTACATTCACTCTAAATAGAACGATACGAGTGCTTTTAAATCCTTGTGTGTGTTCAGAAGAAGCTTTTTTTCAGTGTGATTTGCATCTTAGCGACAAAAAAGAAAGACACCTCAATTGTACATTTGATGGTTTTATAAACTGAAAACCAACTCAACCAAATCATGTTTTGCAGATCCAATACATTTTACGTGTAATTACGGCTTTTTCTGACTTTGTTGTTGTTTCTGTGGTTAAAGTCATACAAAAGAGTGACGAGAACACATATATAGTCCACTTTACTTTCATATATATATATATATATATATATATATATGAGTATCTGTTTGGTTTTGTAATTTTTAAAAGTATTTTCACAATTTCTCAAATGAAATGCCAACAAAAACCTATCTTTATCTTTAGTAAGGACATCGAGAGCAACCCTCTATATACTCTATACTCTTTATGAACACATATAGAATGCAGAATCTGCCTTTGATTTGCAGATTCAATTCTCTGTGGACCCAGGATGATTCTGCACCCTTCCTCTGACCCTGTAACAGCTGGGAAGCCCCTGAATGGGCTAAAGTAAAAAATTAACGACAGATAGGTAATGAATTATTTATGCTCACACAATCCCTGTCAAAGGGGCTGCTATATTAAAAGAAGAATAGGGGTGGGATTACACCCAAGGATCTAGTTGTAGCAACTACCTCGGATCAGGTCAGTGATGGATCAGTCAATAATTCTGAGGAGCAGCATCAGTACCCGGGGTTTTCCTTGTTATCACAGTGATTTTTTTCAAGGAAAATGGCATATATTTCGACCAAAGCATTATTTATGCAGTCTAGGGTTTTGCATTCAATATGTTGTCATTTTATTGTTGAAGCTGTAGAGTGTAAAGCAGAAAATCCTGTAAAACAGAATGTGAAAGTGCAGAGAGTCTGACCTGTGTTTCTGTCCAGGTCCAGTGGGTATTGTCTAGATTCTCTCTGGTCTGACGCAGCTGTAGCAGCCAGAATAGCGTGGAGTCCACTGTCTCTCGGAAGTGTGAAGCTGCGAGGTTTCCCTCCCGCATCTGAATCAATGCTATCCCTGAGGGGTAGCGGCAGGGCTCGGTATTGCTCCTGCAACAGGCTGCGCTGAGCAGGCAGAGTAGACTGCCTGCGGTACTCTATCTCCAGCTGGTCTCTGTTCTCAGATTGAAGGGAATCTTCCACAGGAAATGCTTGGAGGTAGTGCATCCTTGTGTTGCTCTCCATCTGTTCCTGCCATGAATTTCGGTGGCTGCTTGTCTTCTGGCCGGGGGAAGCACCATTGTTGCTGCTGCTACTTTCCTGAGGCTCAGGGTGGAACTCTTCATGAGAGGAACGTGACTGAAAAGTGTCCGATGAAGAGAGATGGCCACGTTTTGGCTCCAAATAGGGACTCACCTAGTTTAAAAAAGAGATTGTTAAATGTAAGAGGACAGCAGTGTGACAGCTCAGGTATCATATTGCTATATTTTATACATGAACCAAAATAATACTGACTGAGGAAGCTCTGGGAAATGTGTCATAAGGTGGTGGTGGGCTGTCCTGTTTGGATCTTTGGGTCATCTCGATGTCCTCATGATCACTCTCGCTCCAGTAATCTAGCATAAAAAACTAATTAATGTGTCATCACTTTTAGGTAAAAACAAAGCAAAGCATTTTAAATAGTGCCCTCATTAAACTGAAGACCAGGGGCGGACTTTACCATCAGGCAAAGGTAGGTGATTGACTGGGGCCCCCAACACTCAGGGCCCCAAGCTGAATACCCAATAAAAGTGTCTAAAATAGATTTTACACCCATTATTCTTTAACAGTGCCAAATAAAAAAAAAAAAAAACACCCTAAACCACTTGAATGGCATAAAACTGATCATGGGAAAGTGTTTTGTTCTCCCCTGTCCCTCTGCAGCAATGACATAATTTGGGCAGATTTGGGTTCGTTCTGTGGTTTTCAGTTCTTTATTGAAATACTCTTTCAGCCAGGGATGTGCAGTCGGGGGAAGCAGATGAAGCAATGCCTCACTGTCTTCATCCTCCCCTGTCATAGATGTATAGTCTACTAACTACAACATGCTTCATAAATACAATTTTTTATGTTTGTTGCAAATCCTTTTCATAGATTTTACCCTCAAAAATGCTGTATTTTGCGTATTTCCAGTTCAATTTCAGTGCAGGCTTCAAGGTCTGCGTCACGGCAGATTGTACAGTCCCACGTGAAGTGGGTTGATGCTTAATACAACCGCTACAAATGGGATCATATTATTGTTCGCCCCGGGCCCCAAACTGCTAAATCTGTCACTGCTAAAGACTGAAATATGCATAAGACGTCAAAAAGATCCACTTGAGGATAGGTGTATGGAATTTGAAGATGCAGCAAAATCCAACAAAATCATCTGATGGTGTTATGGATCAAAATGTATGGCCTTCTTTAAAAAGTAGAAGTTTCTCCTCATAATCTATCCCCAAAACATCCAACAAATTTTATTTTCTACTCCACTAAAGACAGAATGACAGGTTACATTGAATTTATTCCATCTGTAAGCTGCCTAAACAAAGGAAAAACAACATATTTTTGGCAGCTGAAATAAATCCCTATGACTTTTTTTCTATTTTTAATAATTTTTCATGTCTATTCTTTTTAATTTCAGGCTGAAAAAATGTGTTTATGGAAATATTTCTTGAAGGAAGGCCAACAATAATTTGAGGAAACTGCCCAAGGCCAAATAATCTTCTTTAAATGCATTACTGAACCAATAAAAATTTGACTAAAGGTGAAAAAGTTAACCACTCTTCAGGATCTTTCCTTTTAACTGCAATGATAACTGATCCAACTGCTGAAGTTCCTTAATGTGTCTGATTGACTGTGTTGGCAGCACATGTAATTATGTAAATAATAAAGCTTTAAGACAAATATTTCATTTGTTCAGGTATAGGATGCTCCCTTCTTTTGAGCAGTGTAGCTTACAGGAATATTCCTTAATAAATTGTGAATAAAGATTGTTTTAAAGGAAACAAAACGTGTTAATTAAGCAACAACTTTTCATAAAAGACACCACTCTGCTCTACAGAGCACTTGACTGCTTAGAAAATAAAACAACTACATATTTAAATAACTCACAAACTATTGTTCCAGATAACCCTTGTCTTTGTCTTTATGGTCATTTTGTTTCATTTATAATTATTTTGAAAGTTAAAGAAAACACTTGTGACCATGGTGCTCTTAAGATGAACAGATTGATCACTTTAAGTGGTCGTTCTATTTAAAATAAGTAAAGTAAAAAATGAGAGACATTAAAAAAGAGTTTGTTCATAACCGTACTCAAGATAAATGTTGGTTTTATATTTACTGCTGTATGTTGTGTGATTTTTATTGTGTGGGTGATCTGTTTGATATAAGTATTGCTTGCTTTCCTTCTCTTTTTCTCATTTCTTAATAAGGTTTTAGGTGCATGAGAAGTCCTGACACCAGCACCACTCACACTTGTCAGTATCATCCTTTTGAGAGGGCAAACAGTATAAATCCTTCAAGGTATCGAGTTATCATTGTGGAGTTTTGACATCGGAATAAAAGCATGTGAAAATTCAGGAAAAGAAAAATATTTTTTCTTCCCGTGTTTCTTATATAACACCTTCTCAGCCTGTTCTGCTGATGAATTTCAGCAGTTGTTGACCCATAACATGAAGATATTTTTGCAGCTTCGTCACAAGAAGAGTTAATCTCACCCTGCTCTTGGCTCATGTTCTCCTGTTCAGAGTAGTTAGCCACTGCCATACTGAGGCGACTCAGCCACCTGTGGGGGAGAACAAAAACCTGTGACGCACAGCAGCGAAGCAGCCAATCCCATGTGTTGTGCTTGCATTTGTGTGCATTTCTTGTGCCGACCAATTACCTTCAGTTCTCAGGTTTATAGAGTGGGTGTTTTAGCAGGGGCAGTGAGGCTGTGAGCAGGGGTGGGGATGAATGCAGGACTGTTTGGCTGTGAAAGCCATGGTAAACTCACCGAGACATGTCATCCACATTTTCTGCAGCAAAGTAGAAGGTCTTTATCTTCGGATGGCAAGCCTTGAAAGCACTGAAAGAGAAGGTGTTTTATCTTATGTGAGAATGGGAACATGGACAGATGAGGTTTATATATTTGTAATAAACTGTTGCCTGTTGAGGTCCTTAAATCCAGTAGTGTAGCTTCTAAAATGATGTGTGTTAAATTGTTTGGCACAAGGTTTGTTTTTTTCGCTTTGCTTTACAAAATTACTCACTATTTCCTCCTGCATTCAGTGGCACGATCAATCTTAAATTCTGGGAGGCTGACAAAGCCCTCTGCCTTTTCATCCTAAAACAAGAAAAGAGGAAATTAGATCAGACTTGAGTTGACAATTTTGCTTTGAAGAAAATCTGTGCATTCACCTCCTCATGCATGTACCAGTACAGGCACGTGTCTTTTAGGATGAACCAGTACTTCTTCCACTTCTGTGAAAAGTAGGTTTTAGCATCTTTCTTTTTCCACAGCCAGCCCTGACAGTCACCCTGACCCAGGTCCCTGCATGAAATCCGCCTCTTGCTAATTAAGGACATGGGACTTCCAGCTGCAGGGGCTGGAAGCAAAGCAGTGGGTCAGTGAACGCTCCATGAGCTAGAAAGTATTTGAGTATGGGACATACTCATGTGAAATGTACCGAAACCATTTTTATACCTTTGTTTTTTTTCTTAGACCTTGAAAGCAACGAGGAACGTTCAAACACCTACAAACAAAGCAAGCAATTATAATGATAACAGCTTCTGAGAAATACACTTCTACGTTTTCACACATTTAAGTAACTAACATGATATAGAGATGCAGATTCGGAGCTGGACGTGGACAGGGCGACTTCCATCTGAAGGGCAGGAACAAATGTGTAATGGGTCGGGCTGCTTCTTCGCTCACTCTTCCTCCTGTTCTGACTCAGGCTGCGGCTCAGCAGAAAATTCTCTCCAGATGGTTTGTCTTCACTGGCAAAGCGCAGCAGGAAATTCTCTGCATTAACACAAAGGCCTGAATTAAGCACTGAAAATGGTGACCCTGCATTTAAGGAACAGTCAGGAACAGATCATTTTCTACAATAATTCTTTTTTTTTTTGAATCTTGTAAAGATCTGTTTACCCACAAAAAAGAAAAAAAAAATGTTTCTGTAACTTTCTAGTCTACAATATTTATTTCCTTTTGAGGAATCTTGATTCCTGCAGTTTTTAGAGGGCTCTGCTCTTAAGAGCCTCAAAACATCAAGTTTGTAAAAAAAAAAAAAAAAAAATTCCAACTGTTTCAATTCGTTCTCACTTGGAATAGATTTTTAGAAAAGTAACACAAGTGTCATATTTTTCCTACTATGTTCTGCTCTTTCTTTCAATAGTTCTTCAACAATTCTTTCAATTGCAAAGTTCATTCATTTCATTTCACTGTAAATATTTCTGGCATAAAAGCAGAATCTTCAGTAGTAAAATTTGCCCTTGAATGTTTGTGAAATACAGTTTTTATGACCTGAAAATGAGTATGTCATAAAGTACACATCTGTGTACATTTACATTAAAGAAATCTATCAGACGGGTTTGTCCAGCAGTCTGTAAATTATTCATCTTCTGGGGTACATTCCGTCTCATTTATGCACCAGTTAATTAATATGGGGGAACATGGGCGTCATTGTCCTGACCAAGGACACAGAGATTTCAAAAGTTAGCAGCAGCTAAACCAACAAATAAACATACTTCTTAAAGGCCCACTCCGATGAAAATCCTGTTTTGGGATTTTTAACATGTTCTTGTGGCATTTTTCTCATGACGGAGGATGTAAACATAAAGAAAATTAAGCTCAAAATTGCATTTTTGAGTATTTATGTATTCAAATCATGGGGAATCAAGAGCAGGCGAAAAAATGTAGTTTAAAAAAGATTGTATTCATGATACAAAATATACACTAAGTGGGCTACAAGCTCCCTGCTTTGCTCCATTCTGATGCATCCACTTGTAGATGACTAGATTCATGAACACCTTGATTTACCACATCTGAGCTGGCATCTGGATCAAACCTGTACAGCTGGCAGGAGAGCTTGTGAACAGATAGCTCAGTTGTGGGGGATGGGAAAGGGGAGCGGGGATGCTCTGTGCCCACAGTGAATTGCTAATGAACTACTGCCGCTCTGGAGAAACTATGTTCTAGAAAACAACACAGGTTTTTTGATATTGGCCAAAAAACACATCATTATAATTAAAAGACTACAGGGAACGCTTTTACCACAAATCAAAAGGTGATCGGAGTGGGTCTGTAAGGTAACCCGTAACCTGAATTTAACCTGCTAAATCTGTGCATTCTGGTGTTTTTAAAAGCACTCAGAGCAATATGTGAAACCTATAAAATAGAAAGCCACAGCTAAATAGGTAGAGTTACAAACCTATGTGTGCTGTTTCTTGTAGATAAATATAGCAATGTCAGTTTTTCTGAAAAGCTCAAGGAGCAGCCATCATCCCCAGAGGAAACAAACACATCACTCGAGTCTTTCTCTGAGTCTGAATTTAAAGCCGCGGCGTCTCCTCCCTCTGTATTCACCACCGAGCTCAACAGTCACCAATGAAATGTGAGCATCTCAGGAAAATATATTGATACAGTTGCCAAAGCAACAGTGTACTTTTTATATCTCCACAAAGAAAGCAGAAAGCAACAAGGAGAGAGGGATGAAGGGGAAAAGGAGGCAGCAATAGATTATGAAAGTATGGAGGAGATAGAAGCAGGAGATGATATCCAGCATGTTATTAGTTTTGACAGGCCAGCTCATGCTTCTGCGTCTTGGCTCGAAGATCTGAGAAGGTGAGGATATTATGAGATATCCACCCCCTCACCCCAGCTCCTTCCGTCCTTCCCTGGCTCCTTATCCATCTTCTTGTCTCCCACTAACTCCCACTCACCCCTCCTGCTCTCTCTCCTCAGCTTCGCCAGGTCTTCGTTGTCTCCCACCCAGTTGTACTCCAGTGGCATTGAGATTGGCCTCAGCCTGCCTGAAGCAAGGAGGCACAGGGTACGTCAATACTTCAGTGCTGCCCACGTGTGCTTACAAACGCAGGCACACACATGAAACGGCATCAGACGTCTCAAATACTGCTGAAAATAAACTCGCAAGAAATTCTTTGGTTTCATGACTGTAGCCATGCATTCTTGGATAGGGCAGAGGTTTTACCATAAGTGGGAGTGCTCCCCCTTTGGACTGATGACGCCTCTTGGTTGTGGTCATACTCGTAGCAGTAAAGTATAGCATCCTCCTCCACCAGGGGAAATCGTCGCCGACACTCCTGGTCCAGATAAGAGTTTGGTGACTCAGAACCCTCTGCAGCACGGACTTCCGATCCAGGATCTTCATCTGGAAGATTTCCCTTGTCATCCCTTTGGCAATAAAAACAGGACATCCGTCAGAGAAATGCAGAATGAAATGCAGAAGAATCAAAAAAGAAAAGAAACTTTAAAGATATCATGTTGTTTTACCAAAATTGTAGTTTTTTTTAAATAATTCATATTTTGTAAACTTTATGGCAGGATCCAAAACTACTGATTCTTCAATGAGGAAAAACTGGGTTCTGTTGATGCTCATAAAACTATCCATGTATTTATGGATATTGCTTGTAATTACACTGGAGTTTACAGTCATTTGTTTAACCAAGTGGAAGATTGGGAACAACAGTAACAGCCATAAAGTGGTCATATAAATACCAAAACTGGGTTAGCAGATAATGATGATTGCAGTGTGCAAGTGTGGCTCAATTTCTGAAGTCAACCACAAAGCACCTTTTTATGGCTTCTACATGAGCTCCAGGACAGTACATGAAAAGCAAGCCCCTGGCTTCCATTGCAAAACTTGATTCAAACGCAGAAATACCAAATGTTGCAGTTCCTTAAATGACCGCTAGACTCTGGCTGCAAAAAGGGAGCAATTTCACATTGATTTCCATGTTAAAAAAGTCATTTTCATGTCCAAAAAAAGAACAATTACAATCTGGCTTCAAATATCAATTCAATTATGATTGCTTTGATATGTAATTCTGATAACTAGGTGGCTGGATGACTGGTTTTACTGCCAGGGTGAGCATTGAGCTTCATCCAGTGTGGGTCCTTTGACAAGACCCTTTACGCTACTGCATGTAGCCACAAGAGGGCCTAAGTCTGAGTCTCCCTGTGCCAGTCCCCAGCCCGGATTAAATACAGGGATGAGTCAGGAAGGGCATCCAGCGTAAACATTTTTTACCCAAACCACCTGTGCTTATCAGTGAAAGCTGACTGGCTGTGGGATAAGCCAGAAGGTGAACATTTCGATTTAAGCTAAAAAATGTTTGCACTATTGGGGGTGGGGGGCAGGGGGGTGTCTTTTTTAATAAGCAAGTGTCTAAAACAATGGGCTAAAACGTTCACTTTTCTTTGTCGTGCCCATTCAGCCACTTTTGGCACAAGTTCAGCTGAATTTTGGTCAATTTGATATAAGCACATCAGGCTTCATTGTTGCTGTTTAGAATTGTATTTGTAATGTGGCATCACTAGGTTAGTGTCAATATGTCTGTAGGAGAGAGATTCATGCAACACGTTTTTAGGGTTGAAAGGCTGCATCCAAGACATAAATCACCAAGTGCAAGACCAAGGATGCAGTGGTGAAAGCACACTGCCACTGGACTCTGGTACTGGTCGATGACTCACACTTCTGGCAGTCTGATGGACAGTCTGAGTTTGCCAGTTGCCAGGACGACTGTAACTGCCCAACTGCATTTTGCCAAGTGTGGAGTTTGATGAAGGGAGGTGTGGAGTTGTTTTTCTGTTGTTGGGTTGGACCCAGAGTTCCAGTAAAAGGAACTTATAATGCTTTTAAATTGCACGTTTCTGACTTAGTGGTACCAGCTCTCAGTCCAGAATGTGTCTATTTTCTAACCACAAGTATGCCTATCTAGCTGAGGTCAAATTCCCAAAACAATTCAATTTCAGAAATGGTCTTCTGTGACAAATTGCAAAAAATGGAGATCAGATTTTTTTAAAAGGAACAGGCTTGGCTCAGAGCACAAATTTACTAAAATGTATTGGTTTCAAGTTTAAGTCATTTCCCAAATCTGTGCTTCACCTAGAACAGCAGCACCACCAGGAACATGCAATTATGTGGTATAAATGCAATTATGTCAATGATTCTAGTTATTGTGATCATTTTTGTACTCAAAATCTCTGTCTTTTGTGCATTACTTACAGGGCAGGCTGTGAGGTGAGGCAGCAACAAGCTCTGCCTCACGAAATCCGCACGCAATCCCATGCAAACTGGGTAGAGTGTGTGCCTTCAGTTTACCTGGTGTTCTCCCTTTTCAGTCAACAGGTAATGTATTTCAAGTTAGTCTATTGTGTATTCAGCAATCAGAGCTGAAAACTGAAAATAGACTTTAAAATAACTTTTCAAAATGTTCCTACTTTCCCATTAAACCTCTCAACACTGTTTTGAAAAAGGACATTCTGATGTTGATGTATCCTCATTCATAGAAAGATGCAAATAAAAAAAAGTAATGCACTGATGCACTTCCAGATGAGCTAAAGTATTTGGTTCATGTGAATATGTGTTTATGTCTGCTTGGGTTCACCTGGGAGTGTAGGGGTCAGCTGGAGGAGGAGGGATGTAGAGGTCTTGCAGGGCACAACTACTTCTCCTAGACGGAGTGCTTAGGGTACTGGTGGGCGTTGCGACACTGCTGCTGGGACTCTGAGGGAAGATGGGCTGTGTGTGAGCGCATGTGAGGGCATGTGTGACAGACAGAGAGACAGGCAGACAAAGAGAAAAGGCAGAGAAACAGTTACAAGGACTGACATGAGGAAAAATTGGACTTCACAACAGATGAGTCAGTTGTAATCATTGGTTCTGTGAAATGAGCAGGAAGTGTTTGCAATGCTGCACTTCTAACTTGCGCACTTGGAGAGATCCGGTGCATGAAGTGTGCATGTTTATTTTTGAGCGATTTAAAGCTAAATCTTATGGTTTCACCACCACAACCTAATTTATTGTCATTTTATCAACGTATGGAACTTTTAAACCAAAAAGGTAAATGTTAATTCTAATTTTGTGCGCAACTATTTACAATATGTATACTGTATGGGGCCTTATGATACTTCAGGAGTCGTGAAGAACTACATTTAGGTTCGAAAAACAGAACAGATTTATATCTTTTTTCCCTGTTGATTTGCCCTAAAAGCTGCCAGCAGACGTGAAAACTCATTTTGGTGAGGAGAAATGTAAGGCAGTGAAGGGGGGAGCAGGACAGAGCCTCGGGGGGCAAAACATCGTTCCTGGAAGGGGACTCAAATAAAAAAATCACTACTACTTTAAAATTGTTCCTTCGTCTGTCACTTCCTCCCATTGCAGGTGAAATTTAGCTCAAGATTCTGTAACTACGTACACTGGTTTAGCTGTAGCAGAACAACAGATGCAAATGAAAGATGATATGGAATGAATGATGCTGAAGCATTTATCAAAACACAGGGAATATGTTTAATAATGTTAAGGTGTAATCTTGACTCATTGTGATTTGACAAAACAGATTTATTTCTCTGAAGATTTTAAAATGTAAAAAAAAAATGTTTATGTTCCAGTTAAGCGGAATAATTTCCAGTATTTGTTTTCTTGGTGTCAAGAAAGAGAGTCCTTATTTTTGGATGTACAAAGGGACACAAGAAGAAGCGCACATAAACGACATAAATAACAACAGGAAAACAAGACGGATAGTAGTGGGCATACCTGCAGAGCTAATGGTTTCCATCTCATGTTTTTGAGCAGAGCCGGGGTGGATGTGAGCGTGCTCTGTGGGCGTTTTTTCAGCGTTAAGGTGACACCAGCAGGGTCCCCTCGCAACAGATTCACCAGGTTCTTCAGCTGCCAGCCCACCTGACGAAGAAAAGACTGTTTCAAAGATTTCTTCTCACACCTCCACACTGCAGAAATGAATATTTGAATGTTTCAGTGCTAACAAGCAGTTAGTGAAGAGGTTAAACAGAAAAAAAACATGGTTTGATTCATTATGACTGGTGAAGTCCAGCCAATTGCTCATCTTTGAGGTTAAGACGTCAACTGAGGTCAAAATCAAAGCTCCTGTCTTGCTGTGGTAAAGACTGATACTGCATGTTGCAAGCAGCCGACTGCCTGGTAAGTCATCTTTAACCCAGTTTTAATAATGCAGTATTTGGCAAAAAAAAAAAAAGCCTCCCATCTGCTGCTGAACTAAATATGCCAGGTCCAGTTTGGAGAGAAAAAAAACTCGTCTCCTACTTTGTTAAAGGCTGGAATTTGAGTGCAACTCAGGTTTCTATTCCAAGCAGCTGAATAGCTTGGAACTACAGATTACTGTTATTCTGCAAGAAAGTTTTTTTTTTTTTGTTTTTCTTTCTGCAAAAATCAATAATGGTAAATATTTTCAATTAAAAAAAACGATTACAAAAAACTTTTAGAATGTTTTATCAGATATGTTGTATTGCTGATTTTGTTTCATAAAATTGTCTGCTTCTAGCAACAAAATATTTTTCTCTACTTAAAGTTTTCCATTGTTTCGTTTTATTATTTTCCCGTAAGGTTGTCTTTAAATCCACATGTTTCAGAAAGTGTTGATTGGCATTTAGAGGCTTTTTTGTGTTTTTTAAAACATGTTCTCAAATATGAGAGCTGAAGTGATTGATTTCCTGAAAAAGACAGTCAAAGACAACTGGTTATATGGTGTGCATAGTTTGCATGCTAACTAAAAAGACTAAAAAGCTTTAGTCTGTGTTGAATTGAATTGTGTCTTAAAGCTGGCCTACTCCCAACTGCCTTCATTAGAAATTCCTTAACTACTAAAAGCATTCCTTCTTTTCTTTCTTTCAGTTCCTTAGTGACCATTTGTTGAAGTTTATTCTTCTGCTTCTCAGGCTTGGCAACTTTTTTTGTTACTTTTTTGTGCAGCGACCTAAACAAATATTTAAATGCTACTTTGACAAGTTATTTGAATTCCTTAAAGAAAATCAAGCACAAGGGAGTATTTTCTCACCTGAACAGAGGGCCAAACACAATTAAACAGACAGATTTTAAGCAGGTTATAGTTGTTATTCATCGCAGTGCCGTTTTGGATCATCATATGCATCAACTGTGCTTACATCCTGCATTGCCTACTTTAACTGCCAAACTCCCTCAGCTTTTGCTTGCTCGGCATGAACCGCAGCAGGACGTCTTTTGTGATCCAGCATCTCTCTGAGAGAGTTTCCTTCAATCACAGAAACCGCCTCAAACACCAGCAAACCGTTTTACCAGTTTAGCAAACCATATCAGGGTGTGAAGAAACAAAAATGCCTCAACTGAGACATGTAAACGAACCTGGAAAAAATGTACGTTAAAGTGTGCCACATCATAAATCATGAAACTAAGTAATTGCAGAGAGTTTTCCAGCTAAATCAAACTGGTAAAAATCAAGAAAAGACCAATGGACTCTTTCCAGAGCAAAAATGTGACTTGTCATAGCAGCAGTCCACACATAATTTAATATCTCAGTTCTATTAAATGTTCTTGTCAAGAGTGACCAAAATAGAAAAGTCCTAAAATAAATGGAATGGAGTTGTTTTTCACATCATGAGTCAGACCTGTGCCTCTCCCTATAATTGCCAAATGTCTGCTGTGAAAGCAGTATGTTACTTGGGCTGATTTGCACTCTGGTTGAAACAGTGCAAGGCTAAGATTAATGAGACGTCACCAACTCCCAAGGTATAGTAAGATGAATGAGCAGCAACACCAACAGTTTGAGCTCAGGAAGGAAACTTTATAGGTTATCATGCCAAGAGGTTTTTCATAAGATTTCGCTCTGGCTTACTAAAAACATAAAATATAATGATTTTCTCATAAATAAAACCCAAGAAAAAACAAATCCATAAGCAGTTAGCAGCCATCCCTTCCGAAATCTTCAAAACAAATGAAAATTTAAATTAATGTTAGTTTTGCTCCTGAACCCTTTGGAGTACCCTTTGGTCTCTGATTCAAAACATTTAACTGCTGTAATTATATGTATTGTTATTGTAACTTGGGTGTTTCTGAAGTTGGAACACACAAATCAAATTTTTTTTTTTGAAAGTTGTTAGGGGCTGGTTAGCAAGAAGAAACACATTTTTTAACATAAATAAAATCTTTGTTGTAAAATGTGTTTTTCCTATTTTTCAAATCAGTTAATATTTGAAAAATAAATTAACTACTAACTAATGCACGTAAATAGTCCTGACAAGTACATAAAAAAAGTACATTAAAAAATAGAAAATACGCAAAAAAAAAAAAGCTTTTTGCAATGTTCTGTGGGTAACTTTACCTGGAAAATAATAATTTGGAATATAATACTTAAAATCCTGGGTTTTTGTAACCATGTTAAATCACCCTTAAGTGTATTTTGACTTTTTTTATTAGTCCCATAAAGTTTGCTGTATTTTACTGCTTTGTTCTGGCATCACAATCGAAATTATTCTTTGGTTTTTTGAAACACATGCACAGTGAAAGCCATTTTTCAACTGCACACCATTTGATAGTTTAAAAAACTTTAACACAATTTGACAAAATTTAGATCACAACTTTTTGTTATGGAGATATTTTCCCAACTTTTCTGGAAAACAGAATTTGCAACCAAAAAAAACCCTATTCACCGTGTTTATTAGGTAACTTTAGTTGTTCTAAGTCACACAAGATGGTCTAAACAGCTATCAGTGCAGGACTTCTACCTCAAAAGAATTGTAGCAAACAATATAAACATCATATTACTGAATGCTACTCTGGATGCAATAAACAAGCAGGCGTGTAAAATTGAACTCTATTTTCTATAGAACACACTTCACCCAGCTTAGAATTTCATCATGTTCAAATGAACTGTGCAGGTTTTAAGCTCACATTTGCATAAACAATCTGTATATGTAAGTGGGAAAAAAAACATGTGCAATAATATGCAAATTACAACATCAAACATGAAAAGCTCAACAATAAATTCACACAGTCTTACCACTGTCTGATGGTTGACCTGAATGACTTCATCTCCAGCGTGGATTTTCTTACACCGGTCAGCCAGGGACTGATGGAGGGAAATAATTTATCATCATATTTTGTCCATATTTCTTTGCTTTCTACTTAGTACTCTGGCTCTAACCACCAAACCATAGTATGTAAGATTACTGAACGTGAAGACTCGCAAATGGAGGTCTGTCTGTACTGCATCCATAACACTACTGTAGTTGGGTATTACTCCTAAACTACTATAAATCTTTTTGATTCAACATTCCAGTAAATTTACAATTCAGCACAGTCACTGAGAAATTTCAACTCTAAAATCTATTTTTTTCATTTGAGAAAAAAAATTGTTTTAAAATAACTAATGATTAAAACTGAACAATTGTTACACTTTACTTTTGAGTTTGAATTCATTTATTCATATTCAGACTTACTTTATTGTTCCTTGGCAGCTGCTTCCTTGCATGGACAAAAACTAGTGATTATATCTCATAAATAAGCAGGTCTGGTAGCTTATTTAATTTATTTATACTATAAAAAAAATACTAAAACTACAATAGAATATTTTGAATAAAAGCTTTTTCAATAAATTGATTAAATTATATTGCATTCCATAATTTCTAATCAATTAAATATTAACATATTAATGTGATTAAATATGACATTTTTAATCCCAACTCTAATCCTTAATTAATAAATTCAAATTCTGCATTTATACTGCATAAATACTAGCTAAAACATATCTCATTTTATATATTTTTAACTTCACTTTTTCACTGGAATTAAGATGTTTGTTGGTCACAAGTTTTGTGCAATTATGAATTTTTCTTCTCTCATTGATATGACCTCAATAGATTAGTCAACAACATCGACATCTAACTTATAAAATGACAAAAGTCTCATTAATAAAATGGAAATTTGTGAGTTTGCCATAGAGATAATGATTCCATTTTCCATGGTGTTTTGCCTGACATCATAAATTGGAACTGGACAAGTTTCTGTTTAAAGATAAAAATGTTGCTGGTTCTGGATTCTCTTTTGTCTTTTTACTCCTTGTTCTCTTCACTTGCTTTTCTTGTCATGCTCACTTAATTAAAGACCTGACCTAAAGATTGTTTCCCATTCCTTTTGGGTTTTCTTTTCTATCTTAATTGTAATCTTTTAGGATTTTTTTGTGAATTTAGTTGGGAATAAATAACTTATTTTTGAAAATGTTCTTTTATTTTTAAAGTAATCCAATTAAAAAATGTGTTTTATCACCTTGAACTCTTTTTTTCCTTAGACAAAGTTGAACATTTTATGATACTTTTTTTTTCTTTCAATCAGACTTTTTTAATATTTTGTTAAAGACTGAAGTTTACATACAACTTCCAACTATTTTTTTTGCATATTAAGAATCATTAGTTAGGAGGGGATTTAATCCATTCTCAATTACATGCCTTAAAAAAGTCAAACAGTTTCAGTTTTCTTATTAGTCTTGCAGATGCACTATTTTCAGAATACTTAGCTAATTGATTTTATATCAGGGATATAAAGGGTGGCTCCAGCAAGTGACACACAATGCACATAAAATAAATGGCAAAGGCACACAGAAGGAGGCTTATACTTACTCCTTCTGTGGTCCCAGTGATTACATGCAAGCCATCATATGTCGATTTGATGTACATGCCCTGCAGGAAGATGAGAAATATTGTAGTTCATTGTTTTTTTTAGGAAAACTCAAACATCACGCTCACTAACTCACAGTATGTCTGCATTGCCACATACTGTATACAGAGCAGGCCGCGGTCAATTTGTGTTGACAAATCTTCATTAATCTGCTTACTGTGTGAAATGCACAGAAATCTGGACTTATCTCAAAAAGCCTGGATTTGTCTCGCAAATTCTTAAGTAGTAAAAAAAAAAGAGGTTTTAAAGAAAATTGAAAAATTTAAAATGCATCTGCAAGATTCTGCAGATTTATGACTTGATTTGTTTTTATTTGCTAGATTTCTGCATTAAAATGAAGTCAAATTCCAAACACATTGAAACAAATGCTTTCTGTAGAGTTTTGCAACGGCAAAAACCTAAAACGTCCCTCTGAAAGCCACATAAGTTGTACAACAAACAAATCTCACATGTAGAAGTGTGCGAACGCCGCATGAAAACAAACAGAAGCAGTACGCCAGACTTCAGGATGAGTGGAAGACATTAATTTTAGGCCACTTGGCCCACTGTTGTACTTAAGGTTCAATGAACTTCCATGGCCAATTCGAGTGTTCGTGTGGGGGGTGGGGGCGGCTCTTTTTGTGGCCCCGAGCAGAAAGCTTGTGCCTGAGTGTAGGTCACTGCAGAGATGGAGTCCAACAAAGAGCTGCTGGTTATACAGTAGAAGCAGCAAATCTGCTGTGCAACCAAATAACTTTTTAAGAAGTGCATGATGTTTGCAGCGGATTTGTATTTCACTCATTTCAGGTCAGCACGACATGTTGTTTTTCTACTGCATGGAGTGACTCACATGGCCAGGAGCTAGGCAAACCCACTTTTACAACGACTGAGCTGAATTTGATACTGGACAGCGCAGCAGCACAGGCTGCATAACACAGACCTTGATATTTTTACTGTCTGAAACAGAATGGCAAGTTTTCTGGACTGCAAATGCATGCGTCATTAAAGCTACTGTCTTAATCATGTGATTATCATGTGAGCATTAGAAAAAATAGATATGTAGACAGACTCTTTTTAAAGACACATGTTCTTGTAGCATTTTTCTCATCATGTAGGACAACAATGACTTAATGCTAAAGCTGCATTTCTGAGCTAAGAGTCTCACCCACAATTCAGAGGCAAACTTCTGATGAGCTCCTGCTGCTCTGCAGAAAATATGTCTTAAAAAAATGACGCAGGTTTTTTTTTATGTTGGCTAAAAACTGCATAATCATAGTTAAAAAACCACTCGGAATGATTTTACAATCGAAAACATATATAGTTGACTGGTACTTTAAAGTAAACGTTCAATTCTGCATTTCTGCATTTCCGTCCCTGGGCATGGGCAACTTAGGCGGCTGCCTAGGGCGTTGACTGCTGGAGGTGGCACCAAATCATGATTAGACTAGGGTTTTTTTGTACTTTTTAAGTAAGCAAGTTTATGACTTTTATTTTAGAAGTTTATAACATTTGAACACACCACTCATTTTAAAAAAAGTTATAATTTAAAACATTAATAAAATAACTCAAAATTTTGAAACCAAATGCAACAAAAATTTTATTCTGTCATATTTTTTTGAAAAAGCCTGTTTATTGTGGATGTAAACTGAAGTACAGCAGCAGATCTAGGAGGATTTGGGGGATTTATTTGTTCCCAGTCTCTACTCAGTATGAATGAACCTAGAAGGACATTTAAGAAGATCACTGTTTACCTAACACAGATCCTTTTTTTTTAGCCCTCCCTTTTACAGACAGTCAAATGACACACACGCTGCAAGGTCACAAAATGAGTATACACATTTGTTTCTGAGCTTTGGTCTAATTGACAATATTGTGTCCCTACATTTTACAGATTAACAACAAAGAGTACTGTTTGAACTTGACAACAGCTTGACAGCAACATTGGCCTCTTTCATGATGGTGACGTCTACTTGTTACTCCTCCCAAAGAGCTTGTTCAAGCATTTGCTAAAGGAAAATGTGGTGAGATGGTCAAATAAATCAAATTAGGCAATTCAGTGGCAGACAGACTCAAAGATGTGAACTCAGGTCAGATCATGAGTGTGCCATGTGGGAAAAGAGACCATCGAATCAATAGTTACCATTACACTTTTGAAACAGCTTCTAAAAAGGCAAACTTTGTCTGTATTTTTTAAAGATAATGGTAGAAAAGAAAGCCCTGGAATGGACTGGCAAGCTTTCCATTATTGAAGTAGCTGGAATAGGCTCCAGCAAGACCTTTGACCCTGCTAAAGACTAAGCAGGAATAATTGATGGATGTATGCATACTGTATATGGTTGGTATAAATATAAGACAGATTTTTAGCTGCCCACCAGAAAGAGAACACAGTGATTACATTAAGCTCTGATCTTTTAGTTTGCGAAACAACAAAGCACCTTTGTTATTCAAATGTTTGCCATGGAAATTTAACATTTAAAAATAATATCATCATAAGGTCATGATTCATAACCAATTACTCATATCCTATCATTATGTTTCTGCTGAAAATACCAAGTGCCAAATAAATGTTTCAAGTCTTGGTAGCAAATAACTGCTCATGATTCACAGCAATTTGAATTGAGAAATACTCAAGAATGCAGTTTCAAGCTTAATTTTCTTTACATATGTCCTCCATTATGAGAAAAATGCTACAAGAACTTTCAAATGAATATGCTTACAAATTTTCTTTTGCAAAATGTGAAAAACAACTACATTTTATAAAAAAAAAAAAAAAAGTAAAACTTTTCAAAACTTTACTGACAGAAAAGGATGAATGCTTGTGTTCCTTCTCAAGCTGTGTAAACTTCTGATTTTATGATTAATAACTTTCACTCTAATGTTGCCTACTCAATCTACATAAAAACATGTTTTTTTATCTAACACAACTATACTTTCTATGTGTGGAATAATGCTTGGCATAGTTTATTTTCATCTTTAAAAGCAGAGAGTGTCCATTGAGTTTCACAGCGTGGGATAAACAACATGGAAGTCTGGAAAACCTCTTACCAAGCCCTCAGTGGATTTTATGTTGGCTAGCTGTACAACCTCCAAATGTGCAGACTGAGACACCATGGGATCCGAGGACAGCGAGATGATTTGGTCGCACACCTCAGACAGTGTTTTACACTGTGAAGAAGATATCAGGGATTGAAGTGTGCAAATAAAAGCCCAAGATTCTCAAAGTCATGTTGAGTAAAGCCATGAACTCACCACATTCAGGATCTTATTTTCAGTTTCGTACACTGAGCAGTCCTGGGCAACAATCGGAGAAATCTGTTACCTCAAGAGAATTTTCTTTAATAGAGTTATTACTGGCACTTATGCTGTAGGTGGATATAAGCAGAAATTGAGCAACTTGGCACTCATAGCCACCAACAATCCCACACAGGCACGCACACAAACACAAAACAAGTGAGTCACCAATGCGGAGGTATGGCTCTCTCCCTTCCCTTTTGCTTTCTGGCAGTTCTCCTTTCTCACTCTGCAGTCCCCCTCTTTTTTGTCCCACTTTAACAACCGCATTTAATTTTATTTTTAATTTGATTGATCTAAAATCTATAAATACATTAAAAATCTCCTCAGAGGTCCAACTAAAAATGATCAAGTATCACTTCCTTCCTTTTTCCTGAGTCAGAATAACTTTCAATTCAATTTTATTTTAGTATCCCAATATTACAACAAAGTTGGGCTGTCATATTCAAAAAATATCTACCTCATAATGTTAAATGGTCATCCTTGAAAACGTGATTTGACCTGATGAGGTATAATTAGATCTATGAAAAATGTGGCAGTCTTGTGTCCTTGCACTGCAGAAGCAACAGTAATCTTTAGTAAAAGTCAACAGGCATAAATATCTGACCTTAAATATCGAAACTTCTTGCCTTTTTCATTTTGCTTTTGTTTCTTTTTTATGCATTTAGTTAAATGAAATACATTCAAACATAAAGTGATGTGAAAATGTTTTGAATAGAAGACTTAAACATGGAGATTCAGTAAAAATCTGAAGAGATGCCAAAAAATTGATCTTTTATTTCTGTGTATTTGCAGGACATCATTTGGATTGTACTGCTGTTGTTGTGCGGCCAGGCATGTAGGAGAATTAACCCTCACAGTTTGAACTGCGCATCCGTCTGTTAACCTAAAAGGTTGATTCACCTGCTGCACAATTGTAGTGAGCTCAAGACACAGCTGGATCACATTGTTTCGGGTCACTGAGTAATCTGCCACCGCGGCAAACGGAGACCTGAAGAAGAAGGAGCACCTGGAGTGAACCATTAGACCGAACATCCTTTGAGATTAAAGGACTGGTAAATTTGTGGAAACATTTCCAAATATCAAATTCTTTTAGTGATTCCTTTAAATTAGGTTTAACTCAGAATTATATCCTTTTCACAACCATATTGGGTAAATGTTCAAATGCTTTGCTATTTGGAAATTTAAAAAAATGTAGCCACAAACCACCAACCTTAACCTTTAATCTTTACAATAATTAAAACTATTATAAATTCAAAATAGATGTAAACCTGTAAATTCTGTTTGCTTTTCTGGAAAAGCTGCAAGAAATAAGGAATTTCTTTTCTTGAAAAAACACGTACAGTTTCACAGTAAAGCTTAAATTAAATTTAAAAAATTGAGACCCATCTGTTATACTGTAACTCCTTTTAATTACAGTTCAATTTGAATAAAAAATGCACCTGAATTTAGTCCAATTACTTCACAATTGTTTTTTTTTTATCACAACGTTGTTCACCTTCTGATAATGTGGATATTTAAAAGTGAATTGAATCTTAGGATTAAAATTTGGTTGATATTTTAGACAAATCATGTATTTTGTGCACAAACACCAAATGTGGCATGGATGTACCTTATATACCCTAGAATAATCTCTTTCAAAAAAGCACGTTAGCCACGAGAAAAATCCAGAATGGTGGCCATTTGTAAAGATGGCTGCAATTAACTTCATTGTAACAAAAATATTAGATGTCTTTTTGTCCCAATCGCAGCAATATGAGTTGTTAAAGCCCAAAATGCAGTCTCATGAACTTGGGGGGTACCTACACAGTACAAATATCTGTGTGTTTTCTTAGTATTCTCCTTTCTTCATCTTATCCCTTCAGGGATTGCCACAACAAATCAGCTTCCTCCATCTAACCCTGTCTTCTGCATCCTCTACTCTAACACCAGCTACCTTCATGTTTTTGTTGACTGCATCCGTGAACCTCCTCTTTGATTGTTCTCTAGACCTCCTCCCTGGCAGCTGTAGACTCAGCATCCTTCTACCATTATATTCAGTCTCTCCTCTGAACATGTCCAAACCATCTCAGTCTGGTTTCTCTGACTTTATCTCCTAAACCTCTAACATGTGCTGTCCCTCTGATGGACTCATTCCTGATCCTATCCATCCTGGTCACTCCCAAAGAGAACCTCAGTATCTTCATCTCTGCTACATCCAGCTCTGATTCCAGTATTTTCCTGTGTCGAGGCTGAACATCATGGCTGGTCTCACCACAGGTTTGTACATCTTTCCATTCGTTTAAGCTGAAACTCTTCTATCACACCTGATCCTTTTCTCCACCCATTCCACCCTGCCTGCACTCACTTCTTCACTTCTTTTCTACACTCTCCATTACTCTGAACTTTTGACCTGAGATACTTCAAATCCTCCACCTTCTTCATCTCTTCCTGTAACCTCACTCTTCCACTTGGGTCCCTCTCATTCACACACACATAAACCTCCACTTCTCTAGCTTCTCCTCCACTTGTTTTCTGCTCAAAATCACAAAATCTTCTACAAACATCATAGTCTATGGGGATTCCTGTCTAACTTCATCTGCCAGCCTGTCAGTCACCATTGCAAACAGAAAGGGGTTCAGAGCTGATCCCTGATGTAATCCCACCTCCACCTTGAGCTCCTCTGTCAGTCCTACAGCACACCTCACCACTGTCTTACAGCCCTCATACATGTCCTGCACTGTTCTAACATAGTTCTCTATCACACCAGATTTCCTCATACAATACCACAGTTCCTCTCTGGACGCTCTGTCATGAACTTTCTCCAGATCTATAAAGACACAGTGTAGCTCTCTCTGACCTCCTCTGTACTTCTTTTTCAACATCCTCAAAGCAAATATTCCATCTGTAGAGCTCTTTCTTGGCATGATACCTTACTGCTGCTTACAAATGTTCCCTTCTGCTTTTAGTCTGGCTTCAACTACTCTTTCCCATAGCTTCATTGTATGTTTATATGACATTCATTTTAAAATCTTGGATTCTTATCATGGCTAACGTGCTATTCTGAAAGATGGGATTCTAAAATACATCCATGCCAAATTTGGTGCTTGTACCACAAAATGCACCATTATTTCAATAACCAGCTCCACTAAAAAACAACAAATATTGTTTTTGTAAACCAGTGTGTGTATTTAACTCAGGATTTAAGGAGTTCATCAGCATGTTTGAACTCCCCACAGGCTCATCAAATTGCAAATCTCACCTGTCCAGCCACGCAAGCAGACTCTTGGCTGCAGCAATCAGGTCCACCACTGAGGTAAGGAAGTCATTGGGCAGCTTCTGAGTGGTTCGGCCGTCATAATGGCCGCTGCGCCGTCGACCTGTAATGAAGTTCTGCAGGTTCTTTGCAGATGCACTGAGCTTATGAGAGAGTGTCTTCAGATTCTCTGTTTCCAGCCCATAATTCTGCAAGAGAGGGGGAAGCAGATCAGTTTCCTCCAGTTCATCATTCGTTTGCACTGTGAGCCATCTGAAGATTTCCTCCATTGTAGAGACCAAAGTCTATTTTTGTCCTGACACTTCTCCATGGCGACCATAGGAAGACCAACCCTCTCACTGCCACACAACAGAAAATCTGTGGATGCCAAGAAGCACGTGACAGAACAGCTGTCAGTTTGAATGCCCATGGATAGATGAACACTCATTTTCCTCCAAACAGCACGCATGGAGTTTCTTGGGAGGAGAGGGAGCAGCAGGAGGGGCACTAATCATATTTAATACAGAAGTGCCTGACAGACTTAAAACTAAATCCTGGTTACGTAAGAAGCTTTGAGGCTGAAGCATGGGCCCCCCATGCTGACATGAGGGATGAGCAGAGTTTACATTCAGATCGCATCGGCGCTATCAGACCAGTAAATCTCCCTCCAAGTTCTCTCAAGGTCTTTTGGGTTTAAACGTGCCCATCTCCATATATCTTCCAGTCTAGCTTCACGTCCATATTCTGTTTACCCATCTAACTTATAAATCAGAACAAAATCTATATTTTAAAACTTTTTTAGGGAAGCAACCTCATTTCAAATGGGATGAAAAAATCAAAATCTTTAGTTTGCATAGTGCCTGGGATTTCCTGAGATTTAAAGGTTTTGGTTCAGCAGGACTCCGCTGTAACAAAACTTTTGCTTCGACCTCATCAGCCTAGTCAGACAGTCTATCGTGCTGATACAATAAAACTTGTATCTGAAATGAGGAGCAGAAATTGCTTTTAAAGGCTATAATCCATGTCCGCGCTTATGACAGCTGTAAGATTTGCCTGCCTGAAAAGGACATCTTGGCTATTTTCCCATCATCAAGAGATCCGATGAGATGTTTTCAAGCTGGAGCCTGAAATGACGTTTTTCCTGCAGTTACTAACTGAAGCACAAATATGGACATGCGTCCTTAGAAACCACCATTAAAAAACATTTTAAAAAGTCTGCAATACCATGAAAATCTTCATCCATGACTTCTGGGGTGACAGGACAGGGGAGTGGACTTACCAGCGCACAAAGTAAGTCCACAGCCTCCAGTATCAGCTCCTGGTGACCAATTCTGGACACTCCTAAATCCTCCAGCTCTTGATGGGTGATTCGCAGCAGTTGGTCTCCCCCTACTTTCTCCTTCTCAAAGGTCTTGATGTACTGCTGCAGGCAATCATCCAGACCTGATGGAGCCACACATGAAAACATTCAACATAGCTTAGCAGGCTTAAAAAAAATTCAGAAACCCTCTGGATTTTCTGACTTCTTCTTATTTTTTGTGTGCTCTAATACAACTTTGTGTTTCCATCTTAGGATGTGTTATAAATCCTTGGACTTTCAAACTGCTTGTGTCAAATAATGAAAGTCACTAAAATTGCCCTGCTAAAGAGCTGCGTTTTCAGCCTTAAAGTAGCACAACTCATCTGCAATGCTTGACTGCCGTGATGAACAGACAAAAACATTAAGGCAAATGTATTAAAGCTGCTCAGTCTGTGGATTTTGTCACACTTAAATGAAAAAGGACTAAAAGAAATGTGGCAAACGTTAGGTTGCTAGCAGGAGTTTTACACAAGTCCACCACACAAAATAGAAGCATCTGAAAACTATTAAATGTCAAAAAAACACATCACTGTTTATGTTTTATTTTAGAATTGGCTCAGCATAGCTTAAACTTTTCTTAGAGGGTTTCCACAGAAGTAATGTACAATCTCAAACAGCAAAAGGATGAGGACCTATAAAATAATAGACATGATACATGTTTCAATGGACACTGTGCAATTGATATAAACCAGGGGTCTGCAACCTTTAATGCTAAAAGAAGAATTTTTTTTTTTTTTTTTTTATCAAACAGCAAGAAAAGTCCCACTCCTGTGTTTTTATGACCAAATGAAGCATATGTTCTGCTATTACAACTTTGGTGCGCCTTCTTCCTTTTAGATTATTGATTATCACGACATTGGTGTCGATTTTATTTCAAATCCATAAATGTAAATGTAGTTCTGTGCTTGAATATCTTTGCCTCTGAACAGCAAATAGACACTGTTGTGCACCAGATTAATAAGAATATATGCTTTAAGCTCACTCTTTTTAACATCATTTTGCTCACTTATGTGACTTGTTAAAAATCTAAAATAAATGACTACACTTGATTAACTAAAACAAATGAGCCAAAACTACAAAGTCATCATTTATTTTTTTCAAAGCCAGAGAGCCACAATGGAAGGATAACAAGTACATCCTGAGCCTCAGGATGCAGACCTCTGGTATAGACCATACAGCTCATTGAAGAATTTCAGATTAAAAAAGAAATGTAAACTCAAAAATAAGTTCTTTGAGTGATTTTCAAACTGCTGGTGTTTAGTGTGCTTTTGTTGAGGGTCAATCTGTGAGTGCAGGGGTTAAATGGAAGCTGTAAGTTGATGTGTTTTATATCAATCCAATAATAATATGATCATTATAATCATCATCCTGCCTATATGGATGCCAGGAAATCTGCTCCTGAATCTACAACCCTGTTCTGCTTTTATGAATAATCAAAGTCAAAGGAAAACAGCTTAACAAAGAGTTTTCCTTTTTGTTGTTGTTGTTAATATGATGCAACTGCTTTTTATACAAAAGTTTGCATTTATTGTGTATACCATTTTCTGCAGCTCCTCTCCATCCTGATAATTTTCTTGTACAATGTATGTTTTTTATTCAAGGCAATAACTAAATTTTTTCTTTTAAAACGTGCCTCCTGCTAGTGCTTGTAATCAAGACAATGACAAGAAAGTGAAACAATTATAATTAATGGATAAAATCCCCTCTGGCATTGTCTGTTTTTTTCTTTATTTTGAATTAACATGTGAAGTAACTCACAAAGCCTTTATTCACACCTTATAGATGTACCAGAGATGAGGGAAATTGTTGAGATATTGGATTTCCTCCACAGATAACTCAGTACATTACTACACATAATGTATGCTGCTTTAATTAACACTATAATAAATTACAATTAATAGAATTAAAGGTCTTTAATAGGGAAAATACTTGAAAACATAGTTTCTGTTTAACTTTATTCAAGAGCCCAAGAAAGGAATGTTAACCATGTTAGGGGTTTCTCTCAGGATGCAGCTATGCCATGTCACAAACATCTTAATCTCAATCCTTTTTCTTTGTCTTTCTGTCTCAGTTTATACACACTTCATTCAGTTCAGGGTCACATGGGGGGCCTGGAGCCAATCCCAGCTTTAACCGTGGGAGGAAGCCAAAGCACCCCGAGACAATCTATGCAGGGATGCAGGAACAGAGAGAATATGCAACGTGAACCCCGAAATAACTCTTCAGATTTGAACCAGAAACCTTCTGACTGGGCAAACACAGGCAATTTCAGGCAGCTCCTATAACTTTCAGGACGCCAGTGGGATCTGCCGTAGGCATAGGTATGCGATGGATAGATTCCATTTCTGACCAACAAGCTGAAAACAAAATGCTTGCTGGCTATCCATCAATTTCCAATCTCTTTTCTCCCCTTTGTCTTGATTCTTCCCTTTGCAAACATGCAAACATAATCTGACAAGTATTTCCTCGGTTTGCCTTTCTCTTGCTCTGGACCAAACGGAAATTCAGACCTCAGTGAGGAAACTTGGTTAAGCATTCACATCGAGTTTAACTGGCAGCTAAATGGTGAAGAGGGAGCTTGGTGGTTTCCCCATTACTTGAAGGCTTAACGAATCAGCCTCTTTACCAAGTTAATTGAGACTCTTTAGGTCTATGAAGTATACCCCCTTGTTGCCATAGAAACCACAAGGCAGGTTTTCTCGTCTGGATAAAATAAAAAAAAAATAAGTGAGGGAAGGTCATGACATTTCCGAAAGGTAAAGTGGTGACACCGTTGAGAATAAATAAAATGCTTTCTATAATAATTCACTTTTGAGGATTTGGCAACAAAAAAAAAAAAACAAGACTAGGATTTTTGTGATGCATTCTGCCAACAATATTTGCAATGCAAAGGAAAAGCTTGTTACGTAAATCCACATCTATAGACAGCATCATTCACCGACATTACTAAATCATTTCCAGTACATCAGTTTTTATGTTCTGGTCAGATTATCAGGCATGCAGGGGGAAAAAATTAACAGCCCTGTACTGATAAGCCCCAAATGATTTCTACTACAGAAAATCCACTTGTAATATAAAAGGGAAAAAAGCCATAAATGGGTGTTGGTATTATTATAAAGGCTTTGTGTGAAGTTGTACAGTCATTCATCATCGTCAGTGTCTGTGTCAGGCAAGAAGAGAGTGAGCACTTCATAAGAACAAAGATAAAACTGATCTGCTTTTTAAAATGTTAATTATTTTGACACAAACTGTCAAACGCAGAAAAGGAGAAAAATGAAAAGTCTGCATTTGGCCTGCAGCACAGAATATCTGGATAATTAAATGCGTCATACAACAATGAAATGCAAACATGACGTGTCTGCCCAGATGCCATTCAGGGGTATTCCAGACACAAACGTTCCTCTCAAAGCTGGAACTCTTTCCCTTTTGAAAATCAAACTCCTATTTAAACAGCTTTGTCACAGCTGGGAACAGATAAAGTGCCGAGCTCCCATAAAACTTCAAACAAAGAAAGGAGGTTAGGGCTGTGGGAAGGTCACTGGTGCACCCCTCTGGCCCCAGTGACGTCATGGTGCAAAACCCTATAGTCTAACATCTGAATACTAAAGACCAAATAATGCAGGCAGTCCTCATGGCTTCAGGACTGAAGTGACACTGAGATGACCCTCCCTCTGTGGCTCTTTGTACCACTTTACTCACTTCAAATTATTATGACTCGACACAAGAACCGTCTCTGCTCTATTTGTCAGTGTAGAATCCTCTCCTCTCTTGTCCGAGCTCCACTTCCTCTCATTTCAATTGTTGTGATTATTGTGCATCTACATTCAATCTAAGTAAATCAGAATGCTGCTGGAAACGTTTTAAAAACTGCAGCAGGTAAAGCTTGAGCCGAATTAGGGTTGAAAAGCTGAGAGTCTTTATGTAAACTTGCATGCATCTTCCAAAGCAAAACAACACAACAAGAGACAGACATGTTTCTGCATTTGCTAAAGGCAATAACTTGGTAATGCAAGCACAACCTAAAGCCCAATTGAGGCAGAACATCCATAGAAGGCTAGAGATGCAATTCCTCTACAGATATTTTAAAGCATTTTAAGATCTAACTCTTTATTGCAACAGATCAGCCACTTTTTCTGTTTTCTGTAATTACATCTCAGGTCAGTTTAATCATTACTCTTGTTTCACTCTGTTAATGGTTTTCTAAAATGATGTCCCCGTTTGCGCCGTGGGGCTCCTGCATCTGAGTGATAAATCTGCCTAATTCCAAACATGTGAATCACAGAATATGAGGTCTTTAATGATCAAACTTGTTAATGGTGCCTAGCTGTCAATTCTCAGACTTTAGAACATTTGAGGCTCTCCCGCGTTCTGTGCCATCATCGCTCCATAACTTTCAGATCAGACTAATGAGAGCTGCAATCACTTGAGTGTGATTGCAGGATCTCCTCCGCTGTTTCTTTGCAAGCTGCTATGTTCACCGCTTACAGCTCCTTTGGACCTACTTGGACGTATAAATATCTGGAGAACATACGTGGTGCTGTTATATGAACTATGAAAAAGGTTGTGACAAAAAGCCTCTGGAGTCTGTGAGAGCTCAGCAGGTGTTTTGTTCACATCTTTAGACAATTCGTGTTAGATTTTCAGCTTTGCATTTAAAGAGTAATTATAGCTCATTCACAGTACCTTTCATCCAGTCAACCACTTGACTGGGGCTCCACTTGCTCACTGGCTCCATAATTAATGCCATGGTTGGAAGTTTGTCTTCCAAGATTCACAAAAGAAAAACACGCCCAGCAAAAAAAAATATATATATATAATAAGAAGAATAAACACAAATCAAATATGAAGGAAAGATGCAATGGTCAAAGATAAATAGGCAATAAATAATTCAAATAAATCAAAAATCTCGCAGGTTATTCTGTGCTGGATTCGGGTTCGAGATGTCCAAATTGTCGTTGGAAGCAGCTTGAGTGAAGCCCAGCAGACTTGTGCACATTCCGGAGCCCCACAGTGTCTTGAAAGAGCCCGTTCACTTATCATTCATGTCAGGCTCTGCGGCGCTGATGCTGGCGGTCGCTGCTGCCACGCTCCTCTTCCAAAATAGCTGCATCCCAGCCCCGTCCAGAGCGGCAAACAACGCGCAGACTGTTACTCTCATCATACCGCTGTCCTGAGAGGTTGCATTGCTCTGAGCATCCTCCCTCCCCCCCTCCCCAGACATGGAGTCGCAGCCCTCCATACAAAGTCTTCATGTATGGGGGGTGATTAGTGCCACACCAACCTCAGTCTTGCATTTTTGACTGATTTATTAAGTAAATACATATTTTTTTTATTTATATTATTGTTGTTCCATATATTTCAGAACTCCCTTAACAAGAGTATATATTTCTGTCATGCCTGCTCATGGTTTCAGAAGTATTTTTTTGTTAGTAGTTTTGCAATTCTACAAATATTTACCTCATTTATACTTCATTTCTTGGCTGGGGTTAGACACCAAAGAATCAGTACAAATACAATGTTTTTTCATAATTGTGGGTATTTATTTGTTTTTGTTTCTAGTATTAAAAAAGGATTCCAAAATAACTTTAAAAGAAGAAAGAAAATGAACAAAAATGCTGCCAAACCAAAAAGTAAAACGAACTGGAATCTTTCAGAACAGAATTTTTCATCTTTCTAATTGTCTTAAAAAATAAAGAAATTCCCAAATCAATTTAAATGAAAACAAATACAGCTCAAGTGCATCATTCAAATACTTCTTTGCAAAATATAAAATTTTGCTTCAAACATCTCTCCTTTTTAGAGCTACAGTGACTGAAGTGATTGAGTTAACGGGTGAAGTTTTCAAAGATATATATTTAATTTATCAGACTTGCAGTGAATTATGCTACAATTAAATATTTCCTTTCAAGCAGCAGGTTGCAGTTTCTCTCTAAACGCCCCCAACAGGTAGTGGTAGGAACTGCAGCTCTTTACTGAACCAAGACTAGGGTGGAAGGAGGGAGGCTTTTATTCATATTATTTATTACACATTTCTTTGTTCATGCTTTTTTCTTTACTTATAATTTATGTATGTTTTCACTGAGTTCTGAATTCATGACATGATTGAAAATGACTGTCTTTGTGAACTAAACATGATTAATTAAAATGCAGCTTTTTTAATGTTCCTGTTCGTATCAACCAATTTCCTTTGTTTTCTTGTTCAAGTGCTGATTTCTATTCTTTCAAGGAGCATCTGCCACAAAAAGCCATTTCCCTCCTGGGATTATTCAATTATTCCACGTAAATATTTTATTCTCTACTTTAGCCAACGTTCCATTTTCATCCCCACTCAGACAAAGTCACAGGTGCAAGCCTTAAAGGAAAACGCTGATTTCTTTTGACAAATGCACTCAGAGCAATGCTAATTTTGATAACGATTGGAACACATCCACTCCCGAAGCAGAGGTCACTTTTTACCCTCCATACTCACACTGTTTCCCCGTCTTTCTTTGTCGCTGCTCACGCCTCCGTCACACAAAGCGCAGCGTAGTGGAACGACGGTCACCGACAGAACAAGGATGTTCTCTTGCGCCTCTCTGTTGTTCTACCCAAGAAAACGGTTTCTGGCTATGCAATGTTATTTCACATATGCATGCACCTAAAAAAAACAGGTCAGAAACATGGATTTCTTTGAAAATGGTGATCCAATGTTGAAATTTTCATTCTTTCTTAAATTAAAAATAAACATGTTCCTTCACTTTTTTCCTTCATTTGAATAAAATTATCATTCTTTTGTTGCATTTGCTTTATGAGCTTGTCTAATCTCTGTCAGCCCAATTATGTTTTATTCCATTTATAGTATTTTAAGCCGAAAACTATATATGTCAGACAAAATAAATCATTCTTAAAATTTAATAAAGAGTTAAAAATGGCAGCTGGAGCATTATTATAGTATTTTATTTAACTGTTGTCTTCTTAGAAATGAAGAAAATTAGCTAATTAAACACTATCCAACCCTAGACGGAACCCAGAATTTTATTTAAAAGTATTAAGAACTTTTTGTTCATAAAAAGTGGCCTTTCTCTGTTCTGAAACACAGATAATCCAATTCTTCTATCTAAGCATTGCTAGTTTCTATTGCTCCCAGAACAAAGTAACAGGTTTCAGTAAATTATAGGTGCCGTTTTGGATGTATTGTTGTTTAACAAAACATTGTCTGACCTTTATTGAAGATGTGATGATATCTACTAAGAAATATTGTTCTTAACAAGAGGATATATTCCAAAGAAATTGATCTAAAAAAATAACTATAAGAAAAGACATTTTAATGCAGCGCTTATTTAAAACGTTTTTTCTTTAGTTAGAGAAATCACACTTACACGTTTATAGATATAAATGTCTTCACGAAAGTATCAAATAATGAAAACAACACACAAATAAAGACATCAGACTTAAAGAAGATTGTATTTAGAGTCCAACAAAATTAATAATAACATGTTTGTTGCAACATTTTCAGCCCCAGTAGGGTGAGTGCTGACATTCGCCGGGATCAATAATCATAAATTAATGCAATAAGAGAAAGTCTGAAAGTGATAAAGGGACTGAATACAGCTTCTATAATTTCTGAATAATTATTTCTACTGTGTGATTCATATTTCACAGCCAAAGGGAAATTCCAGCAGTTCTCTCAAGCATACAGTGACATTCAGCATCTCTTATATAACATAAATGCCAAGATATAACAATGAAGAAATCCTGTAATGGGTTGCAATTAATCTGAAATCGATTTCATCACCATAAAAACATGGATGGTAAACATATCCAAAAGGAATAAACAAAAACATGCTAAAAGAAAAGATATCAATCCTATTTTTTTTTTCTTTGGTTTTATCTGGTATTTAACGGTGTATTTGCATAACATCCTATGTGAACATTTTATGGGTCATTTCAGAATCAGAGGACACTTTGCATCCCACCCATCATATTTAAAATAATCCACACTCAGTTTGTTTCTGACTAAATTTACTTGTCTTGAGACCAATTCTACTTAAACTAAGAGAAAAGAATGCCTTTAAATAGTTTTTAAAAGGCCAAAAAAGTCTGGAGTACCCCAAAAAATGTCAGTTCCCCTTGTTCCTTTCCTCTCTATGTCCAAAATAAAACTTAAATAAAATAATTAAAAGCAAATTATTATTATTTTTTTTGTATGGGTTGGGGTTTTAGGGGATTTGGGGTCTCTTACAACAGTGGAAACATTTGTTTTAACAAACACAATATGCTAAATAATTATTATCATGGAATGTGTGTCTCACCACATGCATGCAACCCTGTTAACATAACGTTTTTAGCATGGTCAGAGAATTTATCAGAGAATTACATGGACTTACCTGAATCCTGGAATTAGCTTTTATTTTTTTATTTTTATTTTTTACATAAGTACTTTAAAATTAGGCTGACTTAAGTACAAAAATAAGCTGTGAGAACCACTTTGGTCCTGAATATGTTTTTTTTAGGCATGTTAAATTGGTAAAAGCCGTTCTGGGGGTTGAATAAACGTGTAATTGTTCGGCTAATTCATATTTTAAAAAGATATTTTGGTGGGAAGTTCCATCTCCAGGCTGCAGGGGGCAGTCAGGTTTTCCAGAGGACATAGACTTCAATGACGAAGAAGAAACGTTTTCGCTTCTTTTATATCTACGGTGAAAACTTAATGGCAGCGGTGAGAATGCATTTTTCTTTCCCTTTTTTAAAAACAGCATTGCACTGTATCACTGTCTATCTTAACATTTAACAAGCCGATATTAGTTCATTAAAACATTAGCATATTGAAGCGCAACACAGCTAGTTAGATAAGACTGTAATCAGTTCAGGCGTAATGCCGAGACGGACTGATATCGTTAAAACATAAAGAACACGGAATTTTTTGCTGGATGACATAACGACAAATTGCATTTCATTATCACTATTACTTATTTTTGACTGTTTATTCATTATAAATCAACAAACACGATAGTAGTCATAGTTGTGTATGTGGAGAAGGTGGTACATTCCTGTACTTTGTGGGAGAATAGGTTTAACTCAAAATGGACTTGTCTTCCGGATGGGAAAACTTGTCTGATTTAACCGGAAGACTGACTGCAATCCCACTTCCTAGCTAGCCGAGCAACTACTCTTCTATTGTCTCAGACATTAGTCGTCTTTATTTCACCGTTTTGACTTGTTTTGTTAGAAATTGCGCAAGCCTGAAACCAATGAAACCAGCCGTAGACCGCAGAAAAGTTGCTTTCATTACTGAAATGCATTGTACTTTTAAAGGTTTAGGTTATGTTTATGCATATGAAAAAGCGGATATGTTAAATAACTACAAGGAATTATAGTTTAAAAATACATGATGGGAAATAATGGTATTTTTGGAAAGAATATGGCAGATTATCTCATGTAAACATAGCTATTTGACTTATTTCTGACAGACTAAAGTGGCTAAATGTTAGTTAGATGTAACTTATTAAATGTTATTCTAAAAATAATTTGATGTGGTAAGCCTTGTATATTTGAATATAGGGAATACGTTAGATTGCAATACTCTTTATATTGTCAAGCGTTTTAGAATACTCCTATGTGTCCTTTTTTAATATTCAGTCTAGTGTTTTGATGATTTCTGAAATGAATTACTGGTGTTACAAAAATAAGTTTTGCAGGGGTTTATAGACCAAACTTTGCTTTAAACTTTTAATTAATTCAAGTTACTACCTTTCACAGATACAGCAGCTGAATGCAGTTTGCATTTTATTTTCACAGATAAGAAATAAATATTCATTTCTTGCTGAAATTCCCATAATGTGTGTTATTTTCAGTTTGCATCTCTACTGTCCAGTTCATCCAAATCATCTCAATGGAGTTTAAGTTTGAGATTGTGCTGACCACTTCATGTTTTTAAGTTTACCGTTTTATTCTTTTGGTTTCGGGAGTTCTGGCTGAGCTTGGATAATAGATTATGGAGCCTGTGCATGATGGACTAAAGATTAGATAGAAATTTCATCCATGACACCTCATTAAGTATTAGTCCAGTATGCATGCTTCCTGGTCCAGGAGAATCTCTTATTCTATTATTTTTGCGATGCCTTTTTTGCTGCAACTTGACCTGCAGCTCAAAGTCTACTTACTGCGGTTACAATTGAGCTTTTCTTGAAGCTCTTGTTCTGTGAACTGTCTGTCTTTAGTCTCACAATCCTCTTATCTGATTCGACGTCATACCTCTTACTGGCCGTTTCACCACATTTCTGATCATTGTTTTACATAAAACTCACTGACATCTGGACGGTTTTGCTATTTCCGTGTAGCAAAGACTTAATTTTTCAATTTTTTGATGGTCTGCTTCACTGCCATTGATAATTTCCCTTTTATTTTTGAAATGGCACACTCATTTTAGTTTTATTTAATGGAATACATTTATTTAGTGTAATAAAGCTTAGAGTATGGCACCACAGTAGCTCTCACAGAAAACACAGACACAATTTTACTATTTTAAAGTCCCACTTATCTATTGATCTATTGTAAAAGGGTTCCCACTGGTCTCTTTTAATTAAGGCCCGCAGCAACAGCCCTGACTGCGAGGACCGTATTGTTTTTGCAGTTGTAAACATTTCTGTGCCTTTGACTCAAAATTTGACTCCCGCCACATGCGTGAAAAGTCACCAAAATTTGCATACACCTTTTAAAAATTGAACATGAATTTCTGGCATAGTGAACGACTCCCCTCCTCCCAAGACGAGGATATCACGGCGAGCGACATGGTAAAAAAAGATGAATGGGCGGAAAATCGTTTATGAAGCCAAAAAAAAAATCCATATTTCAAAATATACAGATGAAATCAAAACACACGTGTCGGGGATACCCAAGAGAACTTTAAAAGTTATCATTGCATGGCCACACGACCTGCTGCTTGGTGGCCATTTTGTGGCGAAATGTGAGATTTGGCGAATTTCACGTTTTTCCACAACATGGGAAAACTAAAGTTTTGTTTGTCCGATTTACTAGAAATTTCACACACATGCCACCAGCTTCAGTCTACAACCACTACAAAAGTTTAATTGACCTTTGACCTTGAGTAGACCTTGATTTTTAAAAAACAAAAAAAGCTCCTTTAATACCAGCTACAAAGGAAAACTTGTCCTAGGGATTTTCATTGATCGTCTTGTGACTTCTCGAGCATCATTGGGAAGGCACTGTGCAAAAATGTTGAGATTAGAAGTTGTAGATTTTGAATGGTGTACTGTGCACCATACTGGTGAAACAAAATTGAAAAGCACTGCTACAAGCTCATTCAAACGTTGACTGCTCCAGATTTACAACAGTTTTAATAAAGAAATACTCAGAAATGTACACCATAAGTACATGTTAACACTTAAAACATCCTTTTCATTGGAGTGGGTCTTTAAGTAAACTTTTTAAACTTCTGACTGTTAACAAGTGACTTTTGGAGCATTTCAATCTGCTTTACTGCATTGTACTGGAACCAAAAACTGGATTTTTTTTTATTTTTTTTTTTTAAACTTTTTACAATTGGTGAATAAAAAACTCATCCTTTTAATCTTTGTTTCACATAATCAGTCATGTTTTTAACTAGATGTCGGCTGCTCAGTAAACTCTGTTTTCTTTTGTTGCCCTGCAGACTCAGAGAAGTTACCGTTCTGCCACCCTTAGGCAAAAAGGATTCTTTCACCTCTAATACTCATCCCTCAACTGTTGATAACCTCTGTCCGTCCAAATGGATGAGGAAATTGCCGGTTCGATGGACTCCTCCCCTGGGGAAGCAGTGTCCTCCAGAGACGAGGGGGACTTTGATGAGGATGACGAATTTTACGACTATGAGAGAAGACCATCTCTAGATCTGGGAGAGAGCCCTATGGAAATAATGATCCAGTACGGTGCCAAGTTTGACTTTATAGTACAAAACATGCTTCTAGCTTGACTTCTTTTTTATAAAATGCAATTTAATCTGTTATATTTTTTTTTGGGGGGGGGGGGGTGTAAGTTTTAAAAGGGATAATATGAGTCAGCCAAGACCTTTATTTAATACCACTGTTGAGCAACAAAACGCTTTCGGCGGCTCGGTGACCTCAGCTTCTTAAGAACACGACTCCTTTACCTGTACCTGCTCAGAATGGTGAAGCTTCCTTTAAGCTGAGAAATCTCAACAAACAGATTCTAAAATGTGAATTTGTTGAACAGTTTCTTCTGTTTTTACTAGAAAACACATATGCAACCAAATTAATTATAATTATTTGCAGATTTTTTTTAAGATAGGGTGGGGAAAAGAGAGTTGAAACAAATGATCTGATCAAAGTAAGCTTTAAGTGGACTTTTTGTCCTTGTTCTGGGAAAACTTGATTTTACTAACAGCATGGCCTCTAAATGTCATTTGTGTTCTTTTTTCTGTCCAGGTACCATGTGGATCTGGCGGCACCTCCAGCTCAGAGCTATACATCCATGACTAGTCAAGACGATCCGGAAATATTTGGAGACAATGAATCCATTACAGGGTAAAAGCGAGAGCTGTATTCAAGAATGTTATTTATATTAGTGTGTAAAATGAAAAACTGGATGTTTGTTTATTGGTTAGACTAGTGTTGAAGGTTCCTCATATCTTGCTTTAGGGTGAAGCTTGACAGAACAGGTTCGTTCTCCAGCAGTTACTCTTTTGACAGTGATGATTGTGAAAAGAAAACAAACAAGTAAGAAATATTCTCCTGCTCTCTGACCCGAGATCTTTAGCGGGAATCTTTTTAGTATAGAAGTATAAGTGAGTATTGAGTTGCTGTTTTATGAGGTCTCTTCATAACGGTCTCGCCAGGTCTAGAAACAAGGACGACGCCTCAGAGAGCGCTACAAGCGAGTTAACCCTGGACGAGAACGAGTTCAAGCATCCGTCTTTGACAGTGGCTTCGACTTTCAGGGTGAGTGTATGCTCAATGTTTTAACATTTTATCCACTGTTTTGAACTAAATTGATTTTAATAATTTGTGCTTGAACTAAATTTCACTATATAATTTGTGCTTTTTTGTGTGCATGTGTTCTTTGGGTAAAAAAATAAAACATTTCTTTAAGCACTTCTGCAGTCCAGTGACTTGGAGATCCAGCTTTTGCAGCAACAACAGGATTGAACTTCTTCATGCTGATGCAGCAACAACATGAAGCAGTTCTATCCTGTTTTACATCATTTACATCCCCTTTTGTGCATTTGCTTCTGAACGCCTTTTTCCTTCACACTGACACTGATTATTTTTTTGTTTATTTAACACAGCAACAAACACTCTCCCGCTAGCTTACAGCTAACACTACTGGTGCAACAAAAATGGAGAGCAGTATTGGAGCTATCGAGCCGTACATTTCTGAGCCAGACTCCAGCTCAGACGAAGAAAAGAAGAAAAGCTAATATGTACATGAATTTTTATTTTTATATTTATATATATATATATATATATCTTTGTCTACAAGTGCAAGCATCAGAATGGGGCGAAGCAGAAAGCTTGTGGCCCCTACATCACAAATACGATCTTTTTCAAATGGCATTTTTCTTCAGTCTGCTCCTGATTCGCAACAATTTAAATAAAGAAATACTCAGAAAAACAATTCTAAGCTTAATTTTCTCAAAATACTATGTCCTACATCATCAGAAAAATGCCACAAGAAGAAGCCCCAGAGAAGAAAATTGAAAAAAAAAAAAAATGCCACAAGAAGATGTTAAAAACACCCAAAACACAATTATCGTTTTTCTGAATGCTGAGTATTACTTTTCACGTGTTGCTCTAAATGATTATTCAAGGACTCAGTGGAAAAGGAGATCAGTGGATCTCAATGGGATTTTTTCATGGTTAAATAAATAAATTTAGACTGCCCAGAGGTGGTTTGTTCCATTATCGCAGGATCTTTGAAAGGAGAAATTTAATGTTCCACAAAAGCTATAGATCAGAAATGCTCTTTACTTCTGGTTCAAGCTGTAGTTGATCAGCCTCGCATTAACTGTGCTATCATCGTCGTCAATGAGGCTTGTGGTTTGAGGTGGAGTTTTCTGTTTGTTTTTGAAGTTTTGATCTACAGATTCATTTACAAACATATTCACTTCTCGAAAGAGAAAGCTCTCCTAAAAACTTTTTGCTGTTAACGGTTATCTTTGAGTTGATTGTTGTTCCTGATCGTGTCTTTCTGTCTTTGTACTTTGACATACCTAAGCCCAAAACTCAGACTTCACAAAGAGGTGATCATTATCTGATCACATTCCATAATCTCTAATCCAGAACTGATCATCCTGTAGGATTACAAACACCACACAGGGAAATTAATGCCATCTTCTCTTTTCTTTTTGATTTAGGCTATATCTAACACCCTTGAGAAGCTGTCAAAGTTTGACGAATGTTCTTTCAAGAGGGAACTGTGGTTTCACTTCCCACAAAAGTTCAACATAGATATGGATTTATTGGACGTTGTCAACAGGCTGCTTGAGTGCTTCAACCTTGAAAAGTCTCTGCAAATTGTTAAAGCCGTTCTTGTTAAAATAGAGAAGAACAAGTTGGTCCAGTATCTCCAGGCTAGATGTATGAGAAGTGAGTAGAGCTGCCCTTCTGTATTTACTCTGACCTTTAACAAAGAGCATGAAATCTACATCATTCATAATCGCGTTTTTTAATTCTTTCAGATGAAGTCCGCTATGAGTTAAAGAAGTTTCTGAGGGAAAAATACTCTGATCTCTTTAAGGATGTGACATGCAGTGGCGGAGAGAAGCCATCTTTCAACGATTTCTTCACAAATCTTTACATATCATCCAACAGACACAATGGCCCGAACATTGAGCATGAGGTTCTAAACATTGCAACGCTGAACACCATTGATGAATCAGACACGCCGATTCCTCTTAGAGACTTGTTGAACCCGGAAAAGCTCTATGAAATCAGGTCAAATGTGATCATGCTGCGTGGAGCGGCAGGTTCTGGGAAATCAACGGCCATCAAGAAGTTAATCTATGATTGGGTTGAAGACCAGTCGGACACTAGCTTGAACTTTGTGATTCCCATAGCTTTCACAGAACTGAAACAGTTTGAAGGGTCCAAAATGTCTCTCCTGGAAGTACTGCACAATCTCTACCCTCCAACAAAAACGCTAACTGAGAAGGACCTGGGATGCACGGACTGCAAAACGCTTTTCCTCTTTGATGGCTTAGATGAGCACGAGGGATGTAAGGCATTTAATTTCAACAGCACGGAGCTCGTGTTTAGCAGCACCCACACGGCCAGTTTACATGGCATTGTGGTCAACGTTCTCCGAGGTAAGGTGTTGGAAGCCGGCGTTGCTTTGGTGACGACCAGGCCAATGATCACTTCTACCACCCCTTGGGATAACCATCATCACAACATAGAAATGCTGGGGTTCACTGGCGACAACAGGGACGAGTTCTTCAGGAAGAGATTTATAGACCCGACTCAGGCAGTTCGCGTTATTGAGTATGTCAAGTCTTACAAAACCTTATACGCCATGTGTCACCTGCCATTATTCTGTTCTTTAGTGGCAGATGAGTGCCAGCGCATTTTCAGGGAGAAGGGAACGCAGGCAGAGCTGCCCAGAAGCATCACCCACCTGTACACAAAACTGCTCCTGAGTCTCATCCGTGGGAGGCGGAAATCTAGAGCTCCAGATCGCAGTCCAGATCAGGAGATGGAGTTTCTCATCACGCATGGAAAAGCTGCGTTGAGCATGCTGGAAGAATGTTCCTTTAAGAGAGTCAAACCTTATTTCTCAAGTGAGAAGCTCTTTAACATAGACTCTGTGACCTACAGTGGCCTGGTCATAGAATACACTGTGACACCAGCTGTGTTGCTAAATGAGCAAGCCTTCAGCTTTATCCACCCAACCATGCAGGAGTACCTCGCAGCTCTGTACGCACATCTGTCTTATCAACAAAATCACAACATTTTTGAGTCCAAACAATCTTTACAAGGTAAGATAAAGGGGCTCCTTAAGTCGCAAAAAGTAATGGATGTGTTCATGTGCGCCGTGGAGAAAAGCCTGGAGTTTGAGGACGGCAGGTTTGATATGTTTCTGCGTTTCCTGTGTGGACTGGAGCTTAAAGAAAACCAAGATCTCCTCCAGAGCTTCTGCAGGTCCTCCTCAAAGACTGAAAACCACATCCAAAGTACAGCAGCCTTCATTAAGAAGAAAATGAAAGGGGATCGGCATCCTGACAGAATCAACAACTTGAAACGATGCCTGGAGGAAATGGGCGTGTAATGTTGAAAATAATTATTCTGACTTTGTAAGGATTATTTGGTATGAAAAAAAACGGACTCCATTGACATTAAAAAGTAAAAGTCGACCTAAAAGCAAATCCCTTTCTGAAGACCCTTGAATCTGATGCCAAAAATGAAAAATCGATAAAACTAGCGATACTTTTTAAGGTGATGTGGGTTATCTTTATGGAAAATAGTTTTTGATTTACTGTGTGCTTGGGATTTTTTTCCCCTTTAAATGCAGAAATGAATGCAGAAAATTATTTCCTTTGAAATAACTTTGCCTTGAAAATCAGTAGGTCAGCTAGAACAGCAACAACAGTAAGACCAAACTGAGTAAAGAAACATCCCTGCTCAGTGCGTCTCGTATCCGGCTCAGGATAAAGAGCTTTTTAGTTGCTATATGGCAACAGTGTATGTTGTATGTGCAATAACTTGAAATATTCTTTCAGATATTGAACTCCTATTGAACTCAACAGGACTAAGCCTTCAGAAAAATTAATGCAGTCATTTTACTGAACCTGGAATCTTAGCAGAATTGATGAGGAGTCAGTGAGTCAAAAGGCTGTGTGTTTGGTAAAAACAGATGCATGCTCATATTTAACCACTATATAGGGGTGGAAAATGTTGCAATTGCCGAAATACTAACTTTCCAGGTTTTCTGGAAGTCTGACTACAACAGAAAGTACGAGAATGGGTACTAAAGTGTCTTCTTCGTACAGATGCATTGCATTTTTAATGGCCTCTAAAGCAAGAAATGGGGTGTGAGAAAAAAAGCCTGAACTTGAATCTAATTGCTTCTTTTCTCCTTTTGCTTTATTACTTGATGACGATGATTTATTAATGTCCTTCAAGTATATGTATACTAAAGCCTACAAGTTACTAAATCTTGGAATGAAAGGGTAATATTTAAATAAATATATTTGACTAAGATGTGTTCTTTCATTTGTTTATGATAAACTTAAATAACTTAAGTCATTTTAGTGGAAATAGTCATGCAAATGTGAAACATTGATACACCCTGAAAATAATGTTTTTATTGTCAGCAGGGTACCACTGATACAAATTATTCACACAGCCAGATAACAAAATGTTTGCTTTAGGCCGATACATGAATAGCATCACATGAATTTGAAACAAATGCATTTTGTATGATTTGTCGTTTTATTACGATAGCGTCAAACATAACAGAAACATGTCACTTTAAAACAGACAAGTTTAACTTTGAAATATTTTGTTTTGTGCTGTCCATAAAGTTTATCAAAATGACCTTAGCATTCATTTAAAAGCTGCTTCAAATTAAATTAATGAAGATAAAGAAAACAATAAATTATCATTTTATTTAACAAATTATAAATAACTTAAAAGTAATTTGTCATTTCTTCCAAGCACTCATGAATGAAAAGCATGCAATAAAAAACACACTTGTAGTGATGTTATCTTACATTTTATGTCCTACAACTTTCATTTTCACCTCACTATTTTGCACATTAAAACTCGCTTTTCACATTTATTATCTTTTTTTTTCATTGCCACTAAAACCATGAGTTGTAGCTTTTATCGTGATGGCCTTCTGCACCATCTCCTCTGCAGTGGTTACAACACAGCTAAAAGTGGAATTGAGATCTTCAGCAGTGATGTTCTTCAAGAGCAAACTCCTGTGTAAGATGGAAGCCTTCTCCAAACTTGACCTAAAACCAAATCATCATCATCGTACAAGGCTTTTTCTGGACAGCTGAGAAAGTAAACAGGAAAGGTGGTTCAGATCACCGAGGCTGTAACACTCACTCGTTGGATTCAATGATCCTGTCATGGCTGAGTGTGTCCTCAGGGAAAGAGCCATCAACAAGCCAGTAGATAAGAGTCTCATCCATGTCGCTCTTGGTGAAAACGTCACAGTGGAGAACCAGAGGTTCACCTGAAAAAGAGGAAAAACGTTGGCTTTAACATATTTACAGGCTCTTCTTAAATGGCTTTGCTGTTTTACAGGTAAAGAAATCCATCCGTTACCCAGATCAGCTTCTATATGGCTGTGTTCAGGCCCAATTATAATCAGAGATTCATCCTCTGAAACTGGAGAATTTACGTAAGCCACACAAGACAAAAATTGGTTAAATGAATTTCCAACAAAATACCTCGAAATCCATTGGCAAGCAGCAGGCAGAGGCAGCCTAAAGTAGCTGCAGAAACAACAGTCACCAAAAGTCCCATAACATAAAGCAATACGATGGCATCATTGCATTTGATTACCTTTGGTGGTAAATGACAGCTTCATTCTGATTCCACATGCAGAAGACACTCAGTGCTGTTTGTGGATCACCATTACACCATTTATACACAGTTTACTTCCCTTTCCTTTTCGGGGATTTCCTCCAGGGTGTTCCTTGCAGGTCGTCAACACTTTTTCCATTTACAGTCTGACTAATTTCCTGAATTCCCTTAAGTCAGCAGTGTCCCTAGAGCTCGGACTCGAAATGACTGGAACGGTTCCACGTGATCAAAACCATGTGACGTTTATTAACTGACCACAACAGAACAAAATCGTCATGTTACACACGCTCCCTTTAGGTTTGAATGGATAAAAAAGAAACGCTTACACTCATGTTTTTACTCCTTAGAAACTTTAGAATTTGAGCATCAATATAAATGAATGAGTGGAAGACCTTGTGGTTTGAGTGTACTTTTTACGTCAGTTTAGAATTATTTTTTTTAACTGCACACATCATTCATTTTTCCTTATGTTTTAGCTTTTTCTGCAATCCCACTACGATAAAGGAAACACTAGATTAGATTTTTGAATACGGGGGAAAAGTAGAAATCTGACTTTTCTGTAAAGAATCCAGTAACATGAAATATTTGACCTTAACAAGTAAAGTCCAGAATGATTTGTACTTTAGTTAGGAGAATTTGGGCTATTTGATGCCTAAACAAGTCATTTCATAAAAGGAAGAATTTACAAAACTGATTCCAGATGATATGTGTGGATACAGAAGCAGCGATTTACTCTGGAAATCTGTCATTTGACATATCCAACATTAGAAAAACACAATCCAGCGTGAAATTTGAACTTAAATCTGACGATCAAAACATACATTAGAAAAAAACAGCACCTTTCTAATGATTTTCAAAACTGCTTTACTACTCTCAACCAATCACTGGGATGTGACACTGATGCAAACCCCGGAAAAATTAAGACAGACTTAACGAATTATTAATAAAATTCCAATAACCGTAAATACAGATGTGTCTATAAATATTTACAAAACAGTATAGACACTTTCATTGGTGGTTTTCAGTTCCATTTTAGGCCCACAGTCCTTTGAGCCAGTGCATATCTTCTGAAAGTGGCGTTGGTCTACGCCAGTCTGTCACAGGTCACTCCAGACCGAGCACGTAGTTGATTCCCTGCACAAACCCAATGATCACAGGTTGCCAGGCGACCAAGTATCGAAGCCAGTCTAAAAGCTGCCCATACATCACATGTGGCCTTTCCCAGCTAAAGAAAATAGTTAAGGACATTTAAAATTATTCAAACCATTGAACCAAATTGAGGTTTTGCTAACTAAAGGTTTCTGATTTCTTCCACCTTTTTAAAAAAAAAAAAAACCATAAATTTCAATGTTTTCAAGTCTGTTTCTGTCCAACTACATGTTTCCGAAATTTGATCCAATTTACATACAATAAAAAGTGGACAGAGTTGTTTGTATTAACTAGTATCCACAGAAGGGAACAAGAACTTGTAAAAAACTGCACGTTTGTTAACAGCCCTAAAATGTCAACTCATTTTACTGGAAAAAAAATAAAGAGGATTCCCAGCATTTACTGTATGTGAGAACTGGACTGAGTAACTCCTTCCCCTGGCGTTCCAAACAGGAAGTACCTGCTGGCTCCATGACCATTACCAATTCAGAATAACCATTCTTGCTCTGATTATGGTGATGTTTAGACTGCTTTCAAAAGGCAGCAACTAGTTTCAGTTTAATAGATTCTTTTTTTCTTAGTCATTAAGTGCAAGTTTGCTAATGTGCTTAGCAACAGTGATCTGAAACTGTATTTATCTGACTTGATAAAACTTGTGATTAAAATAGGTAATTATTTTTTAACAAGAAGTCCTAATATGCTAAGTCTTCAGTAAAGTAAGATTATTTTGATCACAACAATAACATTTGAAAAACAAAGAAAAGTAAAAAACAAAGAATGCAAGGATACGGGTTACTAAACATCCGCTTCAGGTCCACCTTCTCTTTGCAGTATGGACACATCTGCTTCTTTCCCACGATGCACCACCCTCGTATGCAGAACTCATGGAAACTGGGCATGGAGTTAAGGCTCAAAATGCAGTGAAAAATAAGCAGCTTTTATGAATTTAAAGAAGTATCTACCAGGACATCATTTATAATGAAAATAAAAATTGTAATCCCCTCAACAGTCTTCCTTTACATCACAGTTTAAAAGAAACTAAGACAGGGATCTGTAACACCAGGCCTCGAGGGCTGTATTCCTGCATGTTTTCCAACATACCATGCTCAGGCATGTTCCATCTCAAAATCCTGCAGACACTGCAGCCCTCGAGGCCTGGAATTGCCTTTCCCTGCACTAAGATGTTCACCGAAGGGAGAAAATAGAAATATTTTGTTGTTAATTTTTAATCATATTTTCCAAGACTATTGTCAGGAAAACTGAGTGATGTTTCTGCTATAAAATAAAAACAATTAAAAAATCAAATAAAAAACACAAAAGTATACCATTGACAAATTATAAGGATAGAAAACAAAAATCAGTCATGGTGGTTTTTCATAGTTAAGTACATCATTATCATCACCACCATCAAGGGGAAGTGGCACAGTTTTAAATTACAAACAGAAAGGTCAGGTTAACTACCAATTCCTCTTTGAGTTGATAAATAAGTTTGTCAGTTCCTAATGAAAATCCATTTCTATAGTTTACAAAAATGTCACCTCACAAGGTGTTTTCATTTGTTGGTGACAAGAAGGATACACATGATTGCAGGATAATCTGTACGTGTTCTCAATAATCCCTTCCTCACTGACATCCACCAGTATGGGTTGACCACACACAGCGCAGATGTTGTCAGAGAGGTGCTTGGTTGGCATGCCCGATGCACTGTAATACTGAAACAGAACAAATAAAGATTTGAATCAGTCTAAATGCTGTGGAAACTCTAGTCAATGAATGCACATTTATAGTGCTAGGTGGTTTGTCCTACCCCAACAGTTGAAGCCATGAAGTCTGCACACATTTCTGCAAAGTCCCTTCCAAGAACACCATAGTACAGCCCGTAGAAGAGTAAAGAAACACCAAAGTCCATTGCATCTTCTGGTTTTATCCTGAAGGAAACAGAGGGTGATGTCTCATTCAAAGCTCTGATGAAGCAAACATTTGTTTTTTTGACCCAAAAAAAAGAAACAGAAACAGTGAATTAGTTGTTTAGCCCAGGAGTTTCATTTCCCACTGATCACAAACTAGTAGGAGTTGCAAAGTCTGATTTACCCTTTTTAGGAAAACATGATACTGTTTACATTCTTTGTCTTGTAACTTTTTAAACAACTACAAAGTATATTTCTTTGTTGGCATGAATTTAAAAAAAAGAAATATAATTAAAAACTAGCATTTTCTCAAAATGTGAAATTGTTTCTTACTTTAGACAGAAGCGTGTATGATTTCCTTTCAAAATAAAAGACTTCCTGTGCCAGAAAAAATGTGCTTCACTCATAAAATAAAAGGAGTAATCAGAAAGATCAGACTTTTACCAAAGTTTAATTTAGTATTTGAAATCTGTGCATTCTAGCAGAAGCGTAGTGCGATCACTATCCTGTGATATCAGCAGGGATGTAAAACCTTTATGTAGTTTATCTTACTTCTAGGTGCACCATAAATGTATTAACTTAACTAATCTAAATTAAATATATGCTAATGAAGTAACCTTTATTTTTAAAAGTTACTGTCAGCCAGAGAGCCACTTTGAAGCGGTAAAAAAGCAACAGGTTGCAGAGCCCTGGTTTAGTCTAAAGCTACTAAACTTACCTCTTTCAGTGTTAAAAATCATGTTTGTTTTTTTTTTTTTTTTTTTTTTTTGGAAGCACAAGATTAAATAGTGGGAGTAATGCAATTACTACATTTGTTTGCATTTACAGTGAACATGACAACTTCTATATATTAATAAAAGCTGGTCACCCATAGCAGAAAAACCTGCTGTGATAAGAAAATAGAAGATGTGAAACTGATGTAGAAATTCAGCTTTAGATTCCCATTAATTTGCCACTTTCAAACAGTCAATAAAACCTTTAATATTGTTTTGCTCTTTCCCTTCAACAAATAAAGATAAAAACAAAGGCAGATTTATTGTATAAAAACTATGAAACCGCCGTTATAGTTTTAAATTAATAAATTCCTTTATTTTACTGTTTTTTTATTGTTCACTTTTACCAAGTAGTTTATTTAGCTCTTATTGTTGTAAGCTGCTGGAGAGATCTTTCCATGCAAAGTAAAGTAAAAAGTAAAAGTTTAAAAGTATAAAGTTTTATCAAAATCTGAAATTTATTATGATTTTATTGTTATTTGGCTGGAATTCATATTGAAATAGATCAGTTTGGGAGATATGTGTTCTCTTAAGGTGTTTAGTACCCAGAATAACTAATCAAACATTGCTTTTTTAAAAGTACAAATGAAAGAGTCTGTCTCCTGCATGACGGGCAAACCGAAATTCATTTTTGTGGATGAATGCGCTTCAGTAAATGCAGTGATTTGTCAGGTTAACAGACATGATGAGAAGAACAAGCTGAAACGAAGAAAAGCACCTACAGTCAGTCACAATGTATGACACCTCATAACTCCACTGCTACTTGATAATGTTAAAAGAATGTTCAACTTCCACCTCAAAATATAAAATAAATAATAATAAAAATGCAGCAGCAGAACCAGAACTCAGAACCTCACCCGGTTCAAAGTAAACCAGTTTCTCTGAATCCAGAAGCAGTATGTGGAACCGGAGAAATATGTTGCAGGGCTAATGTGCTAAAAAGGAAGGAGGTCTTGCTGGTAAACAAAGTTCAAACTGTTCCCCTTCTTTGCACAGGTAGGCAGCAAATCAGAGAGATGGCAACTAAAGAGGAGACTGCAAAAAAAAGTAATGTGTGTGTTGAGTGTATGGTTTCTGAGTGTACAGTTTAACTATAAAAAGCAGCCACAGCAACATCTGCAGGCAGCCAGGTGCAACAGACATGATGGAGAACAGGTAGCATTATAGCTGTGGGATCATATTCACTTGCATTTTTAACAATAAGAATATACTAAAATATTTTTTTACAATTACAAACCTCTTCATAAAATTACATTTACAACAACTGATGTAGCTTAAATATATAATATATATGATCATGTAAATATGTTTTCTAAATTGACTTTCACCTTGTTTGCAGTTGGTTTTTTTCATTTGCCATCATTTTTGTTTTTCCTTTGCTCTTTTTGAACTCTCCCTTGTGCTGCTGGGCTCTTTAAATTGCCCCTTTGGGGCTAACAAAATCTTCTGAATTGAACATGGGCACAACTATGATACACGTGTGTGTATGTGGGCCTCACTTTGCATTGTAGCAAAGCTGATGATGAGAGCATGACGGCAAAGTCGCAGAATCTCATTTGGCACAAATATTAAGACATCAGATGTGAAAGAAGCAACAAACTCATCACAAATTCTATAATCTAACTGGTATTTTCATGTCATCACAAAATGTGTTTATTGAATCAAGAGATAAGATGCATTTCTGAGGAAGATTCTGTAACAAAATGACAAAGAAAAGTTGTACCTACCTAAATATTAGATTAATACCAAAAAGTGTAAACATGACGACGCTATAGCCAGCAATACCGATGGCATAGCTGATCTTGTACAGGAGGAGGAACCACTTGTACACCAACCTAAAGACACAGAAATGTTATGATTAATTCAACCTAAAGCTGGCTAAAAGAGAGTTCATTCTCACACAGCAGTGGAAAAATCTTACTAAAATAAAGCTGTTAAAATAAGGGCTAATTAGTTGCACAAAGGTTATACGTGTCAAAAAGGTGTAGGGAGGCGTGGCCTTACCTGGGTGTAGTGCAGGCCAGTGGCTTGCGAGTGGCCCGGTAGGATATGTATGCTGTGATGACAGAGAAGATAAACCACGTGGTCAGGAACCTCCACCAGTGAAGTTTGGTAGTAAAGTAGAGAGGGACTACCCACATCTGGAACAGAGTCACCAGCTGGAAGACAGCAAACCGTGTAAGTCAGAAAACGCAGGCATGTCAGGAGTTTCAAAAACAAAGTTGTCTCAATGAAGGCCAGATTTGAAAAATAACAGTAATAAAAAAGGGAGGGGGGCATTAATTCTGGATGATTAGGGAACCGATGTTTGTGTGACTCACATTGTATGACTTTGGATGTCTCTGTTTCCACTGAACGAGGACGAGCTGCGCAACAACCAAGGTCACGATGAGGATCAGCACCATCTCTGCATGCATGGCCTCGTGGCCTTTGTGTTTAGCGTGCATTTTTGCATGCTCCATTCTGTGAAAAGACATGTTCAGATTTGAATAAGGTCAGAGCTCAACAGCAACATGAATTTCTAATTAAAACATGGCCGGTCTATTTATCCCAAGTAAAATCGAGGACTATCCTTGAATTTCCAGGATCAAGTTTTAACATTGTTGCTGTGTTTTGATCACAAGAACCTTTTCCAGGAACTAAAGCTTTTGGAAAGAGTGCACTTTTCTCACAATTTTGCATTGGAAATTAATAAACTGAATAATTTCCTAAAATAAAACAGTCTTACAAACAGAAATGTTGTGCTTCTAATTTTAGCAAACACGTTTTTGATAAGGATTTTAAGTGCAGACAAGTTTTGAATGGTAAGACTTTTTTTAAATATTCCCAAGAATCTTTATTACAGGAATAGTCGTCAGTTTACTGACCAGTAAACTGGTGAATAAAACGAAAAATAAATGTTTTTTCATACTTTTAATAAAATGTTAAAGACTGAACATGTATTAGCTCGGTTTAATAGAAAATTACCCTTTATTAAAGATTAAATATACAAACATTTCTATCACAACTGTAAGAGTGGCGTAGACACTAACCTCCATTTCTCCTCCGGTGAAAGCTTGGACAGATCGAACTAAAGGGAAATACAACAAAGTAATGACAATTATTATCATGTGGCTCAAAATGATATAAATCTATTATGATTGATAATTGGAAAATATATTTGGATTAAGGCAAGGTAGGTTTATTTTACTATAACATAAAAATGACCAAGTGCCATCACAGTAGACAACACACACAATTGCAGCAAAAAATGATCAATGTGTGGAACCACTTTGGGCTGAACTTTGCTAAACTAAAATGTGCAAGAATTGCCATTAATTTTTGTTTACTTGTTTTGACACAAGTCTGATTTACACTTGATTATGTTGCAAGAAACACAAGGAATCGGGAAAACTTCACCTGCACTATTCAGTACCCAGGTATTTAACACTGGGTCACACTGGTTACATTTTTGGCTAAAGATGTTCTGAATTGATTTTATGTCAGAAAATCGGATCAAATCAAATCGTTCAAAATGAACCAAAATAAATTGGATCAGCAACCACAAATTATGATATGACCTGACAAGAATCATTGTTAAAATGAATAATTACACTTCTAATTAAAGGTTGCTTTTTTTTTTTTTAAGATTGCTGGGTTGTAGTTGGTTTATAAGGTGACCATCCATCTATCTATCCATCCATCTTCCACTCATCCTGGACCAAGTCACGCAGGCAGCAGTCTAAGCAAAGATGCCCAGACTTTCCTCTCCCCTGTAAGGTGACTTTTTCCATATTTTATTGTGACACACTGAGTGACAGGAAGCTTAAAGCTAATCCAGAGCATCTGCACAATCCACCAAATTTCCAAAGCTTTCAGGGAATCTTTAAGCAGCCTGTTAAAGAGGTCTCCACCAGTGCACGTTCAGTCATTGCACTGCACAGACATAATGTATAAAACTCCAATGCAACACAATCCACTAAGCTGAAAATCTGGTCAACTAAACAGAATAAGACCTGGAGACTGTTATCGCTTGCTTTGTCTTGCCTCTAACATTGCTGAACCTTTGAGCTCTTCAGCCACATCACCTTTAACTCTAACTTTAACACATTAAAGCATTACTCAATTTTCAACGTGGCAACCAACCCACAAGCGTAGAAACAAGCCCTCAAGCTTACTCATTGTAAAATCTAAATTAAATGAGGAATGACATGGAACTAGTTATTTTAACAGAATAAATTGTGTTTATTTTTCTTTTGAACACCAAGTTAGTCGATTTTTAGCTGAAATATACTTTTTCTGGACACCTAACGTATGCTATGTTAACCGGCGGCTAGCTATTTTCAAATGGCTAAAAGTGCTAGCAGCATCTCTGCTAGCAGCTAAACCACAGCCTGCGCCTGTTTCTTTTATCTGTCACATTTAGCGTTATTTACTAAAGTAACCTGGTTCGCGTCATTCTGGTGCTCCAGCCCATGGTCGTGCTCTACACCGTCAACCTCCACCTCAAACACCCCAGCCATCTTCAGAGTGCTCACTTATATTTCCGGGGCCATAGGCATTAGTAAACGAGTTGGAGAGATTCACTTCCGGTTTCAAAATGAATAGCAAAATAAAGTAACTATTTTTATTTTAAAACAAGATTTTTCTGGAAGGCGTGATGTATAGACATAGAAACATATAGTTGACATAGTTTTATGGTCTATGGTATGATTTCAACCCCACATGCATGAATGAAATTGAAAGGAGAAACTTTAAATGTCTGTGTTGTTTCACTATTGCTAGTTTATTGGTGTCAAAAGTGTTCTTTTATGCGTTCAAAGTTTTTCTAATGATCTATATTAGTTTATCAAATATTATTGATATTTACAGTCATAAATGAACAAAAACTTTTCTTGAAACAGTTATAATTCTAATTAAATACATTAACATGCATTCACTCGTTCATTTTTGTGGCACTAATGGCTTCACTAATATCTAATAATGTGACATTCTAATGTGGCTTTTAAAGTGATATTGTCATTTTTTGGGTCAAGTTATTGTTGTGTTTTTTGTGTGTCAAATCCCGCCATAATTCGTCTTGTAAAAGCAAACCGGAAGTTGTAGAAGAACCATATCCTGCCTGTGATTGGTTAAGAAGTCTCTCCTGGTCTTCTCTGATTGGATTGAAAAACCGGCACAACCTAAAGTAACTGGCTAGTGTTCAGTTGGCGCTATCACTTTGAGATTCAATATTGTAGAAGGTTAGAGTTACCGTTTTGTGCGCTGAGAAAACTCATTTATAACGTATTCGTTTGATTTGTTTTTGGACTCCAGTAAAAAGAATAACTTGTGCATTTGCTTTGTGCGATTGCCAGCGTTTTTACGGTCAACATGCATGTCATCAAAAGAGGTATTTCTGCTTGATTTTATGGTTTTGTTGTTGGAAATCATTAACGGATTATTATTATGAATGACTCATGATTAGTTCTTAGTTAGACGGGTTTGTGTAAAATGCTTGATTTTTTATTGTTATTATTTTAAGACTTAGAGCTATACCGTTTTATTGTTGGATGACTTTTGTTGTTATTGTTGTTTCTGTTGTGTAATTTCCCTATTAGAAGAAGTTTTTAAACGGACCAGCCAACCCTTTGTTCTCTAATCTTGCCCGTACCTTAGTTGTAAATGAATTAACGTACATTTTGGGTGAAGATTGTGCACCTTTTTTTGCAAACATCCAACACATTCATGTCTTTGGTGTTTCAGATGAGTTTATATGCATGTTTTGGCGCGCTCCTTTGTTGTCAGTCATTTGACCCGTTATTTATTGCGGCTTTTCTTTCTATTTATTTTTTAATTCAGAACATGTACGTGGCATGCAGTAAAGAACAACGAACTGTTAATCAATTTACAAAAAAAAACGTCAACATTACATTAAGTAAAAGTAACACGGTATTCTGTAGACAGATAATGGGTTTGCTTGTTTTTTGTTTTTTTGTTTTTTGTTTTTTTTTTTGGTACTGTGGGATATTGTGTGCAAATAATGTCTGATTTGAGCAATTAATTAAAAGAAATTTACTTTTATTGCTAAATGTATTTTTATGATAATAATATTTTGTTAATAAAATCAGGAGATTTATCAGACAGAATTGTGAAGATGCCTGTCATAATTAATGAAACCAAACAGAATTTTATTGCCAGTCAGGAAGAACTAGAGATAGATTTGAGATTTCTCTCTAACTTCCTTGGTACAACACCTGAAAACAGTGACATAAAAAAAAAAAAAAATTGTCTTGTCTTTCTTTTTCAGATGGGCGCCATGAAGCAGTTTGTTTTGACAAAATTACTTCCCGCATCCAGAAGCTTTGTTATGGGCTGAACAGTGACTTTGTGGACCCTGTAAGTTCCTAAACAACAACAAAAACAGGCAAAGAAGATTTCATTTTCCATGTGTGACTTGATTTTCTGTGTTCTGTCTCTGCAGGCTCAGATTACCATGAAGGTGATCCAGGGTCTGTACAGTGGAGTCACCACTGTGGAGCTGGACACTTTGGCTGCAGAGACTGCTGCAACCCTCACTACTAAACACCCAGACTATGCAGTCCTTGCTGCCCGTATTGCTGTGTCTAACCTGCACAAAGAAACTAAAAAAGTATTCAGCGGTAGGTAACACGTGAATCAAAACAACACTAAAGGGTTTAAGTTGCTGCAATTAATATCTTTTTTTAATGCAGATGTGATGGAGGATTTGTACAATTATGTCAACCCCTTAAATAAACGTCATTCCCCCATGATCTCCAAGGAGACGCTTGAAATTGTCCTTGAAAACAAGACTGTAAGTCACTTTTATCATAGTTTTAAACGTTTCGAAAGCATTTATGTGGAATGTAAATGTTATAAACTTTCTAAACTTTTATTTTTGCAGCACCTTAACTCAGCCATCATTTATGACAGAGATTTCTGTTACAACTACTTCGGCTTTAAGGTAATCTTTTGATTGATGGTCCAGGTTTTGTTGAAATTTCGTGCAAAAAAAAAAAACAGCCCTAAGAATCATAACTGTTGAGATAAAACTTCTACAAACCCATTATTTGGTTATTTACTCACAGGACTTTTTAAACTTTAGTACTTTACAAATTAAGTACAAAGATAATGTCATTATTTTATGGTTTAAAAAAAATTAAAAAAAAGTAAGATTGCTACAATTGTAAAGGAACAACATTACAAAACACCTACATTCAGAAGGGAAGTAATGAAACAGTTTAAAAAGTAGATTTATATCAAAATACTAGCAAATAAGAGTACTAAAATGCTGTTTGAAGCTAAGAAAATCTGTATTTCTAAGAACATTTCAAACAGGAATAGATTCATTGTTAAAGTGACATTGTCTTAGAATGTTACTAACCTTGAAAAAGATTAAAATATTAAGGACACCAGCAGTAATTCTGTAAAATACAAATAAACATTTTTTTAATACCAGAAAAAGTAAAATGTGTCTTCTGTATTTTTTTATTTGACTGCATTGTTGAAATTGAAATGCAGACTTTGTATTTTAAATTCTGAATGAAACACGAGTCAATCATGTTGGAAATAACGAATATTTTGTTTTATTTTTCTCCCAGACATTAGAGCGATCATATCTGCTGAAAATCAATGGAAAAGGTGCGTTTCCTGTCATTTGAGACGCATTTGGATGCAAATGGTCAAGTCATGATCTAAATTGCTAAACATCTTCCCTGCAGCTGCTGAGAGACCCCAGCACATGCTAATGAGGGTGGCTGTGGGCATTCACAAGGCAGACATTAATGCAGCCATTGAGACATACAACTTGCTGTCAGAGAAGTGGTTCACCCATGCCTCCCCAACTCTGTTCAACGCAGGCACCAACAGGCCTCAGCTGTCCAGGTAAAACAAAGGCATACCGTCAGGCAAACTTTCACTTAAATCAGGTCTTCTAATCTAAATATTTCTATATTCAGTTGTTTCCTGCTTGCCATGAAGGACGATAGCATCGATGGGATCTACGACACGCTGAAGCAGTGTGCCCTCGTCTCCAAATCGGCCGGAGGCATTGGACTGGCAGTGAGCTGCATCAGAGCAACTGGCAGCTATATCGCAGGGGTGAGCTGAGCTCACAATCCAAAAAGTCCAGCTAACATAAAAATGGTTTTAACCATATTTGTTTCTTTCTTTTGTGTATTTTAAATATTATTCAGACTAATGGCACCTCCAACGGGCTTGTTCCTATGCTGCGAGTGTACAACAATACAGCCCGTTATGTGGACCAGGGTGGCAACAAGGTGAGGGACATACTTATATAATCAGTCATGTCCTTTTTTTTATTATTATTCATTTCTATTCGATGAATCAATGCATTGGCTGTTCAGCGGCCTGGGGCCTTTGCTGTGTACCTGGAGCCGTGGCATGCGGATGTGTTTGAGTTTTTGGACCTAAAAAAAAACACTGGTAAAGAAGAACAAAGAGCCAGAGACCTGTTCTTTGCCTTGTGGATCCCAGACCTTTTTATGAAGCGAGTTGAAAACAATCAGGTAAACTTTAAAAGAAGTCTTTTGCAATTGTTTAAAAAAAGACCCTCTATTGAAATAAGAGTTTTATCAATCTCCTGGTGTTCTTGTAGGAATGGTCGCTCATGTGCCCCAGTGAATGTCCAGGTTTGGAGGAGTGCTGGGGGGAGGAGTTTGAGGAGCTCTACATTCGGTAAAATAAGCTCACTAAGTCGCTGTTTTTATTTTTGAAAGTTGACTTACAAGCTTCAATTTCCTTTGATCCTGTGAGCTTTTAGGTATGAGAAGGAGGGCAGAGCTAAACGTGTGGTGAAGGCTCAGCAGGTGTGGTATGCCATCATCGAGTCGCAGACGGAAACTGGCACACCGTACATGCTTTACAAAGACGCCTGCAACCGCAAGAGCAACCAGCAAAATCTGGGCACCATTAAATCCAGTAACCTGTGCACAGAGGTCGTAGAGTACACAAGCAAAGACGAGGTGAAGAGCCGCTACCACACCAAAACTGCGCCTTTATGTAAGCATGTTCTCATTCAGCTTTGCTTTGCAGGTTGCAGTTTGTAACTTGGCATCTATTGCCCTCAACATGTATGTCACCCCAGAAAAGACCTTTGACTTCAAAAAGCTGGCATCCGTTACTAAAGTCATCGTCAAAAACCTGAACAAGATCATTGATATCAACTACTACCCAGTTCCTGAGGTAATGTTCCACATCAGGTTTTGTTTCTCAATAAACTCCTCAGTTTAAGTCCAACAAGCCTTCAGAGTTTCCTCCACCCCCCCTACAGGCCGAAAGATCAAACAAGCGCCACAGGCCGATTGGAATTGGCGTGCAGGGCCTGGCTGATGCTTTTATCCTCATGCGATACGCATTTGAAAGCCCAGAGGCGCAGCTGCTCAACATTCAGATCTTTGAGACCATCTACTTCGCCGCCCTAGAGGCCAGCTGTGAGCTGGCAGCAGATTATGGCCCTTATGAAACCTATGCTGGTTCTCCTGTCAGCAAGGGAGTGAGTAGACGTCAGAACTACTGCCTCGGCTGAAGGACTGGCAGCTTGATGGGCTAACAAAACCATTTTTCTCTGCAGATCCTGCAGTACGACATGTGGGGCAAAACCCCAACAGATCTCTGGGATTGGAAAGCACTTAAAGACAAAATTGCTCAGTGAGTTATCCTTTTAATATTCAGTTTAAATCCAGACATGAGTTTTTTTATAAACTCCTTTTTTCTGATCATCTTCAGACATGGCGTAAGGAACAGCCTGCTTTTGGCCCCCATGCCCACAGCATCCACCGCCCAGATCCTGGGCAACAATGAGTCCATTGAAGCGTACACCAGCAACATCTACACTCGCAGGGTGCTGTCAGGGGAGTTTCAGGTCAGCGCGGGTCACATTTGACGTCTGCCTAAGACTACGGTCACATATCCCAAAAATACCACCATACGGTGATTTAAATGCATGCTTCGGCAGGTGGTCGCATTTTTACACGCCGCTTGGTGGCCACGGAGGTTTTAAGAAAAAGTTCAAGTTTTACGCCGACCGGACAATTTTTTGACACGTCAGTGGCCACCTAGGCACATTTAGAGGTCGTGCGATGGTAGTCCAGTTACAGCCGGGCAGCAGCGAGATAATTGACTAATAGGAGGATCTCCAAGGTCCTCAAAATTTTTTATATACATCTGCCATCATAATCGTGTCATCCCTGATGCCTGACGACCACCTGATTGCCGCCATCTACATTCACGATCACGCCAACGATTTTCAGAAAAATCAGGCGGTGGTTTGAAATCTTTAAGATTCTACCAACGGCCCTCATCGCGCGGTTGTATTTGTGACCGTAGCATAAAGTTTTCTAGCAGAGATTCACTTTTTTCCCCTTTTTCTGTCTTGCAGATAGTAAACCCTCACCTGCTGAAGGACCTCACAGAAAGAGGCCTGTGGGACGAAGACATGAAGAACCAGCTGATTGCTCAAAATGGCTCCATTCAGGTAAACGTTAAACTTTAAACCCAGGTTTGCCTGCATCGGACACTTCTTTGGTGAACACGCGCCGGATATTTCCTCAGGATATTGAAGGAATCCCCGCAGATCTGAAGCAACTCTATAAAACAGTCTGGGAGATCTCTCAGAAGACTGTCCTGAAGATGGCTGCTGATCGTGGAGCTTACATCGACCAGAGCCAGTCTCTTAACATTCATATTGCTGAGCCAAACTATGGTAAACTCACCAGCATGCACTTCTACGGATGGAAGCTGGTAAGACATACATGCTGCATTCGACAATGCCTCAAATCCAGCATGTTTTTTGTTTAATTTTGACTTTTTTGTGCATGTCTGCAGGGCCTTAAAACTGGTATGTACTACCTACGCACAAAACCAGCTGCCAACCCCATCCAGTTTACGCTGAACAAGGAGAAATTAAAGGAGACCCAGTCAAGCAGAAGTGCAGAGGAGGAGCTCCGAGAGCTCAACAAAGCAGCTATGGTCTGCTCCCTAGCAAACAAAGACGAATGCCTGATGTGTGGCTCCTGAAGTTTGTAACCCCACAACACCTTTCCTAATCAGCCACTGATGGTGGTGCTCATTATGTAAAGGATGACGATGAAAATGCATGCTTACCTCATATCATAGGTTGTTGCCATTTGTATTTAATTTTTAATGGTTTGTGGATTTTTTTGTATAGATTTTTTAATTGAATGAACTTCTGTAGCTGAATCAGTGCAGTTCTGTTTTATATGAATAATGAATTTCATACATAGTGTTTTAAAATATGTGGAAAATAAAAGTTTTCTTCAATAGTCTTGCACTTAAATCTCATTTAGAGGAAGAAAGTGAAATTACAGAGTATCAGTTTATTTTGTAATTCAAAAAGAGAAATGAATAAATACAGAAAAAAATATATAACTATGCTTTTATTTTGGAAAGAAGCAACACAGCATTCTCTTGCAGCTACTTCACTATGGTGACCTTTTTTTTTTTTTTTTTTTTTTTATGCAAGTGAGCTAAAATAATTGGATCTTAGCAGCCTGAACTCTCATTCACAACTGGCAACTTAGGCAATCCTGACAGGACAGCATGTCAGTGTTTTTCCAGGCCAGTAGTACATAGGATGCCACGGGACACCAAATGCTTCAGGTGAGAAATTAATGACTGTGAGCTAGTTCATGAAGTCTCAGGAGAGCAGAATGTGTTAAACAAGCTGAGACATGCGCTGCTGCACTGCAGCAGCACAAACACACAGAAAGCATAAAGTCAATCCACAGATGAGACAGAAGCAAATGTGATTCCAAACCATTTAATAGCTTTACAGAGTAAAAACAAAATACAAAACAGCCCATTTTGTCCTCCTATTATAAAGTTATTTCTGAACTGCAATGGCTAACTGAGAATAGTGAATATAACATTTTAAAAGTGACTGCATTTTACAGCAACTCTTACTATAGAACGTTTTTTCATTTGTATTCAATGAAACATTTGAGCAAATTTGAGCACATTTTCTTAATTCTGCAGGACAGCCGTTCTGGTTGTATTTGGGCGAAGGTGGGATGGTTTATCTTGACAGGACTCACTCTGATGAAAACTGAGTTTTTAACATGTTTTTGTGGTCTTTTCTCATGGTGGAGGACAACTATAAGGAAAATTAAGTTTAAAACTGCATTTCTGAGTATTTCTTTATGCAAAACATTGCAAATCAGGAGCAGATCGAAAAAGATTGTAGATGGGATGTAGAAGTTCAAACCACAAGCTCCCTGCTCTGCTCCATTCTGATGCATCCACTTGTAGATGACTAGATCCATACACATTTTCACAATCTGAGCTGGTATCTGGCTCAAAACTTTACCTGGATAGCTCCAGTAATGTTTCAGTTGGGGTTGTGAGGGCCTGTTAGCTGGTAGAAGAGTGTGTAAACACATGGATAGTGGGAAAAGGAGGCAGGCTTTCTCCACGCCAACGGTCCAACCCACCTCTCAAAGGTGAATTTATGATGAACTACTGCTGCTCTGCAGAAACTTTCTCTCTAGAGAATGACACTTTTTAAACCTAAAAACAGCATAATAATAATTAAAGACCACTTGGAACGCTTTAACAATAGTTTAAAAGATAATTGGAGTGGCTCTTTAACAGAATTATGGACATTCATAAACACCAATCAGCTTAATTTCACATTAAGGGTCTTTCAGTTTTACATTTGCGTTGAATTTGCTGGTTTTATTTTCATTTTTCTTTGTACTGAATACATTTCTTTAAGTCACATTAATAGGAAACTTATCTGATTGGCTGATTGTGACAGCCTGACACAGTCAGATGATTTAAGTTTTCAGAGTTGAGCCATCAATGGACCCTTCAGCCTCTCGTGAACCAAAGCCTGTGTCCTGCGAGCTGCTGCTTCCTGTTGGAGATGGTGTCATTTTGATTTCTTCAGGTTTTTCTCCACTGCTCCGAGCATACAGCTTTTCTGCCACTCTGTTCTCAACCTTTTTTCCTTTAACCAATTCTGCTTTTGCTTGTTTATCTCTCAGCTCCAGGTCTTTGAACTTTCTCATGATCTCCTTGGTGTTTTTTGTTTCACAGCTGATTGTGGTGCTCTCGGTGTGCTCAGGGAACGTCTCTAAGGGTTTTTCTGACACCTTTGCGCCTTCGTTACCCTCTTCTTCAATAGTGGTACAGCTTACCCTTTCTGCAACCTCCTCTTTGTCATTTTCAGTTTTGCTCAATTCTGCCTGCTCCCCTACCAAAATGTCCTCCGCTTTAGCTCGTCCTTCCTCCATTTTCACCACGTCACAGTCTTCCCCCTGCATAGCTCCCACTTCTCTACATTTGTCCACCGGCTGTGTTTCAGACTCCTGAGCCTCTGGATCAGCTTTTTCTTTCCCTTCCCCTTCCTCTCCATGATGCACTGTCACTTTAAGTGATGTGTTTTTGTCATCTTGTCTGCTGTTAAAACCTCTAAAATTATTCTTGGCACCAATTATGTATTTTCCGAGCATGGAGGAGCCATCGTTAGTCAGAGCATTACTTGCAGCGGGAGAATCAGCCATCAGGAGCTGTTGGAAAACCTTCATATCACTGTGCATCCTGGACACAGCTTTGCTCAGCTCGGTAATCCGATTACCAATATCTGAAAGAAATACTCTCATTACACCACAGCAATCAGGCATCATAATGACATAATGGCAATATTGCAAAATAAATGAGAATTTTAATTTTGAAATGAGCACAATTTAAGATAACAGAGGATAGGAAAATAAACTAGCTCATGTAGAAATAAGTTAAATCTAAAAAAAAGAAAAAACATTTTTGATGATATGTATGTATAAAAAATTGAGATTTCAAAGCAGACTGACTGTAACTGGTGGGTCACAAGATGGCAATGAAATAAATCCAGTTTATTTGCATTCAAAATCATCTTTTTTCATTGAATCAATGAAGGAATACTTTCCACAGAGTAGGCTAAAAATGTTGAAAGAACTTTCCCACACTTCTATACCGGTATTTTGAGTTTCCTTTGAAAATGAACAACTCTGCAGGGCTACAGAAGATACTGGCTTCTTAGAAACTATACGCTTTTAACATTTGTTGAGTCTTTCTGCCTTCAAGTGAATTCTTTGTATTACAGTATGATGAAGTGGACTGCCAGGATTCCATATGTTTCGTGTGACAGATAATTAAATAAACAAATAAAGGGACACTAAATATCTGATAATTCTGTAATTCTTTTGAGTACACATTTGTGTAAGGCTGACATAATCCATTTACCTTTTCTCTTGGTTTCCTCAAACTCTCTGCGAGCAGACTCAATGTAGCGCTGCACCAATGCCCTGATCACCTGCTGCCGGTACGGCGTCTGACTGTCCTCAGACCTCCTGTCATTGGGCTTTTTACACAACAAACACACAGAAACCATGTTAATGTTATTTAATTCGGCCTGGGAAATATAATTTGCAAATGAGATCAACTTTTTCATTTATAAATGATCCATAATTTAAGGCTTAAATATGTGTTTACCATGGAGTCTATAGGAGGATATTTTTGCTCTGAAGAACAGGTACAGCAGCAGCAGATTCGTCTGAAGAGACCCCTGAAGCAGAGGAATGTAACACAGAATACTAAAAACCATGTACTTTTCAAGATAATGCAAAAAAAATTTATACAAAAAAGAAAATAGACATACAGTAAATAAGGTTGCTTTTTTGTCACTTCCAGTCACAAAATCACCAAAATATCATTGTTTTTTTCACTAAAATGACTATCAGACAAAAGGAAAGGAAAAAAATGTGGAACAGAAAAAACTTGGATTCCTCAACTATTAAATTAATAAAACGACAAAAATGTCCAACTTTGGTACCATGCCAAACAATGGAAGAAAATCTAACTGTTCATCTAAACTCCAGTGCAGCTACAAGGAAATGACAAATCAAACCCCTTCAATGAGAAAATCAAATGAATGAATGAAGATGAAAGCCTAAAGCAATATTTGAGATTGATGTTTTGACCTTCTCAGACAAATTGAAGATGAAACCTTCTTAAATTTAAGAAAAGTCCAGAAACAGAATCTTACATGTGTAAGTCAGTAATATGAACAAAAGTTATTTTAGCAAAACAAACCACTTTGTCATGACAGTGACATGTATGTAAACTTGAATTTATAACGTTTCCAAACTGTGATTTTATGTTCAATGAAGGCCATATATAAACTCTATGGATTTTTTTGAGCCACACTTGTAAAAAAAAGTGCTGGACAAATAAAGTTGGACTTGATTTTATTTGAAAAAAACAGGCACTTAAAAGCTACAACAGAAATGTAAGTAATTGATATATTTGTGGAAATTAAAAAATGTATATTTTTAGAAATGGGAATGAACGCACATCAGTTACAATGCAGGTCACCGTTTTAACAGTGAACCTTAACAATAATCTTAGATGAAAAATTAGATTAAAATCCTGAACTAAAACGGAACGCATAAATTCCTGATATGTATAGTTTCTATATGTAAAGAACTCATCATAAAATGCATCCTTCTTTTCACATTAACTGAAAACTTCTGCAGTTATATCATCCCATAATTCTGTACAGGTAGACTCAGTTCATCCAGTCAAAGCCTTCAATTCTTATTCCTCATCTGACTCCTCCGGTGTTACCCAAGGCTCTGTCCTTAGTCCTCTTTTATTGATCACTTGCCTTCTTCCACTAGGCAACATCTTTTATAAATTCAATATTAACTTCCACTGACACCCAACTCCTTCCTCCCACTGACCTCCCTCACCTCCTGCTTGCTTGAAATAAAACATTGGTTCACTCAACCCTTTCTTAAACTCAACAGCGCTAAAACAGAATTATTACTTGTTACTTCCAAATCCACCTTTCCTTTTCAACTTCATGATTTCTATTGACTCCACCTCAGTCTCCTCCTCCCCTCTGATCTGGCTATCACCCTTGATAGTTCCCTCTCCTTTCAACCCCATATCAATGACGTCACCTATTTTCATCTGCGTAAAAGAAATCGTCTTTGTCCCTCCCTCAATGTTCACTGCACGTCCATTTTGTTTCATAGTCTGGTCACTTCACGCCTTGGAACTCTCTCCCCCTGAATCTTTGTGTCACTGACTCATTACCCATGTTTAAATCCAGACTCAAAACCCACCTGTTTGACTCTGCCTTTTCATTCTGATTTTATCACCCATACAGTCAGTCTGCTGTCACCCATTTTTATGATGTTATTGTGTTCCTGTTTTAAAGTGTATTTATTCTTGCAGATTTCTTTTGTCTTTGAGTGGCAAGAAAGGCGCTTTAAAAAATGTATTATTATTATTATTATTATAGAGACAATGCTCGGGGCTTTTTTTAATCTGAGACCAGACAATTCTTTTTGCAAACCTGGTGTCCACTTTCAGTTACCTTAGTATGTAAAACACAGCTTTAGGTGAAGGAACGATGTTGAAGGGCACCGGCATGGTGAGGCCCTCCCTGAAGTAACTGAGATACAGCTTTGATCTGGCAAACTTCCACTCAACATCTGCATCATCCTGAAACAAAAAGACATCAGCGGCTTTGACAGAGATTTATCTTCATCAGATGTTGCTGGACCTGTAGCACCAGTCAACCCAGTCTTTACCTCTATTTTCTGAAACGAATTTGTAATCATAGCAATGAGCATGTTGAGGAGGACGATGACGATAACTAGAGTGAAGATCCCGTATAAAATCCTCCCCACAAACTCTGCCAACACAAACTGTGGCATGTCCACAAAGTCCTGGTTGGCCACACCAAACATGGTCCAGAATAAGAAGTTGAAAGTCTCATTAAACCTGTAAGAGTAGAAGAAACGTTTAAGTTGTTTTATACACGTTGTTTTTCATGTGACAATGCTTGCACAATACTATGAGGCCGCTTGGAGATGACAGAAGGCCAGACGTCTGGCATTCATGGGTCAATAGGTCAGTCTCCCATTGAAACTTGTTTTTCTGGATCTAATTTTGCAGTCCTACTAGATACCATTCACTTGATCAATAAGTAGTTAACCAAAGATTGGAGTAGTATGATCTTACCTGCCGAGATGGGGCGAGATGACATAAGGAACGTAGACATTGTTGATGCCACAGAGGAATGCTGTTCCAATAATCATGAGTATAAACATGAATCTATGGGACAAAAGCAGAATATTTTTACTTATTTTCAAACTCCTCTTATGACAGTAATGACACGAGGTGATGCTGTTACCTCATCATGTCATCAATCATCTTTCCAATGGAAATCTGAAGCGTTCCCAGTGACTCGTGGGCTGGCAGAATGTAGGCCAGCCGGGTGAAGCTCAGCATGCTTGTCACGGCAAAGAGCACTTCTGCAATCAGCTGGGGGTCCTCTTGATGCCAGTTGTCTCGTACTGTGACACAGAAGACCTGTTAAGCTTTGTGAACTTCAAATGCAGTCAGCACTCTCTGTAGCAGCCTCTTGTCCTCACCGGTCTGAGTAAAGTAGATGCACTGCTCGCTGTTGCTCTCGTCGTGGCAGAGGAAGTAGCCTTTGAGCATGATGACCACACGCAGCGTAAAGGATGCCAGGTACATGCTGAGCACCACCATGTCCAGGCAGTTCCACCAGTCAAGGAAGTAGCTCCGCAACCCTTCAATCCACACTTCTTTACACTCGTACCAGAAGAATCCTTGGGGAGACACGAGCAGCAATGAGAACTTACTGGAATTGTGCAAACACATTTTAAAGCAGAGAAAAAGGATCTTACCGACCACCCACACCATGTGGAAGGAGCTATGCAAAATGTCCTGGTGTCTGGAGGCAAATTTATCTCGATACATCTCCATGGTTATGGATTCTCCAAGTAACGTGATGAGGAACCACAGATATGATGCAGCATGAAGAAGGAATTTGATCACTGGGATCTTTAGGATCTTTCCCACCTGCGAACAAACCAAAGATCTGTTGGTGCCAAACCACATGGGGATCTTTGAAATTCTTTGAAATACAACTCAATGCATAGTTGGTATAATATAGCACACATTTCCTGTGACCTTAGACTTTGGTGCTATCCAGTAAACAAGACAAAGAAGTGGCATGGTGAGAAAAATCCCCACGGAGACTAGTAGCTTCCAGGCTGTCCTGCTGCCTCTCCATCCAGCCAGGTTTCCACACCAGATAGATGACAAAACCTGCTGGCAGATTGGGTGTGCCACAAACTACAGGAGCAGACATGACAAGGGAGAAAAAAGGTTTGTTTGATGGAGGTTATGCCTAATCTTGCATTCTAGAGCAGTGTGCAGTGTCGGGATCCGACTACCTGCTTCTGGTTATAGTTGACAGCAAGTCGCAGGCGGGACAGGTTTGGTATTCCCTCCTCAAAGGCCTGCTCATGTAAAGCATCCTGGGTCTCGTCTCCGCAACTGTTTAAGATGGTGGTCACCTCACTCTGATTGCGACACATTCCGAGCAATTCAAAGGCAAACTCTTGACACAGTTGCTCCAGGCTGAGGTACTGAGGCTGCAGAAGAAATTAGCCACAGCTGAGTCAAGGAGCACAGAAAAATGCAGAATGAGCAGCATGCAAAAGGGTAGCATCACACCTTGAACTCAGGCTCTTTCTGGGACAGCTTGCGGAGCTCTTTGCTGAGACTAAAAGCACTGAGCATGGCATCCTCAGAGGTTATGGACAGGTATGCACGGCTGGCAATGCCACGATAGGTGTTGATGCGAGACAAAGAGAACTTCAACAGGTCATACTGTCGGCCATTGCGGCACTCCAGACAAGCGCAGGATATCTTGTGCGGATATGGAATGACGTGGCCTTTTTGGGTGAGCATTGTAACTATGTCATACAGGTCTTTCTGACAGGCCAACGTCAGGGAGTCACACCAGGAGCAAACTGTGAGTTGTCAATAGAGCGGTCAAAAATGGCTTGAGAGAAGGATCGCACATCCATCTTGTTGCCTTTCTCCTGGTCCAGACGGTCTAGCAGACGCTTCACCACCAGGGGCTGGTTGGTGTCAACAGCAACCAGCAGAGCTTCATGAATCTGCCGGAAGTCAAATTTGACCCCATGCAGGAGGGCATCCATGGCGTCCTCATTCCCCAAACGGATGGAGAGGTTAAGAGCCTCTCTCCACTGGCGATCTTCAGACTCATCCAACTGACGGATGATGCCATCGCCTGTCTTCAGCAACCCACTCAACAGCCCTATTTTCCCTTCTTGGATGGCGCTGATGAGCTCTGGAGGGAAGCGCATCTTCTTGTTCATGATCTCGCGCCATTGTTCTGGCTGAGGAACAAATCAGCAGCATTAGCCTCATCCTTTACACAAGCACAATGTTTCATTTTTTGTGTGGATAAATTGAGTCAAGAATTAAATATACATTTTAAAAAATGAAGACAATTGAAAATGTTTAAGACCAATAATTGATTCAAATAAAGTGAGGATTACAGAAAAACCGAATGTCAAAACAAAAGCCAAGTAAAATTCATTTAAAGACATAAATAAAACACTTCTGGGGGGAAAAAATGCTTTTTAATATTTATCATAATTTTTTATAGCTGAGAATGCAATGAAAGTCTTCTTACCGTGAGATTTTCCATTCCTGAAGACAAAACAAAAGTCCTCTATGTGGATTTACCAACGTAAGAACACAATCACAGGCACTGGAGACACAAAGTCGAGTTTTTGCCAACTATTTTTGGAGACTTGGAGATTAAACCAGAAGATTGTACATTTAGCTTCAAGAAGAAGAAGAAAAGTGAACACATCGGTGATCATGTGCTGCCGCCTGACTGGATGAATTCATCAGCTTCCATAAACTCTGTAACACACCAAAGTTCCCCAAGGGGAAGGGCCAATTAAAATGTAACCTGTTCAAAGTGTTTTACGCTCAGCTGGGCTTAAAGTAAACAGTTTCTGCATTCAAACAGGAATTATCTCTGGTCTCCACTCTGTACCCAGTGCCTCAGCACAATTAAGCTAGTTGTTAAGGGGCACCCAACTGCTGTCATCTTTCCTCCCAGAGGATATAGAGGACGCTTACAGAAGGCGAACAGGAAAAACAAACAGCTGCAAGTAACATACTTGTGTATTTTTTTAAACACCTTTCTTCACATCACATTATGACAAAAACCATATTACTTCAAAATAATTTTTAAAAACTAGTAACATTTTGAAAAATGTAGACTTCGCTTTACCTGCTTTGCTACAAATCTCCGCTCAGTAGTCTTCACAGCAAGTTCCCTGTCCTGTGCATATCTGATGGTCATTGTTACCATATTACAACAAAAGGTCAGTTAATTACATTTAACGTGGAATGTTCACTTTCTTTAATTAGTTTTACTTAGATTGGAAGCCAGACTGGCTGTAGCTTCTCGTAAATGTCAGTTACCAAAGCAGACGATGGAAAAAAACATCCTCTGACATCTAAAAGATGAGCTGTTTTAAAAGTTTAGAACAAAAGGGAGAAAAATCTTCTTCTCTTGTCTAAAAATAAAGAGAGTGTCAAGATTCAAGAAAAATTCCCTTCATTTGTGCTTGATTCTCTTTATTTCCAGGAAGTTGCTTGAGCGTATCACATTATTAAAGCAGTCATCTTAAACTCTGTTAACTAATATTTTACACTGGGGAGTTTTCTAAAAGGAACCCCACATATAGGCTACACATGTACTTTATTATTTAGTAAATTAAATTAATTTCCCTATTTTAGAATCAGCCTCAAACAACCTTCAGTTCACCACAAAAGTGAATATGTAAAAATATTCCTTCAGTACTGAAACACTATGAAACTTTTCTATTTTCACTTTTCATCAAAAGTTAAAACAAATTTAAAATACAAACATTTTTAGGTTTAGTCCATGAACACCAATACAAGTCACCAGATCCTTCAATATTTTGACCTTCTTGGCCAAAGATCAGATTTTCTCTTTTTAAGACATGACCTTAAACCTCCAGACAGCGATCTGCATCTGAGATCAACAACTCTTGGAAAATAAAACGACCTCAGGATATGACAACCTGATGTGAGACTGTTATCTACCCATTTATGCTGACAGTAATCATGATGCAGCATTTGAAATGCTGCAGCATGATCCAAACATGTAGGAATATATATATTTTTAAAAACAAAAGTAAAACCAGCGAAGTTTGAAACAAATAATTCCTCCTTAAAAGCAACTAAAATAAACCAAAGTCATTTCTTTTAGAGTACATCAATAACAAACTAAATTCTAGAAAAGTCATTATTTAGCTAAAACACTCAAAGCATGACATACACAAAAAGTGGAGTCTTCAAACTACTCTTTCAATGAAAATGCTAACTAAAAAGCAGCTAAATGTACACCAAAAAATCCAACAGGAACTTGGGTTTCACTTTGTGTGTGAACAAATAGTAGTGTTCAAACAGTGCAGGTCAATCCAGCAGCTTTTAGGGTGATTTTTTCCTGGATTCTGCATCCTCCTTCATCTTCTGCTCCTGCATTCGACTGCGAGTGGAGTCTGCAAGAAAAGAAGCATGAAAATGAAAAAACACAACTGAAAATACCCTCTGGAGTTCAGCAGGACATAAAAAAACAGAGGTCTTTGTCTTACTCATCTCTGCAAGCTTCTGTATCAGTGCTGACTCTCCTCCAGATTTGCTGTAAATTTGGAATAATAATATATATGCAGAAGTTAAATCCAATAATCCTGTTTTGTGGCTGTATTCTGAAGCAACTTGAATAGTTACAAACCTGCCATCAGCTTCATCCTGACCATCCACATCAAAGCGTAGCCTCTTCAGAGGCTTTAGACCAGAGCCACCATCCAGAGTCCGCTTGTGAGCGCGGTCACTACTGTTCACCATCTGGTTGATTTTCTGAAAGCGGTTTGCAAACTGTAAACAAACAAAGAAAAAGGTTTTTTTTTAAAAAAAACAGCGACTCCAGTCATGATTACAATAATTTTGATATCACAAAATGAAAAACAAAAACCAAAAAACTCAGAGATCACTAACCCCAAAAGATTCACCAATGGAAACCAGCATTCTGCACAAAGGAAAAAAATTAATTTATATCTTTTATAAGGAAATAATTCTGAAGTATTGACATATTCTGAGCATTTAGGACTGACCTGGAGCGAGGAGTCATCATACCCGGAGACATGCGTGGGTTTTTTAGAGGAGAAATGTACACATTGTTGCTTCCCGGCACACGCAGAGGGGAGTTGGGGAATTTGTAGGGGCTGCGTGGGATTTGAGGGATTGGAGAAAGAGTAGGTGGCTGGAAAGAAAGAACAGCAGCAGCAGCAGTGAGACAAGTATATTTAGGATTATCCGTGCAATAAAAGACACAGGTCTAAGATTTCTCACCCTGGTGGAAGCATACTGCAAGATATTGGTTTTTAACTTCTGCATGAACACTTGATTATAGAAGACGATGATGGAGTCATACTGGCCTTCTGTGATCAACACATGCTTGAAAGTCTGAAAAAAAAAGAACACATTCTTATACGTAGTTTTTCAAAAAGATGAGTTTATATTAGAGCTTTTTGAAAGTGGCATCACCTCTTGGCTGGTGTTGGGCATGTTCTTGTAGGCAGAGACGATTGATTTGAAGCGCAGGTCGACGCTTTTTACTTTGCAAATGGCGTACATGGCGGACATCATCAACTGCAAAGATGATTTCATTTTAGTTATAAGCATATTCCCGGCTTCCAGGAAAGTTCATTAAAAACCTTTTAACAGCTTTAAAACCCTCCAGAAAATTGAATACTTTGCTTTTACTGATTTGACAATCACAGCCAGCTCAGTGACCTTGTAGTAGTGTTTACAGTGAAACCAGGAGGTCATGAGTTGAAATCCAGGCTGTCATACCAAAGACTCTAAAAATGGGACCCAATGTCTTCCTGCTTGACACTTGAATTAAAGGGTTGGATTGGTTCCTGAGAGGAGCTGTGTCTGCAGCTCACCGCTCCCCCAGGGAATGGGTCTGCTGCATGACAACTAATAGGTTTTTTTAACTTTAACAAGCAGAAAAACTCAAGATTGCAAGAAAAGCTGAAAAGTTATGAGTTTTGTTACAAAGAAAAACTGCCATTAATTGTAAACAAAATATGCAATTATTCCTCTACACAAGTAAGCATTAATTTAAAGACCCAAATGGTGTTTCTGTGTTTTTAACATGTTCTTATAGCATTTTTCTCATGATGGAGGACACATATATAATATTATTTAAGATTACAATTGCATTTCTGAGTTTTCTTTATTCAAATCGCGTTGGTTCAGGAGCAGTGGTTTGAAAACGCTTTAATTGTCTGAGCTGCCATCTGGCTCAAAACTTAGCTCCAAAATTGTTCGCCTTTTTTGTTGCCCCACTAATGTAAGGTTGGGGTTGAGAGGGGATGTAAGCTAGCAGGAGAGAGAGTAAACAAAGGCATGACGGGATATCAGCTGAGGGTGACTTCCGTGCCAACAGTCCCGCCCACAACTCAAAGGTGAATTTCTGATAAGCGTCTGCTGCTCAGCAGACAATATTTTTTATAAAACGACAGACTATTTGATTTGAGCTAAAAACTGCTTTGTCATAATTAAAAGGCCACTGGGAACTGTTTTACAATAGAGTAAAATATAGCTGAAGTGGGGTTTTAAAGCTATGGTGAACAACATGGACATCCAGGCTCAGAAGTGGAGCTGCTAGCCAAAATTTACAATATAATGTGTGAACATTATCATTAAACTAAACTAACTTTAGTTTATTTTGGGGTCACTGGTGAAAAGATGGAGCATAAGTGAGAGGGTGGAGATACAGTGAAGGTGTATTTTAAAATAATTCTTTGCTTGAGAGTTTATTTTATTGTGTTTGTGTGCATATCAGATATATTTCTGCATAAATGTCAGTCCAGTGTATTTCAAGTTCACCCTTTTTTTATGCTGTATATGGTGTCTTTGTGTGACAAACAGCAAAAATGATAACTTCCCTGTCTTTGTTCTCCATTTGCTGCCCTATCGTTTAAAGTTCAGACAGTTGGTTCTATTTTTCTTGCCCTGACTATTCAACAAATGTTGAGAGGAGTCGCCATCGTTATAAGAAATGCCTAAAACGTCACAACAGCTTAAAAATAAATCATGAAAAACAGGAAAACAAAAACGAAAGAAGTTGGTGGTAAAAAAAACCCAAAAAAACATATAAGAAATTCTAGTTTGATATAACTAAAAAAACAATCATGAGAGCGTGATACAGTTCGCACACCTGGTCAAGGTGACGGTCCCTCATTAGATCATACTCATACTGCAGGGTGTGCTGGAACAGAGTCCATATCACATGCTCCAGATCCGGGTGGTTAGACAGCAGGCAGGAGCACAGAGTCTTCAGCCTCGTATAAGCCAGGCGATACACTACACAAACAGAAAAGCAGGAACTTTCATTTTGACCAGTACATGACCCAATTCAAATTAGTTGAAAAGGAAGCAGCATGAAAAGTTCAATGCAAAAAAAACAAACAAAAAAATGGTAATTCGAGCAGGAAAATAGATGTATGATTCATCAAAATCCAGATAAACGGATTAAAAACCTTCTACTACCGTAAGTGAGTAAGCTGAAACAAGATGAATAAAATGTAACTGCAGTCTAAAGGATGTTAAGGACACATTAAAGACCCATTCTGATGAAAATTGTGTTTTTTCAACATGTTCTTGAGGCCTTTTTCTGACAATGTGGGACATATATAGAAAATTAAGCTTAAAATTGCATTTCTGACTCATCTGACTGTAAGTCAGTACAGTAAGTTATCTGACTGACTTTCTGACTGTATTGTATATTTGTTCTGGATCAGGAGCGGAGGAAAATGCTGTTTGACAAAGATTGTATTTGTTATGTGGAAAATATGCTAGGTGGGTCACAAGCTCCCTGCTTCGCTCCATTCTGATGCATCCAAATTGATCCATTAATGTCTTTTTTTTCCTTGTTTGAGCTGGTATCTGGCTCAAAACTGTACGGCTGGATAGCTCTAATATTGCTCGCCATTTCTGTTCCACCGCTTATGTTAGGTTGAAGGTGTGAGTGGCTGTTAGCTAGCACAAAAGTGTATAAAAAGATGGGTGACAGGAAGTTAGGGCAGGCTTACTCCACACCAATAGTCCCGCCTGCAACTCAAAGCACTGGAGAAATTTTGTACAAGAAAGTTACAGGCTTTTTTCATTATTTGGCAACAAAAAAAGCATAATCCTGATTAAAAGAACACCGGGAATGCTTTAAATATAGATCAAGAGATGATTGGAGTGGGACTTCAACATCTTCTTAGGTCATGGAAATGGATTACTGGATTTGTTATCCGGTCAGATAACAAATTTGCTGTACTAATGGCTCCTTACAGACACATTCTTTGTTTTTTTAGCTGCTCCCTTTTGGAGGAACACAGTGAATCATTCACCTCCATGATACCCTCTTCTCTGTATCCTCCTCCCTCACACCCTCATAACCTCACTCATTACATCCTAGAATCTCCTCTTTGGTCTTCGTCTAGGTCTCTTTTATGATAGCTCCTCAGCATCCATTCACCAACATAATCACTGTCCCTACTCAAAATGTGTCCCAAAACATCTATGTATGTAAAGACTCACTTTCTTTTTATCACCAATAGCAGTAATAACTCTTGCTAAACTAATATCAAGGAAAGCCCTAACAAACAGTCGCAGAAACATCTCACATTTTTTATAGAAGAGGCTGAGAGAGTTAGACTTTGGTTGCCGTGCAGCTTGGCCCACTGCCACGGAGGTCGGCTGAGAGGAAGCCTGAGAGCTGGGCGTGGCTGGAGATTCGGGAGGCAAGACACGGAGACCTGGGCGAATTGGAGATAGATATCTGTAGATGGAGCAGACGACACAGAAGTATGAGTCATTTCCACCATAAAGAGTAAACACCAAGTGCATGCTTTTTTTAATTAAGAATGACGTAGATGTTCTTCAAAGGAGGCCTCATGGTGAGTCATGCAATGAAATCAAGACGGCTGATTTGCCCTCATTCACAATAGTGAGAATATAATTCAGGTTTAGAACGGCTCTGTATGAACTGAGAAAAAGAGCGGCTCACAGGTCAGCTGCTGTGTGGTTGTGTTGCAGAGGTAAGCTGAAACTAGCCGGGGTCTCGGCCTGTTCTGAAGTTCCAGCTTCATGTTCCCGCTTCAACAGCTCAAACAGCGGGGAGCCCTACAAGACACAGAATAATACAAGTCTTTATTATAAACTTCATCTCAACCAAAATGACAAAGGCCACATGCAGTGTCATGAAATGCAGTAGTTAAAGTAAAATTTACACAAAATGACCATAAAATACAAGTTAAAGCGATACATTTAATCAGCTAAAAAATGATTTCCTGTTGCTTTATGTGATCATTTATATTCATGGCATGGTCATTCACATAAATAAAGGCCATCAGTAATATTCAAGATTCAAAAACACACAATTTTATGACAAAAGGAGTTTTTGTTAAAATAGATAAACACGTTCTTCTTGGCTCTTTCTTGGAAATGTTTTGATGATTTTTCTTATTTGATTTGTGATTTTATACTGATCGGTTGATGTGCAGATCTGGGTTAACTTTAAAGAATTTTATTTTATTAAACTTTATGAAAAGTATTATTTAAAATGTAAAAATTCTATTTGCTAAGGACTCAGAATTGATGAAGAAAAGTAGTATTCCAGCTGGTAATTTGTTTCCGGATGCTGTGAGAAGCTTCTGCTTCCTAAATCTAGCCCAGTAGAGCCGTTTCATGTTCAGTCACATTTCCATAATAATACAGCGGATGATTAAAGAAAAGCTGCAGAAGAATTTCCTTTCACAAACATTTCTCATGATTTAAATGATTGGCATCAGGCAGGATAGTTAAGTGACAAACAACAAAAAATGTGACCCCAGATAAACCTATAACGAAGTCTATTTCAAACTTTGACTTTATTTTCTTTCTGATAAGTTATCAAATGGTAATCATAAATAATTTAAGTAAAAGGAAGGAGAAATGCTTCAAATGAAAAAAATAAATTTCAGGTAAAATGTTAAAAAGCTGTCCTTTGTTGTATCTGAGGAAGCAGAACAAACAGTGACACAGAAAGTACAAAACACAAAGTACAGCAGATAAAACCACATTGTGGACCCTCCCGAACCACCATGGAATTAAACTTTATCGGCTGTTTTTATTTAAGAAAAAAAAAGCTCATTCGTTTATAGAGAAAGTTACTGTAATGTACAATTGAAAAATAGTTTATTACAAAAGTTTATATTACTTTTTTTAGGGAATCTGTAAACTGACAAAAGGGATCAGCACACAAACAGGGGTAGGGCTGGTGTTTTATTACGCGTTACTGGTATATGACCTCAGCAGCTCCAGGTGCAGGTACAGACACGTCTGTGTGTGAGTAGTATGAGTAATTTGCATTCTTCATGTCAAGCTACACCCTGCTAATGTCAGAAACATTTCATGGAGTTACGGTTTTACTTCTTCAAGTGTTGCTCAACAACATAGGACCCTTACTTGCAGGGTCCTACTTACTTACTCACTCTAAATATCTGTCGATATCCTGCAGTTGTTCCTTTATTTTTTTGACAGTCAAAAAAAAAAAAAGTCTTGAATTACATTTATTTCCTGAAACACTGACTTGCAAAATTGAAAATCTGAGTAAAACAACTTTACTCTGAAGTCTAAAGGTTTAAACTGACAGATATTGACATTTTTATTTTTTTGCTTTAGATAGAGATTTAACTTTAATCTCATATGAAAGTAAAAGTGAACAGCAGGGGGAGAACTTTAGCCCCAGGGCAGACTCCTCCCCATATTTCAACAGTGGACTGAGCTCTTTGTGTCTCTACCTTTGATTACAAGGCAGCTGTAAGGAATCTCATGTTCTGTAACACAGGAACTGACTAAACCCACAAAGCTGTTGAGGTGATACGCGAGGTTCAAGATCAGCTCTTCATCTGTTCGGAGATAAGAGAAAACACAACACTTGTTTTCTACGTGGATTTTTGTTTCGGCTGTGGAAAGAAACTGCAACTCCACTTCAACTTGACTACTGGATGTGCTGGGCAGCTTTAACACAAGAAAAATTCAACAAAAAAGGGATAAAAAGGTATTTTGCAAAACTAGCTGTTTCCCTCTGAGGATTTTCCATATATTGTCCAATCAAAACATTAAAGAACAACAACTTTTCTTTAAAATATTTCTGCCTTTTTGAAGCTAATTTGAAGATGACTGTGAACATCAGCAGCAACAGCAGCAGCAGCAACTTCAGCTGTGAAAGAAATGATGACTTCAAGTACCCGATGTACAGCGTCATTTTCAGCATCGTCTTTTTTGTGGGATTTTTCTTCAACATGACAGCGATGTACATCTTTGGATGTAGGCTGAAGCTGCAGAACGAGACCACCACATACATGATCAACCTGGCGGTCTCAGACTCCCTCTTCATCCTCACGTTGCCTTTTCGGGTGGTGTATTTCGTTAAACGTGACTGGATATTTGGATCCGTGTTTTGCAAGATCTCTACAGCCCTCTTTTACACAAACATGTACGGCAGCATCCTCTTCCTTACTTGCATTAGTCTTGACCGCTTTCTGGCCATCGTGTACCCGTTCCGGTCCCGGACAGTTCGGACCAAGAGGAACGCAAAATTGACCTGCGTCATGGTGTGGGTGATAATTCTCTCTGCAAGTATCCCCACAGGCATCAACCTGGACACCACCTCTAAAAAAAACAGTGAATCTAACAGGAACTATTGCTTTGAGAACTACTCTAAAGATCAGTGGAAAAGCGAACTGTTCAAAGTGGTGGTGCTTATAGAGACAATGGGCTTCGTCCTCCCACTGATGATCAACGTTTTCTGCTCCACCATGGTGCTATGGACCTTGAAGAAACCCCAAACCATCAGTCGAGGAGGAAGCATCAAAAAGGGCAAAATCTTGCGGATGATCATCGTGCATCTGTTCGTCTTCTGCTTCTGTTTCATCCCCTACAACGTGAATCTAATCTTCTACACCCTGGTCCGCTCCAAGGTCCTCAAGGGATGCACAGCAGAAGACGTGGTCAGAACTATCTATCCTATTGCTCTCTGCCTAGCAGTGACCAACAGCTGCTTTGACCCAATCATTTACTACTTTACTTCAGATGCAATTCAGAGCTCCATCAAACAAAAAGCAACAATATCATACAGCGGAGTATTTAATAGACTACAGACGGAGAGCTCTCAGAGCAGCCCGAACCTGACACCAAAGAGCCTTACATTGAGGAGTCTCCAATCAAAAGTGCCTGAAAATAATGAACTCCATCCTGTGTTGTAGCTCATCCTGCTTGGAACTGCATGACAAAAAAGGGGCATCAGGACGAATATGACGCTCAAACAAACAAGATATTTAGATTCCGTTGACACCCCAGAGACTTTGGACTTCTAACTGCCCTCTGACAGTGACAGGGGTCTTACCCAGTTGTTGCAACATGCAAATCTTCATCAGGTGAACAGTTTACAACATGGGTAATAAACTCCATACTGATCTGTCTGCACTAGCAAAGAGGATACTAATGCTGCATGTGTATTAGCGTTGGCCCTACAGCTTTGTACCTGCTCTATTCATCTGAGCAGGTGTTTTGTAGATTATTTTAAGACTGCAGAATATTTTTTTAATGAAACAAAACTGTGCAGTATTTCTGTAATGTGTGGTGATATTGAGCTCTACATACAATTTCTAATGAAGCATGTTTATAGAAAGCTTTTTTATATAAGTACTAAATAAAAGTTTAGCTTTTTTTATTCTTTACAACTACGTGTATTCCATGTGTAATTTAATTTGGTGATGTAAGAATATTTGGTAAAGAAACCACAACCTGTTCTTGACTCTTTGCAATTGCTGAACCAAGGTTCATCAACAAACATGTGGTTGTTTAAAAGTGCATAGTTCAGGTGTGGTCTAAAACAACGGCTACAGAGCACGCGAGCTCCCACAATGCTGACGGGCACTAAAATGACTCAGCAGAAAAAAACAGCTGCACTTTTGCATTAGGGCTGCCTTTATAACAGAGAATTTACAAACCAAATGTTTGACCACTGTAACAAGGTCTTGGGAACTTTATTTTGAAATGCACGCATTAGTAAAGTCATTCTCTTTCAATAATTTCCCTATTTGAGACTGCACTCCTACAGATAGTTGCTGCTGTGTGTGAGCAAAAATGAAAACCAAACCCACATTCTCAAAAGCGTGATTGAATTTCTGTACACCATCTAAAGGCCTGTAAAACAACTCTTCAGTATTAAAGATTTTTGCCTAGAAATGACTTCAGTGAGCCTCTCTAACCTGAGCTCTGTGCAATAAGCTAAACGACCCCTGTAGAGTGTTCATATTCCATCACAGACATGTTAAACACTGCTGCAAAGCTGCAACCAGATGTAATTCAGAAAGACTGCCCACATATGAAAGTTAATTTTTAATGTTCTCTGAACGGATGTGAAATATTTTTTAACCTTCTCGTAAAAGATCAGCCTTACGCCACAGAGCACCACTGCAGTCCTGTAAAGAATTTGGCCTGCAGGCTTGGCCTTTCCATGACGTGACTCAACACTACAAGTGGTTGGAAACTAAACAAGACAAGAAACAGCATGCAACTTCAAGGGAAGTTTCAGAGCTGTTTATTATGTGAAAATATCCATCAATTCATCCATCCAACTTCCTCCAATCATCTGGAACCGGGTCACGGGGGCAGCAGGCTGAACAAAGATGCTCAGACTTCCCTCTACCTGACCACTTCCTCCAGCTCCTCTGCATTGTGGGAAAATATCAGTGATTAAAAAATAAATAACTAAATAAGGGATAACTAGTTAAAAAAATGCAATGAAAGTAATCATTGCCTGCTAAAATGAATTCAAAAGTCAAAGTATCAAGACAAAGGGAAAGGAGCTTGACAGTAATAGTGAAACCTATGTGACATCCTGTTGGATTAATCAAAAAGTAAATACTGTATGTTTTGGAGATCATTATATTTTTTGGCACTAGTGGCCAGTATTAAAAAAAAAAGATCCTGTAAGGATCACAGTCAACATCAATCCCATGTTACAGTTCAAACCAGAGCTTGTCCACACAAGAAAACCATTAGCTGATTTTCTACTATGCCTGCTCAACGCTCTGAGCTGCTCTTGTGCGACTTTAAAACAAACCTGCCGGTCGACGAACGATCCTTAGCAGGAGTTAAAAACATTTTCTGTGAATGTCTAATAACGATTTTAAAAATGCATCTGAATGAATGGCGGTATGGCTATATTTGTTCAGCTAAGTCCTGAATTACAGACATGAGTAAAACAAATACAGATCATTTCCTAGCAGGCAAATCAACCACTTGTACTTTAAAGAGTTAAATTGACTTGAGACATAGGGTGAATTCAGACTGGAAAAGTCAGTTGGTCCAGACCAAGTCCACTGAATTTAGTTCGGAAAGAGACCTGAACATTGCGTTTGGTCTGTGTTCAGACTGATGTCCACCGGACATTCTTTCTCCAAAACAAAGCTCGAAAACAAAGCAAAGCAATGAGAGAAAAAAAATCATGGAAGTCCTTTGCTTTACAGTCCTTGTTGCGATAGTTCACTTATTCAAACTTTATATTTCACTTATTCAAACTTTATATTTCACTGACCAATTTTACTGCTTATTTGGAGGCATGCTGCAGGGCGGGCAAAGGAGGTACGTTAATGAGTGTTTATGGCAAATAGATTATTGGGAAAACAGTGTGAGAAGCAATATGTATCACGTTAACAGTTGTTATAATGAGCCTGCATTCATACAACTACATTTTAATGAATTGCTGTGTCTCATCGCTGCTTCCTTCCTACTCTGTTTACATCCCATAATGCCTGGCTACAGTGGCTGTTTTGGTCCAGTTGTTCTGTCACGAGCACAGAGACTTTTCAGACGGAGGAAACTAAGAATGATACGAAGCTTAGTCGGACTGGAAACAAACTAAGACCACCTTGAAAGATGGGTCTAAGAGCGGTTCCTGGTCCTGGTCCGTTTGGGTGTATCCAGACTGAACACTCGCTCCGGATTATCTGGGGAAACTAACTCTGATTTACTTTAAGCAAACCAAATGTGTCCATTTTGAATACAACTTGTATCAGGTGTCCTAAAATAAAATTTCCTCTGTATTATAAAAATAATATGAATTGTTACATGTTATCTTGTAACAAAGATCTAAAAATTAGAACAAAGAAGAACAGTGACCCTCTATCACCTACAATAATCATTGTTTTGGCTACACAAGGATTTATAAAAATTAAGTGACTGAAAAACATTATAAAACAATGTGCACTTAAATGTGTCGCTGATCAGTTGGAAAACTACTCAGTGAACAGAGAACCGAACAACAGGAGAATTTTCAGATTCATTTAGCTGCACTAAAGCACTAAACGAGGGATGAGTGGAGGGAGTGATCTGAGAGATCACTGCAATCAATTCTGCTGCAATCAAAAGCATTTCCATGCTGGAGCATCAGGTGCTGAAAATCTACACCATTAAACCGCAACTGAAACAATCCAGTTACTGGTAAGTGGTATTTTTATTTGGTTTTTTTTTTTGTATAATTCTTGTGTTTTATGAATTCTCTTGGAGGCTCAAGTCAGTCAGTATGAATTTAATTTCAAATTGTCTGTTCTCTTTAGTTTGCTAAATAATTCTTAACAAAAAGTTGCACATAAACAGGCTGAAAAATTAGGACAAATTACATTTTTATCTGGCTACTGAGTTAATAGGGTTAGAAGGGAAAAAGCAAAGAACGTTTTTACCGTTATAAGTACAAGATGACATTTTTACATAGAGTTCTTTTGCTGATCATTGAGCAAGCCATCATTTTTGTGGAGTACATTCAGTCACATTTCTTTACATTATTTTAAACTGTATTTGCAGTTCACTCAACTTTGAAGAAACACGAAAAGTAACACTTTTCTGATGCTGACAGGTGCCTACAGTTCTGCTTGCACGTTAAACTAAAATTAAAGCTGCTGCTGTCTTGAAACTCACTTTATGAGATTCATTAAACATGTATGTGATGTAAAGAATATAAAAACGATTCATTGATTTTTCTCACACTTTGAATATAATGAAATCATGTTTGCTTACTTTATGACAGCACCAAAAGCAGCTCTTAAACCTTTATTAGTAGAATCCAACTGATTATGTCAGGCACAGTAGTCACCTTTGCAAATTTACCTTCCATAAAGCGTCACACATTTAAAGTCTTTACCTACCGCACGTCTAATTGCTTCAACAAAAGCAGTCTTCATCAATCATGTACTCACTTTAAACCAACCCTGTCTCCTCCAGACATGAGCTCCAAACCGTCACTTCAAGTGTTGGAGGTTTTAATCCTTTGAGCTATGGAGCTGAATCTGACGCATCCGAGTTTGGAGCCATTTTCACCTTTGTCTAACTGTACAGTGGATACAAGTTACCGCTTTGTTTTCTACCAAGTGTCCTACAGCATCATCTTCCTGCTGGGGCTGGTCAGCAACAGCCTGGCTTTGCGTAGGCTGTGCTCATCAACCTGCACCATAAACTCCACAGCCATCTATTTGGTCAGTCTGTCTACGGCAGATTTATTCTTTGTCATCTCTTTACCCATGAGGATTTACTACTACCACCAAAAAGCTCAAAGCGTATTCTACAAGACAGAGAACTCAACCAGCTGGACTATTGAGATGACGTACTGCCAGATCACCTTTGTGCTCACGTACATCAGCCTGTATGGAGGGATCTTCTTCCTGGTGTGCATCGCTGTGGATAGATACTGGGCTGTGGTGCACCCTCTAATGTCTTCAGTCCGCCGGTTGCGTACTGCACGTGTGGTGAGTGGGGGGATCTGGTGCTTGGTGTTGGGGCTCAGCATAAGCCTGCCCTTACTGCGGTCAGCAGCGTCTCATCACGACCGGCAATGTCTGTTCGACCCATCCTCTCTCCGTCACAAGACCCTCATCCTGGTAGTCTTGGGCATAGTGCTGGGGTCGTTTCTGCTGCCTACGCTGATCCTCCTCTACAGCTACTGCAGGGTGCTGAGAGTGCTCCGCCACATGAGACACTGCCGCAGCCAACGCCACAACCGTCGACACACCCTCAGAATTATCTACTGGGTGTTGGGAGTCTATCTAATGTGTTTCCTTCCATATCACATCAACCTGCTGGGATTTACCCTCACACAGGTAAAGCTGCTGCCCCACTGTGGTCTCGCTAAGGCAACTGAGGCTGTCCATCCAGTGGTGCTAACTCTCGCCAGTGCGAACTGCTGCCTAAACCCACTCATTTATTATTTCTCCAGTAATTTGGTGAGCAGGGAGGGGCCCGGTGGATGGGGAAGCGGTAGCCAATACCGCAGATCCTTTCAAGCTACTTTTCAAAAACTCCCAAATCAGCACAACATGTAGATCTTATTTAAAATACTGCCTCATTACATAGCCATTATAGGACATGGAAAGCAAAGACATTTGCTGTTTAGTCTTGCACGAAAAGTAGATAGCTACATTTGTAGGTCTCTTATCATTTTCACAAGCATGACTGCAAACACTGCTAAAGAAAAACCTTTGTTCAATCTTTAAATAACAATGCAGTGAGGCTCTAAAAAAACTGCTGTGTCTTCAGTCGCAATTTTTTTGTGTCAAATGTTTTTTTTGTTTTGTTTTGTTGCTTTGGTTCAAGTTGTGGATAGATAAAAGGCTGATTCAGAGTTTGTGGTTTTAGCCAAGTAAAGTGTTTTTTTTTTTGCCACCATCTTAAGTGTCTTTTGTGTTTTTATCAAAGTGGCGAGGAGTGCAAGAGCAAGAAGCAAAACAGCCTTTTATAATTGGTCCTCCGAATCTCCATCCTATGAAACCTGACTGTGTCACAGCCTGTACCTGTTTGCTACAACGTGTTTTCTTTTCTGTGAATAAAATATTTTATTTCAATATATCTGAGTCAACAACGTCTTTAATGCTCTGCATGCGTGTGCAGGATTAAGGAAACGTGAGTGGCAGTGTAACCGACCGTCCTCCATGCGATCTTCTCCATGATGAGGTTCTCACAAGTTTCCAGATGTTTGATGATATCTTTGCTCAGAGTTGGTTCAGCCTTGATGAAGCTTTCGATGACTTTGTAGAAGTCAAAGGCGAAGAGGTCGAACACGTCGAGTATCCATGGGAAACACAGGTCTCTCACAGCTTGGTCACCTTCTCCATGACTGCATCCACCATTTTTGAAACTGCTCTCTAATAAAAAAGCACAAACAGTTTTGCAAATATTCAACATTGAAAGCATGTTAAAAGAAATCCTATAGGACCAATAAAAACAAACTTTTTTTTTTAATAAACAAGCTTTTACTTTTTCTTTTTTGTTAGCTAGAGGATGGATGTACCTTCGTAGGTTGCCATGACGACTTCCAAAGCACAAGCCAGAAGCGACATGTGAAACGTGGAGTCATTGAGAAGTTTACTGAAAATTAGAACAAATGATTTGTGAGGCAAAGCAGAAAAAAAAATCATACAATTAAGAGTGACTGACTACACACCAACATGATAAAGATGCACAATTTACCTGAAATTTTGCACAGAAAGTCGCTTCTCCTCCTTTCAAGCAAAAGTGGTAAAGCAGTTAAAATATGTCTGACGCAGGTTTTTTTATGATAAGCACTGCATGCAGATTGAAGTTTACTTAAAAAAACGGATACATTAAAAAAATTTATACTTTACCGATTCTAGCATTGCCTCCATGACTTTGTAATACAGCCTAACTCCCAGATTAAATCTCTTAAAAGTGAAAGAAAAATAAGGAAGAATTATCTAAAATCAATATAGGTTTTAAAGGGTTTTGCCAACTTTGATAAATAGATGTTACTTTACATTGCATATTAGGTAAAAAACACAGATGTGGGTTTCAAAGTATTTCGGTCAATGTTTTGTGGTTTATTTTTTTCTCTCAATATATGTTCAGAAAGATCAAATCTTCTGCAAAGTTAAAAAACGTGGTTAAAAAAAAAGCTGGTTTTGTGATTAAATGTGAAAAATCAGATCAATTTTTTAGGATCTTTTATGAACATGAATAGATTATATTAATTTCTGATACAATTTGGTCATTTTATATTTTGTTGCTAAAAGAATTATTTTTTAAAGGGACATAAATCTGGCACCTGAAAATCAAATAAACCTGAACATAACTCATTTTGAGTGGTATTTCTTACCTCTCTGCCATACACAACACAGTGTGGGCCAACAGCCTCACCAAACTTCTGACTGAACACCTGTCCAAGCATCTCCAAACGCTTCTGAATACCCTGGGTGGGGTCCACAGTGCAATTCTAAAGATGTGGAGGGGAAAAAAAGCATATAAGGATCTGCAATTTGACAAAAAGCCTTATTTGGTGTTTTTAAAAGACCCACTTTAAAATATGTGGCAAGATTAGAGGATGGCTGGTCTCCGCTGGAGGGAAGGTCACCCCTCAGCATCTTGATGGAATTCATTGCAGCTCTGTGAGGAAAAGTTGCAAAAGGATAAAAACCGATGTTAGTATAAGAATCACTCACAGAAATATCAAACAGCCAGTTTACAACATCTGGTATGCCAACAACTTTACAGGGGCAAATTTGATGTATAAAAGTGCTTTAAATATTTGCATAATACAACATTTTTCACACATTTTTGTGTAACTATTAAAGTTTTAGACATTTCTCTTCCCTTTATGTAAACAACAACTGTCGTTTTTAGAAAAGAAAAAGAAAACATCAAAATTACCACTTGATCAAAAAGACAAAACTTATATGGTTAACCTAATTGGAGTCTGTGGAGGAATTATTGGCCCATCATCATCTGGTGAGGTCTTCTTGGGTGTTCTTTCTACCTGTGAACTAAAGGCAGAACACGACTCAAACAAAACTCTTCATCAAAGATCAGAAAAGAAGATGCAAGGGAAAAAACATATTACATGTCAACTGTTGGTGCAAGGACAGTTTCATCTCCATCAAAGAACAGCCGACCATCTATGTCTCTACTCTTCATGTACTGCTCTTGATATTGCTGGTTGACATCAGTCACCTGGGGAGAAGATTACAGAACAAACGGGTGTTTTGAAGGCGCCATCACATCCCTGTACCATGTAACCTAAATATACACACTGAAATAAGAAGATAGCAAAGCGCTTTCAGATGCCAGTATCCTCTGTTTGGAATGTCATTAAGAAATGGCAGGCAACAGAAAGAGTGGAAGTTAAAGCAACATCTGGAACAAGAAAAATCTCAGACAATGCAGTTCACAGGATTGTGAGGACAAAAAGTCAAAACCCACGTTTGACTGCACCATCGCTCCAGAAAGACCTTGCATACTCTGGAGTTGTGATACACTGTTCTACTGTCAAGAGATACTTGTACAAATGCAGGGCTCTAGACTAAATTTTTGCACTGGTTGCACCGCTGCACCTAATTTTTTTTTCTGAGGTGCACCAGCAAGAAAATTTAGTGCACCTACCTTTTTGACCACATTGCATTTAACTGCAGTTTTACACGGTGACTTTCCTTTTTATTTGCTGTCTATATCAGCATTAAGACTTGAAAATGATTAACTTACAAACTGGTAAACATAAAGTCTAGTTGTTATGATTTCTAAAACTTGTTGTTGTTTTTTTATTATTTGCTTTGCATATTTAATGTCATTGTGATCTTTATGTTTTGTGATGATGGATTTGTTTTTGTGATTTAACCTTCAAGGCCACCATAGTTAACCCTTTAACACCAATAATGTAAAGACGTAACGTGACATCTAAATAAGTAGCTTGTTGACATGCCGTAAATCTTCAACAGACCAATTTGGTCACAGTCTAGAACCCTGAAATATGGTCTTCTAAGTCCTCAACTCAACGATTGAAGTTGGCAAATGAACACATAAACAAGCCTGCAGAAGCATTTTGGAAACGAGTTCTGTGGACCGAAAAGGTTAAAGTGGAACTTTTTGCCCGCACGAGTAAAGGTACGTTTGGAGAAGAACAGGTCCAGAGTTTAATGAAAAGAACCTCTGTCCAACTGTTAAGCATGGGGGTGGATCAATCATGCTTTGGACTTGTACTGCAGCCAGTGGCACAAGAAACATTTCACCAGTACAAGGAAGAATGGATTCCGCCAAATTTCAGCAAATTTTGGACACTAACTGTGAAAAAGTTGAAGTTGAAGAGAGAATAGCTTCTGCAAATGGATAATGATCCTAAACACACCTCAAAATCCAAACTGTCTTACATTAAGAGGCAGAAACTGAAGGTTTTGCAGTGACCTTCCCAATCACCTGACCTTAACATCATTAAAAAAATCTATGGATAGACCTGAAAAGAGCGGTGTGTAACAGACATCCCAGAAATCTCACAGAACTGGAAGACTTTTGTAAAGAAGAATTGATTAAACCTCAAACAAGAATTGAGAGACTCTTGGCTGGATACAAAAAGTGTTTACAAGCTGTGATACTTGCCAAGGGGAGCAGTACAAGATACTAACTCTGCAGGGTGCCCAAACTTTGGAACACACCATTCTTTTGTTTTCTGTAATTTTGAAAGGGTAAATGATGAAAATAAATCTTAATTTTTTTCGACATATTAAAGGGATGTCTCATCTGTAAACTGCTGCCTTTGGAAGATTTTTCTATCTTTCCTTGGGATTTTAACGCACTATAATATAACAATTTAACAGGGGTGCCCAAACTTTCGATCCCCACTGCATGTACTACTGAAAATATTTTGCAATTAATCTCAATTCATGGACAAAGAGATCCTCGTTAAGCCTGCCGGCAAACATTTTCTGTGGAGTCTGCATTTTTTTCACATAATTTAGTGTATTCTGGCTTCCTCTCCCACCTCAGAAACATGCTTGTTAGTTTACAAACCAGACACTCACAAGTGTTTTCTAGATAAATGACAGTTTAGAAATAATAAGAGTAGATTAACTCTAGATTTTTTACACATGTAGATCATATAAAACGTGTGCAATCTGAGTAAGCATCAAAGATTAGATGCTGCTCTGCACTCTCACTTGGTGCAAAATATAAAAAGGTTTTGAGTAAAGCCTGTGTTAGCAAATCTAAATATTTACACATAAGAAAAAAAATGACTATGATAATACAGCCATAAACTAAATATGTCCAGTATGCTAGTTTAGAGAAATATGTCCATTTAAGCAAACAGTAGCATCTGTTTTCATATCTGTCTCTGCAATATGCCGCTGGGACATACAAGAGGAATCCCCCACTTACGTACACAATTTTCCAACATTGTATTTGTAAGAACAAACAAAGAAAAAGCCGACATCTGTTAGGCACTCAAATGCTTGACAACAGCAGATATGCGCAAAGACAGATAATTAACAAACATGGTACCTGTCAAGGAGATCAAACAACAGAAGGGGCCCTTACCAGAGGAAAATTTGGAAAACTGGAAAGATCCATTAGGTCCAGAAAAGCTGAGAAGCTGGTCTGGTAAACATTCTTCACCTGCAAATGCAGAAGCAAAAATATGAGGTTGTTAAGACCACATAAAGGAAAGTCCCCATACTTTCCAAATGAAAACAAATGGTCACCACAGAGAAGAAAAAAGTGACAGACCTCCTCAGCATTGCATTCGTTGTCTTTGCACAAAGTCTCCAGAAGCTCCACATTAACCTCTGACTCCACAACACGAGATTTGGTTTTGCTCTGGTTGCGACGTGATGTTCTTGTTAGCGGGCTCTGAGCTTTGCTAACAACTGATTCTGAAGGAAAATGTTAAACAATATTGGTTGATAAATAAAACCCAGCTTTAACTACCAAGCAACAAAAAAATGCAATCAATTCTAAAAGATAATACGCTTCTTCACAAGCATTTATCTTATGGAAGAACATTAAAAACAGCTATTTATTAGTTGCAGTAAGTAAAAATATTTTTATATAATTGAGAAAAATGACTGTTTTAGATGTTTCATAATTTATTTGCCAAACTGAACTCAATAAAAACATTTGCAAGAACATATACCTAACCGGCTTGTGAGAGAAGACTCATGCAAAAGATAAAGGGTGTTTCAACATGACAACAAAAAGTAATCCTGGGAAGCAAAGAAAAAAAAGTCCAGAACTTCACTTAAATGCTCTTATGGGGAAATGCAATGCTCCAAAACCTCGTTACATTTTTTATTGTTAAGGATGACATATATATATATAAAACATTAAGATTAAAATGTATTTATTTTCTAAGTATTTTGTTTGATTCAAATTGTTGTGAATTGTGAGCAGATGCAAAAATGTCATTGGAAAAACCTTGTGAGTGTGACATAGAAGATACTACGGCAAGTTCTCTGTTCCCCTCCATTCTGATGCATCCACTTGCAGAAGAATAGATCCATGCACGTCTTTGTTTTTCTCTTCCGAGCTGGAATCTGGTTAAAAACTGTACAGCCGGATAGCTTCAATACTGCCCTTTATTTTTGTTGCACCGGTAATGTTAGGTTGGTAGTGTGAGAGGCTTTAAGCTAGTGGGAGTACTGGTTAACCGATGGATGATGGGAAGGGGGCAGGCTTACTCCATGCCTACAGCTCAGCCCACAAATCAAACTATTGCAGCTCTGCAGAAACTATGTCGTAGAAAACGACAGGTTGTTTTATTTTGCCTTATAACAGCATGATCATTTATTTATGTTTGTTGAGTGGAACTTTAAAGTGTTGATGCAAAAGATGCCTCTCCATGTCTTAAGATCACACAGGAAACTTTTAATAATTCCTTGTGAGCTTATTTTACATAAAGTTAAATCCTTTCTATCTGTTTGAGGTTGTTTTTGTCAAACACAGATCTACTACGATCAAATGATTTATAGTAAATTCACGAATGCTTAAAAGAAAGGGAGGTAGATTCCTTAATATGAAGGATTAGGAATAGTTGTATGATAAACCCACTTACTGTAAAGAGGCAGCAAAAGCTCTGGAGAGCTGCGCTTGATGAATAATTCTAGCGTGCAAAGCAACAGCTGGAACGATATGACCAGGTCATCCTCCATCTGCAAGGCTCTTCCTGCAGAAAACAGATGCAACACACATGAGAAGAATCAATAAAGTTTCAGGATCGAAATACAAGAATAGCAATCATAATAAACACATTCTACAAAATATCATCTGCACTGAGGAGAAAGGAAGTGTGAGATGGAAGAGGATGGAAAAAACAAGGATAGCAGCTCAAGTCTGCTTATTTTACTTAAAAGGAACCACTGACCTTTTGCCAAAAGAAACATTGTCCAGCAAGTACGCAGGGTTGCCTTCTCCCTTGAAATAAAGAGTATAACATAAAAAAAATTACAAAAGGTAAAAAAAAAAAAAAAAAAAGACAAAAATACAATTTGAACTATACTTACTTTTCATCAGGGGTCGAAGCAAAGATTTTCTTGCATGTTCTGAAATAAATCAAGTTGATGTTTATTTATTTGAAATTGTTGCCAAAAATTATTTAATTTAAACCTGTATTCTGCTGGTGTGTTCACTTACTTCTCAAACCTCTGGTAGAGAGCCAGCATCACATCGTACTTCTTCTCCACTCGTGTCAGTGCTGAGTTCACTTTGGTGCTTATTGTATCCAAGTTCACGTCCAGCTTTCTCACCAGGCTGATGAACTGTTTCACACTATAACACAAAAAAATGTCTGGATAAAGGCCGTGCTTTAGTCTATGTCTTTAAAGATTAACAGTCGAATAGTTCATTAGTAGCTAATACCATTTTAAGTTCGAACAAGCCCAGTCAGTTCACTCAAAATTATATAAAATGTGATTACATGGCTACTTACTTGATATTGACTGCTTTCTGAACTTCAGTCAGAGTAAAACAGGCAGCATCCATGTCTGTTGCAGTCACAAACAGACAAGCGCCCCACAGTCTTTTCTGATTGGCCTAAAAAAAATAATAAAAGGAGGAATGTGATTCAATTCAACTTTTCTTTCACTGTTGTCTCTTCTTTAAGGGGAGGGAGATGTTTAAACATCCATTTATTATAGTACTCTTTAGGCAACTCAGTGAGGGAGAACTGAATAAATATCCAATTTGATCCTACTTTTTGGTACTTTTCTTATAAAGTCTTTTTAGACTAGGAAAATGAGCATGTCTGGATAGGAACAAACAAGATGTACAGATGATTACAAAATTCAGACTGAGGTAGATGTTTTTGGAATCCAAGTGCCTGAGGAATTTACTGCCAAGCAATCTAATACTCTGGATGACATAACTTTGGCATTGAGCATCACTTAAAGAAACTGGCTCTTTTGTTCCTGGCTGTAATTCAGCCAAAATAGGAAAAAAAATAGCATGTGCTAAAGTAAACAGTCCAGGTTTTAGTTTACTTTAGGCTTAGAATATTCCAAGTATTCATCATATTCCAAAAGGTTTCCTTAAAGCCTTAATCTAATCCAGTTTGCTTCAAATCAAGCTCAGATGACAACTGGTACAACAAAGATTGTCATTGTTATTATCTAAAGTTAACGTTAGAGTTCTATTAGTTGTCATGCATTTACGAGTGTGTTTGCTCTTTGCTCTTCAGATTTGACCCATCCCTTGGGGAAGCAGTGAACTGCAGACACAGCTACACACGGGGACCATCTGGTGATTTAACCCCTCAATCCAACCCCTTGATGCTGAGTGTCGAGCAGGAAGGCAATAGGTCCTATTTTTAATCTCTGTAGATTTGAACTCACAACCTTCCAGTCACAGGGCTGACACTCTACCATAAGACCACTGAGCTGGTTGCATTCATTCTTTTTTGAATCCAGAAACATTTAAAGATTGTTTTTTTAACTTCTTTTTTAAAGGAGGGTCTTTGTTTACGCCATCCGAGTCATTTAAATATTTAAGATGGTAGATTAAAATTAATGCAAAACTACTTCAAAATCAAAATATAAATGCAAGTACCTTTAACTGAGGGCGTTACTTAAGGGGGAAAGAATAAGTTTAATTCCTTGTTTTGTGTTTGATTTTAGACTGAAGCAGACTTTCATCATCTTTATTAAATAAATGTATCTCTGTGTTACCATGGGGGCCACGACACATTACACATTGACAAATCAGACATTTGGCTATACATACAGCAACATCTTCCATCAAATCTTGTACAGTTTTCCACAGAGTCCACGCGCGCTCACACACTGAATCTGTGACGTGAAGGCTCTTACACAGGGTCACAAACTCCACATCCTTGTCTGTGTGTCTGCAGGAAGGAAAAGTCAGACAATTAAAGTTAAACCGTCTAGACTACATTCCAATCCACACGTCCTGATATTTGCAGATGAAACTTGTCAAAATCTGTTGGTGGTGGTGCAGATTGAAACATTTACGCAGTAAGTAGTGCTATAATGTAAGCCTCACACACTGGCTAACTAACAGTTTGTACACAAGCTAGCATGTTTGCGAAAATAGTCCTTCAAACCACGTTGTTCGTTTCAATAAAGCGTCTCTTTTGATGTATACGGGGAAACTGTTCCCGAATGGCGACTCCAACATGACCTTACTTGTTGAAAGAAAACTCTGGACTCCCCTTCTTGTCTGCAAAGCTTCTGTCAGAACTCGGCTTCAGCTCCTTGATGCTTTGTGCCGTTCCCGAGTTGCGTTTTTTAGGGGGCATGCTGGAGCGTTTACCTTTCAAAAAACTAAGAACACAGTTTGTTATTTTTGTTAAATTGACAGCTAATGTTTTGAGAGTTTAAAGCCCACTCAGTAAATTCAATGGCAACAGTACAACAAAATCTGACCTACTTCCTGGAGCCGTGCCTCGGTGTATGTTCGTTTTATTCAAAGGAATGTCCCCGAAGGGAGGTTCCGTCACGTCCACACACTTTCCCTTCACTCTGCGTAGTTATCAGACTTAAATGCCTTACTTTTAATTTATATTTATGATTATTCAGTCAAAACAAGGCAAATTTAATTTCACGATTACGATGTTGTCCCAATAATAACGGACTGTGATTTACCGATCACACAAATCACATGACAACACGCGAGCTAACTAAAACAAACTGATAGCACAAAAGCGCGGGAAAAAACAGACGCAATATCCGCTTGTTTGCATATTCTTTTTTTTTTTATCTTTATTGACAAAACAAAATGCCTCAAATGTTGTCTTTCTTCTTCTTCTTTGTTTGTTTTTTTTTTTTTTTGCAAACGCCAGTTTGCTTGAGTTCATATTCTTAATAATAGAAACAAAATTAGGACGTTTGTTAGGAAAAGAAACTACATTGATTGTCTAACTAATTTATATATTCTATATATTGAGAAAAAAAAAACTTTCATTAACGTTTGAACATTTGAAACCCCACCCACCCTCTTGTTGTAATTAACCTACAACACAGTCTGTCGTACTATCATCGACTGTATATATAGTTCTCATTTACAGTGGCTGCCTACTATTATACATGTTTTCTGAGCTGGCTTCCCACACATTATTTATGCAAACGCAGAAACAGATACAAAGTTGACCAATTCTCACAAATTGAACACATAATTCAATAATTAAAAAGTACATTAATGTAATTTTGATATTGACTTTTAGAGCTAGTCTTTTGCCTCAACTATTTTAATGTACAAGTTTGTCAGAAAATAAATTTTCAGTTAATTCCTTAATTTTTATATTTTGTTTTTGTTTATGTTTTTGTTTCTCCAAACACACGTTTGCATTACTACAGATAAATGTGCAAAGAAGGTTTGGGACACTCTTTTAGAATTAATGAAAGAATGTCCACCAGAAAGTGTATCTTGTTTTTTGACAAGATGAAAAGTACTTTATTTTTTTAGTTCATTTTTATCTTACTATACTAGCATTAATTTGTTTCTAGAGAAAATAGCGGTAGTTTCTTCCTCGGTGGAGACTTTGCAAACTTCAGTAGAGGGCGACACCTACTGATCAAATCCTGCAACTTACACACAGCGTTTCATCCTGCCCCTGTAAATGTTGTTGATCCCATATTTACAAGTTTTCCTTGTTTACAGTAAAAAAAAAAAAAAAAAAACTGATTATAATTGAAGTCTTAATATATTAATATGTGTGTTATAGTATAATAATGCTAATAATTGACTTCACCAGTAGGCAATTAGTGAAGAAGTGGGCTACTTCTGATGAGATTTTATTTCTTTCATACTTGAGGGGCATCTCATAAAATGTATCTGAAAATTACAACAAATTATTTTTAAATTCGTTTTTTACTTAAATAGAAATAAAACATATTTAGTTACAATTTTAAGTTAAATATAAAAACAGCAAGAAAAAAAACTCAACGATCCAACTTTTTTTTCCTTTTATTTTTTATTTTTTTGTTGATGGTCTCATGTGGATTTTGGTGAGAGAACCACATCCTTGTTGAGCTATGAGTCTACAAATAAAATAAGTAAATGTCATTAAAATACATATCCAAACCCGCACTGTAAACCAAAACAAAGAAAGGTAATTTTCTGACTGACACTTCGAACAATCAATGCAATAAATGCAGTATACTGAAGTTTAATGGTCTCAAAGATAAGTCTAAGTTCAATCATTAGCAAAATATTTTGGTCCATTTATTATTAATTAGGTTTCTAATACTCGATAGATTTAATTTGGAAAACCAAATTGCAAGAATTCATATCTAGGTTTTGTTAACAAAACACATGATTTAATAATCAAAAGTTCAAACTATCCAGGGAACTATCCACAAAGGAGTATATCCAAATTGTGGACAGTCATGCTTTGGGATTTTAGAATGATGTTCATCACAGAGGATGAAACAATTATTGCATATTTCTTCTTCACAAGTAAAAAAAAAAACCTCTCCAACGTTATTGGGTAATTATATTGCTTTAGATACTGATGGTAAAGCATCCATTTATGAATGCTTTTTTTCTGTCATCCAGTCAGATGCCTGGCCTGCTCAGTAAAACCATGTATCTGTAGGGGTGTAACGATTCATTTTACCAACATTTTGTTTGGAGTTATGATTCATAGTAGATATTAGTTCTTTTTGAAAGATCCAATTTGATCTGATTCAGTGACCAAAAATAAATCCAGGATGTCGTTAGCCAAAAATTGTGACTCAGAGATAAATACCTGGGTACTGAACAGTGCAGGGGAAGTTTTTCAGATAGGAAAATACATCGATTCATTGATTAAACCGATTAATTGTTACCTGTGGTGTCTGATGAGGTCATCTGCAGCACAGGAGCTTCACAGGGAACCATCCTTTATCCAGCCTAATTCACATCTAACTTTAAGTTTTGGATGACACTGGTATTGTTGGATCTGTGGCAGATGAAGATGGCAAGGAGGGTCATAGAAGATTTTGTCTGCTGGTGTGAGAACACTCTGGATCAATGTCAGTAAGACAAAGAAGATGAAAGTCGCCTGCTGAGGAGACAGAGTTTGCAGGACTCTGTGAAAGACTTATGACAGCATTTCAGAAATTAGCCTTAACAATTCATAAACACAGAATTCTTGCTGTATTATTTACTGTTGTTTCTTATCTGCTGTTTTTTTTATTGGTCTTTGGTAACAAATCAAATTCCCAATTTTAGGATCAATAAAGTTTTATTCCATTCTAATCACAAAGGACTAGTTTGAATATCGGCTTTCTTTTACCCCCATTTTTTCTTTTAAAAAAAGATAAAGATGACATGATTGTTCTGCTGTGACATCAGCAGCATCAGTCATTACTTCAGTGTGATCATTGCTGTGCTGGGAGGAGTTCTTTTTTTATGTCAGTCTTTTTGCATTTTATTTATGTGATGTAAAAGAGTTGTAATGTTTAAAACTTTTTTTCCACTCTAGTTGGTAACATTTCTGATCATGGTACTTAACAGTAAATTAACAATTCATATTGAAGAAATATTATAAAAAAAACAATTTTTTTATACAATATATTATATAAATTAAGCAGTTCTCCCAAGTTTCCTGGCAGGACACATTTAAAAGGACGCAGACTGGGGCGAGTAACAAAAGGTTCCTTTGATTCATTTCCTCATTGTTGTAAGTTCTTCTCTGTTTCCTTAAGCTTGGGTTCCTGTTTCCCACGTCATGGCGTGAAAATCCATGTCTGTAAGGGTGACGGTGAATGGAGCTTCCACTCTCTCGGGCTCCATGTCCTCTGCAGTTCTAATGGTGCTGTTCGGGTTATTTACCCTCCAGGAATTCAGAGGTCGAATTGCTTTTTGGAAACGCTGCAAAAGAAGAAAACGAATCAGTTCATGATGAGAAACTAAAGTTCTGGCAGCTACAATTCCCGCTTGCGGCACAGGTGTAACTGGACCTCACAGGGGTACAGTTGTGATACTAACATCTTTCAGGGTTCCAGTTTCCTTGCTGATGGCTACAATGGCCCAGATGAGGATCTGCAGACAGCAGGTGGCACCCATGCACACACCTAAAGCTTTACCCCATAAAGGATACACATAGGAGCCATAGTGGAGTGATGTGCTATACATCTCAATGAATATAAAGGCCAAGATGAACTGCAGGGAGAAACACAAGGAAAAAGTTTACAAAAAAACGGAAGAAAATAAAACGAGGGACTAAAAACAGTGCAGAAAGGACTCCGGTAAATACCAGCTTTCCATCTGTATAAAGATTCTTTCTGTACATCTGAAATAAGGGACACTATATATGAAAAGAACCTTTGATTAAAAATAGGACAAAGGGGATTTGAAAAAAAGAAGCTGAAATCATGGAATCAGATGAGTGACAAGTGTGTAACTGGGATTAAAGCTAAGTATTCATACAACTCACAGAATGTTATAGAGACAAACCCTAAAAGCTTTAGTCACACATGCAGGTGCTCCGGGTTTTTGGTTGTCTGTGCCCATAGAGGGTTGCAGAAAGGAGTTGTCGCATTTCATGGGGAACAGAGGTATGTCTTCCAGGTCTCTTGATGGTTGTATGGCCACCTTACAGGGCCACATTGATGAAAATAGTGTCTTTGGTGCTTTTAACATGGTTTTGAGGCATTTTTTCCTCATGATTGTGAACACGTATAAAGGAAACGAAGCATAAAATTGCATTTCAAAATATTTCTTTATTCAAATTGTTGTGAATCAGGAGAAGATGAAAAAAATTCAGTTTGAAAAAGAGCATATTTATGATTGGTAGAAAATATGCTGGGCAGGCCGCAAGCTTTCTGCTTCGTTTCATTCTGATGCATCTACTTGCTGACAAATAGATCCACGCACGTCTATTGTTTTCCTCTTCTGAGCTGGGATCTGGGTCTTAACTGTACGGCTGGACAGTTCAGATATTGCTCATAGAGTCAGGCTGCATCTAAGGAGCCCGTGCACCACACGAACAGCACTAACGGACTTGTGGCGTAGTGCACGTTTGTAAAAACAGGAACAAAATGTTTTAAGCATCAGCTAAACTTCCAATGATTCAACCAAAGGTCCATTAAACACAAAGGATTTTTGACACTTGAATGTAAACTTACCAAAAGGAGAAACGGAGTAAAGAAAACCCAGCAGGCTTCAAAGTAAATGAGTACTTTGCTGCACCAAGGAGGGCAGTGACGGATCATATCGATGATGTCTTGACAAAACTGGTTAACTCCTAACAAGAAAATACATTTAAAGGCAAGAATTAAAAGAAGAGCCAGTGCTATGGTGAACTGAACTAAAAGTCATAAAACGTGGAATGATGCGATTGGAAAAGTGAAATGTGAGACTTTATGAGATACCATAGAAGAAGGAGATGCCAATGCACATGAACAAGGTGATGATGATGAGGCCAAAACTGGTACTGAAGGAGTCAATGAGGGTGAACCAGTAAATCCCTCCCTATAAACAGATCCACACAAGAAATCTGAATCTGAGAACACAAATGCAGGCGGTGGACTTTAGACATGATATGTTTTCATATAAACACACTCACTTCAGTCACAAGCAGGAGGCCCATGAGATAGAAGGCAAAACACAAACTGCCCAAGAACAGGGACTTGTGCAGGGTGTTCTGTCTGAGCTGTGGAAACTCGTCGAGCACGGCAGTGGTGATGCCCTCCATGTTGCCAAACTGTGAGAACAGATTGCAATACATTAAGAGAAGAACTTTAAGAAGTTTACCTTTGCCTGAGTTTATTGATATTCTTACCAGTGTGTCCACCCCCAGCATAAAGAGCATGAGGAAGAACATAATGGACCAAAATACAGAGCCTGGCAACAAAGCAAGGGCTTCTGGGTAAGCAACAAAAGCCAAGCCAGGACCTGAAAGCGAAATGTAAAATAGTGTGATGAAAAACGACAAACGTGTTGACGAAAATAGATAAAGCAGCTACTGTACCTGTGTCTGCCACTTCTCCGACAGATACGCCCTTCCTCCAGGCCATGTGACCCAGAATGGAGAAGATAGCAAATCCTGCAAAGAAGCTGGTGCAGCAGTTACCTGTGGTGATAATTATTGTGTCCCTAAAAATCAGAACAAGCTTCTATTAATGCAAAAAACTAGGCAGGGACCAAATCAGACACAGGGGTGAAGCTGACTCACCTGATCACATTGTTGTCAAATTTGTTGTAGGAGGCCATAGATAGCAGCCCTCCAACCCCTATACCCAATGAGTAAAAGATCTGAGACGCTGCATCGTTCCACACCTGCAGAGTAGAAGAGAGGAACGTTCGATTTGGTTCATGTCTGCAGGACACAACTTTAAAAACCAACTCCAATGAAAATTATGTTTGTTGTTTTTAGCATGTTCTTGTAGCATTTTTTGATGATGGAGAGCATCTGTAAAGAAAATTGCATTTCTGAGTATTTCTTAAATCGTTGTGAATTAGAAGCAGATGAGAATATGCCGCTTGAAAATGAGTGTATTTGTTACATAGAAAACAGGCCTTGAGTTCCCTGCTGTGTTTCATTTTGATGCGTTCACTTGCAGACAAAAAGATATATGTATGTCTTTGTTATCCCCCTTTGACCTGGTATCTGGCTCAAAACCGAACAGCTGGAAAGCTCCAAAATTGCTCGCCACTTTTGTTGCACCGCTTAGGTGGGGGGTGTGAAGGACTGTAAGCTAGTGGGAGAGCGTGAAAACCAGGAGTGCCCAAATCTAGGCCTACTAACTAGAAACTAACTAGAGTTTCCTCGATAGTGGCGAGCAAAGAAGGAAGTGACCAGTGCCGAATCCCATTCTGGCGGGCAGCAGGGACATGTGGCGTACAGAAAACTGTCTGCCCGTTGTCGCGGGTGTGCCTGAATCCTTCTGATAGAGGCTGGGTTGGATCTACTTGAAGAACGGGACCCCACAGCCTGGTGTTGCCGCCCCTCGCCAGGGGGATTTGGCCTGCGGTGGTGCTTCACGACCGGGTCCAGCTCGATAATAAATCCCATCACAAACATAAACTATGCATCAGGTATGCATAGTATTTCCTAGTTAATGATGTATTTATTTATAGAAACTTTTGAAATGTCACTCATTTGTTGCACTTTGTGTGAATGCCACAGCCTGGGTCTCATTTTTCAGATGATGAATGATCATAGTTTTTTTCTTTGTAAAATTGGACCAAAATGACTCATTTTATGGTCATTTTACCGTATCCGTTAAACCGTGTCTCATTGTTTTTATACGATTTCAAAATGGCGTCACTCTTAACGTATCTTGGACACTGATAAAAGGCTTGCGTGCCAAGAATTTGCCCAGAACTCAGAGGCAAATTTCTAATAAACTACTGCTGCTCTGCAGAAACTAGGTCAGGGATAGGTAACTCCAGGGTTGTTTTCCAACATACCTTGCTCTGGTATGTTCTAATTGGCTGTACACACTTGAACCAGGTAATCAGTCATAAGTAGGGCTTCGATATCTGGAAATCATGCACACACATCGGCCCTCAAAACTTGGAGTTGCCTCATAGGTCCTACGGGAAACGCTTTTAAAATAGCTCAAAAGATCCTCGGAGTGGGTCTTTAAACAGGATGTGTTATGAAAAAACATAAAAAATGTTTTTGCCTACAATTCATTTACGATCCAAGTTTTAAAAATATCAACATTCTTTTTGTTTAAGTTCACATGGGTCAGAAAAAATGACATTTGATGATCCACTCTAATTTGCAAGGGCTTGTTGAGATCACAGATTATGAAAGATGGCGCCTCCAAAAGGATTCTTTCTCCTTGTCAAATCTTTATTCCTCGTTTTAAAAGTGTCAAAAATGTAATTCTTACAACTGAAATGAACATTTTAAAATGACAAAAACTGTAATTCTGTCAAAATGTTATAATAATAATAATAAATATATATATCAAGGCCCAGCGACGGATTGCTGACCTGTCCATGGCGTACCCCGCCTTTAACTGGGATAGACCCCAGCAACCCCGTGACTCCGAAAAGGATGGTTCAGCTTTGGAAGATACATGGATTGTTTATCTAAAAAATACAAATGCTGGCTGTGGCTCTTCTCAGTATTCAATCCTTCAAATGCAGACATTTTATTTAAACATTTCACAAATGAAACTTCTCAACCGCATCTTTTATTTATGAGATATTTAAAAATATATATTTAACTAGCAAACATTTTTCAAATTTCTTTTTTTTTGCCAAATTACTCAAGTTCTGACTGTGAACAAATATTCTGTCATTGCAGAAATCTGTAACCCTAACCACCACTTTGAAATTAATTGTGGCTCATAAGAAATTAACGTAAAAATATGATATGATTTAAAACAAATCTGTTCAGAAAAAAAGGCTTGACTAGTTTGACAAGTTATTGAACCTATTGGTGAAACAGAACAGTGCTAACAGCCCTTATCAGCCTCCCGTCTTACCCATTTACCTGTGCAGTAGCTAAACGAGCCCAATCTGGTGTGAGGTAGAAAGCAATCCCCTGAAGAGAGCCCTCCAGTGTGGCCCCTCTGATGATCAACACAATGAGGACGAAGTACGGGAAGGTCGCTGTAACATAAACCACCTGAAAACACAGACGACCCAAACACAAGACTTAGCAGGTTTTTGTATGTTTTTTTTTTTATTTCACTAAAACAAACCCTTTTTCATTTCACCTTGCCAGAGCTGCGGATGCCCTTCAGCATACAAAGGAAGATGATGATCCACGCTGCTAGGAGGCACAGGGCAAGGGGCCAACGCACAGGGCCCGGGTCATGAAGGCCCTCACTGTTCACTAAGCCCAGCACATTTTCACTATGGAGACACAAAAACAATAAAGTATAGCCAAACATTTCCAGCAGGAACTCAAAGTAGCAAAGCAAACAAAAGAACAGCTGTTGAAATGAAACTTTTAAATCAATTTGTCAGGTTTAAAAATTCTATTTTATTTTTATACTTCTTCATCTTAGCCATGAGTCAGACTAAATAAAAAAGTAAAGCTATTCATTGCAAAATCGTGATCAAGACATATTAATAAGGTTTGTCCCTGCACACTTGTCTTTTCTTAAGTATTTGAACTCATTATACCGCGAGAACACTTGCCATAAACTTTTTTGTTTACCTCAGTAACATTACAGAACAAGGCTTTTTGCATTACAAACATGCCAGTGACTTACTTCCAAAAGATTTCCGTGGGGGTGCGAGGTCGACCAGAGGAGTTGTTGCCTGTCGTGTCGTTGCTGCAGACAGCTGCGTTGGCGATGGCGTCACATGACCAAGGCAGAGGGCTCTGGAAGGAGCTGCCCAGGTAGTAAAACGTCCAGGCTATGATGACGTTGTAGTAGAGACAAACCAGCGTGGACACACACAGCATCCCAATTCCAATACCTAAAATAATACAGTGTTTTATGAGCTCAGATAAATAACAAACCATAATCTTGACAGTTTACTGTTGGGTGAATCAGCAGTTAGCACTTTTCCTTGTACTATGATGCTGTTCTGGAATAACTAGTGACGCAAGAATTCTGACCCAGATTAGACTAGATGAGTTCTTCCTTTAGAATTACCGAAAGCTTAGGTTAGATAGTTAATAACATTTTTCTTTTTGAAATGTCTGAATTTAAACCTGTTCACATGGCAGTTTTGGGCAGTAGTTAGACAGATTCAGACATTTGAATGGAAGCATGCATATGTAAAAGTCAAGTTTTGCATGGCAGATTCCTGTGAAGGTTGGTGTTTACGAAAGAAAAAAAATAAAATCTGATGGTGGAACTTCTGACAAAGGAAAATACTTGAGGAAAATGTAATGTGGAGTTAGTGTGTGGTGGCAGGTACTAAAGTACATGTAGGAATTTCTCTTTTGTTCTTTATGTGATGTAACATAGGAGCAGAAATAAAACAAGAATTTCATTCTTCTTACTGCTCCTTTTTCACGCCAAGCCTCTTCCAACTGTAGGCGACGGGCACGCGCTAGCGACAGTCCAGTGTGAATACGATGGGCTAAGTGTGCATTCAAGAATGCACGTCACATGTGTGTTAGTATCTTAACAGTATGGAGGCATCAGGATTTCTCCTTAGACCACTTTTACCTGTTTAACCAGAGTGAAAACCGCTGTTGCATTGTTGGTTGTGAATCATACTTCTTACTGTTAGTGGGGAAATATAACTATTCGTTTTTATTTCCAGGTTCCAGGCTGTCTGTATTTCTACATATACACTACTGTTCAAAAGTTTGGAGTCACTTAGAGATTGTCCTATTTTTGAAAGGAAACCATTATCTTGTCAATAAAGCTCATTTTATTTTACTTTATACATTATTAATGTGGTAAATGATTACAAAAATGACTATTCTAGCTGCAAATGTCTGGTTTTCGGTGCATTATCTACATAAGTGACTAGAGGTACATTTCCAGCAACTATCACTCCAGTTTTCTAATGGTACAATATGTTTGCTCATTGTGTTAGAAGGCTAACAGATAATTAGAAAACCCTTGTATAATCATGTTAGCACAACTGAAAACAGTTTGGCTGGTTTTAGAAGCTATAAAACTGACCTGCCTTTGAGTACAGTAGGTTGAGAATCTCACATTTGTGAGGTAATTTAAATGCTCAAAATGGCCAGTAAATAAGAGAACTTTCATGTGAAACTCAACAACCTGTTGTTGTTCCTAGAAATGTAGGCTATTCCAAGAGAGAAATTGCCAAGAAACCTGACGATTTCCTTTTATGGTGTACACTGCCCTCTTCAGAGAACAGCACAAACAGGTTCTAACCAGAGTAGAAAAAGAAGTGGGAAGCCTCGCTGCACAACTGAGGAAGGAGAAGTACATTAGAGTGTCCAGTTTGAGAAATAGATGCCTCACAGATCCTCAAATGGCAGCTTCATTAAATAGTGCCTGCAAAACGGAAGTGTAAGCATACACAGTGAAGAGACGACTTTGGGATGCTGGCCTTCAGGGCGGAGTAGCAAAGAAAAAGCCATCTCTGAGACTGGCTAACAAAGAAAAAGATTAATATGGGCAAAATAACAGACATTGGACAGAGAAAGATTGAAAAAAAGCATGATGGATGAATCAAAGTTTGATGTGTTCGAATCACATAGACGAACATGTGTGAGATGCACAGCAACTTCAAAGATGCTGGAAGAGTGCCTGACGCCATCTCTTAAGCAAGGTGGGGGTAACACAATGATCTGGGGCTGCTTTGGTGCTGGTAAGGTGGGAGATTTGTTCAGGATAAAAGGGACTTTGAATAAGGAAGGTTATCGCTCCATTGTGCAACACCATGCCACACCCTGTGGATAGCGCTGTGTCCTGTGGCAGGACAATGACCCACCTCCAAATTGTGCAAGAACTGTTTAGAGAAGAAGCGGGCAGCTGGTATTCTATCTTTAATGGAGTGGCCAGCACAGTTACCAGATCTAAACCACATTGAGCTGCTGTGGGAGAAGACATAATATTCGTATTTCTCTTTAAAGTGTGTAATCACAGCCATTGCAGAATGAGGTGATTACCTTTGAGCAGAGGGCAGCATTTCCACACGGTGATTGGACCAGCAGCACCATACTGGCCTAAACTCAGCTCCATCAGGAAGAGTGGAACACCCGTAACAAAGAGCATGATGAAGTAGGGGATGAGAAACACACCTAAAGACATTAAAAAAAAAAAGAGTTGAGGAAGGGTGACACTAAAAAAATGTCAGACATTTAGTGTTCATACTTCACCTGTACAGGCAGGTATTTAAACATTAGTCTCATACAGGTATTATGCATCCTGAGTGAAAGTCAAGCTACAACTTGTTGGATTTAAGGAAAAGTTTATAGCCCATAAGACTGGGATGACAGCAGCAGACAGCTGGAGTGTGCAAAACATAATGAAGTCTGTGTGATCAAGAAGACAGCACACACCCAACGATTAGTCAGTCTCCTACCCAGGTGATTCTGGCAAATCAATACAAAAACACACTCAGACAATGCAGGGCTTTTTAGACCCTGGAAGTAAGTAAACCTGCAAAGAGATGGCTCACCTCCTCCATTGCGGTAACAAAGATAAGGGAACCTCCATACATTGCCCAGACCCACGCAGTATCCAATACAGGACAGCAGGAATTCATACTTCCCGCCCCACTGCTCCCTTGGGATAGTGTTAGCTACAATAGGACTCGGAGCGGGGGAATCCAACCCTTGCACGTGGGACGCTGTATGTGCTGGATTGTGGCCATTCTGGGTGACAGCGGGTTCTTCTTTCAGATGAACTGAATTCTGAAACACATACAACAACAATGTAAAGAAATCAGAATGGAAATGCAGCCACCAATAAAAACAAAGAACTGATCTCAAAAAGTTCAAATTAACAATCACTCATACTTTAAATAATTTATGACATACTCTATTAAAAAAGAGCCTTTTCAATTCACTGTTGTAATAGCAACATAATTACCACAAATTATATACAATATTTTTTATGTGAATCCTAGCAGTTTAAAGCTGACATCTTTACAAGAGGAGAGTAGTTCATCTTTTGGTAAGTCCTAGGAAGAACTCTGGCGGCGTTGCTTCTGCTTTATCTGACATGACAGTCAACATACATGCCATAAAGGTGACATACAGGTTCTGTACTTTTCCTTGTAGAGAAATAAAACTTCATTCCAAAAAGATCAAGGATCAAGGACCAATTTTTACATATGTCACCCACTTCAATGAAAAAAAAAAGATTGTTGGAACTAAAAAAGGCAAAAAAAAGAAGATATTGTAAAGGTGGAAGTTGAGAAATAGAAACGAGTAAATAAGGAACTTAATATATCATTGAAAAACTTCCACTTTTGACTATCTGTTGAGTTTACAGGCACAGCAAAGAACTGAACAAACACAAATCTTTAGATATCCTTTTTGTTTCCCTTTTTTATTGTTGTAAAGGTGAAACAGAATGAATCAAACCAGAAGAGTTTTTCACTAAAAAAAAGCAGGTCATTCCATCAGATTTAATCTTTAATCTCAAATCTTAGCCTGTTTTGAAATGTTCTGGGAAAAGTTGGTGTAAACACATCTGCTGAAGCGGCCGAGTCTCCTTAATCTGAGGCGTGTATTTGCGCTGATTCAACCTGGGAGCGCAATGCGGACGAACAGGTTCGACAGCTCCCTCGGTTCAGGATGTTATCCTGAGGTGCTGCTTTCTTCCTTTCTTCGAACTTCTTCCTAGTAACAATTAGGACCCTTCACGGCGGGAGAACCACAACAGAGCGGAGGTTGTTACGTGAGACCGGCTTACCTGCGTCGCGGCTGCGCGGTACGCTCCTGCGGGGCTGCCGGCTGCCGCCTCGCCTCCTTCCTCCCGCATCTCCACCCGCCAGCGGCGCCTCAGTCCTTCACCAGCCTCTGCATTTTCACACCGGGGAGTGTTTGTGGAGGATGCTGAAAGCTTTTCAGGCACTTCATGAAGAAGCGGGTGGAGGGAGGAGGCCGCCAAACATCAGAGATGACGACACGGAAACGGGTCGGCGGAGGAGGAGGCGCAGGTGCAGCAGGAAGACTCCTCCCCGCTGTGAACAGAACTCACGACGTGACTGTCCTTAATGCATAACCATCTGAAGTTCATGAACAATCTACGGCTCATTCTATGATCGGAGGACACATTCCAGCCCACCGATCGAATGATAAAAATCCACTTAAAACGTACAGGTTCTGAGTAAATGCACTAGTCCTGAAACCACATTGATATATAAAAAACTGAGGTAAAAGAATATGGAAGTTCAGAAAGAATGACAGAAAGTAGTTTTAAACATACGAATAAGTCTGGAGTACCTCCTAAAATGCATTTTTTCCTTGTCCCAACCCAATGACCAAATTTAAACTCAAATAATAATAATAATAATAATAATAATAATAATAAGAGTTGAACTTTTATCTTGACCATACTTATTTTGAAGGCTATAGCTATTACTGGGGCATGTGGTCGGTCAGTTTATAACTTGAATAACTTGCAAAATAGAAAAATATCATGAAAAAAATGAAGATTAGCAAGAACACATTCAGAAAAAGGGTCAGACCAACTAGATTGACTGAATAAAAGCTGTGAAATAATTGTGAGAACCGGTAATGGCTGCACAATAGTTGCTGTGCCTCGATAACCATTCCAGTTTTTCCCAATTACCTCTTAAAATACGTGCAGCCAACAACAACATTTAGCCATGGACACACTTAAAATGGATTAGGGCAATGCAACGTTGCATATCTTTGAATTTCCATCAGTTTTTGTGCTAATTTTGCGTAAACATGTGCCTTACTTCTTTTAGTCGTGTTTATTGATGTTTAAGCGATTTTGAGAGGTACACGGCGCTCCGTCAAAATGTTTGATTGAGTTTCATTGAGAACACACTAACACAGCTAATGTGTAGCATGTCAAACTATGTTTTTTTTTTAAGTTTCTTATTAGCAAGATTGGGAGTTAGTTTAAGTCACAGTAACGTTTGTTTTAGCTGTATCAGTCTGTTTTTTACATGTTGCACACAAAGTTGGGATTTACAGGTATTTTACGATAGCATGAAGCTGTGTCGGATGGTTTTTTTTTTTTGAAGTTACTAATAATGTTGGGAATTAGCATGGTCAGAGTAAATTTTAATGTAGCGATATCGGTCAGGTTTATTAACCTGTTGTAAACAACATTGGGAGTTATATGTGTCGTAATAATTTAAAACAGCTAGCACCTCTGACACTCCTAACGTGGTTATTGTGTTGTGTACCCAAACAAGTTCTATAGTTACTGTAAATGCTGTTAGTAAAGTCTGACTGACTGACTTATCTCTAACTGTCTCGCTATATGCACCTTAAAGTTTGGTATAGTTCAGAGTGCCTCATTTATGACATAAAATCAACCATAAACCAGTCTTTGACGGTGCGCCCTACAATCCAGTGCGCCCTATATTGCGGAAAATGCTGTAATTTCTACCCGTATGAATGTGTGTGTTTGTCGTACTTTTAATTGTTTCTAATTGACCTCCACCAGACCTCCTGGGGGTTTTTTTTAAACCCAACCCTACCTGGGTCACCTGGATCAGATGTGGTTTTAGACACTGGCTCTTGAGGTCTGGAGTGTGACATCTTTGGTTTAGCCCCTTGCATGGCAGCTCTGCCACACATATTCTTTAGATGGTTCCTTTTAAAAGAATTGTTTTTTTATTTTTGTGCTTGTGTACCAGTCATCTCAAAATATACATACATTTCATTGAATACTGAAATTGAAATAGGCTGCTCTCAAACTCTTTGGTGTTCGTGTAAAAGCTCTATGAGTGTTAAAAGTGGAAACATCCACAGACAAACCTATTGCAACTTTTTAGATTATGACATTAAAGCTCAAACAAAAGTGATACATTTTCTTGTTTTCTGGCCTGAGTTAAGAACAAAAATGTAGGCAGTTGAAGAGCTCAGTTGGTTGAGAAACCAGGGTTTGTTGCAGGGTGTGTGATGAGCTGAATCCAATGTGCGTCCTTAAGAAAGACCCTGCACGCTACTGCCTACCTATGTGGCCACAGAGGGCCCAGGGTCTGTGTCTCCCTGTGCTGCATCCGACGTAAAACCTCTGCCAAACCAAATGTGCGGATCGGTGACAGCTGATTCCCTGTGGCAACCCCTGAGGGGAGATGCTGAAAGGGGAACGACATTAAAAAAACATGTAGATAAACTTTAGGATCCAATGAATCAAGTCTTATCTTTAGCCTATTCAGTTTTATCTGGATCTTTAAATTATGTTTCAAATGTCTGAATTTATGAGGCTCTATTCAAATTTAAGCAAACAAAGTTGCCATTTGTCCCTGTAAAGGTTATTAACTCACTGACAGCTTTACGTTGTCAGAAAAAAAACAATTATGAATAAAGTTTGGGAAGTGTAAACAGATAATTACTTGTAAAAAGGAAAAAGCAGAGACATGCAGATGACATCATCACATGGAAAAACACTCTCGAAATGACTGCTGATGACATAGTATTAATTGTTGAGTCTCAGTCAGCATTTGGCAACGCGTCTTGACATTGACTGATTTTGGTGAAGTTACATGGTTATAATTTGTGTGCTATTATTGTTCATTTGTGGATGTATTTGTCTTTATTATGAATGGTTTTAGGCATTTTGGTTCACATTGTCTCAGTTTTGTTTTAGTTTGGAATTGTGATAACTCAGCTGGTCCAGAAACAGAGAGTGCTTGCTGTGCCAGTTCTGCCTGAGGCCCAAATCTTTCAGTGCGCATGTATTAACATTTCTGAAGCTACCAAAATTGAAACCTGGAAGAAAAAAACTTTCAACGTAGAATAAGTAGCACAACTGTACCTATTTTTAGAAAGGGTTTTCTTTTGTTGTGCTTTCAGAGGTGATGTCTTCTGTTCACACCTAAACACACCCAGCTGCAGTCAAAGGCTCAATGAAGGCATAGTGTTTTGCTGCCTTCAGGTCAGAGCAGCATTCTTTTCTTCTTCAGATCAAACACAGGAAAGGGTTCAGACGTAAAATGTGTCCCAGCATATGTTTCCAACCACTACTATCACATTTCTTGAAAATGTCTTGATTTTTGTCACTGCCTTTTTTGTTGTGGGTGAATTTTTCATGTACCTTTTATTAAATCAACTTTTTAATTGTAAGAACTATAAACACAAGAAAACACAAAATTATTTAACCTTTTATGTTCAAAACTAAAGAGAATATCACCCTTAGATTTCCCCATGACATTTTATAATTGTGCTGAACTGAAACAAGATTACAAAGTAACGCATTACTGTAATTTAATTACTTTTATCAGTAACTGAGTAATGTAACGAATTACAGTTCAAATCTCTGTAATTAATTACAGTTACTGGAATATTGAAATCCTGGGACTCTAAGATGATTTTATTTCTAATTCACCCTTTCTTTCTTTTTCTTTCTAAGCTGCACGTGATTGATCAATGAGTTTGCGCTCAATGCGCTCTGTGGGGGTGGGTGGGGGGTGCATAGTTTGCTATACGTGCAGCTGTGCAGAACTATGCACAAAAGACAGATGTAGAGGCAGAGAGAGAGAGAGAGAGACTGATGTCGTCAGCATCCGGTCGTCCAGTTCCCTCTCCGACCAGCAGAGAGAGCCATCGCCAGAGTGCTAACAACCTCTTTTTTCCTGTGCACTCCAACTCCCAGCATGCATCGGACCTCTGCCATCTTGTCCTCACCAGCTGCTCCTCATCAAGTCATCACACCAGCTGATCCTCATCTAGTCATCAGCCCACTGCTTATATGCCAGTCTCACCCTCTCCTCTGTGCGTATTCTTGAACTGGTTTCCCTCTCGTTCATACTAAGCAGTCCATTGTCCTGTTTGCTAGGTTTCTGATCTTTGCCTGTCTTGATGCCTCCTGCCTTGCTCCTTGTGTTCTTGACCCTCGCCTCGCCTGTCGTTGACCATGCCTTGTCTTATATCTCCTGTGCTGTTTCATTAAACCCTGATTGCACATGTATCCACACGGCTCAGCCTTGTCCTTACAGATGCATTGGGTGCAACTCATTGTCATGGAATACATAAAGTTGTCCAGAATGAACATGGAGGCATTTAATAGTTCTGTGTGTTTTCAAAAAACTAGCTTGGTTGCAGGTTTGATAGAGATTAATATGACATAACCGTATTTTCCACATCTGACCCTTGAGAATTTGTATGAGTGAGAAAAAAGTAACGAGTAGTGAATTACTTTTCAAATGAGTAAAGTAATTTCATTACAAATTTGATCCAGTAACTAAGTAAAGTAATCAATTACTTTTTAGAAGTAACTTACCCAACACTGCCCAAAAGCCAAGTTCCATGACCGGGGTTTAGGCCGCCGAGGCTCTCCCCCTCGACTGCCACCCAAACCACATGAGCTCATCTCAAATCAAAACAAATGGCACAAACCTTATTGTTTAAAAGTCAAATTTGAATTTTACATTAAATCCTTAATATTTTAAGTACACAGATCTGAAAGCTGGAATCCAAACACAATAAAACACTATGCAGTGTGAATTTGAAAAGTGTGAGTTTTACTGGGCTGCAGGAGATGCTGCACGTTGCCACACTTTTCAGCACAACTTCCTCTTTAGAGATGAACAGATCAACCACAAGCAGTCAGCAACAATAGTAACGGTAAACACAAGATACGCAGCATTTGTTAAGGGACGGAAAGAAAATGCTACTAATGAAAAACAAGAAGCAAAGCAAAAAAGAGACTGAGCAGGAAAACAAATGTCATTTCTAAAAGATCAATAATCAACGCATTTTTAGCCTTGACAGTGTGATATTTAGAAGCTCTGTGTGGAAACCTGTGCTGTCTTTAATCCATGTAAGCTCATGATGCTTCTTTAAATCCATCCAATCTGTTGCAAGTCTGTTCTTAACAGCCCTTCTCAACAAATCTGGGTCATTAGAAGGTAGACTGGAGCAGCAGCAGCTGCAGGGTGAAACACAACCCCTTTTTTTACAACTTCAAACCATTCTGTTAAACATCTAGAATTATCTAGATTTCTTTACAAAATCCTACAGCCATGATTGAGGATTTTTCTCAAAAGACGGATCTCCAGAACCACTCTGAAAGCAGCTGGTACCAGTATTTCTGCAGCCAGGAGGAGTTTGAGCCTAGTGCGAGTCAGGATCCTTTCAGCGGTGAGCCGCTGGATGAAAATCACCGAGGCAACATCTGGGCTGATCCTGAATCTGGACGAGTACGAAGATTTACTGATCAATCATTTGCCAAGGATGCTAGATTAAGACTTGAAGCTTTGAAATCAGGCTGTGATTTGTCGTCCTGCTGCATCATGAACAACACGCTGAACAACTCCAACTCTGAGGACTTCTCTGATGGCGAAGAGACTCAAGAGTCAGCTTTGGACTTGGTGGAGATCCTTGATATAGAGGATGATGTGCATGATGAAGAGAGCTGGTAGTCATCATCAGATGTGTCTCAATGTTTTTTGGCAGTGGAATATTTGAACAACTTTAGTTTTTGGTTTGACATGTAATCAGGATCTCCTACCTTCTTCCTCACAGGTTGTATGAGCCTCAGAAGAAGCAGCCACTTGTTGAGAAGGACTCTGCACTCAGGTGGTGTCGACAGGTGCTCGACAACCGCAGCCCTGAGATGGAGACTGCATGCCGTCTGCTCATGAACAAACTGGACCAAAGTAAAGACGGAAAAGTCTTTCTTTCTCAATTTAAAACAAGTTTGTCTAACATGGATTTACCATCTGCTCTCTGTTCAGGATCAAGGCATCAGATCTTCAAGTATTCTTCAGTTTCCCATGATAGTGTGAGTGGATCTGCAGGTTCTTCTGTGAACAAAAGATCAATCACCTCATCATTCAGTGACTCCAATAGTTTAGGTAAAGTTGATGAACTTTACTTCTGAAATGTCCAGACATTTATAACAGCAAAGAACCACATTAGAACATTCTTTTTTTATATTTTCTTTAAGTTGAAACAAAACAGTGGTGAGTCTCTGTGTGAGCAGATCTGCATCAGTCAGTCACTGTCACTTTTAGTTTGCATTTAAATTAAATCGACAGCAGAATCCGACTTGCTTAAGCTTTAGGGTTAAAGAGGTGACCTGGAAGTGAGGTGAGGAGGGTAATTAGATTTAACCTTCAATTCCTGTGACGTACTGAATCTTATATTTGGTCATTTCTTTGTACATTTTCACATTTATCACTGAGTCAAATTTAAAAATGTGTTTATATTTTTATGCGATCTGTTTTTTTGGAGGTTTTTCTAAATTCTGTTGGTTTTGGATCCACTCTTAAGAAAAAAGTTTTTGAAAGGCAAGGTTCAGACTTTATTTTGAAAAGATGTTTAGAACGGTTTAAAATTAAGTAAACAGTTATTTTTAATACATGTGCTCAGTTACTTATTCAAAAATGACACTGATTAAAGAGACCCCCTTAAAATATTTTGCTTAGCGCCCATAAAAAAATCTAGTGGTGCCCCTGGAAACATTTATGTCTATACCCTTAATAAAACACCTGCTTTGGAGTTTTCTTTTTTGTTTGCTAATCTGCACAGATTACAGTGAAGAGAAATGTTCCCAAGATTCCTGTCCCGCAAGCTACAAACTACAGGACATCACAGATGTTCACATTATGGCTCGAATACAGGAAGCAAGTAAGTTCAGATGTCATTTAATCATTTGAGAGAATTTTTGATTAATTTTTGGATTATGCAAAACTAAGAGTAATTATTTTCATGTGTGTTCTTCAGGTTTAAGACAAGACTATGTTTCAATGCCTTCTGCATTCAGTAGAAAGCAGGATAAGCCCACTTCCTGCTTCAACACTGCAACAGAAAACGCAGATGAATTTGTCAATGGAAATAAAGTCAGAGCTTGCTGGCTGCCTGCTTTGCCATCTCTGGGCTCCTCTCGCTGTCAGTCACCAGCAGCCAAGCAGGAGTGTCCAAGTCCCAAACAGAGCCGACTTCATCAACAAGTTACTCAGTTCAAGCTGCTTAAACGGACTCAAAACCAAGGTAGACACCACAGGAACATCATCATGAAGCTCTCCCACGAAATATCACTGATATTTAATCCATATGACAACCCTAATCCAGATTTCAAAGATTAATCTGCAATCTAACACCTGCTGTTTGATCTTTATGACTAAAAGGGTGTAAAAAAGATACATTATTATTGTTAAAATGGTTTTGATTCCTCTTTCTTTGATTTTATGAGTTCATTTCCATGTTGGAAAACATCTCTCTAAATCTGTTTACAGCAGCATCACCAGGCTCAACGAGTTTACCCCTGAGAACAAGCCTCCGCTCCCTTCAGGCTGTGAGGAATAGCAGAAGTCTGGAGACTGATGACTATCAAACAGCTGGTCAGAGGTCTTACCCTTTACCAGGTCTGTTTCTACTTCCTCACAGAGAACATTGCTTTCATTTATCAATCAGATATTTAAGTACATTTCTTTTTCTCAGATGTGAAGTCAAGCAGAACAGCTTGTGGTTTTCGATCCCTTTCTCCAGCATCAGTCAACTTCCACAACTTAAAGCAGTCCTCCAGGGCCGCAGTTCGAGTGGCAGCGGTGAATGGGCTGCAGAGGTCCCAGTCTCTGAGCCCCTGCAGGATTCCTCATCCTGCAAAGGGTTATTTGGCAGTTCACGGGCGAGTCTTTGCCTCTCCAGAGAAACCAACCGCTGCAGCATGGAGCACACGAGCACCACCCGTTCAGCTATGAAAGACTTTACAAATGATCAACTTTCTTGGACAACTCTTAGAAGAGCATAATTTGCATTGCATTGATGTGTCATTTTAACCAAAGTCTATTTTTCAGCTAAACTAGTTGGATGGTGGGTGGCCTCTATTTTATGTTAACCAAAGGAAAATTGTTACATTTAACTTGTTTTGAGATTTCCTGCATTCTTTTTAAGAGCATAACAATAACTTACAATTTTGAAACTTTAAAAAATATACTTTTGTACTTTGCAGCATGTTCACCATAGTGAACAACAGAACAATTTTAATGCAAAAAAAAAATTAAGAACAGCTTAAAATAAGACTGACTGACAATTATGTGGATATTTAGTGTAAATCCTATGTTGAATCAGTCAATATAATACTGTATGTTGATTGTTGGATAATAAAAAAAAACTACATGCCTTGAATGTAAAGATTTCCATCACTGAATTGGAAATTTTACCTCAAGTTTTTGCATCTCAATATTTCCCACATATAAGAACAATTTGGATTTTCCCATTTATTTTTATTGTTATACTCTTTAATAATCTAGAAATCTGTTTGAGATCTCGGTTGTTTTGAATTTTTCTGTTTTCTGTAACATTTTATTATTTTATTTCTGGATTCTTTAAGAGGGCCAACATTTTTAAGGATAAAATAACATGATTTGGAAGCACAATTTCTTTATTACAGTAGTTATTTTCCTTGAAAATACGCACACTGTGCTTATTATTCAATGAAACTGTGCAGTTTAGGTGAAAATGGAAATCTATGCAAAGAACAAGCAAGCTGGCTTGTTTACAAAACACCTTTTAAGTTATCTTTGTGTCAATTACAGATGACATTCAAAAATTAAACATTATACTTCCTATTATGATGCTTAACTAAACTTTGAACCCAATTACTGTTTCCTGAGATGTTCATAAACAAAACTTTAGTGACAGTCTTAGCTAAAAAAAAACACAAACAAGCAAACAAAACACCATCCTTCCATCTTCCTTCACTCATCCAGGACTGAATCAGGGCCCGGAAGGGGTGGGAGGTTAGCAGTCTAAGCAAGGATGTCCAGACCCGACTGGGGCCCGTGGTAGGGGCCACCAGGAGCTTGCCCAAACCCCAGTTCTGGCTCCAGAGTAATGCAGACGTAACAGAGCCTTGGTGTTTCTTACTTTGCTCTTTGTTTAAACATAGTTGATATAATACAGTATATATTTTAATGCTTTATGTGTGTTGGCATGATCCTTCATTGGAAAGATGAGGACATCCTCTTTAAAGCACACTAGGACTTTATGGGATTTATACTGTAGATGCAATGCTGCGTGTGTGATGCAAATACATGTAAGCTAACTGCTGCAACACAAAGTTGCATCAATTCTGAGCCTGCAATAAACCAGGAAGTGCAGTAACATTTCACTGAAATGCAGCTGAGTGCAGGAAGACCTGTAGAAGGCCAGTAACAGGAAGTGCACATTGTCAGCATTTAAAGGAACCTGCAGAACTGATTGCATAGAAGGAAGCACTATCCTGCCGAAACAAGAGGTGTAGGTTGGATGAGGCAAATTTTTCAGTTTTCCTGGTTGCTGCATTTCCTTAAAGTTGGGTTTTAAAGGTGAGCAAAAACAAAAAGCTTATATTTTTTAGAAAAAGGACTACCACATTTTTAACTCGTCAGTTTGAAAGGTTTTTTATTAATGCTATTTTTGTAACAAGCCACAGTTTACCCAATCACCTGTAGTTTTTCATGGTAAACTGCCCCCTGCTGTTCACCAAACAAAAATGCTACAAAATCTCATTAAAATAAAGTGTATAAGCAGCAATCTAAAACACAAGTAAAACTGTTGATTTAATTCAGCTACTTGTTTTGTTAATGTGATCATTTTTGTTAATCATCAAAGCATACAAACTATGTTGATAACGAGTTAAAAAACGTTAAATTCTTTTTTTTTTACATTTAAGTAATTATTTTTTAAAAACATTTCTTGGTCTATGAATCCTTTCAACAGCCAACCTGGTGGGAACCTTTTTCCCCCTTTAACACCAGCGATGTCACCTGCGACGCCTAAATAACACACAGACTTCAACATATCGTAATTTTTCGACCGTTTATGCAAGCTTTTCTCCGCTGGAGTTACGTTGGTCGTGTAAAAGGTCGACGAGTTACAGCAGTTGAAAGAACATAAACACTGGAACTAAATCTCCGGTGTCAAAAGGTTGAAAGGAAATGACACTGTTGGACATTTAATGTGCTTTTGCCAAACTAAAAGATAAACAATAAAGATGCTACCTGGAACAAATTTAATAAGAATGGGCAGCGCAGTCACTTTTTTGGTAAACTTTATTTGCTTTATGAATTTATGATTAAAGACGTTTCTCACCTACATAATATGCATCCAATGTACTTTGAAGCTAAAAGATGTTGCTTGCTCCTAAGAAAAGCTTGCTTGCTCCTAAGATATGTGGCATTGTTTATTTAAAAAGAAGCAATGTCTAATTTCTGTAACCTACCTTTAATTTTCTTGCCAGCTGAAAAATACTGAAACTCAAGAACTATTTTGGTGTAAAAATGAAGACTGAACCACAGAATCTCCAATCACAATCTCCACAAAAAAGAGAGCAGTTTTGCATTTAACCAAATTAAGAAACTTTAACAGAAAAACATACAAAGAGATGCTATATTCTTACAACACTGTTGTTGCTCTTTTTTGTGGTAAGTGAGCTAAAATCATCTGGTTGATCTATGATCAATAACTCGGTTCGTATCCCATGAAAACAATTCCACCTCAATCCATACAGAGTATAAAGTGAAATGTACAAAGTACTACTTTGAACTGCAAAGACCTAAGAGAACAACAGAGAGTATCTATAAATCATAATTTACAAAATAACTTCAACTGTACAAATTTACATTTTGAAAGTGTGATATTAAGAAATAAAAACTAATTGTCAGAGTCTATGTCGCTGTCTGCACCGATGGATCTAAACTCTTCACTCTCCTCATCTTCACTCAGCTGGACCTGGGAGAGAACAGCCGGGCCTCTTCTCCGTGTCTCTTCTTCTTCATCTTCCTCTTCTTCACTGATCCCATATTCTTCACCATTTATCATGTTAGATGTCTGCATCTGACTGCGACTCTCTGTCTCCTCATAGCTGCCGTAGCTGTAACAGAAAAAAACAAAACCACATCATCTAACACTTTCAAAAGTGGGAAATCAGGAATCTGATGGGAGACTGCAAAAATATAACTTGATTTTGTTAGGAAAAATGGCCACCACAGTTTTAACTTGTCAGACTGAAATGCTCTGTATTTTTCAGAAGAGGGAGCAGTTGTTGGTCTGTAAAATGCAGCTTTCTTTTATTTTGAAGTCAAAGCTTATTCTGTTGTTTTCTCACTGGCTCTTTTCTGCAAAAAGAAACTTTCCAAATACGTTTGTTTTTTGTTAACTTTGCTAGCTTGGGGGTTTCAATTTAGCGGTCGACGTAGCCACTTTAAGAAACAACATGACGTGTGTCATGAATGAGCCAGATATGGTTGGGAGTATCCAGTAGTTATGTAAAAATGAAAAATTTCTTCAGAATCAGACTATAAATTGTTTTGTTTTCTCTGTGGTTTGGCACCAAATGTCACACGGACCACATCAGGAACCAGTGGTCTGCCGTACCTGATGTTACTGTCCTCTAAAGGAGGCTCATCAGGCCCGTCTCCTTCGTACGACATCATGCTCTCGTCCTGCTCCATGCCCATGCGGGCCGTCTCCTGAGTTCTCCGTGGAGGTGGGGGACGCACGTTGACCTCTCTGTCAGAGTCGCTGCCACTCTCAGACAGTTGAATGGCTGAAAGACACAAAGTGCTAACAATTTGAAACTCAAATCATAATAAAAACTGCAACACTTAATGCTTTTAACATCCGTGGAACTTTAGGAGGAAAAAGGTGACGGATAGTTCCTGTCTCAGAGCTGAAGCTGGACTCACAGGAGAAAGGGTTGTCACCCTCCTCTTCGCTGGCATCATCCTCTCCGTCTGACATGAGCAGATCTTGATACAGCACACTGGACTGAGGCGGGTGGGTTGATCTTCTATGCGCTCTCTCCTCTTCATCCTCATCATCATCCTCATCTTGGTTGTGTGCTCGCCTGCGAGGAGGCAGAAGCATCTCCTCATCATCATCTTCATCTTCCAAATCTCCTTCAGCATCTTCTGCCTGGAAAGATGTCAAGTAAGAAAAAAAAGTGAGACAATATAAGTGAAGAAAGATGTGTTTATGTGTTACATAAAGTGGAATTGTGAGTTTCACATTAAAAGCATCTGTCTTACAGGAGCAGGAGTTTTGGGTTTCCCATCATCCTCCTCTTCAAAGCCTTCAATATCCACATCTGACTCCTCTTCACCAGGCCTCCTGCTGTGTCGTCCCTGAGAGCCAGAACAAAAACCAAAGGTCAAAACACAGAAGCCACCTTAACTGCAGCGTTATTGAGCTCTAAAACTTTCACAAGTAGCTCAAATTAAAAGCGCCAAATCAAGCTGGATGCTGTGAGGATCGTTTAAGGAGGGGTGGCATGTGGTTGCAAGCCTCATTTCTCTCTCCATACCTGCCCCCCTCTCTTCTCTGGAGCAACCACTAGAGATCCCTCAGAGAAAAGGCTGCTGGGCTCTCTGGGCAGACTCCCTGAAGCCCCACTGTCAAACAGATCAGCAGGCTGGCCAACGGAGTGGCACACAGATAGAGAGACGGCACACGAGGGCAGAAGTGCAGAAGACAAACAAGTGGGAAGAAAGAAGACACTAGTGAAGGAACTACTGTGAGCAAACACAATGTGAATATCTGGAGTTAGTACAGCAAAAAGGGAAGAAGGGATAAGAGGAACACTAGAAGGTGTAGCAGAAAGGCTGCAAGATCAGCATATTTGCTCTTATAAACAGGTGAGCGACTTGAAGTCCCTCAGCATTACGGTTTGGCTGCAGCAGGACCCCACCACAAACATCAGAGTGGGCTCCTACCTGTGGCGTGTACGGTCCAGGCATGGATTCGAAACTCTCGAGATCTGCTGCGTCTAGAGCTGCCTCCTTAGCAGTGCAGATGTCTTTCTCCAACTGCGTCAAGTGCTCATCGTACTGGAGATGCAAGAAAATCCACAAAAACAGACATTTAAGTCATTGAGTTAGCAGGAATTAGTGGTGCAGCTGTTTACAAATGGAATGTAATTATTAAACCGTGGTTTATAGAAAAAAAAATTCTGATTTAGTCAACATAAACACATATTCATCTTTTTTGTTTGCATATAAAGACTTAAAACCCAGGCCCGGCATTTTCCATTTCCTGCAAAGTAAATGCTTCAAAGCCCTCCCCACCAGCTTACCTCTGCCAGAGTCTGTTTACAGATGCTGATTATATCCAGAGCTGTCTTGGTGTATGGGCTGTCTGGGCCTGTCGAAAAATAAAAAAAAAGGTCAATATTACAACTTTTTTTTTCTTGTTTTCAATAACTGCGATTTTTTCATTAAACATTTAATAAAGATCATTTACCGTTATACTTGATGCTGTTGGCATGAATGAGGCTAACATCTGAAAGAAACGCATCTCGGTTCTGGTATTTGTGTTTGGAGATATTCTAAAAAAAAAAAAAAAAGTATATTCATTGTAATTAAAAAAAACATGTCATCTACATAAATTTGATGTGTTTTTGAAATATAAAATGTTAAATCCATTGAGTCTTCCACCTTTCTGATGGTCTCCAGATCCATGGGATTTGGTATAACTTTATAATAGTCAGGAACAAACTTTTTGTTGACAGGATGGTGAAATGGCCAGGACTAAAAAAAATGGTTGATAAAACAATATTTAGGCTTTTATCACAGGTCTTGTATTAACCAAGTAGGAAAAAAGGTGGAAAGGAAGGCGTCTCACATCGGGAACAATCATCATTTTCTGAGTTACAATGTTGTCCAAGATGAAGGAGAAGGCCACTTGATCATCATCATCCAACAGCGGGTTGATGGCTTTCTCCAGCCTCACCAGCCTGTCCTCTTTCTGCACTCACAGATAGACATCGAAAACTCAACACTAAGGCTCATCGTAATCGAGGAAGATGCAAAAAGATGTCCAGACATTCACTTGCCTCCTTCAGTTTCGCATCGCACAGGTCCAGCATGGACTGCGCCACTTGAGTGATCGGATGTTTAGCTCCTGTTGAAGCAAAGTAAACATCAATTAGGCTGAAATGATCAAATGACTTGTTTCCATACTTTGAATCCTTATCTTTTAGCATTACCGTTGTAAGTGGCACTGTTTTTCACAATCACCTCCACAGCTTCACGAAACTCCTCTCGGGATGGGTACATCCGCTTGCGTACGTTCTCCCTCAGCGTCTGCAGGTCCATGGGCCGAGTGATGATCTTATAGTAATCCTTCACAACCTTGGCATTGACGGGTGTGTGGAAGGGGTACGTCTATTACGAGGACAAGAAGATATTAAACATGAGGATGCAGAGCATGAGTTTACACCCCGGGTGAATCTTACATTTGGATGATCCCGCATATCGTTAATGATGCTTTCCAGCACAGAAGACAAAGTAACCATGGGGTCGGTTCGTCTGCGGTGGATTGCCTTGTGTGGTTTCTGCCAATGATAACAGGAAAGGTTTTTTAATATCAGCAAAGTCTCCTGAATGTGTCACACAAACCAAAAGCTTACATTGAGGTAATCGCAGTGGACTGCACTTCCCACGCGTCTCTTTTTCTTTTGCGGCAGCTGCTGCTTAGGAAATTTCAGCACCAAAGACTTTCTGCGCACTTCATCAGCACTGTAAAGCGCACCAGAAAGCATTTATATCCGTTCACATGTAAACCAGATTCATTATAAGGGGGAAGAAGCAACAACAATACCTCTCAATGAGCTGCTTTCCCAGTACAATCTTAGTGCCCTCCACTTTGATCAGTTCTTCATTGTCATTATGGATGACCGTCTTCTCCAGCTCTTCCTCCTGCTCCTCTGTCATGGCAACAGGATTTGAGGGTGGAGCGTTGGTTTGATAGTAAAGGGGACAGAATTTGTTGGTCCTCATGTGTCCAATGGCTCCACAAGCTCCACACTTTAACTAGGGATAGAAGACAAACATTAAGGAATGAGATGATGGATAATCTGATCAGCCTGGAAAAACACAAGTTATAAACACAAAATCAGCACTATGTTATGTAACTTTGAGTTGCAGATAGCTTTTGAGGAGAATCACAAGATTAATTCCATTAGAACTTAGTCTGCAAGCTTACTTTTACCTTGAGGTCTGGTCTCTCTTTGGCCTTCTTGGCCTTTTTCTCTGGAGGCCCTTTGATCTTGTCTTTCTCTTGGTTTCTCTTCAGCCTCCTGAGCTGCTCCTGAATTCGCCGACGCTCTTTCCTCATCTCCTCTCTGTGCTGCTCATCAAACAAGGCGAACTTTCGTCTGCAAGAACAACCATAGCCTTTGTATTTTGCCATACGCTGAGTTCTTTGTGAAAAGAAGCTTAGGGAACAACTTACAGAACAAAAATAAATATTGTTTCTCAAGCTATCAAGAGAATGTTTCAAGTCAGAGAAGGTTAAGAGAAAATTCATTATTTAAGATAAAAATGACTAACTTAACTTGGAGTGGGTGGGCATTTTGAGTAACTAATTTATCTTTTTGGTTGGTTTTGAGTATTTTTTTACAATACTTGCCATACTTAATAAATTAACTAAATGTATAAAGTAAATTAGCTTATTTTCAACTATGGGGATTTATCATATTCAGTCTGTATTTAAACATTGAGCTTTTATTAAAAAAGTAAACTATCAGGATTAAGTTAATCAGACTTGTTGATGTCACTGATTCATTTCAACCAATAAAACACATATCAGTCAGCAGCTTCTGTTGGTTTGTTTTTGTGGTTGTAAACAGTCTGTTTCCTGAAATTAAAATCCAGGTGTAAGACTTACATGAATTCATCGTCTTTTGTGGTTCTGATTCTGGTATATGCATCAATAACTGCGGCCTTCCTGACAGTCTCGCAGCGCACATACTCTTTACCATCCTCATCCCTAAATGTGCGGTAGATTTTGAGTCTGCGCCCCGTAGCAGAGGAGTTTAGGCTGGTGACGGACGACGTGTCGTCATCTTTGTGAGAGCTGGTGGACAAGGAGCTGGCTGCAGAGGAAAAGTCATAGAGAGGTCAGTGAGTAGCATTAGAGCTGATTTCCAGCAGAAACGCAGACTTACATAACCCTTTGCGCCGATCCTTGCGTCCTTTATTGTCCCGATCGCTCTCTTCTCCCATCAACATCCTCTGCAGTTCCTTCCTTTCCTGCTCCTCTCTCTCCCGTGACAGCTGGGAGCTGGTCTTTTTGTTCTGCAGCATGTTCTCAATGTTCTTACCCATCTCCTCAAAGTCACTATCTTCTGCTGAACTGCTGTCTGTATCTGTGGACAGCACCTCTGTTGACTCCAGCACTCTGTGGTCAAAAAAATGGTACAGACTGTGAAGAGCACACAGAACTGAGGAGATCTAAATGATCTTTTCAGATGAGTATGTAAAAATGGTCTTACTCTAAAAACGGAATAACTCAAGGAAATACTTCAACAAATGTTGAAGGCTGAACTTCCCTTTTTGTCCAAGTAATTATTAAAGACACTTATGTGGACCTCTGATCAGAACTAAGCCCAAAATCAAAATTCTCACAGCTGTTCAAGGAGAAACTAGAAAGGAAATATAGACACAAGTTTTCCTGTTTTAAACAATAATTTAATTTACTCCCTAAACTTATTAACTAAAACATAAACTTGTTGAGTCTGGATGTTGATACAGGAAATCAGAGCTGATTAAAATCAGAGTTTCCATTTAATTGTACTAAATGATAGCACACAAACACCAGAGAGAAGAATAAAGACAAACATTCCTCTGAAGATGTCCAGACAAAAATCACTGAAGTAGACAAACAAAGCAGCTTACATCCATAGAACTTTCTGGAGAACTATACCTAAAGGGACTTGGCTGAATAAAACGTTTCCCACAGACTGCATGTGATGATAAATGAATCCTACTTGTTCTGCAGATCAAAGATCCTTTGGCACTCTTCCTTGTAGCGCTCCTGGTGTTCAGCCACAGAAAAACGAGAGCCTCTAGCAAATTTGCTCATGGGACCTTCGCCTGAGCGCGCCTGCTCTGTGGACATGGTTCTCACCACATCGATCACCTCCCAGCGGGAGAGTTTCTTGATCTACACCATTGGAATGAAAATACATCTTTTATTATGAAAACAAGCACTCAACAACACAAAGATTTGATAATTCAGTATGATGAACTCACTTCTTCCTCTGGAACTCCAAACTTGCGGAGCAGCTGCTTGGCGTTCTTAAGGGAAAGCCTCCTGAGGTCTGCATCTGTCCCTGTCACCGTCTTCTTGGCGGGTTGAGGTTCTTTGTCATCCTGAGGAAACAAAACAGTGAAAACCAAACCTGCAACACTTGCATATTTCAGACTGTGCAGATCTGAGATAATTCGATCTCTTTTAAACAAATCACACCTTCTGTTGAGTGGGTTTGTTGGGCACTTTCACATAAGAGAAACCCTCCCCACAGCCTGTGGGATCTGCCACACCCGTCACCTCCAGCAGACACTTCCCCTTCATGGCAGAGATGAACGCTCGTGTTGTGTTCCAAGGAGCTGTCCGCACCTACAACACAGAACAGAATTGGTGTTAATCCTCTAAAGTCTGGATCAATACATGTTTTTAGAAAGGCTTTTGGGCTGATACCTCATCGTCAATCTTCATTTGAAAGTCCTCCTCGTTCTCTTCTTCTGGGGCAAAGAAAGATTTCTCACCATATCCAGCATCCTGCGATAGTTAGATAACTTGCAGTAAAACAGCAGACAATCTTTAAGTTTGTTGCGTTGTGGGTGGAAACTATTACCTTAAGCCTTTGCTCTGCCACAAGCATGCTGTAATAAGAACAGCACTGCTCTGGAGACACCATGGCTCGAATTTCTTCTTCTGTGGGCAACCTGAAGTCAGGCTTCAGCACCCACCAGTTGGAGTCCATGCCTGATTTAACAACAAGGGACTTTGTAAAAGTTTTCTTATTGTAAGATCAATAAAATAAAAAAAGAAAAAAACGATCACAAGCAAACTAATAACATTTATCTTATTTTCTGACGCCAAATTCTCATTAAAAACATTGCTAGGGGTGTAGCAGCAGCAGGTTGTCTAATGGATGTATATTCAAAAGCATCAATTCCTGCCTTACAGGACATCAGAACTTCATTTACACCAACATGTCTGTGGATCTTTTCCTGGTGTTTATCTGACTTCATTCCCACTGTTGTGGGTTTAATAAAACACATGTTCTATCTTGAAAATTACATCAAATTTCTCCATCTCAAATATTAACTTCTTTCTGTCAGTGGGGCAACATTGAATAAAGTTTTTGGAATTATGTGTGGTGTTTACATCAACATTATGCATGAAAGGATAGCAGAAGTTTATTTTGACACTTGAAACCTGTTTCCTGATTTTTTCCAGCTGGAACTCAGTCAGTTGATGCAGAATTGTTGGAAAAATTAGCATTCCAAACTAATTTGAGCGTTGTGTTGTGGTTAGTTGTTCATTTGATGCATGTATCATCTTACCGGTGTGAATTAAAATAAGTCTGACGTGACGTCACTGCTGCTGCTGGTTTGGTGTGAATTTGGGGTTAACTGTGTAGCACTAAAGAAAACAACAAAAAGCTAAAGGCTTCAAATTATTAAGATTCATCAATTAGATCCAGGTTTAAATGAATACTTTGTATATTTTTCTGGCATTTTGTCCCTTACAGGATTAACTTACTTTGCCAAAATTCAAATTTTGGACAAAAAGTGAAACATCTTAATCAAAAGATTGCCAACAGTACAACAGTACTTCTGGTTTTTATAACTCATCATAACTGCTGACCTATTTCCTATCATCACCAACCAGCTCAGTGGCCTTGTTTAGAGTATCCGCCCCGAGACTGAGAGGTCGTGAGTTCAAATCCAGGCCGAGTCTTACCAAACACTAAAAATGGGACCCAATGCCTCCCCGCTTGACCCTCAGCATTAAGGGACTGGATTGGGGGGTTAAAGCACCAAATGGTTCCCGAGCGCTGCTGTGAGTTCAGCTCACCGCCCCACCAGGGGATGGGCCAAACGCAGAGAACAAATGTCACACACCTAGCTGCGTGACAACTGATGGGACTTTAAATCATCATCTCACTAAAAATGAGAACTTTAAACAGAATCTGATTGAATAACAGTACATTAGTTCTTCACAACAAAACAAACAAAAGTTACCTGTGCGCTTGAAGTCGGCACATAACTTGAGTCGTTTCCTGATACTGCTTTCTGAGTGTGACGGGAAAGCTTTCTTTATGTCCTCCATGCGGATTCTTCTGGGCCGATCCTTGCTCTTCCAGAACAAGCGGTAAATGAAGACCTACAGAAAGCAGAAAGGACAGATGAGCATTTGTGAGCGGCAGCAGGAGCCGGAGTTTTGGGTAGAAAACATACCTGCAAGAAGTCCCTGATGTGAGTATTGGCTCGTTTGGAGTTTGGCCCTGGAACTTCAAATAAGGGACACTCCTGTCCAACTACAAAAATGTCAACAATCTCTCTAATGTAGTAGCCGTGCCGGGTTCGTAGGACCAAGAAATCTGTTTCTGGCATCTTGTGCAGATAGATTGGGGATCGGAAAAGGTTGTTTTCAAATGCCTAAGAGAAAAAAAGTTAACTATAAATAATTCCAATGATTCTGTGATCTGAAATGGTGAAAACATTGACATCCTATAGAGAGTACCAACCTGGAGTAACTGTCCAGGATGCAAAGAGCCCAGAAAGGGAGAAGTGTGGCAGTACACGGTCTCTCCATACTTACAATCCGGCGCTCCAGGATCTTTTCCAGGTTTCTGCAGCATAAGAAAAAGAAAGTGTCACATGTTTTAACATGTGACATTTTGTAAAAATACAAAGCAGCTGATTATCCTTTTAGTTTTACATCAGTTCACAACACTGTTGAGCTTTTTTAAAGAACAAAAATAAACACTTATGTTGTTAGTAAAATCTCTTTTGCTCACTCTTTTGTAGTAGTTTTTGATCTTTGTTGCCATGCCCACTTGCATTATAAGAGGTGGGTATTCTTCACTGTATTCTGCTAGAATAAGATCTCCATCTTTGCCTGTCAGGTCTTGTGGCGTACGCATGAAGAACATGTCTCCACCCCCTGAAGCCTGCCGCTCCTGTTCTCTCATCTATATGATTAGGAAAGGAAAAAATGTATAAATGCCAAAAGATCATTGTTTAGGACTAATAGTAAAGTGAATATAAAGATGTAAAGAACAAATCTGGGAATGGGCAGAGCTTACCTTTGCCTTCTTCTTTATGTGTTTGAGCAGTGGCTGAACAGCGTGGGGGCCCGGCTGAGCTAGAGCTCCAAATGAGTACTTCTTTAGTGTCGGTCGATGGAACTGGCGAAGCTTCATGGGTCCCATGTGAGTGGGGAAGAATGGCTGCCTCAGCTCTAGAGCTGGGATTGAATGCTTTTGAAAAAGTAAAAAAAAAAACAAAACGAAAACTTAAATAAATCATGAAAACATTTCACAACTGTTGCCACTCTTTTTTTTCATTATTTATTTACATTTCAAAGCATCTAGATGTTAAGTGTTGGCCTCTCCTCACCTGAATGATATTGCCACCAAAGGTTCCTCTCAGACCTTGCTGTTTTGGGTAGTAAAACTCATCATTGGAAAGATTCCAGGGGTCCTTAACTTCAGGCTGGGACATGTTCTATTTTAAAAGAGACAAAAAAGTTGCTGCTGAAATAAACTCCATATTTCTATAAACAAATATAACATATAAATCTAAACTGGATAGATCTTGTTACATTTTTTTTTAATTCCTCTGACTCTACTAATAAGGAACATATTTTGTGTGATAGTTACCTATAAATCTGTCATTTTGGTTCTATTAAAAATAGGACTGTCAAATTATTGCATTAATCGCAGTAAACTATTTTAGACATTTTAGCGCATTATTTTTATTTAAAATTAACCTTAATCTCTTGCTTCTGTAAAGTCCGTTCATGTCGGATAATGCACACCTGGGAGGGCATTATCCATTTACGGAAAAATAAATATTAAAAAAAAGAAGTAGAACGTTCAATCCTGTTATATTTTTAAGTTCAATTTGGTTTTCACAATAAGCGGACTGTTGAAAACACTGTGTGTCGTGTTATCATGGTAACAGTTCCAACGCAGGTACCGACTGCGCTCTGCTCTCTGAGTAAAACGGCTGTCATGAGAAAATAAACAAAGCATAATTTCAGAGAGAAAGTTTGCCTCTTCCTGCATGTTTTTGTCCAGATGATGAAAAAAAATTTTCTTTCAAAGAAACAAAGTACAAGGTCTAAATAGTTAAATTCCTCTGGTGTCACGTCCTCGTGTCTCATTTCTTTCTTCTGATGTTCGCTTCTCTATTTCTGTTCTGCTGCATCTCAGTCTTCAAGTGATCAAATTCACCAAACAGGTTAAAAGAAACTATAAAATCACTTCTCTCTTTTCTATTGTCTTACATGTAAATTATGATATTAGTAAGGAATTTGTGGTCAATATTTTTTGGATTGTTCCTTTTGTTTTTGAATGTTTTTAATTAGACCTGATGTTTTTGTTTTTTCGTTTGAAAACAAAATCCCTCTTGGTGGTGTAAAAGTAAAGATGGAAGTCGGTTAATAAAAAAAATAAATTAAAAAAAGGAATAAAGCTTAAGTATTTTGATCTTTTACTGTGACACAATCTGACAAATTTCAATGAAAACACCTAAAAATTAGCCTTTTTACAGCAATTACTAGGTAAAAATATTTGCAATTAAAATTGATTAATTATAACAGGTTACGATTAATCGCACAAAAAATGAATTGCATGACAGCACTAACTAAAACTGTGTTTTTATGTGATAACATACTTGCTGCGGCTCATCTTTGATCACTCCAGTCTTCCCCAACAAGATGCGGCTCTTCTTAATCGCAGTTTCCTTCTTGTTCTCTTTTGATGGCGAATGTGAGGTAGCTTCTTCCTTTTCATCAGGAATTTCTACAAAAATATTTTTAATGAGTTCCTTTTGAACAGGATAGTTGGTGAATGCTAAAATTTGTTATTATTTAAAAAATACACATATTTTTTGTGTACCCAGAATAATATTCTCATCATTGGGATCCAGTGTAAGAACAGGTGGTGTGAGCATGTGATCCATCTCCTGGTCATCCCAGATGATGTTGTCTTCCCATCGGCCATAGACCAACTCTTCATTGTCAATAGGGAAAATGGAATACCAGGAACAGGATTCTTCTTGAGAAGCTGCAAATGAGCAAAAACAAACTATTAGGATAAGATTTTCTAAAAGAATTGTTTAAGTAAAAGTATTTTCCACAGATTTTATGATCACCTTGATGATCAAGGCTGTTTTTGTCCCGTTTAGCACCTGAGATCATTGGAACTTTGGGCATGGGTGGAGGGGTTGGTGGCACCAACTGAGAATTACTTCTAGTGAGACCTTTAAAAAAAATTTCTATATTTAGGCAACATTTTAATTTTTTTTCTTGAAGATTTGAATCAGATTTGCTTGTGAGGATCCTTGTAACATCTGACCTTGCTGTGCATTATAAGCGTTGGCGTTGCGCGTCATGCTGGAGGGAAGCCATCCTGCCAAGCTGGCTCTCTGAGTCTTGGTTCCCTTGTGCTTTACATCTTCTCCATTCCAAATGATATCATCCTCCCACTGGAGCTGAGTGACCATCAAGAAGACCTCATTCTCTAAGGCCTGTTTGTCTTCATTTCCATCAACATCATCTCCGTCGTTGTCATTCATTTCCTCTTGCCCCTGAACCTTCTGTCAGAAAACAAACAATAACGGTGAGTAAACAAAAACAACCAGTTATTCTAATGCTAAAAGAAGAGGCAGTCTTACTTCTTGAGGAATCTCTATGATTTCCTTGGGGATATCTTGCTTCTGAGGCTCACCGGACTCCACTTTTTTCAGCTTCAACCCATAGTTGAAACCACTTCCATCCTCAGGTACCCCCAGCATGTCATACCAGAGCTGAGCTGGACCATATCTCCATTCTGCCACTTTAGGTCGAGACTCTGTCTCCTTGTCCCCATCCCCGCAGGTCTGCGAAAACTTTGACTCTACTGGAGCCATCATAGTTATCTAAAACAGCAAACAGAAGAGGAGTGAAAAACAAATCTCAAATGCCACAAGTTGTTGAGAATTTAGATCAAGCAGGAAATGACTGAGACGTACCTCATCATCGGAGAGGCACTGTTCTGGTGGTGGAGGAAGGGCGTACTCATAAATCCATCCAGATTTTTTCTCCTGACCTTGTTCTGACACCTCACCTTCAGGTGGAGGTGTTCCAGGCTGAGGGTCTCTGTGTTTTCGTTTTTTCTTTCTGCGGGCACTCCTCCAAACTGATGGCATGTTCTTTCCAGGACCAAACAGCCGTAAGAACCTGAGAACCTGTTAATATAATTTACAAAACTTTAAGCACATTCGTTTGATATAAGAGTAATGGAGATTGAAAAAAGAGCATTTACCTTGCCAGGTCTAAACTCTGGAAAGAGCTGTGTGACGCCGGGCAGAGCTTTGGCTGCATCTTTCTGCATTATGCCAGCAAGAGGAAGAGTAAGTCTGTCAGGGGGACCTCCAGATCCAGAGGTCTGACAAGGTCGGTCGGTTTCTGACTCAGAGTCGGAAGAGCTGCTGAAGTCCACCTTATCAGCAGCAGAGGATGGTGCAATGATGGAGGGCAAGATGATGCCATCACCGTCTTCCCCCGCTGTCAGAATAGATCGCCGCAGCAGATACAGGTAATAAATGTATACATTTTTGATCCAGAATGTTTTAAAAAATAGAACAAAAACACAGTGTACACTTTCCAAAAAATGCAGCTTACCAGTACACAAATCTTTACCGTTTGTGCTCTGACTTGATGATTCCTCCTTCTCTGCTGGCAATGACAGACTAGGCGGTGGTGGTGGAGGCATTAGCTTAGAGTCAATGTCTTCACAGTCAGCATCATAGTCATCTTCATCATCTGCTGGTCAGAAGTTTGGAAAAATGCTTAAATAAAATATTTATTAAACAAAAAGTTTAAACATTCGTAAAGAAAATAAAATCGTGGTAGTCAAGAAGAGAGAGAAAATAATTGGGCAGATTTTCTTTAGTTTAATATTTATTATTTTATAATTTCATTCCAAGACTTTTCTTCACAAAAAAGTCAGTGTTTAAAATAGAAAACTAATGCAGACAACAATCATTTTTAAATTATTATTTTTCAATTGAACGTAACATATATGCAATATTACACAAGTGATGAGTCTGATCATTACCAGTTTTCCGGCTTGGCTGCAGAGACCCCATAGCCTGGCGGTACTTCTTAGTCTCATCTTCAGCCACCTCGCTGATGTCAGAATAATCAACGGCATCTTCAGTGCTTTTCACCCAACCTAGACAACAGAAAGAGTTGAGGAAAAGGGAAAATAAAAAAAAAAGAAAAAGCACCTTCTGAGCTACATTCCAGGTAAACAAGTTCCTTTGTCAATGCTCTTACCTTCTCCATCTACATTTTCTGAATCTTTATTGTCTTTTTCCTCACCCTCATTGGCAGTAATCTCTGTAATTAAAGAGCCCAAACCCAGTGTTCCTAAACCTGCAAGATGCTTTTTGGACTCCTGGTATAAGAAGACAAGATGGAGAAAAACATTTCCAGGAGCAATTAAAATCACAGATGAAAAGCACACAGATTTAGCAAATAGGGGGGGGATTAAAACTTTGGAGTTAACAGTCTCCATCAAAGAGCACAGATGCTTAGTTTTTCTACAAACAAAACAAAAATACTCAAGATTTTATCTCAAATGATGCTGGAAGAAAATATCTTTTAAACACAAACATTGTCCAAAATGCTGTCATCCTCCAACTGTCCATCTTCATTTATGTTTCCAAAGAGGAAGCCGGCGATGGAAAACGGGCGACCTTGATCCTCGTCACTGTCAGAGTCAGACATCCTATCGAACAAATACAATGTAAACAAATAAAATATGCAGGGCAAAAGAACAAAAGAACAGCTCTAAAAGAGTCTTACTTTGTTTCCCTAAAAGTGAAATTATTATTATATAAATATATGTTACAACTACAAACTGTAATAGTATATATTTAAATAATTGTAATCACATTTAGGTTCAAATATACCTTATAAGGTACATTTTCTTAAACACAAAAGCTGCCTTTGAAGTGTTGGTTGGGTAAAATCTCACACAAATCAAAATGCTTGCCGTTATGAACAGACCTGCAATGTTTTTACATTTCTTATTTGTCTTTCAAACTCTAGTTATTAAACTTGTATTTATTCAACTACAATTTTTTTTTTAAATAATAATAAACGTCCCTTTTCTGTTGTGAAAGTGATATGAGTTTCTTCTGGTTAAAATTTTACTGCTGTATTTTAACATTTTATACCACAGCTGCCATATTGGTGAATGTAAACTGCTAAAAAGGCGTTTTAATGTGTCGCACAACATGGATATTGTTCTGCTTGTTCACTATGTTTCCTTTGGACGATTAAAAAATTGTTTCGTACAACCTCAATAATCCTATTAGCAGTGCAAAAGTACGATTTTTGTTGGCCAAGATCTTTGACAATTACATAAAAAAAATGTATTTTCAGACATGTTTGCATGATATTGTGCTAAATTTAACATACCTTATGTCAGCTGTTCAGATTTTGCAATCCCAGGGTTTAGATAAATTGATGCATTTGCTAAAAGTGAACATAGGTTAGCCAAATGTTAGCTATTTTAACCATGGCACAATAGCTAAAGAAAACGTTTCTTTTCCACGCTGTCCTTTAAGTTTAGGACATATTTTTTTAATGTAAAAGAACAAATAATATCCGCTTTACAGACCACCAACCAACAATTTCAGATGAAAAATATTTTTGTCTCCCGTTTTGTCTTAACAGCGACCGAAGTCTCTTGAGCGGAAGCTCCTGATGACCCGGAAGAACTGCCTGATGCGTTCAGGTACTGCTCGTAAATAGTTGGGTTTTAGACATAATAATAATAATATAAATACAATTTACCATTCTAATAATATTAATAACAATCTAAATATAATAAATAGCAACATATAATCTATAATAATATATAATAATCTATAATAACAAATAATCTAAAAAATTTAAATGGCTTTAAATGTCATTCAAATTTTAACAAAATATTACATTCATCAAACTAAATTTAGCATTCAAACTTAAAATTTCTTTGAATTAATTGCTCAAATCAGACATAATGTAATAATATTTTTCCCAGTACCAACAAAAAAAGCAATTAAAACCTAGCATATTTTCTCAACTTTTCAAAATAACATGTTAATTTTATTTATTTATTGTTTATTTTATTTTTACTTTTGCAATCCCTAAAACCCACTGGTATTTTGTTCTGCCAAAATTAAATAAAAATAAATCAATTACGTATTATTTATACAAAAAAGAAAGGGACACTGTCTAAACTTGCAAGACTTATGTATTTATTTGTTTATACGTGTTTTGGCACTTTCATGAGGCAAGAAAACAACAGAAAACAATAATAATCCATGGTATTTCAAACAGTTAATCAAGTAGTTTTCATTGGTCACATCAGTTACAACAGTAAAAAGGCAGTTTCTTGCTGAATTCAACCATTGGATAATGCACCTTTAAAATAGCAGCAAAATAATTTGAAAGAAAGGCAGCTGCCATTTGTGATGTTAAAATTTGTTTCTTTTGAGGCATTTTATGAAACCACTTTAGCAGACAAATTTGATAAACTATTCTCTAGTAATATTGGCACAACCATGGATGAGATTCGTCTATGGCAGGGATAGGCTTCTCCAGGCTTTGAGGTACGCACTGTCGGCATGATTTCCACATTTCCCAGCCCTAATCATGACTGATTTCCTGGTTCAGGTGTATCCAGCCAATTAGAACATGCTAGAGCATGGTATGTTGGAAAACATGAAGGAATGTGGTCCTTGAAGCCTGGAGTTGCCTATCTCTGGTCTAGGGTACCATGAAATATGTGTCAAAAACACTCATAAACGGTGGGGGTTTTCTAAGCTTGGTACTTAAGTAAAAGTAGCATTACTGCAAAAATACATAACTCAAGAGGAAATAAGGAATAATCATCCAAATGATTAGTATGAGTTTAAAAAAACTAAATGGACAAAAGTACCCAAGTTCTTTCAGGATTTAGTTTTAAACCTATTTTTAGATTTTAAAATGAAGACAACCTTCCTTTTCTTAGTCTTTTTATCCATAATTGAACATATTTGAATTATCACTTAAAATCTACGTGCATAAAATAAAAACTATAGTGCAAAAAACTACTCTGAGAAATACAATTAGTAAATAGTACAAAAGTACAAAAAGTAACTAAGTACATGTAACTGAGTAAATGTCATTCATTTAAACCCTCATCTCAAAACAGTTGTTTGAAATGAATAAAAGAAGCAACACTGAGATGTTCAGCCAGTTCAATTTAATCGTTTTTAAACACTTGAAATTGGAAAAAGTACAAAAGTGATTCTGACAACAGTATGAAACCAGCTCAGTAATGTAGGGTGATAGGTGTATTCCTTTAAAAAGCATCTTCTACAGACGTGTTAATTTCAACTGGCCTCACCATACACATAAAGTACTCACTAAAAATGGATACAAGCAACAGTTTAAATACAATGGCTGACCCCTGCAGTACATTTACAAGTGATTAAAAAAAAAACAATTTATAACAAGGGGGGGGAGCAGAAGTCTGGCCACAACGCCATCTTTATCTGGCAGTAAAATCATGCAGTTACAATCGTTCCACTGAAGAGAAACGGAAAAGCACGACAGCTGTCACAGTGAGAAAGAGAGCAGCCAAGAGGCATCCATCCAGACAGCTGTTCGGAGTGCTTATTGGTTGTTTTCTGAATTGCCACTGTTTTCTCTATGAATGAACAGCAGCTCAGTGGTAACCCGTCCTGCATTTGCATACATTGTAAAGTTGCACATTGTCTCTATTCAAGAGAGCTTGAGTTCCACAATTGCATTACCTTATAAAAATATAACTTACTATTGAAGAAAACCCAAAAATATGAGATATTCTCTGTATTTTGTGAAGGGAAAAAAAAGCTAGGAAATACAGCTGAATAAATAAATGTGATATCAATAAAAAAAAAGCAAGTGGATATATTGTGAAACCGGAATGCCATCCCCACAAGCAAACCATGCTTTTTTTGTTTATGGCCTGGCAGTGTTAGAAATGAGGTGTCCATAATCCATCACATCAAAGTTCCATCCTTTATTCCTGAGGGAAAGTCGTCCAAAACAGTATCTAAAATATTTCATCATGTAAAAGAGAAAAAAAAGGGTTTCTTCAATTTAAAAACGGACCTCCGGTCATATTAAAATGTGGTACTTTTGGTTTGACCAATGAATGAGTAACCAATGGAAATGGAGATGAGGAAATACAGGAGGGAGACTTTTCACAGTGCCACAAAAAAGGAAGCCGCTCTGCCTTGCTGCTCTCTGGCCAGCCTATTGTTAGGGCACCAGCAGCGAACTTCCTGTCCGGTCAAACTTTTTGCCCTTTGAAAGGGCGGCCACTTGTTTCATCAGCTCCCTGTTCTTGCCCTGTTGAAGCAAAGAACAAAAGTGTTAGAAGAATCATTATCAGCCTTCTTTCATGACAGTGGAATATTCCAAATCTTGGCAAAGGCCAAACTTATATTGCTTTCTTAGATGAGCGTTTTTTGTGCATCATAGAAGCAAAAACCTGATGGAGTTGTGAAAAGGTCTGTTAAAAAAAAGTAGGCTGTGGTCTTTGGAAATATTCTGATAATTTCATGTTTATTACTTAGTTATTAAATAAATTTTAAAAAGTTGTTAAACTTGCATGTTTAAAGGTTTATCTGACATTAAAGGATTTCTATATCCCTTAACAGACAGGAAACACCTTTATTCCGGGAAAACTTCATTATGTGTGATTATTGGACAAAAATCTTTACTGCAATTCAGCTGAAATACATGTATTCTTTATCTTATCCCAAACGCAGTAAAGATATAGTGATGGTAGCCTGTTTGTTGGGTGTTTATTTGAAAGGAAAAATTGCAGACAAAGTCAAAGCTGGAGGAAGTCTAGATCAGCTGTCTCTGGTCCTTGAGGTCGATCATCCTTTGTGTTTTCTGTACATCCTGCTGCTGGTTACCTGGATCAGGTGTGCTCAGTCACTCAAAACCTTCAATCACCTGATCCAACTAGTCAGCAGTGAGTGGGGCAGGGAGATTGATCTCTAAGACCATGCTGTGTAATCGAAAACAAAGCATTTATGAATGTATGAATGGTAACTAGAAAATGGAATATTGTTTAAACTAAAGCATAAATCAATGTTTTTTTCAACGAAGTTCCTTGTTATTTTCTATGCAAAAAAAATCTTTTCATTTTTAATCTAAATTGTTCATTTTGTTAATAAAAGTTTAAATTAATTATCTGAAAACAATCTGAATTGATGTTTAATCAAATTGTGTAGCACATAGGTGTTACATGTGAATGAGGTTAATAGTTTGGGGGAGATATTAAGTCCTTTTTTTGCGGCAAACACATTTACCTGTTGTTGCTCCATGGCCTCTTTGTGTGCTTTTTCCATTTGGTTCATCTTGACTCTCATGTTTGACTCTTGATACTGAAAGTCTGCTTTTAGCTCTGTGAGCTGGAGGAGAGTTTCATCATTTAGTCAACATGTCGAACCATAAACGCGGTGTGACAGCTTTGACCAAGTAGAGACAGAGAACCAACCTTTCTGTCTTTCTCCAGAATGGTTTGATCCCTTTGCTGCAGGAGCCTCTTCAGGGACATCACTTCCTCTTTCAGCTGGCTGATAAGAATAAAGTTGTCTGTTCCTCCAGAATCCATAGACTGGGTAATGGAACTACTGATGAGGGGGAAAAAAAAAAAAAAACAGAGTCAAACAAGTTGTTTAAAAATGTAAGTTCTGTGCAAAAAAGGTCATTTTTTAGCCAATAATGAAAAAATCTAAACTTGATATCCCCAACCAATTCAGCTCCTCCCGTACCTGTCCCCATTAGATGGCTTCATCTCCAATTTTGGTTTCTTCTTTGGAGTCTCCTTCTGGATTGAAGACGATTTATGGCTGCCAAGCAAATTAAGATGGGAGGTGAACAATTAAGGCGCTGAAAAGTTAATAAAGAGCTTTTTCAATTCCTGTACGCAATTCAGATGCTACCTCTGCTTCCACAGTCCCGGCTCCTGCTCAGGACTTAAGCTCCCACTTAATCTGTGGACAAAGAAGGAAAATGGGAATAAAGTGTGTTTCTTGAAGCAGTACACTTATTACATCCAAACAGTTAAAGAAAACATATATATATCTTAAGTTTACGTGACAATAATACGAGTAGAAATATTTTACTTTAACCGTTAAACACTGCTATTTACCAATCTCAGTCAGGATTTTATCTCGAATAGTTTTTCCTTTAAAATACAAGTGCATAAAAGCCTCTTTTATATGTTTATTAGTTTAAACAAAGGTGAAAATATTCTACAATCATAGAAATTGACTTTAGATTTTGCTGTTATGTGTATTAGATTCTCCTTACTGCTTAAGGAAGAATACGTAAAATATGGTTTAACTGGAAAAACAACTCTTCACTTAAATAGATGTACACATTTTTTCTTTCTTTGGTGATTCAAACAAAAATCTGTCTCGAAAGCATGAGGTGACATCCAAAAGATGGAGAAGAGGACATACTTGTGGTGGGAACTGCCGTGTCTGTGGTGGTGATGATGATGATGGTGGTGGTGGTGGTGGTGTGGTCTGGAGTGATGATCTTTCTCGTTCAGAGACGAGGAGTTGGATGAAACAAAGCCCTTCCTCTGCTCCTTAGTCTTCTGCAGGACGCGGCGGTATGACAGCGTGCAGAGCCAACAAAGCAGTTTTCCATCAACCTGGAAGACACGCCAGAAAATTTAGAATAATTTTTAAAAAACTGTGGAACCTGTGCTGCCCCCATCCAGAATGCTTCTCCACAATACTCGTACCTTTCTCCTGCCCTCCTCTTTACGATCAAAAGCGCACTGCTGTTTGCACTGTTCACATGTCTGTGGAGGTCCATACTTCTTTTCTGAGTTTGTACAACGCTGGCACTTGGTTCCAATGAAAGCTGCAATGATGTTACAGTACTGACAAGGTTTTGGCTGAAAAAATACAAAAATATAAATGGGGAGAAAACATGTCAGGCAGTTAAAACTAAATTTATACCACAATGTAGAATGTATTAACTTTTGGAGTCAGTTTTATCAATAAGTCAGAGTCAGCTGGAGTAAAAAGAAACGCTCAAAAAATTATCCATGACTTACTGTTCCAAATTGTTTGACGTTCTGGGCACATTTCTTGCAGATTGTATTTGTTTTACTATAACAAAAGAAAAGGGAAAGTCAAAAATTTGATATATAACAATTTTTAAAAACTATATACACGTGTAACTAAATAGAGAATAAGAGAATGAAAATAATCAATAGAAAAATACTTTACCTTTCTTGCTGAAACTCAGACCTGCAGTACGTACACTTAACTATTGGGTGTGCGATGCGACACTCCTGTGGGATCAAAACAAAAAAGAATATCAATGCATTTATGTTATTCTAGTGTCAAAACTATAACTAAAATTTAAATGTCACACATGCATTAAAGTAGGTTAGGAAACACCTGCAGACATTTATTAACTTTAGCAATGTATAAACACGTGCAAACAAATGTAATCATTTTCCTTCAACAACCCTGCATATTATGACAGAACATCATTATGATCGTCAACATTTTTAGTCCAATAATTGGGACAAACCATTTTAGGTTACAAGGTATGTCCATGAATAATGTAGAGTGCAAAAGTATGGAGTATTTGCACATTAGTGGTTTAAGATCAAAGGGTATCAAACACTTTTTTTCCCTTTAAAAACGGTTTAACGCCAAGAAAGTGCAAAACCGGCTGTTAAAATCGACTGTCAGGTCCTAATACGATAATTACGCGAATAAATTCCTAAGTAAATAAAGATCAAATCAAAGTGATCACGTTTTACCTCGTAAAATAAAACCAAAGTGGCAAGGAATGTAAACATGGTTACGGTATTAGGGCAGTTTTCCAACTTGTTACATAATATAAGCCCCAGACTGTCCACATTTCCAAGGCCACAGAAAAAACTTCCACAAATCCTCATCCATTTCAGTCTTTAATAATTTATTCGTATTGTTGTTAAAAAAACGGTTATCCTTAAATATACACAAGTCCTAACCTTGCACAGCTGCTGGCCCTGCGACAGCTCCTCGAAAGGGTACCGCTGGTTACACTTCGTACAGGCGTACAAAGCCGACGTTGCCATTCTCATCCAACCCAAGCTATTCAACTAAAGAAGAGCAACAAAGTCCAGCAGCAAGTCAGTGGATCAGTAAAGGGGTTTTTTTCCGTCCGAAAATCCTTTAAACCAAGAGCTGAGGACGTACACTAAACTGGCTGTAAGCGTTAGCCAGCCGTGGCTAGCTTGGGTATGCAATGCAACAGAGAAATAGCTTAGCAGGACGGAACAGGCAAAAAACAACAAAAAAACAACTCCAAAATATTGGTAATCCTCTAAACGGTGTTTGCGCTCACGATTATGTTGGTTGGGATGATAGGAATATTGACCCAAAGACAACACGGTCACACTGTCCTTTTTAGAGCGATTTTTGTTGCTTCGCAAGGAAAGAGATGTTCCTTGTGTTTTCCTTCTCTCTTTTTGTATCAACGGCGCAGTCGTCATGTAACCGGAAGTAGCCGCCAGCTCCCGAAGAAGAAAGGAAACCTGTCATGACGCAACTTCCGTCCGCGGAATTCGCTTTTTGAAATTGTCTGGGCCAATCACGTGTCTACAAGAAACCAACTCTACTCTTTTAAAAGATTTAAAACGATTTATTGACAATTAAAAGACAATTACAGAAAGTCGATTTTTATTACAGAAAGTATCTGTGTTATTATGAGTTAGGACGTTTTTAATGTGACATTGATGAAAGTCACAAACACGGCCAGAACTGTTGAAACCTGTTAAGAAAAAAAAAAAACAAAACACCCACAACCAGTCTGAAATAACATAAAAACTAATATTAATATTAATAGTAAGAAATAATAATAAATACAAATTAGAGACAATCCACCATTGCTTTTGATTGGGTTTAGAGTCATTTTAAAAATGAACTTAACCTGCATCTAGGTCCCCTTGGATGGTTTTGGTCACTTATCATACGTTTTATGATTATTATCAATATTATTGTTATTTCTGTGGGGTTTGCATGTTCTTCTTTTGAACATGTGGGTATTCTCAGGCAAATATTGACACCTTAAAAACATTTTTTTGTCAATCAGCTAAAAAAGTAGGCACATATGAAATAAAATTATTACACATTTGTAACACATCACACCAACTTAAACAGAGTGTCTTTAGCACATATGTCAAATCTAAAAACAACATTCACTTTTTTGCACTCAGTGTTTGGTTGGGCCTCCTTTTGCATAAGTTACTGCATTGTTGTGCAGGGCATATGGAGGTAACTAACTAAAATGAAATCTGGTTTCTTAGATGTCTGTCTCTAGGTCATCAACACTCTTGGGTCTGGTATTTCTCACTTTCTTCTTGACAACAGTCCATAGGTTCACAGTAGCACCGTGGTCCAGCCATATGGATTCTGTGCCTCCAGACTCCGGCCCTTTAATTTCCAAATAACATTTCTAAATATACTTTTTAAAAAGTAGACTTAGATCATTGGGCAACAGTCCAGTTTTTGTTTTGTTTTTTTTTTTTGTTCTCTCTACTTTATCTAGGTAAGACGCTTTCTTGCTCAGGTGTGACCTGATATAACAGCGTTCATTGCACATGTCTAGTACTTGTTTCTATGTGGTGGCTCTTCATGCATCAAGGACTCCTTGAATTTCTTCAAAAGAATTGTCAATCCTCTAAAGGCTGCGAGTATCCCTGTTGCTGGTACACTTTTTCTCTCCACTCAATTTTCAATTCAAATGCTTGGTTGGAGACAGTATACTGTAAACAACCAGCTTGTTAAGCAAAGGCTGTTTGTGGATTGCAGTCTTTGTGAATGTTGTTGGACACCTTTTATGTCAGGTGTTCCTCATGATTGCATATTGCGTGCACTTCCATCCCTTCCTCGCTCTCTATGGGGCTGCTGGAGCCTATCCCAGCTACTCTTGGGCAATGGTGGGGTACATTCTACACAGGCCGCCTGTCTATCATAGGGTGAAGTTAACCATCAGTAATTTAAAATTAATGGGTAAAAATGATGTGAATCAGTGTTGCATTAACTGCATTTCGAGTAAAGCTTAACTTAGATATTCATGGTAGTGTTTTTTTTTTAATACTTTAATGCAATATTGTGTTTAAAACTTAAATTTGGCAAGTTTTCCCCTAAATTACTTCCCAAATTTACTGTAAGACATACAGTGAGCAGATGTGGAAAAGTGTGATTACAATTACTTACACTTTAAAGAATCAATGACAACCATTGAATGTGCACATTTATTACAAATGCAAGAGGGCTAACAAGACCGTTACTGGCTACATAGTATTTAAAAGACAGCGTATAAATATGGCCAGCTTTGTTAATAAAATTATTAGTGTTCTGAAGCAGTGCTACAAACACACAGCATGTTTTAAATTTCATTTTGTTTATTTCGTTTCCTAAAAGGCACTCAAATTACATCAAAATTTTAACATACTTAGATAATCGGTAACCTGGGTTGGTTAGAAAACATACAAACAGTAACAGTTCAATCCCAGAAGGAAGAAATAGTGTTCAATCAAAAACAAACAAAACAATCGTTTCTATTGGCTTGAATGTTTAACATTCGAATACAGTGGAGAGGCTAAAGGTTAACAGTGCATTTATTAAAAAACAAATTCACTTGACTCTTCTGATGCCTCTAATCATTCAGCAAAGGCACATAGTATCTGGAATAGATAAAATATTTTAATTTTTTCTACAAAGACTGAGTGAATAACACATTGCATATTTTTAGTAGCTTTTTCAGTTCGAGTGGAGACGTTTACATTTCCAAGCATGAGATGAAAATCCGAATGGTTTACAGATAAAAACACAGAAAACAATAATAAATAAGGTTAGCTACTTAAAAAAAAAAAACTAACATTACAAACTGGAAATAATTAAAAAAAAAGAAATGACAGATAGAACACATGTTGTGGCAGGTCACAATATTGTCTAAAAGGATTGACTTGTGAAGACATGGCCTCCTCTCCATGAACATTCTATTGCTATTTTTAATATAGGAAAAAGATACAACATTAGAGTTATTAATAGTTAATATAAGACAGTAGGACAGATAAGACAGTAAAAACGTTTGTTTGGGAAACGCATTAGTGTTAAATGAGATTTGCATAATAATGTTTACTAGTACTTTAGCTGTCATACTTCAGACACATATCAGAATGAGCGTTTCTATTACACATATGCATTTAATCTGGATTTAATGCACTTAAAAAGCACTGATAGTGAGTTAGCTCTATTATGCTACACAGCCCTTATTTATTCTGGTTAAATATCTTTATACTTTGGATGTAGTGTAGTATGGCCTTAGTCCTGTGTGCTCTGAAACACATCTGATACGCAAACAACTCTGCTCATTCAGACTCATTCAGTTTAGCCACGGTGATTCCTCCTGTTTGGCCCGTCTCTCAAAGAGTAAACTCAGATTGTGTGATGGTCACATGATCAAGGTGTGTCAAACAAAAGTTTGCACTGGAGTGACAGAGCGTGTTGGGGAGCTCGGGCGCTCGGAGGAAGAAGAAGCAGAGCGGTTTGCTGCCTCGCGTTTCAACTCGTCGACACGTTTCTGGAGTTCGGCACGCTTCGCCAGCAGCTCCTTGTAACGCTGGTGAACCGATTCCTTAAAGAGGAGGGAAACATAGAAGTGCGCTGCGCCACAGTTATTAATTTTAATAAAATTCAAGCCTTATTTCACATACCTGAGGTCTCATGCGAGGGTTCCAGCGGATGTAATAGCTGGTCCAAAGCTCCAGGTGGCGTAAGCTGACAACAGGGAACAGCACATGGTTGGAGTAGTTCACATAAAAAGGATTGGTAAACTCCTCCAGTTGGCTGTTGATGTAAGACCACAGCGAGACTGTTTTTTTGGGAATTTCCTGCAGAGTAAAAAGGAAGATGTGTTTTTGAACCATTTTCTGCACAACTTCTGATGCTTAATTTTTGTAAACCCCCTCCAAGCAAAATGACATAAAATATAAATTCTAAAAAATTATAAAAAAAACTATAAGATGCTAAACAGCCTTACTTCCTTTAACCTTTGCTGCTCGCAGTTGCACAGGAATGTCCCAAAAAGGCAGGTGAACAAGTGTTCCAGGATGGTTATCAGGAAGTATTCGTTAAACTCAAAAGCTGAAGGAAACTTAAAACATACAAAAAACAGTTAAATAACTATATTAGGCTTTATCTATGCGCTAGTATTAGACATGAACTAATTGTGGCTTACCTGGCGAGTCAATTGCCAGACACAGTCAACGAACTGAACAAAAACAGGAGAACGTTCTGCATCTGTGTAGTTTTTGTCGCCATGACCAATACGCTGGAGGAGTCAGGAGGACAAATAAATGTTAACATCATGTTAGGCAGGGATTCTCAAAACAAAAAAAATAAATAAAAGACTATTTACTTGCTGGAAGCGATGACCGAAACTCAGCCACTCTTTCTCAATCAGAATTTCAAACCCCCGAATGGTGCGGTAGTACCCATCCAGCATGAGCATGGATAACGAGGTGAGCTGAGTCGTGCGGTCCCAGCCGTCGCTGCAGTGCACCACGACAGATGTTTTCCCAGACTCCACTTTGTCTGCGATCCTCAAAGCTCCAGCCAGGATCAGCTATCGACAAACAGCAACCGATACACATGAGACAGCTGGGAGTGTGAACTGACTCATCTCTACTTTGACGTCATTCTCACCTTGATGTGCTCCAGCCAGTGTGTGGACTCCAAATTTGAAAGCCAATGGGCGTCCTCGATGTTGGGGTAGACCGCTTCCTTCACCTTCCGGAGAGACTCTCTCATCACATGGATGTTATGAATGTCCAAGAACACCAGCTCAGCATTTTGATACGCATCCTCACTTTCAAATCCACCTCCTTTCATCTGCGTCAAACAAGAGGGAGGCTGTTGAGTACAGCTGTGAACATTTCCTGATTCAACAAGATTTTCTGTTGTGCACTTCCTATTTTTAAGCAACAAAGCAAAAATTTTCTTTCACTTGTCCACTTTCCCCACAGAGTAAAGCTGCTTCTGTAGTTGATGCTGCACCAACTGTTTTTTAAAATACGAATAACCAACTAGTTCATGTATTTAAACAAAGCTGAATTTAAATAGCTAATAGTTTTTTTGAGTTTATACAAGCCAAATAGATACTGTTTTAAAAAAAACATGTTTAGTTTTGGGACAAAATAATAAAAAAGTCAAAGTAAATCAGGAGACAAAAGATTGAAACTTTGCTCTGCAAAAAATAGGTAATGATTTTAGCTTAAAAACGAGATACTCATAATTAAAACACCACTGAGAACAATTTTACAACAGAAAATAATATAGTTGGAGTGGGACTTATAAGACTCAACATCTAAGTTTTATTTTGAAAATCAACTGACCTAGGAAAGCTTTGCCTCACTGCAGTCTATGGTAAAAACTGTTTGAAATGTTTGAATGAATCCTTATTTGCATTGCTGTATGTTTATAGAACTGTGATCCCTGAAGTTCTTGTAGATAAAGCTTCAAATTATAAATGGACTCATCCAGCAATCACTAAACATTTTTTTTTATATTGAATCTTCCAAAATTGAGTTTTTAAAACTGAATATCATTTGCTTACTCTAAAAACTGTTCTAACTTTGAGGCTTCTTTTGTCATAAAATCTGGGCAATTATTTCCCCTGTGATCACATGACCAGATGTTCTGACTGAGAAAAGGATTATATAGAGATGTTTCTGGACTTTTCTTTAAAGAAAGACTATTTTAAAGGTTAAATTTTTAATTTAATTTTAAAAGTAAATGTACATACTTGTAAAATTAAGCATAGAACTTTTACCTAAAACAAATTCATTAGTAAGTGTTTGACTTCATATTTAATGAACCCCTTAAATCGTTAAATATTTGGAGAAAATATGGTGAAAAATGTATGTGTTTTGTTTGCAAGAATCCTAAAAATTCTTGATCAAACGAATTAAATGTACTTACTACAATTTCAGTAAAATATCAGAAATAAGAGCACATGGTAAATAATTGTAGAATTTTTAATTACTCCCTTAGTTCTGTCTGCTTGGACATTGGGAACCTAAATATTATGTAAAGCAGCAAACTAACCTTGTTGGCCATTGCGCTGACATTTGGTCTAGCATCAAAAATGAAGAGTTTATGGGACTGAGCATTGGCATCCATGATGGCCTGGAGGTACTTCTCATCTTCTTTGCTGCGTTTTCCATTCACCCCGACCATTGGCTGACTGCAGCGTGTTATCGTAGCTTGACTCTCAGGATGAATCCACGACAACACCTACACACAGTAAAAAACAACCTCACGCTAAAACAAGCAAAAAATAAAAAAACCCTAAAGACCTTAGAGGTGTAAAACAGTTCCTCACTGGTATTCTCCCTTTTCCTCTGAAGGCGGCCACTTTCTTCAGCTCGTCATCAGGTATGTTGACTGGCACCACCAAGGCTGCAGGGTAGGTATCACAAAGCTCGTAGCGATCGTTGACTTTTGATATCCTCCAGCTTTCATTGGGTATACCCTTGATGTAGCAAAGACCAGAATCTGATGACACATCTCTCATTTAACCTTTATCACAGGATGTGGTCACCTGGACATACCTGTCTTTTATACTCTGCAAGTGAATCATACACTTTCCATCCGTTTTCCGGGAACACTTGGTCGTAGTGAAAAGCAAAAAGTTGCTGTCAAACGTGGAGAAAAGCTGGTTTAGTTAAAGGTGGATCTCGGAAACTCAAGAAAACAAGCAGAGTGACAAAAGTGCTCTCACCAGTCCGTTGGAAACAGGAAAAGCAAATTTCGGCATCACTTCAAAAATTGATTTCTTGAGTGGATCTCCTGAATATTTCTGTACAAATTGGAAATTGCGTGTATCCTGCAGAAACAGAGTACACAAGTTCATGGACAAATTTGGTTTGAAAAATGCTTAATAATGTCAGACAAGTTGGTTCAACACTAAAACAAAAAAAAGCAAATTTACTACAGAAAGTTTCCTTTTTCAAACAGATATTTAGTATAGAACCTATGAAGTTCCTGCATCTTCATTTCTACAGTTCACTAACCTTGCATATGATTGTAAAGGACACCTCACGGCAAGTTCGGTAGATGTCCACTCGCCTCACCACTCCGAGGGGCATATCCAACATAAATGCTGGCTCCTTGGAAGGAACGTGACAAACAGGAGAGGCAAAACGCAGAAAGGTCGGACCAAAGAATTTGAAGCAATTTCTTTAAATTTTACGGCACGTACCCTGTCTGTGGATTTAAAGAAGAGCCTGTAGTTGGTGAGCATCACTGTTCCCTGCAGTGCACCAGTGAAAGGGCAGAGGTAGATCGCTTCTTGAGCTGTAGAAGTTAACATCGATCAGAAATGGGAGATCCTTCTTTTCATTTGGAATAAACTCAACGCTTCTTAAAGTAGTTTTAAACCCACATATTAAAGAAGTGAATAAAGTGTACCTTTTTCTTGCTCAGTTTCATTTGGAAGCCCCTGTGGCTCCTCTTTGTCTGAGTTTCTAAGGATAACCTTGAAAGAAAATAAGTTTCACACTTCACACTTGAGAGCAACTCAATCATAAACGCTCGTAGAGATTTTCAAATTGGACTTACCTTGGCAGTTGATTTGGGTTTGACCTTAAGGGTGAAAACAAAAACAAAACAAAAAAATTATGTTTCAATTCTAAGATGTTTTTTTTTTTAAATCCCAGAAGCCATGTAGTGATGATTCGCATGCAGTCTACCAACCCTGAACTCTGGAGAAAACTCTGTGGAAGTGGATACGGAGTCAGAGGACAAAGCTGAAGGAGGTTTGGCCTGGCCAGACCGGTCAGAGGTGGAAGCACTGGAAAAGACAGAATCAATTTTGGATTCAATTAAACAAAACCACCAATACTTTCTTCAAATGCCCAACCGCTTGTTAAGAAGTAATCAACTGAAAGCAGTTTAATGGGCAAAGCAGTGTCAATCGAAACTCCATTTACCAACTGCAACCTCCTCAACCAACAAACTTAAGCGTCACATTTTAGTTCAACTCAAGCCGCATTATATTTTGAAATCATGTTTTTTTTAATAGTCAGTCTCCTATCACGTTTGACAAGCTTACTTAATCTTTACATATTTATGTCAATGTGTAGAGGAAAAAAACCCACCACAAATGGCAAACAAATAAAAAGCCTAAAATGCTATTTAAGTGGCATTTTATTATATCTTATATTAACATTTTTTTTATCTAATTTTCAAAAGTACAAGGTTGCAAACTTTAAATTCAATAACTGTGACCAGGTTAAAAAATAGTACACAAGTTGGGTCAATTTGTTTGTACCTGTCTTGGTAATAAACAACAGGATTTAGGTTAATTACATAAGAAAATGTTTCAGCTTATCACAAAGAAATTTACTTTTGAACCTCAGTTTACAGTAATAATCTTAGGGTCTTGTGTCTCATACATAACACATGTATCAAACACACCAATTTCTTGCTTTAAGGTTTTATAATTAAATAATAACTGAGTATAAATTTCAAATAATTAGGGTTTTTTTATGGTGGCATGCCTGCTACTCCTTTCCAAATGCATCGTCTGCAGAATCAGCTGTTGCCACCAGAGAAGCAAACGGAGATAGCAGGAGAGGCTGAGACCGAGGTTGAGTTTGCAGAACTCTTAGAGAGGTTTTTATGATGGCGTGGTGTTGCATCTGTTCTCTTTTATAGTGTGCTGTTGGAGGTGGGTGGGGTGGATGCACTGACTTTGTGGGATCAAGAACATTTTTTCTGTTCTTTAAAAGAACGCTATAATAAGTTTGATTTAAATGTAAAAATCTGGTTTCTTTCAAGGTTACTGATTAGCAACTGGAAGGTTTGCAGGAGGACCTTTCTTTTAATTGTATTATTATATGATCAAATGTTCTGTGTTTTAGTCTTATTTTGAAAGGTTGAAAACATTTTTTTCCTCAATTTAATCATAGTTCTGTATGATTTCTGATTAGTAGACGAGTACTTAAAACAGCCTAAATCTGGAGCTGAAGTATAGTTTAAGTACTAATACAAAGAAAAACATCCTTAATGACCTAATTTAAAACTACGATATTTGTTTATATTTGTATGTAAACAAAGTCAGAAATCTGAAGCTGACTTCGGGGATTGACAGCTAACTGTATCAGATTACAGACTAAACTGCAATACATCTGTTCTTTGGTGACTAAAATGAGTTTTTCCTTGAATATGTGTCACATTCAAAGGTCAGTGGCGCTGATTCCATTAGCATTGCTACGTAGCTAGGTGATGATGGAACCCTGAGGAGCTGCTTTTAGTGTCACTGCCCGAAACGTCGCACTTATATTGACCGCAAATACACCGCTGGTAAAAACAAATAAAAAATTACACGAGTTACAAAAACACCATAAAGTTTGTTAATGAATATTCACGTAGTTTGAAAACTTTATAACAGCAGTTCTGAAATCACTTCTTTCGCGTTAGTTGTGGAGGCTTTAGCTTACCTGGATAATGAATCAACACTTGGTTGTCGGGATGAGGACGGCTTCGAGCCCAGGCTGTCGAAGCTACCGCTCTTCTCCATGTCCTCTTTCCTCAGAGGAAGCCACTCAGATGGGTGCTTTAAACTAAATCTGCATTTAAATCCTCACCTAAACTCTCGCAAAACCCCACAAACAAAAGGAAGCTGCCATCTTTTCCCAGAAGTCTCCCAACCCTACTAAACTAAATCAACGTCAAATGCGCCTGTTGGAGATGGCGCCGCCTGGTGGATCCACAAAGAAAGGAGCTGGTGGCTTTGCAAATATTTGATTTCTTTTGTTTTAAACAGCAACGTATATAAGTGTAAAACTTTAGAAATATTTGTAATTTTAGTTTATGTTCCCATAATTCAAACTAATGTTCAATTAAATTCCCATAGCAGTCGGCTTTGATCAAATTCATGTGATTTTAAAGAATTTTTGAGGAAAATGAACACGTTTTTTTTTTTTTTTTTACAAGTAAATCACAAAACAAATGTTGCCATTTTCATACTTTTTAAAGTCCATTACTTGTCCTTTTATTTCCTGAAATAAATCTAAATGTTCAAAAACATCTTTACACAGACTTTCTGGTGAGCCAATGTTTATTTAAAAAAGGACAGAAAAAGAAAAGCTGAGTCACATTTTAAATTTGCATTCAACAACTTAAAATCTCAGAGGATCAAACCCAGCATTCATTTATGTGCTGGGATTTCTCTTTAAATGTAAAGGAATAACACAAAGGACCTGGAGGACTGAGGGTAAAAGGAGCTGACTAAAAGGTTATAGTTTTAAACACTACAAATAGCCAAATCTTTATTTGACATATTTTTCCATAAATTTCTTGTGGAACTCCGAGCGCAGCGTGTCATTAACAAAGCGTTTCTCCTTCCGGGACTCATCCACTCCTTTGGCACAGTTTTTGAACACAACATCATCATCCCACCTGGAAAAAAACTCTGATTATTTTTTAAATTCAATAAAACAATAAGAGTAGTGACAACTAATGGGACTTATACCTTCTCTTCACCCTGAATGTACTCTGGGTCATCTGCTGCTGCTGTTGTTGTTGTTGTTGTCCTGCCAGGTTTATGAGTGGATTTCCACTTAAGATGTTTTCCATTCGAATCCTCTCCTCTTCTGCTTTTTGCTCTCGCTCCTACAAACGAAAGACAACAAATGCAATCAAAAGGAACCTGGAAAATGTGAGTTTTGTGAAATTCTAACTGATTCATTTGGTCTACTTCAAACCTTTACACTTCAAAAACAATTTTTTTTCCCTTGATAAATGAAACATTACATTTAAACAAAATCCTGCTGTTGACTGTCAACACACAGGTATCAAAACAAAGGGAATAAAATGTTTTACTTTGCGTTCTTGCTCCTCAGCTCGCTCCTTTTTGATCTTCTCAAGCTCAGCCAACAGAGCTGCAGTGTCATCGTCATCACTATCTTCATCAGAGTTCTCATCCTCATCATCCTGTGAAGAGAAATGATTTTAAGTGAAGAAAAAGGTCTCAATGGCCACATGCTGCCACACTGTGGCAGAATGGTGGTAGACATTCCTATGCACTGCTAATTTTTTCCCCATTTTTGAATGAATCATTAAATAAGTTCACATCTTCAGACCTGTCTTTATATTCTCATTAAAACACACATCTTTGAGTTAAAATACGCTGTTATTTTGCATTTTCACCATAAATATTGTAGATTTGTAATGCGCACACTTGGACACTTTGGTACAGTTTACTCAGTTATTGTTTGTTATTGGTTAAACTAAAACTGGCTTTTTTGAGGTACCAGTGATGGGTATGATGCTGGTACTGTAGGTGTTGCTGAAGTTCTGCTTCTGCAGCTGTACTGAAAGCCTAAAAGAAGCAATGGAGGAGGCTCAGCCTTAAAACACACCAGTCAGTCATTTGGGAAGCCCCCGTCTGCTCAATTTCTCCAGAGGAGGAAAAATAGTGTTATTTAAATCCATTTTGTTTTAGTTTTGTTGTCATACGTCTATACTTTATTTTTGCACTAATTTTTTCCCAAATGAAAAACTGTTTTAAGCTTACCCTAATGTTTTTAGGGTGGTCCGATGAGCTACTATAAATATGCTACCTGTCGTATTTGTTTCTGAGTGTTAGGTCACCTCAAGTAAACCACTTGTCTTGTTTTGAGTTTAGCTGTCACACAAAAGAAAAAGGTTTGTTAAAATCAACTTTACAGTGACTTTTGCCTATCAGGTTTGTCTAAGAGTTTTATTGCTGACTTTAATATTTACACAGTCTTTTGGAAACGGTTTTATGGGACTAAAATATATATCTATTGAGATCACGTCAAGTGTAACATCAAGATAATAGAAAAAGCTGTTGTCTCCCAGTTGTAGGTATACTGATGCAATTTTATCTTTATTAACAATAAGTTATACATGGTGCTTTGTCTCACTCACATTCAAATAATACCAGTGCTGGTACTTACATCAGTGAGAGGGTCATCAGCATCAAGGTTAGCAGCTGGAATCTGATCCAGTCTGGGCCTCTTTGATGATGAAGATGAAGATGAGGAGGAGGATGTAGTGTGTTCTGGCAAAAAAAAAAAACAAAAACAAGAAAACAAATAACTGAATGGATAGAAAAAGACACTTTCCTTGGTTAATACTTGTGTGTCAAAAATAATAAACCTAATATTTCAATAAAGACTAACCTCTTGGTCCCCTCTCTCTGGTCTTCTCACGTGCAGCTACACGCTCCTTCTCCTCCAGCTCCCTACGGAAATCACGGGCACGCACCTCCTCGGGGGCATCCTGAGTTGGCTGTCTAAGGGATCGGGGCATTTTCAAGTATAAGTCCAACTACAAACACCATAAACCTCCCATAAAATAAATGGACAGTGGGAGAAAAAATGCAGGTCACAAAGTGTCTGCTAAAAAGATGAGAGAGATCTGTAAGGGTCATCATAGATAAACTTCAACTGTGTGACACCAAATCTTGTATGAACTTTGAAATTATAAATTATACTTTCAGAGATTTTTTAGAATGTCCTTTATCATTTTCAATTGAATTATTAATCTTTTAAGGAAGGTTATGCAAGGGCAGTGATGTTTTCAAAATATATGTATATTAAATACATTGTGTTGTTGCCTTGTTCCTGTGGTAACATAGCAACTCCAGCCCATCATTGTGTCTAGAACATTTTCTGTTAAGTGATTTTTGTTATTTGAGACAGTTGATAACTATTTTAATACTGAGGATGAGTTTTTAGATACAAGATATTTGAGACCAAATGATTTAACCTTTTATTGAGGACCATAAAGAGTTGCAAAAAATTCAATGTCTTAGCTTCTAATCTGAGTAATATGGTCCTCCAATCTGAAGATGACATAAGATTTAATGTACTAAACATGCAGATATTTAAATCATGTGAAGATTTATGTTCTATTTTCAAATTGTAATAATTATTGCACTGTACGACTTATCCATCGTGTTTGACAATTTTATACCTTGTCAGAGAATCTTGAACATGATTAAAAAAATGTAGAAAGATTTTTCTCTTTCAAACAACCATTTACCTTATTGAATTAAGATGCTGCTGCAGCAGCGTTTGAGGGCCAATAAACTCACCTGTATTTGATCTTGGTGTGACCTGGTAGATCTCGGCTGGAATATTGCTTGGACAGGGCACTTAGGTCGCCTTCTCCTTTCCCCCTGCCTCCTCTCGCCGGCTCAAACGTTGGTCTTGCTGCTGTAGTCATCCCCGATAGCCCTACTTTATCAAAGCCACAACACGGTAGTCATCAAACATGAGTACAATTATTTTCAAAAGCTATATACTTGACTTTAAACATACAAACAAGGCAAGAATAACCTGTATATTGTTAGCATGTTTTATTTTATCGACTTATACAGACCATTGATAGATAAAATGCATTAGGCACCGCATCTATGCTAGCAGGATAAAACCCCGAGATAAAAACTAATTTGGGGGTCTATAATAAACTCTGTTTTTTTAATGTTCACGGCAAACTGATCAAAGGAGGAATATGACTTCATTGCTATCATGTTAAACCGTTTTAACTAAAAACATTGGCTTAAAAACAGCATTTAACTTAAAAATACTCACAAATCCACGAAACGGCTAGCGGAAAGAGTATACCTCAGAACGTCACTTCCGGAATGAAATTATTTGTACGCATGCGTCAAGATGATGCTTCTGTTGATACGTTTACAAACAATTGGAAAATGCACGACACATTCCTCACAAAAATCTGACCATAAAGATGTATCACGCAAAAGATGTCTTATTTATTGGGAATACGTAAAAACATAACAAAACAAAAAACGTAATTAATAATTCACTTTCCCCCCCTCAAATTATTCAAGAACAAAATATATCCTTTGCCTGATTACCCACCCAAATTCCCTAACCAGTCTGTCTTTCAAAGCTAAAGATAGGGAAGGGTCATATTTTAATCTACACAATGATGACTTTTATCATTGTTAATTTTCCATCTATTTGAATGCAAATTTAATCCATGTAATTTCCATGAAAATTCATCAAAACTAACTCAAAGATTCATGTTTGTTGAAGATTTTTTCTGTGGAGCAATTTCTCAGATTTCTGAAATTAGTAAAAACTAGTATCTTTTTCCCTCAAAGTAGGGTTCAAATATTGATCAGTAATCTATCTTTACGAGGATTTACTTACAGCATATATATATATATATATATGCCGTCAGGGTCTTTATTTATTATTACAAATCAGCTCCTTCCACATTTGAAGGCCTGCTTGGATACATTACTAAAACCTTTACTAACTGGAGGTGTTTGACTGGGACACAAACAATTTGGAAACAACAGATTGAACGATGTGTATAAATAGTGCTGCAGAGTCTTTGCTATGTTAGACCTTTATACCTTAAAAGTGTTTAGCACTAAAAACTCAAACAGTGCACAATACATAATCATAAATGAGTGACCTATGAAAGTCAACTTGTCAAGGGGTGATCTCCCCCTTTACTTTCTTGGGCTTTAAGGTGGCAAAAAAAAAAAAAAAAAAAAAAAAAAAAGTTTACGGGCGAGTTTCCGGGTTTTCAGGTTCACATTCTTTGAGATCATCAAATGTGTTTGTTGCTTTGCAACTTTCAGAAATCTCTTGTTCATCTTTATGAAAGACTCGCACTAAATGCAGAGGCCCCTATAAAAATTCAAACAGCCAGGTAAGAAAACTCATGACCCATGAAGAACAAGAGGGAAATTGAAGGAACTGGAACCTGACACATACAGCACTTTTCAAGAAGTTATTAAGCAAAACATTTCTTTATTTGCAGGTTAGACACTCTTTTTCATATTTTTATTATTTGTAGAGACTTTTGTTGTTGAGCTCTGTAAAAAACATTTTGAGAACAGTACCAACAGTGGCCACTAGGGGACAATATGTGTGAGATTCAGTGTCTTTCTGATGCTCAATCTTCCAACCAGGTAAACAAAAAACATCAAAACATGCTTTTCTAATTCATTTCATTCCAAATTGACCACATTTTATTGACTCCACTTAATAATAGTCAAAATAAGAAACCAATAGATAACATGAAACATATTGTTTATTGTGTTTCTGATGTAAAACTTAGATCTGATCTTGTAGATGTGAAATGTTCTTTTCAGATAACATGCTTTGTCTTTAGCAGCATGTTCTCTGGATTTATTCCATTGGGCTTTTAGCGAACTACATAAACCACACTTACCTGTTTTATATGTGTTCAGTGTTATTACTCTAAGTTAGATGTGTTTATTTTATTCATTTCCAAGAATATATCAATAAATATAGTAAAAATAGAAAAACAAAACACCTCTGAGGCTCACGGACACAATGAAAGGGAGCAGAGAGTACATGATTTTTTTTCTACCCTTAATATTAAATCATATTAAAATTCAACAAAATCAAATTTGTTTGTTCCCCTCTGTAGGTCCTTACCCCACAATGCTTACAGAAATAGCTTAAAACAGAGAAAAGTATTTTTCAATGAATATTTTAATGAAAATCAGTCATAATTCTGGATCTCCCCCCTAATAGTTCACTGATGAAATGGCTGGATAAAAGTATTGGCAACTTCAACTTCATATTTTCTTTTCTGTGCTTTTTAATGATAATTCCACACCTGTTTCCAGGGATTTGACCCGCTATTTGTTCAAATGGCCTCAGTGTATTTGGGATCATTGTTACGTTGGAAGATTCAGCCATGTTTCATCTTCAGCCTTTTTCCTCGTCCAAACATGGCAAGTAGTGTTTAAAGAGTTCCATTTTGGTATCATCTGATCACATGACATTCTCCCGATCCCAATCTTTTGGATCACCCAGATGGTCTCTGGCAAACGTTAGACGGCCATGATACATGCTGGTTTAAGCAGGGCAATCTTTATCCATAATGACCTAGATTGTTCCTTTTATTAATCTTCATTTCTGTGGTACCAGCTCTCTTCAGATCATTAACCAACTCCCTGATCAGCTCTCAGTAGGGGTGGGATCATATGAGTTCACTTCTTCCCACTCCTTTTAAAGCAATAAGTCAAACTCTACTTGACTTTAGTTAATAGTCAATATATTTAATGATTCTATGAGAGCTAGGTGTGTATTATATGCACTAATGCCAAAAATTCTATTCAGGATTCTGAGTAATTACCTGGTTATTTTCTTCTTGCATTTTTGTTTTTTAATCAACATATTTCTTCATTTGTAAATGCATTTGACATGTTTGTGTGATTTCTTGTTGTATTATTTACAATTAATGCTTTAAATAAACAAATAAATCAAGTGATTCAAATGTCAAGCTTTTGAAAGGGCCATAAATGTGGTATGCAGAATGAAGATGCTCGAAAATAACTGACTAATTACTGGAAATGTAGTTTGGTCACATTTCTACACTTTGCTACATGATGAAATAGGACTGCATGCCACCAGAAGCTGCACAGAAAACATTGTCATATAACTTAGAATACAGGTTTGATGCAATTGCTAAAACAGAAAAATATGTTTTACAAATGCATTTAAAAAAAAGACAATAATACAATGTCATTTTTTCTCTAAATATGTATCATAAAAGTCATTCAGACTTTTAACACACTTTTGCTTGGTATAAAGCATAATTGAGTCCCCCCTGAATGTTTCAGAAGAGTGGTGTGCCTGAGCAAGAACCATAAATCATGGGTTTTCTCTACGCAGACGTGGTCTTAGGCACCTGTGTATCTTATTTTGAAAATCGAGCAGATTTTGTTTTAATTTAATGGTAGACTTCCTATCCACTTCATTTTGTTTGAAAATTGGCACATTTTCCAAATTTCTGGTGTCACCAAACCAACTACAAAGAAACTCACCTTCAGCCTTTTAAAGAGTTTTGGGTCAAAGAAAGTTTAATTAAAGTCTGTGAACAAAGATCAATAAAAAGCAGCTTAATCTGCAGCACAATATCCTTTTTTCTACATTCAAGACTGACTTGACTTACTGCCATGGGCAAGACACTGAACCCCACATTGCCTCTGATGGAAGGTTGGCGCCAGTGTTCAGCAGCGGAGCTGCCATCAGTGTGTAAAAGGGTTGTTAGAAAAGTGCTATATAAATATATGCCATTTACCATTTGTAGGACATGGACCATCTTAATTAGAATTATACCTATAAGGTTTTTTTTATGTCATGAAAAGAAAAGCCAGTGTCTAATTTCTTAGAGATACACCAAGACTCAATAATTGAGACTCTTCTCTTTGGATTCTGAACTGCCTCCAGCGCCAAGTTACTTATCCTTGGAACTTATATCAATGTCGAGATGAAACCAGGTCATACCTCTCATCTTTCTGAGTCTCCATCTGATGACTGATAAGCTCAGTTAATCGATTTTAATTTCTACCAACTATTGCTGCTTTTGCTCTATGGCTAGTTTTATTGTCCCATTGTGCTGCAGCTTTCTCTCAGATAAATTACTTTCATTTACATTTTTAAAATCATAAATATTATCTCCATTAATTACTTTTTTTTGGCTTTTTACCAGTGATCTATAGCTGCAAGAACATAATATAACACGCAAATGAGAATAATTCAAAAGTATTTTTTTTACCCATAACCCTTTGCAGTATCTACTTGCTAATTTCTTTTCATTTACTTTTGAAAATTGTATTTATTCCTTGTTGCAGGCTGATAGAGTCAGCAACCAAATTAGTTGTATTTACATACACAATGATAAAAAAATATATATATCAATGGGTGAGAACAGAAGCATGCAGGGTTTGTTGAGTAAAATTTGTCAGCTATGCTCACAATTGCACTTCTCTGTGGAATTTGTTCTCATACCAACCCACACAGCCACATTCACGATGCTTTCATTTGTTGTTTCACAATAAAATTACAAGTTAATAGATGTAGAGGAGTCCACTTTGAGGATCACTCAGTTTGTAATACCTTTATCCCCTGACCATATTAAACCTGAGACCTTTTAGTTTTAACTGGTTTTCTCCACCTTAAATCAGCCATCATGCTTTGACATTGTAAACGAGAAAAAGGTAAACAATAATTATGGAAGCTGGAAAACGAAATTAAAGTATTTAAATTTCTTTAGTGTGTGAATCCTTTTCTAAAACTTTGTCGAAGTACGTTTTTATTTTTCTGGAGATGCATCCATGTTATAAAGGCTGAGTCTGATAAGGAAGCACATCAAACTGTTGGATGTCAAGTTTTTCTTGATGTATAACATTCTTAAAAAAGGAAACAACATATTTGTGAAGGACTTTTTTTGTTTCAAGCTGAAGCAAAACAAACTTTTCTCCCAAAGGAAAGATGGGTTTCCAGTTTAGACCAAATCAGAACACAGTGTCAAGTGGAAATAAAATCACCACTTTTACTAGATGTGGCTCCACAGAAATGAAGGAAAAAACAAACAATTATTAAACCACAGTGAAAAAAGAAAAAAAAAAGTGCCCCCCCCCACCCCTGAAAAGAACACACACTTGATCAACCAGTGTAGCAGCACCTAGAAGCACAGCTTTTTGTAATGACTGGAACTCAGTTAAAGTGTTTCTACCTGCGTTCTGAATAACAGAAACCCAGAGGACACAAAGAAGACACAACCAGGCTGAGCTGGTGAGTATGCAAAATGACACATGAATGGACTTATTCTCAGCTCATTGAAGTCCCATTATTTAGCAGAATCCTCTTCATTACGTATGCATCGTGAATTTGACCCGGTTTATTGGTAATGGCACATCTGCAGATTCATTTAAAGAGATTTAAAACCTGCTTGCAGGTCAAATGTTATAAAGAGGGAGGGGGACAGAAAAAACACGTTCAGAGTAGAGTCGCCAAAGATTGAATGAATGTGTAAATATGGACTATTATGGTGGTGTTTTATTATTGATTTCTTTTTTTTTTAAAGTGAACAAAATAGAAGTCGGTTTAACTGAATAGAAGAGGAATCAGTCTGGTGCAGAATGTACTTTAAAAAAGCACAATATAGTAAATAGGAGAATAGGGGCTTGTGGGTAATCCATCCATAAAAAAAAAATCTTTTCTGTTGCTTTTGGTGGTCTACATTTTTTCTTTTTGTGAATGTATGTTTATGTTCTAGTTCTTCAACCATCTAAAGAATAAAATATGGATTTTTGGTTATGTAAGGCTCTTTTTTAACAATTCAAATGTACATAAAGAGACAAAATATTTGTTTTAATTTGTTTAATTTGTTGTTTTATTTTTCAAATATAAACTTGCTTTTATCTTTATAATTTTAAGGGAAAAAACTTTTTAATTTTCTGCACTTCTTTCCTGAGCCTGATTTTAAAAATAACTGCAACTAAGTTGAAAAAGATAATTCTTTTCAGTTTTCATGTCTCTTCAGCCTCATGCTGGGACAGTTATGTTTGCAGATGCTTATTTCAGCTTTTATTACACATTGTAAGCCCCCATCTATACCTTATTTTTCAGATTAAATATCAGAGAAAACATCGGCATCATGTCAGGTAAATTATACATTTCTATTATGTTATTGATACTCCTTGAAGCATAACTAAAGCACGTTTCAAATTCAGACAAAAATGAGGAGAATCCAGACATGAGGGTGCGGAGGCTGAAGAAAGATGGGAGCTGGATCCGCAAACAGGATGACAGGTTGAGTTCTTTTTTAAAATCCCAAAACAAATTATAAAAAAAATCCAGGAGTTTGATTAAGACTTGTTTAGATAAACAAAAAACCGTGCCACCTCATCACTACAAAAAAAACATTTTTTTCTTTCAGCACAACAAGCAAACCAGTAGATCTGGAAACCAAACCTTTGGTGAAACGAAATTCCTTCGTCTTGATGGCAGTAAAAAGATATGAGTAAGTGCAAAAATATTTTTATTTACACCTGAACATCAACACAAACAGTTCTTTAAAACCGCTGAAGGGCTAAACTGATAAAACTAACTTCTTTAAATGTTATGATTATCTGCAACAGATAGTCATTCACATAAAAGGTTCACCTGAATATCTATGTAAGAATGCTGATTTAATCCCCAAGTTCACAAGTTAAGAGTGAAGTAAAATATAGTTGTGTGAAAAAATTGGACAAAAAATGCTTTAATCTTAAACCAGTATTGAGAATTTCTGCATAAAAAGTTTCGGCACAACTTTTCATCGCCTCTAAAGAAGTTTTGTGAAAGGCTGAACTGTTCATCATCCAGTATAAAGTGTTATGAGGTGGCTTTTTTGCTGCAGTGTTGCATTTAGAAAACTACAACAGCTGCTGTTCATCATGTCACTGACAGCTGAAGCGACAGGCTGCATCTGTAATTATGAATAAAGACTGGGGGTGTCACATCTGTCAGAGTCACTGTTGCTGTGCTTTGCTTGTTAGGATACTGGCTGTGACATATGTAAATTTTGATTACTTTAGAGATGGTTTAGGACTGGATGGGTATTAAAGTTACTTCATTTCTAAACTTCTGTAAAGCATCAAACAATAAAGCCAGACTTCCATGACAGATTAAATCACATCAGCAGGCATTTTAGTTATGATTATGCCATTTTTTGTTAAAATATATTTAAAAAAAATTATACTTTTCAATTGTATAGTTTCTGCAGAGTGGCAATTCATTAGTTCTGAGTTGAAGGCGGGACTATTAGTGTGGAGGTAGCCCGTCCCTACTTCCCATCATCCATCTGTTTAATCTCTCTCCTGCTAGTTTACAGCCCTCACACCCCCATCCTAACAACAAAAAACTGCAACAAAAAATATCGCAAGCAATATCGGAGCTATCCAGCTGCAGTTTTGAGCCAGATGGAATCTCAGACAAGGAAAACATAGATGTACATGGATCTATTTGTCTACAAGTTGATGCAGCATAATCGAGTGGAGAAGGAAAATTGTGTTGTGTATAATTTTTACATGACAGTTAGCATCTTTATCAAACAACATTTTTTGTCTGCTTTTGATTTACAACAATTTGAATAAAGAATACTCATAAATGCGATTATAGTTTTATTTTCTTAGAAAAAGTACATGTTAAAAACGCGGTTTTCTATGGAGTGGGTCTTTAAAAAAACATTGCTAAATGAACACGGAGAGAAAAACTCTTTTTACCCCACTTCATTTTTATGCTATTCATTTAATAAGATTATACAATAAGCTTTAAGATTTAACTCTTAGCTAATAGTCCGAAATCTCAGTACTGCTATGCTGATTTCCTTCAATTTGCCCAACATTAAACATGTTTCGGTTTGTCCTCTGAGCTACCGCGTTTCACTAAAATGTCCTCTGGGTGCCGCTCTTTGCTTCACGTGTTTGAAAATAAGACCTGTGCTGTAGGACGCTGTGTAAACTCAATTAAAAAAAAAAAAAAGGAAACACTTTTGATGTAGTGGCTTTGGAGGTACAGCTTGTTAGTGCGAGGAAGCAGGTTTGAATGTCAGATACAGCAAAGATCTCAATAAGCGAGATGTGGTAATTTTTTTATAGGAACAATAAATAAATAAATAAATAAATAAATAAATAAATAAATAAATATATATATATATAAAAACTCTGAATATATATTTTTTTACTTTATTCATTACTGGACTGGAGGTTTGTGTGTGAAAACTTGTATTTTTTGGTGTTATTAGACCCGCCTACTGTCAAACTTGTAAAACGCCATATGCTTGTGGTTTCTTGCATTAACACACTATCCAGTGACAATTTTAAGATGTTTATTGCAAAAGATTCTCGTGCAAAACAGTTTTACCTGGATTAGAAACATCATTTTCAGTTGAGCAGAAACCTGGAACACATCTTAGAAGAAATTAACGAGTTTCCTTCTTGAACAAAAATGTCCTTTTTGAGAGGCTGAAAGAGTGATGCATTATTAAACGACAGATGACTTAGTTTTGGTAAAAATCATCCAGATTGTTTTCACTCATATGCTTTTTTGACAAAGTGATGGATTATGGATTAATAACAGTCAAAGTTGGAGCTGCAGCGAGTTCTCATACAGACGACGGGGCTTCGGAGCCACGGCTGATGCTGTGTGATGGCATTAAGTGGCTGCCGTTGATGGCAAAACGGTTCAGTGGGTAGATGCCACACTTACTAAAGCCTTCCTTCACAGTTCTGACACCTTCCTCTTCTGTGGTCATCTGGTATGTTCTTTTAAACACGCTCGAAAACTCTTTCTTGCTCACTGCAAAGTGCGTGCTGGGAGCACCGGTGTCATCGATGAGCGATGCAAAGCGTTGCTTTAGCGCCGCAAACAAACCGGTGTCGAGTGGCTGCAGGATGTGGGAGCAATACGGCGGGAGACAAAGAAGAACAATGTCCTCCTTACGAGCAGATTCCACAACCTCAAGGTTCACGGGCGACTTGTGACCGTCGAAAATCAACACCAGTGGGCGCTCCTTGGGAGCCCGAACGAGGAAATGTTTAAGAAACCATTTCTTAAAGAGGTCTGAATTAATGCACCCTGAGTCGGACCACCCGTAGAGGGCGTTCAGTGGCCCTTCAGTTTTGTAACAAACCCCTCCTGGATAGGCTTTGGAGTAGATGATGAATGGAGGAATGTCTCCTCCTGCTGCACTAAAGCAAACAAGGACAGATATGTGGTCCCTTGAACCTGCCACTGGCTTGCAGCCCAGACTGGTAGATTTGGGCAGATTTACCCTCTTCTTACCCAGCTGAAAACCCAGCTCATGGCAGTTGTAAATTTGGTAGGGCTTTTCTCTCAGCCTGTGAGAGTCTATGACACTACTCAACAGGCAAAAAAACTGATCCACTGCCTCCTTCCTGACACACACTGTCCTCCCACGGACAATGCTGTCAGCTGGCTGAATGGTAATATTCTTTTCTTGTCGTTTCCGAAAATTAAGCCACCATGTCTGACCCAGTTTGGAAAATGCCACCCGTCTGTGCTGCCGCTTATAAATTGAGGATGCGAAGGACACCACCTGCTGCTTTGTAAGTGGGAATCCATGCTTGGACATGTATAAGGAGAATTCAACCAGCAACTGCTCATCCGCAGATGTTATGAGCTGAGCTGGTCCACTCCGACTCCCCGGCGTTACTCTCCCACTCACTCGGTCTCCCAGTGAAGATTTCGGGACTCCAAACTCCTTGGCAGCTTGTCTTACTGTGCATCTTCCCGACTTTACCTCTATCAAAGCCCGCTCCATGGCCTCCTCAGTCCATTTTTTCTTCTTCTTTCGACCAATTTTGTCAAGGTGGTTTCTTGATGGCATGTTTTTTTTCTGAGAGAGAAACGAAAGCAAGAGCTGGAATTATCTTTAGAAAGCATTTATATTACATAAGAAAAAAAACTGAAGTGTATTTAAAGATCAGATGGGATTTATAACTATGATTCTGTGCGCCAATGTGAAGAAATGACTGAGAAAACATGCTTTTACACTGCTTTTAACTTTCATTACATTTAGTTTAATGCAGTGTTTCCCAACCCTGGTCCTCAGGGAACTGTCCTGCATTTTTTCAATCCAGCCCTGCTCAAACACACCTGCCTTTGATGACTGTCATTGTCAGGCTTCCGCAGAGCCTGATGATGAGCTGAATCAGGTGCGCATAAGCAGGGCAACATGGAAAACATCCAGGACAATGTGCCCTGAGGACCAGAGTTGGGAAACACTGCGGTTTAATTCCTTCCCCCTTAGTCTAAATCAGGAATCTGTAACCTTTTGTGCTAAAAGAGCCATTTAGGCCCATTTCTTACTGACCAAAACCTAGCAAGAGCTACAAAGTCCAAAAAAAATACACATCATTTCATTATTTATATCTTTGGGGCCATTAACCCATTACAAAATGTAGCTTAAACATTGACAATAATTAAATTATGACAGTTTTATTTTTTCTATATACACTAAAAAAAATTTAAGGTTTGACCACAAAATATACAAGTTGCTTTCAAACTAAAATAAAAATATTTAAAACATAACATTTTCTATGATTATGACTTTAGAGCAACATTATTTTTTTAATTATACAATTTCAAGATGACAACATTGGATTAGAATCTGATTTTTTATTCCATAATCGAAATGCAATTCAAAATTTTAAGAATTAATTTTGCCTCTGAACAACAAATAGACATTGTTGTGCAGCAGAAGACAAGAATAATACATCACTGAAAATATATTAAACCTTTTATCATAATTTCCCTCCGTTATCTGATATGTTAATAACATAAATGACAAACCTCAACTATTAAAAATGTTAAAAAACCATCAAACCCATTATTTGTTCAAATCCAAAGCCAAAGAGCCACAATGGAGGGTTAAAGGAGCCGTATGTGGCTCCAGAACCCCAGGTAGCAGACCCCTGGTATAGTATAGACTATCTTAAAAACCTATACTGCTTTAATTATTTACAGATGTTTAATCTTTAAAGTTCCACTCTAACTATATTTATCTTCTATTGTAAATGCGTTCCAAGTGGTCTTTTAACTATGACTGTGCCGTTTTTAGTCAAAATAAAATAAAATTAAAAAACAGTCATTTTTTTTAAAGACATAGTAGTTTCTGCAGAGCGGCAGGAGTTTATCAGAAGTTTGCCTCAGAGTGTTGAGTGGGACTGTTTGTGTGGAAGTAGGCCTCAACTGATATCCCATCATCCCATTTATACACTCTCTCCCGCTATCTTACAACCCTTCACAACCTCAAGCTAACATCAGCAGAGCAACAAAGATGGACAGCTATATTGCAGCTACATATATATTTATTATTATATATTTTCTTATGGAGGACATATATGAAATATTTTAAGATTAAAACTGCATTTCTGAGTATTTATTTATTCAAATTGTGGTGAATCAGGAGCAGAGGAGAAAATGCAGAGATGCATGAGAAAGAAATGCATGAGAAAGATGCTACAAGAACATGTTAAATTATAAAAAACACAATTTTCAATGGAGTGGGTCTTTACGAATACCAAGCCATGAACTACTTCTGGTGTTTTTTAATGTTATTCTTTATGCAAACATATCTTGGAGTGTGGAAACTAAAGAGTGCATTCCTCCTTTTAATTGTTCTTTGATAAAATCCATGTTAAATAACCTATTGGCAATGTTTGAAATATTATTTTTTCCTGCACATTTCTCCATTAAATGTGGCAAATGTATTAAATGTAAAACTAAGTGTTTTTTGGAAAACTATTTCAACTGTCAAATCAACACTTTTGGGTTAATACAGTTTGTTAACAGAAAGGAATCAACATAAAACCATGTGCTTTTCTACACTCAACACTTTACATTTCGTGACTATTGTAGGCAACATGCACCAGAAAAGTCGTTCTAATTGGCAAAGTCAAACCAAATGGTCCAGAAAACAAACAAACCCAAATACAGAAACTGTTTCTACAGTAAGATCAAAGTTTTACGTGGTGTTCATCTCAAGTGACTGTCTGACACTGATATTTCCTAGCTGCAGTTAAACATATCATCATATTACAATAGTAAAAGTAAGTGTAAAACCAAAACTTAGCGGTAAAGAGGGATTCCCGTACTATTTTGTGGTAGAGGAAAGGAGAGGACTTGTCCAGGGCCGCTAGTTCCGTAGCTCTTGCGACCTCACCGTACTAATTACAAACTACGATATTATAAAGAAAAACAGCTTTGGACACATTAAAGCCCCAAGTAACAGTTCATCCTGCATGTTTCTAATGCTGCAGAAGTCTCCATATTTATATAAGCAGCAGAAATGTCAAATTACAACAACAATTTTCCCAAACTGGCGTTTAGCACGTAGCTGCTACATTCGGAACTACACGGAACAAAACCGGAAGCCATCCCCACCAGCTGGCTTTTCAAAATAAAGATCATCTATAGAAATGAGAAGCAACTGGATCTGAATGTTTAAACTGAAAGTATCACAAAACATTTTATAACAGTTAAAAAAAAATAGAGGTTGATTAAATAGAAACAGAAATAATGTACTGTGTATAATAATGTACAGAAGTTTTAGGCAAGTGTGGAAAAAATGCAGAAAGTAAAGAAACCTTTCAAAAATACATTTGGTGTGATAAAATTATGTCTGATGTCAAATGGTTTTAAAGTCTAACTTTAGCTGAAGCATTTAGCTTTAGTCAATTCATGACAAAAACATTGCCACCCTCAGTTTTTGTAAAAAAAAAAAACTACTAAATTATAATTTTCTTTGCAATGTGTTTGGTAATATTAAAAAAACAGTAAATATAAATTTGTGATTTTAGGCTGCATTTTTCAGTTTTGTCTTGACAAAGTCAAGTTCTCACAACTCATTATCCAAGTGGACTATCTTTTTCCATTGCTGTTGAGCCAGCAGCTCTGTGTTGTTTGAGTGGTAAACCTGGCTCAGCTATATTATTATGGAGGGGTGGGTGTCTGGACCATCATCAAATATATGAATTTGGTGTTAGTCCAGTTCTCATGAAGGTCAAGTTTCTCCACGTCTTTTCTATTATTTTCTAGAGCATCTCTTAGCTGACAGTGGGATGTACTGAACAGGATGATTTCATCAGCGTGTTCTAGGTTGGTCAGATGGTAAATGCCAAGCGACACTCCGGGGACTCGCTCGCTGACCCGGTACATCAGATGGTCTACGAAGCAGTTAAAATTATCAGGAGCCGCCACACAGCCCTGGAAAACCAGTTGGAGTCTCTTCCATTTACATGAACAGAACTTGCCATGGGAAACAATCTCAGGTGCTGCTCTGAGAACCTGTCAGACTCTGCGAAAAAACCAACAATGCCTATAGAACAGACCCCATTACAGCTGACCCCATTACTGACCTAACAATTCCAATCCTCTAATACAGGTTAGCCCTTATGTACCCATTAATTGACTTATGTTAAAACCCCCACAAATGTTTAAATGTGTCAATGTGCTCTAAAAACAAAGCTGTTACTTACATAAAAATGTAGCCTTCTTACATTGAAGCATTTCGCTTTGACTAATTTTCAATGTCAGCTTAATACAAGCTATGTGTTTTACTGTTAGCTATTGATGTCAGGCCTTTAAACAAGTATTTTTTTCCTTTTTCCCCCTAATCTTTTAGATCATTAGATTCTTCATCCACTTCTCCCCAAGAGACAGACTCAGGTCCGTTTAACAGGTATGTGTGTATTTTACATCATGTATACCTTTACTTAACACTTCTTTTCTTTTAAAAACACTGTTGTTTAACCAGGAATAAACTTTTCTGACATTTGTTTTATCTATAGAGATTCAACCAACCAAAAAGGAGGCAAAAATGGATCGTCTATTCAGACCCCAAGCAACAAAAAGTTAGCAAATAAGATAATTTAAACATGCAAAACATGAATTTTATTGATGTTTTTTGGCCATCGTGTATATGTAAATTCATTTCTTCTGTCACAGGCCTAAAGAAGATATAAAGCATCTTTTTACTTCTTCAAATGAAAATGCTAAAACAGGCAATGTTAAGACATCTCCTTCAGTAGATTCTGCACCACTTCCAGAGTCAGTTTCAAGAGCCGAGATCATACCAAAGGAGTTTGCAACAAGTGAAGTCCAACCTGTTAATGATACTGCTGCTGAAAAAATAATCAAGTCAACACATGAGAAAGCCCCAGATTTTGAGTTGGAGCAAAAGAAAGAGATTGCTAAACCTGTGCCATCTGCAGACAATGACAACCAGACTGCTCTTTCAGAACAAGATGCTAAGGGAACCATTAAAGATACTGCAGATGTGAAAGCAAAGTCATTGCCTGATGTCCCTGCTGTTAATGTTGCAAAAGTATCAAATGAGACATTTCTACCAAACACAAAACAACCAGTCACTGGTGGTCTGTCTGAGGCTGAGAGTGAAAAGAAACCTGGGGTCTTGCCTGAGTCAGTTTCAGCTCTCAAAGCAAAAAGTGAAGCCCAATTGGCTGATGATGCTGGTGTTAAACCAAGTGTTTTGTCAACACCTGAGCAGGTTTCAGAATATCTACCGAAGAAGCTAGTGAATCTTGAATCACCTCCAAACATTGATTATCATACATCTTCAGAACAACATGCAAATAAAGCGGCTGCAGAGGTTAAAGTGGAGACATCACCCAAAGTCCCTTCTGCTAACAAAGCAACTCTAACAAATGAAGGAACTCCAGCTAAAAGAGAACCCCTTCCTAACGGTCTGTCTGAGGCTCCAGCTGTCAAAGCTGATGTCAAACTTGCCAAGAGTCAGCAAGATCCGGCACCACTTCCAGAGCCTTTTACATTGATCAGAGCTGAAAAGGTAGATGTGAATATGCTGGAAGATGACACAGCTCCACCTAACAGTGAACAACCACTTTCTCATGATCTTTCCAAAACACCAGCTGACAAAGCTGCCATTACATCTGCAGAGAGTGAAGAGAAACCTGTGGCATCGCCAGAGCCAGTTTCAGAGCTCAAAGCTAAGAGTGATATCCAGTCAGCTGATGATGCTCCTGTTGGACAAAGCTTTGAGTCCACCCCTGAGCAGGCTTCAGAAGAAACACCAAAGAAGGTAGTTCATCTTGAACCATTTCCAAATACTGGTACTCCGACATCTTCAGTACAAGATGCAAATAAAATAGGCAGAGATGCTGCACAGGTTGAAGTTGATTCAACATCTGAAGTCCCTTCTACTAAAGTAACAGTTGAAGCAACACAACTGAAGAGCATTCAACCACTTCCTAATGATCTGTCTGAGGCTCCATTTGTCAAAGCTGCAGAGAGTCAAGATGATCCTTCACTTCTTCCAGAGCCTTTTACAGTGATCACAGCAGAAAAGGTAGATGTGTCTCCGGTGGAAGATGAAACTACTCCTCTTAATGAGGTAAATCCAGTCTGTAACAAGTCCTCTCAGTCAGCTGCTCTTAAAGCTCTTCCCAAGTTGGCAGAAAATAAAGAGGACTCTGCAGCAGCACAAGAGTCAGTTTCAGTGATCACACCTGAAAGTGAAGTCCAATCTGGTGTTGTTGAACAAATAATTGAGCCAGTAGCTCAAAACAATGTTGAACCTTTACCATCTGTAGACACTAAGAATCAGACATCTCCTTCAAAAGAAGATACAAATAAATTAGCTAAAACCGCAGACATTGAAGTGGAGTCGTCACCTAAGGTCCCTTCTACTAACAAAGAAACCATAACAAATGAGACATCTTTACCTAAGAGCTTGCTATCAGATCCCAGTGGTCTATTTGAGGTTCCAGCTGTCAAAGCTGATGTCAAAACTGCAGAGAGTCCAGAGAATCCTGCACCACTTCTAGAGCCATCAACAGTGATCCGAGCTGAAAGGGAGGCTGTGTATCCACCAGTAGATAAAACAACTCCTCCTAACAGTGAACAACCACTTTCTCAAGGTCATTCCAAATCCCCTGCTGACAAATCTATCATTACATCTGGAGAGAGTGAAGAGAAACCTGTAGCACTGACAGTTTCCGCACTTATAGCTAAGAGTAAAGTCCAATTGGCTGATGATACTCCTGTTAAACCAAGTGTTGTATCAACCCCTGAGCAGGTTTCAATATACCAACCGAAGGAGCTTGTTAAAGTTGATCCATCTCCAAATATTGCTACCCAGACAGCTTCAGAACAAGATGCCAAAGCTGGTGCAAGTGTTGAAATTGAGTCATTACTTAAAGTCCCTTCTGCTGACAAAGCAACTCTGACAGATGAAGCAACTCTTTTCAAGAGAGAACTGGTTCCTAGTGGTCTGCCTGAGGCTGCAGCTGTCATAGCTGATGTCAAACCTGGAGAGAGTCAAAAAGATCCTGTCAAAACACCACAAAGTAAAGCAGACTTAAACATAAACAATGTGAGTAAGCCAGAGGCATCAACAGATACTAATCCATCTCCTTTAAAACAACAACTAGAAAAGGTAACTGCTGAAACTGTTGAGGAGGTTGAACTCAAGTCAATCCCTGAGATGCTCGCACCTACTAAAGCGACCACTGAGACCACTACCTATAACAGTGAAATACTTGTTAGTGAAAGATGGCCTAAATCACCTCCTGCTGAAACTGTGGTAAAGGCTGCAGAGCGTGGAGAGGATTCTGCAGCACGTCCAGAGGCAGTGCCAGCAATCTGTGCTGAGAGCGATGTCCAATCTCTTGATGATGATGCTGCTGTTAAGCAAAGTGATGAGGCAACATCTGAGCATGCAGCAAAACAGATGCCTGCTTTGAAGACAGACGAGGATGTTCAGACTGTACCTGTTGCAGATAATGAGGATTTAGTTCCCACAGTGAGTGAGCTAACAGATGCACTGGAGGTGGAGGCACCTGCACCAGAATCTGTTTTAATATCTGTGGATGTTCCAGAACCTTGTCTCCCACAGGATTCTGGGTTGATGCATTCGCATGCTGAGAACAAAAAGTAAGTGAGCTTTCCAAAGAGAAAGCACCGTGTGTTTTTTTGTACCTTTTTTGGTTTATTTGTTCTACTTTTGTGCAGTTTTGAAGATTTGGGGAAGATTGCAGAGGATCCAAGTTCTACACAGAACCCCTACAGACTCTAGTGAGTTTTTCTTTTTCTATCTGTCACCATATTTTGCCCTTACAAGTAATTTGTCATTTGAATTTTTAAAATAAATTAATTATGTAAGAATTGTATTCTAACAAACTCTTTCATTTTATGCTTCAGCAATAACAATGACATCTGCACTTACTGCAGTAAAATCATTGATGGAAAAGCTAAGATCGTATTCACTGAGCCTTCAGTGATCTGCCACCCAGAGTGCCTCAAGGTTTGCTTCATCTTTCTTTTTAGAAAGCATAATCTCCATATTTTATTGTGGATATAATGATTTATATGTTTCTACAGTGTGAACTTTGTGGAAAGCACCTGGGGAGTTTGCAGATCCCTCTGTACTTTTGTGATGGAGCAATCGTGTGTGCTGACTGCTACAGGAAAGCTTGAGCGTTGATGGCATCGATGGAATTAATTTGAGCCAAGAATCCCACAATTGTTTTATTATTTTCTTTTTGCTTTTTGTTTCTTTTTTTTTCATAACTAGTTTCCCAAATGAAAAAAACTTTTACTGTGTGATCGTGATTGAAAAGTAAGTAATTAAAAGACATGTCAGCAGTAATTACCACAAATGATTGAAATAAATATTTGGCAATACTGAAACACTTTGTGATATTTTAAAATAAAGTTACAAACTCCCCAGATTTCAAATGTTTAATTTGAATTAAATACAATTTGCACACAAATAAGTAAGCTGGAGTCTAGTTAAAGAAACAAAAAGTCCCTTTATGACTTTTTTTTTTTAGCTAGTATCTAGAACCCATCCATAGACTGTGGCATTTAAACAAATCAATAAGAGCCTGTGATAAATGCACAGTAAACTTCATTTTGGATGAAAAGCTCAAAGAGAAAATCTGGCACATTCAATTTCTCCCGCTTTAGATCCACAATGTTGACATGTAAGATGTTGATAATGAGGAAGCTGCAAAATCATGCTCAGAACCAATATGCACATCAGAGACTGAGTAGTGTGCATACAGTTATGACTTGCAAAGCAAGCTGGCAAAGCTTTTAATTATTCATGGAGTATCGTACAGCCAGAAATAGGGAAGGCTTACAAAAGGATAAAATGAAAAGTCATAAAGGGAAAACGAACAATGCAAGAGATTCATTACTGGTATCATTACTGGGTCAGAATTATCTTCATCTCTGCCTGTTGTTCATTCATGACAAGGATGAGAACCATTTGTCTGTTATTAAACATCTACAAGAACAGCAGATGATCCCGGTTTGCAAGATGCTTTTTTTTCTAAGGGAGGATGTAGAGTTCAGATCTAGCGTTGCGTGAGCTGGATGTCCACCTTACTGCCAGAAGACGAAAGAGAATGGGGCAGATTAACGAATTCCTTTCCTGCCCAGGAAACGCAACACTGCGTAGTTGTAGGTTGTGGCAATTAGATACAGAAACTGTAAGAAAATGGGAAAAGAGGGGATGGGAGGGTTTAGAGAAAAAATAAATCATTTTTAAAAAGTTATTCATTGTTAAGCAAGAGGAAAACGTGTAGGTTTGGTTTGGGATGTTTCCCATGTTTAAAATCTATCAGATAGAAAATAACATAATAGAAGTTTAAATAATCAGAAGCAAAGTTAACTAATGATCAATCCCGTTACTGCTAACACAGCAAAACCAGTGGACATACAGTAAATAATATATATAGAACAAAATAGAATAGAATAGAATAGAATAGAATAGAATAGAATAGAATAGAATAGAATAGAATAAGTTGGTTCATCATGTGTCCAAAGAAATCCCTGACACAATATGTGAATGATCAAATACTATGCAAACGATTTGTTTAAATACTGATAATGTGTTGCCTTTTTTAATTTTAATTCATTTAGTCTCGTTTTCAAATTTTTAGCTTGAATGATCGGTAAGTGCAGAAAGGATTTGCTCACCAGTGCCAAGAGAGTGACCCCAGCTCCAGCAAATGCAGCTATGTACAAGTCATAGGTCAGGTGGAACTGTGGATTGAACATAACCAGGTCAACAAATGCCAAGTAAATCAATTGTTTGCAGATTATTACCGTTCCCTTTTATGATAATGCTCAGTCACTTTCTGCACATATACTAACATCTTAAAGCAGATTGACAAATATTCTTCCTGTATACATCTACTCACTTCGCTGGTTTTGCAGATGGATGCCAGGGTCATTCCACAGCTCTTGCCTGGCACCGCATTCCAAGGAAGCAGACCTTAAATGAAAACATGGCGCAAGTGAGCAGCGTCTTACCAGTGATGAATCACGAGTGGATGACATATGTGGGCTCCTGCTTGCATATAAGGGGAAGAGCAATAAAGAAATTAAGCTGCAGTCATCTTCATTATTTCATAGCTAATTTAGCCATCAGTCCTGCGGCCACTCCCTTCTGATTAATTCAGTGCTCTCAAGGACACATTAACATTCTCATCAGGGGGACATGCGGTCAGTCATTATGAGAGCAACCCACCATACTGCCTTGCGTCCATACAGATCCAGCTGTGCTGATTAATGCTGGCTGTCGTCTCAGCCAGGAGGTTGATGTTGTGGCAGGTTTGCTCCATGTTGAACAGGAAGAAGACTGGAACGGCAGTAAAGGCAAACACTGCAAGCCAGATGAAGGCCAAGATGTATGTCACCACGATAAACTGTTGAAACAAAAAGGTTTGTTAGTCTTGGTGCTCAGGTGTCAGAGTCGCTGAATTTTTCCACCATAATTGATGCATCTTGGGAAATCAAAGAAGCATTCATTAGCCTAAAAAAATTACAAACCATCATCTTCACCCTCCCTCATTATCTCCACCCCCAGACATATTCTCACCGTCAGGCTGAGGCAGCGACCACATTGGGTGCTCCTGAACTCGCCAAAGGTCTGTTTGACTGCGCTTGTGGCGTAGAAGCCCTCAGCCAGCAGCAAGATACCATAGAGAAAGAAAAAGGATGCCAGGCCGTAGATCACATACTGGAAGTACTTGATACTGGGATAAACACAGAGAGAAGTCCGTCAAACTGTGAAAAATATAACTCACTGTGAAAGATGGTAGTTGAGTGTTACTCACAAAGAGGCCATCACCTCGTAGTCCTGGATGTTCCGGGCAAAGTAAGTCTCAACAAGGACTTCTGTCTGGGTCAGCGCTTCATGTCCACAGCCACAAAATAATGCCATGCCAGCATAGCACAGCAGGGTGGCCACCAGCGACGGGTAGGGCACTGCCCCAATGCACCGGATACAGCAATCATAACAACCTGAAGGGGCATAATATATCAGCACACAGGCGGCACACACCGCACAAATAACCACACAGCACATCTATGCCACGATGGGGGGAGTCTTTCATCTCATTAGGGGGCTAAGAAAAAGGGCTCGCTCAGCCTGCAAAGCCATGAGCGTACAACAAATCCCCACCAACAGGCAAGGAAGCAACAGAAACAAATTAGACAGAAAGAGTTCAAGCAGCAATTCCCAATGAAGCGTCCAAACAGAAGCAGCCACCACTGACTTCACAACAACCTCATGCACTTCTTCCACATGTGGGGATGCTGAAGCTGAGAGCAAATATCCAATTTGTTAATAAATGCATTGCCAGAAATGGGATAGAGGAAAGCACCTAAGGCTTTGCAAAGCCAAGGCTGCCTGACCGGAAACATTTGCTTCCTCTGATCTTGTATTCCACAACAAGAAAGATCCCAACGCCAGACTGTGATGATCAGAGCTGCCTACAAGGTTTTCTACTGTTCAATGAGCCTCTCTGCGCTGATTTCATCCGTATGTGAAAGCTCTTCTGGTTGTACCAACACCCCACAGCAAAGCTCGTACTAATTCCAGTCCAACCCTCTTTCTGTAGTGGTTACAGGCGTCGCCAAGCCACTTTGTGGATGGGGCCTGAAGAAAGAGCATCTCTTTGTGATTGCAGATACAATATCCATTGTGTCTGCATTTATCGGGGAGCAACAAAGGGCAGTGATGTCAAACAAACAAAGACAATCAAGCCACAACACACACAGTGTAGTGTGTGGCGATGGAGGGGGTCACCGGGACATCTCAAAACCAATAGTAGTGTTACTAGTGAAGCCACCCACGGCTGGCTGAGGCTGGTACCATGGCACTGAGCAACAATGCTGGTGGGGGCTCTGTTCAAGTATTTAAAGAGTGGGAGGGGGCAATTTGAATATTTTTACAACAACTCCAAGCCCACTTAATAATAACATTTTTCTTTAGATATAAATAAGGAGTGTTTTAATGTTGCTAAAATCTAGAAATTATTTTGACTCGTTTTCTTTAATCATTTGGCCGAAGGAAAGAGACAACAGTGTTGTAAACAATCTGCCTGCAGAGTGAAAATAGTAACAGCAGGAAGCCTAATAGTCCCAAAAACCCAAGTGCATGCAGACACCCACACATCAGCATGAGCTGCAGGAGTGGTAGTTAAAGACATAGTAAGAAAAATGTCATCATTGCTTTCATTTTGTTCCTGTGCAAAAACAAATGCATGTAACTTGTTGCAGGATGAGAATTCAGTATTTCAGAGTGACTGAAAAACTTTGAAAACTAAAAGCTCTCAAACTGTGAGTGAAAAAAGACAGAAACGTCGAGGCTCCAAAGTTCTGATAGAAATTTGCTAATTTCTGCTGTGCCACATGTGGGAGTGTCTGACCTCTTTCACATGAGTGACCTGGCATGGCCTCGGCATGATGAGAGTTGATGCCCATTTCTCTCAGCCACTTTGACTTTATAAAACTGTTGCTAAAAACGCGTAACAGTAAGGACTCCTTTGTTTCCTACAAAGAACTCACTTTTTTTATAAATATCCTAAAATCTTTTTTTGCACATTGAAGAGAGCTGCATGTTAGTGACAAAAACAAAGAGCAAAGCAGCAGAATTTCAATGTTGTTTAATAATCTATTTGATGAAATAAAATGGGTGATTTATTAGCGCAAAGATTCCTCCTCCGTTACCCAAGAATGATATTAAAGCATGGAAGCAACACATTCAAATGCAGTACGTTATTAAAATCCAGTTATTCAAATGACACAATTTGACACTATTAAGAAATGATAAGAGTAATTACAAATTTTCTGCACTCACCCATGTCCACAAAGAAGTGTGGGTGAAATTGAAGTTTGGCTGGATGGCTTTGTGACTGCGATATGAGGATATGAGAAGTTATTCCCCGCCACTCCTATATGAATCTGACTCGAGCTTTTGTCCTATCAACAATAGATAGACCACATCTCCCCGAGTCACATCTTAAAGTCACAAAGTCCCATTTCAGCTGCCAGTCATTATTTGTGTAGCCACTGGATTTCGGACAGGGGGCCAGCAGAGCATCAAAATCCTTATCTGAACGTTTATCCGATTTTTGAAGCTTTCTGGAAGCGGGTGGTTTTTGTGAAGTGCAATGTTCCACATGCATTGTTGACGCAAGATATTAGAAATCAAATGTCACACCTGATTGATATTACTACTTAGATTAAACTAAATCATGCTTTGTAATTTGGTGCAAACAAGCCATAATTCATCAAAAAAAATAACTAGATGTTATTTTCACCTTCATCTGTTTTTATTCCCACTAATTTACATTGAATTTATTCATAATAAAGGACGTGTTGACTGCCAGCATGCACGTGTCTTCTGTTTGCGTGCTCCACATGTTGGACTTTAACATCATAGAGACGCTGTCTAAAAAGCAGCTTGCTCAGCAAGACAGATATAAAAAGTATGCACAGACAAAGAGAAGAAATAAAATGGAAAAGAAGGGGCTGACAGTGATTAAGTTAACCAACAACGGTGACATTGATGGTTGGGTCCAGCTGCCGTGCTCCCCCCGCCTTCAAAGTGTTTGACCCAGTTGATGTCAAAGCTGGGTTCACCACAAAGGAGCCAGTGTGAAGCAGGAGAAACCCCCTCCGCTGTTGAGGAGACAAGAAAGCAAACATCCTCTTTTTTGGGCATTTCAAGATGACAATAAATAGATGAAAATGTGATAAAAGAGGTATGATATTCTATAAAGTTCAGTTTGTATTGAAAGACCATTATCATATATGCGAACCGATGTGTTAAAATTGTATAAAACTGATGCAGACAAATTTTTAACAAATTATACCCTAAGTTAAAAGCTGATGGGGTTTAGAGCATGAACTAACTCTTCTTAGTCCTTAAAGTGTTTAAAAAGAGCCACTTGGTGTTTTTTTGCTTTCTTTCTGAAGCCTTTTCTGCAGTAAACAGACATTAATTCATTTGTTTGTGGAAAACACGAATTAAAACTGATTGTGAGGTAGAGAATGAAAGCCTCTCTGAGAGAAAGATGCAAGGAATTCAAACAATTCTCACCCTTTAAATGTAAATTCAGATTGATGTAAGCAGTTAAGGGATCCAGACCATAGATAAATAAAACAGGATGAGATGTAGGAGCTTGATCACTTGGGGCACAAACACGAGTTATTTTAGAAGTCAATGAGCACTGTGGGTGATAAAATGCTATGATCACAAATACAACCGCTCGATATTCTAAAGTAATCGTTGGCGTAGTCATAAATATAGACAGTGGCAGTCAGCCGCCCTTTAGGTGTCGAGGATGACGCCATTACGAAATCGGGCGACAGCTCGCCGGCCACAGGGTGATGGCAGCAACTCTGATTGGACGATATGTAAATGTCTCCGGTCAGCTGGCCATTCTACAACTAATTTAAAAAATGTTTTATAACTATATATGCTTTTGTTTTTCCTTTCAGAAAAAATGCACAAAAGAAATGATGAAAACTAAAAACAATGTTTTACTATTCAGCTTTTAAAATGTAACAACCCAAAATACTGCAACAACCCAAAACACTAATTAAAAAGTGCAAAACAAGAAGATAAAATAAAGAAGGTTTGTAATCATGATAGAGGTTGGTATTCAGCAATAGTGAAGCTGATCTGGTTTCTTCTGTCAGTAATGGTCGGTCCTCTTCTGGAGAAGGTTGTTCTCAGGTGTCTGTACAGGTTCGTTGTGGAGTCGGTTCTGTTTGAAATTCTTTTCTTACAGACTAAATTCTGCCTTCACATTTTCATTACCAGTGATAAGGTTTCAGATTTGTCTCCTTTTTCTAGTCTCACTCCGCGCTTTGCGTTTTGTGTTGCAGTCTTTTGTCGTTATCAGGACTTTGACTGTATGAAGGCTCTGCGCAGACACGTATTGATCAGTCACGTAATAATAGTAATAAATAAAACTAATCAACTAATGGAGGAAAAAAAGTAAAATTCTTTAGTCTTTTGCTGCAGCTGGACATTTGTCCATCCCTTTTTAACCAGCACAGTGTTCCCTCGTTTATTGTGGGAGTTACATTCTAAAAATAAATTGTGAAAGTGAAATCTGTGAATTAGGATTACAGATGTTTAACTCCCCATTACACACTTTACACTTTTCTCAGACAGATATGAACATTTTCACACTTTTCTTTCTTGTTTAAACTTTTAAAGTTCAAACCTTTATGGAAAAATAAGTCCAGGATTATAGAATGAAGACAAAGATTTGATCGCGAAGAAGGGAGGAATATAAAGCAATTTGATGTGTGATTCTTGATTGTGCGGCCAGATTGATGTTGGTCAGAGGGTCGGGTCAAATGTGGAGATGGGCCATATCCGGCCCGTGGGCCGTGGTTTGGGGACCCCTGGTCTAAGATAAAAAAATCTACAAGACTGCCATTAGCTGATGCAGCAGTCAATTGCAATACCCTGAAAAACGTGACTTTAGTTCAAAAACAGTAACTATCAGTGTACATTTTGCTAGAAACGAGTCATACGTGATTAGAAACACTGTAAGCAAATTACTTGTACACACAGAGTTTGTCTGCTGTGCGTGTGTGTCGGCTCCTTTTATTCATTCCTTATTATTTATGTTCAAAATACAGACATCAATCTGACATACAGAAAAAAAAAAGGTTTTCTGATTTTTTTTTCTAGCAGCGATCATCCTCCAGGAAGAGTAAAAAATATACACTTCACCACAAAACAAAGTAAAACACACTTGGTGCTTTTTATATAGGAGGGCATTTGTGATTTGAGCTTTGGATTGGCTTTCATCATCACCTCGGCTTTTGTGCTTTTAAAGTTCTCATGATTTATGTAGCAAATTTATGTAGCAGACATAAAACCAAAATGTCAAGGTGGCAAGTGGCACAGATATTCAATGCAGGTTGACAAATTTAGACTGCGTCAGCACAAATTGCACTTTTATTATTCTTATCTTTTGAATTTGCTTGAACATTTGTCATGAAATTCACGTTTTGACATGTTTTTGATTAGATTTGAAATGGCGCTGTGCTGTTTGCAATTCATGCTCACATTATTTTTACAAAACCGGATGTCTAATGACAAAAGTTAAAGTACAATTAATGCAGCATGCTTGTGGAAATGTGGTCCCTCCATTCTCCGAGTCCCTGAGTGAGCACATCTGACCGTGATCAGGTCATTAACCCTCAGCTTCAGGAACCACGGCAGCTGCTGCCAGCCTCTCTCATTAGCTTGGTGAAAGTCAGATGGGCAGCTCTGCTATTTCTTTCATGGTGTCAGTTGAATAATCCACTTTTTGTTTAGAAATCCTGTTGGGTGTTTTTTCATTACATTGGCAGTTGAGGAACCTTCATTTGCAACTGTTGTGTTCCCACAGCTCTGACTGCCACTGTCAGTCATTCGGTTAGATATTTGAAACTCAAAGCTTCACAACTCTAACACGAAAATCTTTTAAAACCTAGCCCCACGAAATCTTCTTCTACATGTATAGCAACTTTGCTAAACTTTCATCAATTTGAACAAAATGAAATGCTTATTTGGTCAACCCTTGTTTTGTTTTAATTGCATCATATTCCTTTTGTACTTTTTTTAAATAGAAAAATCGAATTGCCTCAGCGTTTGTGACATTTTTGCAGACGATAGCATGGATTTATTAATGAAAATGTCAGAATTTGTTTTTACCATGCATGTATTTGATAAACCAGGTGTAGAAATCCGGACCGTTTCTAAGATTCATCAGAAAACCATTTGAACCATTCATGGTGTGCTCTCTATGAGTCTGCATTACAAACACCATTTGAATGAAATTAATTATTGAGAAACTGCAGCCAGGTTTCATCAACGATTTAGCTCAACCAAGCAACTAATACAGTTAAAATGACACAAGATGAAAAACTCTGTTGTCAGTTTTTGATTCAGAAGCATCATGTTCGGTCCAATTTTAACTCCAAGCCTAATCTGCGGTTAAGGTTCGCAGAGCTTTCTAAAAATGAAGGAGCACACCAGTGGGATTCCATTACCCTTCTATAAATGTTGCAGGACATGCCATTGGAAATGCTTATGATCAAAGTTTATGGAGCAAAACCACACTGATGTTGCAACAGTATGGTAAGCAAATTCAAGTTTGCACCAGTGATTGTATGCAAAGCATGTGATTTTCAGAGGAGACAGGAAGTGAGTGCATCATGTCTGCACCATCCCTTATAGCTCCCGGCTTCTCAAATATCCCCTTCTGACCTTCCTCTATCACTTCAAGCAGGCTTTTGGGTATGATTTAGGGTTGATCAAATTCCGATGTCATAGAAAACCCACCTTTAGTTTGAAAAATCTTTTAATAATTCCTCATTTAGGTAAAACAATGTTATGATAAGTTCAAAGGAAACAAATCCGATCTCTCATTATGTCCAGTCAGTACAGGATTTCCTTTGGATTCACGGTTTCCAGGGTCCCATTCCTTTGAAGTCTTTTCAGTCCCTTGAAATTCCATTTTAAGTGTGAATAACTGAATTGGTAAATATACATTTAGAGTCATCTCTCCTTACAGTATTCATAAACGAACAAGAAATTAAATATTGGTCTAAGATTATGCTGTACAAAGAAGGAAAGCCAAAAAAATATGAGTTAGTCAGGGAAACACATCTTAAGTAATTATTTTTGTCTATAGTGAGGCAAAAGTTATATTACTACAGTGTACTTAGCAAAAATCATGAGCACATAAAGCTAAAATATAGCAAGGATACTCAAGTAGACTACAATAAGTCACACGACACTAAGTAATGCAAAAGTGAATGATTCGTTTAAAAAATGCCTAATTTACATTTTAGAATGCAATTTTTTTGACCCATCCACCAACTCCCCCACCAGTTTCTTTATTTCTATGACCAGATGGAAACATTTTAAATGATTTTTACAGTGTTTGACCATTATCTAAGTGAGATGTCCATGGTTTCTGCTATGATTCCACAATAATTCCTGTTGTAAGCAATGTACAAGGCATTTTTAAAGCAATTACAGTAAAAATACATTTTTATAATAAGTAATGTCAAATGAGAGATATGTATAAAATAGCTTGAATATAGTAATCATAATACTACTTTTCTATTGTTTTTTCCAGAACTCATCTCTGTCCACCACAAATTGTAATGTCACTTTGTCCCACGAGAGCAAAATAGATATCACAGAGTAAGAAAAAGCTTCTCATACAAATCCAACTGTATAAACATTATACTAAGTTCTTGCAGGGTAAAGTTCCAAAAAAGCCAAAGTGAAAAATGAAATGCACTTTTTATTTTATTTATTTTTTTACCACCGTTGAAACTGGTTATTATAAAATGACTAAGCAGTTAGATTTCCTATCACGAGAGAGCAAAGGCAGGATGTTGGTGGCGTGACACCTTTGGAAAAGAACGGATAAACATCTTCAATCCTTTTTTTTCTTGTATCTACACATCCTAAATACAGCTTTACATTTCATGTTTTGTGTATACAATATTTCTCCTCTCCATTGGCTGCGAAGCTATACCCGTGTGGTTGAGTGGGTGCTGGGCAGACCAGCCGAGCTGTAGCCTGCTGGAAAGGTGCTATATGGACTCATGTTGGAGAGGCCCATTAGGGAATTGGGGATCATGGTGATATTGTTGGGGGTCATTAGAGGGATGTCATCAGGGGAGCGGCGCTGACTGATGGAGTAACTGGGTGAGACGTGGAGAGGATTATGAAGGGCCTCACACGGGTTCCTTTGCTGGGACGACAGGGTCTCGTCCACTGTGTTGGTGTGACCTGCACTGTTGCCTTTGCTCTCACGCTGAGGACTGGGCTGCTGGGATGTTTCCTGGCGACTGCGCTTGTCCTTGCGGTAGTACAGTGCCGCAAAGGCCAGAACATTGAGGAAGAGTAATGATGCCCCCACAGCGATGGTGACACTGAGCTCCGTGGAATAATCTCTTGGGTTCGGCATGATTAGAGGACCCATCTCACCGCCCCCTTCCCCGTGACTGTTGGCGGTGGATATGGGAGGACGTCCGGTGCTGCCCGATCTCTTGCCATTGGACTGGGTAGGATCCAGGGGGGTGACTTTGGTGGTAGTGGAGGAGTAATGGAACATGTCATGGAGGTTGTACAGATGGGGCACCAGGTGTTTCCAGAAAGCCACTTTGGTGGCCCGATAGTGGTCGCGAATACGAGGCTTCAGGCCAATATGCAAGTACATCTGATCATACGGGTTGTATTTAGACCAGGCCACCTCTTCGAAGCGGTTGGCCTTCGTGTGGATGAACTTGGTGTCCTGTGGCACCGGCTTGTTGGGGTCCCTGTGAACACACAACAGAGAGCTTGGGTCACTCAAAGTAAACTTTAAAAACCAAGGAAACTTAAACATTTCATTTAAGACAAGACACTTCCAACAAAGAGATACTGAGACTAGGTAATTGTATGATTTTATTTTTTGCTTCAACTAATTTGTTGCCAAATTAACCAACCTCTGGTTTCAACAGTGTGCTCTAAACTTTATCTGAGATTTTCTAATCAGTAATTCTTTGCATTTTCCCTTCACTCTGAGCATAATGACTTTGTCTATGACCATATGTATATAATTGAAACATAATGTGTCAGTACCAGATCTACCGTAAAGAGAAGACCTTTTCTTAAATAGAATAGAAAAGAAGGCCTTCACAGATGGAGAGCAAAATAAGTTAGAACACATTGGTATGTCCCCATCTTTTCTCATGGGCTCAGCGTCCCCACATTTACGCATGTCGTAACAGCAGACATGACCTTTGCTTTGCTTTTGCTTGCTGCTGATGTCATCCTACATTGCATTCGTTGTGGGTTACTTCTGCAGTGCAGCAGCACATTCCTCTCTCAGGTGAGTCTCAGCCTCAACAGAAGGCACATGTTTTCTCTTGTTAACCTCATTTCCTTTTAAACCAAATCCTTGCATATCAGCTGTTTCAAAAACAGCGAAAAGAAATAAACAAATTAAATACATCATGTTTTTTAATTAGGTTAAGGTAAAAAACACAACATGATACTTGGTGGCTTTTTGCGATCTTGCTCCTTTAATGTGAATCAATGCTAAAATCAAATAAGTTGCAGCCAGTTTTTATCGATTATTTTCTTTTTATGATCACAAATGTGTCATTTATGAGTAAATTATTCATCAGATTAGAAAGGTAGAGCAATCAAGTGTGCTTTTCTACAAGACGCATCAGCAAAAATATGAAGAGAGCAGCTGTTTACTTCAATCTGTCCATCATTTTACAATAAGGATACAATTTAAATGGAAATATGCCATTTTTATGTCTGGTAAAAACAGAGGTGTACAACAATACCACAAGCAACAAGAAACCTTCAACTCAATGTCAGAAAAGTAAAGACTCTGGTTTTTAGAATACTCTGAAACTGTAAAATAAATTACCTAAAACCTCAAATTTTTGTCAGTTTGATAGTGGTTTAGATGACAAAACCAAATAAAATGCTTGACAAAAATTAATGATTGAAAATTCTTAGTCTGAGTAATTTCACTAAATTGAACACAGATATGTTCATTAATGCTGCATAACACCAGAAAAACCTCCAACAATACTAAGACACTTTATGTAATTTCTACATCGTTCATTTAATTGATGATGCTCAATATTCAGTCTCCAGAAAAAGAACTTTAAATTTCCTCCATGTTTATTTCAAACAGGCATATCTTTTGTTTTATCTCATAAACTTAATTAAGTATTAATACAGTTTGATCTTTAACCTCAGATCACACCACAGAGGCAAATACAAAAGAGATGTCTTTAATTCCCTTATTAAATTAGACAGGTTTTATTCTCTAATGTGCTTGCAACTCGTGTGTGATTTTAGGCAGTTAGTGGAAAGACACAAATGAAAAAAAGTGTGATGCAATAATTCATTTGGACATCATCTTCTGTTCATAAAACTCACCCGCTCTTTGCAAAGTTGGTCCAGTACGTCATAACTACAGCGCTGAGCATGATGTCGTTCCTGGAGAAGTTACAGGGGAACAGATCTGTTGGGCCCACCATGGGAATGCCAAACACATAAGGCACCTCATCTCCATGGGCTGAGTCTGACCACACCGGTTTCATAAGGCTCTGGCAGTGGTGGTAGAAGGCGTAGAAGTAAGTGGGTGAGCCATAGCGGGCGTGTAGGTCTGCTGTAACAACTGATGGCTCCACCCACTGGTGGTCGGTAAAGAGCGCAACAAGGGTCTTTCTCCTGGTCTCTGGGTTATCTTTGTCAGCCCAGTCTGTGTACATAAATTTAATTGTCTCCCTCAGTGTGTCTTTCCCTTCTGGATACCCGTACAAGCTGTCCACAAAGTCTGACACAGCAAAGTCAAAGTCACTGCCAGACACGCCGTCCTCCAGGTCCATTGCATTCTCCACAAAGCGCAGCCCTTCACCCTGGTTGACACCTAGCATTATGTCGTAGTTAAGGAACTCGCCCTGCTCCATCAGAATCTCAGGGTCGTCAGGGATGACGTCGCCATCAATGACAGGACCGAACGCCACACGGTAGCGCGCAGCCTGGATGTCTTGCTCAACAAGTTCCTTGGCGCTCTTCTTCTGCAGGCAGGACACCATATCCACTGTGTCCAACACATTGCAGCCCACCCTCTCAGCAAGCATGCGGGTGTACTTGACTGGTTGGTAGTTGACTGCCCAGCTGGACAGTGCTGAACCACTTTGGATGATGGCTCTGTGGAAGAGACCTTGGGAGACCAAAATAAAATATAACAGTCAATTAAATTAATACTCAAAGGACTACATATTACTTTGAAGCTCTTAGGAGTTCTAAAGGAGGTATTTTATAAGCAAAAAGCTATATATGAGTCAAACCCTGCTTTGGTAAAAGTATTGGAAGTCTCTATTTTGCTCCAGTTTTCTTAGCTTGTGTCATTTTATAGAGCTTTTTTGAGGTTAGATTTTGTTCCTGGTCAAGAGGCCATGGCTCACAATTCCTCTTTCAACTTCTCTTAAAGATATTTGATTACATTAAGAAAAGGAGGGCTCTGTGTGGGCCAGCAAAGCTCTCTCACAACAAACTCATCCAACCACATCTTTGCTTTGTGCACTGGGGCACAGTCTCTTAGTGCAACAAAAAAGAGCCCGAACCAAACTGCTTTCATACAGCTGATAGCAAAGCTTTGCCTAAAATGTCTTGGTATCCTAAAGGATTAGGATTACTCTTTACTGAAAATAGGGGCAAACCCCAAACCATGGAAAAAAAAAGACCTATACTATAATTCATCCGCCATGAAATTCCACACATGGTAAAATGAGGTCAGGCAGATAAAGTTCTCCTGTTTGCCAAATTAAGTCTCCATCCCTTTTTTGCAGCAGCTGCTGCAAAGTTTTTGTGTTTACATAAAGGTTGGTAGAAAGTAAGCATTTTTCTGTAAGAGAATCAACAAAAATAGTGTTATGTTTTCCACGTCATGAGCCTTAGAAATCATTGACACAACTTAAACTTTGGATCATCTTACTGTTTATGTGTGCACTGTAGTTGATCTACATTACACATGAAGGTGCTTGATGTTAGATAACATATTTTATTTGTTTATATTATTGGTTTCAAGCACTGGTCTCTTTCTCAAACTTCTGCTCTAAAGCTCAAAAAGTCACAGCCTGCATGTCAACATGCTCTGCTCCTCTTCATGGCTGAACGTCTGCACTAAGATTCTGCTCTCAGATAGATTCTCTTCCCTTTTCTCTCAGTCTCACAAGAGAAAGGGGGTGCACTGTAAAACGTGTGAACCTGAGTTCAGTGATTTATAGGTATGCCACAGTACTTTTCTTCCTCCGAAGTGCACTATAAATGCTGGTTTGGACCATAAATCAATACAAAGAACCATGAAACCAAAGTCCATAAGGAGCTGCTCAAAAAAGAAGTGAGTAGAGGATGGAACGCTGCTGTTTTCTGTTGTAAAAGAAGGCGAAAAAATCTCAGCATCCTCTTGTTTGTTTCATGTGGTGCTCTCCCTATGCGGATGACAGTGGGGGCATATTAAACTAACGGTCAATTTGTAACACTGTTTTAGGAAGAAGAGGGTAATTTTTTCCCCCAAGTATTTGAAGAATGCAAATGTAAAATTGTTAATATGGTGTGTCTAACAAGCTGTGCAAAGAGCTGAGGATGCATTCAAATATGCATTCAAATGCATACTTCTTATGGTGATACAGTAAAAAAAAGGCTTTAAAGTGTTGGCATGTGGAGCATCACTTCAGCCTCTGCAGATTTTTCATCTTCTACAAAACAAGTAATAAATTATTTGCATCAGCACCATCAAAAAGTTAAGAGACAAGAGCTCTTAGAAAAATAGTGCCGCCTTGTGTTTAACCAAAACACTTTGGTAAAAACAGCCAAATGACTTTGTCTGTTTGTTGTAGCATCCTATTTAAAATACACAAAAAACAACTGCTGTACCCTCCCAGTCATTGATTTAAACACAACATATCTGCCTTTTTTGGATTTGCTACTGATGCAGTTTTCTAAGAACAATAAATCAATTTTCTTGTGATCCGTCAGGATTAAAATACACATGCAGGACTTCCCCAGATGTGTAATTTTTATTTACAGCCTTGACAAAAATGATCCCTCTCTTCATATTTTATTAAATGTTATTTTTTTACCGTTTTATTTCTTCACATTAAAATACTCTCATTGTTAAACTATGCCTGAAGTTCTTTCCCAAGTTTCTGGTCCAAAAACATAATTCAGTTTAGTATTTTGGGGTATTTTTTCCAAACCAAGGAACTTCAGATACGAAATAAAGATTTAGAAGTAAAATTAACTGTTATTAAATATGTGATGGTCACAGTTCCAGCTCACAGCATGTTTGGAACTTTACATTTTAAAAGGTTGAGCTTTTAGCCTGATTAGGCTGAGTAAAGGAACAAAAGCAATCACTTACTTAACAAATACCCCTTTTACACTGTACCCATATCATAACACTTCATGTCTTAGCCTGATCATGTGTTGCTACACTTTAAACAATTAATGTAATTCCACAATAAAAATAATCGGACAAATTTGAACTTAGTGAAGAGTTCTTACCCTCTGAGTGGTGAGAGAGTGTCAGAAGACTGACACAAGAAGCACCAATCCCAGACCCAAAGACTGTGATGCGACCTGGGTCTCCTCCGAAGTATCCAATGTTTTTACTTATCCAGCGGAGAGCTTGAATCTGATCCAGGAGTCCATAGTTGCCTTTTGCTGCCTGGTCACCGGTGCTGAGAAAGCCTGATGTGTTCAGACAGACAGCAGAAGCAGAGCTAAATTTGAGCTCCACAGTGCACATAATAGCTTTGATCTAAAGCTGCAGCCCAGCAAGGCGTCTGAAAGAACCGACATCATTCTCCCTCAGGTGTAAATATGTCTTTGCTCTCTCCTACAGAGTTTCCCTGCTTTAGTCTTACAGCACTTCGCACTCACTTTTCCCATAAAGAAAAAAAAAGCTGATTCTTCTCATCAAATCTGAACAACTTCTCTTCTTTGATAAGTTTCATGAAAGCAAAGTCGTTTCTTGCATGATAAACAAAGAACTCGTTAGTGAGTTTAGATGTTTCTAATATATATTTCCAGAAATGAAATTAGCTCCAACTCTGTTAGTGCTCATGACAGTCAGGGAAGCATTAGTTGTGCTCACAAGTTTGTATTCTATGTGACAGCACTGTTTTCTGAATGATTAAGAAAAAAAATATATATATATGTATGTTTCTTGGCGGTGAATGTAACACAACTGCTTATGCGAGCCTTTAAATTATAACTATGAAGCTTGACTTAAAAGGAAAATTTCAGAATCATCCATATGACACTGCGAAACTCTGATACCATCCTGTTTGACGCTTTTGGGATTAACTTGACATGAGTCACATTTTTCATCTGTTATACACTGAATTAAATCAGTATTTATCAACAGACAGTAAGGTTCTCAGCTCTGCCGAGACCTCTTCACATGTCAGTCAAGGCTTCACGTACTTTGATGTTACTGAGTCAAGAGGACAGCAAAAGAGATTTCTAAAAGAGCAAAAGGCGGATGAGTTATGTAAAGCAGCATGGCGTAACAAAAAGAAACCCAGAGATCGATTGTGTTCTAAATCTGATAACAAAAAAAAAAAAAGAAGCAGAGAATTTAGAGGTTCTGCTGAGCTGAAGTCAAGTAGATTTGAAGCTCAACTGTCAGAAAAGTTTGTCATGATGCCCACAAAAAAAGCCCAAGCTTTAAATCAATTTAGCAAAAATATAAGCTTAAATGAAGACATTATTCTTTCATTGCTTCATTACTACTTGTTAAACATGCAATATAATCTCTAAGAAGCAAACAAGTCATTAATACTTTCAAGTGTCCTCAGTACTTAAATCAATGACCGCAAGCAAGAAACAGCCTTTGCAATACAATGTAAAATAAACGAATTGACCATTTTTCTTTTTTGTAAAAAAAAAACAGCTATTGACATCTGACATCATTAATTTTTGACAGATATTGTGTTCAGAGACAGCATTAAAAGCTCTCATCACCTAATATTCCAATTCTGTAGTTGAGTGTGACAACAATGACGTTCCCATAGCTGGCCAGAATGCTGCCGTCCATCATGTTGCCGGTGCCTTCCATATAGGAGCCTCCGTGGATATAAACCATCACAGGTCGGGCTTCGGAGTCCCTTATATCTGCAATGTTGACATACGCAGACGCACACTCTGGATGAACACACAACTGCAGGGACAACAGTAATGAAATGGAGCCTTAATAGAAAGCTGTTTCTAAAACTTAATATCCGACTGCTCTGCATGAAGCATGGAAGAAAAGTGCTTTGAAAATGTGCTTATAAGCAAATCATGGAGGCAGCCCTGTGGTTTGAAAGCTGTAACAACAGACAAAATAAGAAACAGAAAATACACCCTGACAAGCCTTGTGAACATAACCAGAAGTTGTTTTGGTGCGTGGAGGTGTTCTTACTTGTTTTTTGCACCAAAAATTCAGAATCCTCTAAACTACAGGGAGAAACAAAAGTTCTTTTTGGTCCCAAACTCAGTTTTGAAGGAATTTCACTACAAAACTTTGGAGACCCACTCCGATAAAACTTTGTTTTTGGTGTGAGCAACACATTCTTGTGGCATTTTTCTGATGACGGAGACATATATGAAGAAAATCAGGCTAAAAATTGCATTTCTGGGTATTTCTTTAATCAAATCAATGTGAATCAGGAGAAGACAAAAGAAAAGCTGTTTAACAAAAAGAACTACAGAACAAAAAGAGCTCCCTGCTCTGAGCTCTCAGCACCGGGGAGGGGAAAGGGGGACGGAGTTGCTCTGTGCCAACAGCAACACCCATTACTCAGAATTTCTAATGAATTACTACCGTTCTGCATAAACTATGAAGAAAACAACAGCCGTTTTTTAATGTTTTGGCTAAAAATGGCATAATCATAATTAAAAGACCACTGGGAACGCTTTTGAAAAAGATCAAAAGATGATCGGAGTGGGTTTTCACAGTTTTGAACTGAAATATTGTACTTATGACTGAGTTCATTTAAGCTGTTAGAATGCTCAAAAAAATTTTAATAAGCTAAATTTACAAAATCTGCTTAGAACTGCATTATTTATGGACATATTTTGATTAAACAGCTGAACTCTTGTTCCAGTAAAAAGAAAAAGAAAAAGAAAAAAAAAAAAAAAGACCCGTAAAGTTTGTTGAAAGAAAATGTCTCAAGAAATACAAAATCTTCAAGAATTCAAAAAGACTCCATGCATCAAGACTGAGCTCTTTAAAAAATACCTTCGGATATATGAATCTCGGCATGTGAGAAAGATGCTCCCTTTTTCCTGTGTTGGCTTCCTGGGATTCACATGGAGGGAAAAAGAAGTAGAGAATTCAAAAAGGCATGGTAAATCGGACTTATCCTGCGCAAACACAAATGGTTCAGGAGGAAAAAGATGCTTAATCTCCTTCATCTTATAAAAAAGCAGATTCAAAGGCTAAAAATTTGCTCCCAAATGCATGAAATGTTTGTTTACTGACAAATATTTACAGTGTTGATTTATACAAGTGCACAAATGTTTGCTCTCTATTTAATATAAGAATTTGCACCCAGACACTTACACACACATCCTCTAATTACTTTGAATAAAGTGATTTCTACTTGATGATTAATTATCTTTGTCTTCAACTGTCAATTCCTTTGATAAATGCCAGCAGGATATATTGTTTCACGATTAACAGTTAATAAAATCTCATTTTGCTTGAAAAGATAAGTTAAAGTAGCTCATATTTCCAAAACGTTTTCTTTAATTTGGTAAAAGATGGCAGGAGATAAGCAGACACAGCGACACCTGAGGAATTAATTAGTCAAAAAATGTCTTTTTTTTAATAAACAAAGAGTGCAGAGAGAAAAAAATGTGAAGAACAAAAGGGATTTAGAGACTGCTTTTAAAACAGATGTGTAGCAGTGACATTTAATTAACTTGTATAGGTGCCAGGTACGGAGGTCTGCAGCATAGGCGGCCATCAGGAAAGGGGCTTTAAAAAATGCGGGCTGCACCATTTTGGACGTCCACCTCTCAGGCAGGCTGTTTGTCTGTTGTTGCTATGCTACCATGGAGAAAAAAACACATCCTCAAAGAGTGGCGTGTTACATACACAAGCAGAACACAGGTCGACTTTGAATGCTGAATGTTTTGTGTTGCACTGAATGGCAGAGAGGGAGGCCATGCGCTCTCAGAAAGCAAACCTAATTAGTTGAAGGAGGCTGAATTAGGGAAAACATGTTAGCTGTCAGTGGATCGGTGTCACATTGTTCCGCTAATCTACAGATCCACACATAAAAAGGTTCCTTCGTTGATTAATCCTACAGATCAGAAACAGAACGGAATTCAGCTTGCGATAGACAGTTGACTCCTCACTAATTGGCCCCCAATCAGACGCACTGTCTGAACAGTGACTCATTAATGGTGAATTTTTAACAGAAATCCAGTAATGCCAGGTTTTTTACAGCTTTTTTTAATGTTAAGCCGATGCTGTGAGAGGACAACATGGTGTGCTCGCCATTTTAAACATCGCTGCTTTGTTTAAATAGACCTGTGTGTCAACACTGCCCAAACTCAGCAATAATTCATTGGATGCCTCATGGTTGGACAACAAGCGCATACCTCATTGATTTTTTTTTTCTTTTTTCGCTTGCGTTGCTCAATGTGAATCTACACAAAACATCAATTCAGAAGCAACAACATCAAACAGCAGCTGCCAGATGAATTCCTGCACACCTGCATAATGGCAACCAAAAAAACAAAAAACAAAGATGGCATTGCTTTGAATGGAATATCAGCCTTGGGTTGGCAGCAACAATACAAGTGCTGATCACAAAACAATGAGGGCAGCAGCAACAGTGATGGTTATGGAAGGTCGCTGCTGCAAAACTCACCATCGTCTGTCGGAGCGTAGATGTTCAGATACAAACAGTCCTCGCTCTGATCCTGAATGTAAGTTGCTACAGTGTCCAGGTTGTAGGTGAACCATATGGGCATCATGATCTCTGGCACTGTGCTGTGGATGTTCTGAGGGCACACAGGCATGAAGTGGGTAGCATTCTTCACACCTGACCAAGACGACGGCTGCTCAGGCGGCATGAAGCGCTTCTCGCCCACAGGTGGCGCCGCATAAGGGACCCCGAGGTACTGATCAACTGGCCTGAGGACTTCGCTGGGCACAGGAACCCTGAGGCCCCGCAGCTTCCCAAACTGGGTTGTCACGGTTGGGTAGAATTTCTGGCTTGTTGCTTTGCTCAGTGACCAGCAGGAACATGATATCCACCAAAGCAGGGCACAGTGGGCAATGGTCGTGGTTCCTTGCTGATGTAGCAGGTGTGTAGGCAACAGATGGCCTCTGAACGTAGCCAGCCACATGGTCTGATCAAGACGGCGCCCTCACACAACACAAATGCACACTCTAGTGTCTGTTCAGCCTCTTTGCACCAACTCTGTCAAACAGACATCTCTCAATGCGCTTTTAGATCCAACAGTTTCCAAATCCAAGTTGACCTCAGCCAGGTATGGAAAGCCTACGCTCCCTCTTTTCATTGCATTGTGAAGAAATCTGCAAGAAAACAATAAAATGAACACAAAAACGTCAGTTTAGTAAAAACATACAAAGAAAGATAAGACGTTGTGTGCCTTATATAAAAAAAACAAAGAAATATTTGAATTTGCATCATTAAAAATTGAAAAAAACACGGCCTGCTTTAATTTAATACAAAGGCTTTTCAGAGGGAAGCTTACTGTATGAGAAGCAGTGTAAGAACACAGCTTGTCTATGTCAGATTGAAAAGAATTTGGGGGATTTTGTCTTGTGCAGTACATCACAACATTAAAGGAAGCAGAGAATCCTGAGAAATCTCCGTATCCAACAGGGAAGCAGAAAAAGCAACACCGGATGATCTCCTATCCCTCAGACCACACTGCGTTAAAAGCAGACATGAAGTGAAACTCTCTGCATGGACTCTAAAGGGTTTCTTTCAGTGGACATCTTTTCAACGGAATAAAAAAGTGCAAAATGAACATTTTTGTGCAAATAAAAGAATGAGCATCATTTAATCTTTTGTTACTTCTTTGGTTAAATTTTCTTTTTTTAGAACATATTTTGCAGAAAGTGGTTAAAAATGGCTGTAACTTAGGAGTATTTTTACATGTTTTGTCTTCTCAGATTAATATCTTTAAGTTATTTCATCTGTAAAGAATCCCAATTGCATCATTCTTTGAATGCAATTTCTTATGTTTCACTTGAAGTTGTTTCTAAAAAGCGTATTTCCTGTGATCCATCAATTGAAGCTCGGTAAAAAGCGGGAAAGGTGCTCATTTTTTCAAGTAAAACCTACAAAAACATCTCAAAAAAATCCTCAAAGTCCAGGATAAAAGAGGACAAACTCCTGTTGAATCAAAAGTGTGACCTGGTTAAGTTTCATTGTTTTATTTCAAAAGCACAGCATGACAGACCGAGTTATTTCTGCCAGTACAGCTGAGCTTCACTGTCAGTTACTGACATGAAAATGCATAGTGGAAGTGTTGCTTGCTCCCAGAATAAACACGTCTGATGGGACCACAGACCCTCCACATACAGAAAGTAATTACAGTCAAACTGGAAGACAAGGAGGAAGAAACAACCCAAGCACAAGTCTGTTTTATCATAGTTTTTGCAGTTTTGCTCTGAAAATCTTAGTAAAATCCAACAATTCCAGAAGCAAAACTGTCTCGATTACAAAAAGTGTGAAAAATCAAGGAGAAATGTTACCCCCGTTTAAGCTGTTTACTCAAATTACTGCATGAGTGCTCATCTGCACATCCGAGCCAGGCCAACAATTTATTTCCTGTTGATTCCACACTGAGTTATATTTTTGCAGATTATGGAAGCAATCCAATAACTGTAGAGCTTGATGCAAAGAAATGCTGCCATGCACATAATCTGTCTCCTAATTTACAGACAGTTTTCAGATTAAACAGCAAATATCATCCAATGGGCACATTCAGCCATCAAGTACCTTCTGCCAGACATATTCTAATGTAAGCTCTAACAAACAATATAGTATCTCCTTTCACTTTGTTATTCGGACTACATCAGGTCTTCTCATTTACTTGTCATTGAACAAATTAAAAAACAAGCTTGTTAACCTGAGTAGATTTATTGATGTGAAAGGATCTCGCTTTCCCAAGGTTGCAGCTCCATTTTTCAATCTATTAGGACAGTGGACAAAGCCTTACTGATTCATCACACGTGTCCCTTTAGCTTTTCTCTGTTGCTGCAACATTTCGTTTGCAGTGGCAGGCATTCAAACACAAGTAAACGCAGCTCCGTCCATCCATTACGACAGCAGCAGTGCACTTTGCTTATCCCTGAACAACGACACAAACATTTCACTCTCACTGTTACAAAGGGTCATCTGAGAAATATGGGGCTCGTCTGCCCCAGGCCTGCTTTGTCTGATTTAATTAACAACTATGCGTGTTCCCCTTAACCAAAAAAATGTACAAGACGTGTTCTGTCACTAAAGACGAGGATGTAGCGCTCCAGAGGCATTAGCATTGAAATGAACCTGATTTCTGCTTGAGATCGGGGAACATCTTTTCCAAAAGTGTTTCGTATTTTAAGTTATTTTGGGGGTGAAAAAAACCCCCCAAACTAAAAAACCTTCAGTTAAATCATTGTCAGCTCTGAAATGTCAGTGAAAGAGACACCCGTCTGATTAGTTGTATAAGCAGCCTTGACATTTGATAAAGAAAAAAAGAGAAGGAGCAAAAAAGCCCTCAGCGCTGCCGTTCATCACAGGAATAATATATATTCTTAAAACGAGAGGCCTTTCCTTATAAAATAAACATGCGTGGTGCCACAGCGAGCACATTCCTTTTTTGCCTGCGAGATCGGACCTCTGATTTCATTGGTTGAGTAAAAGTGTAGCTTCTTTTAGAGGTATTCCTGATTAAAAAAAAACCCACAAACATCCTTTTTTTTTTTTACACAATCAGGGCAGTTTTAGACTTTCAACCTCTTCTAGTCCAGGACTGGGCAGACGTGGATAGCAGCTTTATAGCTTATACCAAATGGGCCATGTCATAAAAGTGAACCATCACTCATCATGTTTGATACAGGGCAAGTTATTGGGCAATTTAGACTGGCAGTATGCCTGGAACTCAGTAACTGATATGTGCAAACTCTGTGTTTTACAACCAGGGCTGTTCTGTTCTGCAGCAGTCAGATCTTTAGGATGATTTGGGCAAAGCAGCTCACCTGACAATAATCTGATCCCAGTAAAAGACCTATTAAAATGATTGCTACAATTTCACTTCAACCAATACTATCTCCACACTGACAGGAAACAATTCAGCAACAATTCAGCTCTAATAAAAATCTCTAGCACAACATCTTATCGATTGGGGTCTGGTAGCCTGGGGGGCCCTTCACACAAGAGCATCTGGAGAAAAAAAGATTAAGATTATTGTATTCCAGACTGGGCTTCCAGTGTCCTTGCGATTCGACAGCATCTTCGGAGGGTTTCAATCCCCATTTAGCAGTAAAACAGAGAGAAATACCCGCAACATGCAGGGAGCACTCTACAAGATGATCATGGTTTCATTAATTATTGCAAGGATTCAAACCAAGCCACAGCCCACGAAGCGTCGACAGGACTGCTGTGGTGTGTGCGCCTGAATGGGATGCTTGTTTAATTTAGGTCTGATGTGGGATCATAGCTGATGTGGAAATGAATACTAACAGAGATAGAAATCATGCATTCTAGCAGTGAGCTGATAGGATGGAGAGGATGAGAAGAGAGGGAAAAATGTATATATCAACCATTGGGTTAACTCACCTCCTTTACAGAAGCTGGACCACGCTCCATCCCGACATTTCCTCCATATCATGCCCGTGTGTCTGCAAAACAAAGAGGTGTGTGTGTGTGCGTGTGAAATATTCCTCCCGGTGTCGGTATCAAACGCGCAGATCTTCGCTCTTATCTGCCGCTCCGCACCGTCTGTGCGCTTTGCGCATTCACGACGCCAAGGTCAGGAGCGCCAACGGTTTTAATGGAGCGCCCACCATAGAGATCCTTCTACGGCGCCCACTGCCAGCGCGTTACTAGGCAACCACTGGGATACGCCAGTGCAATAAATCCACCATCCTCCCAAAAAAAAAAAAAAAACCCGACAGATTCCCCATTTAGAAGCCATTAACTAACTACATTAACATCGGGAGTGCACAAACCTGTCCGGTTCTAAGCGCAGGTAAAAGTGAGACTTGACTAGGCATGCAGGCCTGCAGAGAGGATGTGCGGGATAAAAACACACTGCACTGCAAAATCCTATCACCAATATGGATTTAAACTATTCCTTAATATAAACAATAGCGGTTTTTTTTTTTTTTTGGTTGAACAGACTGATGTATAGTCATGCTTTATCAAAAAGATGAACCAAACCATTTAGGATAAAAAACATTTCTATCACCATTTAAAATATATATATATTACATAAGAAAAGAGAAGCTAAATCACCACATTTTATTTAAAATAAATTATCACATAGTTTTGAAGCTGATTTCTTTCATTCAAAATACATATTTTGTTCAGTATAATCAGAAAATAATGTACAGATGCACTGTGATGCACCCTCCATGACCATTTTTAGTATCTCTAAATTCAGATGTACATTTGTGTCTCAAAGTTTTTCCAAAATATCTAGTTAATTATTATAAAGGGAATGAAAAACTCCTTCCAATATTTACTAATGCTCATAATGCCAATTTTCCAAAATAGTGCTTGGTCTGTTGAGCCTTTAGTTTTGATCTGTGTTAAAATGCACAAAAAGTCATGTAAAAAATGACTGTAGAAACCTGACTGAGGTGCAGCAAAGACGCTTCTGATGTCTGGTTCATGTGGTTGCAGTTGCACTGTGGTAATGGGTCCTTGATGCTTTTGTGTGCTGCTGCTGCAGAGGTCTGCCCTGGTATCACCTCCTCTTGATTATGTGGTTGACCAACCTCCACTCGCCTTTAAATTGGAAAGGGAACTGTCTGTTGCCTCTGTGGTTCTGAGATTTCTGATGCTTTGTATCTTTATGGTTGTGAAACTATGATATGGTGTTTTTTCACACATTCTGTTTGGAAAAGCTGCCTAAATTGCATTTTTTTCTGTTTTGTTGTGGCAAATTCAGTTTGTCCATTATTTGTTTTTAGCTTACAGGTTTGTTTTTCTCTTCTTCTTTGAAAAAAAGAATACACAGTTAAATTAATCAATTCTCCCTTCTTATCTACTAATGACATGTTCATCTTTTTTGACTCATTTATTTTCCGACATTACAAAAGTTCACAAATTTTAAATCCTGGTTTAACCCTGTGCACTTTACAAGTGACTTTTAATGATTTCATTTTGGTTGTGGATGCGGTGTATTTGTATTTTTGATTCACTAATCTCAATGCCATTTGTGAAAAAACCTTTTTCTACTCACAGTCATTTTTTTTACATTTAAAACTCACTGAAACTTTTTTTGTTTTTTTTTTCTTTTTTTTCATTTTGCAGTCTGAATTTTAAATGATTATGAACAAACACTGAATTGCCACTTTTCTATAACGAATTCCAGGCTTGTATTAAGTAAGTCCCCAAAGAAAACAGATTAGAAAACTGTTTCCTCCTTCTTTCACTTTGGCTTCATTTCAGTCACATGAATAATTTCTCTGTGAGTAAAGGTATATTGTTGTTTGCCAAATGTTTTACTTAAGTAACATCAGCACTTATTAGACAATAAAAAAATTCATTGTGTCAAGAACAAAAGACCCAATTGGAATAAGAGAGGTGCTATAAAGTGTAAACCATTAGAAAATGAAATAAATCTAAACTTTAAAGTATCTGAGATTTGAAGTCAGAAAAAAATGTGTTATATATATGATGAACAAAATTGAATATCATAGTTGCTCACAAGCAAACATTTTTTGGTCATATCTCTAACCTAAAGAATATATTTTATTAAGTGTTAAAATTGGGTTCTAAAGGGATGTTTAAAAGCCGCATTCTGTAAAAACTGCTCACTTTTGCTTAAGCTACACATTATTTCTGTTGATTTTTGTGAGAAAACACCACAAAAAAGTGCATTGTTTCTAATTATTGGCAAAACAAGCAAACAACAAAAAAAACTACCATTACATATGTTCAAGACAGAAATGAACACCTTAAGAATTACAAAATGAAAGTAATTTATATGAAAAATGACATTGCAGTGATGGTGCTGAATGCATTCTTTCTACTGTGGCTCATATTGTCAAGATACATTTAAACTGAATACATGATCCTAGAGGAGAAAACTGAACAAAGTAACTTACAGTATAGTCTTTGAGATATTGGGCCAGACACATTTGCTGACCGAGCAGATCTTTTCCCTGCTTGTTTGTTCTTAATAATGCTCAATGGTCATTTCAGCCATTTAGGGTAGGACTGCTTTTTATGGTTGTTGTGAAAAATGCTGCACTGATGCCTCTTTTAAGATGAGTTACCAAGTAAAGCTTTTTAAAGAGGTTAAAGTGGATATGTTCCGTTGATGCTCATAAAGGCTTGCTCTGTTTGAGAAACGCAAAAGGTTTATAAGGTCTCTGGTACATAAAATGTACTGTGGTTGTGCAGGAGGATCATTGAAGCAAGTATAGCCTTGTATCCCCCTGTGATTATGAATATACTCCAGATGAAAACACAAGATTGTTCTCCCCTTTTTTTTATGGGTATATCATCTGCACTCTAGTATCTTTGTCACAATTTAAAGACAAATTAGATTTGCATTTTTGAGTAATTTTAATTAAACATGGACTTTCCATTCCAGATATTTGCTGGGATGGTCACTTTATCCACACAAACCTTAAATACAGGCTGAATCAGCCTTGTTAGGCATAAAGTTAACATAGCCTTCCGTGCCCAAGGGTATCCTTTGGTGAAAATGAGACAAAGCAGCTTTACCTCGTGATGCTCCACTTCACTGGGGCAATCCACACCCATCCTGTTTTCTTTAGGAAAGACACACATTCATATATACAAATACAGTTTTATACTTTTTTTTCCTTATACCTGGTATTAAAATTATGTGAAAACTTCCAGAGTATTTTTTTTTTATTTTAAACATCATGGCTTTCTGCATGTTTCAGGATTTCCACCAACAGCTCTTAGTAAGAGCACTTACAAAAGACAGTGAAATCACCCATTTTAATGCTGGAATTTTTTTCTTCACTGCTTCCTGATTCGTTTGTGATGTAATTTTATAAAATATTACCGAAATGTAAGAAAGTTAGGCTTTTTTAAAACTACAAAATAATCACAACATGAATAAAAAGGACATATTGTAAGAAAGTTAGACAATTTAGTAATTTAAAAATTTACTTGTTTAAATATGTTTTATTAATTGGACAGTAAAATTCACTGAGATTTTTGCCAAAATCATTAGTTTTCTTCAATTTATTATTATCATTATTATTATTATTATTTACAAAGAATCAATACCAGTGATGCAAGGTCTTGCAGAGAAATAAATATTAAAACACTTTTTTTCATTGTTTAATGTTGGCAGAATCATAGTGAACATTTTTAAAAGGGATTTTAATAACAAAGGATGGTCTAAGTCAGGACATTTTACAAAAAGACAAAAGCAACAGATATAAATTATGAAGTATAAAATGTTTGCTAACCCTGGTTTATGCCAGTTGGCAATGTCCTGCACAAACATTCATTTAGAAATGAGCCTCTCACTGCCATTTCAAACACTTACCTTTGACCTTGCTTTGTTACTAGAAGTGTGCAGTGAGCACAAACCCAATTTTTTCTTTTAATGTTACTATGTCTAAAGCCTAATCTTTTTACCCTTTGCTATAAGTCTATTGAGGTTGAAATTCTGTTTTTGGGTGCTTTTTTCTTGTTGGTGGTTACTTTCAAATCCCACTTCGCCCATGCTTTGTTGTTAAGAACTGTCTGTGAAGTTTCATGGATCAAACGAGTTTTATATCAATATACATGCACAGTCTGCATGATAAAATAATGTGCAGTGCTCCTTCTGTGATCTACTGCTTTTTCAATATTTAACAGATCCACACCCATCCATTCTTGCTGCTGCATAATCTTTCTTGGCATGTGTACTCTGCTTTGTTGAGAAAACTGTGTATCTGTTTTCAGAATCAATTGACATCATTTCATTGTCACCTTGAATCAACATTTGATCCCTTATGTAAAGCAGCAACATCAACATTTCTTTTGACACCATAAATAGATTAAATCAGATTAAAATTTAATGAACCCCAGGGGAAAGTGGGTCAGAGCAGCAGCAACAGAGTAGAGGATACATACTCCAGGTGAGAGCTGGATTGAACAGGCATGAATGGATCCTGCAAATGCGTGAGAAAAATGCAACAGGAGATTGAAATATAAGGCAAACACAATTTATGGATTTTCATCATCAAATTTTTTGATCAGACTTATCCATCATTCCAAGAAGAACAACCCTGACACCTATGGAGGTTCAGGAGGGACTGGAACACATGTTTATTTTATTTTTGTTTATACTGCAATGCTATGGTTGTTCAAAAAGTATGTGAAGCAGCACAAAGTGTGTAAGATATCAGCACCCGCCTCAAATGAAAATGTGGTGTTTTAAGCTTAAATGAAATAAGAACAACCTTCAAGACCATATTTAAGGCAAATTAACGCATTCACTTAAACCGTCCGTCCATTTTCCCATGATGCAGTGCGCACTTTTCCTATTTTGTTAAATTATTTAAAAAATAATATTTTTATACATGTCATGTGTCTTATTTTAACTTTTTCTTTAAATTAATGGAGCTAAAATTGTTATAAATGAATAAACAATTCACGTTTACATCAGTGGGAAAACATTTGTAACCGTAACTAAGGTAACGAAATGTGACGAAATGACTCATGGGAACGTAAACAGAGTTATCTCTTTTTGAAAGCAGAAGTTTGACCGTCGCCTGGCCATTTCTTACAGCTGTTAAACATGAAGAGGAATGAAATCGTTGAGGAAAAGCTAATAGTGCCTACGGACTTTATTTCACCGACCCATTTGAGTAAGTTAAAGTTTGACAGCTTTGAAAGCTAGACGTCATGGTAACGTTAGCTATCAGTGTAGCTTAAAAAATCTCCAGTTTGAAGTTAAAGTGGCCCTAGCCTAAGTTATTGCTAAAAGACTCGTGTTTACTTTCTTTTATGCCTTTTATGAAGGTCTTTCTTTGTAAGTTTATAAGCTAAACAGCTAAATGAGCCAAATACACAGTAAATTCACGTATTGTTTTGTTATTTAGCTAATGTACAGGGGGACCTTATACCTCCGTCGCATTTTACATCGAACGTTCAATCATCTGGAGCCCAAAGAGGGGTTCTAAGCGCCAAAACTTCGCCTCAGACTGTCTGGAGGAACCCAGTACCGACTTCAGGACCCAGGGATCCCACACTTGCCTGTCCATGGTTCACCTTTCCTCAGGATCAACGTAAGGACAATCAGGGGATGCTTTTGCTACAAGGAGACTTCTCAAGTTCAAAAGATGCTGGGTTTCAGCCTGCAGCACACAGGTTTATTGAGGTTTATTACTGATATGTTGGTCTGAAAGGAAATTTTAACTCTCTGTCTTAAGATTATTATCTTGAACACAGATTTGGCGAAAAAGAAGAGCAAATCTCCAGATGGGAGTTACAGTACAAGCTTGGAATTGAAAAACACAAAGCTGAAGCTGAGAGGTTAAAAGGTCAGGTGGAGGCCCTGAAAGAAGCTGCAGAGAAAAACAGAGAAGAAATAAAAAACAAAGAGATCGCCCTGTGCAGGTATCCCCTTTTTTCAATGTTTTGGAGTCTGATTGTTGGATTTTCAGATTTTTCTGTAGAGCTTAACTCTGAAGACTTTTTATATATAAAAAAAGTGTCAGGATGTACTTGATTTAATTGTTGTGCAACAGTTGCACCCATGAGCTGGAAGTAGCGCGTGAAAATGCATCAAAGGCGAAAGGAGAACTCAGCCAAGTCAGAGAGGAGCTCAGCCTCAGCAGAGGACATGAGAAGATGATGAGGTCGCAGGTAATGATATTTACTCTCAGAACATTTCATTTCTACACTGACGTACACAAGAGGCGCCCCTGGAGTAACTGACATCGTCTAAGTCTTTTTTTCAGTTTGTGATCTGGTTTTTTTTCTCCACATTGCAGTCTCTCTTTTAGTGTTTACGCACATTCTTGAGTTAATTATTATCACAAATGCAGAGTTTTCTGTGTTTTAATGTTTTTGTTTCTGGCAGCTTGAAAAAGTGAAAGCAGAGTGTGGAGAGGAGATTGCACAGCTGAGGAGATCAGTGGAAAAGAGCAAAGAGGAATCCAGAGAGCTTGCTCTTAAGGCTGAAATGAGTAGGCTGCAGGCTGAAGAGGAGACCAAAGAGCAGGCTCTCAGACTCTCCAAACAACTGGAGGAAATGAAGGAGAAGCAGGAGGCACAGGTTTGTGGCACAGCCTGTCACAGCAAGATTTTATAAACCTTTTATTTACAGATTTTATTGACCTTCTGTCAAACAAAGGGTTCACTTCCAAGAACTCATGTCAGCTGATTTCGGTTCTGCTGAAGTCTTGATGTTCCCTGCAGTAAAGCAAGTGTAGTGAGACCCTTTGCTTCAGTGGGATCAGTTTGGATTCATTTTTCTTATTTGTCTCTCCTGACTTTTAGTTGCAACATTTAAATGCGTCATACTGTGCAGAGTTGGATGCAGCAAGAAAAGCAAACTCTGATTTACAAGACAGGCTCCAGTCGATGTCCACACAAGTGCTGCAGTTACAGAGCGCTCTGATGGAGACGTCGACAGAAAGAGACGAACTGAAAGAACATTTATGGTGCAAACCCTTTGTGGTTACATTTGCTGGTGTTTCTCTGTTTTATTTTTCACTGCTTCTTTATTAATGTGTATTTTTACTTTCAGTCACGTGGGACGAGCCTTCGAGACCCAATCTTCAACGCTGCAGAGCCTCAGAAATTACATCGGCCAGCTCGCCCCAGAGAGAGGAGAAAAGGAACAATTAAAGGAAACTGTTGAGGTTCAGACAATATAAACTGTACTGATCAAAGACATCGACAGTAAATTACAAGTGCTTTTGTTCACCAACCAAAGGAAAAAAACATGAAGCTAAAGAGAAACTACTTTTTTAAATGAAAAACCATGCAGTCGTTCTGCTTCTAATCTTGTACATTTTACAGAGGCTGAACAAAGAGAAGGCGGCTCTTCAGACGACCACCGAGCTTTTGACAGTCAGACTTAATTCTGTAAATGAGATTCTCGCCCTCCAAGAGGAAAAGTTGGTTAAAAAGGTAATCGTTTCTAGATAGAAGTTTATGTTTAATATAGCATAGATCTCTTTTTGGCTAAGCTACTAATTTTCTGTTTAAACGTCAAGCTGCTGTTAAAAATTGTAAAAGCTGTTTTTCTTTAAAAAAATTAGAAAATTGTTGATAATAATTTGCATCAATATCACTGACACGAACACATCACAGTTTTCCCAGTTTTACATTTGGTTGATTCTGAAAACCATCATCTGAGGAATTGGGTCACATAATCACACTTGATGTATGTACTCTCGGCTTCTTCTAATGTTTGTTGGTTTTCATCACATCTAATTCTTGGCATGAATGGTTTAGGCCAATACCATATCAGTCTAAGATTATTAGAATATGCAGTTTTAAAAAATTGATTTAGTTGGTCATTTCTTTCAGGTTGCTGTGGGACTTGTGGTCAGATTTAGCTAAATTATGTCGCATAACAAAATCTTAAAGACCCAAACTATAAGATCATATTGATCAATTTGTTTTTTTATTTTAAAATAGTACAATTCTTTTTAGGTGAAGGCTTTTACTTGGTCTGGTCTTTTCCTATGTGATAGGGCTGCTATATAATGTTTTTAACAATATTTTTTCAAACGATCTCTTAATCCTGTACAAATTCTACCTTTCTTGAAAAACTAAACAGATTTTATGGCGAACAGCTAGAGTTAAACATAAGAATATAAATCTAAAACCATAAACGTACAACGTTACCATCAGTAACAGATTTCTTTTCTTTTCAGGTGTTTTAAGCACCTGTGAATCATTTTTTGTACTAAAACACCACATATAATTGTTAAACAACATTTTAAAAATCTTCAATATCACTTATGTTTGCATACTTATGAATATTTCAGTAAAAATGTTAAATAAATCAGCATTTTGGGGGGGTTCTCTTCAAAACATTTGTGATGGTTAGATTTAGAAATGGTTTTATTTCAAGCTGGCAAGAGTAAAAATAACACATATGTAACAGTCAATCATCATAGATTTACATCAATAAGAAAATAACGATGTGTCAAACATAAGACAACTAGGCATCAAAAGATAAACTATACCATCCTATGTTATGTGATGTTGCAAAATTGTTGAAAGTTTTGGACTATTTTGGAGAGAGCTTAAAAACTTTGATAGTGTTTAGGATGCTTTAGAAATGTGTTTTAAATTGTGATTTCATTTCATGAATTTGAATGTGTGTTACAGCAAACCTCTGCAGATCCTCTTAAATGGAAGGATTCTCAGATCCTTCAAGTGCTTCAGCTGTGGCGAGAGAAGGTGTTCAAGTTATGCGTCCAGCTTCGCTCTAAAGACATTGAGATGAGAAGAGAAAAAGACAAACTTCTGTCCGATGTAGGAAAAAAGTTATCTGTTCTTACGCCCCTTTACATGTGTTCAGTCTTACTTCCAACCTTTGCCTAAAACGGCTTGTTCTGTCAGGTGAGATCCATGGAGAAGCAGCTGCAGCAGGAGCAGCACCAGAACCGTGTGCTCCAACACAGTCTGCAAGACAGGATGGCAGAGCTGGATTTGGAGAGGGTAGAAAAAGAGGTTAGCATCAGAACGTCTTAACTCGCACTATAAAAATGTGTCTTCATGAAACTTTAATAAAGTGATCAAGGTGAAAGCAACAGATGAAACTGACAATGACTGAAGAAAAGCTTTGAAAATCACAAAAAAGTTACACATCTCTTATAAAGAAAATGATTTCTTTTACTCTTTCCTAAAGATGTTTTTATCATACTAGGGACTGAAAGAAGTTTTAGCAAAAGTTGAGAGAGAAAGTGCTGAGCTGAAGTCACAGAACCAAAGAACAGAGGCTGAAATGAAGACCCTGATTGCAGCTGTGCAGAGGTAACTATTTTATCTGAACAGATTTCATTTTCTGTATTTCCTTAATAATAATGCAGGTATTCATCAACAGGTTCCAGAAGGAATTTGAAAGCAATGCAGCAGAAGTAGACTCGGCTAAAGCAAAGTTAAACTCTTTTACCCAGAGGCTTTCTTTTGCTACAAGAAGAGTGGAGACCATCCAGTGTGAGGCATCTGGGGCTAACATATTGACAGAAATTCTTATTCATAGACGTACATACAGTTTTCAGTGAAATACTGTTTTGTTTTGTCAGGTTTGGTCATGAGGCGAGAAGCTCTGCAGAAAATTGAGCAGGCGTGTCAAAAACCAAAGGAAGAAAAGAACAGGTACACTTCACGTAATGTAGATGCTCATTGTGCACATACAGACCTTTATTTTAATTTAAAAAATGGTTCACATGAGTTTTTTCCAATCAGATAATAATTTAACAATACTTAATTTACTAATCGACGCAGTTAAAATAAATATTTGTTGAACTGGGGCACTTGAAGTTTTGGCCACAGTGACATCAAGCAGCTAGTTTTTTATTTTTATGGTCCAAAAAAACAAATTGTAATCTCTGTGCTTCTTTTTAAAGTGTAAAGGATATACAGTATGTTCATGGCCATATTTTATATATAATAATAATTTTAATTTTGCTCCTAAAGTAACATTTCATCTCAACCCTGTCAAACATATTGATCCTTGAATAATGAAAATGTGAAAATTATATTAAAAAAAGTATTTATAAGTTTTATATAAATGTTTTTGTGAGTTTTTTATAAGTAACATTTAAAAACTTTGCTCTTTGACAAAGTGTTTGTTGTTTTTGTCTTGCAGCTTGAAAAACTTGCAGACAGAGTACAATTTGATTTGTGAGGAGCGAAACAGACTGACTCTAGAGCTCAAAAGAACCCCAGAGCTCATCGAGAAAGCTCTCGCTGACCTGAAGGAACAACGTGAGATCCTGTTTTAAGTCATGATTAAATTGCTCATCACAACTTTTCTTGTAAGTCCATGATTGTGATTTGGCTTTTTTCCGTCTGCAGATGGGAGTAAAGTCAGGCAGCTGCAGCAGGAGCTGGAGCAGAGCTGCGAGGAGATGAAGCAGGCTGTAGCTGGTAAAGAGAAGGCGGAGCGGAGCCTGCAGCAGATCCAGGCACAGCTGGATGAGAACGACATCAGCTTGGAGACACTTCGCTGTGAGCTGCTCCGCCAGCAAGAGCAAAACCAGCAGGGTGAGGCAGCAACTTCACCTTGAAAGTAACCAGCCTTTCCCAAGAGGTCCTTCTTCAGCCTCACGGGGATCAAGATACTTTGACTCCAGCAGATTTTGTTTTGGGGTCAACCATCTCAAACTGAAATTTTAGTTAAACATTGATCAGTTTTAAGAAAAAAAAGATACAAAGATAGTTTATATCCTCCTGACTACCAACAATGCAAATATGTTCTCTGTAGAGGACATTTCTAAACATAAAAATCTCCCAATCCCTACATACTACTGAATAAACTCCTTTTGGATTTCTACAGAGGACATGCAGAGATTTTTAGTTATACCAAATGTTAAAGGGTGAGGCTGTGGGAATTTTAGTTGTATTTAATAAAAAAAAAAAGACTAGACATTATTTTCCTCTGGTAGTTGGAGGAATAACATCGTATTTTAAAAATCTGCAGTTCAGAAGAAAATGTGTAAAAAATCTTTTCATATACTGTTTTTATTTTGCTTTGTAAATAATTAGTCATCTAAATGTGCATTATTTTGTTTAAAATCTTGTAAAGACTCAACACAACTGGATTCTTCAACTTAATTCTTTTTTTTTTTGTTTTTCTCATGAATTGACAATGTAGACATCACTCTTACATATGTGTTTTATTTCCTTTACAGGCAATTTCTTTTACAGGAATACTACCCAAAAAGGAAAAAAAAGTAGTAAAAGTGAACAACAATACCACCACAAACAAAAACCATCAAACTTTAGAGTCTAAAACAGTCTTAAAGTGAAGGAAACCAAAAATGTTGATTCTCTGAATCATTTAGGAATGTGTCAGTTGAAGGCTTGGCGGTGGAGGTGTCCTTGGATGATACAGATGTGCAGCCATGACTGGATGTCTGACTGGCAGGTCAACATGCAGGCATCCACATTAGTTAGAGCAACAAACGGTTGATGAGTGAATGATGATTTTTGGCATGACACGCTGCTGAGTTGATGAGGTGAATGATTGCAGACAGGTGTACAGCTTGAGAACCTGCCAGGCAGCAGAGGAGAGAGGAAGAAAGAATTACACAAAACACTTTGGTAAACAGAAAAAACCTCGAGGAGGAAAATGGGCTGCAAACACAAAAACACTTTTCACTTCTTTTTTTTAGTGATCAGAAGTGTGTGTTACCTGTTTCCTTTGTGCTGTTTCATTATGTTGTGCTGGAAATGAGAATTGATTCATTGATGCAATGAAGTTGAGTTCAGCCCCTGAGGTGCATTTGTTCTTCTCCTCCAGCCCTGCAGGAACGCGTGTCTGAGATTGAGGCTGCGCATGCTGAGAAGACGAGAGAGCTGGAGCTTCAGCTGCACGCTGCCCGCAGAGAGCACACCAAAGCAGGTAGATCCTCGCCGCTGCCTCCGGCTGCCGCAGCTCGACGTCAGAGCGCCGAGCTTTATTACAGATGCAGACTGTAATTTAATATGGTTGAATCTGTTTACTCAGTATATTAGCCGTACGACGGAAGGGCATGTCCCTGTGGCTTCTGATGTGTCTGTTTTGTCTGTTGCAGTTATGACTTTGCGGCAGTTTCAGAGACAGGCAGCAAGAAAACACGATGAGAGAAAAGAAACTCCACACTGGGGGGTTGAAAAAACAAACCCAAAAGTCCTGAATAAGCATCTAGAGACGGAGAGGAGCAAAAAGTTGCTACATGTAAGAACACACTTCAAAACAAAACACTGTCATAGAAATGTTTGTGACTTTTAACTTGAATGTGCTCCAGGTCACTACGTCTGAAGAGACCTCAATGGCAGAACATGCACAGCCAGCTTCAAGGAATCGAGAAATTCCCTCAGAGAAGAGGACTTCTGTTGAAGCTGAGGTCCATCTGCCTGCAGGTGTTGAGAAATATCCTCATAATCTAATCATAACAGATACTTCAGGCCTTAACATTCATACATGGTTTACTCTGTTTACTCCCAGAGAGACTCCTGTGTGTTTTGGAGGAGCTCCACACGCTTAGTGCTGCTGTAGTAAACAGCTCTGAAGACTCTTCAGAGGAAGAACTCAAAAATGACAACTGGAGGACGACTGCAGACCCTCTTTACAGTCAAGACCTAAAGAACTGAAGAAGTTAAAGCACAGATTTCAAAGACTTAAAAAAAAAAAACAACTTTTCTTACTTAGAGTTGAGCTTTAAAGGCTGGTTTCACTTTCATTTTGACAAAATAAAATTTGTAATATCTTGCATAATCTATTAGTTAATGTGACTTTAAAAAAAAAAAATTATGATCAATAAAAACTCAGATAACTGTGCTGACAGCTAATGTGCCATAATGTTGTATTTCTTTATCATTTTACAACTTTTTAAAATTTACTTAAATTATTTTAAGGAAAAAGCCAAATTTCAACATTGTACTTTGTAAGTTTGTAAGATTTGCATTAAGATACTTTTGGGAGTCGGCCGGGAGTGTTTTATTGTCGCACACAAAGCCTTTCTTTTCAAATTTTATTTAGGACCATTGGTAAAGATTTTCTACTGTAAAAAATCTATATTTTCTATTTGAAACTCCTTTATAGAGCAGTCTTAAGAGCGATGAGGATAAACACCATGATGAAGCAGGTAATTGTGCTATTTGTCATGCTGTCACCGGTGCTGGTAAATTCAGAGAAAGTTCAAAGTTTTAGGCCTCCAGGTAGCCATTTAATAGTGTTTATGAAGTGAAAAAAACCACCAATAAAGTAGAGTTTTTACTCAAAACTCTCTGACAGCCATAGCTGGAGAGGTGATTCATCATTTTAAAGTGGACAATAAATGATTCAGCTTTACGGTTTTAAAAATAAAAACAACTGATTTAGCACCAGTCTTACTTTTATGTAATCTAAGACATCCTAGTAAAATTTGATTCAGCAGTGACAGAAGTTAGAAGTCTAATCTTGGATCACATCATGTTGACACACCAAAAATTCAGTAACTATATTTATTAAGGTTATTCGCATCTTTAAGGACTGATGTTGGCAGAAATGTTTGAATATTAGAGGGTGATGGCAGCTTTTCTTGTATTTTTTTTTCTGCAGCCCCATGCAAGTGCACAGAATGACCAGCAGAGGGCAGTGTTGTCAAAGCTGAGCTAAAGGTGAATAACCCCTTTCAAAAGAAGAAAAAACTATTTTAACTTATAATGGTAATTTTTCAGATTGACAATACAAGGTTTGTATGAATAAGAACATGAATACTCTATTCTATTACTGATTCAAGACATGGTAGAAAACTTACTTAACCAAAAAGAAAAGTCTAATAAATAAAGTAAAAAGAAGTAAAAGAAACAATTGGCAAGCTTTATTTATCCTTTAGAACTAAGGATTCCTGAAGAGTTATGAAAAATAAATATTTCAAAATGTAATCTCACACCTGAGAATGATCTTCAGCCAGCGGCACTGGCTTGTTTACTGCAGTTGAGGGTGCAGCATCGTCATCTGACCGAGACCCAGTTTTCCCTCCTGCTTGTCAGGCTCATTGGGTCTTGTCACAGAGTACTGTGTCAAATCCAAAAATCTTTTGCTGCAGTTTCTGCTTATCCTCTTTTTTTTAAAAATGTTTTTTCTATCTTCTCAACTTTTCCTCATTGCGTGTGATCGTCTCTCTTTTTGCAGAGAGTTGAAGCAAATATCTGTAAGTCAACAAACAAAAACTAATTTGAGTTTCAACGTTTTGACCAAAGTAGACGACATTTTACAAGCAGATTGGTAATAAATCAATGTGTTTCCCAGTAGTGTGAATAAAAGCAGACAGAATATTCTTTTTAGAAAGAAAAAAAAAAGCAAATCAAAGCACTGTTGTAACTTCCTTTCACTAAAATTAAGCACAGCATCATCCTGCAGGATGAGTCTCCTCCTGTGTCAATCAGTCACCTTGTTGGTTTTCATTTCAGACTTGGGGGATGGGTGTAATTTAGTCATCAACTGTATCACATTAATCATATTTACTGGAAGAACAAATGAATAAACAAGAATAAATTACATATTTTAACTAACACACAAGCTGACATGCCTGGAGATTGAAAGAGAGGAGTAATTTACCCCTTTTTTATTGTTAAAAATTGTTTTTTTATTTTGCTCATATGTGTAAATTAATCTTAGTCTTTCAGGTGAAAACTCAGCTTCAACAAGTAACATTTAAATTTAACAGTGAAAACTAAAGCTGCCTAACTGATATGTTTTGGGTTGCATGACATATGTCATAGAGATGTTAAAGACAAAAAATATATTCATTTTGACTTTTCTTTCACTCAGGTTTCTACATTTTCATTTCAACATTATTTTCTATGTCATTTTCAAAACCTTTAGGCAGATCTTATATTTAAGAAATGTAGTGCTCAGTAAATTCCACATATACTATTTGAATTCAAAGTCAAGTCTTTACTAGGAAGTGACCTGTTTCAAAACAGTGAACTCTTTTGTGAAGATATTTTCCCAACAGCTCTTTGCCATCTGCTTACATCAAATGAGCTGTCACACCACAGGACAGTGATTCAGGTCTTTCAAAATCATTACTTGGAAACACTTAGTAATACTTGTGAGATGGAAAATAAACTACATTTTTGGTCAAAACATCAGCTGCTAAAAATTAAAAAGTTATGATAAATCATGTTAAATTATTCCCAGTGAACTATGACTAACAATGGTATAATGACAAATTTAAAAGAAGAGAATTTTAAAAAATTTGAATATTCAACATTAATAGACAGAACTATAATCTCTGAAAACTGTCTGTTTAAACTGATCATTGCAGTCATTTTACAGTCATTACTTTCCTTTAAATCACATGCCAAGACTTCACTGAAGCAGTCTTATCACTTAAAAATATTCATCACTTTTTTAGACTTGATTCTACTTTTAGTGACAAACAGAGGTTGGAATCTGCACTGAAATTTGCTGAGGTTTCCCCACTGTTGAATTTTATACATTTTTTTGTGGTAACTATTTTTGAGACAAAATCCTTTGTTATCACCAAGCTATGTCTTGGTGGTTGCTATGGTGATTACCAGGTAGCAGGGTTGTTTCTAGACATCACATTATCAGGTTTGTTAAGTGTTTCTGTTGTTTATCATGGTTTTGTATACACACACTTCGATTCCTGCAAAACCTGGTCTGAAAGGAAAAGAAAAGCAGGTGTATTTGTTGAAACAAACTACGCAGAAGCTAACTAAAGTGTTAGAGTGCTATAAGAAACAATCATTTAAATTATTAAAAAGAGAAGATTGCAAAAAAAAAAAAGCTAAAATATTAGCTCCCATATATATGTATATACAGTGGCTTGTAAAAGTATTCATACCCTTTGAACTTCTCCACATTTTCTCACATTATGACCAAAAACATAGATAAATTAAATTGGAAATTTATGTGAAAGACCAACACATTGTGGCACATAATTATGAAGTAGAAAGACTTACACAAGAGTTAATTATTATTTTTTTTTTTTACAAATAAAAGACTGAAAAGTGCAGTGTGCTGCCACCACCATGTTAGAGATGGTAGGTATGGTGTGTTCAGAGTGATGTGCAGTGTTAGATTTCCGCCACACAAAGCACTTTGCATTTACGCCAAAAAGTTCCATTCTGATCTCATGTGACCAGAGCACCTTCTTCCACACGTTTGCTGGGTCTCTCACATGGCTTATGGCAAACTGCGAATGGGACTTCTTGTGGTTTCCTTTTAACAATGGATTTCTTCTTGTCACTCTTCCATAAAGTCCAGATTTGTGCAGTGCATGATTGATCTTTGTCCTATGGACAGATTCCCCCACCTGAGCTGTAGATCTCTGCAGTCCATGGGCCTCCTGGCTACATCTCTGATCAGTGCTCTCCTTGTTAGTCCTGTTAGTTTAGGTATACGACCATGTCTAGGTAGGTTTGCAGTTGTGTCATACTCTTTCCATTTGCGGATGATGGACTGAACAGTGGTTTGTGGGATGTTCAAAGCTTGGAAGATCTTTTTCTAGCCTAACCCTGCTTTAAATTTCTCCACAGCTTTATCCCTGACCTGTCTGGTGTGTTCCTTACACTTCATGATGCTGTTTTCTCCCCAATATTCTCTTGACAAACCACAGAAACGGTCACAGAACAGCTGTATTTGTGTACTGAGATTAAACTACACACAGATTGACTCTATTAAGTGATTAAGTCAACATTTAATCTTCTGACCATTTGAACTTCTGAAGGCAATTGGATGCACTCAGAGAAAAGGGGACTGAGTGCATTTGTACACTGGACTTTTCAGCTTTTTAGTTGTAAAAAAAAAAAAGAACTCTGTAAAACACACACTTCACAAGTGTGTGTCACTTTGTGTTGGTCTTTCACAAAAAACTCCAATCAAATATATTTATGTTTGTGGTCATGATGTGAGGAAATGTGGAGAAGTTCAAGAGGTATGTATACTTTTGCAAGCCACTATGTACAGTATATATATATATATATATATATATATATATATATATACACAGTGTGCATCTGTAAAGTATTTACAGCGCCTCACTTCTTCTATATTTTATTACGTTACAGCCTTTTTTCAAAATTGATTAAATTGGTTTTCTTCCTGAAAACTTCTTTTAAAAACACCCCTTAATGACAATGTTGAAAAAGTTCTTTTGAAATTGTCGCAAATTGATTAAAAATAGAAAAACTAAAAAAATGACATGTAAATAAGTATTCACAGCCTCTGCTGTGAAGCTCCAAAGAGAGCTGAGGTTTATTCTGTTGCCACTGATGAGCCTTGAGATGTTCTAGCTGCTTCATTGAACCCAACCTGTGGTCAAACCAGTGGATTGGACAGGATTGGACAGGGTACCTGAGGTCATGAGGCCAATAACCCAATGGTCACTCTGTCAGAGCTCCAGCATTCCTCTGTGGAAAGAGGAGAACCTTCCATAAGGACAAAATCAGACCTGTATCAGACGGAAGCCACTTCTCACTAAAACGCACATGGAAGCCCATCTCGATCTTGCCAAAAGGCACATGAAGGATTCTCAGACCACGAGAAACTAAATTCTGTGGTCTGACAAAACCAAAATACAACTTTTTTGGAGTGAATGGCAGGAATTGCTCATCACCAGGTCACTTTCGTCACTACAGTGAAGCATGGTGGTGGCAGCATCATGCTGTGGGGATGTTTTTCAGCAATAGGAACTCGATAGAAGGAAAGCTGGCTGCAACGTTGTACAGAGACATCCTGGATGAAAATCTGCTCCAGAGAGCTCTTGACCTCAGACTGGGGTGACGGTTCATCTTTCAGCAGAACAATGATCCAAAGCACACCACCAGGATATGGAAGGAGTGGCTTCAGAACAACTCTGTCAAGGTCTGAATCCAACTGAACATCTCAGGAGAGATCTGAAAATGGCCGTGTACCAACACTTCCCATCCAACCTGATGGAGCTTGAGTGGTACTGCAAAGAGGAATGGACCAAACTGTCCAAAGAAAGGTGTGCCAAGCTGGTGGTGTCATGTTCAAAACGACTTGAGGCTGTAACTGCTACCAAACGTTCAGCAGCTAAGGATTAGGCAAAGGCTGTCAGGCATACATACACATCATTTTTCAGGTTTTTATTTAAAATAAATTGCAACAATTTCAAAATAACTTTATCAACATTGTCATATGTATATATACATTTCTCTCTGACATATAGCTTTTTTCCTCCTTATTTATTTAGCAGATGCGACTTATACTCTGGAGCAATGTGCAGTTTGAAAAATATGGTGTTTGCACACTAAGAATCCTCATTTGAGTCCTCCTCACTCACTTCAAATTTTGCAGACTTACTCTGCATGTTTGAGATTCATTTTAAAGACAACACACTTGTTATTTAGTCTATTTTGACGACTTAATCACAGCTTAGCAGATGTGTCTGATTGCAGCTGCGTGATATGTGATAACAGTGCTAATCCTAACACTGGATGTGCCTTTATTTAGGCCACTTGACTGCCTCAGGCCCACAGTTGCATAATTCTGTGGGTCATTACAAGCACGCCATTTCTGAAACAAGGTTAGCACTTTCAGAAACGGACAGATCTATATTGAAAGGCATCTTTGCAACAGACAGTGTGTTCTGTGCTGGCTGTTTCTGCAGTGGGTATAACCCACAGTGACTCAGCAACATGCTGTTATTTATAACAGCTTCAAGATTTATCCTCACGTTGGTCTCAGTGAACTCTTTTATTGCAGCAAGAACATACTTTTTTGCTGAAACACCATCCAGTCAGTGTTTATTACATGGGATGGGATCTTAATCTCTGCAGGAAGCGCTGGAGCGGCTGCTCACGTGAGCTCTCACCGCGGATGTGGACCGGCAGGAGGGGGAGATTCCTGCTGGATCTCCTTTGCTGTCGAGCAAAGTGGGGAGCATGTCCACGGTGCTCTGTGGAGCAGCGCAGGGATAACCTGAAAGCTCACCTCAGTGCTCATCCTTAGTGATGATTGCCTAAGAACTCCTGCTGAACCAACTATTACCTGCTTTTGTCCAGATAACCGGAGAATGAGGGCACAGCAACGCTGGCTCAAAGTCACAGATGCATGAATTAGAACATCAGCGTCCAAAAAAATGTTCTCAAATTTATTGTAATTCTTTGTAGTTAAAATAACAGAAACTCTGAAGATTTTAATAATATTCCAGATTGCTGTAAAATCTAAGGAAATGTAAAGAATGTATAGGAGTTCATGCAACAATTGTACGCTTTTGATTTTTATCCAGAGTCACAGATTTTGCCCTCTTTGACTGACACACATCTTCATCTGCAGCTATGCTCAAATTCATTGTCATTTGTTGTACTTATGATGGAAACTAGCATAAATGCTAGTTCTTTCTTGTCACTGCTGAGAGAAAGGAAGCCAAATACATTGATAAGACTGTACCAGCCAATAGAGTTGAGAATTTCCTCAAATCTATCACTTTAAAACCACTTATTGCATATTTTCAAGCTCCGATGCATGAAGTTTGTTTCACATGAGCTCCAGGATTTCAATTGCCCCTTGAGGGCACTCATTTTCTTCTATCTTTGCAAAACCTCTTAATTTAAAACTCAATAAAGAGTCAAACCAATAATGGAAACATTGCAATTTTATGCAGAATCTAACAAGCAGAAACAATGTTTAATATGTCCCAAAGTAGCACAGAAAATACCCCTCGTGGAGTACCCTCACAGTGGATGAATGTGTGGTGTTCAATCAGCAGAAAAAGAAAGATCAGTTCAAAATGTACACAAACTCTCTGTCTAAAACAAATTTTGCATTCCAAGACACTATTTTACATGGTTTACCAACACTTTTATTTCCAAGAGTTTAATATCTTTCAAGCTTTCTTTTCTTTTTAAAGTAAAGCAGTCAAACAAACTCATATATTGTCTTAAAAAGGTCATGCTGCCCTGACACTATTTTTGCTAATGAAATTGAGCTTAATTATAGTGCAGTCGCTCCCTGTGCTTCCTGTGAAAGATAATAGCTGTGCTCAAAGCATCGAGTCACATCCAGATCAATAAACACACGCTGTGTTCACTGCTTTGCTGTGCAGCATGTGCTGTGGTCTAAAGAGGGAAGAGCTCGACACAGATGTTATAAATTGTATTCTGCAGCTCAAATATCGAATTACAACCATCTCCCTCGGTCAGTAAGCAATTCTGAAGTGAATGAAGCAATTTAATTCTTGTGTCGTTGAAAAAACAAGTGACTACTCAGACTAAACTTCAGTTTGAGGACTTTTGTGTCTGTTTTTCTGCAGAAATTGCATTTGTAAAGTCTCTGCAGCACAAAGCACAGGATGTGTTAAATGAAAGACCTCAATACCATGAAAGTGAGTCAGGAAAAGAGATCTTTGAGTAAAAAGACTGCTTAAGTTTCATGTCTAGGCACCTAAAATGGCTGAGATGACAGTTGTCTTTAGATTCTCGTGATAATAAGGTAACAATCTTTGTCCCTTTTTTGTTAAATTTTGAATTTGTTAGTCTAAGATCTTTGATCCCCCTTGACCATTCTAGTAGATCCAGTTCTGCACGAAGCTTAAACGAAACCCTGTCTTTTCTAATAAATGCAAAATATACTTTTTGTGTATTTCAAAGTCTTTATTGGTTGATTTCTTAAGTTGTTATAGCTGTATGTTCACTCTTGTGTTGCGTCACTGTTTTATCTATTATCTATCTATCACTGTTTTTGCCTGCCATAGTTGGACCTAAAAGTGTCAAATGTAGGTCAGCTGCATTTTAGTCTCCATATTTAATACCAGGTTTTTTCCATTTTGCTCTGCTTTTGTTTTTGAGGCTGGATTTCAAAAGGACTGTCTCTTTTTCAAACCAGCACTGTGCAGCAAAACTCCAACAAAAGGTGTGTCAATTATCCAGTGTACACTAAGCAACTCCTGCCCTAACAAAAAAGCTAGATTTGAGCCACACACTCATAACAGCTGATGTTTCCCCCTTGTTCACACGTCTGCTTGGAGCAGTTTTCAAAATAAAATGCAGTTTCATTTAATTGGATCACATGTGAGTTTTCTGCCTTGTTTTTCCGTTTTTTTTTTTGTTACCACTAAATTTGTGTGTGCATATTTTTTTTCCTTATTCTCTTTAAAAGTAACTTATTTGTGAGTAACTGGAAAACAGTTATACTTACTGAACATGAAAGTAAAAATACTAATCAGATAAATCACATTTTTGGGTTGTGACTGATCACCATTAATCACAGTGTTTTCCAAGTACATTTTAAACGACAAAATGCAGCTTTTGAGCAAAAACAGGCCGCATTACGTATCAAATAGTCCTCCTATCGTGAAAAGGTGATCTGAACCTAAAAAGTACCAAGAATAAAGTACTAAAAATCTGTTGAATATTTCAGGCGGAAGCCTGAACCAGCAGAAGACTGTTGCTTCATAGAGTGTGATTAATTAGCATTCTTAAATATTAACTTATTAATTTTTTAATTAACTGTGTGCATCTACACGTTAACATTGACATCCCTACAATAGACATAAATAAATCTGAAGTCTTAGAAATTTTTGTGAAGTCAAATTTGTGCTAAAGCAGCTAAAGGGAACCTTGATGGTATTTGGGTCAGGGTTGTCTTTGAACCACACATACAGTCCTCAAAACACTACACTCAAGATCTCTGTCTTTTAACAGATTGAAATTTGTGTAACACATACTGTGGAGAAAATGCGTATTTGATTATTTTCTAACTTTGTAGGCTTGCTCACTTAAAAAGAAATTGACAGACTGTCATCTAATGGTAAACGTTCATTTGAACAGTGAGAGATAGAAAAATATAAAGAAAATAAACTTTAAAGAATTTATATAAATTTAATTGTATTTCATTGAAGAATGGAAGTATTTAAACCTTTATGCCAGAAAGACTTTGTGGCAAAACCCTTCCTAGCAGCTCAGAGGTCAGATATTTCTAGTAGTTGATGATCAGGTTTCTACACATATCAGCAGGAATTTAGATCCATTCTTCTTTGCAAATGACTTCTAAATCATTAAGATTTGATGGCTGTTGCTTAGCCCTGGGCAGCAAAACACCCCCAAAGCATAATGCTTCCACCTCCGTGCTGACAGTGGTGATGGTGTTCATGGGGTCATAGACAGCATTTCTCTTCCCCAAACACGACGGCTTGAGTTGACTTCAAAGATCTCAACTTTGGTCTCATCTGACCACAGACCTTCCCCCAATCACTCTCTGAATAAGGTGTTCATTGGTAAACTTCAGGTGGGTCTGCACATGTGCTTTCTTATAAACAGGGATACTTTGCAAAATTTGGAAGATGTTCACCATTGTGGTGCAAAGTATTCCCTCTGGTTTTCTTGGTGACTGCGGTCCCAGCTAACTAACTCCTGCTGTGTTAGTTCTGTTCCAGACCTCTAGATGGATTGATGGTCATGCTCTTGTATTAATTACACCAACAGCTGTCCCATTGACCCCCAGCTTCTTGCTGATGGTTTTGTAGTCCATTTCAGTTTCTCTTCTCCCGTGGATCCACTGAAAGCTCCAGTTTTTCCCATGTTTCCCAGAGAGTTTGGAATCTGACAGGTGGTTAGTTCAAACAGGTGTCTTCAATTCAGGTGACAGATTTAGTAGGAGAGTCTAACTGGTCGGTGTGAACCAGAACTGGTTACGATTGGGAATCAAAAACGTTTTTCAATTAAATGCAAACATATGTATATATATATATATATATATATATATTCTTTAAAGTTGCTTTTTTTCCCCTTGTGTGTTTCTTTCTCTTGTTGTTCAAATGAACCTACCATTAGAAATACAAACTGTCTATTTCTTTTTGGTGGACTTCACATTTTTCCCAAATGAATAAAGTTGATTTTTTTTGTTCTTTCTGCAGAACTTACATCTTCCCACAGCTCCATGGGACATATATGAATCATCCCATGAGATCCTTGTGATTTCAGCATTTGATGAAACTGTGCTGTAGTGCATTGAAGTTTGTGCACTTCAAAACCTGCAGGGGACAGCGTAGGACTGAACTGGCTCTACAGGAGCTCACCCACACGTTAGGACAACAGGATGGATGGATGGGTGGATGGATGGATGAGCCTTCCATGTGAACACCAGTCAGCAGAATAACTGACTTCAGCCTTGTGATGCTCAGTCTCTGCACACACCCGCCCCCCATCAGCAAAGACTGCACCTCCTCAACTCTGCAGTGACGCGAGAAGGAAGAAAGGAGGCTGCAGTTTGACGAACGCCCCCTTTCCTTTCCTTTCCCTCCCCACATTCTGCTTTCTTTCAATCCGCTCTTCCCTTCTTTGGTCCATTTCATCAAGAAGATCTCTCCCTCCCTCCCTCCCCATCATCATCCTTCACCACCATCTTTGAGATAAAGCGCTGGCTCTCCGGCAGCAGCAGCAGCAGAGGCTGGCGCTGCGCTGATGCGCTGCAGTTGCGCTGGCACAGATTCAACGTGGGTGCGCGCAGTGAGGAGGGGGAGAGCGAGAGAGACTCCGCCGCATCTTGTGGATTTCTTCCCCCGCGTGTTCATGCTTCTCCTCGCTCTTCCTCAGCCGGATCCACACAAGGAGTTGATTTCTCGCTGACAAAATGTGGATTCGCATAGTTGCGACAATCTTCGCAGTCTGGAACCTCTCCGGGGACTCGCAGGCAGGCTTTCCCAACCAAATCAACATTGGTAAGTTCAAAGTGATGCTTTGGCTGCATCCCATGGCTTTGTTCTTGCCTCTAGTTAAGATGGCTTTTGCTCAGATTGTTGCCAACTTACTTCTTATCAACCATGATGTTTGTGGGTGTTTGTGGGCGATCTGGTTAAAAAACACACTTGATCCTTATTGTCAGTTTCAGAGTCTTGTGGAGCTTTGACAACACTCGCCTAATAATGCATAAATGCGTTAAATATTACTGCAGTCAGACTGCAAAAATCACATTTTCATATCTTGCAAATCAAACATTTAGTTTATGAGGAAATTGTTGTGAACATGGAGCAATCAGAGCATCTTTTCCTATGTGTTTTCTCTGCTGCAGGTGGACTGTTCATGCGCTCCACAGTGCAGGAGCACAGCGCCTTCAGGTTTGCTGTTCAGCTCTACAACACCAACCAGAATGTGACAGAGAAACCCTTTCATCTCAACTACAATGTGGACAACCTGGAGTCCTCCAACAGTTTCTCTGTCACTCATGCCTGTGAGTATCTCCTACGTCAGCCTTTCAAAGCAAGAAAATTAGGTTTTCATTCAGATAATTCAAGTTTTGATTCTAAAATATTCTTAGAAATGCATATTTTCATACAATGTTTCTTCATGTCAACAAAGGTCTAAAGCTTCTCTCAGGGTAATTTAGCTTTTGTGGGAACAGGTAGCATTCTATTCTATTCTATTCTATTCTATTCTATTCTATTCTATTCTATTCTATTCTATTCTATTCTATTCTATAGTGATGTGCATCTCCTGCATGACGGGACCCTATAGTGTTTTCCTTTTGTTAAATCTAAAGATGCTTTCTTTGCTTGACATTGACACTGAGATGCACAATGAAGAAATTAGAAGCTGTGACAAAGTGAAAGGCTAAAGTTAGAAACGGTTGTGGGTTTTTAGGACTCAAATCTGGAAGTATACCCGTAAAACTTTAGTAATTGTGTAGCAATAAAAAAAAAAAAGAATCCTGACTTTTGTTCTTTAAGGTTTTGGTGCATAGGAATGCTTTCCATGGTTCATTTCTTCCTCTACCGTTTTCTGATGATCTGCTGCTGCGCTGCGGATCTTCGTCCTGTTGCATGTCCCAGATTTGACCACGCTTTAGATGTCACATAGATGGCCTCGATTTTGTCTTTACAACATTCTGTTCTGTTCAGGGGGAACATGCCAAACTAGGTGCTTCAGGAGAATCCTAAATTATTGCCCCTCCTTTGCCATGCCACACGTTTTTGAAGTGGGGTTAGTCTGTGTGGACAGAAATATCTGAACATTGTTGCCAAACAGTGTAAATATGACCATCAATCTATAAGAATCTGTTCCGTCACAGATAGGATTTTTTTCAGACTTATGCTCTATGTTTTTTAAAGACTCTCTCCGATGAAAATCTTGTATTTGGTGTTTTTAACATGTTCTTGTAGCATTTTTCTCATGATGGGGGTGATACTTTAAAATAATTGAAATTAAAACCTCATTTCTGAGTATTTCAAATTGTTGTGAATCAAGAGCAGACAATGAAATGCAGATGGAAAAAAGCTTGTAGGTGTGACATAGATTTACTTTTATTTTGCCTAAAAAAAGGCACAATCATAATTAAAAGACCACTGGGAACACTTTTACAATAGATCAAAAGATGATTGCAGTGGGACAAACCATTTTTTGACCATTTTCCCTGTAAGTGTCCATATTTACTTCATGTTCAGTGAGACCCATGGAGCTAATGCAGCTCTTGGGCTTTGTCTTATTCTCTCAGCATCATAGAGTCTGACTGTGGGGTGAATCTGCTGAGACGTCTCCTGGAAAGATTGTCAGAGGTGTGCTTCCCACGTGCTGTTAATCTTTCTCACTAAAACAATTCAACTTAAAGTGTTTGGGAATTATTTTACAACCAGTTTCTAGTGCTAACCACGTTCTACAAACTGTCAAACAGGTGTAGATCAACTTCTCCACAGTGTTGAGTATCTAAGAAAAAAATGATGCCAACCATTGCAGTGGTTGCAATAGGTTAATGTTGTTTTTTGTTGTCACCCTTTCCTCTAAAAAGAGAATATTTGTTCACTTCATTTGTTTTTCTGTAACTGTCATTATGACAATTTATTCCACTATAGGTTTGGAGTCATCTCACAGACTTGATGAATGTGAAGTGCAGTGGCGTGAAGTGTGAGATGACTCCATGATTGGTCTGCATTGACTTCTGCTGTCACGTAGGAGAGGAGAAGTTCCGTCTGAAACATGTGTTTATTGGGTTTTTTTTTCTTCCCATGAACTGCATTTCATGCTTGGAGATTAGTTGCAGCTCCTGGAAACCTGTCAGCTGCCAGACCGATAGCAGAGTGACCTACAGTGAGAACAAGGCTACTGAGAGGAAGTATGGAGTCAAATTCCTTTAAAAAGAAAAAAGATTCATAAAAAGTATCTTCCAACGGAATCATAACTCACGCTTTTTGGCCCTCCAGCTGTCCGGGAACGTGTTGTGCTCAAGTGTTGTTGGTGCAACACCCTTGGGGAAAAGTTGCATGTAGGGGAAGGTTTACACTCACTGTGCACTCACACCCAAAGCTTCACTGTGCAACTGCAACCTTGGTTTGTTGGCAGTTGAGTAATTACACTGTAGCAGCCTTGGAGGGGTCAGTGGTCAGCTCAAGGGCACTTCAGTAGTTGGTGCTTAGGATGACATGCATATTACATGCTTGGATTGTCCAGATCAGGGTTGGAGCACAAATTAGTGAAGCTGTCCAGAGCTGTAAATCAGCAAAAGCATTGTCTTTGAAACGAGCTCTTGGGTTTTCTTAAGGGATCAGAAGAATGCTGTGATAATCTGGGGGATTCATTTCAATGCGATAAAATGATGCAAGCTGAGCTCAATAACGGACAAAAAAACAGTAACAGGCTCATTACGCAGACTAACCAGGTCAGTTTGTTCCAAAGAACTTGCTCAAAAAAGGCCAAACTGCCTGATTGTTGTCCCAGGATCTGAATTGCATAATGTCTTTTTTGGCTGCAAATAATGCTGCATATGAATGTGCAAATCAGAATATGACACTCCCTATCCTGCCATTAATTGCAGATTAGTCAGCTCTTTGCGCTCCCAAAGCTCACAGCTTCCGTTTAGAAACAAATTGCAAATGCTAAAATGACTGAGATATTCAATTCCAGTAGTGCTGGTTATTTTGGGGGATTGTGCTCCTCTTGTGTCCCTTCATGAAATCAACAAGCTAAAGAGGAGGAAAAAAGGGCCAGAATAATTACCTTTGCAAAGACCTCATCTGCTGCTTGGATTCCAGCCGGAATGAAGCAGGACAGCACAGCTGTCTTCCAGCTGGGTCAGTAATGGTCTTTACAAATCCCTCATGGCAAATGACTGTGTTATCAGCAGTGACAATCAATAGGTGGAAAGCCGATGTCCAGCAGCGGTGTGTTTGTGTGTGGCTCCAGTTTGTTCTCCTGCATGGAAAAATCAATCCCCTCTGAACTTTCATTCCCTCTGTCTCAGTCTCAATCTCCTATTACGTGGCTGTTTTTCCAATTTTTCCCAAACGGAGACTCGGAATTTTCTGTCTTGACAATGAAAATTAAAGTCAATAAACAAACTCGTGAACCTTTAAATGGCAAATTCACAGCAACAAGGGATTTTCACTTAGGATTCAATTGATCCTGACAAAAAGAACTTGGCTGCGTTGTTGTTTTTAATATCTCACCAGTTTGGTTTGTGTGCGGAGAAGAGCTGCGGGGTGTATTGATGCGGCGCAGCGTTGCAGGACAGGACCGATGGTGTGCACTAATGCAGACATGGGAAGGTCACATCCATTAAAGCTGAGGTCCGGGCAGCAGGACACAGTAGAGGCAGAGCTCAATAGAAAAGATGAACTCAACTACCTGATGGGACTTGAACGGTGACAATCAGGGATTTATTTATTAGTCTAGAGTTTAAAATTACATTTCCTGATCCTTCCTATAACTGTTCTTCCATGTCCACACTGTTCAACACAGGCCTTCACATTTCATAGAAGACGTTATGCTTTGTGTTTGTTATCGCTGTTTATTTTAGATATTTATCCTCCTCCTGCTGTGACTCAGCCGGCGTTATGATTTTCAGGCAGAACCTAATAGAGTTCTAGTCTGTGTAGGCAATGGACAGTCCTGCTAATGCAGCACAGACCAGTTCATGCAGTTTCATTTGCTCTACATCTGCATTTCAAACCTCATGGTTGAAGAAACCATGTTGCTTCAGCCCCTTTTTACCTATATAAAAAGTGATTGGTACATTTTGTTTTTCCTCTTCTCAAAACAATAAACAAAAAAGAAAAATACAAACAAACATAGCAAACACCAACAAATCTGGAATCCTTAGTTTAAACTCACACTACACTTATGAAATATAGACAAAATAAACAACATTTCTTATTGTTCATATTTTTAGAATTTTAGGTTTTGTAACTTTTAAAAAATGTTTGTTGATTTGACTTCACTGATCTGAGTTGAAAGTGGATCCATCAGAGGAACGGCTCATGGTGGCTGTTTAGATTATAAAATACAGGGAAGAATGTTGAGAGGAGAAATGGTGATTATGTTGGTAAGGTCAAAGGTGTTAAGAAAAAGGAAAACTAAAGAGATTTATGGACGTGGTGAAGGACGACATGAGGGTGGTTAGTGAATGAATGGCTTTGGTGACCCTCTAAAGAGAGCAGCCGAAAGAATGAAGGAAATTCATTTCAGACATTTTTGAATACAGTTTATCTAAGCTTTTAAACAAGTGATGAATATCAAAGATGCATTTCTACTGCTGACAACGCTTTTGTTCATCTTATACTTTTCTAGTAAACATTTTATCAAGCCAAGGCCTTTTAAATCCAAAAATCAGACTGCAAAGGGGGTTAAAAGTCCCTTCTAGTAAGACACAGAATATTTTTGCAAAAATGCTGTGGTACTAGCCCCAGTTTGTTTCAACCCCAGCAGGAGCCAACTGGGCTGAGAACATGACACCAAAGGAAAACGTTAAGAATTTAGACTCTCTCTCTGCAACAGATACTTAATTATAGTTTCCCATTTAGTCATTTTGAGATGCTTTCCATCATTTTGTGTTCATATCAAAGTTTTCTTCTTTTCTATTTTGCTTTAAAAATGCAAGCATGAAACAAAACAGCTAAATGATTACAGATTGTCTTTATTTAGAGCATAAAACTTAACAAAACAAGGAGAATGTTATGGGGCATCCTGCATTTTCGTAAAAAAACAGTTAATTGAGGCTGCGACACTTTCATATTTTAGTGGATGCTCAGCCTCAGTACATTAGTTAAGACAGTTTTAGTCTTTCCCTAGTAAAAATGTCAAACGTTTTCTGCACAAGGTTGTCAGAAACATGAAACAGAGAAAATCTGTTTGTTCAAATTGAATTTTAATGCTTAAAAAAAGAACATATATTTCTCAGTGCTACATAACAGATAAACACAGTTCCTAAAATTCCCTTGGCATACTCTGAAACAATCTTTACTTTTGTTTTTACTGCTAGAGGCAAGAAAATTACTAATTTGAGGGAGTGTTTCTTTAGTTATATCATATTTGTTACAGTCTGTTAACATATCGTGATACTAAGTGCAAATGTCACTTGGCAATGATTTGCATATTTTACTGGAATAACTGAAGCAAAAATAAGCAGAGAAAAACCCAATGAACCCTTCCTCTGGATAACTTCAATACACGTTCTGACTAACATAGTGTATCTATATTCCTCAAAAAAGCAATAATGCTGTCACTAATAATTAGAGGAAGGAGCTGGCAACAGGTAATATGAGTTATTAAAGCGTTTTTAGTAAAAAAGCCTAAATCGGTGTCAAGATTTTGACAGATTTTGTCAAGATGATAAATAATTGTCCTTAACTTTAAAGGGGAGCTTTTAAATCTCAGGAGGAAATAAATATCATCCAAGTTCTTAAAGCAACACAAGTTTGGTCAAACAAGCTCAAAGGTTCTTTGTTAGAAATAGCTGTTTGAGTAGCTTAATCTGGATCATTATTGGTTGAACATGTGCAGCTGGATGGCCGTGTAACACAATGTAAGTTGTTTGTATTACGTTGTAATGGTAGCGTTTACTGAAACATTACCATGACTCAGCAGCAACAACACCCTTTAGCAAGAAAAAGTCACTAGATGCACAGATTAGAGGGGAAAATAATACAAACTTGCTACTAGATTTTGGGAGAATTTACAGAAGCTGCACTGCAAAAACAGGCCCCGTAAAAATAAGTCAAAAACTCTTACCTCATTTACAGATTTTCTTCTTCACACAAAAAATTGCCAACCAGGTAAGAAAAATCTTGTCTTATTTTGGTCTTATAAAAGTCAAGATTCTTATTTTAAGAAAAAAAATCAGTAAAATTCTTTACAAAACTTATTTTTCTTGCAAGACAGAGAATAAGAGATTTTTCTGTAAAAAAAAAAAAAAAAAGTTTTTCTTTCTTAAGATTCCATTTCTGCAGTGCGTTTTTTTTTCTTGATTTTAGAAAATTGTTTTTTCTTGAAGTAAAAAAAAAAGATTTCACCATTTTCAAACAAGAAATTCTAAAAACACCTGGAAGAATCTTTATTTGTTAATACTTTATTTATGAAGTATTATAAATAAAGATTCTTAAAGATTAATTCTTTATTAAAGAATAAAGATTCTTCAACCTGTATATGTCTGGCTATCTGCTGTTCAGGTCTTATAAGTTTCATTTAAAATGTTTTGACTCAGCCAGAGGTTTCCCACCTGAGGTGAACTTTCAAGAAGACTTAAAGTACGAAATGCAGTTATAGAAAATCTTAAAATCAGCTCTGAAAGAAACAGGGGGTCTGAGGTGGGGAGGCCAGGATTGAGGTTATGTGATGTCATGGTTGAAGCCTCAACAAAGCCCGGTTGCTACACTCTGAACTTGTTAAAGCCGAGAGAGATCTAACAATGTGATAACTGTTACTGAAGGGAGATGTCAAATCCAGAGAAAATTAAAATGTATTGCTTCTTTCAGGTCAAACTGAGTGAGAAGCACATTAATTCTTAGTTTTATTCTAAGAAGAGAGTGAGAATGAAAATCCGTCTCATTTGGAAATTGCACTAGTATATCTAGATCATGGCTTTTTGATTAATGAGCCAAAACCTACAAAAAAAAGAAGGAAGAGGAAGTGAAAAACCATATGAAAAGGTGAGTCGTGCCATCCAGCATCAAAGCACAAACGAGGTAGTTATAGCTGTGTCATCGGCATAAAAATGACAATTGATTATCTTTAAAAAACAAATGTTTTTGATGTGCTTTTAGAATTTTTATTACAAATAATAAAAAAAAGAATTGTTTTCAAATTATTGTAAAATTTGGTTTGTGTATTTAAAAAATATTAAAAGCTAAGAAAGTAAATCAATATCCATGAATAATGTGATGATGACCCTCATGTTCTACTAAACATGAAAATAGAATTATTTTTTTGTGACCCACAAATAATATATATTTACATTATGCAATACTTAAAACAGGTTTTTTAATCACTTCACCATTTCTGTGCTGAAGCATAAGATTCATAAGTCTCGACCAAGGGTTTGGTATTTTGACAAACAGAAATTAAAAGCAGTGATCCTGTATTCTATTATTTCAAACTGAACTTTTTCTAAGCATTCAAGGCAGTCTAACAAACCACAACATGGAGCGTCCCTAAAGAGATCCTCCATCTGGCTAATGCGGTCCACTGTAGTTCCACAATTTGGTGAGTCACAGCTAAAAAATGCCAGTTCTCGCCTGACTACATGATCCCACGCACAAAATAATCATTTTTTTTGTTTAAATTAAGTCATTATCAAATTGTTCTAATCCATAAAAATGTCCTGAAGATTGTTAAATGTTTGACTTATATTTAAACATATTTAGATTTTTTTTAAATAAAGCTAACACAAAGGAACAAATCAGATGCTGGTTTAGTCCTTCATTGTAGTAGATTAATTAAAAAAAAAAAGTTATCATAAAAGAAAGGTTGTTTTGGACACGTTTCTGCTTGTTCATTTTTCTTTTAATGCACACATGTAATTACTGACTTGTGAGATCTTTAAAGTAGATTCATCCGTGCTGTGCCGTCTTCTGGTGGGACCCAAGCTTTCGTATGGGCTTACGTGAAGCAAATGAATAAACAAAAGGATTCTTCTTTAAGAAGTTTTAACCAACAAAATAAGTTCCTAAATTAATATAAAATTCCTCGTCATTCCTGTCATGTTTCCTTCACAGCAGAGTGTGTGTCATGCCTTTTGATTGTAAGTTTTTGTGTATTCAAAAGATGCATAGATGGAATGTTTGCAGCACTTAAAGCATCTCTCAGAGAAGTGTTCAAGTCTGATCTGCTTTAGTAAACTCCTGCAGCCACAGGCCATGTCTACAGTATGTATGGCCGCTGTAGATTTCTTTCCATAGTGTTGTGTCTGGTTGTATTTTTCACATTAGCACTAATCCAATGAGTGCTGCCCCTCTCCCGGTGCATAATGAGTATCTAGAAGGAATAACCCACTGGAAGAAAACATGCACTTTCACAAAGCTGTAATCGGGAACTCCAGCCAATATGCAACAACACAGCTTGAGGAAAAACACCTACTCAGCCTTCACTTCATATATGCCCTGTGCTTGGTCAAGCGAAGCAAATTGTGCAACAAAGCAAGGCTTAATGTGGATAAAAACAAAATGTTTAAATGTCATTACACAGAAATCGTTTCAGCCGCACGCCTTTTCACTTTAGGTTTCATTTTACCACCAAACCCAAATAGATCAAACCGATCTAAATCTTGTAGCATTATTGAAATAATCAGTTAAAAATTAAAAATATTACTTTTAAACAAAGGAAGCTCTAGCAGTAATAGATAAAGGACTTGAGTGTGCAGACAAGCAGAGCTTTAGGAGCTATTTTACATTTTCAGTGTTCTTTTTAGGAAAGTTTCCACTCAATGAGCATCTTATCAAGTACAGATGTTTATCCCACAGATTTTATCCCACACAACTGCACTTCCATGTTGTTGCTTTTTATAATGATTTAAAATTGTGGCCCTCTCTTATATTTTAAATAAGTTAGTCAAACGCAAGAATCTCGTGTTCATGTAATAACATCAACCACTATTGTTTTATCAATTCAATCCAATGTTATTTTTATAGCCCAAAATCACAACCATAGCTGTCTCAATGGGCTTCTCACTGGTATTTATGAAAAAAAACTTAAAGTCAATAATAAAAATATAAATAATGGCTGATTGCTAAACTAAACTAAACCGACTAAGCTAAACTGGCATCCCTACCCTTAGAACCTCCATTTCGGCGAGGACAAACATAAAAAAAATTCTATCTTGGGGGGGGGGGGGGGGAGATCTCAGGGATTCAACATGTTATTGGTAAGAGCATGAATATGCACAGATAGTAGATGGTCCACTTAGGCCCACTAAGCAGAAGGAATGGGCCGCCACGGCCCGGTTTATCAAACCTCTGCTTAGCTCCACGGAGAAGTACGTATAACGGATGTAATGAAAATTATAATTATTACCCAAACTTCATCACAATAGGTGAGGTAAGGCAGCAGTAAGTTAGATAATCTCTGAATGCTAACTAGCCTGACAATAAGCCTGTCCAAAGAGGAATGTTTTAAGCCTGACTTTGAATGTAGAAACTGTCGGACTCTCTTACATGAGCTGGGAGTTTATTCCATCAGACAGGAGCTTGGTGGCTGAAGTCTCTACTTCCAACTGTGCTTTTAGAAATTCTAGGAACCACAAGCAGTCCTGCATTTCTGTTTGGTTGGTAAGGCACTATGCAATTTTTAATATAGGATGGGCCATTCAAGGCCTTGTGGGTTAGCAGGAGGATTTTGAACTTGATTCTAGATTCAATTGGAAGCTAGTGAAGTGAAGCTAACACAGGAGTAATGTGTGGATGCATGGATGAGCTTTTCAGCATTACTTCTCAATAATATATTTCTGATCCTAGATATGTTGCGTAGGTGAAAAAATACAGTCTTACCAGCCTGTGATATGTGAATCTTAAATGATAAATCCTGGTCACATAAAACCCCCAGGTTTCTAACTGGATTTGGAAGCTTTATTTACTCCATCCAGGGAGAAAACAGATCATCACCATTTTTACTGTTTTATACTTAAAAATAAAACTTTTACTGTAGAATTTATGATTTTTTTTTCAGTTTTTAAGATACAACTTCTTTCTTTTAAAAAGCTTTTTAGAAAAAAGTATCCGTTCCTATTGAAGGAGTGTTAGTTGTCAAAGCTCGGTAGCTGTAAAAGCAAAACGTGACCTCACCTCATTCGTCAAAATAGCTCAGGTCTTTTAGAAAAGTCTTTTAGAAGTTAGATGTTTCTATAAAAAATATTTTCTTAAATTATAGTTCCTTTGAGTTTAGAAAAACACCCTCAAAAATGTAAGTTCATATCCTGGTTGTGTCCACTGTTTATCGTCATAATACAGGTTTGGTACATTTAAAGCACAATAATTCTAATTCTGCTCTTTTTACTTTTAGTGTAGCAGCAAAGTTTGCAACATTATGACACTTGTTAGTAAACTACATGCGAGTGCCTGCAAAAGTGTGAGCAAATTGACTTTGTTCTGAAGCTCAAAATCGTGATTTGTGGATGTAATCATGTTGTGCTTTCGTTTTACCAAAGATCCACAGGTTGCACCTTTATTTACCCTGAATATGTATTTGTCACATTTGGCTTCTTATCTAGAACACATTCTCCCACACTTATCTTACCCAGGGTTTCAGTTAGGAGGAAAATCAGCAGTGCAGACTTTTCATGTTTTTCCGTGGGGCATTTCTTATCAGGAGGGCTGCTCCATTTCAAATCTCTGCACTGACAACATGACTGCAGAGAAGAATCAATGCACTATAATGGAATTCCTGTTTATAAATCCATTCAGACAATATTTGTGTTTAACTTTCCTGACCATTGCAGAGTTTATGGCAGTCTATAGACGGAGAAAATTAAAAACTTTGGACCATTTTTGTGAATCTTACTACGATTTGAGGATTTATTGATAGTAATAATAGTAAGGTTTGAAAGATTTATTTTATCTATTAAACACAGTTGACAAAAAATCCATTTAAATTCAACAACTGCTGATCTTTGTTGTGTAGTTTATCTCTTAATATTTTTATCAGGGGAGTATATGTCTAAGAGTTTTATGGCATCCTCCATTCAATCAAAAATTACTGCCTCCTTAGATTCTGTTTCAGCCCCAGATTAGAGAAGAAACCAGACAAATTGTTTACATTTTCTACTATCATAGTGATAAACTGTCATTACAATGAAGATAAGCGATAACACAAAACTCTTCATCATAATTTGATCACTCAATGGTGGCTTGTAAGAAAATATGATTATTTTGCCACAGTTTCTAGATCACAGTCCCTTTTCTTGCAGCCATTTTTGCATAGAAAATAATAAAAATAATGTATTCCTTCAGTGAAAAACTCAACTATCCTGCGTGTGCAGAACTGATCCTGGGCTGTCTGGACATCAGCTCGTCTCAGATGGACAGAAATAACATTATTGTGTGTGAAGGAGTCACTTTCTTTTGGAAAAATGCAAAATTTACAAGCCAGATGTGAAACTGACTGTTCAATTAGCTTCAGAAAGAGGTGCAAAAGTTAGCAAGACAGTACTGAGGCTGCAAATTTCCTACGTATTTGTGAAGGTTTAACTATTAAAATTTAGATTGCATTACATTACATTTTATTGTCACTGAACATGTGGGTACAAGGCAACAAATTAAAGTTATGCTTCTAACAAATGGGGGGATTTCAGTTTGCTAATGCTATGTGATATAAACAAATTCAACAACAAAATGCATAAATTATAGTGTATGACAGTTTGCAGAGTAAGGTAAGTTTGACTGGTGCAAACGAAACTAGTGGTCCAATAAATGAAGGTTTTGTGTACCATGAAATAATTAAATCCGTAAACAATATAGACTGATGTAAAGGGCAATTAGTGGTGTAAATAACCAATACATATATAATGATGCTATTTCATACCATGGAAATAAATAAATGCAACAATGTATGTGACATACAAATGTACATGAAGGGGATGCACTCCACAATAAATAATTTGGATGTTATTATTATAAAAATGCACAAGAAAGGATAACTTACGTGATCATTTTCAAGATTTAAATGCTAACAAGAAGATGTTTGGTTAATTTGGGTGTGAAAGAAAGTGTTGAGTCAGTGTGTGCATGACTGAATGAAAACAGAGCTGAGCAAAGAAACAGCTGTGGGGAAAAAGCTGTTCCTGAACCTGTTTGTCCAGAGCTGGAGGCTCCTGAAGCACCTCCCAGATGGCAGGAGAGTAAAGAGCCTATGGGCAGGGTGAGAGGGTCCTTTGTCACTTTGCGTGCTCTCCTAAGACAATGGGTCATGTAAATGTTTATTTTAATGAACTTTATTGAACAGAACAGTTACAAATCTCATCAGCGAGAAAGCAACAACCAATGATATCCTTCAACAGGGCGAATCGATTACAATTTATGGCTGTAATGGGGACCCCAAGCAAACCAGAATAATTTTGCTAGGGAGGGCATTATGCAAACAAAAGAAGCACAACTTGTTCCAGTGTTATAAGCTTTGGACTTATTATTTCCTTTAAAGATGTGTATAAAACTGACAGATCTCTATCATAAATCCAGTAAATTCTGTTCGTTTTTACTCTGCTTTTATGTATGTAAAACCTATGTAAGAGAAGTAACTGATTCAAACTTTGTTCTACCTTTTTACCATCAATATTTCTTTTATTTTACATAAAACATGTAGAAATTTGTTTAAAATGTATAATAAAATTAATGTTTGGAGTTTAAAAATCAATTCTAATGGGATCCAGAATTCAAGGGAAAATTTGCAAAGGTAGAAAAATGTGAAGAAATTTAAAAGAACTCTGGGAAATCATTATAAAAACTACAGTTATTGTCTATCTTGAAGAATTTGGATATTGACATATTTTTGGGATACATTTTATGTAGAATATTTGGTTTATTTCTTTAAATTTGATATTTATAAAACATTTATCTGGCAGTAACCATGTTTTTATCCAGGATATTGTTTAAAAGATTGTTCCAATAATACTTTCTGTGTAATGCTTCCTTTTTTTATGTTTGCAATTTCTAAAATTTAAAAAAGGGTCTATTTTAAATACATCTCAAAACTTGAGTTGAGAGGACATTAGTTGAATTAATCCTGAGGGGAGAGCTTTTATTGCACTGCTGAAATATTTGCTTATTTCTGGAAAACATTTTTTATTGAAGAACCTGTCATAATCCAGAAAGGTTCCATTCTCATCTCATGCAAATGTCCTCAATCCTAGGAAGTGAAACTCCTATGATGTGTTGGTACGTTTTAACCTTTTGCAGTGCTTTCTGCACAGACAGTGATACAGTGATACAGCCAGTCAGGATGCTCTCTATGGTGCATGGTTTAAAGTTCACCAGGATGTCAGAGGAGACAAAGCCCTCAGACAGGAGATGGCTGAGCCTTCCCCCTTGACTGGCGCTGTTGGCCAGGAAATCTTCGGTGATGTAAATACCTTGGTATTTTAAGCTAGTAATAATGCGGTCCAGTGCCTCAGAGTTACACCTTTCTGCTTCCTCAAGTCCACCAAAAGTCCTTTGGGCTTGGTAGTGTTGAGCAGCACATTGTTACAAGCACACCACTCAGCTCGTCTCTAAAAGCTGATTCATTGTTGTTGTTGATGAGTTCAATCGCAGTGGCATCAGCTTCAATTTTGCCAATTTTTTCAGCTTCAAAGATGAAGGCAGAACAGCACTAGTGATTGATCTGAACTCGCTGAGCCCGTTTGGTCAGGAAATTCAGGAGACAGTTGTTTATCACTTTAATGTGTTGATGTCCAAGTCTCCAAGCTTGGTACCTAACTTGTAAGACATGATGGCGTTAAACGCTGTCCAAGAAAAAACAGTCTGGCATACTAGGTGTATTTGGAAAAACATTACATGTTTCTTATCAACAAGTCTTTATCTGAGACGTTTCAGCTGGAAGATGCCAGTGGTGGTTCTGCATGACTTGCAGTCATGACTTCTAGTGGACACGTGCTCAACTGACCCACCTGCCATTAAAATTGTTACCAATTTAGCATTCTGTCTCTGTAACTCTTTCTTTTAAGTCAGTCGTCCTTCATTCACCTTTTTGCATAAAGTTTAAGGCAGGAGTCAGACGGAAGATGAGGAGGAGGGTGAGATTCAGACATCAACAGTAACGTCAAGGGGACGAGTTGTCAAAAACATGAGCAGGAAAAAAAAGCCACCACTTCCGATCTGAGTCTATCTATTCCTTCCTAAATGATCCCTTCATTCCTGACTATGGTGACTTCGGGAAATATCTGACTTCCCCGCTTCTCCTCCAGGAGAACAAGCTGCGCATTTGAGCCTTGACAGAGAGAAGATAATGTTTCTGTGAAAAGAATCAGGTGATTCTGGAGGAGCTGGCAGGTACTCACTTGTGGTAAAAATCCACCTTGAAAGGTGCCCTTCAGATGAGAAATAGTGGTGCTGTAGCCCATCGAGGCTTCTGCCCTTCATTCTAGCATGATGTCAGATAGATGCAGTTATGTCTCTTTTGTGGACACATGCTTTACATTTAAAACAGTCTTGGCTTTTAAAAAGACACATCAGTCAGTTGCTGACACTTGTACTACACCTGGAGGAAAATACTGATAATGAATGTAAAAAGGAATTATGTATTTTAGTCTGGAAACAGGAATCCAACAATGTGCCGCACATGCCTTTGCATGTGCATCCACAAGGGGCCATTCATAAATAGCTGCTCCACAGCTCTCTGAGAGGTCAAAAGCCCCACATGTTGCCTATAAGTAATGCATGAGTTGTGAGGATTTCATGCATCAATAAATGCAGTATTGTGAATTATTTTCAACAGAACAGGTCACCAGCTGTTTGGCTGCAGATAGATTGTGAATATTTTTAAAGTTTCCAGAAGTCTGGCAGCAGAGCTGTTTTCATATGTTGGATGTGACTTTTACTTAATGATGCTGCTGTCATGGTTAATGAGCAAGAATTCTGATGGTTTTTAGCAGCTATGCCACTGCCTCTAAAGCTCTGTATTTACCAGTTCATGCTAAATTGGTGCTCAAAGAGGCCTCCGTTTACAGAGGCAGCGTCACAGTCGGGCCTCCCCCTCGGAAGTGCATTTGCTTTCGTTGTCATCTCACATTGTGAAACATTTGAATCACCTTCACAAAAAGGGAAATTGAAAATGCTTTGTCTGGGTTTATGAGCTAAAGTCATTTTCAGAGTCCCACAGGTGTCTGCAGACAGTTCTTCTTATAAGTCCTTTATTGTGCAGCACAGCTCTGAGCTGGAACCTTTCTGTTCCAGGGTGTTTGTTTTAACTCATGTGGCCACTGCACTGACTTCCCAATTACTTCTAGTTGATTACTCTAGCAGCTGCATTTACTGCAAGGAGAATTGAAGGACAGCGGGCAGCAGGGCATGGCCACGGGTAGCAGACATCCTACACAATCCACATTTATTTCGATAGGTGCTTTTCTCACACAATTTCTTCCTTCTGATTTCAAACTCATAAAAGTCAAACCAAAAAACCTGTTTTTTTCTTTTGCATATTCGAAAAGTATTTCTTTAAAAGAGCATCTTAAGTTGACCTGAGTGCACCATTTCTTTGTGTCACCAGTCTGCTCCCAGTTCTCCCGAGGGGTTTACGCCATCTTCGGATTCTATGACCGGAAGTCCATGAACACGCTGACCTCCTTCTGCGGGGCTCTGCACACCTCCTTCATCACGCCCAGCTTCCCCATCGACACAGACGTACAGTTTGTCATCCAGATGAGACCCAGTCTGAGAGGAGCCGTTCTCAGCCTGCTGGACCACTACAAATGGGAAAAGTTTGTCTATCTATATGACACTGATAGAGGTGAGAGTCCTTCTAGTACGCTGACTTAAAAACAAAGTAGCAGCAGCATCACTTAAAGTTGGGAAAAGTGGAGGTGCAAAAGTGCACTCAAAGATGCGCTTTCATATGTAAATCTTTAATCTTCAGTTTAAGTAGTCTAATACATATTAATCTTTGTCAGTAATGATCCTTAATAGCTTCTCAATCTGGGTGAACCCTGCTCACAAAAGCATTCATTACTTCCTTCTGCTTAGTGACTCATTCACAGGTGCTGCTCTTCTGCTTTCATACTGTGACTACAGCTGCTTCAGTCTTTAATCCCAATCACTCTGATTATCATTTCGCTCTAATTGGATTATATAAATAAAGTGTATGCAATTCCTCTGACTTCTCTATGTGTTTTAATGCCTCCTTTGATGTTATAAAACTCTAGATGCAGATGGAGGGTCTCAGGGTCAGAATCTGTAGGTGTAAAGAAAGCTTAATGATCTATATGGTCACAGATCGGCTGCAGCTGCTAAGATACTGAGACTTTTTCTTAGAAGTTATAAGGACTAAATGGTTTTCAGTCATTCACTGCAGGCAATGTGTGAAAAATGAGAAACAAACAACCTTTTTTTCTGTTTATTATCATAAAGCTGTGCATTTTAGGGAAACTAACTGAGGATGTTGCACAAACAAAAGCTAAATTACTTGTAGTACAGTTTTTCAGTACATTTTTCCCCTTTCTTGTTTCATTTCTGGCTGTCAGCTTCACATTTCTTGTAAATGTAACTTTTGCAGTCTCGTGAACAGTGTCCTGTTGGAGTACAGATGTTTTTGGACTGTTTTGACACATACAGGGTGTGTATTAGTATTTGTTTAGCCTCTTGTGATTATGTTTGGATATTATTATCTTGCTTTTTAGTTTTGGACCAGGAAGAAGGGAGTATTTACAGCTCATGTCACAGTGACGGAGACATTTTCACAACAAACTCATTTCCTGTACAAAACCAGTTTTGGCCAAAAATGACCTGTGGGCTCTCTAGGGTTAAAATATTATTTTCACTAAAACTTCACAAGAGTCGAATCTGCTTTGATAATCTATGTGCTAAAATACTGCTATACTTGAGACAAAATAAGCCTAAAGCTTCTCCTCATCAAACCTGAAGTGACGCTGTCCTGAAGTTCTGTCTCATTTGCTGAATGCATTTCCATCAGGCCATCACCTGTAAAGTGACTCTTCTGCACTCTTCTGCAGTGGAAACGCTGGTTTAAGATGGACTCCTCCACGCCGCACAGCTTGTGCTTGTTGGAGACTTGTTTGTTATTTTGGCCCAACTCGCTTCTCCAGTTGAGGGTAAGAAGTGATGTGGCCACCACTCATCCATATGTCACTTTAATCTTCATTATGGAAAGATGGCTCTATTTAGGGACTGAAGGGGACTGGCAGGGAGTCCTCAAGAAACGCTTATGTGACTGCTATTCGTTGGCCAAACGAAATGACAGCAATGTGCTGCAGAGCCCTTTTACAGTAAGTGAGTTCTGCATTTAAATAAGACAAAGAGCTGTTTCTACTCTGGCACAGCAAAGGGATCATGAAGTCCTGCTGAAATTGAAAGGAACTGAGAAAACGGTCCATCTTAAAAATGGCACCTCTAGAGCTTGGGGAAGTGAACGGTGACGGCCTTTTCTTTTTAGCATGAAAAGAATTTTTTAAATTTAAGCCTAAAGGCACAACTACTCATCAAATTGATGTCTGCGTGACAGGATTTGGACTGTAATGGAAAAGGAAATGTCCACAGAAATGCAAGCATGAACTTCTTATTGAACAGTTATGATTTGAAATGACATTGTTCTGTAGTGTTCTTTAACAGGAGTTTTCTAATGAATTAAACTCCTATAAATAACTGATCTATTCACAACATTTTGTACAATATGGATGTATGCTTTCATCTGTCTTTTACACAAGTCTGGATGTTTGGTGGAGCTACTGTGTCAGCGGATAGTTGATTGCTTAAGAAACCACACAGCGAGAGTTAAAGCTACAGCCTTGATAAAAAAAAAAAAAAAAAGTCTCCTTTACCGTTTGGGACATAAATTGTGATTATATTGACATGCCGCTGCAAAGCAACATCACTCAGTTTTCCTAAACGCTTAGTTTTTAATGACCCTGTTAATTAAACTAATGACTGCTGGCATAAAAGGACCTCTTGAACCGAAGAACATCTGGGCAGAACCAGCTGGCTGTGGGGAGAGACTGCTTACCGGATTTTTTCACATCTATTTAAACGATTGGGAAAATGCATGAAGTTTCAATATTCTACAGGAACCGTCGTCGTCACATTGAATTAAATCAAAAAGTTTTCTTCAATTAAGACGTTTGGCAGTTACTAAATTGTCATAATTAGTCAGTTCCTGCTGTTTTAATAAGGAAGTGATCTCACTGATGGTGGAGTTCATACGTTGGTTCTGGAAGTTTTTCTTTCAAAAATCTCTAACCTTTAGAAGTATGTACGTTAGAAGTATAAAAACGGTTATGAAAGATCATTATGAAGACAATATTTCTGAATTGCACTTTTGTACAATTCATTTTGCTGCATAGCTATGTGCTTGCAGTATTCCTGTATGCTCAAAGTCCCTCTGGAATCATCTTTTGATTGATTGCACAATTGTTTCCAGTGATCTTTTAACTATGAATACGCAGTTCTTAGTCCAAATCAAAAAACTGACATCAACGGACATAGTTTCTGCAGAGCAGCAGGAGTTTATTAGAAATACCCCTAAGAGTTTGTTGGTGCAGAGTAAGCTTGTCCTACTTCCATTCATCCATTGTTTCCATTCACTCCCGCTAGCTTACAGCCCCAACCTAACATTACAAGTGCAACAAAAATGGTGAGTAATATCGGAGCTATCCAGTTGTACAGTTTTGAGCCAGATGCCAGCTCAAATGAGGAAAAAGAAGATATCTTTTGTAATTTTTTTCTCCATATTTTCCATATTATAAGTCGCTCCTGAGAAAAAGTTGTACCTCTGGTCAAACTATGATAAAAATGGAAATTACAATCCATGGATCTAGTTCTTTACAAGTGGATGCATCCGAATGGAGCGGAGTAGAGATCTTCTACAGTACATCACACCAAAAAGCTTTTTCAAAAGATTTTTTTTTGTCCGATTCACAACAATTGGAATAAAGATATATTGAGAAATAAGATTTTCAGCTGAATGTTCTTTACATATGTTCTACATCATCCGAAAAATCCCACAAGAACATTATTTTTGTTGAAGTGGGTCTATACAAGTAAATGTGTTTGGCAACGAGTCCAACAGTTTTATCTGAAATTCAGAAGAGGACTTCGATGGTCACTTTCAGTAAAAGAACAAGTATCTTGAAGCTAAATATAAAAGAGTGCTTGGGTAAACGCACCTGTGAGGGATCTTATTGTGTTACCTAATGCTCAAGCACTACAGCCTTTTTGTTACAGCAACTCAACATAATGAAAAATAGATCCTTTACTGCTCTCAAAATGAAGGAGAGCCATTTAGCAGAATTAATGGCAGCCTTCCCTGCAGCCTCCTGCAGTCGTGACGAATGGAGACAGTGGGCTTGGTGGAGGATTTGCATTTGATGTGTAATCACGCTGCCCTGCTGCTCAATGTCTCTTTGGTTTTGTCTCTGCAAGGAAACATCAGATTAATTGTGCACGGCTAAAGAGCTGCACTCAGCAGTCGTGTGCGCTGGCTCGTTAACAAAGGAAGGAATGAGGGAACGACACTAAGCAGCTGCAACACTCTGTGAACACCTTCCTGCAACTTTACTTCAAGATAGACAACTATTAGCAGGTCTTGACCCCTCCCCTACTCCCACTCTTTTGTTTGCACAACATCTTCCTCCCAGGCCATGATATTGAGATTGAGGCAGTGATTCATGCTTCAAGCTCCTCTGTTTCCTGAGAGCTGTTATCCTGCCATGTTCAATGACTCTTTTAGGCCCAGAAGTGAACATAAAAAGAGAAACAGAGAGCTGTGATGGTACTGATAAGTCTAGAAGTGAGTTTCTTCCGTTCTAGCAGTCAGAAAGGCTAAAAAATAGAAAAAACTATTTCAAATAGGTCACGTAGGATTCCAAAGATCTTCTTTGGCTTCTGTTTGCAGTCAAGGAACCTAGCGTACTGTACGTTTATTTTTGCTATTGTGCTTTCTGAGAAAAAAAATCATGTTTGTATCAGATTATTTAAAAAAATGCACTGCAAGAGAATTGTGTTTGCAAAAGCAGGTTGAATGCTGCATGAGTTTGTGGGTGTGTGTGTACGGTGACCTTATTGGTGAAAAGCTCAAAGAATGTTGAGCATTCTCTGAGAGAGCACAGCTGAGGTGTTCGCTGTCTCCAAGCGCTTCAGCACAAACCAAACCTCCTCTGTTTCAATACTCTCCATCCACTCTGCAAGACGCCCAATTGATCCATGAACATCCACGCATGCAGAGGCAGTGCCAGCCTGAAAGCAATGAAACATGTAAGCTGCAGATTCTCTGCTCTTTACTGCAGCACTGAGCTTTTTTCAGCTTCCAAAACGTGTTTGTCTGTGTAAAGAACACATTTTTTTCACCTGTTTCAGAGGAGGATTTATTTAAACTGATGCTTTTGCTATTCAGCACAAAAAAGCTGTACTGCAGCCTGTGCTATGGTTTTACCCCCAATGTTTCCTGTGGGGATCCTTTTTGCCAGGTCTTGCCAGCTTGTCAGTGGTCTTTGCTGTGGTTCTCGCCCGTCTGGGGCAGCTGGGGTCTACCATTGCAGCGTCATGGCTGAGGTGTGGACCCCATTGCTGTTCCGGTCGGTGGCGATTTTTTTAGAAGTTAACATTTAAAAATATTCATTGGGTGTGGTGTCATGGGATGTATGTGCTAACTGAGGAGAGTTGATAAAGGGTGGGTTGTGTTTTTATTTGCATTTTTGTGCCTTTGTTAGCGCTTTGAGCTACTCAAGAATGAAAAGCACTTTTTATAAATAAAGTTGATTTGATTTATTCTAGATCTTAAAAAGGCAAAACTCTGTTTTTAAAAGAATGTCCTTTTTGTGCATGGAATATTTCTCATTAATGCAATAGCAGTCTTGGTTAAAGTATATGTAGTTGAATCTTTGTGAAAAAAATACTGTTTCAGCTTATTGTGAGCTTGCACAAAATCTGTTTTTTATTTCAAGACCATGGACAGTTCCTTCTGTCCTTGCGTCTTTTATTTGTTTCCCATGTTTGTTTGTTTCATTGTAGGATTTTTTTCCCTCATTGCTTTTATGTCTAACATATTTGAAAACAAATATATATGATGGGACTGTTTGTTTCCATTTTTTGAGTCATCTCCACTTGTACTGGAATAACTCTGGATTCATACCTGCTTTTGATGGTGCAACACATTGTACAAAATGCATTTGTAGATAACTGAGTAACTCATAATTTGGTTCTTAATTCATTTATAAATTTTGTGTTAAAAGAAGTCCATAAATTCAGCTTGTTTTGATCCATGTCTCAAAAAAGGTCTGAAACATATTGAAATTAACCATAGAAAATATTAAGAAACTTAAAAAACAACTAAGTAAAAAGGTCTGAAACAAAGGAGAAAAGAAAACAACGGCTCAAATAAAAAATATCCTAAAATTGATTCTTTTTAAGCTCATACCATAGTTGAACAGCAATAGGGATCCTTCTAGGTGACATGTATTTTTTTTAATAAATCAAAAACATTACCTAATTGTAGCTAATTTGAAAGGACCAAAGAAAGACAAAATTATTTGGCCATTTTAGGCTTTCTGTGTACTTACATAGATGGGACATTGTCCTGTTAGTTTCCACCCATAAATAAATGTGTTTTTATTTAGATTGCCTAAATGATCCATCTAAGATGAGAAAAGAAAAGAAATGACTACATTTGAATCCAGGTAAAATTCACTGCCTTTTTTCTAAGGCTTAAGAACTGTTCTTTTTCTCTGCAAACCTTCAGGGTAACCTAAGCTGCCCACAGACTGAAAAATGGTGTGAAATAGAGGATTCAAAGAGGACTGGCTTTTCTTCAAACAACTGCAAGATTCAAAAGCATTTTTATTTCTGTCAGTCCTATCCTGTCGTCACATCCAAACTCTCTCGTTACGTTACCCCCAACATAAGAGCGGGCCACTAATAGAAAGTGTGCCTGCTTTATTACTGCTTTATTATTTACTCTGTTTGTGCTGCTGCACCTGCTTCTGCTCAAATACTAATAATCTGTTTTGGAACACTTGCTTTCAGGATAATAAAAGCCACTACAGCAACACACTTTTTTGTTTTGTGAGAGAGATTGATGTGATGTGTCCTTTCTGCCTCCAAACATAGGGAATGATAATAAATGAATCCACTTGAATTTGCTCAAGAGATGAAGGTCAGGCAGTTAGTGCAGCTCTCAATGGTAGACCGATCCTTTTTATTTCTGAGTGGGTCCTAAAAAAAGTCTGAATTTATCATTAAGTGCAACAAAAGTTTGTGTAATATTTTTTTAGAACCTGCAAAAGGAACAAAAAGAGCAAGGGAAATTTCCCAGAATTCTGTTGGGTACTTAGTTGTCAGTGGATGAGAAATAATCAGTTTGATTGGGATTGATAAAAGATTTGGCAACAGTGGATGGTGCAGAGCTGTAGAGCTCCCTGCAGTTCATGGATCAGAGAGCTCTCGGCTACATTGAACTGCATTCAGAAAATAGGGGTGTCTGCAAAAGAATTCAAATCCTAAATCTTATGAAGCTATGAGCCTCTTTGACTTGTGCACCTCTCTGAGCAGACGTCTTTGGAAAGTCACGTTCTGAATTTGAGATTTCTCTGAAGTGGATTCGGTGGTTTTTATTTTTTCTTAAATCTTGCCCAGCTTTGAGCGCATCGTGACAACATTGCAGTTCAGATGCCCGCGAGAGAATTTTAAAGAGGTCACCTTCTCGAGGGGGGGGGGACTGAGTCACAGTTGAAACTGCACACCAAGCTCAGCCGTCATGTGAGCCCCTGCCTAAGACTTTGGAGAAGAAACACAAGCCCAGCTGCCAGCAGACTGCCTCTCTTTCTCCCAGTCAGTCACAGAGGCTGTAACTCTCCTGGTAGAAGCTTTATTTCTAAATTTGACCAAATCGTTTTCCTTCAGGATTTAAAAATCTAGGACTCAAGTGAAGTAATTTAAGAAGAATCAGAAAGATATGCTGCAAGTTGCCACAAAGACATTGTTCTTCTTCCCACTCGTGTCAGAATTCAAACCCTCTGAGGAACAAGCAACAGCATATTGATTGTCTGTGTGGGTTACTGAATTGTATATTATTACTTATTGTATATAATTGTATAAGAATCCCACATGCAGGTCACAAGCAATCTGTAAACTTTTCTATAGGTGAAAAAAAAATGGTGGAAAATGTACAAATATGTTTAGCCTATGTTTGCAGACCTACAGACATCATGCAAAGAAATAAGATCCGATCTGCCCTTGAGAGCCTTAAAGATCTGACAACAAAAGAAGTGTTGAGTCATTTGTTTTAAAAAGTTTCTTGAAGGTTGAGGCCACCTCCTGCTGCAACACAATGAACTGTTATTTGCTGCTCAGTCTGGCCATTGTTCATTCTTAGTGCCTTCGTTTATGTGACATTGAAACATTTCCAGCAATGTTGCTGAGCCAATGGCCTGATTCATGTCAACAACCATCTCTTTAGAGGAAGGGATGCCCACTTTTGTCCACTCTTTAGTCATTTATTTTTCACAACATTCGAAGGCTCAATACAAGATCATTCCAGACTCTTACAGCACAAGTTCATGTGATGATTACAGAAGATGTCAAAAAAGTCAACGTTCATATCTGAACATATGTTAAAAACTATTTGTTTTTTCACTTAATAACATGTACATTTAAGAATTAAGTTAAGGTGGACTACAGTCGACAAAGAAAGTGCTTGTAGTGTCATTATTTATTTTATTTTCTCTGCATAATTATAAAGAGCTTGTGTTTTTTGTGTGATTCATGCAGGAATCTCTAAATGTCAAAAATGCACAAAACATTCAACAAAATCCCTTTTTAAAATTATTATTATTTTGGAGAGTTTAAGTTGAATACCAGAACATCAACAAGAGTCTTTTACCTTTGTTAGCATGACAGATAATAATTTGTTATTTCACTCAAATCCTCATGTGTAAATGTGCAAAAACGGCAGAAAGGCTTTGTTGTTTGCTGAACAGCGAGCTCAAAAAAAAAAAAAACAACACGCTGCTTTTTAGGAAATGGTTAGCTTTGGACATAAGACTTATTCGCTTGTTTTAAACTATTCAAAGGGCTTTCACCTGAAACATTTAAACACTGCCAAAACTGAATCCTGAGAAAGAGAATTTGGTTTATTTTTTTCTTTCTTGTAACAAAAATAATCTTATCAGGACGATAAGATTTTCGATAATAATCTAAATTTTAGAAAACATGTCTTTGTGAATTTGTTTCTTCAAAATAAGAGTTCTTGGTAAGACCGTTCTTGGAAAATTGTTTTTCTTATTTAAAGAAAATCTGCCACTCGGGTAAGAATTTTTGACTTGCATCCAAGGAGCCGGCTTATGCAGCGAAGTCATTTAAAACTACTAAAACAGTGTAGATGTAACAGTGTGACATTTTTTGTGTACTTAAGGAACCTTCCTTTTTTATACCAAGCTGTTGTGTGCTTAAAAAAGTGTACTGCACCACAAATGTCCAGGCTGTAAAATGAAACCACTAACAGGAGCTAAAGGCTCTGTAGAGTTGCCAAATATTCTTTGCCTAATCGCTGACATCGCTGGAAACTCAGCTTCTCTCCCAGCACTGTGGATGTTTGGTGAAGTATTACATTGTACCCGCATGTGATGTTTTTTTATCTTTAGCCCTTTATAGTCCTGCACCAGTATGCCTCTTGTTTGAATATGTATAATAATTCTTTCGGTCAATACTGAATAATTGACTGTAAAATGCCCTTGATGGTGTTCCTGCCTTCTGGATGGAGCTAAAGGTACCATCTGTTTACAAAGTCAAGTCAAGAAAGGCTGTCAGTTGTTTGTGCACCTACTGATAAGAGACTGAGGTGTACTGTGACAGCAGTATTTCAAATGAGAGTACAGTGAATGTCACTTTCACATGATTACCTCAGTTTGGGGCGTTTGAAGCTGCTTCTTTCCTAACTGTACCTTAACTTAAGAGCTTAGCATTAGCAAGCATTGAAAAGTGGTTAAACCCTGTATATCCAGCTTAGTTTAGAACGACAGAAAGACTGGAAAATAACCCTCTTAAGGCTATATCTCACAACCCCTTAATCCTTTTCTTTAAGCAGCTGCTAATACTTTTCCAAATATCATGCACACTCCAGCTTATGATGTTCAGTGTCACCTATTAGAGTTGATGCTCAGCTTCCCTTCCTCCCCCAGAGAAATGAGGTCCTCTTCTCCTGGATTTATCTTTTTGAGCTGATAAAGACGTGTTTATTTAAAGTCTGGACACTGATGCACCCAGACATCAGTCATCTTACCATCTTCTTATCAAGCGTCTGACTCGGTTCCACGCCACCCCTTTTGAATTACTCAAACCCCTTAGAGTGCGAGTCACAGACGCGCTCCGCAGATCCCTGAACGAGTAATGTGGCGGTGCACAGTGAGAGCCACTTGTCTTTAAAGGCCATACCTGATCTGAATGCTCTCTGCCGAGCACTTCACTGTGAAGGTCACCAGCAGGGAGGAGGAGGAGGAGGAGGAGGAGGAGGAGAGGGGTGTCAGCTAAGTCACTGTGCTCTGAATACTTAGTAGCTCTGCTGGGGACATGTCAGCTCCCATGTCTGTAACACTTATCAGCAAGTGGCTGAGCCATTTGACAGCGACCGGGTTTTTCTGCTGTCGGAGCACTTTTTAAAAAGCATTGCTGGTTAAATGATTCATTGGTCGAATAAAAAAATACACCTGCAGTTGCACGTTCTCACTGCAGAGCCATAATAGTATTCTCAACCATGACTGCCAAAGATTTACGCATTTGTGAGCAGTTTATCTCATGTTTAGTTTATTTTTTTCCAGTTTAGTGAACACAAATGACAACATTTTGAGCGGAAAATGCTTGATAAAAATCCCACAGGTTTTCCATACATATAGCTCTTAAAAGTTTCCCTAAACAATGGTGGATTTTATTGATCTGATTATGTGTGCTTACAAAGGATGATGGGAATGACATCCTTTGTTGAGTCACATCAGACTTGTGAAGAACAGCGGCGGGTATGTGTGTGCAGTAAGTTGTGAACCATCTGTGCCTGTGCTCTGCAGTTTTAAAGAGATTACAATTTCAAAAGTGTTGCAGTAAGTTTCCCAAAAATACGTTATGATTCCTGTGGAGTTTGTTCTCCACATGTTAAAAATGTCGTTAAGATGGGATTTTTTCATCTTTCTTTCATCTCATCGCCTATTCCTCTCTCTTGCTAGCACAGAGGTGTTGATGCATGCTTTTATTTTTAGTTGTTTAGATTATTGTAGGTAAGGTAGTAAATCAATGTAAACCATTTACCATCTTGGAACCAGATGTCGTCAGTAAGAAGGGATTGGTCCGAGTTGGTCTGAGCGAACATTTCTATGGCAACCACTTTTACCAATTAGGTGTGAGCTTGTTGGAAAGTCGAAAGCAGGCTTTGGAGAATCTGTCAATAAAACATCCAGTTTATAATTTAAATATATTGCAACACAGCAAAAAAAAACAGGAAAAAAAAGAGGATTAACAAGAACATGTTAAGGAAAAGAGTAAGAATAGTTACTGAGTAATAGCTGTTTATTTATCAATAGAAGTCTATGGAATTTTGGCTTCTAGGAACCAGCAACAGCAGGTACTTTCTGTTTGAAACTCAATCCAGTTCTCATATACAGTCAACAAAATGCTGTTGATCTTTTATTTACACAGACTGCTATATGTTGATATTGCAACACTTCTATATAGTTACACAAGTGAAATATGATTCTAAAAAGGAATTGCTTAAAGTGATTATAGGATCTATCTGTAATCATTTCAGTCTATCCTAAAGTTAATTGTTGACAGACCACCCTTTAAGTAAAGATTTCAAAGGGAGGAGAGGGTAAACTACAATAGGGATTAACAGTTGTTTCCTTGTTAACGGCTAAAAATGATCAGCTCCAAAACAAACTTCTCAACATATTTTAGATTTCTGAAAGCAGCAGCAACTCCTATCTCTGTCAGAAATTGCTTTGTTGTTGATCTATTTCCATCTAATTCAAAAGAAAATCTTACCTCAAATATTTAATTTGAAAACCATTCTAGTACAACCTCAAATATAATAATATATTTTTAGAATATGCCGCTCTTCCTGTACAACACCCTCCTTCGAGAGCAAGGCTCAGTTACTGACTTAAAAACAGCTTGCATACGTCTTACACTGCCTCATAAAGCACCAAGAGTGTTGCAGCATGTGATGCCTTAAAATTAGTGCTGTCAGAGTTAAGAGTGCTGGCTTTGCTCTAAAAAATATTTATTCTGCCAAGATACAATCCAATACAGCCCGTGATGTGTTTCTGTCACAATCCCTTCTCCACAGAGTGAAATATTTAGCTGACTGTTTTTTAGATAATGAAGCTGTTCAAACATTTGATTGATATCATTCTGTGGTCTCCCATCTTCTGTTTCTAGAGTTTTCCTGTGTACTGCTATTTGTAATTTATAACAAGTTAAAATAAAGGAGTGACAAAGCAGATAACAACTTTTTATCTAAATACTGCAGCGTACTATAGTACTATTAGCAGTGCAGTTGAGAGAATTGAGGATTAATCCTGGATTTAAAGCCTGGAAACCATCTTTTGGCTTTTAACAGTTGATTTTTTTTAAAGCAATGTGCTTTTTCTTATTATATAGTTTATACAGCACCATTTCAGTGTTTTTAATAATGAACTGTTTATTAAAATAACCCACTGAAACCCAGAGACTGACATCGTAAACTTTCCTGTGACCACAGCAGATGAGTTGCTAACAGATGAAATTCTTGCAGAGAGAAGACATTTTAACCGAAGCACATTATGACAGTGCAGAGGGAATAATAGATGAGTGCCCTATAATTATATTAAATTATCATTCTTGCCTAATATACAGATATAGGTTCCTGTTCAAAGCTGATTTGGAGCCTGCCTGTCTTGGAAACTGACAGTAAATCCTGAACCTCATGAGCAAACAAGACTTTTGGAAGTCCCTCGGCGGTGTTTCCTTTCAGTGTCACCGCTCAGCCAGGTTACCGTCTGCTCAGCTTCTTCCTTTCACATGGCTCATGCACTGATTCATCACATTGGGCAGTGAGCTCTGCAAATAAACACAACAATCCTCAGGAGTCTGAATTTACTGTAGTGCATGTCATGCTGTTATGAGATATGTTTGCGGTAAATTCTCACATTTAAATTCATCTGTCAGGCAGCGGAGAGTTGTGACTGACTGACAAAGCACCAAAGGTGGGAATGTGTCAGGGAAAAATTTATCGAACAAAAAAAAAAAAGATTTATCTGTTTTATGGTCTATCCTCTCAAAGATAAAACGATTTTACAAAGAAGGTCTGCAAAATTGGTTGTGTAACCGCTGAAATGAGACAAAAAGTGCTGCTCCAATAAAGTGAAAGCACCTTCTAGATTTTTTCTTAATTCTATTAGACATATTTCCTTTGTTTTTTTCAGCTTGGTCTTTTCAAAACGCTTAAATCAGGAAACTACTTTGGCCGGCTTCAGAATTCTGTGTTTTCCTGCTGAATCTGCCAGCAAGGGTTAAATGTTCCCAACATGTTAACAAAGCAGAGCCCTGATCATGTTGGAAGCAACTTTTGCCAATTTCTTTGTTGGTTTAGTTTGAAATTCAGATCAATTGTGGTGTGACTGAGCTGTTCCTCCTCGAATCCCGTAGGTTTCGCCATCCTCCAGGCCATAATGGAGTCAGCTGTGGCCAATAACTGGCAGGTGACAGCTCGCTCTGTGGGAAGTATCGTGGACCCCACAGAGTACAGACGCATCATCGAGGAGATGGACCGCCGGCAGGAGAAGCGCTTTCTCATCGACTGCGAGGTGGAGAGGATCAACTTGATCCTCCAGCAGGTACTGAGCCAGCTCAATAGGATTGTTTTTGGCCTGTTTGGATTGAGAGAAGCTACAGATTGGGACTAAAACTGCCCTTTTTCTCCTGTCATTCTAAAGCAGTACATTCATTTTCGCATTCTTTAAAAGCTAACAGCTGGATATCTATGATTCATGCACATTTATCTCCCTCCACTATTACCCAAAGCTTTCTGGGAGATGATCACATTTGCCTCAGATGTTAACATTCTCATTTTTAATTCATGGTAAAACAATCAGGAAGCGTCTGTTGTTTTTTGTGTTCCTACATGTTATGGGAGGTCACATGAGGTTAATTCACATGCTGAAATTGAACCGGCTGCTCATTTATTTTCCTGGGTAATTATCTGTTCTGTTTGTTGATTGTTAAGTGTGCAGCTCTGAAGCTGCAGCGAGTCAAAGAGTTGTTTTGTTCTGATTATTTTCTAACATTTGGGAAATGCTTGCAGTGAAGATGAAATAAAATTCTCTCATTTATAAGATTAAATCATAATCTGTAGTTTTCAGCTTGGAGGCTGACCTTTAACCTGACGTAAAAAAGAAGACTGATTTGGCTTGCATGATTACTTTGACTAATAGGCTGAATTTTTCCCCTTTTAATAATAACTTTACTACAACAGATTTAGACCATCTCAGACTAGCTTTAGACCAGGTTTAGACTGAACTACAGTCCTCTGGGTCCAGGATTGTGGGCCTTTTCTACTGTTTTTCTTTTGCTTAAACATACCTTCCTCTACCATCCTCTGCAGAGTGATGAGTCATGTCAGGCGTGTTTAGGAAAGGTAACAGGAATGACGCAGGCTGGTGAGCACTAAGAACTGGAGTTCAGAAATCCCGGTTTAGACTGGTCTGCTGCAAAAGTTTACATGAATGAATGAATGTCATTGTTTGTTTTTGCAAAGGTGTATTACGGCATATTATTTGGAAAGACGGTTTTATTAAAAAATGTGCAAACTGTTGAAGCAATTTATCATAGTGTTAAAAAGTTAATAGCTTAAAATAATCAAATGTTCAAGTGAGGAAGAGGATAATTTCACTCGTATTATTTTTCTTCGCCCTTTTTTTTTGCTGTTTTTTTCACTAACATTTTTTAAGCAAAAATGTATTTATTTATGCATGCTCGCCAACAGGCTGAAACCCACTATTAGGCAAATTCACACACTATAATCACACAATTTTCAAATAAAATATTTTAAATAAATATATTAAAACAATAAATATGACAAAATAAAACAAAGAAGTTCAGTATTTTACGTTTTTATAAACCTTTAAAGTGTATTAGAAGACAAGATTTAAAATTGCAGGAGTCAGCAGTAAAAAAGCTAAAAGGGGGACAGGAAGAGATAAAATCATTTGTCAAAGTACAAATTTGACTAAATATGTCAAATTTACTGTTAAAATAAAAAAGTAAAAATGGACCGTTTCTGCCATAAATAAGAGTTTATGTTTATAGATATCTAAAACGTGTTTTTTAAAGTTTTTTTTTTTTTTTTGCTGGAACATTTTTTAAAGCACTGAACAGGAAATTTATTATTTTCAGAAAAAAATTTTTTTAGTAATATTTTTTGCTGTTTTTACTCCAGGACAGAAAACAAAATATATGAATAAAATCAAACTCTTTTGAATTTAAACAAATCTTTATTCCTGCCTCAAAACCTGCTGATAATGTGTCTACATTTTCCTGATTATTGTGTGCAAATTCCAGCAGAATAACTCTTTCACTCCTATGAGAGACTGTTGGAGTGGCATCAGTGAAGTGAGGCCTGATGCTTGTTTCTTTGGACTCTGCCTTCTGAGAGCAGTTGCTGAATAGTTCAGTCTGTTAAGGTGAATGCTGGCAAATCCCCAGCTGCTGTCAAGCATTTTTTAATGCTGAGTGTCGTTTACCTACTGTAAAAAAGGAGCCTGAATGCATGGTAAAGAGCTGCTCTAAAGGCTTGTTCTTCAGGACCATTTCCTAAAAACAAATTTAGTTCATTATGAAGTCAGCTGTTTAAATGAAAAGCTTTATTTATTCTGCTTTCCTTTGACTGGGATAAAATCTACACTCCATGTTAAAGGATTTGCAACTCTCAGTATATTAAATGACTGTCTTTTATTTATTTCATCAAACAGCATAGAAAATATTACCCTCTTTTCCTAATTTAAAGACTTGCTCTGATAAAAATCATGTTTTGGGGGTTTTTGACGTGTTCTTGTGTCTTTTTTTTTTAATGATGGAGGACGTTTATAAAGAAAATTAAGCTTAAAATTGCATTTCTGAGGCCTGTAAGCTAGCAAGAGAGAATGTAAACAAAGAGCTCTCAGCAACAGCAAGGGGAAGGGGGGTGGGGTTGATCTGTGGCACCAGTCCACAACTCAGAGGTGAATTTCTAAAGATCTACTGCCGCTCTGCAGAATATTACCTATAAAAGGGCACTTTTTTGTTGTTAAAATCGGCACAATCATAATTAAAAGACCATTGGGTATGCTTTTAAAATAGGTCAAAAAGATGATCGGAGTGGACCTTTAAGGCTGAATCCAAATCCTTTCCCTCTGGCTTCTCCCTACCATTAGATATGTCTCTCCAAATGGAGAGTTGTGGAAAAGTCTTCAATACGGAATGAAAGCTCACTCCCTTGGGATGTGTTAAAAACATGTTATAGTAATATAATTCATTTTCCAAACCGCTTTATCCCTTTTGGGGTCACAGGGTTGCCAGAGTCTAACTCGGCTACTTATGAGCAAAGGCAGGGAAGCCGGAGTACCCACAGAAAACCCACGCATGCACAGAGAGAACATGCAAACTCCACATAGAAAGGTCCCCTATTGGTGACACTCTTTCAAGTCCCCCCAGCCAGGACTTGAACCTGTGAGGCAAGAGTGCTAACCACTGCACCACCGTGCAGCCTTGTAATATAATATAATATTTATTTGTTTAGTTTAGTTTTGTATGTAGTTATGTAAATGTGAACTCTCTGCGTAATTTTTGATGCAGTTGTGTTTTCAGTGTTTTAAATTGAATAAAGTTTCTTAAAAATCCGAAAAGTCTTCAAATTCGGACGTTACTACCACTCAATGATGTCATCAATAGTCGACGGTCATCTACCGTAGCGCGTAGCTGCCAGTGCTCGGAAAACACATACTAACATTGGCTTTATAACTTTAAAAAGTCATGAAAAAACCAAAAAAGTCATTACTTACATTTAAATGTAAACTTCTGTGCTTCAGAGCACACCCATGTGAAGAAATGCGTTTCTCCTCGGATCATCCTACCGGCGGAGGGATGCACAGCCCTGAGTTCTTACGCCTTCCCCTTAAAAAAAACATTTCTGGCACCACTAAAGCTCCAAATGCCCTTGCAATTATAGATGTAGGGAGAAGAATTCACTTTCATCCTAAGTCTTGATCTTGTCTTTTCATAACCTGTGGTAAGGTTGATAAAAAAACAGTTGTTTTTTTTTAAGATTCAGGTATTGCAATTCATATAAAGACTTTCTTAAAAAGTTGTTTCCAGTTTATTTGAGTTTTTTTTTTCCACAAATGAACACTAAAAAAATTATTACCTTAACTACAAAACATTTCATATGCTCTAAAAAGGTGGCCAAATAAAATATTTTTTGGCGTTCTGTGATTTTTACAAAGAGAAAATAATTTCCATAGAATCATATCTGCATGATTCATTTGTGTTTTATATCCTTAGATATGAGCTCTTCGGTAGATAGATGGATACTTTATTTATTCCAAGGGAAGTGGCATTACATTACCTTTAAATATGAAGGCTTTACTCCACAGAGGTGTTTCTTTGTCTTCTTCTACTATGAAATATCTCAAGGTTTGGCTTTGCCTGTATTTAGGATGATTTTACACAGATTTTTGGTTAAAAATCTGGTCGTGGTCAGTCTGTGTCCCTTCATCTGCCACAACTGAATGTGGCATCAGAGACAGTACCTGTCTGCCAAGAGCTTCTCCAGATGCTCCAGAGCGAGAAGCCACACCTCACATCTCTTGAGAGTTATTCTCTCATGCAAGCTGGGGCATCAACACTTGCTTTAGTGTAATATCAGCTCCAATGTAAGTAGGACACACTGTCCCATAACAGCAACAACAATGAGTCTACTATAAATAGCCTACCCTCCTAGCCAGAGGGAAGATCTCTGGTGAAGGCGGAAGCAAACATAACTGAGATCACTCAGGCATCAGAAGGTAGTGCTTCTTCACTTGATGTTGCTTTCAAGCGCATGAGATTATCTCTCCATCTCACTTGGAGACATTCATCATGCAGGTTGTGACGATTGCGCGCTTGTTGATGAATACGTTGTGAGCATTTCTTCAAGTAAAGTAAAGATGGAGTGACAACACCTTTGAGGCTTCTCATCAATAATTGAATCTCGGTAGATTTGTTGTTGCCCCCTAAGAGGATCCATCACCTCCAGCCTCCTGCTGCACGATGGAAAGGCAAAGCTTGGATGGCCTGTGGGGTCTACGGAGTCTGGTTCTGCAGAGAGAAATGAGAGTGCTGCTGAGACCCCAGCGGCACACTGCTTCCACATTCAGTACGCAGGAAAGTAACATCTGAGACTTCAAATGAGATCACTCGATGATCCTCGGAGTAAAAGATTTTCTGTCGTTTGTTCAGAAGTGAGACTTCTACAGCTTTTTCTCAACACGTTACACACACATTTAAGCAAAAACACACAATCAGAGGACCACAGGCAACCTAACATGCATTTAGCACCACACCACTGCGCTGCCTAACTCACTGCCATCATCTCAGAAAAGATATTCAGATTTACAGAGACAACTTCAAACCTACTTCCCTTTCTGACAGCCTTCATGGAGGCAGAGAAGGCGACGAGTCTCCTCTTGGATAAACTGTCATTTTGAGCTGCTTTACAACCTGCAACTACAAAGTGCTTTGATTTGGAGGACTGACACCGCCAAATAATTCCAATTCTCTTTTTAGAATACCTTATGTCTTCATGTGTGTTCTACTTGTCTTATCCTTGGCATAATATTTAAGGATGCATGTGTGCACTTGTGTACACTTAGGGCAGCAGCGGTATAGGACAGATCTCAGCACGGTTGTCTTTTTTGTTTTAAAATCTTGCTTGTCACCCAACATTTGCTTTTTTTTGACTAAATATTATTATCTAGAATGTGTTTTCTTGCTTTTTTCAAACTTTTTTGTCTGTAACTGTAATTTCCAGTCAGGAATGTTTCATTTGAGCCTCCAGGGATCTGTTCTCTCATGAAATGCTTCCTGTCCATCGCATCCTTACAATCTGCAGTCATATCTTGTTGACATTCAGGCTGCAGACATCCAACGTGACTCTGCTCTTGATCCTGATCCAGTCAACAATGGCTATCATCAGTGCAGATGACAGGACTATGAGTTGAAACTATGAGTACATTCCCCTGAGGTGCTCCTCACCATCATGGCCTTCTGTCACTTAAATGCACGCATATCATTAACCGTCATCAAAAGCTATTCAAAGTTCAGGTTCAGCAAAAGCTTAAACATTTTCCATCTGCCTAATTTCACTGCTGAAGTAAGCATTCTTTAGGCAGAGAAAGCTACAAAATGACGTTTCTTGTCACATGAAAGCACCTCTGCAAGGAAAGAACAAGTGAGCTGAGTGATGAAGACTGCTGACATGTTTTGCATCTTCATCCATCATGATGTCTATACCTCTAACTTTTCTTGGGAAGTTTAAAACAAAGACGGCGGAAAGAAAAACAAACATTTAGTTTTCCTTTGGTTCTAACCAGGTTATATTATTTAGCAAACAAAAATCACAAATCACTGCTTTTGATTTTTTTTTAGATTTAATTTATCCATCATTAAAGGTTTGAGGCGTTTATTCTCAGGGTAAGGGTCACAATTTTTACTATTTATTACAATTAGCAAAAACCACGGATCCCTGTTGGAACATCAAACATTAATATCAAAGTTTATGCATGTTGACATTGAATTCATTTACCACTCATTAGGTACTCTAAAACACATGCAACATATTCTCTAATCATTTCAGTTGCTTTCTTGTCTTTACTTAAGCTGTTTAAAGAGGACTCTGCATTAGACAAGGAAACCTTTTGGTTTCATGTAGAGTTTGGTTTCTGTTAGCTTGTTTGCTGTCCAGAAAACCTTAAGAAATCAACTTAAAAGGAAGCAAGCTGGCACACACACGTCTGCAACAAGGACATTACCATTTTATCAACCTGTTTTACTTTTGTTTTGCTAAAATTGACAGTTAATAAAAGGAAAGAATGTGGTCAGTGTTCAATAGCTGTGCATGCAACAAACAAAGTTGGATTATTAACCTTGCCGGCAAAGTTTTGCTTGAACATTTCTGTGCTATTCAGCCATATTCTTTTTCTTTATACTTTGTCCAGGTTTGAGTACTAAAGTAATAATTATCTGTACAAAAGGACAGTTATCAGGTTCGGGATTTGTGTCCTACTTCTGAGGAAGGCACGTGACCGTTTACTGTGAGGAAAAGAAGCCTTCATCAGTGAGGGGTGAGTCAAATCCTCTTGAAGGCACTTGGGCAGACATCCAGCTCTGCACAGGATTGTGGCTTCAGCCTGCTTAATTAGAAACTGTTCCCCTGGGAATTTTCAGGCTGATGCTCGTGCTGCTCGGCTTGGCTCAGGCCGGCTGCAGACAGCAAAGAGCAAACCTGCTCCTCCAGGAGGCAGGAGGCCAGACAAATACCTGCTCACGGTTTGCTCTCACCCTCAGCTCTGATTCTGAGCTATTTTTCTATTTCAAATGTGCTTTAGCCCAGACATTAAAGACCCGCTCTGAAAAAAGAAAAATGATCAGAAAAGAAAAATGATCAGAGGGGGACTAAATCTTTGTTGCTGGAGCTCAACACTAAAGTGGTTTTGGGATTTTTACTTAATGTAATTAGTCACAGTTTTTGCACTTAAAAATGACCTTTTTATTTGAACTGATTTAAGCCACATAAAATGTAAAACATGCTTATTTATTTATTTATGTATTTTTTAATATGTATTTAAATTATTTTCTCTTTTCTAAAATACATTTTAGAAAAGATTTTGTCCTGTTCCATAAATCCTAAACTTGAGCGCTCATAACACAGACACATGCTGCTCTGGATTACAGCAAACACCTGTCTCAATTTTCACCTGGTGGCTTCACAAACAACCACCGGAAACATCTGGGACTGATGAAAACCCTGCTGCCACACTTTATCACTGCCAGATTGACTCCCCCTCTCCTGGTGTGCTTCCATCAGCCCACAGCTTCACCGCACGAACGCTGGTCGATTGTTTGTTTGAGAGGATCTTCCTCATAGATGTTGATTTTAAGTTTGTCTTTTGTGACTTGGCGTTGTAGAAACTCAAAATGCATCTGAAATTCTGTCTTCTTCAGACAGTAGCTGACGAAAAGGCTTCATGACACCTTGACCATAATTTCCGTTCAATGAGGAATAATCATGTAAAAGCTGCACAGTCAGTCTGCCTGTCATGCTGCTTTTTACTCTCCAGTATTAAGTCTTCCTGCAATTACTGAATAAGCAACATGTGAGACACAGATTCAGTGGAAAATCTTGTCCTAATAAGTTTGATACTTTTATCTACAGTAGTGCCTGACCTATCCCAGGTTCCCTGAGAACGTGCGCACCAACTGAAAGCTGTTATCCCAGGAGAAGCTGAAACTGGAGCATCAAATCCTAAAAATATTTGTTATGCCCACATGCTTTTTTTTCCCCTTCAGATCAGAGCTGCCTACAGAGGAAGCAGCACATCCACCAGCAAATCGAATGTTGCAAATTTCTCATGGAAATGAGGATGGGGATAGATTTAAACAATGGTCTGAGGGCATGAGATGATCAAATTAAAGACTTTTTAAAGACATTTTTTGTGTTATCAGTCACTTTTAAAAGCAGATCGAGGAGCAAAAACAGAATAAAAACATACTAACTGCAAAATTTGCTCTAAATGCTCATTTGCATGTTTATTACCTCTTGAAAATCAGATATTTAAATCCTTACCTAATTATTTTACTCCCTCTTTCAGTTTGTTACATGTATGTTAAAATAAAAAATAATAATAATAAGAAGAAAAGGAATAATCACAGAAAAATAAATTCCTCTCTATTTTTCATCATTATGTATTTCTTTTTTTCCAGACTAATAGAAAACAATGTATTGGTGGCAACTATTACAGATACTGAATTATTCATCATATCAGTCATAAAAAAACATTATATTTTGGTAACTACACATTTTTTAATTCAAATTTAAAGTCTGTTTTTTGCACAAAGTTTGGGCTTTTATTGTTTTAAATTCAGTTGTGTCAGAGTGTGCAGATGAGACACTAGAAAAATCCCTGATTTTTATCAACTTTTTTTTCCTTTCTTGCTTTGGGAAAATTGAGTTTTCAAATGGCTCTGTTCGCTTTAGAATAACTGTCCCTCGCCACGCTCATTGCCCACTCACACATTTATGATTCAGCTGCCAAGAGATTCTGTCTTTTATAGAAGTCAAATATCATTCATCTTCAAAATAAATACTTGGATTAAGTGCAGAAAAAAAAAGCTTGGATCAGAGCTATTGAAGCCTTTAGGATCAACACAGAGCTGCAGTTTGGTGCTGCTTTGGCTGGTTTAGCGATGCTCTAATCTGTAGTGAGATTTATTGTCTTTGTTAGATGTGCACAGTGAATAAATCATCAGACTTTATTTATTTATACTTTTTCTCTCATTTGTACAGAATAGATGTTCATACAGAAGCGTGAGCTGCTTTTTTACTCATGTGTGTGATAAGTTTAGATTCAAGTTCACAAAGAGCCTTAGGCAAACCAAACCACTGAGTCCCACAGCCAAGCAGTCCTTCGTTAGTGTTCTACCATTTGTCCTGGAAAGATGTTCTGACAGCAGCATTCTGAGCAGAGCTTCATCTTGGCTTCCTTTTAGAAGGATGCTAAGAAGATGAAAACTCTTGTTTTCTCACTCACTCACTGACCCCAACAAGCTGCACATCTCCATTAATTCACTAGAGGCTGTTGTCTGTGCATAAAGGTATGTAATGATTAGTTAACTTAATTGATCAATAGATTTTTACTGCTCAAAAAAAGGGAACACCTGCAGAACTCAATCTTGCTTCAGGTCAATCACACTTCTGTGTGTCCAACTGTCCAATTAGGAAACAACACTGACTGACAATCAATTTCACATGGTGTTGTGCAACTGCAATAGACAACAGGTGGAAATAATAGGTGACCAGCAAGACACTTCCAGTAAAGGAGCAGTTCAAGAGGTGACCATAGACAACTTCTGGGTTGGTATGAGGGCCTGACATCCACAAGTGGGAGTTGTGCTTACAGCCCAACACCGTGCAAGACGTTTAGCATTTGCTGAAGAACACCAAGGTTGGGAAATTCACCACTGGCGCCCTGCAATGCTCCCTCCATTCTTTTGAGCAGTGTATATTCCTATAATCCACCCAGACGAACTATCTGAGGAAGGTGGTTAAGTGCAAAAACCATCGTGACATTGTTTCAAAATGGAATAAATAAGTTATATCAACTTTAGAAAATACCATTTGGATTGAGGCCCAATAGATTTATTTGACTATAAAATAATGGGATTTTGGATGGCAGCAAAAAAAAAAAAAAAAGATCAAGCCATCATCACCCAGGTATTTATGTCTGAGTCACACTGGTTGAATTTTTGGCTGAAGATGTTATCGATTTAAGCGAGGAGGATCAAATCAGTTCATTCCAAATAAACCAATATTTATTATGAATCATGAAATGACTTGAGTCACTGTTAAAATATATAAATCCCCAACTATGTTTACTTGTGCCATATAGTATAAAGGAATGCTTTCAAGGAAAATTTGTAAAACTTTAGGATTAAGTTGCAACGCAGAAAATCTGAACAGAAACATGTCAGTTTGAGAAGGTAACTGGATTTATTACTCAGATGTACAAACCTGTCACCAGCTCAGCCTTGGTGCTGTGAGGACCTTCTCCCTTCGGAGGCTGTTATGAGACCGTAAGACAGAAGTAAGCAGAAGGCTTTAAACATAATGAGAAGTGAAAACAGCGCACAGGGAGGCTTGTGCCCGTTTGAGAGAAACCACTCACTGTTTTCAAGTCAGGCCTAAAAAGATAAATAAAAACCACCACATAGATGTTTTGTGTTGTTTTAATAAAGTGCATTGTGAGAGATATCACTGTCCCAGTGGACGGGTAAGATTCAGACGGTTTCAGTGGCCGAGTGCTCTTATCATGACTGTGGAGGAGTGTAGAAAATAAAGAGCCGAGAGAATGGGAAAAAAAAACTCTCTCCACCCCCACAGTTTCTTTTTGAAGCTGCGTAGTCAGTGATGGAGAGAAAATGAGTTTTTACCAGTGCAGAAGTTGAAAGAAAACAGCAAATGGAGCTCTGTCAGTTTCTGCTGGTTCCGACAGGTGAAATCCAACATTTTTTTTGTTTAACGAAGACTCTCGAGCTGAAACTTGCATATCACTGCTGCTCTGGAAGAAGAGGGAGGACTTCCAGAGCCATGACCTTGTTTCATATTTTGAAGTTAATGAAAAGGAACAAGGCCTGTCATTGCAGTTTTTTTCCCCAACTGGATGTGTGTGTCTCTCATACAAACACATCAATGTACAAATGTGCTCACATGCTCCTTGTGGCCTGTGCAAAGGCTGTTCCTTTCCTTTTTCTCGGCTAAATATTCTGAAACTGCAGCTTTTTGTTGGCGCTGAGATGTCTTTCCGCTCTGACTGCTGTACTTGTGACTCATCGTGTCTTCTGCTGTAACTTGTAGGTGGTGACCTCAGGAAAGAACAGCAGAGGATACCACTACATCCTCGCCAACCTGGTGAGAGCAAGAAACAACACAACAGTAAAAAAAACACACAACTGAGTGTGATGCAATTTGGTGCAACACAAAAAAGGTCTCGGTGGACAAACTGAAGCCCTTTCGAGTCGTTAAAGATCTTTTTTTTTGACTCTCAGTTAGCTGTGCTCTTTGCTCTTAGGGTTTTTCAAACATGAGCCTGGACAGGGTTTTTTCTGGTGGGGCCAACATCACAGGCTTCCAGATCATCAACCCAGACAGCACTGTCGTCCAGCAGTTCCTCCAGCGCTGGGAACGCTTGGATGAAAGAGAATTTCCAGAAGCCAAAAACACTCCGCTGAAGGTCAGTGAAGCATAGCTGTTGATGATGCACTCGATGATGCAAAGAGTCTATCTCAGCACTGGTGAACTTTTAAAGTTGAAACTCCTGGAACAAGAGGAAATTTCTAAGTCACGTTTGTTAAGAGTCTTTTTCATCTCAAGGATGACGTGCTGCTGTGACATTGTTGTGTGGAGCCGCTAAAGCTGTTTTGGGGATTTCTTGTGGCTTTTGTTGCAGTACACATCAGCCCTGACTCATGATGCCATTCTTGTGATTGCGGAGGCCTTTCGGTATCTTCGTCGACAGAGAGTAGATGTTTCTCGCCGAGGGAGCGCCGGTGACTGTCTGGCAAACCCAGCTGTGCCGTGGAGCCAAGGCATTGACATAGAGAGAGCCCTCAAAATGGTTTGAATGACTGTCATACATTGGAATTTACACACATTTAAGACCATATAAACTGTTCTTGTTCATTTTCCAAAAGCCAACATTCCACAACAGCCATGCAAAGAATTAGCTCAGGTGCTGATGCCTGACACACACGTTATTCTTCTCTTTGTACACGGCAGGTCCAAGTTCAAGGTATGACAGGAAACATCCAGTTTGACACATTTGGGAGACGTGCTAATTACAGCATTGATGTGTATGAAATGAAACCTGCAGGTCCCAGGAGGGTGAGTGAGCGCTCAACCTTGAGAACATCTGTCATAATTTAATTATTGTCCTTAGCAGGTCTTGTATATGATTATTAATATCTTTATTTTGTGAGCCCAGTTAAGTAAAAACAGGCAGGTTTGACCTTTTTCTTTACATTTGAGCAAATTAGAGGGTGCACAAATATGAGTGTTACAAATATGACACAAATGATTTGATATTTCAATGTATTTTAGTTAATAGCAAATTAGATTAAATAAGAAATAATCTGAATAAAAGTCAGGAGTTTACAAAATCACAGCTTTAAAATAGCATTTTATACTTGTGAAAAGCTCATCTGGCAGAAAATTGATAATTCTCTGTGCTTTTTTTTCCAGAAATGAGCATTTTAAGAACCAAAATCACACATGTACTTTAGTTTTTTATTGCAGCTGAAACTGGAGCAACTAAAGTGCTTAACACGGTAATTTAAAGTGTCAGCCTAAAGGTGAGATTTAATATCGATTATTCTTTCTAGTTAAGTATACAAGCATACTATTGTACAATATAGTTTAGGTTTAGACACAAAAAAAAGAAGAGTAGCTAACATTTACATCCAGCTTGATTCAAATGGAGGATGAGATTTTCCGTATGGAAAAGGGGTTTGGTTATTTAACTTGAATGAGGCTGGCTGGTGTCTGCATCAGACCATCAGGAGTCTCAGGTTAAACTTTAGTTTTGGGCACAGAAAACCCACAGTTCAGTTTTTTGGGAAGGATTTAAAGTAGTTCATTTGGGTCCTGTGAGGGGGTTCTGCGGGTTACCCGTTCCTGGTTAACTGAAAAAAAAATCAACTTTTTCATTTTAGTGGGGCAGCTCTCACAGAGTTCAGGGCAGTTTCTGTTTTGTTGCCCCCAAGAGGGTTTTCTGAAGACAACCCATTCCGCTTTGGCTGAACACTTTACCCCATCCTGCCCACAGTATATCTCAGGAGTGGATAAAAGTTGTGGTAAATGGACAGAATGTAGCATAATCCTTTTTCTTTTTCACTATAAATTTGTTACAGCCACTCCACCTCACACACACAGATCCTACAGAAGATATAATATAAATCAAAACTATATGGACACACTTGCTCTTATAAAACTAACAGAAGGTGTTGCTTTTATTTTGAAATCAATGATTTACAATTATGCCTCATTTAGCTTGTAAACTAAAGTTAGGGCAAATCCTTCTAACAGTTCCTTTGTGAGCTTTAATTAGAAATGCGGACGTATCTCCTGTTACAAAAATCTACTGCTGTCAGTGAGATTTTTATAATGGTGGGTGCCAAAGGCAAACTCAAGTCTAAAGCATGTGCATGCTTCAAACGTGGCCCTGGTGATTCCAGTGTTGCAGCTGGACTGCAGAAACTGCACCTAAAGTTCTCACTAAAGCTGAAAACCCAGGCGGCCCCATCACGTCCGTGCAGCTCAGCATCATTCATCGGCAGCCCACATGTCCAGCTTCAGCGTGGTACAAGCTGGGGGTGCCAACTCAAGGAGCGCTGCATTGAAGCAACCAAAAATAGGAGACTTCTTCTTTGCTGAAAAAATTAGAGCCAGGAATAAACATAATACAGAGGCTGGGATCTTCTTGGGGTGAGCTGTCACAGGCCACTTTTTTTCCTCTTTTTTATTAATAAATCAGTAAAAATATGAGTTTTGTTCCTCCTGGTATTCATTTTATTAGTCTTTCATGGGTACTACCTGTTATGTAGCAGGAGATATGTTTAGCCAGGAATAGATTACTCCTACTCTGTGGTCCAGGTGAAGCAAGAGGCACCACTATACACTTTTTTATTGAATCATACATCAGGCAAAGTCAAAGTGTCTCCATTTGAGCAGATACAGTCAACCAACTCACACACTCTTCTGTCAAATGCTTTTCCACTTCCCGTGATAACTCTGAGTCTCTGTGTTGTTTTCAGATCGGCTACTGGAATGAGTACGAAAAATTTGTATATATAATGGATCAGCAGGTCACCAACGAGTCCTCTTCTGTGGAAAACCGAACAATTGTGGTCACTACTATTATGGTACACTCTCAAGCAAGTTTTAAGTGTTTCACCTTAAGATTTCTGCCACTCAAGGTCAAGGTGTCCATTGTTGCAATCTGTCCTGGGAGGGTAGAATTATTTTATTTTTCAGTTGCTTTCCATCCACTCACTACATGTTGAAACAGTCGATTCACAAAGAGTGTTTCAACTGTATCCGTGTGGGTGCCAAAGCATTTTGGTTTTTTTATATTACAGAGGGCTGTTGTAGTAGTGACATCACAATAACGGCTTTGGTAAAGTTAACTGTAGAGATAAACAGGGTTTTCACATTGAGTGCGTACGTAAGTAAAAATCTTTCCCTTTCATGAAGTAATCTGTCAGTGACAGTCAAATGAAATGATCTGCAAACGCCAGGGCGAGGTTTAGCCAGCACCAGTTTGCCAACACAGTCAGACGAGGCTGGAGGACAGAGGTCATCGGCCATCCTTAAATGTAAAATAAGGTGCGCCTTATCTTACATTTAAAACCATGGCTCTGTGTTCCTTCTGGCTTTGCCTATTTTGGCTTCATCTTAGGCAAATTCAGAATGACAGAAATCACACATTCTCATTTCAGTGTCTGGAAACTCACTGCCATCACCACCAGGCTGGAGAAAATAGAGAAAGAAAATACAATTAAAAGCATCTCTTTTGTTGTTTTTATTTACCAGACATACTTTTTTATTTTTTCACTGAAGGCAATATTTATTTTAGCCACCCCTCAGCCATATCATTGACTTCATTTGTACTTATTTATACCATTAAAAGGCGTCTCATTGATTGAGAGACGCCCCTTTCATTTTGTCCTGAGTTACAACTGTACATGACTGCTGAGTAGAGGAGACATTAAAGGTGATGGATGTGACTGGTGTCGCACAACAAATGAATTCAACTCTCCTCTGATGATGTGAAAACCATTGAGACTAAAGCAAAACAAGCTCCGGAAAACATGTACGCCGTACGACAAAGTGAAACCCCATTTTTCAGAATCTCAAGATGACATTGATTCATGTTTCGTGACTCACATGTTTTACATTGTGGAGAAATGTCATGAAGCTTCCTCTGAAGTCAGGCTGGTGATGAGTATTGACCACATAATCAAAGGGAGTAAAAGCAGATTATTTTGTTATTTTTGAAATGGCAAAAAAAAAAATCCCTTTTTAAATGACTTTAATCTCCTGTCACTGATGTTTACTTGATGAACTTTTTTTGACTGTATGAACCGGAAAAGTGCTCCATTTGACTTTTCCTGCCCCCCCCCCCGGGCCGCAATGATGCAAAGTACATGTAACCCCCCCCCCTGCTTCCCATTTTAAAAGATTTAGATTTTGTTCGCAGATAGCATGAGGAAGCTCGACAGCCTGCTTTGCCTACTTATGTGTCAGAGGCTTTGCTGCTTCTTCAGTTTCCCCCTTTGTATGTCAAATTCCCCAATATTACAACTTTAGTTTGTCTTCTCATGTTTGCTCATGTAGTCGGGGGTGGTGGGGGGTGGGAGCATCCCTGCATGTGTGCATGCCACATAATCAGTCATGTGACTTGTGACGTCTGGCCTCTATGGATGTGCTCTTTCTTTTTTTGCTATAAACTCAAAATTCTGTCTAATTAACAGGAAGCTCCATATGTGATGTACAAGAAAAACTTTATGCAGCTGGAGGGGAATGACAGATATGAAGGCTACTGTGTCGATTTAGCTTCTGAAATTGCAAAGCATGTGGGGATAAAATATAAGCTGTCCATAGTGCCGGATGGGAAATACGGAGCCAGAGATCCGGAAACCAAAACCTGGAACGGGATGGTGGGTGAACTGGTTTACGGGGTAAGTACCAGCAGGAGCTTTTAAACTATTCCAGTAGGAAGAGATCAGATGACGTCTATTCTAATGGGATAAGCTCTGGCCATAGATGGTCCAGATCCATCTCCAGATCCCAGATGGTAGTAAACGCCAGTCCACGACATAGTATTGGTCCAGGTGGAGAATGGAGCAGAGGAGGGCTGGCAAAAGCGTCTAGAATGTAGAGAGATAAACGTCCATCAGTTTAAAAGCAGAGATATGACTGTGATTGGCTGAGAAAAGAAGGCAGGGAATTTAGATGTTGGTTTAGAGTAAAGGCTTCATTGATGAGTGGCATTTATAGTGAGTGACGCAAAAGCCCAGCGTACCCAGAAGTGACGTACGCTTCACTATTGAAATTCTGCCAAAGCTTCACTAAAGCTTCAGTCAATCAGAGATGCTTCATCAAACATCTTTATTCATGTCTGTTCAAAACTAAATCAAACACTTGATGACTATTGCTTTTGTAAGATGTCAATCACTGTACAGTTGTATGTTTGTGTAAAACATTTGTTAAAGTCAAACTAAATCTGATCTAAAACCGTTTTAAAACAGGTTTTTATCAAGCTTGATTTTGATAACTGATACTAAGGCTGCCTCTAACAAGAGGTCATGCATCTTTTATGAGATCTCAGCTGCTGAATGAGTAATGAAAAAATGACTTGTAGCAGGAAAAAAAAATCAGCATGCAAACTGCGCATCACTGCAGAATTCTGACTCGGAGACTGTAACAGATCACAGATAGAAACCTCCTCATTTCTTCTGTGCTTTAAAGCTTAATGAAAGAGTAAATGAGAGTAACTGAGGCTTTAAAATGAAACCCAATGTTTGCAGACGCATGTCAGCGTAGTCTGACGCCAAGTGTTTCTTTGTTGGACACTGCAGAGGATCTGGTCGAGGTGAATTTCAAAAGGCTGATTCAAATTTCATGAACTGCTTGCATAATCCCCTCCATTTTCATCTTGCAACACTGCTCGATTCATTAGGGAGACAAAGATTTCAGCCAATCCAAATACAAAGTGACTCATTTTTAAATGCCACATTTGCTTGGGAGCTTCATGTAGACTCATTATTTTATATTAAGTGAAAATGCAGTCTTGTGCAAAAGTTAGTATCCTTACTTTAAATACTTCGTTTTTAAGGTATCAAAAAGGAACAGCTGATCATCTTATTATTTGACAACGAAACTAGTAATAGTCTGAGGGCAAAGCTAAAAGTGTTGCAGCTTTTGAACCCCAGCATCAACAGTCTATATTTGGAATTGATCTCGCCAAAGTCCAGAGCTATCAAAGCTAATTCAAAAGCTTTGATTGAACCTCAGCGCGGCTGTGCGTTAATAATAGACGTCAATCAACTAAAGCAATGTTGATGTTATCCACAGACAGTGGCACAAATCATGTCGTAGATGAACCTCCAAGCTATCAACTTTTGCCACCGGTTTTCTATGTTTTGTTTGGTCTGACACTGCACTAGTGTAGTCTAAGACCCACTCCCATCATCTTTTGATCGATTGGAAAAGTGTTCCCAGTGCTCTTTTGCCGTTTTTAGCCAAAAATTAAAAACAAACCTGTCTTTTTCTAGGACAAAGTTTCTGCAGAGCGGCAGTAGTTCATTAGTAATTCTTCTTGTGAAAAACATACATATGGGGTACTAACTTTTGCCGATTGTTTTACTGTTTGTTTAACAAATGTTTTGTAAAACTAAACTGGTTAGGCTTTGGATTTATCATCACTGGATTTATTTTTCAGACTTTGCTTGGTTTCTTTTTCAAAACTAACTCCCTCGTGTGCCTGTTCCCATTTTCACAGAGAGCTGACATAGCTGTGGCTCCACTAACCATAACATTGGTACGAGAAGAGGTGATAGACTTCTCGAAACCCTTCATGAGCTTGGGCATCTCCATAATGATAAAGAAACCTCAGAAGTCCAAACCAGGGGTGTTCTCTTTCCTGGACCCACTGGCCTATGAGATTTGGATGTGTATAGTTTTTGCCTATATCGGTGTGAGCGTGGTACTCTTCCTGGTGAGCCGTTTCAGCCCTTATGAGTGGCATCTGGACGAGAGCGATGAGGCCAAAGACCCTCAGAGCCCCCCTGACCCTCCAAACGACTTTGGGATTTTTAATAGCCTGTGGTTCTCCCTGGGTGCCTTCATGCAGCAAGGATGCGATATTTCACCAAGGTTGGTTGTTGTATTCATTCTCCACCACCTGTCAGAAGTCCTTGTCATCTCTCTGCATTTTATAGTCCCATAAACACATTTCCATCATGCAATGGTGAATATAGGTTATTTTGAGCTTTTCTCCTGCCCACCCGGCTTCATCCTCCACTTCGCTGCACTTTCTTCCCTTTTTTTTTTCCCCTCTTTTATTTTGAAGCGACACGCTGGCGGTGATCCCGTGCATCCACAAAATAACGTATATCCACCATGCTGAGAGCTGTAAAATGCACTGGGGTCAGCACATTCCATAGCATCTTAAATTCCTCATAACTCTTGGAGGGCTACCGTGTTTTTGCTGCATGTCCCATTTTATGGTCATCTGCTGGCACACTGAATGCATTTTGCGTGGAAAACTATCATCATGTAACATCATCATTCACATTTGAAAAAAAGAAAACACGCCGCATTTCATCCATTAGTCTCTTCGTCCCCTCGTCTTTTTGCTAAAATGCTTTGTTATGTCTTCTTTTGGTTTAGATCTGCAGATCTGTTGGATATTTTCCTGCAATCTCAAAACCTTTTAGTCAGTTCAGCAATTTCTTGTTTTCGGTCTGAGAAGATAAAATCTGTGCAAAATATTTACATTTCTTTCTTAAAAAAAAAAAAAAAAAAAAAAAAAAAGCACATTATGTGAAAAAGCATTCCTAAATGTTGTTGATGAGTGTGTAGAATTGTGTGGATCTAATGTTAAATCATCAAAGAAAAATAAGCTTTATAAAAGCATTTGTCTAACTTGAAATGTATCAGAAAATACTCAGTACGCTAAGTATTTTCACTGTTTCTTCATTCATTTAATACAGTTTTCAAACATTCTCTGGTTCAATTCCCGGTCCCTGTAGTCTGCCTGTGTCCCTGTTTGAGGTCTTTAACCCCACATTGTTTCAGGCGTCTACTCATCATCGGATTTTTGTGGGCTAAAAGGGCTGTAAAAATACGACCGAAGAGGTCAAATAAAGCAGAAAATGTTTTATTTATTTTCTTTTATAAAAGCATTCAGTTAACCATAAAAAATATTGTTTTACTCTTTGTACTCAGTTGCAGTTTTTAGGGCAACATAATTTATCTCTTGCCTCTTCCTCTCAATGTTTGATAAAAACCATAATAAAACAGTTTTGTTGAAAAATTGCTTCGTAAAACACATGTATTTTCAAACTGTGAAAAAAAACAAGCTTCATTTTGGTAGGCGCTGATTTAAAAACACTTTGTATTTTCACACGTGTAATGTTGTCAGACAGACAGCAGGTCAAATTAGAATAAGTCAAGCAGATTCTGTTGAGTATATACGGTAGCTCGTCTGTGCAAAAATATCACATAATGGAAGCACATACAATGTCATCTGATAGAATTTTCAGGGCAAAACTTGTTCAAACATTATTTTTGAACAAATTTGGATTAGCAAACTCTAAAGCTTAATCCAAACTTTGGATGATGGTGAACACAGGTGTGGGTGTAAACAGTTCTCTAAATTGATTTGCAGAATAATGAAAAACATAAAACAGCCAAGCACAAAGCAGATGTCATTCCCTCAGGTAAGTACGGTGGCCCTGAAGTGCAAAACATTTCAACAAATCACTCATATATATATATATATTTTTTTTTTTTTTAAGTCAGAGCACAATTCCAGAAACCAAAGCATAAAGAAAAAAAAAGAAAACACAGTCCAAAAACAAACAACGGGAACAGAAGTACAGAGGCAGGGGTGTCAAACTCCAGACCTCAAGGGCTGACCTCCTGCTATCCTGTCACATTTGCTGCTGATTACCTGTATCAGGTCATTGTGTTTGGCCAATAAGGAGCTTCAATGGCAGCTTAGTTGGAAAACATGTAGGATACTGACTCTTGGCCCTCGAGTTCTGGATTCTGCCCTCAAGTGATATAGATGTAAAAAACAAACTTAAAATTATTTTCCAGAAATCCAAATTAAATGTTAAAAAATGAAACAAAAATAAGAAACCGTAAAAGGTAGGTATTACAGAACATCATGGATTGGATGATGACGTTTAGTAGAACAGGGGAAGCAGACAGATATCATGGCTGAACTGTGGTAAAGAGTCGATTGAGTAATCAACAAATATTTCAGTGGCTTTGGTCACCCAAATGAAAAAGTGAGCAAACATCATCCAATTAGTAATATCAGTGAGATCCCATAATACCTATCTTTTACAGTTTCTCATTTTGTTTCATTTTATATATATATACAATGTATTGTTTTGGTTTTTTAATTGTTGTTGTGATCTTTAATGTCTCTGCATTGAGTAATTTGTTGGTCTGAGTTGTACTTCAGGGCCACCGTAGGAAGTGAGGTTAGAGAAGAATAGGAAGTTTCATAAAGCCACTTTGCAAAATGATTACCGTTTATATATATGTTGTTTATTTTGCTGTTTATAGGATCTCCATAAGAATAAGACAACTACTTGTCCTGGGGTCCTTCATAAGAAATGCATCATACAACAAAAAGATTCATAAAAAAAACATCAATGCCATTTCATTGTAATCCCAACAATACATAATTTAAACACATTAAATTCACATTTAAAGAGTTCCTGCGCCCCAAACTTAAATGCTTTAAATTAATAACATAATCAAAAATGTATCTCATTTAAATTTCACTCAGACGTACACCTCATTTTAAATCTGCGGCTCCAGTATGTGACCTTGGTTGTTTTTTAAAAACATAATTTGAATGTTTTTCTATTCAAATTAATGGTAGATTTCCAAGCTGTCATAAACATACAAACTTACAAACATAAAAATATTACTTTGTTCAAAGTTTGCCCCTGGTAGAGCTTTCAGAACCGATTCCAGTCAACCAGCAGTTTAATTTAATTCAAAACTCTTTTTTAACTCCTGTTCCAAAACCTCTTTTTCTTGGTCATTGGAAAAACATACCTGTTGCTTTAAAAGTGAACAAAAATGGAAGTTTTTTTGTCAAACTTGCTTGACAATAAAAACAATTTGTCAGGTGTCTTTTTCCACAGCAGAGAACCACGAATTTGTCAGTAAAAAAAAAAGGTAAAAATCATGATATGCAAATATGGATCCTGTTAAAGAAACAAACAAACAAACTGGGAAATTGATGTTGAGTTTTGCCTTTGCAGGCTGCTTTTTTTAAAAACTCTTGCTTGACTTTTCTGCTCAGTTTCTTCAGAAACTAAATATGGACACAGCTATATTAAGTTAATGAGGCTTAAGCATTCATTTCAATGAAGTAATCATCTATACGGCCCGATAAATTAGACTAATGAAACTTCTGTTCCATTATTGTCATAGAACGGATCAACAGGAACACTCGGATCATTTTCCTGTTCATTGGTTGATGTGCTGTGTGGAGCTACTAAACAGACAGGTCTGAACTGACAGGATGCTCTCATGCCACTGTCTACTCTTCATCATCCACCCCAGGTCTCTGTCTGGTCGTATTGTGGGGGGCGTGTGGTGGTTCTTCACCCTCATCATCATCTCGTCCTATACGGCAAACCTGGCTGCTTTCCTCACCGTGGAGAGGATGGTCTCCCCCATTGAGAGTGCAGAGGATCTGGCCAAGCAGACAGAGATCGCTTATGGCACGTTAGACTCAGGCTCCACCAAGGAGTTCTTTAGGGTGAGTGTTTCGGCCAGCCATCACCTCATTGCATAATGAGTCCTGTCCAGACTCTGTCTGAGATCAGCGAGTCTCTGGAGCTTTCCCAGCATTTTAAATTTATGAACTGCAAACTGACGGAGCAATCAATAAGCAAAGCCTGGATCTGGAGGGGTTTTTCTCTGATACAGCACTTCTAAACCACCAGTTGAGCAGCAGAATTTAACAGCTTAATTCACTTCCTTCTAAATGAAAGATGCACTTTGTTGGTCCAAATTAAAAGGCGAATCAGCTGAAAGATGTTGCGTGCATCTCTGTAGTTTAAAGATGTCATTATGGGATGAATTTTTAGAATGTGAATAGTGCCTCTCAGTTGTAGTACTTTTACAACTAACAAAAGTAAGCAACCAAATTGTCGAGTTTTAAACAGCAAAATGAACAAAACTGAGACACTAACCCTTTTATTTTGATGAGAACATCCGCACTGAATACTTATGAAGACAATTATGAAAATTACGGAGTCTAAAAAACTGTCAAATTATGTTCATTTGATGTTTTCAGGTTTTAATCTGAAATGAGATGAAAAGCTATTAAGATTGAACTGAATTCGATGTTTGATGATTTCAAAAGTATTATGCCAATTTTCTGTTCTCCTTTGACAAATCTGCGGCCTCATAAATGAAACCCGACATCTCCAAAATAGAAATTCACATCCAGTGTCCTGCTTTGAGCTGCTCCTATTTTTAGGCCGAGTCATTCTCTTGGTGTGAATGCTCGGTCTGAGCCTGAAAACACCAGATAAATACAAAACCTTGCTCTCCCTCAGTCCTCTTTCTGGCCCTGCATTTGTCCACCAGTAGCTGCGGAAGAAAAAATCAAGCAATCTCATCTTAATTTTAAAAACAGCCAATGTGGAGCAGGTTTCATTTGGTTTTATGATGTGCTGCCGGCAGGAGAGAGGGCTTTTCGTGTTAAGACGCAGCCAGCTCGAGCATATCAAAATCAAAGCGTGCATGCATGAAGGAGACAAGGGAGATCACATTTCATAAAGAAATGTCCCTAATCTCGTTTAACCGGCTTACAGCAGAAACGACAGAGATGTAACCAAGTGTTTTGTGATTTTAATGTTATAACAACATATTGAAGCAGAGCGAGCTGCTGTGTTAGAGCAGACTGATAACTCCTGACATGATCTGGAAGAGTGTGCAAAATTGATTAACACTAAAATGAAATGTGAATGTAATGTTCAGATTTTTGTAAAAACTTGTGTGTTTTCATTGACATACACATAAGTGTATTTTCTATTAGTGCAAAGCAAATGCATTTTAGTGAGACATTTTAGGCAAACTTCAATGGAAAAAAACTCGAACTAAATATATTAAACAAACTAATACTTAATTGCACTGTTTGATCAATTGTTTTTTGTTCTTTGGAAAGTTATTCATTAAAAAAAAAAACTGTAAATGATTCTGCATAAAATGAAATGGTCTTACAGCCATGTGAGAGCGAAAAACACTTTGTTTTAATGGTAAAACCTAAATACTGTTAATCACACAACAAAGTATGATCAAATCTGCTAATTAAAAGCAAAATGTGACATGATGAAATCGTGCTCAAAAGGGATTTTTCAAATAATTCAAATTACAGATCCTTTATTTAGTTCATTTGGGATTTTTTTTTTTGTGAAATTAGTACTTCAGTTTTAATCTAAGGCTCCTTCAGTGTTTATAAAAAAGATTTTCCCACTAAAATAAAACGACTACAATTGATGAAAATAAAACAAACAGATTAAAAAAACCAAACAAAGAAAATGTTTCTTCAAATGAATCATTTGTGTCCACGAAGTGGTATTTTGTGCACACAAATTAGGATTTGGCCACAAACTAAAAATTTTTTAGCATTTTTTCAGCATAATGTAGTATTTTGTAAAAATTAATTAGTATTTTGTGTGCAGATTAGTATTTTGTGTGTACACAAATAACTTTTTTGTGCACACAGAATATAATTTTTATATCATCAATTCCTACTGCTAATTTGTGGCCACTAAATACTAATTTGCGCACAAGAAACTCAAATTTATGAGCACAAAATGCTGATTTGTGAGCATTGACAGTATAGATGGACAAAGTGCCTGTGATTTCACCCATAGAAAATGCCCTTCCTCCGGTTCCAACAAAGTGAAGTCAATTTGGTTGCCATTTTTCTGTGATACGGTTCTTGCCATTTTGGAACCAGATTACCTTAGTAAGCTCTCTTACTTGGTCCAAGTCAGTCTGAATTAACATTTTAATGGCAGCCACTATCGCTCATCAGGTGTGAGTTTGTTGGAAAGCCACACCCCTTCCACTGAAAGCACGCTTGGGAGAATTTGTCAATCAATCGTTTTGAACATTTGAGGAGGTGGCCAGCGGCCACCACATGCTTTTACCGAGGCATCTGATTGGTCAGTTTAAAACTTGAATAACTTGCAAGAAAGAAAATATATCGTAAATAGGATTAGCAAGAACTTGTTAAAAAGAGGTACCAGAGACAGAGGGGTTATTAAGGCAAATAGAATGAGTAATAGTGGTTTATTTTGCAATATAAGTCTATGGGATTTTCGACTTTCTGGGACTAGCGGGTACTTCCTTTTTGGAATGCAAGGGGTAAGAGGTGACTTGGTTCAGTTCTCATGGACAGTTAATGTTCGTGAGCAAAAAATGCTAATTCATGAGCACAAACTGCTATTTTATTAGTACAAAAGGCAAATTTGTGAGCACAAAATGCTGATTTTTGCACACAAAATGGTTATTTGTGAGCACAAAAAATACTTTGTGTGTGAATACTAACTTGTGTCCAGAAATTATTACTTTCAAAATAAAATACAAGCTTTGGTGTTACTGCTCTTTAATATTTGACCTAGAACTCAACCCTTTTTTGAAAACAAAACAAAACAAAAAATACTATCTTGTTTCTAGAATATAATTTTATAAGTGGCAGTGAAGCAAATATTCACTTTCACTTGCTGCTGATTTGAAAGGCTTTTAAGTGGTTTCTTTCCCAAACTGTTTCTGCAGTTAACATAAACTGCTGGCTAAGACATCATTTTAATTGGTTGTGATTCATACAATAATCACACCGGAGTCAGTTACATAACTCATCAGTTAAAAGGAGAAAGTAAAGTTTGAGGCATCACTGGAGACAGATGGGAATGTTCTTAATTAGGCCTCTACTTTGAGTCTTAATTTATTAGTTTGTTTGCATCAACATTCAGTAAGTGAATTATAATTTCTAATTAACAATGCATGTTGCTCAACATTGCTTGCAGATAAATATTAAACTTCAAAGGGGGGGTTCGGTTTGCAGTCTGTGCTTTGGGGGACCAAGCCTGACAGACATCCACTAAGCCACCAATCAGTTTCACTTCTTTCAGCTGCTGACTGACTGACAAACTGATGGCTGCACAGAGAACCAGCTTATTTCCGGCGTGGTGGGTCTTCAAAACAAACCCACCAGTCTCCCAGCTTGAACTCTTTGTGGATTAAGCTGTGGAAAGATACATTGACCAGTTTTCTTTTGGCAAACCTTTTTGTTGGGTGGCGGTTGGTCTGGCAGCATCAGGGGTCTCACAGATTGGAGCAGAAATGACCAGCCTGCTTCTGACAAGCCTGCGTCTCTATGTAACCCAGAAAAGAAAGGCTTGTTTTCACACCACGACCAGGCCCTGTCATCAGCTATTATTGTCATGTGAGGTGTGTTTACATGAACACTCCACTGAACTGAAATCGTGCATATGTCAAGAATGATTCACTTACAAGCCTGAGCTCACAATCCATTACATCTCTGATGAATTATTTATGCTGCTGTATATGTTGCCGGGCCCGGCGTGGTCTCGCAGCTCGTTTGTTTTCATTTGTTTTTGCTGACAACATGATATGCTGTACAGCATAAAGAAAAGAAACAGGAAGAAGTCCACATCCTAACGCTGAGCTTCATTTATCACAGTGCACATTTTGGATTGGGTGCTCATTGTGGCACAAAATGTGTCCTGAGGAGTTTTTCTGGTTCGTTTTTAGCAGCGCTCACTGCAGTGCTGCAGTTGGAAGCAACCACTCCAGCGTCTTGTTCTAATGCAACACTCGCACATTATGTTACACATATCAGAAAAAATACTATGCATTTTGCTGACATATAAGAAGGCGAAATCTATTTTTTTCTTTTAGTTTTGCTGGTCGTTCTTCTCGCTCGTTTCCAAGAACAGAAGGTCACATTAGCCCAGTTTCATGCGGCCTCCGTCATTTTCTCCTCTATTGTAGACAGCTGTGTACTTGTGGTCCCCTGTGACCGGCAGTGAGCCTCTGCTGGCCATTTTTAGCAGTGTCAGAGCGGGGCTGTGCTGTGCTCGTCTGCTCCAGCTCCATCTGGCAGCTGACTCGGCCACAGAGGTAAAGCCGTCAGTAAGGAGGTCAGACGTGTTAAAGACAGTGGCCTTGGAAAGCACTTCTGTACCCTGTCTGTCACACAACAATAGCTGCATTTTAAACGACAGCATCAAACTGACAGTGGCTTTTTTGTGACGGGACAATATGGTTTCAGCTCAGAGCCCTTTGCATTCGCACTAACTCCTAAGATTCATGACAGATTAGACAAATGAAGTCTGTAAAGATTGGAACAACTAACTTTCAGATACTGATTTGCTCAGATTTTCTCTCTATTTGTAGTCTGGATCTTTCTCAGCTCTGCATCCCACTGTACTCCATGTCCTCCGAGCTGAATGAAACAGCATGAATATTTAAACATTTAGGAATCTGACACTTGAGTTTAGCAGGACGCTCTCACACAGAACATTTTCTGGTTGACATTTCTACCAAAATGCAACGTTTTGCACAGGTTTTCTGGAGTTAGAGACTCTTTTTAAATGAACAACTATATAATTGGATCAGAAAACAAATAAATAATAAGAGGAGCATCACAAAATATGACCCTGAATATTAAATTCTACTGATCTTTCGTTTTAACAGAAATATGTGTTACTGCTCCATTTAGCTTGATGTGTGTATTTATTAGGCTACTAGGTTTGTTTCCAACCATCTTCAAAAACAATTGCACTTATTCCACACTAATAAAGTTTTTATAGTTTGATTTTTGGTGGCTCAAAACAATTCCTCATTCTCTAACCAAAGTGTTGCAATCAGTTGTACAGAACGTGAATACAGAACACGCCGTGTGACAAATGTAGGTATTTATTAGCATGCTGGAGTCAAATGATTCAACAGAGCCATTACAGCATATAATGACTGAAACCAGGTGTGACCTGCTGGCAAGAGCATGAACTGAGAAAGAAAAGGTCACGTCAGCCCAGCAATATTGATACTCGGTTTACTTCTGCTGAGCTGCCAGATTGTCTGACTTCAGGCGGCTGGCAAAAGGCCCACTCCACCTCAGCTGAGCTGTTTGTGTATGAAAGTGGGGATCCGTGCTGAATCACAGGAGGTGAAAAACTGTCAGTGTGTGGTTAAATTGTGCAGAAATGTTTGATGTGAGGTGTTTAATGATCCCAGACACCTTCTGCAAATGCTCCTCCCCTGACATCAGATGGTCCATGACAAGCAGCAACAGACGCCACAGAGTTTGAGGGTTTAAGTTTGAGGAAAACATAAGTGAGGTATGTTTGTGCAAGCATCAAAGTGCTTGATCTGTTTGAGGTGCTGTGAGACCTGAGGAGGGTCAGGTTTTTTTTTCAGTTTTGAAAGACTTTTGCTCTTTAGATGATGTTTGTCACAGAACCAGAACTGTGATCACCAAACTTCAATTTTCAGACCTGCCTTGTGATCCTGTTGGTTGAATTCCTGACAGCTTTAGTTCTTTTAGTAGCTTTTATATCATAAAAACAAATCAAGTATTGTTAAAAATATGTATGTTCTTGATCTTGAGACTGAATTTGTACTGGCTATCCCCAGAATTTTAAAACCCACAGGTCTGACAGAAGCCACCAGAGCTCCATCAAAAATGAAAAAAGCTTTAAAGTCCCAGAGCAATATTTATTATGATTATTGTTGTTTTAAACACAATTTTATTACACTGTTGTTTTCTCAGACATAGTTTCTGCAGAGTGGCAGCAGTCCAACTCGTTGCTGAGAGCTCTCTGTTTACACTCTCTTACTAGCTTACAGCCCCTCACAACCCCAACCTAACATTAACAGTGCAAAAAAATATGGACGTCATCACTAAGGTGTTTCTATCTTCTCTCTCTGTTCCACAGCGCTCCAAAATAGCAGTTTATGAGAAAATGTGGTCGTACATGAAATCCGCCGAACCCTCAGTGTTTGTCAAGACAACACCAGACGGGTTTCCCGGGTACGAAAGTCCAAGGGCAAGTTTGCCTTTCTCCTGGAATCCACCATGAACGAGTACATAGAGCAGCGGAAGCCGTGCGACACCATGAAAGTGGGCGGCAACCTGGACTCGAAGGGCTACGGCGTGGCCACGCCCAAAGGCTCTGCATTAGGGTGGGTGGGATAAAATAACAATCTCCATGTTGTTATAGTATTCCACCCTCCCTGATGTTTCCTTTGTCATTCTCTTTTAGTTATTCTTTTCCTCAATTCATTTTGTTTTCCAAGTGGGAGAAAAGTTCGATTCCTTTTCGTTTGTGTTGTGAGTGCTGATCTGTTTGTGTTGTTCTCTCTGAAGGTCACTGGTATTTGTCTCATACTCTGTTTGAATGTGGATGTGGACTGTCACCCTCTCCAGCCTTGTTTGTTTCGTTTGTCCTTCACCCTCCTCTCCTCCTGGTCTCTGTTGTGCCTCTCTGCATTACTGCTTATTTCAATTACTCTTGAATTAATTTGCTAGTTCAGATGCTGCTCTGTCAGTTGTGATGAATGTCAAGCTGCATGCCGGTTTGTTCTTATTTCCCATTTAAAGATGACAGAATGTCCCCATCCCGCACACTTCAGTTATGAGCAGCCCTCCATGCCACCTCTCCAATACGTAATCTTTTTTTGTTTTTTTGCTGTAAATTTGCTTCTTGCCTTTCCACTCCAGTGAAATTTTGTACCAATTTGTCCCTCCCGTGCTCCCCTAATGAACCATTGATATCTATGACCTATTTGTTACTAATATTCCATATTAGATTTCTCACGGACCTGTTCCTTTTCTTACAAGTTATGTTTTATCGTTTCAAGAAATGCTGTTAACCTGGCAGTGTTAAAACTGAATGAGCAAGGCCTCTTGGACAAATTGAAAAACAAATGGTGGTACGACAAGGGAGAGTGCGGCAGCGGGGGAGGTGACTCTAAGGTCAGCCTCGATGTCACCAAAGTCGGGTATCTTAGATCAGAGTAATCGGCAAGGCTGTTGTCACTGTGGAGCCTGAGGCTGACAGCCCCTACCAAGCTACTGATGCACCCGTATGTTCAGCCACTACATTAACAATGTGATCAACTGGGAACCCTTTACTAGGCTAATAGAGGAGATAAAATCATTTTAACCACATTATTTTTATGTAGAATTAGGAAATGCAGCATTTGGGTGAGAATAGATGTTTGGCTTGTGGCTATGAAAGGCAGGAACTTTTCCCCACTGCTTATTTTTTTTGTATCCACAGGCCAAAAGTAATTTATTTTAGCATCATGTGTTGACCAAAAAAAGTGCGTGCACTCTCTAGTCTGTCAGACAGGGTAGGCACGGGGAACAGCGTTGTCTTGAGGGGACTAAGCATCGCAGGCAAACGTGAGAACTCTAATGACAGAGTGACCTTTTCTAGGCCAATTTTCTATCCTTTGATTTGGTTTTTTTTTTTTGTTTTGTCTGGCATCTTCTCACTGAAATCCAACAGGCGACTGATTAAAAACCTTTGCTTGGTCTCAATTTGAGGCCGGGCAAAGATTCTCTCACCCCATAGAGGCTAAGAGACAACCAGGAGCTCCATTTCCCCAAGAGGGTCTGATTTGGATCTTGTCTTTTTGGGCACAATTTTTAGAAACTGTAACTTTTGAATTTGATCCAAAGCTGCTGGCAGAGGACACATTCAAATGTGTGTTTTTTAAAATAATAACATGAATTTGTTTGAACCTGCAGAACTGTTAAAGCTTTTCAGGTAAGCAGCTTTAAATACATTATTCACATATGTTTTGTTTAGGTTAAATGAGAAGCTAAATGTAAAATCTGTCCTTGCTGAGCAGCCTTTATGTTGCAGCACGATCTGAGCCCTGCAAAGCAGCAGGGATACGTGTCTCTTCAAGATATCTTTTTGTCCCATCCGATCTCCTGCGGGGTTTAGAAACAGTGGATCCATGTCAGACTCTGCTCCCCAGCTTAAATCATGTTCAAAGAATTGCAGTGGTTTTTTGGTTTTTTTTTTTATTTTTTAGGTCAGATTTACTGGTCTTTCATTTTTAGGTGGACAGGGCACGGATGCTACCAAAGGGGTAGCATGAACATTCGTTTTCTTCTTGCTGCTGGTTTGCCTTCATTCATTTAAGGCTTGGTTAGAGAGAAACGAGCGCCTTGAAGCAACATCTTCATGTCTGACTGCCACATTTCTTTGTCCTTATTTCTCTGTCAGAAAGAGGCGTGCGGGTAATCCAACAATGAGATGCAAATATGTTGTATGTAACGACCACTGGGGAAATCTGGCTTCTAGAGAAAAACATACACACGCATAAACAAGACAAATTAGCCATTTTTGTTTTCATTTTCCTCTGGAACATTTGAGAAAAGCAGCTTCATTTTGTTTTTTAAAAACCAAAGCCTTTTTAATATTTTTTTTCTTTCATGTTCTTCATGTTTTTTAACACAACTTTTGCGCTCTCTTTTTTGCAGGCATCCTGAAAGGTAAAGTAAGGACAGAAAATACAAATACAAACACCACTTTAACAAATTCTTTTACAACTGCAGTTTTTAAATTGTAGTTTCATGACTAGTTGTTAATTTCTCAAAAGAGGACAAAAACTCACCAAACAGTGGATTTTTGGTCTGATTCTATCTGTTCAGTGAACCAAAAAGGACCACAAGTTAAATAATGTCAGTAAATTTAATCCTGAAATAGTGCAGATAGTGTGGATAACTTGCAAAAAAGTGTAACAACTGGGCTGGAAAACCTTCTAACTCAAATGTTATCCCTTAACGCCTGAATTCATCTCCAGTTATGAAAAAATAAAATCACTGATGCTTTTGCTTTTAAGATGATGCTACAATTTTTAGAGCCAAATGGGTTTGATGCATATTTGCAACAACAGACATTAAGGGTTTAAACAAGTTTTAATCAACTTATGAAGGCTTGTTTAAAAATATACTAATAATTTTTTTTGAAATAACAAGAGGGGAAAAAGAAACTAATGACAGAAATCCCGTGTAGCCTAATTGTTGCTGCACAATGTTTAGTTTTAAAGCAGAGGTTTTGCTCTCTGACAAAACAAATGTTTTTAAATCACCTCACAGACTCTCAGACCCCTTGCACCTTTTTCACCGTGGCTTTAATTCCAAGGTTTGTTGCAGATTTGTATCCGATCGATAGGAATATAAGTGAACTCAGGTCAGATAAATCCTCCAATTTCTCCGAGGTTCTCACTTGCTGCTGTAAAATTGCTTCTCCTTCAGATTATAGAGCAGATTGTAGTGTTTCTCTTTCTGACAGTTGAGTGCAGGTGGAGGTATTCTGGAAAACTTATCACAAATCAAAATGACTTTGCCGAGGTCAGGAGGAGCCGCTTTCTGGCCATTTTTCTTTCTGATATCTCCACTTGACCTGACGCCTTTCTTTGTAGGTCAGAATAAATGATGACAAATCACTTTCACAGATTTTTGAGAGAAGGTTCCTGAAATTGGTCTCTTCTGCAGAAGCAGTGGTTCGGTTGCTGTGCTTTTATTAAATACAATTGTTTGATGAAATCTGTAAAAACTGATGATGAAGAGGGAAAATATCCCAGTAGAAAATGTCCTTGAAGTGAGCATCATTTGTTTTGTTGAAATATTTAACCAAGACAATTATAATAATGAATGGTTCTTTATTGATTAATACTGAGATGTAATTGAAAAAGTCCCAAAACGCGACAAAAAAAGCTCCACTATCATTACACGCTTTAGGTTGTGATGATTGTGCTTCTTCTAAATGGTTTCTTATGCTACGGTCTTCAAGATTTCAATGCGGTTTATTTTTAATTGTTGGCGTGGTCATGAATTTAGACGGCAGCAATCAGGCGGCCATCAGTTGCCATTATGAAATCGGGCAGCCACAGGGCGGTGGCAGCTCTGATAGGACGATGTGTAAATGTCTCCGGATGGCGGCCGGCCATATCAAGTTCCACCGGCATCCAGCTGCCCAGTAATCCGGAGATATATAAAAGGCGGGCCATTCTGCACCGCTGGTCATTCCCAACTCCAATTTTGAGCACTGTCCATGTAAGTAACACTGCGCTGCAACCACAGCCCCACCAACAACTTCTTTTTCTTCTTCGTCACCTTTCTTGTGTGCGTTGCTCTTCTTCTATGAGACCTCTAAAGGATATCTCACTTTTTGCATTAAGCAGAAAACCCCCTGATGTTTCTGTGCTCTTTTTGCAAAAATGCGTGCAAAACTTTGCCTTTCACGGTGCCCAAAGATCACTGCATCATCTCCTTTTTTTAAAAAAAATCTAAAGCTAAACTTGTTGAACATACATCTCAGTGGTGAATACAATATATTTGACGATGTTAGATTACATCCACTAATCGTTTCTAAAAGGAAACAAGCCTGGAAATCTAGCAGTCAATTAAAGTGAGTTTAACGTGTTGCTAAAACACAACCCCCCCCTCAAATGCAGCAGCTAAAAGCTAAATTTCCTCCATCTTTTCTGGCTGCTTCATCGCAGCAAAAGCCAAACTGCTGATCTTGGTGGAGCTTTTTCAAGCAGCTCTCGTCTGCTCTGTGTTTGAAGGGGAAACCTGTGATGACAGTATGAAGCTGCTGTGTTTGTCTGTTAGTCAGGAAAGGGTTCCTTTTAGATCCACTTTGCTAAACATCAAAATGCACCAAAAAAAAAAAAAAAAAAAGTATGAACATTCTTTGACAGCTAACAGAAGCGGCTTTATTTTTCCCTTTGAGAAATTCTTTTTGTGATCAGTGTGTGCCGATTACTCAAAGCGATACAGGTGGGGTCCGGCATGTTAGGACAGTTCTCAATGTTGAAAGTTTTTACTGCCTGCTTTCTGTGAAATGTTGGTCTGGACCCTACTCTATCGCTTTGTACTGTATAAAGTAGTTTAAAGTTGAATAACATAAAATAACATAATACAATGTTATTTATGTTATTTCCCACGTGAAGAACTCCTGTAAACCTTGCAGTATTGAAACTCAGTGAACAAGGCATCTTAGACAAGCTGAAAAACAAATGGTGGTACGATAAGGGTGAATGTGGAACCAAGGACTCTGGAAGTAAGGTCAGTCGCTGCAGGTCTTTTTATACTGATGGCTAAACTGCATTTTGACTTAACTGTTCATATGCAAACATCTGAAGCATACATTTCTCTCAGAAACAATAAGCATGATATCCTTTTTTTTATTTTTTTTGTCTTCAGATCAACACATACACAAATGCAGTAGTTCCTCCACACAGTTTACTATTTCAAACATGACTCATTGCATAAACTCATCACCACTGCAGCATGATGACACACACTTTACATTCATGCCATACAGTTTTGAACCGAATTGAAGCCATTATACTGCTATTTTTCATCCAAACCTTTATTGAAATTTTGTTTATCGTTGGTCTTATTCATTTGTGGCTGTACCTGCTTTGCCAAAAAAAAAAAAAAGAAACACTGTAAGTTTAAAAATTCAAACCATATTTCCAATGAAAAACAGCACGTGTCAAAACAAAGAAACTCTAAATTATAATAAAATTATAAATAAAAAACCTACAAACAGATGTTGACTGCAGGAGTCATGCAGGAATTCATCGCCAAGGTACAGATCATGACTTTAAAGGAAAAATAGAAAAATATACAACAATAATAGAATCTTGCAGGCATGTGAACTGTTTTAATAACTCTTTGAGGAGCTGTGGAATTGTTGTCATTTTCAAGATCTTCCTTAGGGGAAGAAAACCATCAAATAAACGTATTAACTCGCAGAAGCAATTGATCAAATTCCACATTCTACCCCACAGAGCAGGTTTTTCCTTTCACTGTAAAGACTAACTGGCTGTGGGAGACGCAGCTGTTTCAGCTTCAGCTTCAAGCGTTTCTATGTGCTGTTCCTCAACGAAATGTGCTTTGGATTTTTAAAACTCTTAAATCACTTTATCTTGAACAAACGGAGCTTAAAACACCATCAAAGTGCTCACATGAAACTGACATACAGGAAAGAACACATCCATGAACATTCAAAGTAAATGCAAATGGTAAAACTCACATAAATGAATTTCAATATGACTGTTTGGCTTTGAATGGCAGCAAAATGGTTCAGTTCACAGCTTTGATTGTTTAGATGAAAGGTTTTGAGGGAGAAGTTGAGCAGCTATGCTAGACAAATGAGGATTTATTCTGTAGACCTGTACGACCACGACCTCCTTCCTCTTTGTGTGACCTCGTAAAGAGGCCAGAGAGCAGGATAGACAGGAAGTCTCTCTACATTCACCTTCTCAGACCTTAGATTACACAGGACTGAAGAGGAGAAATTAGACACTTTATTCAGTGTAAATCGGTTTTCTCACTTTAAGCCTAAATTTAGCAGCTGTAGGCTCTAGACACAGTCAGCTACCTCCATGTTTCCTCATAGCTCAGCAGGATGTGAACGTAGGTTTCGTGCTTGTGCTTTGTAATGTGGAGTTTTTCTTAGGGTGTCATTCCAAAACTCTTAACAGTGGTCTTTACCCCCCCCCAGGACAAGACAAGTGCACTAAGCCTGAGCAACGTGGCAGGAGTCTTCTATATTCTGGTTGGAGGCCTTGGCTTGGCTATGACCGTGGCTTTGATAGAATTCTGCTATAAGTCACGGCAAGAAACTAAAAGACTCAAGCTGGCAAAGAATGCCCAAAACTTTAAGCCAGCCCCTCCTGCAAACGCCCAGAATTTTGCCACGTACCGTGAAGGCTACAATGTGTACGGGACAGAAAGTGTTAAGATCTAAAAGGTACACCTGAGATTCTTTTTTATTTGTGTTGTGCTTTTTTTACTCAATTTACACCAGAGATGTTGCATAGACTCCCCCCTCGTCCTGACCTGACGCTTCGATGAGCGCCATAAATGCTCCTCCTTTTAAATAGTAGAACCATCAGTGGGTGTAATTACAATTGACCTGAGGATAGGATAACCTTTAATGTAAATTGAAAAGCAGCTATGTGCTCGAGAAATAAGATTTTAATGTGTAGACCTGTACAGCTACAACCCTCCTTGTAAAGAGTAGTAAAGTAAAAAAAAAACAATAAAGTAAACTAGCTTAAACTTTCTTCAATTCATTCACAAACATTGTATGCATCACAAGTCAAATTAAAAAGATTTTAACAGATTTTTGTGCGCCGTTTACAGCAGAAAATCAAGTGGAGGTCAGAAAGAACAGCTAGAATGAAGGCACACCAGGTTTAAAGGCAGGTTTTCTATTTTTGGACAAATTAAAGGATTTTAAGTGTTCCATATGGTTTGAAAATTCAACAAGGGTCACCTAATTATTCCCCATCTAATTTTAGTTAGTTAGATTTACACATTTCTCACCACAAACTAAAAAATAAACCTTTTTTTAATCACTGCTGACATTACACCATATACAGCAACATCTGCTAGATTGAAATGATCCCATGTGACACAAGATCATTTAAACCATTTAATGTTTTGGAAAAAAATCCTATTGTCTGCTTATGTTTTGCTTATGCCCAATAATTCATTTCCATTTATCGAAGCAGTAACAATAGCATAAAAAGAAATCCATGTCTTATTTTTCTAAAGGGTGAAATAAGACTCTGCGCCTCCTACTGGGTTGCGCCCAGTGAGAAATCCACCGGAGTGGCTCTTAACGCGTTGAAGGTTGCAGACCTATACACTAAACCCTCTTCAGTAGATTGGTTCTGGAGGCTGCTATCTGCATCAAGTTAAAAAACTGCATCTAGTCAGAGCCTTCAAAGTCCAAATGTTCCTCCCACACTTCTGAGTAATCAGAGAGCCAGGACCTCTAGCTAGCATAAAGAAATGCTTTCTTTAAGCGCATTAAACGTCTCTTTAAGACTTTGTTTTGAGTTTCCCCACTTTTGCCACTCTGGTTAAGTACAAAAACACACAAATATCTGCTTTTTCCGCTGTGTTTTTTTGCCTTTGCAGATGTGGCACATAAATCCCCCTGGTGGATGGAAACAGCACTCAGTGTGACCCCAAAATCCCTCTAAGGACCCCATCAGGGAGGAGGGCGCCCTGTCCTCAGCTCAAGCCTACAAGTCAACAAGTGCTCATTGTGGATTTCAGACCTGTCACACTAACAGAGGACAAAGACACAGCAAGACTTGTGCGTCTGAAAGGATTTGCCTCTTGTAGTGCCTTATGGAGCATTTCATGGCAATGCAATTAAATTAACTTGGAAACAACAGGAAAAAAAAATCAAAGACTGAGAGAATTGAGATGGACTGATGGAACGGTTGTTTTATATTTCTAAAGGAAGAGAAAAAAAAAGCCATGGTTTTCAAGCAAAACATTGACAAAGTCATACGAGTCGTTTGAATACATATTTTTGTGGTGAGACTTGGAGCTGGATAAATGTTATATTAAGTCAAGTAGTTTTCTTGTTTTATTCTAAGGTTTTTTTCTGGATATTTAGGACAAGCCTCAGTCTGTAAGGTTAAACTGTGTTGAGAAAAACTCCCAAAATGCAACACTGATGATCATCCACTGCTTTTTAATAGCACAGTTTATTCCAACTGCCACCATTCCAATAGTTTTTTGGGGAAAAAAAGGCCCACTTTGTATCATTTAGTCCCAAAAAGGCCCCCTTTCATATAATAGATGGTTCCAATGTTAAGCTGAATTCATGGTTTCTACTCTTCACTTCTACTGTGTTCTGATTTGCGTGCTGTTCTGCAGCTATGATTCTTTTCTCGATGACACTTCATAGCTTCTTGGGTTGTGATAAGCTTTCTTTGCCTATGCATTTTACTGAAGAGGAGCTGTACAGCGAGGAAGACGGCAGCAAACACAACACTTGTCTGCACTTCTGAACTTTTCTTTCCACGACATGGAGGACTAAGCCAAACGCTGACGACCACTCAAGCCAACATTTGTTTGGTCAAACGGGCCTCCATCCCTCCTGCCGCCAACATTAAGCGCACGTGAATTTGGTGACCATTAAACGAGCTACAACTCCAAATGGATCCTGGTTTAATTGACTTACGAGGATGAGTTTTGGGTTCGGTTTATCTTTGTAACGTCTCCATAACCAGGTTGCATGTATGGAATCAAGAAACCTTCTGGAGAGGTCATGTACAAAGTTTTATTACATTTCCTTAATAAAAAGCAAGTTTATAATATTCTGGCTTTGTTCCTTCCTGTTCTGGACTGTTTGAGAAACATTACGAAACCATTCTTCTTCCTCCAAACACAGCGATTGGAATTAAGACCAAAAAGTTCTATTTTGGTCTCATCTGACCACATGACTTTCTCACACGACTCCTCTGGATCATCCAAATGGTCATTGGCAAACTTAAGACGGGCCTGAACATGTGCTGGTTTAAGCAGAACCTTCCCTCCATGTATGATTTCAAACCATGACGTCAGTAACCTTGGAAACTGTGGTCCCAGCTCTTTTCAGGTCATAAACCAGCACCTCCCATGTCGTTCTGGGCAGTGTTCTCACCTTTCTAAGGATCATTGAGACCCCATGAGGTGAGATCTTACACGAGGCCCCAGTCTGAAGGAGACTGACAGTCATGTTCAGCTACTTCCATTTTCTAATAATTGCTCCAACAGTGGATCTTTTTCACCAAGTTGCTTGGTTTTTACCTGTAGTTTTTTCCAGCCTTGTGGACGTCCACAGTTTTGTCTCTGGTGTCTTTGGACAGCTCTTTGGTCTTGGCCATGTTATTAGTTGAAGTCTTTCTGATTGCTTGGGGTGGGCAGGTGTCTTTATGCAGCTAATGACGTCAAACTGGTGCTTTTAATTTAGGATAATAAGTGTAGGTTGAGTATTTCAAAGTGGACAAACAGGTTAGAACTTGTGTAATCACAAGTGTTCAAATACTAATCTGGCTCACTGTATTTTTGATGTCTGCAGAGAAATAAAACGAGGAGACAGCATCAAAGTTCCACACTATGAAAACTAGCATTTATTAAGTTTACTTTTTTCTTAAAAAAAAGAAAGAAAAGCATACACTCGAGTACAGCAGATAAAATCTCCAAAGTTTTTTTTTTTTTGAAACAGGTGTATTTGGAATACAGAGCATCAGAATTTTTTGAGCAGTTTTACTTTACAATTCTACATCTGAATCAAGGTTGAACTGACAGATAAATTATGTAAAAACCTGATTAACAGAGAAAGAAAATATCACAGGACAGTATGAGACATTGAAGGAAAAAAAAAAAAAAAGAAATAACATGACATGGATTTCATGTTACTCTTTATTATTGTACATAATATACAAACTGGTCCTTTGTTTTGTTTTATCTCACTTACACTTCCTGTGTGATTAAAAGGGAGCTAAATAAATAAAATGCGTCTCAAAACGACATGAGGTAAGTGAGTATGGAAAGCATGTTAAATCCAATAAAAAAAACAAAAAACAAAACAATATTTTTGATTCCATGACCAGGTGCTACAAAGAAACAATTTCATTCAGTAACCACAATGACAGAAAGAAGCGAAACACTGTGATTACAGCAGCACAATGCACCCGTTTGGAATAGGAACAACAGAGTATATCAGAATTTCAATTGGCTTCCTGTTTGAAATTGTCAAAATAAAAGGGCTAGAGCGAGGAGCTTACAAAAACAATAAAAGCTACAACAGCTAAAGAAGGGAGTCGCAGATGTCTTTGTGGATAAAAGCGCAGCTTCTCCAGTTCTGCTGAAGCACACGGGGATCCCAGAGGACAGAAAAAGAGATCAGGTACGACTCGTGGGGCTGTTTTTAGAGCCCAGAGAGAAGCCCGATGGTTCTTACCTTAACTGACTAGTGCACATTATCTGTGCTTGTCACAGGATTTATGAGTGTGGTTGTTAAGGGAAATGCTGAATTAGAAAAAAGACAAAAAGAAAAAAGATCCAATTGCTAAGAGGTGAAATGTTGATTGTCAAAAATTTCTGTCACAGCACAGAAATGCCACCGAGCGTTTGAAGGCATCACGAACAGGAGAGGATGCGTGAAAAGAGCACACGTTGATCAAAACAAGTGGAAAAGATTAAAACACAAATACTGTAACTTTAGACAAAAATCCATTTTCAAAATATCTATACTTAAGCAGCAGAAAGGAGGCGAATAGTGTGCTTCCTGTTTACTCACTGCTTCTAAGTTTTGTGCTGTGAGCAGCTGAACTGGAGACATTTTGCGACACAAATGTTACTGAACTTTTAAACAAAATGTGTGAAGCATGACATCATGGCCGCTGTTTTGGCGTCCTGTTCTTTCAGATGAAGGAGAATAAAACCACTTAAATGATTTAAGGATATTGCTTTTTGTCTTCCTTTCCTCCACTGCTGTCCCTCTTCTCTTTCTTTTCAGGTTTGTCTTTGTCGTGTCTGGACTCCTGCAGCATATGTGGAGACAGGTGGGCCGGTTAGAATGATCATTCACTTTAAAAATGGTTTTGATTTCACCAAAACTGAATTAGAGAAAGCTGAAAAGGGTAGAAGGTGATGAGCTCAGCTGACCTTTTTGCCTCCAGAGGACAGTCGCTCAGGTTTCATGGACTCTGCCTTCTCTTTGCTGGATGATTTGGATCGTTTGCTCTTCTCTTTTTCAGCTGACAGCGGTGAGTCGCAGGTAGGACTAGTGCTTTTGCCGTTTTTGGAGGAATCTGGGGATAAAAGTTGAGCTATTTGTAGATTTGAAGCTTGTTTTAGGATAAGTCACTTGAATTGAACGCAGATAAAAAGCTTGCTGGTACCATTCTCATCCTTCTTGCGTTTGGGTTCCAGGTTCATCTCATGATCGTTGATGATGTGATCCTGAAAAAGCATTGATCCAAACCCCAAAAGACCATTGAATGAAAAGCTTCAACTGTGGAAATGTACTCCTTTGTTAATATTGGAAAAGCTGAAATGCTCACTCTTTTCCTTTCCTTCCGCTCTTTTTCTTCTTTCTTCTCTTTGGGTCGGCCTTGAGCGTTCTCTGTATCTTTCTTCTCCATTTCCCTCTCTCTGCTCTTGGACTGGGCAACTGAATTAAAGTTGAGGTGGTGCTGCAGGGAATTGCACACGGAAAGAGGAACAGAAGCGTTAATAACCCACACACTCAGCAGAGGAGGAAGCCAAGAACTACACTTAGTTTTTGTGTTTCTGCTTCCAAAACAGATCATTTTTACTTTTTCGGTTTGTTTTATTACTTCCAAACATTCAAGTTAAAGAAAGTATAACAACTTTTATTTATAGTTTATCCCAAATGTCTTAAAGGTGATGGGGACACAAGGCTAAATCTTTATATACAAATCTTTAATTGCTAGTTAATGGTGCAGAATGACAAAAAAAGAAAAGAAAACTACTTTAAATAAATATAAACGTCCCATCAGGTTTAGCAGTTGGATTAGTGCCGTCCTTTAGCAAGCACATATTAAATATAATTTTAGCTAAAATGAGAGTCTCTAGGAATTTTAAGAGTAGAAATACAAAACAATAACTGGAGCTATTAAAGATTAAGCAAATTAAAAAAAAGTAAACGAAGCTGCTCTGTTTAATTTGCTAGTTTTGTATTAAACAAACGAAAGAATTTTGATTTTTCTTCTCAGACTCACTTTGAAACTAACTAATGTCAAGGAAATGTTTAATTTGAGATTGTCAGTCTTGCTGCCCCTGAATTAAAAAGTGTCACTTTTCAAAACATTTTCCAGATTTCTTACAGATTAGTGAACTGAGATGACTTAACTCTGCCAGGTGACTCAAACCTCTGCAGTAAAAACTACATGGATACAATAAATGACCACAGTAGGACCTGGTTTCAGCCTTTAGGACATTTAGTGGAAAAAACAATTACAAGTCACCCAAACGTTTCAACATTTGAAGAGTAACTCAAAAATATCAACAGGAAAAACAATCTGCTAGTTTCTTCAGGAGGATGAAAAATGCAGGTCAAATAAAAATGGAGTCATCTGGAGAAAAAAGCCACTTGTTGAGGGAAACAGAACAAACCTCGCTCTCTCAACCTGCGTTTCTTTCCAAAGAAACCCTTTAGTTATCTGGAGGTTTCTTTACGTTGCCCCATCATGTGTGGATGAAAGTTGTTCAGGTTTGGACCCGCTGTTACCAAACTGCAAGTAGAATAACCACACCTTTCCCTCTGCTCTGCACACTAATTCAAGCACTTCAAGACACTCGTATAAATAGTATTTTTGAGAAGACGTCAGGATAGAAATCCAGCAAAGAGTAGCATGTACTCCCTGAATGTGGATTTGTTCATACAGTAAAAACAATACTAACCGCTTTATGTAAAAACTCTCATAAGCATTATTTAAAGACCCACTCTGAAAAAAATAATGTTTTTTGTGTTTTAACATGTTCTTGTGGCATCTTCTGATGATGGAGGACATATAAAGAAAATTAGGCTCAAAATTGCATGTTTGAGTATTGCTTTATTGAAATGATTGTAAATCAGGAGCAGATGAAATCTTCTGTTTGAAAAAGAGCTTTTTTGTGATATAGAAAATACGCTGGACAGGCCATAAGCTTTCTGATCTGAGTCAATGGTCCTGCTCACAATTCACAGGTGAATTTCTAATTAAATACTACCGATCTACATAAACTATGTCCTAGAAAACGACACAGGTTTTTTTATTTTTTTTTTTGGTTAAGAATAATCACTTTTGCAATAGATAAGAGGATGATCGGAGTGGGACTTTAAACTAAACATTTAAAAGATCTTAAAAGTCTAAAACCTTTAGCTTTATTGTTTTTACTTTCATTAAAAGTCAACAAAGCTGAACAGATTTTTTTGTCTGCTCCTGATCAATGATCAAGAAAATCAGAAAATGTCAGACATCAAAAGGTCAAATAATGAATCATTCCTGAGAGAAACTGGAGGTCAACTCACTTTTATAACTTAATGTTACAAATACTGAGCCTGTTGATGCTAAAGCTCAAGCAAATCTTTTCTTCAAGTCTTATTTTACTTTAAAAAATTCTTTAAAACCATAAGAACATCTTAATTAAAAACAATTTAAGGACTAAAGCTCTGAAGTTGATTGACGCGCAGCTAAACGAGGATAAAGGAACTGGTTTTCTGAGACACACAGAGGAGAATCGGACAGAAAGTAGTAGATTGAGTTCAAACCTTGGGTGCGGAATCCTTGGGTTCGTTGCTATTGTCCTGTAAGGATGAATGGAGATGACAGATGAGCTGGGAGGGGTGGGGATTTGGGAGGAGGTTGTCAGACAGCAGTAGAGAGTTGGAAGGAGGAGTGGGGGGAGAGGGGAGTCGAAGCTGGCCGGACCAACAGCATACTCCTCTCTTGACCTCTGACCTTCAAAAAGCTAGGCTTTGACAAGGTTACGACATAGAGGAGAGTTCAAATGCTCAACATCTGGAATGTCAGTGTTAAGAAAATGTGGGAAAAAACTATCATAGAAAAACCCTGAGTACTTATTCTTTAACTACAAAATGTAGGACTACAAACATGTCTGCAAAGTCAGGCAGCATCTCATGTAAAGGCCTACAGCACAGCTGGTGTTTAATGCCTTTAAAGTGCAGATAAAGTGAAGAGTGGGGGTGTCTGCATGTGTGTGAGACAAATCACTCAGTTAAATGTGCTTGACTGCATCCCTACAAAGGTAACTGTTGCTGTCACTTACAGTTCAGGAATGGGTAAGACACACGGAGCATATTTCTCTGGTGGAAGGGTAAAACAAAGACCTATCACAAGCTTCCAGCTTTGGGAATCACTCCAGGTGACTCCGCTCCCTCCCTCTCTCTCTGTGTGGAGGCAGGCTTTTTTTTCTTCTGTATTTTTGGCTGATTAGCAACTCCCGCTTTCATCCTCGCAGGTGATGGTGGATTCCCCCCCTCTTCCTGACACTTGGACGGGCGCCGGTGGCTGTAGAAGTCGTGCTGTGGGGTCTTGGAGAACTGATGGGACATGCATCTGCACGCAGGCCGTTTTCTGAAGCAGGTACAGCAGCGGTGGCGTGCGACTTGAAAGGGTTGTAGGGAGGCACTGTTGTCATTTTTCAGCTGGGGTGTTGGGGGGTGGGGTTTGGAAATGGTGGGAGGTCTTCGCAGCTCCAAGATGTAGGCAAGGGCAAAAAATTGTTAAAAAATTGAAAAAGAAAAGAAAAAAAATGGCAAAACTCTGGCCACAGAGGAGGGAAAAATGCCTTCAAAGGCTCCTTTTTGCCAAGAACTGAACTTGCGGTGAACATTTAAAAAAAAAAAAGGAATAAAAATCCACACGAATATAGAAATGCTTAAAAAAATTTCTTCCAAAGGCACGACTGCTTTCAATATATAAAAATAGGCAAATTTTCAATATGAAAATATTTCTATACATAATATATTCTTGACTAAGTCCTCAGGGGGAATCCTCTCATTTGTGTAAAACATTATGCAGATGTCCATGGAATGACTTCCAACTCCCACGTTACGTTTGGGAAAGCTCCCCGCAGATGATCTTCAGGACTGCTGGAATGTGCAACAGCAGGGAATGCTCCGGCTGACAGAGAAGAAACGGGCACTGTCTTCCTCAAGCCATACTAACCTTAACAGATGAAGAGTGGGATGGGGAAGAGTGGCTGTCGATCTTTCGTCTTTTATGATCTGAGATGAAGAGGGGAACAAAAAAATTTTAAGTTAGGACATTGAAAAAATAGAAATACTAAGAGTTGTGAAACTTGTTTATTCTGCTGAAGCTTTTATGCACACAGAAACTAAGAGATGGATGTTCCTCTCACCCCGCTCAGATTCAACAGAGTCAGATCTGGGAGTTGGTGACTTGAGGGTTGCAGCTGCAGCGCTCCTGTCTCCTTTCTCCTTGCTCTTGGACTCCTTGATGACGTCTCGCTCCCTGGACAGCTCCGTGGCATCCCCGTTTCCAGCTTTGACCTTGTCGTCTTTGTTGATCTTCTCTTCTGGCTTCACTTTCTCCCGGTCTGTCTTGGGGGTCTTCTCCTTACCCTCACGTGCCACTCGCTCCTCCTTCCCTAACCTTTCGTCTCTTTGCTTCTCTCTGCGGTTCTCCGCCTTGGTTTCTGGAGTGCCACCTAATGCCTTTTCTTTTTTTTCTTTCTTCTCCTTCCCAGTCTTTTCTTTCTCGTCGCGCTCTTTGACGGTTTTGGTGCTGCAAAGAGCAAAAGTTTAACCCAAAAAAGAAAACCCCGAGGCTTGTATGGTTTCATTGTGTGCATGGTTTGATTCCTACCTGTTGACAGCACCGTTCCCATTGCTGGTTGCCACTTTAGTTGCTGCATTGTTGGCTTTGTTCACTGGCTTTGTAGTCCCCTGAGATTTATCTTTCCCCCGATCTGCATGAAAACACAGAAATGTTGAGGTTTATGATTTACCATCACTTTATAGATTGCTTTTCACTACTAAAAACAAAAAGCAGCCTTATGTCACATTCTAGTAACCTAGACAGCTTTTTTATTGTAGGTTTAACTGATTTTGTTATTTGTGGAAAGTGAGGAAAAGGTTAAAATTTGCAGTTTTTATGATTTTTTTTGTTTTGTTTCTAGACTTACCACAATCCTCCAACGACCCCTCCTCGGTCTTGACTGAGCTGGCGGCAGGTTTTCCGACGCTGCCAGGGCCATTCTGCTGGCTTGCAGGCGTGGCACTGCGGGCTTGCTGATCCTTGTGATGAAACTCATTTTCAGGAACCATGTGTACCTTCTGGCTTTTCAACCGACCTGAATAACTGAAGATGCATAGAGGGTTTGTAAAGAGCAAAGGGGAAAACTGCCAAACAAAACTTCTGCAAACCACACATTGAAGAGATTTTCTCATAGCATAAATAAAAAGCTTTTTTTTTTTTTTTTTTTTTAAAAGAACGTTGGATTCCTCTGAAGTCACTCGCCTGCATCTTTAGATAAAACTGTGATCAGAATTACTAAAGTAAACGACAGAAATCCAACCTGTTTTTCTTGCCATTTAAAATGGGAACTAAAGAGGAAAGGGTAGATTCTAATAAAGTTTACATTTCTAGTGTTTGAGTTTGTCAGCACTTTGGATCAGAATTTAATTTTGCAAAAACAAAAATGTGAGAAAAAAGAAGTTAAAAAATCATAATAAAATCCTTTTCAAATTTTGTATGTGCTTTTATAGAAAACATACGAGAAAATACAACATATGAGAAAAAAACAAATTTTCTGCCCTAGTTTCCCCTTTATCTAAAATTTGAAACGTCGTCATTTTAGTCAAGTTTATATATGCAAAGATCTAAAAACAAATAAAATAAACATTTGAATGGATTTAAAATATAAACAAAAATACCTAACTGTATTAGTAACTCAAGCAGATCATGTGTCTGTTCAAACTTCAAATAGATGTTCGTGACAGCGGAGGCAGAATGCACGCCATCCCATAATGAATGTAGCAGAGTGACATTGACTCCGTAAGACATTTCTAGGCTTCCGTGACCTGTACTGTACTCTAAGTGCAGGAAAACGCAGTGAGATTTCTTCTTGCAAACCCTACATTTGAAATGAGTTGGGATGAGTTCACTCCTCAGCAGCAAGTTAATGATCACCCAAACATTTGCCTTTTCTGTTAAAGGAACTTCAAACACAAACCAACTTTTCAACCCACTCCCTAAATTCTATATAAAGTCAAAAACTGAAAATGGTGCGAGTATGCAGAATTTAAAACATAAGAAATAATGTTTTTTCTTTTTATTTCTTTTGCTTTAAATTCTGATTAAAATAAAACTTATTTCTGAGCCCCTAAAGCACAAACTTGTTCTAGTTAATGCTCAGACGTTTACTGCAATGCTCCACAGAGAGCAGCAGACAATGCTGTGTTACCCCATTGCTAAGGCATAGAGGTCTGGTCTCTTATCCTTCTCCTCAAGACAGATCTTGTGGACCCGGCACTCCAGTGCTTGGCCGAGGTTCAGAACCTTTGGGTAGCAGGGCAGGATCTTGGTGAGAACTATCAAAATGTTCCGGATGTGGGTGTAATCTCCGGTCTCCAGGCAGTGAACAGAAGCCTGGTAGGGTCAAAAGTAGAGGATTAAAAAATTGGACACCTTGGGATTTTGACAGAGATTTAAAAAGACTTACTTTAGTCAGCATGTAGTGCCACTTATGCACAACATGCCTGAAGTTCTCGTAATCTAGCTGGTCTGCTTTGTTCCCTCCATCAAAACCTGTAGCTCTGAAGATGGTCAGGAAGCCAGGATAGTTGACACACTCCTACAACACAAAGTAAAAACGTTACTGTTATGGTGAGTTCACACTGGATGTGATTCGCACAGCAGGGGCATCAAGTTTCAATGTTAAGTCAACGTACAGATGCGACCCAAGAACAAAACTGGTTTGAAAATGGATTATTGAGTAAAGACGGAAAGGTGCGCGGTACGGTACGGTAAGTGGCATTAAAAAATGTAAAGGACAGAACTGGATACCTTCTCATATGTGGTGCGATTGCTGTGCCACCTTGTCACAGTCTCTAACATGCAGCAGAGGAAGCGTCCATAACGGTGCGACTCGTTTTCTGTACAGCTGGCCACAGTGTAAATGATGGCAGAGAAAACCTGCCAAAAGAGAAAAAGAAAGTCCATCCAAACTAAGACTTATTGTGAAAAAACTTTCATGTTCAATGCTTTTTATTCACGTTTGTTTAAAAAAATATAGAGGATAAAATTTATAATCCTTGCCCTGTCATAACAAAGAAGGGTACAAAAGTTGGGTGTCTTCTGCTGGTGGACCAGCTCCACAAAACGGGCGCAGTACACGGCATCAATGGAAGAGAAGATGCAACGAGGGAACAGGCAAAGCTGCAGGAACTTGGTGATGGTCTCGTTCTTTGTGGATTCTGTTGGCGAGATTTTTTAGATGTATAAGGAATACCACCACATCAATACAAACACTAGATTTCTGGTGAAACGTCTGTTTAGTTTTTTATATTGCATCCAAGTCAAAAAAACAGAGGAGTAACCAGTTGGGCTGAACTTACTTGCTAACAACCAGTTGTCTTTCTCCAGTTTGAGGCGGTGCAGAACTCTTTGGACGTGATCCATCTGCTTCTTCTCTTCTTCCTGTAGCTTTTCCTGCAGAGCGGTGCAGCGCTCCTTCTCCTTCTTTTTCTTATTTAGGGGCTTTTTTTTAGGGAAGAAAAAGCAGATGTCACTTTAAAATTACCCTAATTCTTTTCCCTAATTTTATATATAGTTTGTTTACATTTTTGGTCTGTTCTGTTCAGTTATTCATAATAAAATCTTAAATGTCTGATTCTTAATATCATAGATTGGACATGTTAACGCTTTACTCACAATCTCAGGGTTATCCTCGATGGCTTTAATCTGAGCTTTGAGCTTGTTGACCTCGCGGTCATAGGCAGAATGCGGCACGGCCAAGTCGTACATGGTAAGAGACCAAAATGTGGCATAGAACTGAGGGCGGAGATCATCCCAGACCCGGGCAGGGTGGAGGGAAACCACTGCCTCATGCACCGGCGTCATGACCTGCTCACAGGCTGACATGTATTTGTGTACCTTCTGCTGCTGCCGGTTCCCCTTTTCTGCTTTCTTCAGCTCATCATACTTGGACTGCAAGAAGCGCAAGAACAATATAAAATGATTCTTGACATTTTGAAATCTTAAAACATGCAACACTTTAACTGCATCTTTGAATTATTCTTTAAACAATGTACAATAACAAAATCAACGCTTTAGTCATTATCTTTACAACATACAATCTTAACAATTCAATGATTAATCCTGGTTTCAGTAAATTGATTCACAATCAAATAAATATATTTAGAAAAAAAATATTAATGCATAAAAATCAAAAAAATCTATTTCATTTAATGTATCTTTTGTCTTTTTTTCAGATAAAAAAACTGCTTTAAAGTTTTAACACATTTTTTAAATAAAGCTACACTTTTGTTTGGATTAAGTGACTATTTATGTGAAGACTTTTTCCATAACAAAATGATTTATATTATTATGGAAATTTTACAGATAGAACATGTATCTGACCTCAGTCAGAACTCAAATTGAAGTGTGAATTTGTAAATCAAAATCTATAAATCCATTCTGTACTTTGAATTAACCTAACCAGCTATATTAGTGACTGTGGTTTAAAAAAAACCACCAAAACGAAATAAGCAATTTATCTTATTAAAAATAAATAAGCTATTTCAATAAGCACAAACTAAGGCAAAGGACCAAAATGAATCTCAAGTCTTTAGTCCAGAAAATTAATAAAAATATTCTGGCCCCTTGCTGGCCAAAAGAAAACACTCAGGTCTGTTCCAGCCTAATTACGCCTCTTACCCTGGGCTCACACTGCTTGCGGTCCAGCTCTGGTGAGGATGTGGAGCGATCTAACTATGACAGATGACTCACATTGGCTAGGGAAGGTTTGCAGTCCTGCTGCAGCCACAGGTTCTGCTGTCGGCCTTGCAGACTTCCGAACTCACGTAGGTTCATAACGGGATAACCCGCCGTTTATATTGGAAGTACTAATAGACAAATTCTGATTCCACTGTGATTTCGAACTATAATCACAAAACATGATTTTCTGTGTGACTCGTCTTCATACAATGGTAAGCACAGAACTTGTTTTAACACTTTTGTCTTGTATAAGGCTTAACTGCACATATTTGACTGTGTTGTATGGAAAATAGGTTTTATTTTGAAAAATATAACGGATGCACTTCACACTCGCTGGCTTGAGGTAGTTTCATTTGCCCCAACCTCAAAGAAAAGTACTCCGGCTCGACTCAGAGAAAAATTTAGACGCCAATGAATTGATAGAGCGAGGAGGTCGGGCCATACTGGATGCGGTGTGAGTGTCTCTCGCAGTTACGTAAAGACTCCGACATCCGCACTGTAGCTGGACCGCATGCAGTGTGAGCCCGGGGTCAACATGGCTGCAACTTATCCAACAGTAAAATGAAAACTGACACATTTATACTAAGTGAAAGTAATTCCCTTACCAAAATCTGATGGGCGTACATTGGCCGAGAAAGAAAGAAGGCAGCATCATGAGGAGTGTGAAACTGGTTACAGAGAACATCAATGGAGGGAACTCGTTTGATGTAATCCTCTGTGCTGAGGTTCGACGCCAAAAATCCACCAAACTGCACCAGTGTGTCGTGGCACTACAAAAACACATCCACAAAAGAGAAAAGAAACAGAATTTTTGAGCACATGTGATGTTTTTTCTAGATTTCCAGAAAATCAGCAACAGTCCCCTTTTCTCTAATTAAGGTTTTTGGTGATGCATACCTGATCATAAAGGTGTCCTACAAGTTTAAGGTGTTTCTCCCCTCCCTCTAAGAACACAACACCGTTTCGTTGCTGAGCCATAAGTAAACACAGTGGAAGAGCCAGTTCGTGGTCCAGCAGTGCATCCTTCAGACGCTGTGAAGACTTTTTAGTGTTTCTGATCTGACCAAAGTAACCCCCCTGGAAAAAAAAGAAAAAATTATTCACAAAAACTAAACTTAGACATACTGACTAACACAGTATCAAAGTATTCAAAATTTTACCTCTGCTTTGAGTTGCTCTCCCCCCGTCATGGCCTCTAACTGCTCTGAGGTCATTTCATCTGTGATCTCAATACCAGCCATCTTCTGCACAACTTCCTTCAAAATCAAGAGGTCAAAGCTGCAGAAAACACAACAATACAGACAGAATGAGAAAAAAACTCTGAGGAAAACTTGTGTTGAAACTAGTGTGGTCAATCGATTAAAAATAGAATCAGATGAATTACACTTTAGGATTGTGATAATCACAATGTTTTACTTGGTAAACTTTATAAAACAATATGCGGCTTTGGAACAAAAAAAAGGCCAGAGAGAAAATGTTTCCTTCATTTTTATAGACGAAAATGTTTTACATATCAACAGTAAGATAGGCAGAACTCTAAAGACTTTGAAGTCTGAGGTTTTACTCCAAGCAAACAAAGATGCTGATATACAGCCATAGGAAACAAGCACTGTGTTTCTGCTCTTCAATACTTGAGTACTTGAATACTCTCCAGACTGGCTGCTGGTTGTTGATGAGCACCTTAAAAAGTAGTTTCGGTCACATAGCCCAATTGTTTTGTATAAATGTGCAGACTTCTCTAAAACAAACTTTTTGCTTGATCTACTGGACAAAAACAAGAGGTAAGAGGTGAACTCTCTCTGAACTGATGCTTCATTGTACCTATCATAACGATCAGTACATATAACGCTTTCCTCTGCCGCTGCAGTCGCAGTCTGCAGGCCCAGCGATGCATTCTCGTGCTACCGTGACAACGGGCCGCACCATGCATGAAATAAGCCGCTTTTCGTTAAAAAGAAGCAATCTAAACCCCCCAAAAAAACAAGAATAAATTACTAAAAATTGATTGAATATTTATTTTGTAAGTGGCCATGGTATGAGTAAAATAATGTCCAACACAAAGACCGTCTCTTCTGACGTGTAATTAATGTGCGTTAATAAATAATAAGGCATTTATTATTTTTAATTAATTGCGTCTGTTAACGCGTTCATGTTGAGAGCCCTAGTTAAAAAGCAAATCAAAATCATTTTTGCTTTCCTTCATTTTGAAATGCAACTTGACGTGTTTTATGGGACAGATGCAGAAATTAAAAGGATAAAGTAGCTACTCTGATTGACAGCACACGTCTTCTCTGAATTACAAATGAAATCTTTTCTAATTTTACTTCTACGACTCTCCAGTTCCAGTATCTCCACACTATAAATTGTTTAATGTGTGACTTGACCTGCAGTTCAACAGCTTGTCCCTTGAAATTAGTTTCATCTCTGTGTTGCTTTGACAGTAAACGCATTAAAATGTCACCTCTGGTTCTTCTGTAAATTGTAATCAAATGTTTTTCATTTTACCATTAAACCTCAACGACGACTTTTTTGTTCACTTTAAAAATGTCAATCGGCTCTTGTTGTTCTAAACCAGTAAAATGCTGCCTTTAATGCTCAATATTCCTGTAAAAAGGACAAAAATGCTAAGTCTGAGGTCAAAGTCCCGCAATAGGCAGGATATAATTCGTGACGTTCTGCTGGGAAAGCTCACTTTGATAGTAAAAAACAGTGACAGATTAAAATAAAAACATAGGAAGCCACCAATTCCTACAAGAAACCACAACTGTCTCTTACATGGATGCAACTTGTTCATCAAATTTTATGGCATTTTATGTTGTAAAATGTTATGTTTGAAATAAAATTTTTATCACAATTTATTTGTTTTCCCTTTAAACTGCATTCAACCATCATCTTCTGCTCTCGACACTTCAAAATAAAACAGCCTTAGATTTTTTGGCTTTGTAATTTTATGTTAAACTTTTATAAAATTGTATTTATGAAATAAATCCACTTTTTTTCATATGAGCTGCAGTGTGGTTACATTATCTTTATACCTATACAGATAAATTCAGGTTTTAACATTTTAAAATTCGTTCACTGGCGAAACGTCTAAAGCTTGAAAAGCACAAAACCAGCCAGCAGATGTTGGTTTCACTGATCTGAGCTCCTCACCTCTTCCCTGCTTTCAGTTGGTTGGTGACATACTGAAGGAGACCCCCCAACTCAATTGGGTATTTTCTGAACACAGCTCCACACAGACTCGCCAGACCTGGGTTCACAGAGAGTCACACCTTCGTTGAACAAGTTGGGCTACTTCAGCGTGTAAATGGATGATGTAACCGAGTGAAGCTGCTTACTCTGGAGCCACGAGGAGATGGTAGTGTCGTCATGCTTCATCTTCTCCTTCTCTGGATTGGCCAGGGCCTCGATGATGCAATCTGAAGACAGAGTTAAGTGGAGCAACACAGACATGCGGACCTTCTCCACATACAGAGAGAGCTCTGCCTACTGCAACACATCCTTTAGAAGCTTCTGAGTTAAAAAACAACATGTAGCATAGGATACAGGCCAGCACATCATAGTTGAGGGATGTGAGGTATTTCAAAGAATCCACCACAGGAACAATGAGGTTGTCGTACCATTGGATTTGAGACAACATCTGGCAAACAGAGAAGACAAACTTAAAACCTCCTCAGGTTGGAGCTTTGTGACACATCTCCAGCTGTGAAAGAACTGAACAAATCTGTGAAGTACTTTTTTATAGCTGTGCTTTATGTACGAAATTCAAAGCTACAGACAAAGACAAACTAAAAAAATAAAACATAAAAGGTAAAAGATTTGAAAGAATGTAAGCATACTGCACAAAACGGTGATGCTTTGGTGTCAAAACTCCATGTGAACATTTTTTTAAAGCAATAGTGTTGGAGCTTTGATTTACAAGCAATTCTTTTTGATCAGGCTGTTCTGGTAAAGCATCATTTTTAAAACCAAAAACACCAGGACAAAAGATTCCCTGACCAAAGGAAGGTGTTTAGGGATCTTATAGCTTCCTTATCCCACAAAGACCAGAAACAATAAAAAAGACCTTAATCCCACTGAGAACCTTATTTCCCAAATCTTTTTTAAGACAAAAATGATCAAAACTATGCCAACCTAAATTTGCATGATTCAAGCTAAACTAAAGGGTGGCTGAGACAAAAATTAGATTGAGTCATTTGCTACAAAATAAACTGCAACTGCAGTAAAGCTTATTAAAGCAGCACCCGAGGCAGCAATTAGTTTTACAGCATTCACAAACTAAGAGTTCAGTTTTAACAATTGAGTAAACATGAGTAAATAAAAAAGCTCAGGTTTTCTTTTCTTTTTCTGACTATTTTCAGATTAGTTACAATAAAAGATTTACAGTTGTTGTCATATGTACTACAACTTTCCAAATAAGCTCTTTCAGTGTATGTGTTCACATTTAATGCAAGACACATCTTAACCAATCAATGTTGCTGTAGTGCCAGAAAGAATAACATCTGGTCAGTCTCACCTCATGATATAAAATAATCTCAACTTACATAATCAAACAGGATGGTGGGATTGCTGTGGCTCAGTTTGCCAATCTGCCTTCCAGATTGTTTCACGTTCTCTTTGGTCAAACGCCTTCAGAGGAGAAAGAAAGAACAGATTAAAAGACTAAGAGCGAAACTAAGACAGGACTGGTGCTGGAAGCAAAGCGGTCACTTCTGCCAGCTTCACCGCAGATGGGAGACAATCTCATTTTCAAATTTAAAACAAAAAGAAATCAGAATGTTTTTCCCCAGCGTCCTTAAGTACAACAATCCTATGTCTCTTAAGTTCACACAGACCAAGTACTAAGAGAATGTTAAGAGTTCAATTTGAAAAAGTTCAAGCAACAAAGAAAAAAGCCATACTGACAGGTTTAATTGAGTTAAACTGGACAATTTTATAATGGTTGGATATTTTTTCATAACTTTTTTCAGCTGTGATGCAAATGTGTTTAGAGCATTGATGTTTTTGTAAAAAAGAAAACCCACAAGTACCAGTTATTGGTATTTAAAAATTGTAGTAGTTTACAGTGGCCCCCTGCTACAATGTATTTCACCTTCTGTGGCCTTGCAGTGAGATATGAGGGACCAATGTACTGAAATAATATAGGCAATGTAATTTTATGTCAATAACTAAAAATTCCAGCATGAAAAGTATAGATTAGAAATACTTTAGGCTTGAGGAAATCAATCTTGACACAAGTGACTTACTTCATAAAATACTTTGCTCTTTCCACAGTCTGAGCTTTGACTTTTACCAACAGTGGATGGCTGGAATATGTCTCATTCTTCCACTGCCCGTACAATCGGTACCTTGGATAGACGAGAAAAGAGCAGAGGTTTCAGCTCCAGAGCTAAACTAACAAGCTGTTAACAAGCACATAAAAGACAATGCGACTATAAACCAACAGCAGTTATAGTATAATAGTGACTTGAGCTTAAAGATTCAAACTCGTCACAGGGAGCAGCCTCATAATGCAGGTTTAATCAAAATGTCAGTTTATGACCTTCTAGCCATCGAATAAACATCGCCAGCCCGAGTGTGATTACCTAATTACATGTCATGGTGTGGAGAGAAACATCTGTGTGTTAATGTCCTGTGTGTGTGTTTGTTCACCTGTGATGATAGGGAAAGAGTTTGAAGAGACCCCAGAGTTCCTCTGACATACAAGCATTACACTCCATCAACGAGAGGGAGGGCAGCAGCACCTGGTCTGCTATGCTCAGGAAACAACTCAACAATATTTCCTGCAATTATTACAAGGAACATTAAAGCCACAAGCTGAATAGGGGCAGACGGTTGGAAAGAGCATGAAAGTAATGCAATTGTTGCTCTCACCATCTTGTCTTTGACCTCAGGTCTGGCGTCACTTTGGTACTGAGAAGCAAAAACAGAATCGACATGAACCTATGATGCTTGAGAGAGAAGATGCTAAATTGTCTCACGTTGTGTACCTCCTTCATGAAAGCCTTTCCCAGGCGCACGATCTTTGCAAACAGGATGGGGTCATGAGAGAGGTGGGGGCCCAAGTAGGAGAGCATACTGAACGTGTCCTTGCGCAGATCTTCAAAACTCTCTGCAGGCTGCGGAGCCCGACTGTTCCTCAGTACATGCAGGGCACACCCACGCGCCCCTTTGGGTACGCCAACCCTGTGGAGAGGAGAGGAGAGGCCAGTGTTTGTAGCTCTGAATCCACTCTTAGCAAAGTTGCAAGTCTTATGTATGAAACTACTGCAAATAATGGGCAACAAGTGACACATGGAAATCAGCACCTTCTGTACAGAGGCTCCACGGTTAGGTGGACAAGCTGGCAGAGAGCCAGAGCGATGGTTTTGTGAGAAGCAGAATAAAAGGAGGGCATCTGGTCCATAATACTCTGGGCGTGTTGCCAGTCTCCAATTTTAAGAAGCGCTTCCAAGAGACCGAGCTTTTGATTATCAGGTGGCTGTGGGACAACATAAAAAAGGAAAAAACATCAAGAAAAAGAAGGGATTAAAGCAAAACAGATGCAAAACCAAACACAGATGGACAGATTTAGACAGCTATACCTTTATAAATTAGTTCTTGATGGAATGTCTATTATTTAAGGTAAAAAAAATGAAGCATTTTCCTTTTTTAATCTTGTAAAAAGTTGGGTTTAGATTAGAACAACACTTAGAATTCTGTTTGACTTCATTCTAAATGAGAGAAAGTGCATAAAAACCTTTTCAAGTTTCTCCTCTTCTTTCTCTTTTTCCTTCTCTCTATCTTCACTTTTGTCTGAGGGAAGCACGACCATCACCAGTTTGCGAGCAATCTGCTTGGCCTCTGAGATTTCCCGTTTGTGTTCTTCAATAATAGTGACATCTAGTGGCATCAGCTGAAATTGCAGAAGTAACTTGAGGTCAGGGGAAAGCTTAGCTTTTTTTTCTCTGTGCTAATTTACACGAACACACAAAACAGTCTAAAAATGTTACTTCATTTTAGAAATATGCGCATTGAGGGGAGGAATTTAGAATGGATTAAATGATGTGAAAATCTCCAGTTTCAGGCTTACATGTACATAGAGGTCTTCCAGCTCTATTAGATTGTGGTGGAGCAGTGCAGCAGCAATGTGGTAAAGTGACTTTGGGGTTTCCTCATTGGGCTCCTGAGTGAACAAAAGAGACAATCTATGAGTACTTAGATGGAAAACAATCAAGATAGGATTATTAGAAATAATTCACAAATACATGTCTGTCATCATACTTAAATCTGGATTGTGGGAGTTCTCACCTGGTAGAATTTAAACTTGAAGCCCAAAATGTGGCAGAGAGTGAGTGGCTCACACATGTAGGACTTAATGAGGGACAAGAAAAACTCGTCTTGATCTGAACGACTTTCATAAACCTCAAGGATGATGTCCAAAACACGGTTAGGATCCAAGTTGAAGCAGCCTACAGTGGAGGAAAAAAAGGAGGACAAAACGATTATTCAGCAAGCCATGTTTGTACTTTTTACACCAGGTATTCTATGGTATGTTTCAAACTGAAAAGTAATTTTGGTATTCTATTGGTTATAAAATTCGGTTCCAAGTAGGAACCATTACGACTTATGCGGTTCTATCGGAATCGAAAGAAGTTGCTGCATTCGGTTCCTCATTTCAGTGCGGGTTAACCAAAAGAGAAATAACTGAACTGTTCTAAGCTGTTGGTGTGAAATAGTATCTTTCAAGAAACAATATTACCTTTATTATGATGTATAAATAGTACGCAATGATGAATAATATTTTGCTTCTAAAATGTTTTTAACAAAAACACAATGAGTGCCACAAAGCCAATTTAAGAATTTGTGGCACAGAAATATACTGTATTGAGAAAAATTCATTTATGCACAATACTCATATTTGACACTGCAGAGGAAGAAAGTTTGAAGCAGTGATGCTGAAAAATTGCCTTTTTTTTTTACCTATGAGAGACTTTATGTTCTCCAGGACGAGGTGGCTGGTGATGTTGCCTGACAGGTCTTGGCCGAGCTCTGTTATTAATTTAGCGTAACCTTCGTTCTCTTCTCGTAGCAAGTTGAACTTCTGTTGCTTGTAACTGAAAAAAAAAAAGTTTTACAAACATCAGACATGCATTAGATGGCAAGAGTAGTGTTCAACTGTCCATCAGTGTTTGTACTTACAAAAGTTTAGTTTTGATTTTTACAATCTTTTGATTAAACTGATGAGCTTGTTTAATCAATCCCAGAGATTCAAGTGTCTCTGGATCCAGCCTCTCCTTCAAGATGGCCTCAGGTATCAGACTCTGATGAGGCAAAAGCAGTGGATTTATGGAAATTATTCACAGCAAGAGGTCAATAACCAAAACATCATCAAACATAATATATTTACAATCCCAACGAACCACTACTTTTACCTGAACTAAAATTCATTTAAAAAAAATTGGTGACTAAATCGTCTCCCAGGTGTGAGTGTATGTCTCACATGAAGCCCTGTAATAAACTTGGAAACCATCCAGGGTATACCCCCACCTTTGCCCAAAAGTGTTAGGGATAGGCTCCAGCAACCCAATGCCACCATTAATTAATAGCTATTTGATTTGGTGTCAAAGTTCCCCATCTGTCTGCTTTACTACAACATTGCAACAAATATCTAAAGTGAAAGTAACCACAAATTGAATTATAACTTTGAAAGACAAAAAAAAAAAAAAAAAAAAAAAAACAGGATTTACACGGAACAAATCAAGTTTTTTTGCACTAAATTAAAAGGGTTACTTGTTTATCTGTGACAAATGGACAGTGACATTTAATATTTAACTTTGCAAGTGTGATCAATTTGCAAACAGCTAATTTTTTAAACAATGTTGCTGCTATGTGCATATTTGCTTTATACATTTAAGGCATCGAGAATATGCAGTTTAGTTTTTCATAAAAATGAAGGAGACCACATGAACTAACACAAAGATATTTTGTTGATGATTGACAGTAGTGCGCACATAAAATATTGAAAATGCATCAGCAAAATCAATAAATAAATTAATGAATAAATAAATTAATTAATGAAGAGCTAATGTAGAAGTTGGACGGAAGTTAAAATCTTAAATGACACTGTAACAAAAAAAAGGGGTCACATGGGTGCTGGAGCTACCCCGGCAACAGTTTGGTGAAGTCAGGGTACATCCTGAACAGGTTGCAAGTCTGTTGCTGGCCACAACCTCTCATGCACACCTAAGGGCAATTTAGAGACACCAATTAGCCTATGAACCTATTTTTTTGGACTGTGGGATTAGCTAAAGTGTCTGGAGAAAGCCAGCACACTCATGATGAGATCATGCAAAAATCCACACAGAAAGAACCCAGCTCTGATTTGAACCAAGGCCGTTTCGCAGTGAGATGAGAGTGCTAACCACTGTGCCATATGCAGCCCCATACTAGATTTTAGTTAATAGAAATGTTACGCATTATAATTTTTGTTCTGCTTCCGAGTATGAGGCAAAGCTGCTGTGTGGCCATTTGTTTGAATCCAGCTCCAGTGTCTTCTAAATAAACCCAGCTCTGACAACAGCTCCTGGGAACTCAAAGACACAGCCATGCAGTCTGTGGGAAGATGTTGAGCCTTTGTATACGAGTGCGATCAGTACTGTTGAACTACTTGTGATTTACAAACGCAGCTTCAATGTGCAGATTCAAATGTAACCATTCCCCTGTCTGTCACACCTTGCTGCAAGTAAAACTTTAAAAGTTACGTTTTGACTCGAGTCTTATTGAATCTTTTTGAGTATAAGGAGGACTTGGGTACCAACTAACAGTACTCTGTTTACACAATTTTCCTGACAAAAACATTTTATTTTGGTAGAAAGCAAATAATTCAGACACTGCAAAACAAAAGAATGATAATCTGCCTTCCCGAAAGGTCAAAAGAACGTTTGACATTCGGCATTAAACCAACAAATATTAAGCCGCCAGAATTAATTGGGGCAATTGCATACTTTGTTTTAATTATGTGATAATTGCATCGGAAAAAATGTCTTACCAAACATGATCCCACCAACTGAGTATAATGGTCTCGCTTGTTTTTTTCTTCTAGAGAACCAGTCTCTAAATCTGTTCAAAAGGAGAAAGAAAATAAAAAACAAAATGTGCAGTTTAACACAGGATCAGATTTCATTATTACAGATTAAGATCAGACACTTACCTAATATGCTGAATACATCTGCTAAAATGGATGACGTGTCTTCTCTAAGGTCCTAAAAACAACACAAAACCAAAAAAAAAAGCTAATCAAGACTGAGACTATCACAACAGTAATTGTTTTTATTTGCTTCAAAATGTAACATAAAAGTAAATCTGGTTTTATAGGACTGTTTTTTTTCTTACATTATTTGTCACGATGTACTAAGAAACAAACAATTGTATCTCTACCGTTATGTCCCCGAGGACGCTGGTGACAAGATCCAATTTCAAGTTTCCCTGTATGACATTCCAGCAGAGCTCGTATAGGGCAGCCTGTAATTCTGCAGAGACGAAGAAGACAATCGGATCAAAACTGAATGAAGACACATGTACAAACAAACATATTAACATTTAGATTTGTATACAAATATGAGCTACACTGTTAGTAGATAGTATTTCGACGAGAAGTCAAACAATTATAGGTACTTTTTTATGTTTTCTCTAGTTTGCATCGCAGGTGTCTTTAAACCTGTCACCGAACAGTCTGCTGGTTGGAGGATAAGTCACTGAGTATTTTGGTAACATGATTTATAACACACTTAACATAGAGCAATGGGGGAAAAAGTTATCTTATTGATTAGAAAAAAACCTACATACAGCCACATAAAAAACAACAGCTTTACCTCCTGTTTGAGCTAAAGCATACTTGAAGTGAGCGCTGGGCAATATAGAACTTTTTATACCATGATTTTTTTTTTCCTATTAGATGAAATAATGACATAGCATGATATAAACTAAATAACTGTCAAATTTTAAATATGTATTTCCTCTTATACTTTAAACATAACAGATGCACTGAAGGAGCATGATGTATTTTTTTAGATAAGTAAGAAAAGGCACATATATTACAAACTAAACAGAAAATTAAGGCAAAAGTATTCAAGTTTCAAAAGAAAAGATTAAAAAACAAACAAACCACTAAACTGCTTGATCAGTTCCATATAAAACAAAGCACAAAATCTACAAATATTTGATACTGTTTTCAAGTTTTACAGAACTAATATAAAATTGACAAACATTTTTGTCAACACCCTGTGAATAAGCAAGGAACTAAAAGCAAATTCTCTAAATTCCTTCTCATAGTTTAGACTGTTGCTGCTGTGAAGGTCTTAAGTTTTGTTGTTTTTGCTGGAGCATTATTGTTTATCTCAGTCTGAGATTGAGCATGCTTGGTGGCACTGCTTCAAGTGATTTAAAGGTTGGTGGTATTTCCAGTTTTAGAAGAGACATGCCTTTTGCACAATTTCCAGTGCACGTTACTCTGTTTTTTTGGGGGGGATTTTTAAATAGCTAAAATATCTCCACACAGGGGCCAAAATAAAATTTTTGAGTCATTAGCCAAGTTGGCCAGTAGATTAAAAACAACAACAAAAAAATACAGGTAAAATTATAACTATTTCACACAAAAATGTCTAAGGCGTTTTACTTTTACATTTTAAATTGTAACATATCTTCTTTTTTGTATCAGCCTAAATTCAGTTCCGATTTTTTGATGAAGGCACCAACATCACCAAGACAAATTCCATGTATGGGTTAAGTCATACTTGGCAATAAAGCTGTTTCTGAATTTTTTCTCACTGGATTTCCAGCCATATGTTTTTCTTCAAGACAGAAGGCAGCTCAGATGAGGAAAATGAAGACGTTAATGGATTGTTTTGTCTTTAAGTGGAGGACTTTCAATTGGAGCAGAGCACTGGGGCTTTGGCCTGCTCATCCCAGTTGCTGCGTCACAAGCCGAAGCTTTTTCAAACATTCGGTTTTCATTTGCTCCTGTTCCATCACGATTTGAATGAAGAAACACTCGGAAACACAGTTTTGATCTTAAATATTTGTATATGTGACCTCCGTCATAAGAAAAATGCCACAAGAACATATTAAAAATTACAATTGTCATTGAAGTGGGTCTTTGAAGATAACTACCAAGGAAGACAACGCCATTACAAATCATAAAAACAACTGACAAGGAACAAACAAATCTTCTAGAGAATGTCCTCTGGATAGATGGGACAAAACTCGAGTTAGACACATTATCACATACAAAAATGAAGGATACAAAGAAAAGCAAGACTGTCTCTACTGTGAAACATGGAAGGGGCTTAGTTTTGTTCTGAGGCTGCTTTGATGAATCCACCACAGTGTGTGTAGCATTTGTGCAAGTTCAATGAACTAATAAGACCATCAAAGCATTCTGCACTAAAATGCACTGCTTTTTGTTCAATAAAACAAAGACCCCAAAACTCAAACAGCATAAAACATCGAGAATGGCTAAAAGCAAAACTCTGGACTGGTTTGGAATGTTCCCATTGAACATCTGTGGAAAAAGCTGAAACATGACATCTGGTGAAGACACCCTTAAAAACTTTTATACAAGACTTTTAGACATTTTTAGACAAGACAGTGGAACGTAGCATCTGTTGACAGGTGCAGGAGTCAACTGACAGCAGTGATTGCCTTAAATGTTGACAATAAAAATGTGAAAGTCCTATGAGTTTTGTCCAGGTATGTTTTATTTGTTTATTTTTTCATGATCGAGTGAAACCATTCATTAAAAAGCAGTGTCCAATTTTTAGTAAATTGTATTATTACTGTTTTATTAGTTCAAATTAGTTTGTGCAGCTCTTTGTATTTTACTCTCATTAACGGAGGGTACTAACAAATGTGTCTACATCTGTTTATAACATACTCACTCTCTTGATTTCTCTAGTACCTTAAATAGTAAGAACTACCTTTAACCATTATATCCGACTAAAAACCCAATAAACTATGGTTTATTTTCTAAAAATAACTATTTTTGATAATCTGCACCTTGTTGCTCTCCAGATTTATTGGAAGAAAATGTGTTTTTTTTTAACTGAAGGTAACAGTTACTCATTTGTTAAAAGCTCAGTCTAATTAGGCAGTTACAGAGCTCTCAGCAACAGGGAGGGAAGGGGGCGGGGCTGCTATGAGCCAACAGTGCCGCCCACAAACCACAATTGTATTTCTAATGAGCTACCGCTGATGGCAAAAAATATGTCTTAAAAAATAAAAAAAGAGTCTTTTTGATTTTGGCTAAAAAAAGCACAATCATAATTACAAGATTACTGGGAACGATTTTACAAAAGAAAAAAATATGGTTGGAGTGGGACTTTAAGTATTACATGATAAAAGAAGATTACTAAAGGAAAAATAGAGAAAAAAATGATCTGTTAAAAGGAAAAAGGGGGAAAAATAGACAAAATATCTAGATTAAACAAAAGTGCATCATCTCGGCACTGCACCTTCTGGAGGTGGGGAGTAGGGGGTTAGCGGTACACGTGTGTGCAGAACAATGGCGAGTGATCCGTATGGATCACAGAGTTACACCCCTAGTACTGTGTATTGGCAGATACACAAAATCAAATGACTGAATCGAATCGGGCCCAAAAAAAACCTGATCAGGGTATCCCTAACAGCAACATCACAAAACATAATTTATCTTTTCAATAAAATTTTCATGTGAACACTTTTTTTGTTGCTCACCTGATACAGCATACAGACACTTAAATTCAGAAATGTTAAAAAAGAAAACAGCCAGGCTGCACTTACTTTCATTTCCATGATCATTTTTCTCCATAAGGTCTTTGCAGAGTTGTATGCTATGAAGAAAAAAAAACAAAATAACAAATCTTTATTAATCTAAAAAAGTTATTCCCAACCCTGATCCTTGGGGCACACTGTCCTGCATGATTTCCATGTTGACCTGCTTATGCACACTTGATTCAGCTCATCATCAGGCTCTGTAGAAGCCTGACAATGACAGTCATCAAATGCAGGTAAGTGTGTTTGAGCAGGGTTGGATTGAAAAAATGCAGGACGGTGTTCCCAGAGGTCCAGGGCCGGCAAACACTGATCTAGAGCATGGAAAATTCATATAAAAAGTTAAAGAACTTTAGTATCAGTGATATGATGAATGGACAATAACGTCAAAAACTAACTTACAGTGTGGTAGAATGTTCAAATAATGTTATCTTTGTGTTATGTTCATGTGAAACAGTGGGCTGAACTTAATGTAACTAAAATGTAAGTGGATTTGCCATTAATTCTTGTTTACTTGTTTGTGTACATATACTTTATTTACACTTGATTATTTTGCAAGAAAGACAAGGAATGTGTGGAAAACTTCACCTGGACTGTTCAGTCCCCAGGCATTTATCTCTGAGTCACACTGGTTGAATTTTTGGCTAAAGATGTCCTGAATCAATTTTAGGTCAGTGAATGGGATCAAATCTGGTCATTCAAAATAAAAAAATATTGACTTAGAATCATACCAGCAGCCACAAACTATGCAGGCAAGGGGGGTAACCAAGCCTGCAATCTTTTGATCAGTGGTCCACTTCTATCTCTGAGCCACAGATGCCATTTAAATCAAATGGTAAACCGCAGGGTATTGAGTAGACTGGAAACCATAATCAGCAGATTATGCATGATGTAAAAGGCTTTCTGTAACACTGAAACTTGTGCTTTGTTCTGTTTACTTCTATTTTAGATTATTTTTACCATTTCGAGTATAGCATAAAAAAAATCAGCTTTTAATCAAAGAAAGTAAACAGCAAAAACCTTACTTGTCACTTGACCGGATTTCACCGGATAAATTGTGTGTTTACAAAGCTGACTTGTTATCAGCAAGTTAAATTTGTTGAAAATACTAAATGAAAAACGTTTGAGTGAAACTTTTAACCGGATCTTGTGACAACCCAGCAACTTTCTCCAAACATCTTTTATCACCCCCTAGCACAAGTCGTACCTCAACACGCAGGCTTTTCCTGCCTGTGCAGGGCCTATGCAGACTGAAAAACAGCTAACACTTCGAGTGTGAGCAGAGTGTGCGACCGTCTGTGTCTGATGTTTGCGTACAAAATAAACAGAAATAAAAATCCGTATCGATTCGCTAAACATTTACTTTGATTTAAAACCGTATCTATTGTGCTGTTCTAAGCGTGTGGTGTATGGATGGGGTCTTTGTTGATGTGGTATATACTATGAAGGCCATTGTAATGGTCAGTGGTACGTAAAATGAATGCATCTTTTAAACATGTCATCGGCGGGTACAATTCCCCATAACTGATCCTAAATTTAAACCCTTTATGTAACAATAAAAAAATAATAACCCGCTGTAAACTACTAGCGCAAAAAAACTAGCTTAATTTCAGTTTAGCTAACAAGGTGTAAAGTTGGACGCAGTTAAATTCTACCACGAGTCACCATCTATTTACGATTAATAATCACCATATACCTTTTAAGTTGTCAAATGTATTAAAACAGAAACAGAATATGACAATTTCCTATCCCAATTTAACGCATTTCTATCTAAATTACAAAAAACCCAAAAGGCGGCCGATTGCTAACTGTTGTAAAAGCTCTTGTTTTCCTCCACTAGAGGAAATATATCTCTTAAACAAGACTGTACCCAAAAATAATGTTGCAGCTTGATTAATAAACGTCTGTTCTGTAAAGTTATTTAAAGCTCTTCTTTTTTTTCTTCAGGTTAATGGCTAACATAATGAGACGTTTTAGCTAGCTAAATGTAATCCAACTAGCTTTGCTTTAATAGCCGTAATGCTTGCAAAACAATTTGAACACCGTGGCTACCTTACTGGAAACGTAAACCAGCACACTTGAGTAGAATATTTTTTTTCTTTTAAAACTTTAAGTCAAGCGTTGTGGATATATGTTTACACGAGTTTGAAGAAGTTAGCACCTCACTAACGTTGCTGCTAGTCGGCTAATGCTAACACGGCTAATTGGACTGTCCTTCGCTTGCTAAAATGCTAGCGGCTTAAATGTTATTTTGTAAATACGGTGAAGCGTCGCGTTACCGAGCATGGTATTTCGCTTAAATATTGACTTACAACTCATGTTTTCCAGACTTCTCCCAGTTTTTGATCCATTCACCAGGGATAATAAGTGTCGCCATCTTCCATACACACCGCCCGGATGTCTAGTTCATAATCATGGCACACACAGGGTCAAATGTGGAGATGAGCCGCCGTTACTAGCGTTGCATGGTGGGATTCTGAGGGTTTGATGCTGTTGTAGTAACGCGTTTGCAACGTCTTTTGTCAAGACAAAACAAAAGTTCGGACCGCAAATACATTTTAAGATTATTTTAGGCTACAAAGTGTGAGAAAATAGTAGATGCAATATTTGCCCTATACTAACTGTTAGAGGAGTCAGCCACATGGTCAACAGACATGTAAATTAATGTATCTGACGATTACCTTAAATTGTTTACCTTCATTTATAAGACTTTTCTTTCTGATACATGACATCCGTCCAGTAAAACCACTGATAAGTTCAACTTAATGGTTATTTTTGGTCTAAGTGACTTTTCTGTAGAAACTAAACCTGATGAAATTCCAAAAAATTGTCATTTTGGCAAGAACCAGACAAACTTATTGAAAAACCAGACCAGCACCATTGCAAAAACTATAACTGTCAGACATTTCTAAATGACTCCGGAAAAATATAAGTAGCTTATTTACAATGTGGAAAAAAGGTGATGATTTTTAATTTTTAAAAAGTTGGATTGACCGTCAGGTCTGATTATTTATAGAGTTTATTTGGCATGTGTTACATCTCTGAACGTACATACAAAATATAAAGGAAATAACATGAACACTTTTCAAAACGAGTAAAAACACAAATTTAATCAATGCATATATATTTAAATGTAATCAAACAGCAGTATGCAAAGTTTTAGCTGTTTATTGAAAAACAAACCAAACAAATCCAAAATTACACTTACAGGCATTTCTTAGATGAGTCATTCTTGTTTACCTAACAAGTCTGCTTGTCATGATTGTGCTAATGTTTAAGACTACATCTTATCTCCAGTTAAATGACATTTTTAATAGAATTAGGCTTTTGTTACAGCAGAAATAAGAAAGTCGTTAGATAATGTTTATTTCTGCTAACTAAGTGAACATAAATACAAATAATCTACATAAACCAAAAAAATAAACAAGTTAATAAATGCATACTTGTAAATTAGTGGATCAATCTTCAATAGAAACATTTTTTTCTTTAAACGATATTTAAAATGTTACACAAAGAGCAAAAAGTCAGGAAAAGAAAAGATGAAATAGCACAAATCACAATAATTTACAGGTTTAAAGTCCTATGTTATGCAGTTGTCATTATAATATAGTAGCCTAAAAACATAGGAGACTTTGGGGCCCAGAATAAATATATTTTTATAAATATTATGTATGCAATGACAGAAAATCAAAACTGTCAAGCAAAAAATCCTCTGCAGAACAGCAAAAAGTAAAGTTTTTTTTTTTCAAAATTCTAAAATGCATCTTAGATATTTTTAACTCGACAATATATTGATGAGCACTGAAATAAAAAAAGAAATTGTGATTAAAGGACAACATGCCTGTTTAGAAGTCAAAAATGTATGTGTTGCATAGTGAATACTCTATCTTAAAAATATTTCTCGATACATAAAATTGTTGTTTAAGTACATCTGGATAATACATAACTTTCACGCTCATTTGTTTTATAGAGATATGAGGAAAATAGAAAGAGATGGTCTTACCGCCGGTAACACCTTTTCATTTACATTACAAACGATTATCACAATATTTGTAAAATAAATGACTAGAAACATTCAATTTTACATGTTATTGTCATTACAAAATATCTATAAATAAAAACAATTATAGGGTATAAAAGCAAAACGCTTTTTTTCTAAAAAAATATGACAAATAAAAATCTGAGAATGCCATGCTATACTAGTTATGACAAAGCCTTAGAACAGTTTTACGCGTCAGCTTACATTTTACTCGACTGTGTACGTGTCTATAAATAGCCACATGCCACATCCAAAAACTTACAACTACAGCAAGTGACAGCAACTCCACTGAGTCCTTCACATTTGAATTGAATTAATAATTCCTGCATTTATGAAACTTAAAATATTTAGCTTCCTGTTTAGACTGGCTTAGAGGCATTCCAGACTGCAAGATTCAAACTGAGTAATTTTTTCACTCTTGTGACAAAGTGCAGTACTAAGTCATAAACAACAACTAAACATATTAAAAGTTAGATAAGAGTTAGTAAGTAAGTAAAAGTTAGTAAGAGTATAATTTTCCAGAGTTTTCATATTTCTATTGCAAGATCTTATTTGTTTGTGTTCTTCTCCAGGATATTCATATCACATTTTTTTATTTGAATAGCAATATTTTATTAGCATTAAAATAAATGAGTTTAAGGTTTTACAATAAACTGTAGAATTCTGGTCTGTTGCTACTGGAGCTCACTGAGCCTAAAGCACGATGAAGGCAAACAGATTTTGCTGACAAACACGCCCTGCTCTTGCAAAGCTTTAGAGCACAAAGAACAGAAACAGATTCTGACTGACTGCACCCTGATAACAGTTTAATGTAAGAAGAAGAATACAGTTGTAAAAAACAACAAAGCAGAAGTTATACATCTACTTTTGATGCGTTTTAAAAGAGGCAAAAGGTGTCTGACAAGCCATTTGAAGCAGTCCATTTGACTCCATTTTGACAGAAATGTCTTACAGGAATTTCAGTGACATACGGTCCATTATCCAGTTCACGTTAGAACATCGAAACATTGAGAACCTGGAAAAAAAAAGAAAAAAGTTACTTATCATTTCAGTATTACTATTCTATTAATGTTCTATTACTTTTCTACATTTTATCAGTTCTAAAAAGGTCAAAAATGGGAAAAAAGAAAAGTTTACATTTCTGCAACTTGATTTATGATATTAGGGATTCAATTTATCTTTTACAATAATCTTTATCAATTGCTTCTACATAAAAAAGTCCTTTAACATTTAGTTAGAAAATTGATAAGCTTCTTTATTTTAAAGTCCCACTTTTATTTCTATAATTATACAGTAAGCCTGTGTCATTTTTTAAAGATTTTTTTTTGCAATTCAGCAGAAAATCATCAGAAATGCTCATCTGAGTTGTGAGTTGGACTGTTAGCACTGAAGTTACCTCCACTAATTTATCCATCCATCTTTAGTTTACACTGTCCCATTAGCTCATAGCATCTCTCAGGCCCAAGCTAACAATAGTGTAGCAAAAAAACCTGTGAGCAATCTCAAAGCAATGCAGCCATACAGTTTTGAACCAAGGATTTTTCAAACATCTGGTCTTCATCTGCTCCTGATCCATCACAATTTGAATACAGAAATACTCAGAAATTCTGTTTTAATGTTATATTATTTTTTTACACTTCCTCCATTATGAGAAAAATGCAACAAGAACACATTAAAAACACCAAAAACATGTTTTCAGTGAAGTGGGATTTTAAAAGAATAAAGAAAAACATAAATAAACTAAAAATAAATGGCTTTTAAATGATAAAACTAAAAAAAATGAAAAATGCACTCAGCTTTGAGTCATGTTTTTTTTCCAATTAATTGAATTTTCTATTTTACTGCAAAACGCCTATAGTTATAAAAAGAATAATTTCACTCCATGCTAATGATGCTGCTATTTACAGAGAATGCATATTTTTCTTTTTCAATAAAGTACAGTGTTCCTAAAGGGATCACCTTTTGCAGCCTAACTATTTATCATTTTCTTGTGTGCAATTTTTCATGCTTCATTTTTCTTTTTTTTTAAATGTTCTATTCTGGGTTCTGATTGACTGGAGACCTGGTCACTTAGTCCCCTCTGTGCCGTGCCTCCTGTAGCTCTCCAAATCTGCATAAATCTTCATTGCAATTTGTTTTAATTCTACACTGGACTTATTTTTGTACAACAGTTTGAACTTTGAGAATTTAAACACAAGAGTAAAATGTGAAAATATTAATGTCTGTCAGAGAAAAGTGCGTACTGAGGTGATTTACTGCCTTAAAACATCTGTAATCCTACTTTGCGGATTTCACCTATTACAGACAATTTTTAGTTCCTAACCCCGCGATAAACAAAGGAGCACTGTAATTCCAGCCTATTTGGGAAGCTAAATATCCTTACTGAATCATCCATGATGGAAGAAGGATCAAAATAGTCCGGCTTGAGCTCACTTCTTTCCCTGCGATTCTTTGATGCCGGCTGAAAAGCAAAAGTTTGGTTAGAAAACATCATGAGGAAAAAGATGACATAACGGCCTGTAAAACCAAATCAAAGTAATCCTACGCTGCTGTAAAAGTCATTCCTTTGTATCCATTATGGCATTTTAATCAAATACCGTATACCTTCCAATATACCAATATTCCCATAGCCTGCGGGTCTAACAGGTGTTAGTTGTTTTAGACGCAGGTCTCTAATGGTAGCCCACCCCCTGCACATGTGCCGCGTACTCAGTCAGGCAGAGGGTGGGTGTCTGTGGCGTTTCCTTGTGAGCAGAGAAAACAGGAACAAATTAGAAGAACTGTTTTGAACACGGATTACTGAGCAAAGGGAAAGGTGCGCATGTCTCCAGGAAAATGATCGGCATCAAAGCGAAGAGAAATTTTGATACGGAGATTGATGACTCAAAGAGAAAAGAAACGCTCCCAGCCATTGCTAATCAGAACAGAATACAATGCTCTCATCATTTCAATAAATCCTGAAAAGTTTATCTGTTGTTTGCATTCTGTGACCGAATTTCAAAATGAACCCATTAACCATCACCATTCTGTCTGAGATGGAATAAACGCCGATCTCCAATAGACGCTGGTCTCTAATAAACGCCGGGTCGCCCGACAATTTTTTGTAAATAAACGCCCGGGCTACTATTGTAAGATATACGGTAAACTGTTTTGATATACGGTAAAGACAGTATGTTCAGTTGTTTTACATAAATGTTTCAGCATTTACCAAATCAATATCCATGGTGTCAAATTCGATGCCCTCATTGATGTCTTCTGATGACATCATCACATCTTCCACGATGGGTTCTTCATCTTCTTCCATTAACCCAGGACCTCTACGGCTGTGGGGTTCAGAACTGAGAGCCTTCAGCTGTTTGAGCTCTTCTTACATGCAGTCAGAAATTAAACCGATCAATCTTATTGATGCCCTTTGAGGTGCAGACTTACATCGCTAGCTGCATATGATTCCTGATCTTGGCGTAGTGCATGTTGACCCGTTCGTGGTGCTGACGAGCCTCAGCTTGTTGCTTCTGTGCCAGCATCCATGTAACCTGTGTACTGTAGAAAGAAACTTAGTAAACATGAACATTGAATATATTCAGCACAAGCTGGACAAGGGATTTTTTTGTACTTGTAATCCATGGCAGCTTGGTGCTGATGGTGCGGCTGCTGGGGGGTTCCAGGCTGCTGGTGGTGTTGCTCTGTAGGCATGATGAAGGCAGTTGTGCAGCTTTCCTCCTGTCTCATCTTCTTTGGATCTCTCAGTACTGCGGAAGTGAGGTGGGGCGAATGCATCATCACCTGCGTTGAGACGCTCTGCTCACCGTTCATCCAGACAGCATCACTGCTGTTGCAGCTGTTCTCCTCTGCGGGAAAAGAGGCTTCTAGAAATTTACGGACCAAAGGAATTCAAAAGACTTGAGGACAATTTGTAAGTCTATTAAGCAGAACACTGACAGAAAAAGAATTCTCCATCTTTTATCCTTATTATCTTAATGTAAATAAAGATACATCTTCTTAACTTAGCATCTACTCAGTTAATTAACTTCCCTGTATTAATGTATTTGGTTTTCAAGTGTTTTATGGTTTATTATTTGTACATTTTTAACATTTCTATTTTTTAATCTACACAGTGGCTTCTCAAACTATTAGGCACAGTGGTTCCTTCCATTTTATATCCATCTTTTGATAGCTGTTGCTCATGTCTATTGTGTTTGAACTTTTTCATAACTTTTCAAGTTTTTATTATTTTCACCTATGTTTATATTAGGGGCGTCAAATTATCGCATTAATCTTGGTTAAATAATAAAAAAAACCTTTTAATATCGCGTTAATCTCTTGCTTCTATGACATCCGTTCATGTCTGATCATGCACACCTAGAAGGGCATTATCCTGCTTATACCATGGTCATTTACGGAAAATAAACATTAAACAAATTATAAAACTTCAATCCTGTTCTAGTTTTAAATTTAAACGTTTTTCCACAAATAGCATCATAGTTAAAGCTACAGCGCCCACACCGACTGCTCTCTGCTCTTTCTTCTTTGAGGAAAGTGATTGTCAATTCAGAGGAAACGTTCACTTCTTAATGCTTGTTTTTGTACAAAAGATGAAGCAAAAGTTTGTAAGAAACAAAGTTTAAATTGTTTAATTCCCCCAGTGTTTCATGTCTTTGTGTCTCAGTTTCTCCTCCTTCTAACATTCTCCTCTCTATTTCTCTCCTGCTTCCTACCAGTCTTCAAAATGATCAAATTCACTATACAAGTTTAAGGATGCTGTAAAATCACTTGTGTTTTTTCTACTGAATTCCTGTTGTGATAAACTGTGGAATAACATATGTCAACATACAGGATGTACTATGATATTAATGAGAAGTTTGTGGTCAGTATTTTTTGGATTGGTCAGAAAAGTGTTCCTATTGTTTTTGATGTGTTAATTAAGCATTTTGCACCTGAAGTTTTTACTAGTTTGTTTTCTGTTTTTCCTAACTGTTTGAAATAGAAAAAAAAAATGCCCTGGTGGCTAAAGGTAAAGGCTAGAAGTCTGTTATAACAACAAAAAACTTAACACAAACATTTTTTAATGAGAATACCTCAAAATTAGGCTTAATACAGCAGTTATTGGGTTAAAAATATCTGCGATTTAAATAAATTAGTTAGAATAATTAATTACAGATCACGATTAATTAAATCGCATACAAAATTAATCGCATGACAGCACCAGTATACATGGCTTTTATGTCATGCATTCTCTTTTTTTATGCTAATGAAATGTTATTTTGCCCTATAAGTATTATATTATTATCTTCTCAACGTCGTTAGATTTTTTTACAATAGAATTTTCTTCAAACCTGAGTATTTCACAGATCATTTTAACTAAACCTGCCTGTGAAGAATGGCTTTCACCTACTGCTGAGACACAGTTCTTTCAAACAGCAGTTCTGAAGTTTTAACAAATCCCAGCATCCATGCAGTCTGAATCAGTTCCAAGAGTTGGAAAAACTTCTCAAGCTTATGATTATCCTCTCCCAGTCAAACTTGGTTTGATAGATAAGGGCTCACACTCACCCTCAGGCAATTTTCTTTTGCTAGATGTAGCTGGCTTGGATTTCTTACTCCGAACTGTGGACCCTCGACTACTGATCCCACTGATGACTGACATTGAGTCATCGTCCCCTCCTGCCGCCTGTAGGGAGTTCCTGTATGAGATGAGGGGCAGCCAGCAGTCCTCTCTCTGAAGAGCCATCTGAAATGTCATGAATCTCTCCAAGTACACATGACTGTAAGAGTCAGAATGACAGAGTGATGTTAAAATGCACCAACAGATCATAGAGCTTTATTGAACAATCAGTGCTTGAAACTCACACTGTCTTCTTGTCCTGTCGAATTAGTTTGCTTGAAAACTCGCAGAGGATGTCCAAAAATGGTAAGTTAAGGGGTGGACCGCCTTCTCCTTGAGGACTAGGCACTTTAAAAGCAAACTCAATTCCATCTCTACATAAATACAAACAAGGCTTACAGAAACTTTTCTCTTTTAAGCGTCTCATGTAAACCTTTTTTGAAGATGCTGAATTTTGAGGATCTTAACCTTGCAAAGTTTGATTCTATCACTCACTTGTGTAGCATGGCGATGGCCTCTCTTGTCTTCAACTGGTCCAAACCAAAAGTCAGTGAGAAGCGACGAGCGAGTTCTTTCATTTCACAGAAAGTTGATGATGATTGGTCGAAAGTGCATCCAAATTCTGATAACAATTCGTTGAATAACTGCAAGGATCAAAAAGTGCATCATTTAGTTAAAAGGGTTTTATTGATATTTACAATTCTTTAATCAAAAAGAGCTTTCCTGATAAAATTATTGAATTGTATACATTATTTATTAATTGTAATCTGTTAGTATTTTTCCAACTAGTAAGTATTTGATGGAATTATCATTCCAGAATAGTAGGATTTCTAATAAATTACAAGATTCAAACATTGTAATTTATAAGCCGGGATAAGCATTGTTACCTTTTGCAGGCTCAATATGAGCGTCTTTGCATATTGTATCTTGTCAATTTGTCTCGTTTTACTCATCGTTTCCTTGATAATATCTCCATAATCATTGTAATACTATAAAGAAAAAACAGCAGTGAAAAAAAGGAAAAGCAAAGAAGTAATTCTTTATTTTAAAAAGTTGGTACTTACTTTTGTGTACTGTTTAAATACATCTGCTCCAGTGTTTATTTCAACAACATCGTAAATAATTAATTTGCAATAAGCAGCAAGAAAGTTCCTCCTTTTGTGCAACGCCTCGATTTTGCTGGCCTCATCATCCTGCTGTCCATCTAGAAGTGGAAGTAAATGAAAAATGATTTAAAAAAATATATACATAGATGATAAGATGGGTTTACCTAATGCTGAGAAATGTACCAAAACCTGTGCTATTGTTGTCATCATCCTGATCAATGAAAACATGATCTTGAACAAAGTTGAGAAGCTCTGCCTGCAGAGAAGAGTCTGGCGAATAAATCAGACACTCTAGTTGTTCTCGGCCAGATGAAATAATCTGATGACTGAAGATCAGCAGCAAATCACACAGAATGGTGAAGGCCTTAAAGAAACAAAACACATCATGACAAACGACAAGAATTAATAAAAAACAACAAGAACGAAAGAGAAATGTCCCTGTTCATTAACCCACCTGCTCTTTGACAGCAGTGTTGATGCTGCTAATGTAGCGCTGACACATCAAGCAGAAAGCTCTCATTTGTTTTCTTAGTGTCACCATATCTCCCTAAAAGAAGAAAAGGATTAGTGGATGGAACTCTGAAACTACATTGGTTTGATTTTCTGATTTCACACATGATTAAAAGATGAAGGATTTACAGTTGAAATGATAGAGAACCGCTCAGTGCAGAAGCCACGTTTTTGAAATTGAAAAGGACCACAACATGGAATAGCTTTCCACAAGGTAGAGAAGACGGAAACACTTTTGAAACCAATACCTTTACTGAACTACCATCTGAGACCTTGGCAAGATGCCACAGGATGATATAATGTGTGCACTGCATGGCATGAATCACAATCTGAGGGAAAGAAAAGGAGAAAGGATTTATTAGACACAATAGTGATTCTTTTCATAAAGACAGAATCAAACACAAGTCAATAAAGAATCATCTAAAGATATTTAAGGTCAAAGTTATCTTTTATGATGCTGTCGATTTTTCAATGTTGTCAATATTAACAATATAGACATAACTTCATTAAAGCAGGACCAAAGTACTATGTATAAGTAAAAACAAACTATGACATTTGGAGGCAATATTGCTCCATAAAAACAGTACTTTTTGTTCACACAATCAAATTTTTTCCCATCTGATTATTCAGAACTTCTATTGACAATATCCATCTGCATAAATATAGCATTAGTGATGGGAACCTGTTCAGGCATGTCTCCATTCTGCAGACCAGTGTTGAGGAGCCCGTAGTTGCTGGTGAAGAGATCCCACTTTGACAAATCATGTGCACTAAAAAGAAAATACAAGAAAAAAATTGATATTTGAATATATCTAGTTTATTAACTCAATACTGGGGAAAAAAAACTCAAAAGCAGCATTACTTGTGAAAAGCGCTGATTTTCTTGAGAGTGGATAGAACCTTGTAGGCGTCGTCTTCATCTGGTTCTTCTCCCTGTAAAGAAAGATTGAAACTCCTGATATCCTGAACATTACAACCAACAGACTGTGAAACTGAGAATATTCAGTCAAACTGGTATTTGACCTGTTTATAGAATATAGCATGCTTTGGAAAAATCAAGCAAGTACTTGGTGTTTAAAATAAACCAATGATAAATAGCATTGTGCGTCTTATGCAAATGAGGCTTTTTTTTCTTCTTGAAGGAAGGTAAAACCCCGTGTTCACAAGCTTGTCAAGTTAACTTCAGAGGTTGATTTGGAACTTCTACTAAAGAAATGATTTTGCTGTACCCGCTTAGAAACATTCAATAATTTTCAATAGTTGCGTTATTCCCACAAAAAGTAAAGGCCGGTTGACATACTTAGAGTAACGCAAGAATACTGACGAACTAACAACACACGTCCAGTTTTCAGTGAGTGTGAATGAAGGCATTACAGAACTAAGTTTTAACCAAATCCCCACATTCCTATCCTGAATTTGAAACAATCTGATGCTGCAGTTCTTAAAAAGACCACTGGAAGCTGATTACAGAAGTGAGCCTTTTCCCTTTGAATTATGTTCAGAAGTCCCTTAGCCCAAAAATAAATAAACTTTTGCAGTTTAATTACAAATACGTTTTTCAATTTTTATTGCTTTCGTTTTCACGAGTGATTATTGTGAGGGGGTGGGAGGTTCTTTTTTCTTTAACTCAGTGATAATCATTTTAGAGTGAAATTCTGTTGAACACATAAATGGGCTCAACAGAGCTCTAACTTTATTCTGTCCTGTCTAAAAGACTATTTTCATGTTTGATTTTAACTGTTCAAAATACTTGTAGTGAGATGATTTTAGCTGCTCTGACTGGATGTCTATGTAAACATTTTTACTTGAATATAAATAAACACATTCAGGCAGTTAGCTACGAACATGTACTTAAAGACCCACAATCCAACAAAAATAATGTTTTTGGTGTTTTTTATGGTCTTGAAGCATTTTTCATATGATGGAGGACGTATATGTAAAAAACTTCAGATTGAAACTGTGTTTCTGGGTATTTCTTTATTCAAATTGTGATGGATCAGGAGTAGATAAGAACCCACAGTTTGAAAAAGTTCCGTTTTTTGACACGGTAACTGCTTAGGGCAAGCAAAAATCTCCCAGCTCCGCACCAATTCTAAATCCTCCACTTAAAGACAATTTGATGTGTCTTCCTTTTCCTCGTTTGAACTTTGAACTTTGAACTTCCGCACCAACAGTCCTGTCCACAGTCCAGAGACAAATTTTTAATGAGCTCCTGCTGCTCTACAGAAAATATTTCTTTAAAAAAATCACACAGGCTTTTTGATTTTGGCTAAAAATGGCAAAATTAAAAGACCACTAGGAACAATTTTACAACAGAAAAAAACATAGTTGAAGTGGGATTTTAAGATAAAGTCAGACAATTGTGACTCAACAACTGTTACCTCTTGAAGGAAGTCCTCCAGGAGTCCATTAAACTTATCCAGCAGCTCGTCAAGAAGTTGCGAGCGAGCAATGTCCACCCGGTTGAAGACGGTGAACTCCTCATTACAGAGATGGTGGTATGTAGTAGAGCAGGCCTCCAAGACTTCGCTGTCTGTGTGCTTATTTACAACTTCCCAGATTTGTCGCAGCAAGGCGTCTAAATGCTAAAAGGAAGGACATAAGAGTTTCACTGCACAGAATCTATATGTGAAACTGGAGCTGGCCTTTAAGATAGTAAATTCTAACAAACCTTCTCTAACCGTCCGGTTGTGTAGATGTCTAGATCAAAGTATTTTGGTATTTGCAACAAATTGGTCACTTTATCAATATCAACGCAGTACTGCGACAAGACAAAAACTGGTTAAGTTTGGTGGTTTAGATGCAAGTTTGATTTAAAAGAAGTCAAAAGAACAAAATAATCACCTTTGCTAATAACGATGGCAACGCAGCAGCAAACATCTCTGTGATTCTTGTCTTATCATCCAACTGCATTTTCTTTTCCTTTGCAGTTAGGACCTTGTTCATGAACAAAACTTTATGAACAATAGAAACAAAAACATTTTTTTTTTTATAACTCAAGCCTGACATGATGACTCTCACCCTTTTTCCTGTGCCTCTGCCGACAGGAGGGTGACATTCACAAGCTTGACGAATGGTGCATAACATGATTTCCACTAGGGCGGTCTCCTGCCGATCATTCAGGGCTTTAAAGAAATGATGAATTAATGAATGTTAATGCATGAAAATACAACCTGCTTAGTGATGCAGCAAAGCAAACAACGCAGATGACATTTTCTTTTCCAAATACTCAAAGTAGTGGCTCCTCACCCTCCTCCTCTGGCATAGGCTCATCCAGCAGCAAACTAATCATGGTCTCCCAGTCTTTCAGCGGCTCTGAGGCGCAATCCCATAAGCTATCAACCAAGTATGCTCCATGTTCATGTAGCTGTAAAAATGATATTTATAACATTTGAACTCATCAAGTACAGCTGTAGAAAACAAATCAACTCATATGGAAATGATTTCCACAATGAGATTAAGGTAACATAACTGACACTTTTTAAAGATGAATGAATAATAAATACAAAGGTTTGGTTACCTCACTCTCCAAAAAGAAGAAGATGGTTGTCTTTATGAGGCTGCCATTGAGGCTCTGTCTGCCCCTTCTGGGTAATCCTTCCTCACTGGGACCTCGATGGCTAAAAACCCTTTAAATAACAGAAAAGTGTCATCGAAAAAGCTACAAATGTGGAAAACATTTAACATCAGCATTTTATGTTTTATGATTACGACTGTTAAGATTACTGTTCATAATAAAAGAAAAAGTTGCTGCCAAAAGACAAAACTTTAAGCATATTAAAGCTTACTTCCTGGATGTGAAAAGTGTTATCAGGGATGAATGGGTCTTTCTTTTTCAGTTCTGAGTTATGAGCACAACTTAACCTCAACCAGACTCAAACAGCGAAAGAAAAATACATCCTAAAATCCTGGAATGCCATTGACTGTAATACAAAATTTACTCTAAAAAAGGAGAAAAATTATTTGTGTCATAGCTATAGCTATGTATTTTAAAAATTATATAACATCTGGGTATATTATATTTTATGCTAAGGTATGTTATATGATATAAATAAATATATATTTATGATGATTCTTTCCATATGTGACTTATATGATATTGTAGGACGTAATATATTATAAAATGTCGATAAATTAATATATACATTAATATAATCTTTAAAATATATTATTATTTTATATGGGAAATGTAAAAACTTCTTCAGGGACTCAGTAATTCAACATAGTGCAATGATTTTGTCAAGAAGTGGTTCCAGCACCAGCTCGCTTGCTAGTGTTTTTAAAAATATGAACAAGATTCTTAATGAGGATTACATTTTAGAGCAATTCAAATGAGGTCACATTAATGTGGGGAAACAAGTTCTCAGTTTATGGATACCTTGAAAAAAAACTTTTCTAACAAATAATCTTGATGATTTTTCCTGATCACATTTAAAGGCACAAAGCTCACTTCCTAAAGAGAAAGTCTCCTGCTGAAACAGCGATGGGTCTGTGTGCTGAGTAAACCAGATGGTAGACGCTCTCACAGTCCTCTGCAGTCAGAATTTCATCACTGCTCCTGTCAAAAGAAAAATCCAATGTTCTCAGTACAGGCCCAGAAATGAGAAAAAAGTTGTAACCTGTTCTTCTGTCTGTTCTTGCACTTATCCCATTTGCAAAGAAAGGTTCCACATTCAACTGTTTACGTGTTGCACGCCCCCGGACTGCTTTTAGCACTCAAATGACTGAAATGTTATCGATAGAATCCGGTCGATTATAAAAACCAAAAGATTTTTCAGAATAAAAGATCGTTTAGACGTATTCTTTTTGCTCTCCTGACCAAACTTTACAGCTCAAGAGATCGAAAGTGTAGCTGAAACAATACAGTTATTTAAAAAAAAAAAAAAGGATTTTCGGGATTAAAAACAAAGTGTAATTTATTATTTCTTCCGTGGCCCAGAGACAATTGATCCCGGTGGTTGGGACCACTGGTTTTGCTAATTCAAATTGACATAAATGGCGTATGCTTATATAGGAATCATAACCTGTGATCGTTCAACCAGAGGTTGACCGCACAGCCACTGCACAATGGGTGCCCCAACACTGACCATTACAACTTTGAAAACATAAAAATAACTACAATTCGTAACCTGTGTTAAAGGTCCACACAGTCTGTTTTAGTGTGTACTGCAACACAGATCTTAGTCTAAAAGTGTTTCACTTAAAATGGAGAGAGATTACTCACTGTAAGACAAGAGTCAGTAGTTTAATGGCCTGCACTGCAACATCACATTCTTTGTCCAGAGTCATAGACACAATGCGATCCTGTAAAAAAATATTCAGAGATACAGTTTACTAAGTACATACAAGAGTGTATTTTTTTATCTATATATGACACACCTAGTAGATAAAACATTCATTCATTTTCTAAAATCGTTTGGTCTCTTTCGGGGTCACTGGGGTGCCTAACTCGGCCACGTGTGAACGAAGACATCCTGGACAGATCGCCAGTATGCCGCAGGGCCACAATCACACACCCATGCACACTCACATTCACATCTACGGACAATTTAGAGACAGAGATTTAGAGATTAGATAAAACATTGAATCACAAAACAGAAAAATAAAAATCCCCCTGTGTACTTGTGCATCTGCTGGTTAATCTCTGCTGTCATCTCCAATGATTTGCAGCGTGGACTTTATGAATGAGAAAAAAATACATCGATGATCAGACTTTCACAGAAGCCCATCGATCAATTTTATTATGAATCATTTATTTCATGTTGTACATTTGGTATTTAGTACAATAAATACTAAATTTGATTTGGAATATCTTTTATTATATTATATTATATTGCTATCCAACTATTCAACCCACTGTAACTCTGTTTTGTTTTTTATAATTTGAGTGTTTAAAGTGATTTTCATTCTATTATTTGCGGTACAAACTCCTAATTTTTTTACATGAGTACTTTTGTACATTTTTGTTTTGGTCTAAGTCTAAATTCTGACTAGACAGGAAACAGCCAGCATATGCCGACAAATTTCATTCAGTTTTAAAATTTGGAAAAGGTTTCACAGCCTTTGGAATTATTTTCTTAGTGGGACTGTGTTCCCCATCAGTCGTTCCAAAGTTGATGCCTTCTAGCAAACTCTCCAGACTAGTTTGCAAATTTGTACTGCTGAATATATCTTCTTTACAAGACCAAAGGAATTTCATTTGACTGTGTCAGCAACTTTCTTTGGTTTGTATAGAAAAGGTCATTAGCTCAAATGTCTTTTAATTAAGCTTCTAAAATCAGAGCCCAGTACAGGTTTAAAATCTTAAATTAGTTTATATTGTTTCTTTTTTAAACTTAAATAGAGGATGACCAATGGCATTTGTCAGCACTGATAGAAACAGGAAATATGTGAAAATCCTTTGAATTTATATAATTGTGATGAATAATGAATATCTTAGAAAAGGTAAATAAGTTAAGATCTGACTCACTTTGAAGCGGCTTGTGAAGAGCTCCAGTCGAGAGCCAAGTTCTCTGCTGTAGAACAAGCCTTGCAGGGCAGTCAGGCACTTCAGCCGCACTTCTCCTTGCTGAAATCACAGTAAAATATAAAAAAACATGTAATCTTTTGATTTTTTTTCTATAGAAAGCTAAGATAATTGTATAAGTTTTACAAATCTTTGCACTGTGTCAACGTAGTTTTTGCTTCTTTAAAGAATAATTTTTAAGTCACTTCCAATGAAAGCCTTTGGTAGTTAACTGAATGGAAATATATTATTTGCAAAAGCAGTTTTACTGCAACAATATTTTTCTATTAACTCACTTTGTCATGCATCGTCCAGCCAACATATTTCAAGTAACTGTCATTGAGGAAGGCATCACTGTACAGCTTCATCCACACTCCAATCTCCTCAATGCATATTGCTCGGATTTCAGCAATAGCATCCCTGAAAATCCCAAATAATGTTTAATTTGTTTACTAGAACATTAACACACAAAATCATCTCTATTTTTTATCTTTAAATTTGAATTATGTAGCCTAGTAGATTTGTGCTGGCAACAATTTCGCACTAGAGGGCGCCACACTCCCTTCATATAAAACTGTCACTGAAAAACTGTACATACCGATATCTGTGAACAAACACCGCCTTGAAAATTGCATTCATCATGTTTTCTATTTCATCTTGATTCTCTTGAAGCTGAAAGACAAACATCAAACATTTGTATTATTTAATCAGGAATTCATTAATTGTAATTTAGAAATACTGAGCACTTTAGAAAGTGATCCTTCAAACATTCACTACTCATGAGCTTAGTGTAAAACAACAATTAATATGAAAATAAATATGAAAAAATAAATATATTTATGAAAAGGGTTTTGTTCATTTCTTTTGTAAGAATTCTAATTATCTAAAAATATTTCTTCAATGTATTCAAGTCACAAACAACTGAAGCGGGAAACACAGACAAAACATTAAAAGTAAATAAACAAAGACTTCAGATGAAACCATAAACTAAATAGCATAGAAATAATCTGCTGCAGCGTGTGTGTACAACAACTGACACTAAAGGTGACAAGTCATGCAATGACTTGTGAGTTGAGAGAATATCGCCTCAGAGGAGAACATCTGTGCCAGACTTTACTTGCAATGATTTATTGCCTAAGGCTGTGTTGAAATGTCGTCTTATATTTTAAGTACTAATAACCTTGACTGTTTAATGAGCTTATTAATCATTTATGGAGCTCTTTAAAGACAGCAAAAGTAGCTTTAAAACCTTTTCATTTTGAGAGTAAACATCACATTAAGTGAGACTTTCAAACGATTAATCATAACAGCAAACATCCAGCAAGATGGGCTTTAAAATAAGGCAGCTGTGTGGTGAGTAAACAGTAAACTGAGGAGAGCGCTCAGTGAGGCAGAGGAGGCAGATAAGGATGAGAAGAACAGAGATAAGGAGGAACACAGTCTTCTCTCTTCTCTTCACGTGCCAATGCCTTGGCACATGACTTTATCCTCACCTCTTTTCGCTTTTGTAACAGCAGCTCCAACCTGTCATTGGCCCTTTTTGCAATAACTTTGTTCCTTTCAGCTTCATACTGTCTCTGTGTGTTGTCCATGTTGATGCTCAAATTCAAAGCAACGTTGACCATAGCTGTCATCAATTTCATGGCTGCCAAAGACAAATTAGAAGTTAATGTAAATAGAGCATGTAGGGGAAATGCACATGGGTATTTTATCCTGACCTGCCAGTGTGCTTGTATGTCTGAATGCTCTGACCTGTGAGTCAGAAAGGCCAGTGAGTAGCGAAATGACCGTGTCCATCATATACTCGTCATAAATGATGCTGTACTGACATTGGCGCACGAGAACTGCGATGAAGTCGCAAAAGTTTATCCTGAATTTCTTCCACTGTGGTCCTGAGAGTGTTAATGGATAGTCTCCACTGTCCTGTGGAGATGATATTAGGAGATGATAGGATTCACTTTGAGAGTTTTACTGAGTCTGTCAGACAACAAGGGAGTAAACGCATCTACAGCTTTCACAGAGGATGGATACGTTCCTATCTGAACACAGCCTACAGCCTACCTCATCAAACTCCTCGGTCATTTTTCGGATCATCTCAGAGTTCTGCATGTGTCGGAACATCTCTGCACTTACAGCACCTGCAAAAAGAATACAAAATCTACTAAATTAGACATCCTGATCCATCCACATGCTACCTGTTGCACACATACTGTACAGACCCTTTCCAAAAATTTGAATATCATGGTAAAGTGTACTTATTTCCATAATTCAATCCAATAACTTAAACTAGAATATAGATTTAGGGTCCACTGTTTAATTGATTTAAATTATTTATTTATTTTAACATAAATTGGGGTTCCAGCTCATAAAACCCACAAAAAAAACAGGATTTCAAAAAAATTAGAATACTGTGGAGAAATCTCCCCAAAATGTTCAGGACATAAATTCTTTTAAGTGAGCTTCACCAACTAATCATCTCCTAAACTCAACAGCTCAACACCTTGACGTTGGTGCCATCCGTTATTAAAATACAAGAAGAAGAAGAAGAAGAATTGTCTCTGGTTGGTTCATTTTGGGGAAGACTTCAGATTTTACAACTGTCCAGAAGACCATAGTCTTGGTAATCCAGTAAAGTTCATAGATAATGAGGCTGGCTGTTCACAGAGCGCCGTGTCCAAGCAGGTCAACGGAAAGTCTAATGGATGGGCAAAATGTGGCAGGACAAGATGTATCAGCAAAAGAGACGACAGTAGGCTACAGCGGATTATCAAAAGAACCTGCAGACGTCCAGAAAGAGGGAAATGATGTGGAGGAACAGCTTCACAAAACACCACATTCAGATGCATTAAGGAAATGGGCTACAACTGTCAGGTTAGTCAGGTTAAGCCACCCAACGGAAAAACCGTCTCAACTGCGCTAGGGGAAAGGAGGACTGGACTGGCCTGTTGGCAAGTGGTCCAAGCTCTTGTTTTCTGATAAAAATAAACTGCGCCTTTCATTTGGGAATCAAAGTTTTAAGGTTTTGGAGGAAGACTAATACAGAGAAGAACCCAAGCTGCTTGAGGTTCCGTGTGAAACCTGCACCATCAGCCATGATTTGGGATGCAAATGTCCAGCTATGGTGTTGCTAAACTCTGCTTTCTTCAATCCAAAATCACTGCAACAAGACCTCTTTTCGTCAAAGGCGTCATGTAGTCATGTCACTCTATTTGTTTGGAAAGGGTCCATATACCCCACCGGTACCTTTACAGCCAGAGCACTGGATGAAGAAGTTGATTAAGTCCAACAGGGCGCTGTCTTTGTCCTGTTTATAGGCCTCAATCCAATCATCTACAACGGCCTAGAACCGGAAAAAGTCACAGCTTTATGCATCAAACCCAAACTCAATTATAGTCAAGTAACTTCAAACTAAATCAATAAGAGGAAGTAAAAGGCAGTCACCCACCTGTGTGGCACTCTTTCCCATTTTTACCATCTCAAATAGGGTCATCGTCTCTGTTCCGTTCTCCTTATGATGACCATTCACCCAACAGACACCTGGGGCCCTCCCTGCTCCCACATCTTTAGATTTGTCTCCTCCCATCTTCTTCCCTCTCCTACCTGCCTGCTGGAAACCGATGTTAAACCATTGTTAAATCATTGTTACATTTTGGCAAATTCCTAGAACAATAAGCTTAGAGTTCTGCATAGAAACTGGATTTTAAAAACAATTCATATTGTAAAATTACATATTATCATAAAATTTGGTTTATTTTTAAAAATAGCCAAACTATTAGTATTTTTTTTAAGTTTTATGGTTTAGGCCCACAATAGCAGATGAATGATTGAATTACATTTTTTTCACATATTAAACGATTCAGAATGTACAAGAATGATGAGTCACTTTTTTCTTTTAAAGGTTTTAGAAAAGCTACGCCAAAAAAAAAAAAAACAAAAACATAAAATACACCTTTCCCATCTTTGCATTTCTGCCATCAGGATCCTCTAGGACAGCATCTGAGGACAACTGAGAATCTCCCTCTCTGCATTTGAGAAAAACAAGGATTGAGAGGGGCTCGTGCAGACAACACGAAGCTCTAAGACTGGTCAACGAACACCCACAAAGAAGCAAGCATGTCTCATTTATGACACCAATCCGTTCCGATGCTTACTGGGGAAACTGAAACTCTTCGTGCAAATCCAGTGCTGCAATCATTTCTTCAACATTTTCCGGAACTAATGGAGGTGCCTGAACTGCTCTGGGCCTCAAGCAACAATGTATGTGGCCAGCAAGCCTGAAAATGACAGCACATTAAGACAAATGTGTTAATTATTGTCATTATGACCAAAAGCAATTACATTTTATGCAAGGCTCATATGAGGAACTTCACATTAAAGACCCAGGCAAAACAGACAGAAGCCTCTCATCTGAATCCATCACCACTTTGCTTTTTTCCAAGTTCTAAAAAACATTTAAAAATCAGGACTAAAAAACGGTATAATTAAAAGTATAAAAAAACTGTGGAGATAAAGAGGATGCTAACTTTTAGGACTAGTGGAGTTCCAGTGTTCTTGTGTATTTTAAAACATTTCTGGGCTTTATATTGTTTTTTTTTTTACCGGTATATTTGTTTCTATTTGCTATAGTCAATGCCGCTTCCTATTAAAAAACGTTGATAGGAAGATTCATTCATCAAAGATGATCTCAAAAAAATCTATAGAAACACCTAAAAAAAAACATTTTTTTCTAAATTCCATCAATTTGAGTGTTGAACAGATCTTATTTTTGTGTTAATGCTGTTTCTGTTCGATTCAGACACAACAGGGAAAAAATAATGTTTGCAAGAAACAGAAGATTAAGCAGGCAACATTTTTCAATTGCTCATGTGATCTGTTTGATCTAAATTGTGTCATATTGCTTTGCATAAGTGCCTTAATATTGGAGGAATATTTTTCTTCTTCTTCTTCTTAAAAGAACACAGGTGCTAGAGAATTATTCTGTAAAAGCTCAGTTAATTCAATAAATATAGCCTGGGACACATATAGTGGGAGGGCACTTGCACAATTACAGTGACAAATACCGTCACTATTAAGTGAACGTCACGTTGGCTACTGGTGTCAATTAAAACTTTTATTTTTAAAACTTTAAAAATAAAAGACCCAAATTTTGTTCTTGCTTTTCTTATAATGGAGGACATGTATGAAAGATTAAAACTGAATTTGAGTATTTTTTTAAAATTGAAATCGTGTTGGATCAAAACCAGATGAAAAGTGCGATTTGAAAAAACAAGGGGTTGTGACGCAAACATTTCCATGGACGGGCCAAAGTCTCCCATCCTGCTACAATTCTGATGCATCTATTTGCAGACAAAAAGATACATTAGCATCGTAACTTTCATTGTTCGAGTTACCATCTTGCTCAAAACTGCATGGCTGGTTATCTATGATATTGCTCACTGTGCCATAAGCTAGCGGGAGAGAGTATAAACAAAGGGCTGATGGGAAATTTGCCAGGCTAACTTCCGCGCCAGCAGTCCTGCCCACAAATCAGAGTTGTGTTTCTAGTTAGCTCCTGCTGCGCTGCAGAAACTATGTCCTAAAAAACGACACAGGTTTTTTTGATTTTTGCTAAAAATTGCATAATTAAAAGACCACTGGGAAGGATTTACAATACAGAAAAAGCTATAGTTGGAGTGGCACTTTAAAGGAAAACCTAAAGAACTGATAAGGTCAGATTAATGTCCACATATTGAGTATGTAAAAAATACACTGTATTATAACAGGTTAAAATAACCATTAGTCATTTTTGTTGCGTGAAATTATAGCTTTCTTGGCTCTTATCTAACAAAAGAGGACACAGAAGAATATGTAACAGCTCTTTCAAATTGTAGGTGTTATTGTGCTTTAGTCTGTGATCTGAAGTAAAATGCAGACTGGACAGAGGTAAAAGACTCTAACAAAACCTAAATTGTCAATTGGAAAAATTAGATGCAAAAAGTTTCTCAAAGCATCCTTTGCTTTTGTCGTTAAGTTATTTCAGCTAATGTCATTTAGCCTAACAGAAATATTACATTTTTGTTTAGCAACCTTCAGGAACTTTTCCAAGAGTCGATGGGTGACAGCAGCCTGGTTTGGAGCTCTGACAACTTCTTAGTGACTGCACATCTGTTATTTCTCAGACCAAAGAACGATCAGGTCCTCTGCAGAAGAGCCAGGAGACACTGTCTCTTAGCATGACTGAGACTAGCAGCGAAGCTGCAGTCTGTTAAAAGCTTTTACAGTTTACCATAGCATCCAGAAAACCTATGTAGCAAGTTTTTTTTCTCCAAAACAATCCCCATTCTTAAGAAAGTTAACATGATTTTTACAAAAAATCTCACTTTTAGGATGGGATTTATCAGCATCAGGATATATCTTTATGGAAATAAATAGAAAAAAACAGTATTCCCTTCATTCTTGGTTTTCACTGACAGGTCTGAAAAACTCATAAAATGCCAGCAAAAAGCAATGGGTAAAAACAACAACAAAAAAGTGATTACCCTCATTCCTCCACCACAAAAGGCTTAAACTGAACTAGACTGACTTTCATAGTAGTATCTCCACATACTAGAACAACCATCTTATATACTACAGCATAGAGTTCATGACCCTTGATTTCTGTCACCACTTCCTTCAGTGCTTCAGTGATCCCGAAACAAAAATACACCTTTTGGTGTGTTAGCACTTATCACATCTAAAAGCAGGAGCAAAAGCTTTTCTGTCTTACAGTGGAATCAACTCAATTTGTCAATTTTAAAGCCATCAGGGCAGCTGTGAGTTTTTCAGTTTTTGTTGTGTTGAAAATCCAACTCTAGAAAGATGTGCAGAATTTGTGAGATTGCAACCGCTGTACAAGCTCATGCAGTCCTATCAAAGTATTGAGGATACAACATTTACAGCAAAATACAACCTCAGACCCCTATTTTGTCATAATTATCCTCAGTCAGTACTAAGTCTCCACCCTCCAATCCTGGATTTAAGGGCAACAGAAAGTACCAAAATCTGCAGTTTCTTTAATGACTAATGACTTTATTGGCTGATTAACCAGTTTATAACAAAAATAACTTGCACTGAAGAAAAAATAGAACGAGCAAGAATTATTTTAATGACTGAGTAATAGCTATTTCTTGCTCTACACAAGTATTTTGGGGTTCTTGTAGCCAATGCGAAGGGGGCGAAGATTCACTCACTCTCTATAAACACCCAACGGGATAAACTCAACAAAAACCCAAACGTTGACTGACTGGATCTATGACTTACATCTTATTCCTGAAAAGTAAAGAGTGCATAGACTGCAAAGTGTTGATAGGGAAATTGAAGAAAGCCAAGTGGTTGCAAGTGTTCTGCATAGCATTCAAACACTGTTGAAATGAACCAAACAGACCCACATTCTATAGAGGATTTGGAGTGGAAGACAGATTTGCCAAAACATAAGATGACATTTGGAAATATTTAGTTTTTATTTCTGGTAGTTACACATCAAAAACCTAAAACTCACTGGATGGATATTATTTTTTCATCAGGGACAAAGTTATGCAAACTTGATCCCTTACCATGGCGGACAGTGGGAAGGGCTCCCTTCTTTCAATGTTAAAGCCATTACAGAATCACACAGTAGCATTAGTACTGCTGCTGGATCAAAACCTGAAATGTGGCAATATAGTAACAACTCACTGTAAATGTGAAACAACAAAATCCTGAATTACTTCCTAAAGTGTTCTATCATTACACGTTTCCAATGTTAAGCTGCTTCAGCTAGGCTGAATTTTCTGCACGTTTATTATAAATGCTAGCTGCAAATTTCTGAGTGCAACTTTTGGAAATTTAAACTAATGGATTTATTTTTTAATATATTTTCATGCATTTTTTGGTGCTACACAAATGACAACCATATTTCCTCACAAAATGTAAATTACCCCAGTTCTTTTATTTTTGGTTACCATCCTTATTTGTAGTGTGCAGTGGGATCAAAAATAACTAAATATTGGCTGTTGAAATCTAGCTTTGGTCTGAATTCATAGGGGTTCAAAAAGCATGGATAGGGCTTACTAGAGCATATCCTGGTGACCTTCAGGAAAAGGCAGGGTGCATTCCAGACAGATCACCGGGATCACGTACATAAACAACCAACCAACCGCACATGCTCATACCCACTTCTAAGTTAGGGTGTTGTGCTGCTGGAGTGAAACATGCACCGCCATGACAACTCTACGTTCTGTCTTTTGACTTTTCAATCATCTCGTACTTTCTTCTAAAATCATAACTCAAACGTTTGCTTGGAAGGGAAGTGTGCTGCTGCAATGCAAAAGCAGATCGCAGATGTTTCTAGATATGAACCAATTTTCAGATCTGCCAGACAAGAGCCCATTCTGAAACTACAAGCGCCTAAAATACAAGAAGAAACCATTCTTATCTTGCCAGCTTGTCTTGTTTTTACACAGCAGTCTGCTCTGAAAGTGTGTTAGTCCATCAGTGCCAAAGTGTCAATTTACAAGCTAGTAAAGAACTTCCAAACTTGAAGAGATCTTAAAATACAACACACTGCTTAGTCTACCTAAACATTATTAAGAAGACATTTAGCCACACACAAAAGAAGCAGTTAATATAACTAATATACCTTACACATTTTGTGATAACCTAGCAACTGACACTAAAAAAAGTGCATATGTCAACATTTATCCATAAAACAAACAAACAAAAAACAATCAAAAGATCTAAATTGAATGTTTAGAAATGTAAATGTGCATAGCAGGTCATTCCTATTTTTTTTTTATTTTTATGGAAATATTATGATTATAAAATAGTTCTTTTCTCTTGTATGCTATTGAGAACTACTGTGAAAGAGTTAGATAAATACTTACAATTATACAATGACTGATCCCTTTAACAGGTACATGCACAAAATGTCAGTTTAATCCTACAGTTATACATAACTTTCTTGAATGTATAGTCAAACCTAAAATTATTCCTACCGTGGGGTACATTTATAAACCATTTAAATAGACAAACAAACAAATACATATTCAGAATTTGGCACATTCAAGCAAATAGTAACATGTCCAAAATTAAGCAGTTATAGTTTCAGAAATAGTTTGGAGTTGAACTATATAAGCATTAGATGTGAGATTTAAATAGTATTTGTGTATAACTACTAGGACTTCATTGAACAGAAATAGAATTTTATTGGGTAATTTTGGCCCCAAAAACCGAATATTTGAAAGAAAAGAGGACAAAGACATAAACAGTAAAATTATTTAAGGTGAGCTACCTTTAAAAGCGTCAAGAAAAGTGTTACTAAAAACAAAGATACATTCATTTCGAGCATTACTAGGGTTAGATCCTGATGGACAGCAGGTTTCTGTTCGTGCATTATCTACTGGATAATAGCGGCACTTTCGTAGGCAAGAAAAAAGTACAAGATTAGTGGAATTTGTGGAACATTCGTAAATGTTAAACACAAATTTTGCTTTTGCAGTTCAGACTAGCTTGTTTCACTTATTTGTGACAGGCGCAGTGGTAAAGTTCGGAAGTTCAGGACAGGTGTTGTCACTGATTCTGCTGCTTCTCAGCTTTATTTCCGCTGTGACAGCCAAGCAGCATTTAGCTAACCATGTTACTAATAAATCTCATAGATATTGAAGTGACATGTAAAGAAATTCCCAATTGGATACGTCTTGAATATTTTAAAGATAATCTGAAGACAGGGACTTTTGTTGTGGTGATTTCCTCAAAGATGTAGGGGATATTTTAAGTATTTATTTTGCTAGCCCTGCTTGCATTACCGTTTACCCGTGGACGCTAATAGGACAGTTAGCGTACACAACACAAGCTAACTTTTTATTATTTTTTTTACAAGTGGGTATTTTTAAGAAGTTATTAATATAGTAATAACACACGATGACACCGTTTTTTGAGCGCCTGATCGGTTTCCAATGACAAAACTCCCAGGATGTTAGCAATCCGCCATTTTACAACTTACCTTGTTTTAATCGCAAAGACGGAGTAAAAACATGAACAAACGTTGCCGATTTTGCGCAATGTTTTTTTTTTTTTTTCTCGTCAGTTCCTTACACGGTGTGTTATTTCCACCTCCTTAAAAAGTATGGCTATTTTAAAAACGATAACTAGCCGCTTTTGTTGCTAATACAGCAAGGTACACAGTGTATTTTTTACTCATTTATTTTTAGTCGCCACACGCCACCTGTCGGTGATATTTTGCACTGCAGAAAGCACCACATTGTGCCTTTTCCGTTGTTGCCATGTCATGTGATATTGTAATAAATTTCTGTTTAAATCACATATAATATGGAATCGAAACCTAAAAGAAAAAAAATGAACAGGTATCTTTTGTAAACTTTACTTATGTTTGGAGGAAAAATAGTAAACAATAACAAAAATAGCTATATTTTATGTTTCTTTTGATTAGGAGCCATGTTTGAAAAACATTATAGACATTCGTACACAATAGCTTTTTGTGGTGTTTTTTTTATTATTATTATTTTTATAAACTTAAACTTCTATTTTTGAAATTACACAAAGTGGAACGAAAGAAATCATATAATCTTTTTTTAAGATAATTTTTAGAATAATGATGACTGGAAATTTTATTTTAGAAGTTATTATTATTATTGTCACCATCATCAAGATTTGCAACTCCTGCAAACCGTGCTGTTACAGCTAATCCTTTTAGATGGCAATTTATTTTAATCAGCAGGTTAAAAAAAAAAAAAACCTTGCAAGACTGGATGTTTTCTTCTCAGTACCACACTCTCGCCGTTGCGATTGCTATGTTTTGTAAAGGAGAGGAAAGATTTTACACTGGAAATGTTCTCCTTAGTTCTCCTTAGTTAGGCATGATTTGAAAATGCCAGGTGATGCAAAATTTGGAGATTATACTTTTTAAAATCTTTTTCTATCAAGTTTGAGGACATTGAGACCACACATGTTCAATATTAAGACTATTCTTAAGAATATGATCAGAAAAGTTTTTCCCCCCGAGACTGGATAAGGAGTTTTCCAGCAGAGCAGACAGGTTTGCAAAGCCCTCAAAGTCTAATCATGTCTGCTCTTCATGTAATTGAGAATCTGGTTGAGATCTGCTTGAAGTTGTCAGCAGGAAAAGTCCAACAGAGTGAAGCTGCATTTAACTTTTATGCAGAATGATAATAAGGTAAAGTGTTTAATTTAAAAATACCTTTTTAAAACTCTCCAAGAAGACCTGGCTGCAGACATCAGCACCCCTTTCACGTTCATTTGTTAACTTCCAGTGCATTTGCATGATCATGCATTGTCATTCTTACATTTCCCATTGACTTGCTTAAACAGTTAACCCGTTGTTTTAGTGCTGCTGATTTGTGAAGCACTTTGGGTTTACTCTGTGAATTACCGATTCTGCTGTGGTACAGTACAGAGCTGCAAACATTTACCTGAGAAAGGAATAAAATTACCTCTCATCACTTCAACATGTCCCAACACGCCTGCAGACTGTTTTCTGATAACACAGCTGTGCTTACAGTAGATGTTTCCGCTTAATGTTTGGCTATCTATCCTAAATCAAATTTGTTCTCAAAAATAACTAAGTTTATGTGACAAAAACGAGGTCCAAGCAGAACTATTAACTGAGCCTAAAGTGCATCAGTATAAAGATAATATAAAAAACTTTGACGAGCTGAGAACATGTCCATATAAGTTGAGTTTTATTGCCATAAATAGATCAAACATTAAATTTTGCTTCTGTTTTTTTTCAATGTTTTTGCCGAACTTTAAAGGAAAACTCAGAATAATGTCACTTTACTACCATTTCTCTCCTTTGGAGAGAAATGCTAACAGCTAGTATAGACTGGGCTTTGAGAGATGCACTGGAACCAAACAGAACCAGCTCAGACTTGCCCCAAACACAAAACAAACTGAGGCAAATGTTAAAAGGATTTTCAGTTTTGGAGGCTGACAGTGAACTTTATTTGAATCTCTTTTTTTTTTTTTACTGTTTAATACCTTTGATGGCCTGTATAGGCTAGTTATAAAATGAACTGAGCATCAGGTAAACCCTTGATGAACGTTTAATTCCTACATAACACGGTGAAGGAGCATTAGAAAACAGAAATTACATCAGAGAATAGGCCTGAAATGTTTATGGAAAGTTCTTAAACTTAGCCTTTACAAAGGCAAGATCCTATAAGTTTAAGCCTATGCCTTTAGGATAGAACACCTGGGCTCAAAAGCTACTTTAGTCTTTATTGTAACATGAACATGAACAGTTCCAAACACATTATTATAATAAACATATTTGAATTGACCATTTTTTAGGGAAATATCTGCTTTGAGGTTTTGAAAATATGTTGTTACAATTGTCAAAACGATTCATTTTTCTTAGTCCCTTTTTTGTTTACATCATCCGTCTTCTTCCACTCATGCGGGACCAGGTTGCAGGGGCCGCAGTCTGAGCAAAGATGCCCAGACTTTCCTCTCCCCGGGCCACTTCCTCCAGCTCCTCTGGGGGGATCCCAAGATGTTCCCTGGCTCGATGAAGCCAACAGGACAACATCATCTGCAATCTGTGCCCAAACCAGACCCCCTACAGCCGTTTTGTAAGGGCCTTGTTTTTTTCTCATTCAATAAAATCTTGAAGTCAAGTTTTAAATTAAACAAATAAAAGGTTTGGTAAATGATGCTAACAAAGTATTTAGATTTGGAGATCTGTTTGAGCAGACTCAAAACAAAATACAAAGACAATTTTTTACACCACGATTTTTTGAGCAGTTTTTTTTACTTCCTTTTTAAAAAATATGTATTTTTCTTTTACAAACAGGTCATAAAAACATTAAAGTTCCCATGTGAGCTGGATTTTTTGCCCCTTTCTCGTGGTACTGAACATAAATCCAATCTTGTTTTGCTAGTTCTATAAAACAAACTTGATCGTGAGTGACATTAATTTACATTGATTAGCTTGTACCACATTCTTAATAGTTGTTTAGCCTCAAAAGATCCTTTCTTCCTAAAGCTAAAGCGTCACGTGGCCTTTTTTTTTTGATAAATGCATATAAAAAATTGTTCTTTTTTGACTGGTTTGATAAGAGAAGTGTGTGTCAAAAATGTCTTTATGATTATGGAAGTAGGAGGAAGGAAATGAATAACAAAAGTAAAACAAATGCTGGAAACTGCCAAGTAACTATTCTGAATATAGACAGAGAGTAAGTACTGTGTGACTGTTGGGAAATTCATCGCTTGCAGGGGGGGGTAGGGATGTGGTTGTGCAATGAAAATGAGGGAAGCCCTCTTCTTTTTTTTTTTACATCATTTTTCGTTTGTCTAACCGCATTACAGCACTCAAACGAGACCTCCTGAGAGTCCGGAGAGGGATCACTTCCCTAATCTGAAGTCCTAAACATGAAGTTTGTATCCATTCCTGTGCTAAACACAGGACCTCATGAGCTGATTCTACCTATTTTACTGCACCTAAACAAAGTAAGCTAGTAAAAAACAAGATAATAATAATCCATCAATGAAATTTCAGAGGTTATTTTCCAGGTATGAGAGCCTTCTTTGCTCAGTTTTTAGGGAGTCATTTATCTAAATTTCGAGTTATCATATGCATTTAATCCATTTATTTTAGAGTTTAATTGGGTATTTGAAACAAGGATATATAAACTTATCGTGCGGAAGTTTCTCATAGCAGCTTAGTGTGGGATTTTTCTCCGAACTTCAGCGACCGCTGAAACCATCAGTTTCTAATTTTTCAACAGACAGATCCAGTCTGGAGTCCCTGTTGTGAAAGCTGCACGCGTGATGTGTTGATCTCACAGAAAGTCTGCGAGTTTGCACCATACAGATTGTGAAAACCTTGCCCAAGCTGAAATTAGAACACTTTCAACATTTTCCTGCTAAAGCTGACAGCATTCGCAAATGACTATAGTGCAAGAGTTTTTTTCTTTTGGCAAGATTTTGTGAAATTTCCTAGATCACGCTTTACTGTTTTTGTTTCTTTTCTAATGTTCTTTTTTGTTTGGGGTGTTACGATTCATTTTAACAGTGTTTTGATTCATATCGTAATCATAGTCAATATTGGTTCATTTTGAACGATTCACTGACCTAAAATCCATCCAGGACATCTTCAGCCTAAAATTCAACCAGTGTGTCTCAGAGATAAACACCTGGGTACTGAAAAGTGCAGGTGAAGTTTTCCACATTCTTTGTATTTCTTGTAAAATAATCCAAGTGTAAATTAGTACAAGTAAACAAGAATTGATGGCAAATCCATTTACATTTTAGTTTAACAAAGTTCCAAAATTTTTTCTTTATTTTGTTGTAACTTGACAACAAAACTGAACAGAGACCAAGAACTGCAGCTCTAAGGAAACACTCTGGCTCAGTACTGCTGTGTTGAAACGGTTCAACAGGGATCTTTATTATTCCAAGACCCGACCACAGGGGTCATCAAAGCAGCGCCCACCCAGCACAGGGCAGCTCCGGGCCCACACCGCAGAGCGGTACCCCAACCGCCTCAATGGGAATAGGCACCGCAGCAACCGCAAGCAGAGCCAGTAGGACCCCAGAACAGAGGAAGCACTGGAGTTAAAGAATAAAAAAAAGAAAGAAATAATAGAAAGGCATTAAAAATGATTAAAACATACACTTCAATAATGTGAATACAATAACAAAAACATGGTTACTATATTAAAAAAACAATGGTGCATTTATATTAACTATAAAAATATTCAACTAAAGTTAATAACTAAAGAAATAAAAAGAAAAGATCAAATTAAACAAAAACAAAAGTCATGTCAAAACCAGATTAAAAAGGTGAGTCTTTAAAAACCTCTACGGTCTCTGCAGCCCTGGGGCTCTCCGACCGGAACGGTGGAACGCGGCCTCACCATGACTTTTGGTCCTCACTAGAGGAACAAATAAGAGGCTGGTGCCGGAGGACCTCAGGGTCTGCGAGGGTTTGTATTTTAAAAGCAAAGTCACCTAAATAAGAAGAACCAAGACCATAAAAACATTTGTAAACAATCAAGAGAACTTCAAAATCAATCCTGAAACGCACAGGTACCTCTGTGCTGGCGAGAGAGAGGAATGGATGGACTCTGGCAACATTTTTGAGATGATAAAATCCTGTCTTCACAACATTTCTGATGTGAGGAATAAAACTCAGCTCAGAGTCAAAAAGTATGTCCAGGTTTTTCACACACTGAGAAGGTTTAAAATTTCTAAGTTTGGGTTAAATCATCTCTTTCTTGTCTTCAGGACCAATAATCAAAACTTCTGTTTTCTTCTGGTTGAGTTAAGTTTTCTGCCATCCATGACTTTATGTCTAAAATACAATTTAAAAGTGTTTAGAGATTCAAGGTCATCAGCGGTCATCAGCATAGCTGTGAAAATCAACACCTGATGACATCCCCATAAGGCAACATATACATTAAAGAGAACTGGGCCTAAGATTGACCCTTGGGGAATCCCACAAGTCATTTTGTGGATTCTCGAGGAGCATGCATCCATTCAATGATTTTACAAAGATTGTGATCCAGAAATGACACATTTGATCCAAAAAGTTACATTTTTGCTAGACTAAGCTGGAAATGACCATGAGCCTCATGACCTCAGATAAGACATTTGGCATAAAAAAACTGCCTGGACTTTGACTATTGACAGCTGGGAACTGCTTTCAGAGTGAAACTGCCCCACAAAGATGTTTGGTGAAATACCTCCTGTTCCCGTAATGAGGGGTTGTCAGAGTTGAAACAAAGTAAAAGTACTTTTGTGACAAATAAAAGAACTTAAAATGTCTTGCACAAGAGGATCAATCCAACTTAAAAAAAGAAACAAACTGAATGCAATGCAATGCAAAAATCCCTCATTTTGATTCATCTCTCAATTATGTCATTTTGGTCTTTATTTACCTTCACGGTGAATGACATATGGATGAATGATCTTGAAGAGTGGAACACATTTATCATTGTTCAAAATGTCAGTAGAGTCTTTTTAGCCAGTTGAATAACTCATTGATAATGCAATCTTTAAAGCTTCTGATTTTTTGAAGCAGATATGATGCATTTGTTTCTGAGAACAGAAATTGTATATCTACGTTTCTGAGAAACCTGTGACGCTCATGTCAGAGCTTTCTTTATTGGGGCGACTGTGGTGCATGGGGTAGAGCGGTCGACCCTTTGATTGGAAGATTACAGATTCGATTTCCGCCTAGCCTACCCATGTGTTTAAGTGCAAGAATCTGAACTCCGCATCGCTCCTGATGGTTATGGGTTGACGACAGTGTTTAGCAGTGGAGCTGCCATCAGTGTGTGTGTGGCTGACTGGGACTGTGAAGCACTTTGGGCCTTCTAAGAAAGTAAAGTGCTTTCTAAGTATACACCATATACCACTTATTTCAAAAGTGACCTCAATGACTGTTGAAACAGAAGAGATGTAAATGAGATTTGTACACCTAAAATAAAATACTCTTCTTGTGTAAACGTTTTCATTAGTGACTATTTTGCCTCTTTATTTAAGTCAAATAATCACTGAGCTGCTCATTAATCAGCTGTTTGCAGAGGAACTTGTCCAACAATAAATGTAAATTATGAAATAGTTCATTCAAGCATGATAGTGTTTAGAGAATGATCACGATCAACCAGTTTTAAACTTACTGGCTTTTTCTCTTTCTGATCAGAGCTGATTTTACCAAAAAAACACCTTTTTACAATCTGAGCTTTTTTTTTTTTAAGTGATTATTCACATTTTAATGCAGTCATTCTAATAAAAGACAAAAAGAAACCCCTTTGCCTCCTGCGTTAATTACTTTTTATTGTTGTTCAAAAAACGTTTATATGGAATTTTTTCAGAACTCCCGGGTGTTGCGCAACAGTCTTTATTTAACCGGGACAGCTTAGTCTGCTGTACAGTCAAAGCACAAGATGTGTTCATCTCAGTTTTACTGAGAGGCCCGTGAGTTTTGCATCATGTGTACCATAAACTCCAACTCCAAGTTGAAATTTGAAGATGTTCTGACTGCTGTGTACAGCTGAATGTACTGTTTGTGCAAACAGTTGGTTCGTAGTCCTCGTGTTCTGTAACATTTGTGCTTGGTATCAGAAAAAAGACAAAGAATCCTGAAGCAGATTGGGTTTCATACAAACAGCAACATTACTGTCATTTTTTTCACAGTTACTGAGAACTGATTTGAATTTAGAAGATGTCGTTTAACTGCTGACATTCAAAGCACGACATCTAGCGTGTCGCATAAAAAAGCTGAAGTAATCTCTCCCAGCTCTGAACGATACTAAGTATGACTCATCATTGGTTAGTTTAATGATACTTGGCCTTAATTGATTTTTGGTGGTTTTGCAACTTCCTATTTTATGGGAATTCACCTTTAAATGATTTTCATCCCCCTTATCATCATCGTTTTCTGGTAAGGCTCCTCTCTGAACAAAAAAAAAGAACAAAACTCTATACTCTCATGAAATAAATACAATGTTAGTACAAATATACATTGTTGTGATGACATTAGCTTTAACATTAGCACAAATAATTCTATAAATTCAATCTATCCATTTTCCAAGCCTGCTTAGTCCCTTTTGGGTTCATGGGGTTTCTCAAACCTATCCTAATTACTGTTGGGTTAAGGTGGGCTACACCCTGGACGGATTCAGGGAAACACAAACACCTTGGGACAATTTAGAATCAACAATTAACCTTTAAAGCATGTTTTTAGAATGTGGGAGTAAGCTGGAGTGCCTGTACAAACACACATGGGGAACGCTCGCAAACTCCACACAGAAAGGAGTCAGCTGACATGTGATTTTCCAATGATTGTCCTCACAACTTGTTTAATGGCAGTTTAAAAAACATCATTCACAACAAATAAAAAAAAACAACTACTGTGAAGTCAGATTTTTGACTTCACATGTTTTTTTACAGTTCTGAATCAGGAGACAGACGGAGGTTTGGAGTTGATGCTCTGATGGTAAAATGCCAACAGCTTTACTTCGATTTACTTACTGGAGTCGATGGTGGGATTGGTTTCATGTGCAAAGTGGTGGTGGGAGGGGGCTAGATTGTGTCGGCATGAATCTAGGAGTATTCAGCCTGTCACCGTATCCTGACTGTGTTGTAGTCCAACTCTTGTCTGTTATATGGAAAGGGTCCAGTCATTTGAAGGTTTTTAAAGGGGTTCTCCTCCTGTATCACAACGCATTCCCCTCTGTGCTCTATCTGTGCTGGTGAGTCCTTTGGCCAGTTTGTACCAAACAATTCCAGAAAGGGTTTTTGATCTCCAACCACCAATCCACAACAATATACACTAATTTGATGCTATGGTGTCATGAGCTTTCTCTAGTTTAGGTCCCTGGGTAGGACCCTTATGCTACTGCTTAACTATGTAGTCTGGGTCTCCCTGTGCCAGTCCCTAGTCTGGATAAAATACAAGGTTGTGTCAGGAAGGGCATCCAGCATATAAATCTCTACCAAATAAAGTGTGTGGATCAAAAGCTGTGGTGATCCCTGATGGGAAATGGTGAACAACTCCATTAATACATGAAAAAAGACTGCAGAAATAAAAACTATTTTTTAGATAATTTATTAGTTAATTTATTTTTAAATTTCTTTTGTCTGTTTTTAACATCAGAATGTGATGATGCGGCCTATTGAATAGAAAATAAGGCTTTCTCCACATCCACTTCTAATATGACCAACAGTACACCCTGTGTGTCCTCTTCTTTTGTTAGTCCTGTTTTTCTGAGTCACACATGAACTCACTCGTCTCCGACAAATTCAAATTGGACGTGTTCATAAAAAACATTCAAACTGACAGGTGGAAGGGTGAGGAGAGGCCGCTGAGGGTCAAAGTCAAACCTGCAAAAAAACTATCTTTTTGGGGGAAAAAAATCTACAGCTCCTGATTCACAACAATTTCTAAAGAAATACTCAGAATTTCAATTTTGAGTCTCCTTTTTTATATATATATATATATATATATATATATATATATATATATATATATATATATATATATATATATATATATATATATATATATATGTTTGACGATACCGTGATGATTGTGTTTTCTAGTTCATTGGCATTCTTACTCTTAAAATACACACACAGGTCTCAAATATTCCAAATAATGAAAATAAAACACCTTTCGGACTTATTTCTTGCAATGCTGTGTTCCCAGAATTTCACCAAAATCTTCTAAAATGTACACGGTTTCTAATCATTGTGAATATGAAAACAGACACAGTGACAGGGCCCGTCTCCTGTGCACTTCACTGAAACTGTGGAAGATTATTTTTCAGTTCATGAGATTCCTAAAATATTCCCAGAAGATGTTCTGTCAAGTCTGAACTTCACACCCTCGGAAGAAAGAAAAGGAAAAACACATCTAAAACAACTGAAAGTTTCACAAATTTTGCTGTGTCATCAACTTTTCACTTTTGCTCTCTTGATTAACAACTCACATGAGAGTGTAAAGCCTGTTTTAAAAACAGGTTGTAAGGTTGCACATTGTTAACTTGGGAGTTTGCATTCTGCAAAGCAAGAAATAAGAAATCAAATCCTTCATAAATATAAAAAAACAGATTTGTAATCTCATCTCTTTCAATGATTCTGATTTGTCATCTTTCACACTAGACCTTAAATGACAGAAACATTTACTGGAAGCCAAGTGATGCAAAATGTAAAAAAGTAGAAATCAGATGATTTATCGGCAAAAAAAAAAAAAAAAAAGGGTTTTCTCACTGAAAAAAAAACTTCTCACAACTTTTGAATCATGTTGGTGACCACACGATGCTGAAACACAGAAGGAGTGAGGGGGGAAAAAAATGAAAAACTCCAGATCTGTCAGAAACCGAAAGTAAGAGAATGAAATATATATACAGCTTGTGGATGGGTGCTTCACAAAAGAGTCAGTGGCATTCACTGCTCCTTCAAGGTAAGACCATTTTAAAACTCTAAACTTTTAAAAGAACATTTGATCATCTGTCACAGATAAAAGCTGTGTTGAAAGCAGATATTCAGATCTTATATCAGAAAGATCTCATTAAACTTACAGTAAAGGGTAATAATCCTCTTGGCAAGTGTTTCTCTGATGCCACCAGCATTTACAATCAGTTTATAATCTGAATTTTCTGTGCTGTAGTTTCTGTAAACTATGACACGAGCAGATGGGCCAACTCTATCATCTTCTCAGATGATGACTTAGTCAGGTGTGCGTTGCATCAACAGCATAAGATGAAACGGTGACTAACAGAAAAGAATTGTTTATTTCTGTTGTTATCTGGTTCAGTTGTAGAACAACTCCAGAAATTGAAGAAAATATGTTTTTAAAGTCTTTTAACCAAACCATTCCAGCTGTGATTTCTGTCCTGGAGTTTTGTTTTTGTATTTTAGTTGCACATCTGGGAGACAAACCAAAAGCCGTGCAAAACCAAAGCCTGGATTGTTTGATTTTGTTTTATTGCTGCCTAATATTGTCTGTCATATGAGAAATTATGTTAATTTATTTAATATTTGTGATTTTTTAAAGTAAAGAGACAATGTAACCCAGCCAAAGGAAAATAAGTTTTAAAATTGATTTTAATCACATTTTTTGGACAAATTGCAATATTTAACAGATTTAAAAAATGATTTTATGTTGTGATTTGCTGCACAAAACATTTAATAAGTGCATGAGTGAAGCAAATTTATGAGCTATAAAATTAAACAAATGCAATCTAATTTTAAAAGCTTATGCTTTAAGGGTTTCATTATTTTTTCTTTTTAAATATGTTTTTTATTCCAGCCTTTGTGACAGCAATTGTGAGCTATTTTTTCAGATCCCAACTTCAGTTTTCACTTTTTACGGTTGTGCTGTAAAGTATAACTGCCACAGGTTTGAGCGTATGGTGTCCTCAGCCTGTCATAAAAGTTATGTATTAAACCATAAAACTATTTCTGCATTAAACAGGATTCTTCCATCGTACAAAAATGTCTAAACATAATCAGTAGGGTTTTTTTGTATTTAAAAAAAAAACAAAAGAAGAAAAAACAACGACCAAGTTTCAGTACTTTTAGAGCTCTGTCAGTCACAACAAAAAATAAGGAAGTATAACTGCATGGTTACTCTTTAACTTCCTCAGAATGTTTCTGGGTTTATGCATGGTGCTCTTGCATTGTGCCAGATCAGGACTGAATGTGTTGCAGAAACATCTCATTACTAAAAAAAACAAAAAGGTTTCCTTCCACAGCAAAACTTTTGAAAGGAATTACCTCACTTCTCTATTTATTTCAAATTTGCAAAGTAATGTTTGTTAGAAACAACCCACAAACAAACAGGTGAGGAGTTCCCAGTTGGAAGGACAGTAATGAGAGCTAAGGAATATTTTGCGGAATCATCAGTGTAGTTCCTCACTACTTTTCTCAATGGAAGGGTAATGCAGGCTTCAACATGAGATGGATACATCTGTAACTCATCATTCCTGGTTGTGCTTCAGATGGCTGCTTGGTGGCGGACAGTGTTATTTGTTTGCTGCATCCTGGAGTCAGCTGTGGAGTCCACACTGGTCAAGAGGAACAGATACACCAACTCATTTAGTCTGGCGAGATCTACCCGGAGCCGTGTGCAGCAGCTGCTAAAAAAATATGTGAGTACCAACAGGATTTTGTCCAAATGTATTTGTTTGTTCCTGTAAATATTCTCAAAACTTGTATTTTTACAGAAGGAGCAGGAGCTCGGTAATTTGGATTTTGATGATAGAAGCCAGCAGCTGACGGACCTGCCTTTGCTGTCCACGGACTTTGACAGCTGGCTACACCTGTCGGTTAGTACTCATATGAAACATGATCATATAATCTTTCTCTGTCACTTATTGTTCTTGAAAGTCTATATTTCATAATGGAAAACCTTATGACAGAGTGTCTGCTTTAATTAAAAATTAACACGGAATTCCCCCTCTTAGAAGTTCTCACATGCATTAACAGACTGTGTGTTTTAACATGTGATGTTAAAATTCCTGTCGTTGCGCCTTCAGGACTGGGACAGACTGCATGCAGCCTTCTTGGACATTCAAGCTTACTGGAATATTTTGGAAAGAAAAAGAGTAGAGCTGGAGAAGGAGGAAAAAGCTCATTCGTGGCTGAGGAAAACCCGGATCTCTTTGCCTCAGAGGTTCAGGCACATTCAGCTGGACTTACGAGACCTCATGAACCAAGTCAGCAGTCAGGTATCCACCGTCTTCTTACTGAAATCCACCCACATCTGTTCCTGTTCCAGCCCACGCACGCTTAGAAGGAAGTGAGGCCAAAAGCGGTCTGTTAAACTTCGTTTTACTTTCTTCCTTCAGATGAGATTCACAAGGACCTCTTGGATGAAGCCGACGCCGGCTGCCGTACACCTGAACTCAGAGAGGGGCTCCAGCGCAGACTGGGACAGCCGTTTGGAGGGTTACATCGCTCTGAGAGATTTGAACCTTTACCTCACAAAGCTGGCCAGAGACTTTCTACTGCTGGCTTCAAAAAGGCACTCCTGACTCATACTGACTCAGTCAAACACTCTGGAACTGTGGAGATAACCCTGAATTAACAGAGTTTTCCTATGAGGAGCTCTTGTTGCTGTGAGCTTTATTTTTGCATGATACATGGTGGACATGTGGAAGGGTTTTCTTGGGTTTTTCCCAGGGTTTCTGTCATACCTTTGACTGTTCGCGGCAGATAAGCACTCAGAACACGCCCCAACATCCTGTTTTAACACTCCAACCTCAGACTTCTGGGCTTTCCAAAGATATTTTTACTATTTATTGACATATTTATTTGAATACTATTTATTGCTGTGTGTTTTTTGTTTCAGTTCTCTTGCAGAGACATGCAGTTTGACAGATGTTTTGTGTTTCGTACAGAAATCTTGTTTTTGAACGTTAATAAAGATATAAAGCATTTACAAACAGAGAAGACTGGATTATGATTGTCTCAGCATTAAACATATTTAAGAGATACTGATGGGGTAATCTTCAGGATATTAATCCATTGTTGTGTCATAATCTGGGTTGTTATCCTGCCAGCTGCAAACTATGTAAGCAGCTTCTGAGCAACTTGGATCGTTTGGTCCGGTTGGAGTTTCGGTTTCTTCATGTGGTGGCGATCCGTGGGGCAGCCTTAAGGGGTGAAGATAGAAGAAAAGTTTCCTAAAGCCAATCCACCTCTCCATTTGGGCATGTAGTTAAAAGAGAGGCAAACTTACCACCAGCAGATGGCCTCTCTTGCCTTTGGCCACCTTCAGCTGTGAGCCTCTGACAAAATCAATGATGCCTTCCTTGTTTCGAGCCACAGCAAACCGAATGCTGCAGCAGAGGAAGAAGAGGCGATGAAGGGCCAGAGAAGCACCTGATTATCACAGAGACTCTGAGGCATCAGCTCACCTGCCTGGCCTGACATCCACACAGTTGGTCTTTCTTGCCAACATGCTTATTTTGGTCACCAGCTCAATCACATGGCTGCAGTGCAGAACAGCGTCGCTCTGGAGGAAGAAGGAGCCGGATTAGAGGAGCAGGGACATGAACAGCCATGACGGCTTAGTCCTGCTGTACCTTTTGTTTGTTGTCCTCACAGGGTACATGGAGAACCAGCATCCCGTCGCTGAGAGAGCTCACTGAGATTCCTGTGTTAAAAGAAAACGTGGTTTGATCTCAAAAAGTTCATAAATCCCAAAAAATAAGCTGAGAAGGCCAAGAAATTCATCACTGTATCTTAAAAATGTCTGACTTTAGGGTTTTTGAGTTTATTTTTACATTTTCCCACCAAGCAGGAAAATAAACACACATTCCCCCTTATTGGTTTCCTGTAGCTGCTGACATACGCAGAGAGGTTTTACTGGGGTACCTCTGTTATTACTGCACATAGCACTGGCAAAACTGATCTTATCTGAAAACTGGAACAGTTTAAAAAAAAACATGCATGGATGTATGTGTGCATTTCACCTCTCAGGGAAGCGTAATCAATCTTCTGTTTGATCTTGGTGCGATCCACCAAAAGAGCAAAGGTGTTGGTGAGAAGCAGCTGGCGAGGCCGGGGTTTGAATCCCCTCCTGTCATACTTTATCACTGAGATGCCATACTGAAAGGACAACGACACAGAGACAACTTTTACTGCTACTCTAAACAAAAGTACTCAACCTTCTATTGAGATTTGAAATAACTCAAATTTCTAAAAACCCACTTCAATCACTTTTTGATCTATTTAGTTCTCAGTAGTCTTTTACTAATCATGATGCAGTTCTTAGCCAAAATAATTTTAAAAAACGTATCGTTTTCTGGGACATAGTTTCTGCAGAACGGCAAGAGATAATTATAAATTCACCTCTAAGTTGTAATGGAATACATGAAGTCAACCAAAATGAACATGGAGGCATTTAATAGTGCTTTGTGTTTATTATAGACTGTCTTAGTTTCAGATTTGATAGACATGCAGTATTTTCCACATCTGACTCTGGGCTTGTGATGGCTGTGGAGGCTCTGTGTTGTTTTTTCCCCTCACTTCCTTGTTTTTCAGAGCATGTGAGTGGCAGGGGGTGTGTCAACCACTCCAGAGACACCTGCACTCAATCCTCTCATTAGCTCACCTTACTTAAACCAGTCTACCCACCACCACTGTTTGCCAGATGATTCCGTCAGGTTGTCCATGTGATTCGACTCTTGCCAAGTGTTTTTTCCTGCCCAGTTGGATTATTCCCTGCCTCTATTTTTGATTTTTGGCCGCTGCAAAATAAATGTGTTTTTTCCATCTTTGACACTCTGCGTCGGGGTTCTCCTTCGCTCCCGTAACAGGGCTGTGGCATTGACCACATATATTGTAACTTAACCTTGAGTCATTTTTCACACTGTTGTCTGAATTCAAATGAACCCAGGTTATGTCTTGAACCTTGCACAAGGCTATTGCTTTGAAAATACATTTATTTTATTTTATTTATTTACCTTTCTTTAACCACAGACGTCCTATTGTGATTAAAAATCTTTTTTCGAAGAAGCTCTGTTAAATGAAAGACAAGATGATCTTGTTTGTGCAAAGTTGTTTGTCCCTTGAGAATTTGAGGAAAAAAAATAAAGTAATGTAACAAGTAGTAAATTACTTTTTCAAATAGGTAATGAGTGGAGTAATTGAATTATAATTTTAAATAAGTATTTAGGTAAAGTAATTGATTACTTTTTTAAAGTATCTTACCCAACACTGGTTGTGGATGGGACTATACTACTATACTACACTCCCAACCTAACAATAACAGAAACAAAAATGGGGAGCAATATTGAAGTTAAAACAGTTTTGACCTGGGAGCTTGTGGTCCGCCCAGTGTATTTTCTGCATCACAACTACAAGCTTTTTCCAACAACATTTATTTTTCTGCCTCTGATTCACAATAATTTAATTAAAGAAATACTCAGAAATGCAATTTAATGCTTACAATTCTTTATAAATGTCATCCATCATCAGAAAAATGCAACAAGAACATGTTAAAAACACCAAAAACACAATTTTTTAAGTAGATCTTCAAAAAGTGAGTACGGATCCTGTAATAATCAGAAAAAATGCACTGCTGATAAGTTAGATTTTTAAGCTAAAATTTTAAGAGGATTTTCTCAGTTAATATTTGTAATGTTTGAGTTTTTGCAAAAAATAAACCGAAGGCAAATTATGGGATAATACTATTTATTATCATCTTCACTACAGAAATATAATTGTTTGCTTCATTTAAGGAGATAAAGGTATAAATGTAGATAAAAGGCAAAGCTTGTAAGCATTTCTACTCTACAGATACATTTAAAAAAATAAATAAAAATAATATTTTTAAAAATTGTCAAGAAAGTTTTAATCAACACATTATTAAGTTTCTATTTTCATGCATGTTTATCAAGTTTTTATTGATCAGAGTGTATTTTTGACAAGTGAGGAACAAACAACTCCTTTTCATCATTAATCATTAAACAATGAAATAACTCATCACCATGTTAGATGACATTTGTTTAAAAGTGCATCATTAGTTTCTATAAAACTTGTAAAACTTACCTAATTAAATTCATTTTTTAATAAAGAACACAACTCACCTGCACTTTTTCACTGCCAAGAGTCTGGAGAACCTTGAGACTGATTTGCTCACGTTCTGCATAAAGAAATTGAAAATATTTCTGCAATTTTTTTCATGAAATGCTATGAGGTCTTGAATTATTGAACAGATAGTTGAAAGGCTACCAAGCCTGGAGTCCAAGAACAGCCGGCCAACACTCTGGGGATAAATCTCCTTCTGGTCTTTGAAGATCTCACTGGCTATAACCTTCTGCATCATCTATAAAAAGCAGAAGAAAATCCAAGAAAACAAAAACATAGAATCTAGTATTTATAAATCTACAGTTTTTAAATCAAGTGTGTTCTTTCCGATCACCTGCTTCTGCCACTCAGGCTGGATTCTCCTACAATACTTTGCGACCATGTTGCGCATGTGCAGCCTCTGCAGGTGCTCTGAGGCCTAGAGGAGATGCAAAACTTGCATCTTCAAGTCCAACTCATTTCACTTGTATGTGGATCATTAAAATTCTACTACGTATTGTCATTTTTTTAATACCTCAACGAGAGACGGAGGAGGTTTTGGCCAGCTCTTGTCTAAAACACTTATCGGCAGGTTTTTCCTCAGATTTTTGAGGAAAGAGCAGCGTACGTGATCGAGGAAGTACTCATTCTCTGGGCAATATTCCTCATGACGGTGGATGAAGCCTTTTATGAACCTGGAATGAGGTAATATAGGAAACATAAAAGCATGTGGTGCAACAAGGATGGACAGCAAGGATGCAATGGATAAGCACCTGCGGATCAACTCTGCAGCCTCTCGCCGTTGCTTGGCCCGCCTGCGTGCTTTCATCCCTCGCCACCCAGACTGGATCACAATCACTGGACATACATGCGTTTTTTAAAACAAAGGCACACAATTTTCAACACAAGACAGTGAAAAAACACCACTGAAAAGTGATTACAAACTGAAGATAGTACATATATCAGACATTCAGAAAAAAAGGCTGTCTGCTCCAAAATGACAAGTACAAAATAAAGTTTCAAGCTGAAAAAAATTGCAAAAAGTTTCTAATGAATAGTACACAAAAAAGAACCATAAATAAATTGATATATGTGTTTTTGCTAGGCTTTAAGGACTGTTGTGCATTATGGAAACCTGCATGTCTGATGCGCTGATACTTGGATCTCTCTCTGTAGCCTCTCCATGATTTCTGCATGGTGACCGCTGGACAAACAGAGGACATAGAGAGAAGGAGAAATAAAGATAAAACCACCTAAAGTTACAAGTATTTGTTAAGTAAAGCTGGTTTCATTTATTCTGTGGAGACTGAGCTGTTAAAAATGTAATTTTAGCAGTTGATGCTTTTCTAAACTTGAGGAACTTTTAAAAACCTTGAGGAACATCCTGTTTTGATAACAAAAAATGTTTGAATGTCTTGTTCTATTTGAGCTTTGTGTCCACATACCGATCTCTGGCTTTTTAGCCTCGAGTGCATCCTCTGTGGTGAAAAGTGTTTTAGGGAAACGGATGAAGATTTTTGATCTATAACAACAATACAGGTTAAAAAAACCAAATATTTCCTTTTAGAGAAAAAACACATATGAGCAAACAATTTTAAACACGTATTTACAGCATACAATCCCATCTAAGAGTGTAGTGCAAAACTATACCCAACTAAAGTGCAGAACATTATACAGCAAACAAGTGGAAGAAGAATTTAAAAAAACAAAACAAAACAAACAAAAATAACACAACGTTTTATTGCTGTGCCATTCTGTGTAGCTGCCATTGTTTCCAAATCACAAGAAATGAGACAGAAAAAGCATCAATACAACAGTTTCATTTCAACCTTGTTGACCTCTTGAATTTACACTACTCTTGAAAAGTTTTGGGTCGCTTAGAAGTTTTCCTATTTTTGACAGAAAAGCACTACTTTAGTCAATGAAGACACTTTAAACTAATCAGAAATACAATCTAGGCATTATTAATGGTATAACCTATGTAGATAATGCACCAAAACCCAGACATTTGTAAATAGATCAGTCATTTTGTAATCATTTACCACATTATTGTAATGTCATAATGTAGCATGTATTTTCTGATTAGTTTAACACATTTTCATTGACAAAAATGTTGTTTTTTTCTCAAAAATAGGAACATTTCTCAGTCACCCCAAAGTTTTGATTAGTAGTATTTCCAGTTATAAAATAAAATAAAATAAAGTTGATGCTAAATTATGGTCATTTCAGAGCCAAAGCAGTTTTATGCATGTTTGTATGAATAGCCTTTGCATTAAATCACACTTTATAAGAGTTTACAAATAATTCAATATCTGATTTTGCATCGTAATTTCTTTAGAAATAGTGTTGTTACCTTCCCAGTTTATACTCTTCTGCTTTGTAGCCTAGGTGGTTAACCAGTGCAGAAACGCCATCTACAAGTCTTCCTTGCCAGTTGGGCCATGTCTCAGGACACAGGGGCTTGTACCTACAGGCAAGGCATGTTATTAGCACAAAACTCATAAAACTATAGTTTAGTTCGAGGGGAGGTCAGTCACCTCTGCAAGAAAGCTTCAAAGCGCCGGCGATAAGCAAAACCGGCTCTCCTGACTCTCAGGTTTTCCATCAGACCTAAGTACTTGACCTGGTGTCTGACCAGAACTTCATCGAAACGTCCTGCAGATGTAAAGATCACTCACTGGAGGAATTTAATGTAAATATTTTGTCTAAACAAGGCAGTTTATTAGAATTAGTACAGATTAACACACAATGATGCCTGTACCTGGTTGCTTGGCATCATTGGGTTTAATACAACGCACGTATGACGGCTCTTTAGACATTAGGATCTCCATGAGTTTCGTCAGGCTGTTTTTAAACTGAGTGGCAGCCTACACAAAAATACAAGAACATGAAAATGTCACAAACTTTGTGTAGAATCTGTATTTTTATGTCACAAGATCAACTAGTTGACACAGAGCAGTTGTTTTTATCATAAAAACATTTGATTGACCGTTTTTTTTTTTTGCTAAAAGAAAATCTAAAATATGGATTTAATAAAGCTCAGAGTGGAAAAGAATGAAAATAAATCAAAAGGGAGAATATTTGTACCATCTCTGGACGTTTCTGGTCGATCACTTCCTCTCTGCGGAAGCAGTGACTCAGGATCTGGTTGTCTGACTGGCACATGACCTGAACAGAAACCAAACCACAAAAACCACAATTTAAAAACACGTATCCCCTCTCCTCTTTTCTACTATTGCAAGACTCCCTGTTTGTCTTGAGACTTCACCGTAACCCTTTCCCAACCCTCACCTCTTTCAGGTTCCTGTTCAGTGAATCGTTGTTCTTATCAAGGAAACCTGAATGAGGACAAAACAAACAAAAAAAGACGCAGTTGATGACTCAGCACAATCCACATCAAGTTCTATTACAAGAAACAAAGGCACAAATTATTAAATCATTGATCAAACTGGCCCCAGAAATCCCAACTTACCACTGACATTATAATTGACCTCCCCTGCATAATGCAACAGCCGGAACTCCTCTCTGTTCATTATTCGGCGGGTTTTTCCATTTGCTAATTTGTGCCTGAAACACACACAACTGTATGGAAGTACTGTATGGATTAAAAACAGTGTGAAATAACACATCACTTACGTGATGAAGTGGGGATGGCAGCCCAATGAGTCCTCCAGTTTTTCCAAAAAGGAGAGATCACAAGCCTCACCGGGTCTCAGGCACTCCTCATCCTGAAAGATGCACGCTAACTTCAGATAGTAGCACAAAGTGAGGTCAAAATAATTATTTATAGTAATAATTATAGTAAAATTGTTTAATTTAAATATTGTTGATGTTGAGAGAATGGAAAGTATTGGCCTCCGAAGCCGTTACTGATTTAGAAACACACCCTTTTATTCAAACTTATTAAAAGAGCAACATTATATAAAAAAATCAATATTTACAGCCATTGACTGAACGATTGATTGAGACGAATTGTCCTTGATTAAATTTAATCTTAAGTGACAATATAGTTGTAAAAAGTACAAAAAAATGTGACATTATCAGACAAAAGACAGTGGTCAGCTCAGTGGGTAAGTGGTCATGGTTGAAAACCCTAAACTACTAAGACATATCAATAAAATAAAATTAAAACTCTCATTAAATTGGACATTCAGCTTAAAAGAGGTGTGCCTGAAAACATTTAAATGAGATGTGACCTGAGCTGTTGGGTCACACAAACTATGTTTTGTATTTTCCATAATGAAATATTAGTCTTCTCAGAGTTCACATCTGATACTGATAATCTGAGAGATTTGATGTCAAAGCTCGGACAGCAGTGAGTTTGGATGAATAGGAAAAACTTTAGTCTGGAAGATGTCTCAACGTCGTGGGGCAATTTTCCTCTTTTTTTGGGACTGCTTAACTATGCTGCCACAGGGGGCCCTGAGTCGGGTCTGATAAAATGACAAAATGCAGGGTTGAGTCACGAATGCGAAATAATTTCTGCCGAACCACACGTGCAGATCAGTGGAAGCTGATTCTCTAAATGGATATGCTGAAAGGTGAACAACAACAAAAAAAGATTGTTTTTAAGGATGTGATGAGATAGATGCTGCCGGAAAAGTATGTTTCCATCAGAAGAGGTGAGTATTAATTTGCAAAAAGCTTTAGTCATTTTACATATTGCATAAGTTAAAGTAATCAATAGAGTAACAAAATTTGGGTTCTCAGGGTTTTTGTAATAGGCATACACATAAAAGTCATATTTACCAGAATGGAGATGATGCCTTTGTGTTTCTCCTCGATCAAATCACAGATGATCTTGTTGTCAAAGTATTTCACGGTCTCCCACTACATTACAAAGAACATCAGGTGTTGGGTTGCCATATAACAGACATGATCGAACACATGAAACGTGTTTCTTTCAAAATAAAGGCTTACAGCAATCCCTTCCGTTTCGTACTCCTCCTGCTCAGATCGCAGGGTGAGCTCGATGAACAGCTGCTGGAGCTTCTCGTTGCAGAAGTTGATGCAAAACTGCTCAAAGCTGATTGGATTACAATAAAAAGCAAGAGTAGATTTTAGAAGTTAAAATTAAAATGTTTTCTTCGCACTCTTGACCGGTAGGCAGATTAGGATGGATATGACCTGTACCTATTGTGCTGTAGAACCTCAAATCCATAAATATCAAGAAGCCCAATGACTGAGGAGCCTTTGGAGCTGTGGTAGAGTTCATCCTACAAGAAGGCAGTATTAAACAGTGTTATAACTTCACAAATTGAATTGATTTTCGTCATTTTTTTCCTCTTAAAGTAGTTTCTGCACCTTCAACGCCAACGAAAGGTTGATCTTCTCCACCAACCAGGTGAAGGTTCGCCCGTACACGGCTTTAGCCAAAGCATCCCGGGCTGACACGGCCTGATCAAAGTTTAGCGGGCTGATCATCTGCAATTCACATGAACAGCTCTGATGAAATGACTCCACCGACAGAGAGAAAACACAGAAGGAAACCGAGAAGAGGACAATCACCTCTTCTCCTCTGGCGGTGAGTTTCCTGTGAGTGAGCGCCTCCCTCAGGGCCGAGCCGTCAACACCCAGCAGCTGCAGAAGAATATCTGAACTCAGAGGTCATGTTTTTCTACACATTTGAGAATTATTATGTATCAGAGGCATTGCACTGACCATTGCAAGGGTTGATAGTTGAGTCTCAGTGGTAATGTAAGTTTCTTCTTCTTCTCCTTCTCCGAAGAGAACGTTTCCCAGATGGAGAACGCTGGCGATGATATTCAGCAGTTTCTGAGGTTGTACATGTGAAAGGGAGGGGAAAGCAGCTTTACAGACGAACAACTGGAAATTCTCTTTTGTCAATTTGTTGTGAATTGTGCAGAAAATTGAGTATATTGAACACTCAAATGATCGTTTAGCGACTGCTCAGACATTGGCCAAATTCGAATTGCTTCCCTGCCCATCTGGCTTCTCCCTATTGCTCTAAATGTAGGGGCACTTGAAGCTGTAGTGGTGTCGGAAAGTGTTTTTTTAAGGAGGAGCCGTGGAGAATTAGGGCTGGATATACCTTCCCCAGTAGGGTGATGAGGAAATCCACTTCTTCACATCGGTGTGTTGTGAAGCACAGAAGTTTCCATTTAAATGTAAGTAATGACTTTTTGTCTTAACGTTTTCAAAACCGATGTTGTTATGTATTTTCTGAGCGCTGGCAGCTACGCGCAAAACGTAGATGACCAGTATCGATTGATGATGTCATCATGTGGTAGTAACGTCCGCATTTGAAGACACTACTTTTCCTATATCTCTCTGTTTGGAGGGATAAACGTAAGGATAGGGAGAAGCCATGGGACAGGGAAGCAATTCGGATTCGGCCTTTGTCCCCACCTCTGTGACTAACCTGCACTTCTTCTGTGGTGAAGCCAATCACAGTAAGAGCCTTCATGACAACTTTCCAGTTATTCTTATCGCTTATGGAGCTGACTTTTGGACAATTACCCTGCAGACAAAAAATCGAAACATTATTAGCAGCGAAAGCTGCAGATCTGCCTGGAATTGCATGTTACCTTGACTAGATAACGGTAGCTGTGAGGGTTTCTCTCCAGCTCCAGTGTTTTCAGCAGCTCCTCATCCCCTCCATCCAAAAGCTGGTAGAAAATGTGAAAGTTCCTTTCGCCGTGGTTCTGGTGCACAACACGGGATTTCTCCAGCAGGTAGTTTAAGATGTGAGCTCCCACGGGTGCGCCCTTCAAAGCAAAACAGAAGAATGGAAGGAGATGGTGAAAACAATATGAAATATTTTTTAAAATTTCAGATTTTTTCAAGAAGAAAAACGTTTACCCTAAAGTCAAACTGGATATCCATGTATTTTCCAAAGCGACTGGAGTTATCGTTCCTCAGTGTCTTGGCGTTACCAAAAGCCTGACAAGAGGAAAGAAAAACTAAATGAGTTTAATTTGGAGTAAAAATTCATTGAGTGGTAGACATTCATCTAATAGTATGTGACAGGATGAACATTTCAGGTTCAGACTCTCAAAGCCTGCATACCTCCAGAACTGGGTTGGACTGCAGGAGACGGTCACCAAGGGCAGCAGCATGCTCAGTGGTGGGGCAAGTTACAGCGTAGTACAGGAGGATCTTCTTGGAGGCCTCTGTTTTCCCTGCCCCGCTCTCGCCTGATATGAGGATGCACTGGTCCTTCCTCTCCGTCTTCATGGCTCGGTAAGTATTGTCTGACAAGGCATAGCTGGTGACAAACGAGAAGCAGCTTGAGAGCAATTTTTATGCAGGTGTCATATTTGTGTGGGGTCCAGTTTTAGAGATTTAGCAGGAATGCAGCTTGTTGGAAAACTTCACTGACTACAGATTTTATTTTAAAATCTTCTATCGGTTTCATGCTATTCACAGTTTTAGCTCAAACTGTTTAGCTTGTAATTTTGTCAGCATTTCTAGAGATTCCTAGTAAAAGTCTGGCAGCAATGCCTTGAGGATTTGAAATGTACTTGATCTGATATTTGATTGACTCCATAATGAGAGTCCTTCTAAGTGTTCCTCAAAGCTGTTGCATAAAAGCCAGATCTAAAGCAAACCATAAGGCAGGCGGCTGCAGCTTCAAAACACCCATAGAATTGGGACATCATCTCAGTTGGTGGGCAAGTGAGTATAGATATGAATAATAGACAGTGGAACAACTGCTTGTGTTCATCATAAAAGACAAAACTTAAAATTTTCTTTATTCTTTTTGTGCATTCCAAAAGACATAGATGTTACATGAAAGGATGTGTGACATAGGTCACATTTTGACCGCTTTTAGCCAACCTTCTCCTCAACAGCAAAACTTATTTTTCCTGCTTTAACTGAGCTTTAGCTGTTAGATGGCACGTCTGCGATTTCCCCAAAAATTACCTTTCCACTTAATATATGTCATTGCTGATGAAGGCTCTCGTGTGGTGGCCATCGTAATTTATCGTGAAATCCACCAACTGAGCAAACAAAGAAAAAGGAACTCTGCAAATTAAAAAAAATTATGTTGCATATAAAAGAAACGCTGCTGAAAAAAAAAGCTTAAAATAAAAAAGCCATAACAGAAGTGGACTATAATCTCAAATTGTTTTAAATCCTATGTGTATTGTATCTAATCTAGACACAATCTCCGATAAACCATTTCTGTTGTGGCTCTTTATGTGCAGTGTTTTTTTTTTCCTAAATTTCTTATTTTTGCAACATAATTTATATTTATTTGCAGACTTTTTTCTTTTATGCAGCAGTAACATTTCTTGTTATTTCCAGAGTTTCTTTTTATTTCCAGAGTTTCTTTTTTATTTGCAGTTAATTTTTTTTTTGCTGTGATGGCGGGTCTCGGCCACCATACTCTTGAGATAATTGGAAGCTACCTTACCTCTTTTGTTTTGAAGTGGTGTCTTGACAATTTCCTGGCTGATGAGCAGCGACTTTTACATAAGGCCTTTGCTTGCGTCTATATCTGTTGGCTCTGTGCTTACACACACCTGAGTGCTTCAGGCTACCACAATGAGGAATGTTTCACAATGAGGAATGCTCTCATGTAGGTCAGATCAGCAGCTGAGAATGAAATCATCCTACAGCACGTGGCTGCAACTTACCTACTCAGACCTTTTGGAAGTAATGTGAATGCAGTTAAATTGCAAACAGACAAAATTCTAAACTTTTCTAGTAAAACTCATCCATACCCAATGTGCCAGTATTTCTTTCCAAACAGAGATTGTTTGTCAGAAACAGCCAGCAGTGAATGAAAATCTCAACAGAATTACTTGTTTTGATTAAATTTTTCACAATTTTCTTTGTCTGAGGTTTTACAAAAAAAAAGTTCAACTTTATTTTGTTCTTGTGATTATGCGTTATTCCAAATACTGAGACCAGCTCTGATCAGATGATTTCTACCACGGGACTTACTGACAAAAAAAAAAATTAAATGTTACAGCTCTTCTCTGGAAAAATGTTGAATTATGACCGGAAAAGTCAGGGATGATTCAGCAGTGACTCACATGTGAGGTGATATTTCGTAAAAGCTGACCCCTCTGTACCGCTCCATCTGCTGCTTCGAGTAAATCTCCAGCTCTTTGTACGGGTTCACTGACACAAGCACTGAGCCGATGTACGTCTGTATTAAAACATCAGGGAGACGAGATGCTGACATGAGCTGATTTGTGAAACTGTCCAATGCCATTTTCAGACTGTCATTCATATTACGTAGATGAGATTTTCTCTGAAGCGTCGTCTCAGGTTTTCAATGAAGGCCGCCTCACTGTTGTAGTTTTCCAGCAGGACAAAGTCCTGCACTCCCACCCTGTCGCGGGCAGTCAAGGCACTCTCCATCACCAGGCGCACTCGTCCTTCAACTTCCACTTCCTGTGCAAAGAGAATGCAAAAAACCAGAGGCAGCTATTACTTTATCATAAGAAAAACTTGGTTCATCTTGTTCTGAATTCACAGCTTAACTCCATAGAGCCATTCGTAACATATTTGATACACACATTTCTTCACACATCAAAACTCCAATGAAAATTGGGTTTTCTGTGTTTTTAACATGTTCTTGTAGCATTTTTGTCATAATTGAGATTAAAACTGTGTTTCTGAATCTTTCTTTATACAAATCTTGTTGTATCAGGAGCAAATGAAAACAGGATGTTTGAAAATGCTTGAGTTTATGATGAAGAAACTGACATGAGCAGGCCAAAGTCATCCCTCTCCGTATTAATTCTAAATCTTCCACTTGAAGACAAACAGCTGCATCAATGTCTATATTTTCCTTGTTTGGGCTGGCATCTGGTTCAAAACTGTACAGCTGGATAGCTCAGATATTTCCCTTTTTTTGCTACGCTATTGTTAGCTTGGGTTTGTGAGGTACTTGTCGGTAGTGGGAGAGAGTGTAAACAAAGGGCTGATGGGAAATTAGCTGGAATAACTTCCACGCCGACAGTCCCGTCCACAACATAGAAGTGAATTTCTAATGAACTCCTAGAGCTCTGCAGAAATTATGTCTTAAAAATATATTTTTTCTATCTTGCAGTGGATTATTATTCCACTGGGGGCAGTAGTAGAAATGTCCTGCTCATTTCAAAATGTCTGCTTCCACAAAATCTCAAAAACAAAGAGGTACCAAAAAAGTTTAGCTAATTTTCAAAATTTTATAGTGAGTTTATCTCATCTATTGTTTTTTTTTTCAATGAACACTTGCTGAATTGAAAGAATGCAAAATTTGTCAAGATTAAGTTATTTTTAATACAGTTACACCATATTAAAAGATGTGTATCACATTTGAGACAGTGGGTAAATAAGGTGCTTTTGCATTGTTGTGAGCAAAAACATAACATATTTCCTAATGTATCATAATTGATACTACCTACAGCTCAGAAAAAATAATATTGTATTTTTTGTGAATTTTATAAAAGGCTTTTTAGAAACATCACAGTTAAAAAAATAATAAATACATTTTCTGTCAATTCTTTGTAGTGTGCTTTACAGTCTTATCCCAATATTTGTTGGGATTGTAAGGAAACCTTAACTTTGTTAAGCAGGTTGCAAGCAGACAGTTATTTGAGAAAAGGGAAAAGGCGTTGAATAAAAAAGCCCTTCTCAATCTATGATGCAGCAATGGAACCACAAGGGAGACAAAATGTTGTAAACTTGTGTTAAAAAGAACAATTTCCACACAAAAGTGACATGGAATCATCCTAGAAGATCTCACCATGCTAAAATTTTATCAAGCTAACCCCTAGGTCTAACCCTGAGGTAGATTAGGCAACTTGAAGCAGCTACGATAAGATAAAAACCCATTGGTCATTAAATTTAGAAAGAAAAATTACACTGATTACAATAATTTGCCAAGTCGCATTCTGTCTTTACTGCTGCCTTCTTCAAAAAGTCATCAATCTATTGTAGGATATAACCCTTCTAAAATAATCAAAAATGTTTGCACCAATTATTTTGATTTTCTGTAAATAAGTTAAAAATCTGCCAATGAGGTAAGAAAAATGGTCTTACCAAGAATTCTTATTTCAAGAAAAAATATCTAGGAACTAAGACATGTTTTTACAAGCTACGATTGTTTTGCTATTGAGAAACTTTATTGATAAGATTATTTTTCTTGCAAGACAGAAAATAAGACATTTTTTCCTTAGACCATGATCCTTCTATTTTCTTAAGATTCTGTTTTTGCTGTGGGGAGCCTCTTACAGCCACTGTCAGGCGAAGGTGGGCTACACCCTTGACATTCAGCGAGTCAATCACAGTGACAGACAACCACATACACACTCTTTCACATCGTAAGGACAATTTAGAGTCACAAATTACCCTATGATGGATGTTTTTGGACTGTGGGAGGAAGTGACAGCTTTGTTACAGTTTTGTTTGGTCTTACATCTTCTGGTTTACATAGAGCAATTGATTATGTTCTCTGGCAACATTCTTACATTTCTGTAATAAATTAGATGATAAAGACTCAGATTTTGCCAAAATTATAGTTATTCTTGGATTCACTGAGAGGTCCTGTTTTTTTCTTTTTCGAAAAGTGCTCTGATCTAGTGCTGCAACATTTTTCTAAATTCAATTACCTTGTTTTGATGAATAAGAGACACGCAAACACTCAGTTTCTCTGATGCATTTCACATTCACACAGATGCAAACTGACATTTTCTGTTCAAAAGTGTCAACACTTTGTGCAAAAGCAGGCGATAAGCATTGCAAGAATAGCTTCAGAATGTAAGCAGAGCGCTACTGAGCGGCTCTGTGAAAAGAATGATTAATCAACGAAGACATTTGAGGAATCTGAGTGACGAATGGAGAAAACTGACTCTTTCACCTTCTAGTGTAAAGATAGTGCATTACAATGTATGTACAATACAAACACTTTTATATCAGGAGAAGGCTTAAATAGTAAATGTGTTTACATGACAACCCCACTTTGATGGCAAACATCAAGCTGTAGACGGTAGACTGTGAAAGCTTCTTTCTCATTATCGTTTCTCACAAAGTCACATCCACACATGTTAAAAACATAAAATGTTGGCAGTCGCTACTTACTGGCAATAATTATCCAGACATATGATTCAGCGTGCAATCACTCCACTACACCCAAAGCGAACTGAGAGCCCTCTATGTTCAGTTTTCAAGGCTCAGTCACAAGAGAGTCTTTTTAAACGTTTTGCATTCACAAAAAAAGGAAAACAAGCAAAAAGTGAAACAAAGGGGCTAGACTTCCACAGCACTTGTGTTTTTCTTTAGTGCAACAGTCTCTCAAGGGTCTCGTTTTGCTGGTTCACGCAGCTGAAAGGTCATTATCTTCAACCACTTTGTGCCGGAAAATCCGCTGCAAAAATCCAAGAGGACAACAGTGGAAGAGGGCCAAGAGCAAAAAGAAAGTCAGTGGATGCTTCCACTGCTCCCTCCTTCTACTCAGAGGTATTGTTTTCTCACTTGCAGGTGGGCTTCCTACACATAGTAAACAGTCAGATTTTCCAAAGGATGCCTAAGAAGAATGTTAAGGTCAGGCTTTGGGCAGTTGTTCACTGTCCAACTGCACATTTTTTTTTTTTTTTTTTTTACCAGGGATTCCCAATTTTTTTCTGAATTTGGCATTATTAAGATGTTTTAACTGACCAGGATGTTTCTGCAAAAAAAACTTGATTTGCACATTTCATCTTTGTTACAGAAAAAAAAATCCTTCCCATAACAGTGTTCCTTCTGTGTTTAATATTGATATGTTGTGGAGGTTAAATAGTTCTTTTTAAACTGTTCTACAAGTGTTTTAGAACAAAGATAAACCCAGCATTTGCTAATGAAACCACTGACTCTAAACTTTTGAAGGCATCATTTACTTAAGAAATATCTCAATATCCTATTCAACATAATGCAAAGACAAAATATTCCCTTTTTGTTTTGGTGGAGCCCACTGTTGTTTGTGGAAAGACATATTTCCGTCCCATAATTCCTTGTAGCCACAACATTTAAAGTTGTACTAGGGACAGTGGAGATGTGAGTGACACAAAAATACACTGAGTTAAACTCTGCTTAAAAGGATTTCCGTTGTCCTGATGAATCTTGAATAGACCACTATACTCAATGTGGTTAACTCTTTCTATTTGGGTGTTCAATTCCATTAAAGTCATATTGAAAGCGTTAATTTATATCAGTAAATAATACATGTGTCATGGTGTATCAGCATTTGACCCTGGCTGTCTGCATTTATGTGTTTGGTGTGGTTATAATTGACTTGACTGTATCATCCATGACAACATTTTTCAAGTTAATTGTTGCAATTTTTTCAACAGCAAACTTTTTTTTTTAATCTTTTTTAACTACAAAACTTCAATGTATTAAACCATAAAAATTGTTGCCTGAAAGTAGCTGATAAGTGATGTGGAGATGAAGTGGAAGGAGAAAAAGATCGTTTGGGCAGATTTACTGTCAGAGTTAACCTGCTTGTTAAAGAGGGGAGAGAGATTTGGCAGACACTGTTCAAGTGCACAAAGTGGGATTTGACTGTGAGCTTCAGATATCTGGGGAAATCTGCAGGTTTTGTTCGTGCAGCTGCTTTAACAACCAGCAAGAAGGTTAGCAGTGGGATCTGGCTTCAGGCCCTGTGACTAAGCTCTGCTGGGCTGACTGCATGCGGATTGTCTTCCTTATAAGGCGTGCCCCACCACAGTGTCCCATTGCAAGCAGGTCTGGACCACAGCTGGCGCTCTACCACCAACTAAATGCTATGGAGGCAAAAATACCAGCTTTATTTTTTCTGGATCACTGTACAAAAACCAAAATACAGACAAACACAGACAGTAAAGGAAAATCGGGACATGACTCACAGTTTCTCTTTGTTGGTGATTAGATCACAAATGTATTGCAAGCATACAAGTAGAAATAAACATGAAAACAGCAAAGAGCATCATGCCAAAGATCTTACCCTGCCTTGGTACCTCATCCTGTCCTGTTCCTCCTGCTTGGATGCAAAAGTGGGGGTTCCTCCTCAGACTGGCGCTCCTCCTCCTCCTCCTCCTGTGTTTGACAGACTTTTCGGCTGCAACTCCTCATCCACCTTTGCCCACGAGGGAAACAACTCGCCAACTGGTCTCCTCTGTCCCTTTGCTTCTCCTCGTCTTTCCTTCTACTCGCCTGCAAGGATCCAGCACAAGGACCGAGGCCGAAACGCTCCCAGCTCCTCCAGTTCACACCTTTAATCCATTTTAACCATAACAGGCCAGAGTCAATGACTGCTTCTCCACCCGTCTCCTGCTCTCTAAACTAAATGAAACAAGGGCAGGAACTCCACTCTCACGTCACACTAAATGAAAAAAGAGAAAAAAACAGTCAAGACGAAGTATGCTGCTGAAAAAAAGAAAAAAAGAGAGGGAACTCGGATAGACTCTGGAAAAAATTGCTAACATCCCCACTCTGTGCAGCTATTAAAAGCAAAAAAAAAAAAAAAAAGAAATCACATGATGACATCTCAAAACACTTTTCCTCTGTTTGCTTCCCTCCCTTTTCTCTCACAAGCTGAGACAGATTCACTTTACAGAAGGGTTTGTCTGAGACTGTCTGCCTGTGAGGGTCCTCTGCTGCAGACGAAAAAACTCACACCATCACAGAAGAGTCTCATTATAAACGTTAGCCTGCCCTTTATTTATATTTTCAACCTTTCCTCTTTATGTTTCTTCCAGCTCTGGTATTTCTGGGGAGTGCCATGAAGGCCACATTCCCTCGTCAGGGAGCAGCACCCGCCTCTGCTTTCCCACCCCTCATCTTTTGCTTGCCTCACTTTTCCTACCCATCATCATCAAATATCTAACACTCAGGAATCTGAATAATGCCGCCCAGATGGAGAAGGTTCTATGTTTTTCTCAGTCTCTCTGCGGCCCCACTGCCTCTTCTTCAAACACGCCGTGTAAAAACAAAGGGGAGAAGTGAAACTGGCACATATTTATTCCTGAGGCCGAAGTTTCAAATCCTTCTTTTACCTTATTTAAACTTTTGTTCAATCTTGTTTTTTTTTTAATTATTTACCTCCTGACGTATTCATCCACCAATGATCTTTCAATTTCCATTAAAAACACTTAAAGACCCACTACGATCAAGTTTGTATCTATGGTAGAAGCTTTCTCAGTTTTCCTTTAGTTGTGAGAATTGCATTTTTAGCCAAAATCAAAAAATCTGGACATAGTTTCTGCAGAACGGCAGTAGTTCATTAGAAATTCCCCTCTGTGTTGTGGGCGTGTTTACTCTCTCACTAGCTTACAGCCCCTCAACACAGATGCAACAAAAGTGGGGATTTTGGGCCAGATACCAGCTCAGACAAAGAAAACAAAGACATGCATGGATCTGTTTGTCTGCAAGCGGGTGCATCAGAATGGAGCAGAGCTGGGAGCTTGTGGCGTACCTTAGTAACTTGTAAATCACTCTTACAAGCTCCTGATTCACAATGATTTGAATAAATAAATAAGCAGAGATTTAAATTTATATATAAATATATTCCGTCATAAAAAAAGAACATGTTAAAAACACCAAAAACAGGATTTTCCTGGAAGTGGGTCTTTTAAACAACAAGTGATTCATCTTCAGAAAGTTGTTTAAATCTTTAGAAAAGAAAAAAGCATTCCTTACAATGAAATGTTATAGGTTAGCAAGTGTATTAATAGCTGTGCCCCTCTAACACCTTTTTTTTTTATCAAGGTAGAATATCTTTTTTTTCTTTTCTCTGGAAAAAAAGAGAAAGACACAATCCAGTGTGGCACCAAACAAACTGGAAAACTGCAAAAACTTTCTTCTAAAGTCCATCACTTAGGTGTTCCATTGCATAGTTGGGTTGTTTTTTCTGTCCTGTTCCCATCTTTGTTCAGCAGTTCCTGTAAGAAAGATTTCCTTCCTTGATGTTTCCTGATGTTCAGGATCTTCCTCAAACAAGAATTCCCTATGTGCACTCAGATCTACTATTGAAGCAGGTAAGCCAAAGAAAACACTGACACTAACTATGACTCAGAGTTAAATATGACCGAGCCAATCAAGAAATTCATGACAAAGACAACAGGGCTTAATAATAGCTCGTTAGATGATAGGCTCTCTTTTTAAACCTTGTATATGTCTTTCAAAGTGAGAAAAATGCCACAGGAACATGTTAAAAACCCAATTAAGTAGGTTTTTAACACATGATGACAACAGATCAAACCTAAGCTTGTAATATATTTTTTCTCCATCATTTGACATCCTGTTTCTTCAAGAATGCTTTTTATTTCAAGTAACCTACAGAGGGAATAAAAGAAAATTTAAAAAAAACACTTCTGAGTTTGTCTTTTTTGTGTCCTCCATACTTCTAACTTACTTGTTAAGGTGTAATCTATACAGTTGTAAATATTAAGCTTTTAAACATTTCAAGTTAGTTCAAACCTAAAAGTATTTGAGGGCTGTTTGGGCCTTCTAAACCTTCTCTATTTGCATATTGTTTCCTTGGTACAGATGCCATTTCCTACCTATTGTCTGCCTGTGCTCAGCTCCCTTAGCGCCCATCTGTTGTCCCTTTCACCCCGTTCTAACCTCTGCCGCCTCTCATCCCCCCAGATCCCCGTTACACCACAAAGACTCCTTTATAAACTAACCCAAGTGTAAAACAAACCCCTGTGAGGCAACAAGCACAGGGAAAGCAACTTTTAAAGGTTTCAGAACCTCAAAAATGAAGGATAGGAGTGTTACTCAAGTCAGGAAAATAACATACAACATGACAAACATTTTGGATTTAATATATTACATGATAATAATATAAATCCTTTGTATGATTTCTATTGAGCAAACGTCTGTGCATTGTGAGAGATAAACAGGCTTAGTGCTCTGCCTAGTGGCAGCTCCATCAACTGCACTGAAATGTTTCCAGTTATTCCGAAGAAATGGATTACCATTACAGCTGCGTCCACAGAACTTCACGAGTGCTGCTCGGCACAAATGCTCTCATGAATGAAAGTCTCGGTGTAACCTTTAAACACATGTGCACTTGTCACAAACACGCTTACCTGTAGAGAAACATCAAATGCGCCTACCTTGTCGTCTGGGTGAGAAGAAAGACTGTGAAAACTCATGAAACTTGAGGGCTCTGAGCCAAAAAATACTTCAAAAAATGTATATTTGGCAAAGAGAAAACATGGAGAAATGAAACACAACTAGCAAATACCAATTCACTCACAGTCTGTGAATCCAGCAGGAGGCAGCAACACTAACTTTAATTGTAATCAGATATGATGCTGATGACGGACCTGTCAAAGGCTTGATGCTAGATTGGACCTGCTCTGGGATCGGACCCAACCCAGCGTAACTCTGCTCACCAATCACACTGCAGAGTTGCTTGATCTGGTCCACCAACATGCAGGTCAAAGCTGCAGATGAAGTTAGCTTTCAAGTGTTCAGTGGCGTTACTCATTCAAGGGATATTCATTGTTTTTGCCATGAGTGTGAATAAACAAATAGAAAAATAGCAATTACTCAATTACTTAAGTCTAGATCTGTTTGTACATCCACCTAAAAGCTTAGTGTAGAGCAAAAATGTTGCTTCCCAGTTCCCATTTTTATTAGTTCTAATAGTGTCACTGCTGTTTGTTTATTGTTTGTTTACTACATCTGGAACTTTATATTTTATGGCTTAAAGACCCATTCCAATCATCTTTATTCTGTTGTAAAAGTGTCCCCAGTGGTCTTTTAATCATAATTATGATGTTTTTAGCCAAAATAAAAAAAAAAAAAGGTTTGTAGTTTTCTGGGACATAGTTTCTGCAGAGCGGCAGGAGTTCATTAGAAATTCGCCTCTGAGTTGTGGGCTGGACTGTTGGCGTGGAGTAAGCCTACCCTGACTTTCTATCATCCCTTAGTTTACTCCTGTTTCCGCTACCTTACAGCCCCTCGCAACTTTAACCTCACATTGCAGATGCAACAAAAATGGCGAGCAATTTTGGAACTATCCAGCTGTATAGTTTTGAGCCAGATACCAGCTCAGAAAAAACAAAGACGTACATGGATCTGTTTGTCTGCAAGTGGATGCATCAGAATGGAAAGGAGCAGGAAGCTTGTTATCTGCCAACTGTGGCTTTTACGTAAAAACTACAGGCTTTTTCAAGCTGTAACTCTTTCGCCTGCTCCTGATTCTCAATGATTGGATTAAAGAAATACTCAAAAACAAACTTAAACTTAATATTCTTTATATATTTCCTTCATCGTGAGAAAAATGCTACAATAACATGATAAAAGCACAGAAAACACAATTATCATTGGAGTGGGTGGCAGCCCTGTTCTGTGTTCATGTGTTTATACTGGCTTTGTTTGCACACATACACACACAAAAACACAGCAAAGACAAATCTTTAAAAACATGGGCATATATGTGCAGAATTTTACATGTATATCACAAATTGAAATGCTGATTCTGTCAATTGTAAGTTGACTGGAAGATTCAAACCAAAGGATTGCAAATATTCATAAAGTTTGCAAAGTGAATAAATAAATTAAATAAATAAGGATCCCAAAAATGATTGACACAACTTACACGATGATGCACACCATAAAAATAATTTGAAAAGTTGTGTGAAAATATGACGACTTAGGGCAGACATTCGTCTCAGACATTTCGTTTTTTTTTTTTTTTTCAAGTTAAGTAAACAAAAATAGGAAAATAAAACTGGGAAACGTTTGGCCCCGTAACCTTTGGCCCCATAATGAGGGCCCCTCCTCTACAGGACAGGAGCAGAAGCCAAGGACACGGACTGCTGACGTTTTCCTTGATTTTTATCATCAGCTGTAGGGATGTTTAAACACATTTCCAAACTCCTGTGAGTTTCCACCCACAGCGGCATAAATCCTGAAGCGTGATCAGGATCAAAACTGCAGGTCTGGATGGTGACTGGGGCGTTCCGGCTTTGAACGTGCACTCTGGTGGCTGTAGAATCGATTGCTTTGGAGTGCGTGAAGCCCGCAGAGACAGCAGTGTGCTGCTGAGCTGACCTGCTGCAGTTGTGTGAGGGCGCCGCTGGGTGAGTCCCTCTCTCCGTTGCTTGTGTCTCCACAGCTCCCTTTTCCCAAAGAAAAGAAGAGGAGATCTCGGTCCAGGGAGGAGGGCCGCCGCCATTATCGGAAAGCTGACAGAATTGGCCGCTTCCAAACGCGCTCTCGGCTCGTAAAGGGAGCGGGACACGGAGGATTTGTGAGGCGGAGGGCTCTACATTTGAAAGGAAACGGCACGGAGTGCGCAAAGGAGCGGACTGTTGTGTGGCGTGCGCGGCCGGCCCAGCGTTATTATGTGGGCACAACAATGGACAGAATAATGATTGCAAAAGCAACGTGGTAACCACAGAGGAAGACGACTTTGGTCAAATTAAAAGTCCGATTTGCGCATGTGACAGAACCCTGGCAGAGCAGACCCCGGATCGGGCTATTGTTCGTCTTTATTTTATTTTTAAGTTTTTTTTGTTGTGTTTTTTTTTAATTCCTTCCTCTCCGATATTTAATTGGAACAAAAACTGTCTGGGAATCCGGACGGAGGGGATTTGATTCGCTGGATTGGCGCTGATCGCAGGGGGTTTGGGTAAAAGTTCCGACCCATGCTGGATTCTGCGGCGTTTGCTTGTGCACATCAGGCGGCGGCGAGGGCTGCGGCAAACCCTGACAGATGCGAGAAGAGAAAGGCAATGCGATGGTATGTATGAACGTTCCCTCTTTGTCACCGCTCGCACCGGAGGGGCCGCGTCCAAACCTACGGGAAAAGGTTCGATTGCATGATTCGGCTTTTTTTTAGGTTTCTGGTTTTTTTTTTTTTTGGAAGGGGAGGCAGGTCATCCCGGGTCCTGGCGCTGCAGCTTCATTATGTAGACCGCAGGCCCGGCGTGGTCAGTCCCTCTCCGCCCCGGTAATCCTCTGCCGAGCATGAACGATCGTGTCTGGAAGCAGGTCACAGGTCTGAAGCGGTCGAATTTTGGCTGGTGGCGGTGCGTCTGGGCGCACGGTTTCCTTGTTTGTGCGCGCTGTGTTATCAGGCCTGTAGCTCAGCTGAGACCTCCCATGGCTTGTGCTGACCCTGCCTGAGCCCTTCCCTACAGTGAAAGTGCACCGCATATCCCCAGCGCAATCATCTTAACCCAAAGCCTGGAGTGCCTCTTTTCTGGCCGGATGTTTGACTGTCTGCAGCAGATCTTTAAGGAGGGGCTTTATGTCCTTTAAAGAAAAAAAAATGTCTGACATGTTTTAGTCTAGAGAACAAAAGCATGCTTTTCAAACGTCCGTGCACAGCTGTGTTTAGAGCAGGGAGTTTCAAAGCTGGAGACATCCTTTCTGCATGAGGTGTGCCACATTTGATGTTGCATCTTTGTGCTGTACACCTTGGAGCTGTAACAAAAGGTGGTAAACTGGGTACAGATAAGGATGTGGAATTGAGATCTTGATCTGAAATGTAACCACATCCTTTTAAGATGGAACTGCTCTTTAAAAATGCACATTTTCAGACTTTTGTGGCCTTAAAAATGTCACACATTTGTTTGATTTGTATTTTTTGTGCTGGTTTTTGCCTCATGTTTAAGGAATAGATCAGAAATGTAATTGGTTATAGCTTCCAATTATTACGTTCCTAATTCATTCTGTTATTCAGTCTTTTTGGCTTTAAAGTTCTACTATTGTCAAAATGTTTCCAGTGGTCTTTTAATTATGACTATGCAGTTTTCAGCCCAAATCAAAAGGCCTGTGCTGTTTTTAAGACATAGTGTCTGCAGAACAGCAGGAGCTCATTAGAAATCCACCTCTGAGTTGTGGGAAGGATTGTTGCGAAAGTTAGCCTCCTCTAATTTCCCATCAGCCCTTTGTTTACACTCTCCTCCCTTGCCTAAAGCACTTCATAAGCCAAGCTAGTATTAGCGTAGCAAAAACAAAAAAGGCGAGCAATATCAGAGCTATCCAGTTTTTCTCAGATGAGGAAAATTAAGACGATAATATATCTTTTTACCTATAAGTGGTTGCGTCAGAATTGTAGCGGGGAACCAATTCAAATACTTTCACCAACAAATCAACTGACATGATATTAAGAGCTCAAATTCTGAAATATTTTCTTCTTTTTTTTAATGTGATCAAATCTGTCTTGTGGTCAAACGGTTTTGCTGAGGAGTTGACATTTTTTTTGTTTAAATTATAGCTTTTTTTCTTTATTTTAGACATTATGACTGTTATTTTTGTTTTGTAATAATTTTGGTTACATAATTTTCAGTTAAGTTCCCGTTATGAACAGACCCAAAACAATTGTATTTTCTCCTTTTTGTAAATTATTTTAGCTGTCAATGGCACATTCAATTCAATGAACAACCTTATTTTACCTATAAATACCTAACATATTTATTCTCTGCATATAAATGTTGTTTTATAATATTTTATTCACATAAATCTGACATTTTTTAAAATAATTCTAAATAAAGGTGTTCCTTTTGTTAATTTTCGGATCATTGCAGTCCATCTTTTCTTACTAATCAAAGATTCATATTTTTTACTTACATTCATTTATTCAGCTTCGCTGACTTTCATTTTCTCTTTTTTGTTTTGTTTTGACAGGATCTAATTCTTCCAAGGAATAAGTAAAAGGACCTAATACTCCTGTAACGCTGAGTTTATAACTGAAGCCAAGCAGAAGGAAGAGCCATCAGATCTCCTGTGTTGATCAGCCACTTTATGGACAGTCATCCACTCCTTTATACAGTGCCTGTTTGTGGCAGGATGTGCCTCAGAAGGTTATGATGGCGAAAAAGCAAGATGCACGATCGCCCATTTACAACCTCGTTGTGGTGGGTTTGTCAGGAACAGAGAAGGAGAAGGGGCAGTGTGGGGTTGGCAAATCCTGTCTGTGTAATAGGTTTGTCCGACCGAGTGCGGATGATTTCTACCTGGACCACACGTCGGTGCTGAGCACAAGTGACTTTGGAGGCAGAGTGGTTAATAATGACCACTTTCTGTTTTGGGGGGAAGTTTCCCGTGTCCTGGAGGAAGGGCCTGAGTGCAGGATGCATGTTGTGGAACAAACTGAGTTCATTGATGACCAGACATTTCAGCCTCACCGTAGCACTGCTATGCAGCCCTATATCAAACGAGCAGCTGCAACCAAGCTGGCTTCAGCAGAGAAGCTCATGTACTTTTGTACAGACCAGCTGGGGCTGGAGCAGGACTTTGAGCAGAAGCAAATGCCGGAAGGCAAGCTGCAGGTTGATGGCTTCCTGCTTTGTGTTGACGTGAGCCGGGGCATGAACCGCAACTTTGATGATCAGCTGAAATTTGTCACAAATCTGTACGGTCAACTTAGCAAGACTAAGAAGCCGATCGTGCTGGTCCTTACCAAATGTGATGAAGGAGTAGAACGATACATCAAAGATGCACACACCTTTGCTATTACGAAGAAAAGTCTGCCGGTAGTTGAGACATCTGCGCGCTCGAACATAAACGTTGACCTCGCCTTCCTCACTTTGGCTCAGCTCATTGATAAGAGCAGGGGAAAGCCGAAGATCATCCCCTACTTTGAAGCCTTGAAGCTCCAAAGTCAGCAGATAGCTTCCGCCAAGGATCGCTATGAATGGTTAATTAACCGTATTGTAAAAAATCACAACGAAAGCTGGTTAAATACAAGTCGACGTATGAACAATTCCCCAGAGTACAAGGAATATGTGTTTTTGGAGGGGACATTTAAGTGCAAAAAGCTTTTTCAGCAGCATGTGTACCGTCTGAAGCAGGAGCACATTGAGAGGCGTCGCAAAATATACTTGAGCACTCTTCCCCTAGCACTTAGTTCTTTGGTGCCAGATCTAGACGAAATAGATCAGCTTAGCTGGTCTGGGGTACAAAAAGTGTTAGAGTCCAAACAACATTTTACCCACTGGTTCGTTGTTTTGGAAGATTCACCATGGGAAGACACGTCTCACATTGACAACATGGAAGATGAGAGAATCCCCTCAGACCTACTGGAAACCGCAGAAGCAGAGGAAATATTCAATTCCCACCTGGAACATCTGCGAAATGAGTGCAGGAGGGCAGAGATAAGGCAGGAGTTCAAACAGAAATTAGCTTCCTCGCCCTTCGTCACTCCTGGGAAGCCTTGGGAGGAGGCTCGCAGTTTCATCATGAACGAAGAGTTCTATCAGTGGCTTGAGGAGACCGAGTATTTGGACCTCTACAATCGCCATCAGAAGGAGATCATTGACCGTGCTAAAGAAGACTTCCAGGAGCTTTTGCTCGAGTACTCTGAGCTCTTTTATGAACTTGAAGTTGATGCCAAGCCAAGTAAGGAGAAGATGGGTGCAATTCAGGAGGTTTTGGGGGAAGAACAGAGATTCAAGGCGCTGCAGAAACTTCCCGCTGAAAGAGATGCACTTGTGCTGAAACATATCCACTTTGTCTATCACCCCACCAAGGAAACGTGCCCTAGCAGTCCTCACTGCGGAGACTCCAAGATAGAGCAGCTTCTCGCTACACGTTTCCCCACGTGTTATCCCTTTTTTGATGTGAAAGCTCACATTGGGGACACAAAGGCTGACAGAATTAACCTCGTCATACTTGGAAAGGATGGACTGGCGAGAGAATTTGCCAATGAGATTAGAACCCTCTGCACAAATGATGACTGGTATGTTTTAGATGGAAAGATGTACGAGTTGACGCTTCGCCCTATCGAGGGAAACGTCCGTCTTCCGGTTAATTCTTTTCACACCCCTACTTTCACTCCTCATGGATGTCTATGTCTGTATAACTCAAAAGAGTCCCTGTCTTATGTTGTTGAAAGCCTTGAGCGTCTCAGGGAATCGACTCTTGGTCGAAGAGACAGCCAACTGGCACAGTTGCCCACATTTCTTCTTTTGGTCACCAAAAGAGGTGTAGGGTCATATGTAGACATTGGTGGAGATACTGCCTTAAACCTAATCACACAGGGACAGCAGTTTGCGAGGAGACTGCAATGTAGCTTTTTAGATCCAGCCTCCCCAGGAATGGGCTACGGTCACAACATCAATGAGACCCAGATTAACCAGGTGCTGAGGGGCCTTTTGGATATTAGGAGGAGCACAACCTTTAGTAGCAGCTCCCCACCGCTCCTCACTGAGCCTCCAGGTCTCAGGGACTCTTCACATCACCCAGCCCAAGAGCCTGACCTTCGCATTGTCATGTGCATAATGTGTGGAGATCCCTATGACAATGAGCAACTCCTTTCCCCTTTCCTGATGCATCAGCACTGCAGACCAATGTCAAATAGTGGTACTTCTGTCTTGCTGGAGCAGACAGTTGGTGGACATAAGTTGGCTATAGAGCTTTCTCTACTCTCATACCATGCTTCCTTTACTCTGAGAAAGAGCAGGTTAGTGCATGGCTACATTGCTGTTTACTCTGTCTGCAGGAAGGCCTCACTAGAGACGCTGTGTGCATTCTTGTGTGAAGTTCAAGACATCATCCCCATTCAGCTGTTGGCTGTAGGAGATAGTCAGGCAGAGCTCAGTGACAGTGACTATGCATGTGAACAGCTCATTCAAGGGGAAGAGTTGGCTCACGAGATTGAGGCGCGTTTCAACACCCTGATTTGTGGATCTGGCGGGGTGGTGGGAGGCCTGCACAGGATAGAGATGTTCCATCCATTTTTCACTGAGGTTATGGAGAAGCGGAACATCGTGGAGGCCACACACATGTACGATAACGTTGCAGAAGCGTGCACCTATGAAAATGTCTACTCCCCACGCTGCAGTTCTCCAAGTCCTGTCACCATGTTCATGGACTCAGAAGATGATGTTGATCCCTCTCCACCATACTATGATGGCACACTTTCTTCTCATGGTGGGGGATACCACTTAACTGACTTGGATTCAAGTGACATCACTGTCATCTCTGATATCAGGGACTTTGAGAACAAGCTCAATAACAAAATACCACCTCAAGTGAGATCCAAACCTGGGGTCACCTTTGACTTCCGGAAGGTGAGCCGTAGCCCATACATTGATACATTAGGTCATCGTCGCTCTCTCCCCTCTGCTGTTACATGGGTACCTGGTGGGGATGTGGGTTACGATCCTTCAGACTATGCTGAACCCATTGATGCTGTGTCCAAACCCCGTCCCAGCAACGAGGAGATCATCTACTCAGTTCCACATGACAGCACTCAAGGCAAAATCATTACCATACGCAACTCCAACAGGATGCACTCTAACGGAAATGGCTCAGATAGTGAAGCAGACAGCAGCTCTCTGGAGCGCCGGAGAAAGTTTTCTGCCGTTGGGGTAAAGCCTCGCCTGTACCGGGATCGCTCCAAGCGGCTTGGCAAGTTCAGCAGCTTCCGTACCAGCTTCATAGGCAGTGATGATGAGATGGGAGCTCTTCCAAAGTGCAAAGAAGACGACTTTGGGACATTGAAAAGTGACAGTCTTGTAAATGAGGAGAGTGAGGACCCAAAGAAGAGGAACATTCTGAAGAGCCTTAGACGAACAGCCAAGGTGTGTGACTCTTCATACTTATTTCTGTCAATAAACAGACTCAAAACATTTTTATCAATTTTATTTTCTTTATTTTTTGGATATAAAAATACCAAAATGTTTGACAACCATTTCCCTCATCTCCTCCTTCACCAGAAAACAAGACCAAAAGCCCGTCCTGCTATTCCCAAACCCATGGAAAGCTGTTACTTTGGAGTCCCTCTGGCAAATGTGGTGTCCCCAGACAGACCTATCCCACTCTTCATTGAGAAGTGTGTCAGATTCATTGAGACAACTGGTGAGTTGTTTTATTTTTTTGTGGGTAAAGGAAAAAACATCAGAATAATAAATAATTGTCTTAATAAAGCTCACTTTAGAAAATCCAGAGCTAGTTTAAAAGATCTAAAAATAAAATCTTTTTGATTTTTAAGATCAAATAATCTATTCTTGCAAGAGTTTTGTCTCAGATTTTTGATGTTCAAAGGGTTTAATAATAAAGTTAGGTTTATAGAAATATTTCTTTTTAAAATGTAGCAAAATTCAGATTTAAAAGATCCTGAATTAATGCAGCGTATTAAAAAAACTAACCTTGAACATAAACTGAAGCTCCAAACAGCAATGTAGGATCCTTGCTTTTGCAACAACCTGAGTCACAGTGGAGACGTTTTACATTTCTGCAACACCAGATTAACATTTTACACACAATACCAGCTCAGTGGCCTTATGGTAGAGTGTCCACCCTAAGATTGGAAGGTCATGAGTTCAAATACAGGATGAGTTATACCAGAGACTGAAAATGGGACCTTGCAGCTGATTGCTCCCCCAGGGGATAGGTCAAATGCAAAGAACAAATGGAACACACCTAGGTGTATGACAGCTAATGGGACTTTAAAATAAATATTTTAATTGTTCTTAAATTTAAAATGTACTAAATATTATGTGTTTTTATAGTTTCAGTTGTTTTTTTTCTCCTTTGCACTAAATGTGTCTCTATTATATATATTTTATTTTAGTGTGTGATCTCAAAATTATGCAGGACTGAATGTTACTCTAAGCTGTAACCATAACAGGTTCCTTAAGTTTAAAACTTTTACTTTAAAACAAAAAAAAGCTTTTTGAGTTTAGCGTTTTTTTTCATTAAAGGTTAAAACAAAATTTAGCTTGAATTTGAATGAATTGGTGCTTTTGATTTTCACTGTTACTTTACAATACTTTTTTGCGTAGGCGTATGGTGTGAGTTTGCAGAGAGCCTAATGAAGTATTTTTTTTTCCTTGTTTCATGATGCGCCGCTCGTTCCACCTCTTCCTCCTCGCCTCCCCTGCGCTCCGTTCCCCTCAGGCCTGAACACAGAGGGTTTGTACCGCGTAAGCGGCAACAAGTCAGAGATGGAAAGCATGCAAAGGCAGTTTGAACAGGGTGGGCTCTTCATGACTGTATGATTCAGCCATTTGACGTGTTGTTATGAGATACTTTGACAAAGCAGAAACAAAAAAGCAGTTGTTGCTTGGATTCTAATGACAAAAAGCGCTGTTTGTCTTCTTTTCTTTCATTTTCCCTTTAAATGTGTCCTTTTTTTCTGTGCAGACCACGGATTAGACCTAGTGGAGAAAGATTTCTCCATAAACACTGTGGCTGGAGCTCTGAAGAGCTTCTGCTCAGAGCTGCCTGAGCCCCTGGTGCCTTGTGCTCTGCAGGTGGAGCTCCTGGACGCTTTCAGTAAGCAAACACTGCTGAGCGTGAAGGGCCATTACCACAAGATGAAAAGATTTGTTTTTAGGGGGGGGAAGAGTGCTAGAAAGTTTTCCCAGATTGGCGTTGGACTTGTTTTTCTCCTGCCTGAGTTTGTGAAGTCTTAATAATGATGGATCATTCTGTCTTTGAAGAAATCAATGACCGAGAACAGAGGCTGTATGCCATGAAGGATGTCCTGAGGAAGTTCCCCAAGGAGAATTACGATCTCTTTAAATATGTAGTGAGCCACTTAAATAAGTAAGTTTGAGCTACAAAATTCAGCTTTAACTCATGGTTGTTTTGCATTCACTTTGTGTTGAGAAAGTTCACGCTGGCGTGCTCCCGTGTTTTCCCAGGGTGAGCCAGCTGAGCAGGCTGAACTTGATGACCAGCGAAAACTTGTCCATCTGTTTTTGGCCCACCCTCATGAGGCCGGACTTCACCACCATGGACGCCCTGACTGCCACCCGAACCTACCAGACAATCATCGAGACCTTCATCCACCAGTGTGCTTTCTTCTTCTACAACCAGCCCCTCATCGATTCCCCCACCGGGCTGGGAGGTCTCCCCGCCTCTCCCACCACCACCCTCAGCGGCGGCTCTGCCTACTCGTGTTACCGCTCCTCTCCTCCCCACACGGCTGCACACTTCAGCCCCCTGCAGCAGTCTCCCACCACCACCCCGCAATCCCCCCTGCAGTCCCTGCTCCCCCCCCTGCACCAGCACCCCCACTCCCACCACTCCCCCGCTGAACAGGAGACACTGTGAGAGACGACAAAACATGAGGATGCTGGACCTTATCACTGGGGGGGGGGTAATTCATGCCTTCATGATGGACAACGTCTGACTGAACTCTAAACTGCTGTTTGTATTCATACGTATCTGAAACGGGAGCATCATCCAGCTGGCTGATTGGCTGATGATGTCAGAAGTGGGACATGGGAATCACTGTTGGTCTGCAAACAGGATTTATCCCACCCTGCCAAGAAGGAGACACGTCTTCACCCAGCTGGAAGAGATGATTCGCCGCACCACATTTCTATCATGTAGAACTTTTTCTTTATGAAAGTATTGCCACTGGATTGATGGATCGGTCCTCAGCAGGTCCTTTTGGCCAGCGTTTCCCAACCCTGGTCCTTAGGGCCCACTGTCCTGCATGTTTTCCACGTTGACCTGCTTATCCACACCTGATTCAGCTCATCATCAGGGTCTGCAGAAGCCCGACAATGACACTCATCAAAGACAGGTGTGTTTGAACAGGGTCGGATTGAAAAATGCAGGACGGTGTGCCCTGAGAACCAGGGTTGGGAAACAGTGCTTTAGGCAACAGCTTGCTTCACAGTAGCAGAGGTTCCTCTCAGTCCACCTTTTGGGGTTCCCTCCCGCCGGTTTCACTTGGAGTCGGCGTGAGGAGGCGCAGAAAGGCGGACGGTGGTAACACATCCAGGGATGCACTTTACTGATCACTGTTGATTTTTCTCTCTGAAGGCTTTGTGCCGGCGTTCTGTTCTGCTTTTCTCTCATCGTGTGTTTTTAACTTCACCGCTCAAACAGCCATACCCATTGCCTCGACAGAGCTCTGGTCGATCAAATCGTGTTTACATCTTTCCTTTTTTTTTTTTTTTTTTTCCTATCTGCAAACAGTTCTGAAGCACTTTCGGATAATGTTAAAAATGAAGAAATGCCACAATGATTAATTGTCCATATTGCTTTTTGTTACTTCTTGAATGTGGCATCAAAGCAGCCTTGTAAAGCAAGATCCTTTTTGTAAAAAAGCAGTCTTCTAATTTGAACCAGGCGTTCTGTTTTAAGTTAATGGGAAACCCGAATCTGCTTATGTTCTTCATTCATCATGCCAAAAAAAACCAAGAAAAAGAAGAAGAAAAAGAAAGTAAAAAGAAAAAAAAAGTTTCTCTTTTTAGCCGTTTGTTGATCAGGGTGGATGTTTAGGGACTTTGTTTTAATTAGGCCTTTGTATTGTCAGAGAAGACTTTGCCTACCTGCCATCGGTAAAGGAGAAACCTTTTGAATGTGTAACTAAGTCATACCTTAACGGATTTACATAACCATCCAGAAACTATGGAAACCAAACGCTTGAAACCTGATAGGTCATTGGACGTGTTGCTGTCTATCAGACTGAGCTCTTTGTATTCATGTAATATTAACAACCTTTAACGCTGAAAGTTTCGTCTTCTCCGTGTGTTGTTACCGCTGGTGCTGCTATCCGTTAGAAGTGAAATATTAGCGGAAATGCATTCAGGATGCACCACTAGCTGCTTACAAGTTTTCGTTTATTCCGTCTGTGCTGGTAAATTAGTTTTCCTTTTCAAAAAGCAGCACTTTTTTTTTTTTCTTTTTTGTGGCAGCACTACTAATGAAGGTCTGTTTAACTTCCAGGAGGAAGTAATGTTCTTTTAATGACTGAAAAAAAAGAAAAATATGGACAAATATGTTTACAAGGTCTGGATTGTGACTTTTGTGGTTTTTAACAACGAATGGGTTGCATTGGAAGTTGGGATCATATGTTACTGGTACCCTCGGAATGGGATCCTGTTGAAACTGAAAAACGAAGGGCCCTTTAAAGCCGCTCCACATTACAAGTCGTTGCAGAATCCGCTCAAGCAGCTGCTCCCCTCCCACACGATTCCAGGGAGCACACCTACTGCAACACCCGTGACAAGCCCTCTGTAATGGTTATCTGTATATTGGGAACGCCACCCTTTAGTCGACGGTAGAAAACATTTCTAGTGTGTATTTCAATGACTGAAAGTCCATTTTTACAATTTTTGTGAATGGTTCAAGGCCATTTAAGTTTAGTGCATGATTAAAATGAAAAAAGTTAAAAAAAAGAAATAAAAAAAAAGAAACGTGAAGGGAGGATGAAAGCCCCTTGATGTTTGAATTGATAAAATTAGTACAAGAACCGAACAAATAATAAAGAGACACAGCAAAAAAAACATGAACGATTCTGTACTGTGCACCAGGAGGAAACCATGCCTGACTCAGAATAGTGTTTGAAGATGAAGGCCTTATGTGAACTGTACATTAGTTAATAAATTACATCTTGTAAAGTTGTCCACAGGTTTATTATGTGTGTTGTTTTGCTGTGCATCATTTCAAATGAGAGAAATCAATCACTTGGTATTAAGTTTCAAGATCTCATGTTGATTAAAAATGACAATGATAGAAAAACAAATACGTCAAGCCTCCCATTACATAGTGGACACTACAGTGACTGGAACCTGCCATCGCAGCACAAAAAAAGTAACTGTGCAAATGCAATAACAATAAACGCTGCTGCAAATCAAAGAAAAGATGATATAAATGTAAAAAGTCACAACGGACACTACATAGGTTAAGACTAAATAGTTTTTTTCCAGTCCGTTTTTTTCTCATACAGTTTAAGAAACTGTTTTTTATTACAGCTTATTTCAGGCACTTTGGTAACAGAACTGCAGGGCAGAACACACGAAAGCAAAAAGTAATTCATTTTCTTTTAACACTGATAACATCGTACATTTCCTGTGCTGCCGTTTTTTTTCACTCTATGCATTTCATTTCTATTTTTCTGGGCCTATGCATTGAAAATGGGAGGACTCTGCTTGCTGTGTTAAAAGTCTTGCTCAGCATATTCTGAAGATTCTCACAGCACTGCGTTTACATGCACTTAGGGAACCTGGTTTCTCAAGGATAAACCTGCTTATAAGAGAGAAATAAGCTTAAATGTGCTGCAGTATCCAGCTACCTCTATGTCATCAGTAGCAGTTTCATCCAGCTGCTTTTCTTGTTTTTAAATGAGATGCTGCGTGTTCTTTGTCTTGTTAATGTGCTATTCGATAAAGATGATTGAAAAAAATCATGTTTTCCAAATCCTCAACTCTCATTTGGGAAACCATTGTCTTATTCACTTTCCATTCAACAAAGAAGGTCATTAATGACGGCTAATTAAAGGCCTACTATGAATCACATTTTAGAAAACGTGGCTAAAGTTGGATAATGAAGGGATTATTGTGTTTCCCTTGTGCTACCATGACAGAAAAAGTTTACTGATTGTGCAGCTTTGGAATATTTGGACCATTGAAACCTACCAACCGAAGCTTTCCCACACTATAATACTACCACCGCCACAAGCTGCAACAATTTTAAAGAAGCTGAGAGGTCTAAATCCTTATGCTTTAAATAAATTGAAACAATCTGTGTTTTTAGTCTTTAATTCTGATATTTTTGCAGTAAGGTGGTGTTTATTAGCATTTTTCCAGCATCCCTGTGACCCCATCCAGCAGACAAAATGATGCTTGAGTTTAATGTTTTGAGGCTTTTTCAGAAAACAGCTTTTAGTATTTGTCCCATTCTTTGTTGTTTTTTTCTTTTAATCTGTTAATGTCCAATAACGCGACGCTCCTGAAACAAAGTCACACATGTTTCCTGATGAAAGGAAGGGTTCAAACATGCACTTCACTGTGGAAGGAGAAACTCTCAGGAGCATCACTGCTGCTGCTGGTGTTTGTTAATCCCTGCTGCTCTTTCCTTCATTGAAAGCTCTGAACCGTCTGCTTGGTTAAAACTACAACTTGACCCCTTTTAACTGAAGGAACGAGGAGCTGCAGTGTTCATGCAGGGCTGCTGTGGCTCTGACAAACATACATTATTCACAGCATATCCGTCATGAGTGACTGCGCTCCCGTGAGAGCTGGAAGGTTCACGCGTCATTGACTAGTTACGCCCCCTTGTGGTTGAACACTCGCACTGCACAATTCACACTAGATGTTTTTTTTTCTAGTTTTAAAAGAAATGTGTTAATTTCAAACTCTGAAAAAGAAAAAAATATGATTAAATAGAGTTATAAATTAAGCAAAAGCATAAATAACAAAATATTTAAAATTAGAACAAGCCACATTTATCTGCTGATAGCAAATGATGAGTAAAGATTTCTAGTTATTCAATTAACAAACTGAACAGAAATGACAAAATGTAAGTAGTATCATGATATGTAAATATGGCAAATAAACTAAAATATGTACCTTTTAATAATGTTATCTTTTAGTTTTTTATAGCTCATCTTTCTTTTTTAGCTGTGAATTATTCTCTCAGTGTGTAGAGCTGACTTTATAGCTCTGACTTCCCATCATGTCACACAGTTTCTGTCCTTAGGATTGTGTTTTCCGGTGCCTCAGATCCTTGAAACATTAGTTCAATTTCATTATTGTACCAACCTGCCTGCAGTGTGATGCACAGGTCTTTCCCAACTGCATCCTCGGATGAGGGAACTGGCAGGAGAAGCCTTAGCAGCCTGGATTTCTGCTCTTTGCAGCGTCAAAGGGGCAGAAATCTGCTAAGAAGTGCAGGTCAATAGAATGACACTGGCAGAGATCGACAGGGAGGATGCATCCATATTTTCCTAAAAATATTTTGCAGGGTTTTTTTTGTGTGCAAAAGATGTTTGATACTGTTTTACAATGCAACAAAGTTTTCTTCAATGTATCAGCAATTCTGTGGTTCTTTCCTCTTGTTTGCTAATTTTTTCCTATATTAGTTTTGACGGATACAATTTTTGCATTTTTTTTCTGCATTACACTTAAAAAACATCCCTTTCAAAACAAGTTAAGACAAATCTAGAATACTTAGTTAATGTTTTTTTCCTTGTAAGTGAAAAAGAATTGCCTATGAAACTTGAAGAATTTGTCTTGCTAAGGTTTCTTAGAATAACTTGTGATGTCCTGTCCTTTAAGGACCAAATGTAATATTGAAATTAGATGTGAACAATCATATTTACGCAATTAGCTCTGATAATTAGAAATTTTAGGTTCTAAAATAAACTTGCTGAAAAAAGCTATATATCTTCAAAACAGCGCATTAACACGTCCTATTTTAGGCGCTACAAAAATCCAACTCTCTTTATCTTTACACCAATCAAAATAGAGTTGTTAGAAATTTCTTTAAATTTTTATTTTAAAAAACTAGTTTCACTAGGGATATTATTTAAAATAGTTTACGTATCATTTTAAAGATAAGTTACTAGAAAGTTATTTTGTCTTTTATTAAAGTGTAGTAAGATATTTAAACTAGACAAAATACTTGATGAGATTTTGTGTTTTTGCATCTTTTGCTGACAATCTATATAGATGACTTGACGCTTTTTTTTTTTTTACTGAAACCAACTGATTCATATTGATTAGTCCCTGAAAAAGTTGCAAAACACAACTTCTTAAAGGAATTAACAATTTTAGCATTCATCCACAAAAAGATGAATGCAGTAAACTCCACATAATGTACTCTCCACACACATTTAAATTCTCAATTGAAGGTGAAAATATTACATGAATGCGGCTACACTACACTACTAAATTTAAAAAAGAAGGTTAATAACTCTTTAGTTGAAATTGTAACATTTATGAAGGAAAAAAATCAGAGAAGTCCCCATTTATGAAAGATAGCTTTATTGCACAAGGTGTTAGAATGAACTTTTTAGTCTTTGCTTTCTTTTCATAGAAAATGTACCTTTGAACACAAGCAATTGCTGTAATAAGCAACTCAAAGAAATGTTTGGGATACCCTCAACATTGTTGTTGTTGTTTTTGTTGTTTTTTTTGTTTGTTTGTTTGTTTGTTTTTTTTAAATTTTCAGACATCTTTTTCCATCAAAATTTCCCTTTTAGCAGGCATGCAATGACTGAGGATGAGTAAAATACAAAAGAATTATAATAAAAAAAGTAAACAGGACAAATGACAACATCAAACGACTTAAAAAAAAACAGAATAAAAATTCAACAAATTCGTATCAAAACATAAGGGGAAAGAAAAGTGTTATTGTTTTAAATATTTAAATTTTGATGCCGGTTTGAAATTGGAAAGTGGGACACATTTGCCCCCGCCCCATGGTTTATTCTGACGAAAATAGCTCTTCATACAAAACTGTGTTTTATGTACAAAGCTTAATCTATAAACAACACTGATGTAGGTACAGATGGTGGGACTGCTATGGTTAGGGGGTGAATTTTTATTTCAGTTTGGCTGAATGTGGGACAGCGAGTCCCACATTCCCAGTCCAGAGTCCCCAGTCCAGTATATACACAGTACAGTAAAAGGTTTGATGGCCCAGAGAGCTACAAGTCCCTGATTTCACTCAGCAGAACGATACAGAGCTTTGGAAATTAAACGGGACGTGTCCCTGTACAAATCGTTATAAATGAAGAAACTAACAAAAAAAAAAAGAATCAAACAATGCAAAATGGATAAAGAAATACAAACCACAAAACACTATTATGGGATGCTACAGAAGCAGCCATTCCAATAGGTTTTTGTGTCAGTGTACAGAAGCTCAAACGGCTATGGAGATAGAGAGTCGGGACATTTACAGTACTTCAGACAGGACGATAGTAAAGATATCAATTCAGTGAACTTCATAGTATTTTTCATAAAGTGAACTCCCTGACATATATAACATCTCTCCATATTTTACCTTCATTCACATCCTGATTGGCATTCCTTCAAATAATTAACTCTTTGTCCCAAAGGTTGGCTTGTGGCACAGTTCACTACTACTGACCATTGACTGTATATGAGAACTGGACTGAGTGACCTTCTCCCTTCTTGTGTTCCAAACAGGAAGTACCTGCTGGCTCCAAAAAGCCATAATCTCATAGAGTTCTACAGAGACACAAACAGTTATACTATTTTTCAGAAAAACTATTCTTGTTCTGATGTCCTTGCTTTTATTCATGATTTTTTTTTCTTTAACACAAGTTATTGAATTTATAAATTGATGCCTCAGTAAAAGCATGTGGTGCCCGATCCTCGAACGTTTGATTGACAGATTCTCCTGAGCTCCCTTTCAGTGGAAGAGGTGTGGACTTGGAACAAGCTTACTCGTGATTGGCGACAGTAGTTGCCATGAAAACGTTGACTCAGACCGACTCGGACCAATCACCATCGTTTGGCTCAAAATGGCGACATCCGTATGGCAGAAAAATGGTGACCCAATTGGCTTCATTTCGCTGGAGCTATAGGCAAGGCCTTTTCTATTTGTGAAATCACACTTGCTCTGTCCAGTTCTCTATATACAGTCAGGTACTAAAGCCGAGGCCTCAACGTATGCGACAAATCGGCTTTCATCTGAGCTAAAACTGCGAAAGTGAGGCCATACTCTCCCATGCAGAATACACATGGCCCAACTTGAGTCAGAACAACCAAAACATTCACAACTCACACAACCGCGCTGTTCTGCTCTTCTCTTAACATACAACAGAATATTCTGCATTTAGCTTTTTTAAAATTTCTCTATTTTAAAATTTTAATCATTGAGCGATTGTCTCCTTCATAAAATTTGAACATTAACAGTAAATTGCTGCATATGCTACCACGCTATTGTAGTACATACATTTTATAATTTTCCTCATCATTTCACGTACATTTCAATAATATACCTACATAGAAATATATATCTTTATAATACCAAATATTCTCTGTTTGTCGTATGAGAAATTACAGCTGGTTCGGTTGGAATGGTTTCGGTGAAGACACCGTTCCGCTGCACTGTGGAGAATATTGACGACTTTTGGAGCCATTGTGAAAAGAGAACAACGGTTTTGGACTTAAAGAGACACAGAGAAGTGGACAGACAGCGAGAATAGAGAACTGAACTTGAAGTCTTGCAAATCGATAATAATGAAGTGGGTTTATGAGAAACATGATGGCCGCACAGCTTCATACAATTGTAGGCTTCATCATGAACACAGAGGTCCCCAAATATAATCTGTATTTTCCAAATGACAGAAGAAATTCCTTCCTGCTTTAGTTTGCCGGGCTTCTCCTGCAAGAAATGGGTGGAGCCGAGCGCCAGCCTGCTGGAACTGTTAGTGGGAGTTAGTTAGAAAGAGTCCCATGTGAGTATGAAAAGAAGGGCTAGCTGGGTCCCTGTGGTGGGAGTGCCTCTCCCAAGAAAAGTTTGGTTTCAAGACAGAAGGCTCCATTCTGGCCCAGACTCATCAGATGAGCCGGCTGAAGCAGCAGTTTGTGCAGGAAGATGGTCTACACAAGTGTGTATGACTTGGAGTAGGCCCCCACACTCTGTTTTTGGAGTCTCCCCAGCGCAGAGGAGCTACTCTCCAGCAGCGAGTCCCTGGAGCCCCCCACCTTGTTACTGTTGGAGGGGTTGCTGCTGGTGCTGGAGGTGGAAGCTGTCGCAGCATTGTTGGAGCTGGGCATGGTCAGAGTCCTCTGGGGCAAGGTGGCAGTGCCCGAGCTTGCACCCAAACTGCCCAGCCCAGAATGGCCCAGCGTCAGCGTCTGCTGCTTGGAAGGGTCTAGAGTCTTGTGGCGGCCCTGGGTGTGATACGCCCGCTGCGCCAGGCTGCGGATCGAGGCTTCCCGTGGAGGTACTGCCGGGCACGGGTCATGCAGCTCCCCTTGCTTTCGGAAAAATGGGTCTGTTTTCATGTAGAGGGGTAAATTACAGAATTCACCTGTGGAGGGGAACAGAACAGAAAAGTCACACTTTGAGACACTCTGGGATTCATTCTTAAAAGCTCCTCACACTTACTTTTGTTGGCACGGTGCGGGATGGGTACAGCCACGTTTTTACCCCGGTCATAGTCCTGCGGTTTGGGCGGCGAGGCGGTAAAGCGGCAGATGCCTGGTTCAGACGGCGTGCTGAGGGAGGTCATGCTGTCTGCCGGGTCGTTGGTACCTGTGGTCATTTGGTCGGACGAGCTGTCGGAGATGAAACATTCTGTGATGGTGAACTTGGCGTGCTGCAGGTGCTCCTCTAACTTGGCGTGCTCGTAGGCTCTCGCCAGCTCCTCGTAGGTGGAGGAGGCGCTCTCCGTGGACACCATGCTGTTCCGCCCCTTATCTGAAAAAACAGATTCCAAAAACGCTTTTTAAAAGGAATAACTACTGAGAAAAAATGTTCAAGATCTGCGAGAAGTGACGGTTTCGCCGTCTAGGATCAACACACCTGTGTCTTGGGAAAGACTGGCGCTGTAGCTGTCGCTTTCTGTGGCCGTGATGCCATGGGAGCCCATTGTCCGCCAGTCTGAGGTCAGGGTTCGTGCTGAGGCTGTGGAATGGCTTTGAGTCGGCCGACTCAGGGTCCACTGGCTGGAATATCTGTTTCTGGAGCTGTGAGCTGACTTTATGCTTTTCCTGGACACAGGGTCTGAGAAAGAAACAGCATCAGTATTTCAGAGACGTCTGTGAGCTGATGTTTGCACTGACGTGCGTTCTTGAATGGAGTTCACACTGGTCAAGCAGGGAGGGGCTTCTTACAAGCGGACGTCCGCCACTTCCAAGAGGCTTGGTGTGGCAGGTCAAAGCAGTGCAAATCTCATGAATCTTGCTCCAGGCTTTTTCTTTCACAGCTCTATTCCGATGTATGAAAGACTTGGTGTTATATAACACTGGCTGGGCTCAAACCACAAATGTTCAGTTCTCCTCTAGGAACGGTTAGCTCCAGCCTGAATGAAAAGGGTCGCTATCAATGCGTCACTACCAAACCTGATCAAAGTTTGACCTGGTGTAACGTGGGTTCAATGCCCGCTCATTTTGTTTGTAAAGTCCAAAACGGTCGAAGAAACATGCGTAGCTACGTATGAATGAAAGAGTTTTGTACACAAAAGCCCAAAACATGAATTTACACATGTTTTTGTTTTGCATATCTCTTGAAAAACCAGGACATTAAGCTGATGACATTTTAAAAGTTTTAGGTTTTGAAACACAAATAGCATTCACCCTCATAGCCTCTCAAACTCTTAAAAGCATCGGATCTTACATACAAATCTGTTTTTTTGGCTGAAAAATGCAACTGAATGCAAAGGTTTACTCTGAAAGTTTTGGCTGGGACTTGCAAAGCTGCGGTCTGTGCATGTTGCAGCCACGCTCACCATTTGAGAGTTACCATTAGAAACTGCAAATCTACAAAAATGTTTTAAAAGTTTAAACTCTCGACAGAATAACATCACTCTTCTAAAACAGCAAAAACTTCATTTGCCTCGCAGGTCACCATTTCATTTGCATCCATCAGCTGTTTTAATGAACGGCGACATTCAGAGCTCATGAGAACCGAAAACAAACATACTCGTTCCAGGACGGATGTCTGACATGTCGATCAGAGGCCCAGAGTTCTGGATGAGGGCTTGGTGGTGCAGAGACACGCCCGTGCAGAAGTTCTGTGGATTCACTGATTGGCTAAACTCCGTGTCTGTCACCGGCACCGCAGCCTTGTCCTCTCCTGCTGAAGACACACATGAGCCGAAACACAGTTCAGACGGGTGCTGTATCCAGTAACCGAAGCGAGTGTGGTTGGTGTTTCTGAACATGCCTATCTGCTTGATGCCCTCCTTGTCTTCAATGAGCAGCTGAACTCGGGGGATGTCTATGTGGAGCCTCGGCCCCTGGGGAGGCCCCTTCACAGGCGTATCTATGCTGCGGTTGTTCTTGCTGCAAACACAGAGATAGAACACTGTAAAATCAGGGTGATTTGTTTTAAAAGCGTTGAAAAGTTGGCTGCGCCATACCTGATCAGCATCTCAGCCAGGCTCTTAGCATCTACAGGAAGACAACATCTCTGTCAGACTTGAACAAAATATCCTCACGACTGAAGGCTAATTTTCTGTCCCTCACCTCGAAGCCGTTTCAGCCGCTTCTCCTTGCGTTTCTTGCGAATAATAAAAAGCAAAGCGACGCCTATGGTTACTAGAATGACAGGAGAGCCGATGGAGAACAGCTTCTTCACGTCATCGCCCTCTCCACGAGCGGATTTAATAGGAGGGATGGTACCTAGGGAGGAAAAAAAAAAGGGGGGGAGAAGGATGATCAGTTAAAAAAGAAACAAAACAAGAATAGATAAATAAGAAAAGGGTGAGTTTTGCTCACTTCCATCGTAGTCTGTTGTGGCAAACTGAGAGGTCTGGTTGCCGCAGCCGGCGCTGTTGCAGGCCTTCATCTTCAGCTCGTACCACGTAGCCTCACGGAGCTCACTGAGGAACAGCTGAGAGGTGGAGTTGGCTTTCAGGCTCTGCCAGGCCCACGTGCCTTTAGGCCTGAAGTCAAGCATCAGGTCGGTGATGGGGCACCCGCCGCTGGTCCAACCTTGCAGGTTTAGTCCTGCATGGGTGGAGTTAATGTGAGTGAGCAGCGGCTGGTCCTTGTTGAACACTGGTTCTGGAAACAAGTAAAAACAAACAACAACCAGACAAAGTTATAGGAAGAACAGACAGTTTAGACACTATTTCCTTCACTAAAAGTGTTTGATTATGGAATATTTAGTTCAACTGACCAGTTTTCAGCGTTTTAAGCTTATTAATAGTTAACGTTTCATCCAGGTGCAATCAGCACCTAAGTTCATTTTTAATGCCAGTTAACTATTTATATATACTTCTCATCACATGTCCAAAACTTTGACAGAAATGTGTCCACATCCTGAAGAACAAATGTTTTTCTTTGATAAATCCAAAGATATTTCAGAGTGTAAAACTAAAAGTTTCATTATTTGAGCAGAACTAAAGAGCTAAAAAAGTGACCTATTTGTTCTAAGTTTGTAACAAAGAATCTTTTATAGGTAAAAAAATACAAATAAAAGGTTGAGAAACAAGGTATCACACATAAGTAATGGTGTGAACAACTACAATGAACAGCGACATAAAAAATAACTAGGTTAGCGTTTAGAATAATAAAATTAATCAATTAAAATTATGTCTAATTTGTGCATTAGAGTTTGTTTTCTTTTTTATTTCCAAATGATCCGAGCAGACTTGGAGAGGAACAGCTATAATCCACTTTGACCGGCTCACCTCTCCCGTGTGTCTTAGCCTCAATGATCTCGCTGATGCGCCCGGAGCCCACGCTGTTCTTGGCCGCCAGCTTGACTTTGTACCACGTTCCACAGCGGAGGTTGTCCAGCCGGAAGGAGCGCTCAGTGGAGCTGATGAACACGTCCCTCCATTCCTCTGTGTTGTCCACAGAGTACTGCAGCACAAACCCTGCAGAAACAGGCGGGTTTCATCAAACTACATCTGTCTCCTGGTTGAAACTTCCATCTGATGGACACCAGAGGGCAGCATTTAGCTATGATTTTGACAAAACAGAAAACCTTTGGGTTTTTATTTTTTATTTTTTGGTTTACTTTCTTTAAGATAATCTAGTGAGAAGTTTGCTTCAGAGTGAGCAATAACTGTTGAAGGATGCCAATGCAAAATGGGCGGGGCTTTGAGAATACCTCTAATGGAGCTTCCTCCGTTGTCTCCAGGAATCCACGCCAAGGTGATGGAGGAAGTGGAAGTGGTGGAAACAGTCAGTCGAGGCTGGTCAGGAGGAACTGGAAACGCAGCAAAGTCAGTGACAGAAGTCATCAAAAACACAAGTGTTTATTGAAGTTTCTCTGTCAGTTTTAATAAGCAACCTTTTTCTACCTACCTTGAACCACCAGATTCACTATAATGGTGTCAAAACCCAGGGTGTTAGTGGCAGTACAGGTGTAGTACCCAGAATCCTCGGCTTTGACTAAACGTAACACCAGAGTGCCATTGGATAGGATCTGTTTCTGGCTGTCTGCTGTCACAGGAACGGCTGAGTCCTCACTGATTTCAAAAAGAAAAGCGTTGACGTTAACATCCCGAATCAACGACAAGTCCCTGCTTTCTTTAGAAAGAGCCTCATTAATGTGACGGATTTGAAACTCCCCCTATAATAAATGATCTTCTCGGATTTTTTGGTGCAACAGCCTTGCTTGACAATGAAGCAGGTGAACATTTCTTTCATGTTAAACCTGTGACATGTTTTGGCAGCCCTCTTTGCTCCTGTTCTTCTGATTTTAGTCATTTCCTTGACTAAAATCAGCAACTTCTGTTTTGTCCTACTGGCTATCGAAACAAGTGGGGAGCAACACAAACAAATCTTTAAGAATCTGCTCAAAAATCATCAAAATCTTAAGATTTCAATAATATCCAATAAAATTTTAAGCCAGCACATAATTTCACAATTATAATAAAGTGATTTTCTGAGAGATCGATACATTAGATCTCTAGAGTGTAGTCTATAAAACAGCAAGGTCATGCACTCTGACCTATCTTTGGTCCATTTAATGGTGGGGGCAGGCTCTCCGACCGATGCGCACGGCAGACGCACTTCCTTCATCCACGGTGTGGTCACTGTGCCCCCAAAGGACAGGATCTTAGCTGGAACTGCACACAGAAACACAAAATATTGAACATATTGCAAATCTCAGACAATGCCATTACATTGTTTTGTACTCAAATGGCAGTAAATACACCCAGGTGTCTCTTTTACACCTTGGGTTGACTTATTGGGGTCGAGTTTGCCTGAGGGGAAAGGTTCATACACTACTGAGAAAATAAAAAACCTCAGATCTCTCAGGTTCAGTCTATCTTTTGTCCATGGATCCTCCCCCCATATTGATTCCTGCCTGCTTCCTCTCTCCCTAGGGGTCATTTTACTAGATAGGCCCTGTTCATCACCACATAATTAACAACAGTGTTTCTTGCAACATATCCATGACTTAATCAATACTACAGCTGTCAATCAATAGCAGGGAGCTCAGCCAGCGGGAGAAAAAGAAGGGAAAGGGATGAAAGTCATTTCTGTACAGGAGATCCGGCTGCATGTTCATGGTCGTCTTTCGAGCTATCTCCTCATAACCTTTGAACAGATCTCTTTACCCTTCTCCTGTGCTCCAGGCTGACCTGAAGGACCTACCTTTCCCAGCAGGCTCCACTGTGACCTTTGCGCTAATGTTGCCTCGGCCGGCAGTTGTCACGGCGGCCGCCCAAATGTGGTATTGTTTACCCCGGCTAAGGTGCGTGATGCGATAGAACAGCATCTCTGGGTTGGCCTCGTACTCGCTGGGCGCCTGGGAAAGAGAGCACGCCATGTTATGTTAGCATGTTCAACAAAAATGGTAAAAAGCAGAAATGAAGCACGATTGTGAGATAAATAAACATTTATACAGATTTTCTTCCTGTGTCACAATGTTTTTAGTGTGTGTTTTGTATGTTTTACACATCGAAGACACTCACAGAATCTGAGGGCCAAAAAAACAAGATTAAAAACCCATGAGGGAAAATTCTAAAAAATAGGATTGGGGTTGTATAAGTTTGTTTCCTCCCACAACTTTTCAACCAAAACTCCTAACTTAATGTATAATGGTTTCAATGTGTTGTGTTCTGTATGCAGAAGAACTAACAGGTCTTTTTATGATTAAGAGTAATTAGAATTGAATTATTTACACGTGTGTTTATATATTTTCCATTCTATCAATTTCACGACTACTTACTCTAAGTATGATATATCTCTATTTCTGTTTTTCTACTTTACTTTTATCTTTGTTTTGATTGCTTGAATTATTTCAAATCCAAAAATCACAATAGATTACTTTTATGTTTTTTTTCCTTCGCTTCACACAATTTGACAGCCTTCCTGAATGCCCAGAATGATAGAGATCAAAGGAAGCAAATGCCTGAATTTCAGGTTTAGAAATAATTCGATAACTAAAAGATTGGAGGTTAGAAGCTCCATAAAAAGTAATCAAGATCCATACCATGAAGTGCATTTTGTTAATATTAAAACCTGAAAAAAAGAGAATTTACTTGAAGCTCAAGCTGTTTTTTTTTTTGCTTTCAGGTGAATTAATGACAATATCTTAAATTTTAAAAGCAGAATTAAAGAACCTCGAATAAAATGCTGGGCTGCCTCCATGATAAATGTCATGTTATCCTTCACAGTGATGTTTTTCACTAAAAGGCCAAAAATAGAAAAATCGCAGCTAACGAAAAGGAAAAAAGATGATTCTATGTAAAGCTTATAGTTAGAAGTTGAAAAAATACAAACAAAAATGAAAGATTTTGCTTATTTCAATGGAAAACTATATTAGAGAGTCTGAATTTAAGTATTTTTCACATTTTTGTGGACACAAATTCCTTTGTGACCTGATCAATGAATTACAAGTAAATTAATGGAAATGAAATAAAATACTAGAGTTTTTACACAAACACAGATGCTTGTTAAGATGATCTTTTGTTTTGTTCTGCAATTTTTATCTGTGTTCATCCTAAATTCTTTCCCGGTTTGCCTTTTTTCCCCCTTCTGTGTCGTTTAGTGAAGAGAAGAGGATGGAGGGACAAAAAGGAGGGGTGTGTGTGTGTCTTTGTGTGTGTGTGTGTGTTGGGGGTTCGAACATTCCTCCAGCATCGCGGTGGTGTTGTGGTGATCCAGGGAGCGATACAGAGAGATAATGAAAAGACGGACAAAAGCACTCCCATCCTGATGTGAATGACACCGTCCTCTGCTCCTCCCCACCACCCTGCCTGACTCCCTCATCCCTCTTTTTTTCAATCATTCCCCCTCGGTGTCTCCCAACCTCTAATGGTGTGTCTTTTTTTCCTTCTTTCAGCCTTCTTTCTCTGCTCCCTCCCTCCCGCCCTTCTCTGCCCGTGCTCATTTACATGGCACTCATGCACAGGAAGGGAGGAGTATTTTTGAATAATAAGAAAGTGAGATTCTTTCCTTATATCAGACTTCGCAGCGTCCTTGGTGTTTGCGTTCAAATAATCTACCCAATATGGAACGCGACGCAAGCGTGTATAAATAGACATTTTTGAAATACGAAGCGCCTGTGTGTGCATTTTTTTCTGATGCAGCAGAGTGCATGTGTGAGCTTGTTCTTTGTCTCATTTGCATATCTACGTCCCATCACGTTGCCAAGACAACCTCATCTGTTCATCTGGGAGGTCAGGAAATAAAGCGATGGTGCAAACAGAGAGAAAACGAGATGTGCGCACAGACAGTGCACGCACAAGCACACACTGCCTCAATTAGCAAGAGTGGTTACCAATGAATTAATTGCACCCGCAGATTTTCATCTGTTTCTCAAGCACCTGGAGCCTTTTTCCCTCATCCATTATGAGCCACACCCACAGAGGAAGGACTTACAGGCTGTCCGGATCCTGGACTGGAGCAGTAGATTGTGTACTTGCGGATGACACCATTAGGCTTAAGAGGAGGTAACCAGGATACCACCACACTGTTCGGAGACGAAGGAACAGCCTTGATGCCAGCTGGTGGACCGGGAACTGAAGAAAACATACCAACATCAGCACATGAGCGCATTTGCATATGTGTGTGTTTGTGCATGCTCGAGCTGGGTGTTGGATCCCTGTTAAAGTAAGCAGGCTTGTTTTGCAGATTGGTAGTCTTATCTCGCACTAAGCCGCTCTGGAAGGACTTGGAAGATCTCCCTTTGGGTGAAGGCGTGACATATGTTCAGTCAGACATTGGTCAGCAGTTCTGACAGCGTAACACCCAGAATTCTCTTAACTCTCATACCCACAAACAGATTAGACGTTAACGCCTGATCCGTCGCTGGCCACTTCAGCTCAACACTGGTTGCCACTTAATGTTGTTTACAAGAAAATGGCTCAAGAAGGGTTTACAAAAACACATCGGGGTACTGCATTTTGTGGACAAGGGACAAAAAAGCTTTAGTCACATTGATCATACAGTACAAGGCGCAACCTATTCAATCCTAACCATAAATATTATCGGTGCCTGACAGGTGACCTCGAGCGTGACACATTGGAAACCTGTAAATCCATCCCCCAATTCTTCGTTTTATTCTTTGTGAGGCCCCCTGATTCAGTCATTGAACCCCCTCGACTCCCCCGCCCTGCACATGCCATGGGCAGGCATGAAAACAGCATTAACTCAGAAAGGACAGATGAAGCGAGGGCCGTTTGAAGTGACAGAGGCAGGAATGCAGGAATGGAGGGAATGTTAGCAACAGTTGAAGCTCCAAGAAGAGGCAGGGGTGGCGTGGCAGTTGTCGATATTAAAACTTGATGTCAAAGAAGGAGTGGCACTGAGGGGAGGCGGGGAATAAAATCCCATCTGGTGCCCAAAGTCTGCCCTGGACTCCAGACAGACAGTCTGCGGCACAGCCAAGTGATGAAGAGGAGGAAAGGCACACACATGATGTTGTGCTCCCAAACATTTATCCAATTTGTAACCTTAAAATACACACGCAGACCTGTAAATTTGGGATAAATCAGGCAAAACTACTCAAAAAGAAACATGTAATATATCTTTAATCAAAAGGAACTTATTAGCTTTTAGATAAGTCTGGATTGTCTCATCACCTTTCTATCTTTCCATCTTTAAACCTTGAAGTCTATCCTTCTCCTTTATGAAGAGACATGGATCTGCCTGTAATCCTGCCTCCAATGGTGTAAGCACAAAATTAATTCTCTTTAATCCACAAGGAGTTAATCCCTCTGCCTATGGCGAGCAGGCTGGGTAGAAGAAACCATTGGAAGCCTGATTCCTGGATGATATTTGCTCTGAGAGAGCAACCCCCACCACATCCCACCCTGTCCCATCCAGAGACTCCGTCAGCCCGCCTTAAGGCCCTGAGCCACGAACCCAAAGCCTCTTAATTCTCATTAACACAGCTAATGGAGCTTCCCTACATAAATGAGCTTTTGTCATGCATTAGACACACATCTTCTTTGCAGACATTAGAAATACTCACGGTCCTCGCGGGTCTGAATGTACAGGACGTTGCTGCGGACCCCGTCCCCCGCCTGTGTGTAGGCCAGCACCTGCACGCTGTAGTTGGTGAACTTCTCAAGCCCTCGCAGCTCCACCTGCTCACGTGTGGTGGTGATGTTCTGCATCTCCCCCCATTCTAAAAATGTAAAAAGAAAAAAACATTTTATTCACAAACAACTGAAGCGTACACCTGAGGGGGGGGTCTGAGGGGAAACAACCACAAAATAAATGGTTAATGTAGCGGAAATACACAATTAATGCACCTGAAAATTATAGAAATGCTCAAATGTTGAAAAAACGTTTCGACATTCCTTCTGAAATCTCACTAAACAAGGCAACAAGAACGGACTGAAACACACCACAGAAGAACAGGGAGTGCTCAAAGGACATGTCAACACTTTCTAGCTCATGGTCCTGACACAGACAAGAGTGCGGGTTGGTGAATTTTAGAATGAAATAGGTGATAATTACTCTGCATTGGCCACTGGGCCTGGCCCCCACAGCACCCACCTCCGTCAGGGAAGAGGGACCAAAACACGACCCGGTAGCCCTTCAGGACGCCGTGGAGCGTCAGCCGTGGAGGCTCAGACCATGTGATCACTGCTTCGTCCGATGTGACGGAGATGGCTCTCACGTTCTGGGGGGGCTCGCTGGGAACTGGAAAAAGCAGGGTCAGAGTCAGGAGGGCTAAGTCGTCAGGTTATTTGAATGTTTTGGATGTCAGAAACTCATTTTTGTCGCTAAGGAGACTTGTTGCTAGGAAGAACTGATGAATAATAACTGAACGCCACAAACCACATGCAATCTCTGCTGAAATGAATCAGTCAAATGAGCTAAAATTAGCTCTGAATTGCTCCTTGATCATTCCTGGCTTTCAGAGTGAAAGCCATGAAACGGTGGGGGTCTAATGCAGGACAGGAAGAGCAACAGGACAAACACACACAAAAAAAGAACATGTCTAAAGGTTTTTTACGTATAGATAAATATGAGAGGAAAACGGTGATGATATTTATCCCAAAGATGACCCAAACCCAACTGATGACTGCCACGCAGGGTTTTTGAAATGACTCCTTTTTCAGACCAAAGGGAAAGGATGGGAAACAACAATAACACAGAATGAACAGACAAACCAGATGAAAGCAAAAGTGATGAGAGGAAAAATGAAAAAAGAAGGCAAATAACGAGTAATGGGGTGCTTTGTTCGTCTTAACTAAATGCCAGCCTAATGAGAGTGCTAATTGGAGTAGAATCATGGGGGATGCGCCGCAAATCCATCCTACCATTTTGTTTGAGCCTGTATGTTAACATACATTCAAATATTTCATGTGCAAACAATTCTCCTCTCCAAATCCTTTGGCATGTGTAGGATTTTTAAGGTCCGTTTCTACTTTTCTCACCGTCTTCCAGTGTGGTGGCATTGATCTCCGTGCTGGATGGACCCGTCCCAGCCCTGTTGAAAGCCTGGACCACCACTCCGTACTGAGCAAACTTCTTTAGGTTGTCCAGGGTGTACACTTCACTGTCACCCGTAGCTTTCATCTCCACTATGCTGTACTGGCCGTTGCTGCCAGGGCCGTTTTCTCTGTAGCCAATCTGATAACCTCGGATTACGCCATTCTGCAGCTCCTTCTTGGGAGCCTGAAAAATGTGGACGATAAAACAAACCTTTTCAATTATTGTCTAGAAATTATAGTAGAGATGCACAACTGCGACGACCTCCGCTCAGGAGGTGGAAGAGCAGCTTCTAACTGGAAAGGCTGTGATTGGACTTTTGGTCTTGATTGTTTGAATGTCACTGGGGTCTTTGAGCCAAAACACAAATTAGTCAAAAGAATTGTTTTCAAATTGAGAAACATCATTTTTAGTGGGAAACAAGTGTGAATTTGGCTTGCAGTGTAAACACTGATCAGAAAAACAACAAATAAAATTCAACACTGAAATGAAATTAAAGATAACCAAAGCAAACATCAACTTAAATTTCGGAAAAGATTTTTTTTCCTTGATTTCTTGGCGCGACTCTTTTTTAACTTTTAAATCAGGTCGAGAAAAAAGACATGTAACGAGCACAAAAACTACAAAAAAGTTACACAAATAGAATGAAAAGTTGGTTGGTGGTTTAAAAATGTTTAAAGTATTCCAAAATAAAGTCAAACTTGAACGGATTTACCCTCCATGTAACTCTGATGCTCTGAGATGTCATTGGTTGGAGGATGACATCCATTGGTGGCCCATCAGGAGCTGCAATGGTCAGGCAAAGTTCTCTGGTCAGCATGTGTGCCTCTGATGCAAAGAGAAAGGTAGAGTGGAAGAGAAAGTGGGGACTTACGGGCTTCCTCAGTACTGATGGTGAGCTCTTTGCTTGGTGAGCTTCGTCCAATCTTGTTGTAGGAATACATGCGGATGCTGTAGACGCAGGCAGGGTGCAATTCCACGATGTTCGCTTGGTTGTTTGTTGGTGAAATGTTCCTGGTTGTGTACATGTGGTCCCAGGAGTCTGTGAAACACATTTTTAGTGGTTTGAAACATGTAGGAGTAAAATTAAGAAACTTGACCGGGAACTCAAGTAGAGGTTTATCTCAGCGCTCACCTGACTTGTTCTTGTACTCAATGTCGTAACTGGTAATGATGCTGTTGCCATCAAACCTTTGGATCCAGCGCAGGTTCATGCTCCGGTCCTTCACCTCTCTGACCTCCAGCTCAGGAGGATCTGGTGGTTCTGTAGTACAGAGGAACAGAAAAGCATTGAGTGATGAAAATATGTGCTCTCAAGCTTAAATGGACAAATGTACTTTGCTTTTTTTCTATTCAGTTTGCAATACCTTGCACTGTAAGCTGGATGAGCCCTCGGCCTTCTCCATAAGAGTTTATGGCATGGCAGGAGAAGAAGACGGAGTCTCCCCGCTCGGCTGGGTTCAACTGTCAACCAAAGCAGAGGCAGGAAATCTGTAAAGCCAGACTCTGACTCACAGTATAACTTCATACGCCGTTGTCTTTAGCTTAGATTCTCTTGGCTGAAAGCTATGAGTTACTGAAAGAAGTATGAAAAGTGACAGATATCACACATGCATCTGGACTCAACTTATCATAAAACAAAAGTTTCAAAGCAAAAGAACATTTCTGAAGTTCTGAGCAGCTTCAGTTCAGGTTCTGATGAGTATTCTGACCTTTAGGGTGGAGATGACTTCATCACCCTTCTTGTTAATGGTGATGGAGTACCGGGGGTTCCTCTCTGCATCAATGACTGTGTCCCCTCTCTCCCAGCGGATGATAATAGGCTGCTCGCCTCGTGCTGTGCAGTTCAGCTCCTTGGTTTGGCCCTTTCTTGCCATGGTGGTGTTGGGGTGGCTGGTGATCATGGCAGGAACTAAGCAGATTCACAGGCAAGTGTCAACGTAATGGTCGATCTTGCGTGGAGTAATGAGATGAGGGAATAGGGATTAGGAATTGGAAACTGAGGATATATTGCAGATGTATAGACATTACAATTTCAACCCGTCATTCTCTGTAGTCATTTCACGCTTCAAGCCTCACTGATCCGTTCACACTGCACCCATCCTTCTCTATCTGCCTTGTACTTCTTTTCTTCCTACACTTGATTGATTGAGTGGAGATCCTGTAGTTTTTGATTCATCATAACCTATTCATCCACCTCTTGCCTGCACCATGCACATAACATGACAGCCAGCATTTATAGATCAATGGGAAAGACTGTTTCAGTTGAGGGTGTGCAGAAAAGAGACAAGATTTTGTTTTAGTGGCCACACTAGCTCGGGGCAAAAGTGCAGTAAAGAGGTTTTCATTCCTGTCCAAAAAACCTAAGGTTTATGTCTGTACCATCCAGGAGAAGCAGTTCTAAAAGCAAGAGCAAGATGCCAAAAAAAAAAAAAAAACACCACTCCCCAACAATGACTGACACTTACTCTTGACAGTGAGGATCATGCTTTTACTGATGTCTGAGCCCACACCATTAGAGGCCTGACAGAGGTAGTACCCTCTGTCTTCCTCCAGAACATGTCGAATAAGCAAAGAGCCATTTGTCATAATCTGGATGCGGCCAGTGAGCGGGACTGGATGGTATTGCTGTGGGTTTCCAACTCCTGCAGAAAAAAAAACCCCAAAACACCAAATAAGCATGTAAGCATCAACATTTGTCTTCCGTTGTGTGCTGTTGTAAACGCTGACTTTACCTTTCGCGTGTTTCCACATGACTTTTGGAGGTGGATAACCTTCTACTGAGCAGTTCAGGACTCCGGCCTTTCCATATATACAGTCCTGGTTGTTAGGCTGCACCACAAAACGTGGTGGCACTACAAAAAAAAAAATAAAAATAAAATGCTTTAAATGCATTAAAACCACACTGTCGACTTGTGTGACCCTATTTTCTCAAATGTCAACTCTAAATCGAAAAGAAAAGTTGACAAGGACAAGTAGAAACTGGTATATTTTTCAGTGAAATGGGAAACAACTGTGTCCTCCTAAAAAGGCAAGAGACTGTGGCTGTTTTCAAACACTTCAATATCAATGAGTACAAGAGAAGACATGTGATCTACAACAAGCTAACAAGGATCGAATGGTATGAAAAAATGACATTAATTTTGGTTAAAACATATTTAGATGTATTTGTTTTCTATGTGAAGGAATGATACGTATGCAGTTGCAAAAAAATGTCATTTAAACAGATCATTTGCATTTACTGTTATTAAAGGAGTTAAAAGAATGTCTCACACATTTCCACCTCATCAAATCTGATCTTCTTAGCAAAGAGTTTGGACACCCCTGCTCTACAACATGGTACAACCTGAGACGGCACTGAGGGACATACCAAGTGTTGTTAGGATCACTCAAAACACACCTTTTTGACTTTTTTTTTATTGACATAGTCTATTATCCATCCATCCATCCATCCATCCATCTTCTTCCGCTTATCCGGGACCGGGTCGCGGGGGCAGCAGTCTAAGCAGAGATGCCCAGACTTCCCGCTCCCCGGCCACTTCCTCCAGCTCCTCTGGGGGGACCCCGAGTCGTTCCCAGGCCAGCCGAGAGACGTAGTCTCTCCAGCGTGTCCTGGGTCTTCCCCGGGGCCTCTTCCCAGTGGGACATGCCTGGAACACCTCCCTAGGGAGGCGTCCAGGGGGCATCCGAACCAGATGCCCAAGCCACCTCAACTGGCTCCTCTCGATGTGGAGGAGAAGCGGCTCTACTCCGAGCTCCTCCCGGGTGACCGAGCTTCTCACCCTATCTCTGAGTGAGCGCCCAGCCACCCCACGGAGGAAGCTCATTTCAGCCGCTTGGATCCGGGACCTTGTTCTTTCGGTCATAACCCAGAGCTCATGACCATAGGTGAGTATTGGGGCGTAGATCGACCGGTAAATTGAGAGCCTTGCTTTCTGGCTTAGCTCTCTCTTCACCACGACGGACCGGTACAGCGACCGCATGACGGTGGACGCAGCACCAATCCGTCTGTCGATCTCACGCTCCGATTTTCCCTCACTCGTGAACAAGACCCCAAGATACTTAAACTCCTCCACCTGGGGAAGGAGCACTCCACCCACCCAAAGAGGGCAAACCACCTTTCTCCGGTCGAGAACCATGGCCTCAGACTTAGCGGTGCTGACCCTCATCCCAGCCGCTTCACACTTGGCTGCAAACCGTTCCAATGCATGCTGGAGGTCCTGGCTTGATGAAGCCAACAGGACAACATCATCTGCAAAGAGCAGAGAGGAAATCCTGTGGTTCCCAAACCAGACCCCCTCCGGACCCTGGCTGCACCTAGAAATTCTGTCCATAAAGACTATGAACAGAACCGGTGACAAAGGGCAGCCCTGCCGGAGTCCAACATGCACCGGGAACAGGTCTGACTTAGTGCCAGCTATGCGGACCAAGCTCCTGCTCTGGTCATACAGAGACCGGACAGCCTTGAGTAAGGCTCCCCGGATCCCATACTCCCAAAGAACCCTCCAGTACCCTAGACAGGGTGTAGAGCTGATCCACAGTTCCACGGCCAGGACGGAAACCGCATTGCTGTTCTTGGATCTGAGGTTCGACTATTGGCCGGACTCTCCTCTCCAGTACCCTGGCATAGACTTTCCCAGGGAGGCTGAGGCTCATAGTCTATTATAATAATTTACATTTCCTTTAGAAATAAAGGAGTTTCTTTTTATTATTTTATTTTATTTACTTTCCACAATAAATTGAGAGCACATCTAAAACAACAGAAATAATACACGCACTTTTGGTATGTTCTGCAGTAGTGGTTCTTAGATAAGAGGAATTTGGAGCTTGGGGATATTTAAATGCCCTCCCGGGTATACTTTAGACACTTTAAAAAACATCCTTTCAAATATTAGTTAAAAAAATGATAAAATCTTTTATTTAATAAATATTCCCCCAAAAATATTTCAATAAGTTTTGAATTCAGATGACTCAGTAACTCTAAATCCTTAGAGTCCAGAGCCAATTGAAATCATGTCAAACACTGCCATGTTATTCATTTAATAATTAATTAGATCGGTTTCAATTTGCAATAAATTAATCAGTTTCTTGTTTCTAAATCTTAATTTGTTTTCATTTCCAAATGTAAAATCTCCTTAGTGGGGAATTCTGAGAATCTAAAAAAGTTTCTCTTTCCTAATAAAATTGATTTAATTCTACTAATGTTTTTACATGTTTATTATTTTATTGTTTTATTATCATCTAAGTTCCCCTGTAGAACTATATAACTAAAAAATGGTTGGCATGCTAATGGTATTAGAATGTATTATTTTAATTTAGCAAAGGTGTAAAAGGATGAGGTCCTTCAAGTTGCTGAGGAGTTAAACTACCTCCGTGCGTTCACATCAACCTCCTTTGACTCTCACCAGTAACAATCAGCTGCCTCTCCCAGCTGACTGTGGCGGCGGCATTGCTGGCGATGCAGGTGTAGTTTCCGTTGTGCTTCAGTGTCACCTTGGAGATCTGCAGGGAGCTCATGAACTCTTTGGTCTCAATTCCGACGCCAGAGGCGTAGCCTGGCACGATGAGCTGACCGTCTTTGTGCCAAGTGATGCGTATGGGCATGTCCCCAGAAGACACCACGCAGGCGATGTACATGAGCTTCCCCACTGAGGTAGAGGGGATATCGAAGGGCTGGATGAGCGGTGGCACTGGGGGAAGACAGGGAGAGAATCAGTGGAATAAAGGCACCAATAGATATGGCAACATGGCCATCTGGAGTTAAGCTAAAAGAGAGAAAAAGTCATTGGCCAGTGGGCCTCACTTAGCCACCACCCCTTCCAGCCCCTCAGCTTCTGCAGCCCATAATAGCTGCTCTGGTTAGAGTCCAATTGGCAGGGGGAAGTCATTCTGTTGCCATAGTAATGGAGGTTGAGGTGGGGGTACTACAGCTGAGACATCTGGGGGATTTAATCTAGGCTTCATTATTATTCATCTAATTAAATCAGAGACACACTCACACTGAGGCGCATGCACACGCCCATAAACACCTCTGCAGCTGCCGCCGTTACTCAACTCACAAACTAAACAACATGCAGACAGAAGCCTCTGAAACCTCAAAGCAGTGACAAAACACAATCTCAGATCAAGCGCTGGACAACGCTGACCGAGAAGGCTTGTACTGCCTCTAGTTACACCTATATTAGGAAATCTTGACCTATTTTACATTGATTTTACCAAAGATTGTTGAGGAAATTAAAGAAACCAAAGAGAGAGACAAGAACATGCCAATTTTTCTATTTTTTATTTTTTTTTCTTGAAATTACTTATCACACATTCTTCATTTTGGCAATGACTAAAATTGAAAGACTTGGAGATATTGCAATATTTTTTGTGTTTTCGTACAGCAACTAATTTCAGGGTTCCCACAGTGAAACATCCCACGATTCTGAGATGTTATTTGCCTTCAGTTTCACAGCGGACGCCATTTCAATCCCCACCCTCTAGGTATGGAAACACTCGGAAACACCCCCATGTGGTTGCAGTAACTCACAGCACCTGGTAGTCCCAGGTGGTCTTCCAACTCTGCTTAGCTTCCAGATCAGAAGAGATTGGGCTTGTCCAGGGTGGCACGACTGTGCCAGGCTATAGCTTTATGAATATGAGTATTTATAATGAACCTTTCGGTCTTGTGTTGATGCTTACCTTTGACAGTGACGTGGACGGTCTGGTTAATTGAGACCTGGGGCTGGATCAAAACACTACACAAGTACGTCCCCTCGTCAGCCCCCTTCTGCACGTCTGTAAGCCTCAGGGTGCCATTCTCAAACACCATTTGACGATGATTATCAGGGAGCTGCATGCCGTCTTTCAACCACTTTATGGAATAATACGGGTACCCAATCACCCGGCATGTGATATAGGTGTTTCTGCCCGCCACAGCAGTGATATCTCGCATGGGTCTTATTCGAGGTGGACCTGGAGACACAGGGAAGAGAGGGAGGGGATGGCGGGAGGAGACCAAAAACAGACACGAGGCAGGAGAGAAGGCAGATGAGGTGACAGAGGTCATGGCAGAGTAAGAGGGTATAGCCACAGAGACAGGAGAAATAAAGGTTGAGGGAAAGAGTGATTGGGATGTGTTGAAATGTGGACAGGAGGGTTAGTTTAGCCCCTTTTTACAAACGTCTGTTAGATTTTTTTTGTTCTCTGATAATCTATAGTATATTAAGTAACAATTCATTCATGTTGTTTAACAAAGTTGCAACTAGAAGCTTGCATACAGTTAAAAGACACATTTTTTCTTACAAAAATAATGAAGAATTCTCTTTTAAATCTTTAAGTAATTCTTTAGGCATCCATGACCTGCTGTTCAGCCATAAAGCAGAACAGCAACCAGAATGCTCGTGATGGAAAAAGTAAATGTTTGCAGGACTTGAAGCAACACCTTAAGCCTTAGTCATGGGTTGTCCTGGCCTGTGAAGGGTCATAGGCAGGAGCGGCTGCATCTTAAAGGGAGCACGTGTGGGTCTTACAGTTTCCTTGAGGCTAGTGAGGTCACTTTTAGCTTGGACGTCATGAAAATCAGAACATAAAAGTGACTTCGAAGTACGGGTCGTGTCTAAGGAATTAACTTGGAAAAACTGAGGTGGTAGCATCGTAAAGCTACGTTTTATGCTTGTGTGATGACACAAAAAAGTAAACGAACCATTTGATCTCACTTGTGTCTCTAAACCGGTATGCAAGTACGTTGCAATACAATGATAGATAGATAGATAGATAGATAGATAGATAGATAGATAGATAGATAGATAGATAGACAGACAGATAGATGTTTGTCACTAAGCCCTGCATGTTTGTGATAAATCAGGTGTAGAGTGCATTTATATTGAAAAGCAGACAGGCACCTCTTACGTTTATGCGCGCTTGGTACTCGGCGCTACCGGCCGAGTTGCGTGCGACGCAACGATACACTCCTCCATCCCGGATGAGCGGGCTGCTGACGTTGACGTGCGACACTGTCAGGCCATCTGACAGAGTGTACTGGCTGGTTTTGTAGGTGGAATCTCGCACTACGGGCTCGTCGTCCAACGTCCAGGTGATTGAAGGGGGCGGGGCTCCTTTGGCGGCACACATGAGGGAGAAAGGCTCACCGGGGTTCACCACCCGCTCACTGAAGGAAGACACGATTCGAGGAGTACCATCTGAGAGGAGTGAAACACAGAGGAAAAAAGCGTAAAGCCAACATTCAGCGGAGCTTAGTTGAATTGTCTTTGGTTGACCATCTCCGTCCATACCCTCTAGTAAAATAATGGAAAAGTCCTGAGCAGTGTGGCCCTTTCGGGATGCAAAGCACTGGTAGGCTCCAGAGTGGAACTTCTGTGCAGCAGTGATCTGGAGGGTGTCGTTGTGTTGTCCCTGGATGGAGATGTGCTGGTCTGGGACGATGGGCTCTGTGTTCCTGTACCAGGTGATGGCGTATTCTGGAGAGCCCTCCACAGTGCACGTGAAGAACAGTGTGCTGCTGATCCCCGTTTTTAAATTCTTGGGAGACAAGGTCACCCGCAGAGGATCTAAGGGAAAGATGAAAAACGTCACAGAGCGGATCTGAATGTAAATCATTTGGTTGGTATTTATCTGCTTCTCATTATCTTGAAACTAAGTTCACTTGACTCAGCTGATAGTTCTCTGATTCATGCATTCAAAACGAATTCACATTGAGATAAGAAGGATGCAGGGGGAAACATCAACAGCGGTGACTCCATCACTTCGACGCACTCATTAAAAAAGCAGCTGGAGATATCTCTTCACATCTCTGTCCACTTGTGTGTGTATTAAAGGGAACGTGGTCGTGTGTGTATGTGTACAAATGTCAGTGAGCAATAAGGCAGCTGGTGGTGAATGCTGGGGGCATCTCTGTGACTCCCAACCCCCCTGCCCTGTCAAAGCCACAAAGTTGGCTGCCATGATGTGCCCACTGGCAAACCCCACTCCTTCACCATTCTCTCTGTCTCTTCTTCTGTGTCTTTGCATACTTCACACAATTCACCTCAGCTGCTGTTATTATACTGCTATTACATTCCAGATAATCTCATTCCAGCACTATCTGGATGTCTCTTGCATGACCCCTCATATTTATTTTCCTCACCGTCCCCCTCGATGATGGTTAACAGAGCTGGCAGCTCTGTTATGGAGTTAGCCCAGACGATTTACTGACCTGTCTCTCTTTCTGAGGCCTGATCTGATGAGGCATTGAGAAGCCCGCATGCATTAGTTACAGACAAACTGTAATGTTCTGCTTTGAGGAAGACCTTCTGCTAGGTTCATTCAGCAAGAGCACGAAGTGTGGGTTTGTCAGGTTACTTGTGAAAGTGTGAAGCGGCGTTCACACACCTATAACGTGAAGCTGTCCAGACACCTCCTTGGAGCCAAAGCTGTTGGTGACCTCGCAGGCGTAGCTGCCGCTGTCCTCCTGCCTCAGGTCACTGATGGTCAACCCTGTCAAGCGCCGTGTCCAGCGGGCATCTGAAGGCAGCGGGCGACCATCTTTCAGCCAGCGCACAGTGGGTGTAGGATAACCACCTGCTATGCAGGGGAGCTCGATGCTCTGGCCTGCATGCACTTCTCCTGCTTGGAAACTATCCAGTATTGTGGGCGAGGACTCATTGGGGTCTGCAGGGCAAGGATAGGGTTAATTTTTTTTTTTTTGTCTTTTTACAGTGTGAAAAAGTGATAAAAAAAAATGAATGACCGCTCACCCATTACTGACAGCCTGGCTCCATTGCTTTGCCGCGTCTCGCCACTGTACTTATGCTTGGTGATGCACCGATATGTGGAGAGGGCATCCTCTTTCTGAACGTCAGAGATGTAAAGAGCTCCAAAGGAGGTCAGCGAAAACCTGTTACCTGAAGTAAACCACATTTAACACCAAGTTACCAGAACAACCAGAGAAGCAACTTCAATGGACACCACTTGTACATAAACATTGAAAGCCCTAAGAACAGAATATTGTGATAACACAGCTCGAGCCTTCACAGACAGTACCAAGTTTAGCTTGTCACAAAAACACAAAAAACAACGAAATAAAAAGACTCTTGAGGTCTTTAAAAAAACAAGGATTTGGCCTGTTTTTCATAGTCAAATGTTTAAAATTAAGGAAATTATCCAAAATGGGGCTTTTGTAAAGAGCTCCAGCTGGCAGCCTGGATAAAATACTGGAGGGTTTCAACTGTAAATGCTAAACCACACACTATTAGGGAACAAATTAAAGACCCACTCCAATGAAAATTGTGCTTTTACCATGTTCTTGTGGCATTTTTATCATGAAGGAGCTTTAGACTATGAAGAAATTTAAGGTCAAAATTGCACTTCTATTTCTTTTTGTCAAATCACTGTGAATCTGGAGTAGACAAAAAAAAAGCTGTTTGGAAAATTTGTTGATGTGACAAAGAATCAATGATCGCAAGCCACAAGTTCAGCTCCACTCTGATGCATCCACTTGTATTCCACTAGTTCTGTGTATGTCTTTGTCTTCCTCATCTGAGCTGGCATCTGCTTCAAAACTGTACGGATTGATAGAAACAAAACTGCTCGCCTTGTTGGTTGCAGTGAGGGGCTGTAAGCTAGCGGGAGAGCAGATGGGTAATGAGATGGGCTTACTGTGCACCAACAGACCAACTCAGAGGTGAATTTCTAATGAACTACTGTCACTCTGAAAGCAACTATATCCTAGAAAATGACACAGGTTTTTTGATCTTGGCTAAAAACGACGAAATCATAATTGAAAGACGACTGGAAATGCTTTAAAAAAAGATCAAAAGATAATCTGAGTGGGACTTAAGTTTTTTTTCCCGCACATGGCCACAAAGAATAGATAATGTTTTAGAATGTCAGACACATTTTCATAACATTAAAAAAAAAGGATTTGAAACATTTTGAACACTTTTTGCCCACAGACATTGTTAGCTGGTGAAGCTAACATTGTTAGATTTACAAGCTAATGCAATCTTTGCTAATTAGAATGTAGAGTGACTGTTGAGGCTCATGGTGTCAATGTAAGTAATGCAGTTGAGGCAAGTCAGCAGAAAAAACTAAAATGTTTTGCAGTCAAATTTGCATTTCTCTGGAAAAACAATCATCCATAGAGCGTGACAGGTCTGCCATCTCTGCAGCAGTAAACCACATTGAGCTACTTCTCTTTCCTTTAACTGTATTTTCTACTCAGCAAAGCTGCTCCCAACAAATGTTTACCTGAGCCCTTTTACACCAGACACAACCAGTCTGACCTCACCTTTCTGAGACTTTAGGATATGGTGTGAAAAATGTAAAGCAAACATTCCCATGACTTCACTCAGATTTCCTCAGATGTTTAACTTTTTAATTTGAATGAAACTGTACGTATCCCAAAGAAACACGAGTCACAAAAGGAAGTGGAAAGAAAAGAAAGAAATAGCTGCATCGCCCCTTCCCATCCCCCTTTAGATGATGACTGTGTTACAAATACGTTGTGCTTATTGCAAAACCGCATTGTGCTAACAACAAACAGCTGCTAGAACAGTTGGCACTACCTTCCTAATAAAGTTACGTCCTGAAATCTGGCACTCTGTCAAGACCTGGAGGACGCACAGCGGTCACCAAACCCACTCATGAACAACAGACTGTGTCCCACTGCACACAAAGGATAATTCCACTACACCATTCCATCGTCACCAATCTGTTTGAAGGTTGAATATTTAAGGTGTGCTAATGAAATATTACCATGGAACTCGTTCTATGATGATAACGACCACCTAAAATATCACTTGATTCCATACTAATTCAATTCTTCTGCCATAATTATTAGTGTTGTTCACCTACTTTTTTTTTTTTTTAGCTGTTTACATAGTTATAATACTTTACACAAGTAATGCTTTTCATATTTTCATGTAAAGTTTCCTAAATAAAATAGGTGTAACTCTCATTCTGGAAACCTGATTGGATACTGAGCTTTTTCAGATTCAAGTTCATTTGTTAACATTTGTTAACACTGTATTTTCTGAACTATAAGGCCAACCTCAGTTAAGCCTCTTTTTTTTTCTCCAAAAAACTGCAGAGCACTTTATAATCCAGAGCGCCTTATGGATTAATTCTGGTTGTTTTTTGCCTACTGGTGTCAAAGCGATTTTGAGCGGCACGTGACGCTCTGTCAAAATGTCTGGTGTCATTGTGAAGACGCTAATGTGTTGCTTGTCATTAATGTTCTTTTTTCTTAGATGTTACTAACCAGGTTGAGAGTTAGTGTTGGCACTGTAATGTTTGCTTTAGTCAGTCTGCTTTTAACGTGTCGCAAACAAGGTTTGGAGTTAGAGGTGTTGAAAATCACAGTTTACAATCTAACCTTAACTTTAGCGCAGCTAGCATGTGGCGTGTCGGACTGTTTTTTTGTAACCAGGTTAGAAGTTTTGTCATAGTCACAGTAAAGTTTGCTTTGGTGGTTTAAGTCTGTGTTTTACGTGTTGCAAACAAGGTTGAGAGTTACAAGTATTGTAAAAAAAATGCTAACCCGTCTAATAACGTGTAGCATATAGCAAACAAGTTCTGGAGCTAAACGCAGCTAATAAAATCTGATCAACGGACTTATCTCTATCTCTTTCGTCTCGCTTCATAGTTATAGTTCCCTCATAGTTCTGTTCTTATATACCACAAAAGTTCAAAAACAAACCAAATGAGAATAATCCAGTGTGCCCTATAGTGCGCAACAGCACCAACCCAATTTGGTTGAGTTTTGTTTTTGCCTAAACTTGCATTAAATTTGGCATTGCACGTTTTGTCAAAATACACAATCTTCTTTACAGAAATGTCAATGTAACAAGGTGTAAGTGACAGCAGGGAAAACTGAGACAAAAAATGTTTTTTTTTAATAAACATAAGATAGAAATGATCCCTCAGTTATCACAAATCCTGGTGCCAAACAATCCCAATTCATTTAAATGAGTTGTGTTCAATCTTGTTATAAGTAATAACTAGCTGTGATAGTGAGTGTGACATCTTTAGAACTGACTGCTCTCAAACAAAAGGTTAGTGTATGTTTGTGAGCCTTTATCATTCACTTGTATCCAAATCTCAGTCCAAACTGTGGATTTGCTGTTGTCGAGAGTTTTCGTGTGTGTTTATCAGCATCAATATTTCATCCACAAAGCTGAACACTTACACAGCGACGGACACGTGTTTGAATGAAATATTCCGCCTGACCCGTGAGGAGGTACAGGCTGCAATTTTCCAGCTGCCTTTGTTTGCCCCCAGAATGAAGCCTTACAGGATAATGAGCACCTTAAGACTGCTACTCCCACAACACCCAAGACTTGCCTGTCACAACACTGACACAGGCAGAGAAGCTGGCGAGGAGGGGGAGTCAGCTGGATCTGTCACAGCCCCACTTTTTTGTCTATGCCCTCAGCAAAGGACTAAATTCATCCCATCTGCAGCCCCTGAAACAATGCTGATTACACAACTGTTTTCCCTCTTTGTAGCTGTCTGTTACTGGGTTGTGTTTTCATAAAATAACTCATCTTAATATCACTCTCTTCACATCTTTGTGCACACTCCTCTGTTTTGTGTTTAAATCCTCTTCCTCACCCTTTTTTGCATCTCTTGTTTTCAGTCTGTAGTGGCAGACAGACTAAAATATTAATTTCTAAATCCTAAATCACTGTGCTCCCTCAGCTTTTATTCATGCTGACTTGACTGGATAATGAGAAACAGAGCCGATGTGCATCTCACAGACAAATGCACACACAGCTGCAGCAAAATGTGGAGGGGCATGCATGTTGGCAGAGAATAAATGATAGTTTTGCACATATTACTCCATTAGTGCTTCTCTCACATAAAGTCTTACAAAGAACTGTCATTTATCCTCCATTTGAAGATGTAAATGCTTACCGGGCACTTAAGAAAAAGTCTCAGGAAACCCTTTTTTAAACATCCTTATGAGGGAAGCTAACTCAATTTAACACAAAGGCTTTTTGGGGGAAAACTTCTAAATTTAGGGAAATAAAAAGGTAATTAAAACTCTAAAAAACAAAAAAAAAAAGATGTTTAGTTTTAACTTTTTCCTTAATTATTATTTGTAAGCTCATGATTTTACTAAAAAAAAAGATCATTAATGACTGTAAATGTTAAAAAAGACTCAAATTTTTTTGTTTATTGTGATTTTTTAAAAAATTGCTTAGCATACAGCTGTAGTACAGATTGTAACCACTTAAGTCATGATGGATCAAATACTTCTTTTTGAAATAAAAACTCATTTTCAACTTTTATTCAAAAATGTTTTGAATTCATTTTTTTATGAATCGGCGTCATGTTTTGACAAAAAGTGCATGTGGTGTAAACTCACAAACTGAGTGGCTTTGTGTGAAAATTTCTCAAGTTATTGAGATTTTATTTTCATGTCACTGTTTGCACTAGATTGTCAACAAACATTTGTTTATATAAACTAAAATCTGCTCAACTGAACATGTATGTCAAACCTTTTTAAACGAAAAACCATTAATTATTAATGAACGTTACCAGAAAACACCTTTTGCGCTGATGAAACCATCTTCGATTTAATTCCTTCAATCCAACAAAATGGCAGCCTAGTAGTCACACGACACAACATACGTGTCGCTGTGATGAATTCCAAAGAAGGAACAGGCAAACTGATGCCACTCTAAATTTATTGGAGAGAATAAGAATAAAGGAAACCATAGTCTATAAATAGTAAATGAACTGTAGTCCATGTGAGTCCAGAAGTGTGTGCACGGTGCATTCATAGGTAGCAGCCTTATTTTCTCACATGCAAATGAAGGCGTCGGTGCAAAGATAACGAGGCCCATATTTCCACCTCCTCAGAGGGGCCATTATTTATTGATGTTCTGCATCCCCCCTCCCTCCCTCCCACTCTCATGCTTTCTTCATCCTCTCTGTTGCTAGGGCCTTCACACTGCCATTATTTTAAGACTTTTGGTGTACGTTTGCCACAAATTAACCAGCCAAGTGTTCACGATCATCGAGGATGGCTGAAATACATTAACCATGTTGTTGGGTCAGTTCTAGAAGTTAGAAATACTGAAAAATAGGATTAATAAAACTTTTAAAAGGAAAGAATATACTCAAAAAGTTCTGTATTGCTTTCCTTATAACACAACCCAATTTCTTTCCTTCAAACTTTAATAAAAAACAAACCAAAAAAAAACAACACTTTTTTTGACAGTTTGTTTTACGATCGAAGTTCTCTCCAAGTGAACTTGACCCACTTGTTTTGCACAGACCTATTCTATTTTATCCCATATCCCAACAATGTTATCTGAAAAAGTGAGTTGTTGAAATAACAAACATTAGTTTTTTTATTATTATTTTGGCGTCTGGCCTTTTTTATTGGAGGTCAAACTGCATCTGATGCAATTTGATTAAAAACACTGGACTTTCATGACTAGAATTGTTAAAGAATTTCAAATAATATTTATAAAGAATATCTTTGGGTTTTTTTCCTCAAAAGGAAGAAAGAAAACATGTCACATTAGGCAAAGAAATAAAACAAAAAAATCTGTTTCATCATTCTTATTAGACTGCATTCAGCTTTATTTACAGTAAATTCATTCTGCCCTCTTTTTCCTTGGTTCGTCACCACAAAGTTTGCCGCAGCATAAAATCTTCTAAAGATTGCCCCACAGGTTTTTAAATCTAGCTTCTGTGAAAGCATATAAAAAAACACATGGCAGACTCCCTGAAAAACTAGTCATTTTAATCCCATAGCATATTTGTCCCTGATGCTGAACTTATGACCTATGAAATTCCATATGATAATACTACCTCCACAAGCTTCAGATATTATTTTTAATCAGAAGCCAAGTCTTGTTTTGTCCTTCTTCTTAAAAGCTATTTTGCTGTTTGATTTAAATACATTCGACTTATTGTGAGTTTGGATCAATAAATAAAATAAAATAAAATGATTTATTTGAATATTTTGATCGTGACTCGCTAAAACTGCACTTTGTGTTTCTGCTCCACACCTGTGATCTCAACAGTAAATTGCAGAACCGAATTTAAAAGAGGGTGAGAAGCAAGAAAAGAGCAGAAACAGATCAAAGACCTGTGACTGTCACAGAAGAAAGACGAGGAAAGAAAAATAACAAAGCATATTCTGTCCTGCGCTGGGGTATTGATGCTCACAAATGCAGATATGATAGGAGTTACACACATACACACATGCAGAGTGAAGGAGAAACACCTACAAGGATTAAAATAGGACTAAAAATGTGTCCCTACTGGCCCAAAAAAATAATAAACTACATGTTAAAATTAGCATCGTGGAGTCAGAAAATGCCACCGGCTCAGGTTTGTGGTGTAGGGATGCTTAATAGTAGAAAAACAGGCACAGGTTGACAAAATGGCTTAATGAAACACGAGAAAAAGGAATGCAAAGATCAGAAAACTACAAGAAAGATGTAGGGTGAGTAGGGGAGGAGGAACAACACAGAACATCTCTGTGTTTTCCACTCTTTTATGCAAAAAAAGGGGCGTTTCAATCTGTATTCAAAGCAGGAGCCCACTCCTGCTTCCCTTGGCTCCTTCCTCTTTCTCTCTGTCTACATTTAAAGTAGAAGCAGGTGTCAGCTAACAGAACAAATACATTTTCCCAGCTTTACTATCCAACTTAGCTTTTATGATTGGTACCTTCTTAACTCTTCCATTGACATTCAAAACAGGCTTTATTGGCACAAATGATGTCCAACAACCAATTGTGCAATGCGAGTCTGCGTTTCCCTATTAAGAGACGTCGTTAACCAAACAGCTCACTTTGATTGTGACTCCATCTGCCGCTTAGGTCTTCCATTCCGTGAGCAATGCCTGGATCTTTGCTGCATTCCACTTCCTCTTTTTTTTTTTCTTCTCCTGCTCGTTTCCTTGTCACTTGTTCATTTTCTTGAAAGGGGTTCGGGATGCGAGACACTGGAAGAAGCCACAGCTCTGTCATGTTTTCATTAAAAAGCCACGCTTCACTGTCTAATCCTGACTGCTGTCCTCCTTCCTAACCAATTCTGACTTCTTACCTCATCTTTCCATCATGTTCCGCGTGCCCTACCTCTGGCCTGTGTGTCATGTTGTGCAGCAACCCAACGTGAGGACAAGTGTGGAGGTAGAGAAGAGGATGAGACAGAATAGATTGAGTCCAGTTTCCACTGCGATGGGACAACGTTTCTTCTGCACCACTGACTCCTCCGTCCCAATTTGCCCTATGTGACTTTGAACAGTAAACACTGGGGAGGGGAGGACCCCATCCAGAGCCTGAATGGACTGTCTGGAACGCACATAGAACAAACTGCATGCAAAAGACATTGTACAGCCAGAAGAACCGCTCTTTTCTGCTAAAGTTGTCCCAAGCAAGGTGGCAGACCGACAGCGCTGCATAAAACTAAATGGACCGTCAGAGATCGAGGCAGCACTGGGGAGATTAAGCATCAATGGAATCATCAGAGGGAGCGCAGGACGGAGGGGGAATGGGGTGGGTGTACGGGACAGAAATGGGGAAAGATGTAGAAATAAGGCTCCATTATTCATGACGCGTGTTTCATGTGCTTGGTGACATCTGGGACAGCAGTGATAATGAGAGTCCCACGAGAGAGAAACCGCACACACATCCCAACACAGGGTGCTGTACGTGCCACCATGGTCCAAACCTCTCACTAGATGTTCCATTAACTTTATTGAACTGTTAATCATCTGTGTAGTAAAGAATAAACACAAAGGTTTCATCTCTTTAAAAATGTTCACCCAAAGGAAGTAAACATCCAGTGGGCACAGGCTCTTTCCCCGCCACCTTGTTTTGATATAGCTGCAGATAAAAGACAGAGTTGAGTCCACAGATTGCCATCATGTGTGTGTCTCAATGTGCGTCTGTTCGTGTGTGTGTGAGATGCAGTGTACTCCAGCTTAGCCCATGGCCTGGGGCAGTGAGCTGCATTAGCAGTACTGAGTGAGCTGCCCGGTCTCTCCCTATTGGAGTGCTGGTGGCAGAGGAGTGTCATTGCCCAGCAGAGAGACAGACTGAGGGGGGAGAGGACATAAACGCTGCAGCAGAAACACACACATGCACACACTAACACACACACTGATTTAACATGTTTACCAGAAAGGACCGCAAAATGACCCCTGGATCGACATTTTTTAAAATTTGACAATAGAAATTATCACCAAAAGAAGAATAATTTTAAAAGTCACTGATATGACTGATATATTTGTTTAAAATTAATTGATTAATAAAGTCTTGTCCTATTTTTTAAAGCTACAAAGATCCAGAGAATCAGCTGATTTTGAAACTGACTTTGCTCTTTTTTTTTGTATTTTTTATTACCCCTTCCTTACTGTAATTGTTTCACTTGATGTAAGACATTGTTTCCTTACTGTGCCTGTTTTTAGATGGCCAGCTGGTGTGTAACATCACCTAATAGTTAGAAATAGGCTCATTTAAGTTGACTATTTTTGCTTACTAGTTATCGTCATCTTGGTCTAATGTCACCAAAACAAAAGCGGACAGTCAAACATGACAAGCAACCTTGAAAGTTCTCAGAAATTGCTCAGTAAGGCTACCAGACCAGAGGATTTCACACTTTCAAATGACAAGCTTTGCCTTCATTAAAGCACAATCTCAGTCTCAAATAATAAATAACAAGATGACTGGCTCTAAAGCCCTAAATAAAAGCTGTGTTCACATATGTTGTAGATTTTACGTTTGGGGTGAATGGGAACAATCGTACTTAAGTAATAAGCAGTTTAGTGTTTTTTTTTATTTATCTGATCTTGCATCAGTTACTGAAACATAGTGTTATGCTACGTTCACGCCAAACACAATTTCAGCATCAAATCCCTATCCTCCCTCTGTTTTGACATGTGTCAAATTAGCTGCTTTACACTTGCTCAAAAATGTGTCCCTAAACTTGACTAGATGAGTGTGGAAGGAGCTACCGTCAACTGTTTTTTAGGATTTAGATCGCATTCTCACAAACAGCGGACTATTTGATTGGTGGTACAGCCCGTTGTCACGGTAACATGACAACGCGTCACTGGGCCGACAGACTTTGACTGCAGTGGCAGAGGAAAGCGATATATGTGCTGATCGTCACCATCTGTTAAATAAAGCATCTGTTCAGAGAGAAAGTTCACTTCTTACCGCTTGTTTTTGTCAAGAAGATCTAGCAAAAAGTTTTTTTTAAAGAAGCCTGCGCAGTGATATAAAAACATTTCGGCTTTGTGACCGGAACTTCTTTTTTAGATGCACGTGAATACACAGCAACCAATCAGATTTGAGTGCACAGCGTTAGTTTCTCATGGTTGTCAGCATCTTTGTTTTCTTGGAATAATACTGCAGACATAAAAGTCTTTAGAGTTCAGCTTACTGCTGATGTGTCTTGTGCAAACAAAATTACATTTCTGGGATATATGAGTTAACACTTACAAATTAAAACATTTCAGACAATAAAATAAAGAAAAAATGTTCTCTCTGGACTTTTTTTTTGTTCAAAAGCCGCATATTGTCATATAAAAGGAACCAAGTTAATCATTGTGATTAATCATGATTAATCCCAATCCAAAAGTGTGATTAATCTGTTTTTTTTTTATTGATTGACAGCACTATTACAAATACAGCTTTATTAGCACATTTCTTTATTAAATAACTTTTGAACTTTTAAACTATAGCAAGAAAAATAAGAGAAATAATCTGTGCCATATATCAGATTCTGTAGTACAAGTGGGTTATGTTATTACCTCTTCCTATAACATGGCCCATTTTTTCCAGAGAGCAGCTCAATTATCTTTTTGCAGTCTTGGACAAAAATGAATGTTTCCACGTTCGAGGTTCCACACAGCAAAGATTCACCTCCTTGTTAGGTTTATTTTCTTCTCATGATGAAGAATTCTGAGTCTATGATTCATCCATGTTTTCTACACTTGTTAGTATCAATCAAATGGTAAATGGCAAATACGTATATAGCGGTTTACTACCTCAGTGGACGGCCCAAAGTGCTTCACAGTCAAAGTTCCATGCACCCACAGACACACACATTCACACACCGATGACAGCTTAGCTACTGAACACAGGCGCCAACCTTTAACAACCTGGAGCACTGTGAGGTTCGATGTCATGCCCAAGGACACTTTGACACAAGGGCGGGCAAGGTGGGATTCAAACCTGCGATTTTATGATCAGAGATCGACCGCTCTACTTCTGCACCACAGCCAACCTAAGCTGTAACTGACCTTTCATGGTGAGGTTTGTTCTTTCTTTTTAATCAACTTTCCCTCTTTTTCTTCATACTTCTTTCTCTGCATCATGAGCGCATTTTGCGCCTTTGCATATTTTCTCCTCCACAGCAGTCGATCACGTCCGCAGCGCCGTTTTAACCTTTGTGTATGTTTAGACAGAAATTGTGGGATGGATCAATAGGTCTGATAGAGGTCATGTAGGAACAACTGGATGACCAACGGGTGTCTCATTTGTTCATGTCTTCATTTTCTCATCCAAACCAACCAGTGTTTAGAAGTAATTCTTTAGTTACTTTTTATTTAAATTACTGCTTTTACATGTTAAAACCCTACAAGATCACAAAGCCAGGATCAGAAAGAAAATCAAACGCTCAGAAAGTCACGTATGAAGACAGAACATCTGATCCAAACTTCTTTTTACTGCTGCTGAAGTCTGAGTAAACAACCATTTCCTTAAATACAATTTCTTAGTAGATTCTGATGTAATCCCTTTACACTAATCCTTCTTTCGTTAGCCTAAACAAAAGAATGAAAGGAAGCAGGAGAAAATAAGTAAAACCTCTTTACTTAAATCCTATTTCTTAGCCCCAATCCAAGCTGCATAAACCCTCCACCTCTTCTTTTTTAAGCCATGACACAAGCCTCAACACTTTCACTTTTCTTAATGATTGAAGATCCGGTTAAGATAAGCAGTTTGTCAATAAAAAGCACATGAACCTCGAAATGTTTTAGGCAGGTGTGAAAAAAGCTTTAAAACAAAGAATTCTTTTAAAAAAATTGAAGTATTAATTGTTAATTTTTATCAATATCATACAATGAATAAATATTAGAGAAATTGAAATCAGATCAATATTTGGTGTGACAACCCTTTGCATTTAAAACAGCATGAATTCTTTGAGGTATTGTTCAATTTTTGAAGTATCTCTGATAGAAGGTTGTTCTTGAAGTATCAACCACAGATCTTCTGTGGATGTGGGCTTCCTTACATCCTTCTGTCTCTTCATGTAATCCAAGACACTCCATAATGTTAGGATTAGGGCTCTGTGGAGGCCATGCCATCACTGCTAGGATTTCTTGTTCTTCTTTGCCATAAAGTTTGTTCCTCATGACTTTGGCTGTAAATGTGGGGTCGTTGTCGTGCTGCAAAATAAATTTGTGGCCAATCATACGCCTCCCTGACACTATTTTATGATCCATAAGTATTTGCCAATATATCTCAGTATTGAGAATGCCTTTAATCCTGACCAAATCTTCAACTTTATTTGCCCCAAGCATTCAAGGAAACTCCACCGTCCCTTTGTCTGCAGTCAAGTCAAAAGTCATCAAATTCATGGCTGGAGTCCACACCTCTTACCCTTACCACCGTTAACACAAAAGCACCCCATGACCCTACAAAATGTTCATTTAACAATCATCGTTTGTATTTCAGAAAGCATGATTTGTTGACAACTGATTTGTAAACGTATTTAAGAGATCTTTGGGACAAAAGGAAATCACAAAACTGTTTGTAGTGAATCCTAAAGTAACTGCTAATACATATTAAAATCATTTATGTATTTTTTTTAAATATTGAATGTGATATTAAAGTAAAAAAAAAAAAACCTAAAGCTTATTGCACACATTTCCAGAAATGTACCACAGCCAAAGTCTTTCTTAGGTAAAATGTGTTTTATGTTGATCTCAGTATTTTTTCCAAAGCGGACAGAGGGCTTCCCTTTCTCCTCCCTGTCTGTTTCTCGGAGCTGCCGCATGCTTTTAGTCAGCTAACTTAAAGGGTGCGGCAGTGGCCAGATTCCTGTCAGAGTGATGTCCTCGCAGGGGTTTTCCCATCTTCCCCTCTTACTCTGAGTGACACTGATACACTGACACACTGTAAACATGCTCGTGTGTGATAGACAGAGATGTAAAGAAAGAAAAGACGGAGGGGAGCGACGGCGGCGGCGGCGGCAGAGTGCGTGCATTGTGTGCCTTAAGTGCACGTGAGCAGGCGGGTGTAGTGGTGTGTAAATAGCCAATAATAGCTGACACTTGTCAGCCCTCTGCTCTGAACACACAAAGCCTATCATTGGGGCATTGTTGGACTACCCCCCCACAGATACACACACATATACACACGCAGCTACACACTGAACTGGGCCTCTCAAGCAGAGATAATTATGCCTTTTGTGCTCCTTGCAACACACAGACGCACACACTTATTTGAGCTAATTAACACACCCAGCCACGTGCCCACTCTACCTAACTGAGTAAAAGATGGCTGCCAGCGACCCATCTGCTCCTTGCCTCCACTCTGTTGCTCTCAGCGGCAAATGTGAGGGGGGCAAAACCCCCAAATTAAAAAAAAAAAAGCATCTCAAAGGTGTGCAAAAAAAAAAAAAAAAAACGTGGTGCGTATCAGACAGCAGGAAGGACCTTTGGGTTAAGGTGAGATGTTGTGGCCATATGGCTGCAAGCACATAATAGCTGCACCTTCATCTGCATGATTTAGTCCCCACTAACCCCCACCTCATGGCTTGCTGCGTGCCACATGGGTCAGAGGCAGGGGAGAAATGAGAGAGGGATGGTGGTGGTGTGGGGCAATGGTCGATGGTTGCGCTCCAAGAGCCCTGGGGAGGCCACGTGCTCCCTGTGCTCCTGTGTCACACGGGCTCCCGGTGTACACAGGCAGCTCAACAGGACAGCGGTGCAGCTTTAATGTTTTGGAGTAAATGTTTAATGAGCTCTCCATATTCAGGCGGCTTCATGCAAAATCTGTAAATGGCTTTATTGTGTTTTGTTCCTGTGTTTGCAGCTTGTTCAGCTGCACTCTCTTGAAGTGAGTATAAATTTGAGACCAGTGTTTACAGGAGTCCGTGTGTTCCTGACAAGTGTTCCTATTAATGTATTCCTGTTCTGAATGTAGCGGTACAGATTTACAGACATACTCTGTGTCCTCACACATGGCTGCTCTCCATGAAGCCTTCCTGCCTTTTGTCACCTTGCTCCTACAAGCCTTATGACTCATTTTTATTAGGAACTGTGAAGTAAAATATTAATTATTTAGAACTGTGAGTGAAAAGGAGCTGCTAACATGGAAATAAGACATTGTGGACCAAATACATGTTTGTTTTTTAAATGTTTACTGTTGTTACATTGATTTCATTTTGGTGGTGTCCCAGAGTAGCATTACTGATCCATGATTTTTGCTCTGAATTCTTTTTGTTCCTAATTTGTGAAATTCTTAATTTAACCATTCTTTTTTTACGTTTTTGCACCTTAGGAGTTAGAATTGCAACAAAAATGAGACCCGGTCAATCTACATATACCCATACGTGTGCATTCAAACCAAGAACTTTGTTATTAGAAATCTAGAAAAAAAAATTAGTTACATTCTGATATTTTAAAAATCCTTTTTTCATTTATGCATCCATGATTCAGTTTTCCTTTCATGTTGTTTCTCTGCTAAAGAAAACTGCTTTGTTGTTCATTTTTATTTGAGTGACTATTAATTTTACAATCCAAACAGTGAACTTTAAAACCGTAAAAAGATACTTGTTTGAAAAGAACAACTATTTTCTGTCTTAAAAGAAAGATAATCTAGTCAAGAAAGTGTTTCTATTTCTAAATAATCTCAGTTTAAAAACTGCTTTTTTCAATGGAAATAAAGCAGTTTTTTCTAAAAAAAAAAAAAAAAAAAAAAAAATCTTAATAAAACCATTGTTCTTACTAAATATTTTTGCTTTTTTATTAAAGAAAATCTTTCAAATTTTAAGGATTTTGGACTTCTATTTTAGGGACCTGTGTTTTCAGTGACGCTTTTAGTCACACTTTCTGCATTTGTTCAGTTCAAAAACACAATATTGTGAACATTTTCTTCCAAAATCAAACATAAATCATTTAGTGAGGGAAGTTTTAAAAAAATACTGGACGTAATAATACAAAATTGCAAATCCCTTTTTAATCTGCAGGAAATTGATTTTAACAGATTGGCAGTGATACCATAAGTTCCATTATTGAGGATCTCTGACATTCATGTTTATGACCCAAGTCAGCACCCTCATAGTACAATATTACATCTAACATCTAAGTACCACACAGTGTGTGTCATTCTGTGAACATATTTCATGCAGCACTATTGTGTCAGACAGTTTCTATCTGCAGATCAACGTATTTATAATTAAGCTTTGTTCATCCATTACAGGTAAAGAATGTCTGATAAGCAAAGAGTTGTTCTCCTAAATCCAGTTGTTGACAATCTTCATCCCATACTGACCTGTGTAAAATCCCTTAACCCCATGTTGCCCCTAATGTTCATAAGCATAAAAAACACAAGTGCTTTGGGGCGAAGAAAGCACAGTAAAATATTGCTGGTTTGACAAAAGCTCTTTGAGCTGTTCGCATGATTCTGCACACTGGTTTTCAGAACCAGTTTTCTAACAAATGAATCTGCACAAACAGCCGCTTGATGCAGCATGTGTAGATGGGCACACACAGGCTTGACAAGTCAATTGAATGTGGTGACATTCAGCAGGGACCCGGGGGGGGGCAAGGATCGATTTGTAATGTAGCCTGTAAGTGACCTCACAACACAGTGACTCCTGTTAGGATCTGAGATTGGATTAAAGCCTGACTACTCAGCACCTTCACTGACTCAGGTTAAACCCACTTTGCCTTGAACACATGGGTCTGAACCAAGTGAAAAAAAAGTCCATCCTTGCACTTTTCATACTCCTCTGCATCTTTATTTGTCATTACCGCGTTTTAATTTTATGCAAATAAAATTTTCTGTGCAGAAACGTGGATTAGAAGGGAGCACGTTTGTACATCTTATGCAGACCACCATGTGGCTGCAGCCATCTGCTCGTCCACTTTCTTATTAGTCGGAGCCACTCATTAACTTTCTGCTGGTTGGAGCATCCCTGCATCCCACTGTTGTTTTTATTCCCCTCCACAAACCCTCCATCCCTCTGACTCTGCTCCAGATCTCCTCCTTTAGATCACTGCTCGGACTCACACACTTCCATTATCTCATGAGGGTCACCAACACACACACCGACGCTCTGCATGGGACAGGAAACTGGGAGGGAAATAGGTCAGTCTGCCTGCACCCCCTCTCCTGTTAACCCCTCCCCGCTGTCCTGGCTGGACGTAAAAAGTGGGACAGACAAGGCGACACACATTGGCGCAAACACAAACACACGACACACCAGATGGGAAAATTGTATGTTTGACCAAACCGGACCTGTTAGAGTTCAAAGGGCATGGAGCTTGTGTGTCAACTTTCAGGCTGACTGGTGTGGTTTAGTATCCCTTAACCACTCCAATGTGAAGAAGCATGACCTCAAAAAGACTGGAGAACTTTTCTGTTGAAGGTTGGGGAACTATCGGACCATTTCAATAAGGCCAGACAGTTAAAGTTAAAGGCTGAAAGGAAATATAATACAATCCAAAAGTTTCTGAATTTTGACATGATGCAGCTCATTTGATATCTTGTTTTAATAAAGCAAAAGTTCTCCAAAGCTAAAAAAAAAAAATAGGAAAAATTATGATTTTGCTCATTGCAGGTTTGGCAACTTGTAGAGAATGAGGGACATTCTGAACCAAAACTGCCACCACTGAACTCTGTCCATGCAACAGAGCCCCTGCAAAGGTCCAAGCAATAGAGCTACTTTAGAAACAGGGTACTTTGTGTGTATAGTTTATAGCTGTTGAAAAAATTCTACATAAACTTCAATTCTATCCCTTTTCCTAAATTTTAAACTGAAATAAGTTGGACTTTGAAGCTTAGTGTAAAATGCTTCATAAACTAAATTAAATGTTCCTAAATCTACACAAATGTTATTCTTTTGCATTAAAACACAAAGGTCTATCAGCTAATATTCAAATATTACAAAGTGTGTGCACTGCAAAGAACACTTTTTAATCAACACTCAGTCAGATGCCATCCTTAAACATAAAAGAAAATCAAGACAAGTAGGTTTGAATTAAAATCAAAATAAAACACTTTAAAATGCATTTGTTCGTGGTGTGTTAACTGTTTTTCTTTTAGACACATCCAGAGGTGGAACATTTCATCTTTTTACTTTTAAATGTCACATAAATGCAAACTTTTGCATAACATTCTTCAGCTTTTGCTCTGACTTGTGCGTTCTGAACTGGTTTTCACACATTGCTATTCTGAGAAAAACAAATTGCTGAAACTAAAGATGTATTTTTTTTTCTCCTTATTTATTTGAATACAACTGCAGCAAATCAAAGCATACCATATTAACAACAACAAAAAATCACAGTCACAGTCACTTTAATTAAAATTGATTAACAAAGTTCACAAAAGAAGTTTTGAAGTTGGGAAATTACATACTGTGAATAATTCCAGATTTTACCACCTATTTCAAAAGGTGCGTTTAGTGTAAAATAGTCCATCTAAGAGGCCCTTATCATGATGCCTCCATGGGTTTTTTGAAAAAAACTAATTTTGATAGGAAGAATACCTTATATTCAAAACAAGTTTATGGTTAAATGTTACAGTGAGTTCTTTAAGGAACTTTTAAAGATTTATTGTTTAGTAGATAGTTTAATAGAATTGCCCTACATCTTTTTTTTTTGTAAACATCAGATATTTTTACGCTAAATCTTCTGCAGCTCTGTGTGCTGCCTTTTCTCAAGCAGAGGTGTGGGACAGACAAGACAGGAAATCAGCCAGTGACATGCACGCAGAGATCTTCCAGGCACAAAATCAATTGTAATTTTCACATTTTCATTAGAACCGTGCAAGGAGGCACTTGTACATAAACTAAAGATGGAATGAACTGAAGTATCAGTTTGGAGCAGGGGGATCCCACGCATGCATTCATTTTTGTGTCGGTTTGAATGTTTGCACACATGACAACGCCATCACTGAATCCAGAAGTTGCTCTGTAGATTGTGCTGATTGGCTGTGAGATGATGCATTGATAAACAGGTCAAGGTTGAGCAGAGTCTCACTGAGTATTTGTTGTGAATGTTGAGTTCAGTGAGCAACTCATCATGTTCAGCATCTGATCCTCACACTCACTGCTCATCAGCTGACCTATATATCCCTAATTACACGCAGCAGCCTCATGATGGTATGCGCTGAAACAGCCCATACTTGGAAACCATAAATTCACACCCAGAAAAAAAGAAAATGGTACATCCGAACTAGATCATCTATTTACAGAACGTGTTTGAGAATTGTGGGAAATCATCCTGTCAAAACAAACATAAACGGATCACAGTATTGAATTTGGAAAAATAGTTCATGAGTTCAAAAGCCATGGTTTAAAATAAAAATATGTAAATTGAAGAGATTTTAGTCATTATGCAGAACTGCAGCAGCAAAACACTCTACAGGCAAAGTAAAGCCGAATCCAAAATATGAAGTAAAGGTTGGAAAATGATCAACTCTTCCAACCTTGGTGTCTGTACAGTTTATGTGTGGCACAGTATTGGTGCGTTTTGCAAACACATAATACAAAACACCATCTGCCAGGACCTGAGGCCATTCTTGGCCTACTACCCTCCTAGCTTTTCTTCCTTTGGCCTGTTTTTCTTTTTCAATCTGCATTGTGTTGGTATAAATGCAGAGAGTAAGCATGCCTTTGTGCTGATATCAAAACCCGTAAACAAACTTTTTCTCTTTCTCTGTCTTTCTCGCACACTCTGCCACAAATGAGGTTAATGAAGATGAATGGAAGGGCACAATCCTATTGACATCCAGTGGCTCTAATTGTGGCCCTGTTCTTCAAGGACACAGTGGCAAGACAAGAAGGGAGTGGACAGAAATAGACGAGATGAAAATAAAAAAAAAGAACCAGGAAGAGTCATGCAACCTGGAAAGAAGGTTTGCCTTCTTTACAGCCAGGACTTGACATTAGCTTGGAAAAAAAATGTATATGACGACAAAAGCATCCAGAAGATAGACAAAAAGGGGGGGAAATGTCAAAAGAAAGCATAAGAAGACAGATGTGCAAGGATGAGGAAGAGGAGGACGACCAGATCAGTGATCCAGAACAGTAAGCAGACAGAAGACACGCGTTATGAGTTCAGTGAAGCACAGCGGTGCATCGAACCCTCTACGTACAAGATTAGAGGCACACACACACTGAAGAAGAAGACAAATCTACATCCAGCTCTATCAAAACAATAAACGGATAATTCCAAATTCATTTCTTTGGTTGAGATCCTACCTGGAGCTATGGAAACAGTGTCTCTTTCCCAAGATACAACGCTGACGTACTCCTTCACGGCAGCAGGGATGAGGCACTTGAAAACAGCTACGTTGCCCCTCAATGAGCGCTGATCCGCCACCCGCACAGTGTAGGGCTCCCTGAAAACTACACAAACACACAGAGCGTTTCAGAAACAAATATTCTTGAGAATATTTTAAGCTTAACTTGTTAGAACAGAACACATAGAGTAACATAACTTTCATACACCATAAGTATCTTATTCACTAAAGGTGTGAACAGTAAGCGAAAATGTTAAAAAAAGGTCATCAGAGAAATGGTTTCTGGGACAAAAACCGCGCTCCAAATATAGTCTGTAAACTCCCAGACCATTGTGTGTTGTCTGAACTCTTCTAATCCTGCCTGTACTTTCACTATAAATGATGCAGGTTTCCATTAAAAAGGATAAGCACGGAGGTTACTCTCCAGCACTGACTAGACATCATTACGAAACGGCCCTTTTTTGCAGCGCCTCATAAGTATTCTACGGAATGAGCCGCAGAACTGATGGGTTGTTGGTTCATGCAATATTTTACACTCTGTGAAATGAGCAGGGGCTCATTAGCAAAATCGCATGAAAGCCAGGTTGCGTCTGGAGGTTGCTAAGAGACCAGTTTGAAATCCCTCCCTGGTAACAGACAGGAAGACTTCACACATGCATTCCTGCAGCAAGAGAGAGGCATATGCAAGCAAATGAAATTACGTCGCCTTTAAGAGACCAGAGCTGTTGTGTTTCCGTGAAATACTAATGACTTACCTCAGATTTCTTGTTTTTTTTTTGTTTTTTTTCGTCACACATTGAAGGGTAATGTTTATTGTAATTGGTTGGATTGTCTGGCTTTTCAAAACAAAATATTAACATTTTGCCCATCTGCAAACCTGCCAACCAAAGTTACCAGGGCGTGGCACGGGCCAAAGGCTGCTGGATGTTTGCTCTGCGCTAATCCCTCGGCTCCTGAGGCCGGGCTTTTGGGTCATGTGGGAATGAAAGCGTCAACCGGCTGCCATGCAGCTCATGGTCCTGGCTCAAATCCCCAACTTGGCACGAGTATTAGTATTAGAATGAATATGAGTATTAGTTCTGTCGGTGTTGGAAGGCAGAATATGAAAACAGATGTTGACGGCAGGAAGGGAAGGGGAGGGACCAACCAGCTTGAATGAATGATGCAAAATTGAACAGGTGGGGGCCTTCGATGTGGTGTCGCTGTAATTTAGCCATGTGTTTGAAGTATTTGGGTGAATTACACAATCATCTTCATGGATCTTGAATTGTTGTGGAGCTAAAGAGTCCAGAAGCCCTGATGCTCTTTTCCTACTTTAGATGAGGCTCCACCTATTAAAAGCAGTATCTTGGGGTCTGATCAAAGAAAAACACCAATTAGATGTGTCCACCAGTGATAATTAAAGAGGTGTATTGTAGCTATATTAAGTCTTGCACAGGAGGATGGTTTGAAGGACAAAAAGGCAGAGAGAATCAGGGACGATTGTCAACATCAGAATGAATACACTGTACGAGCACTGGATCATTTCTACATGCTTTACATCCAAGTTGTGTTATTATTTTATTGTAAAGAGGATGAGCCTATATGGCCTTTTATTTAAAAAAAAAAATCCTTGTGTTATTTAACTGGAGGCATGACGGAAGCTGTCTTTGGATTTCGTTGTAGCAGATGGTGAAGCTCATGTTGGAGTAAAGTGCTGTGGTTCCTGACCAGCTCTGTCAAAGAGGTGCGAGCAAAGGCCCAGGCCTGATGTGGAGAGGAATGCAGATGTTCTCTCTGCAGACGCTGTTCTAGGTCAATCTGTGTTCAGGTCAAGGGCTATTTTGGGGCAGGTAATTCTGTGTGCGGGCTGGGCTGGGCTGGGCTTTTTGCAGCTGCCATTTATGTCTGCTCTAGTTTATCTTTGAACAACTGTCTCATTTTCCACCACAACTCACAACTGTGACCTTTCTCAGGCTTTCTCAGCATTTCCAGCTCTCCGTCCCACTCACCGGCTTTGATGCGGATGTTGGGGCTGCGGATTTTGCCCGCCTGGTTTTCGGCGGTGCAGAAGTAGTCGTTGTCATGGATGTAGCTGTTGTAGGCGGAGGGCGAGAAAGGGTACAGTTGAAGAGTGCCGTTGGCATGCACGTGGCGGATGTGGGGCACGTCGTAAATGTCGTCGCCAGTGGCCAGGTACCAGCGTAGAATGGCACTGGGGGTGCCCCCTGCAGGACAGGGCAGGGACACCCCCACTGAGCTGGAGTAGGTTATCTTCTGCAGGGAGGCATTCACAAAGTACAGCCTGGTCGAGCCCACATCCTCACTGTGTACTGGAAACAAACAAAGCATTGTGACGTTCTCATACTAGAGTGGCAGTCAACAACCAGCATACAAAAGTAGGAATGACCCCTCCCTCATCCCGTTCCAAACAGGAAGTACCCGCTGGCTCCAAGAAACCAAAATCCCATAGACTTCTATTGGAAAATAAACAGCTATTACTCAGTCATTCTATTTGTCAGAAAAACCATTCTTGTTCTGTTTTAACATGTTTTTGATAATCCTGATTCTTTTTCTTTATTGTAAATTTTTCAAGATATAACTGACCAATCAGAAGCCTCTATAAAAGCATGTCTTACATTGAACGTTTGAAACTTTTGATTGACAGATTCTCCCGCTTTCAGTGGTAGGGATGTGGCCTTCCAACAAGCTCTCTCGCGATTGGTGAGAGTGGTTGCCTTAGAAACGTTGACTCAGACTGACTTGGACCAATCACTGCTTAGACTACAATCACCAACGTGCCCCCATGCGGCAACCTAAATAGAAGTTTTCTGGCACCTTCAGCAGGTGACATTTTGACGCGTCATGCGGTGGTCCCAGAGGTTTTAAGAAAAAGTTAAAATTTCACGGTGACAGGACGATTTTTCTCTAAAAGTTGACATCAGTTAGTGGCCACCTGGGCACATTTTGAGGTCACATGGTGGCAGTCCAGTGACAGGCGGGGATGTGCCATTACATAATCAGGCGACAGTTCGGTGGTCACAGGGCGGTGGCAGCCGAATCGCCGGTTGGCAGCAGTTCTGACTGGCCTATGTGTAAATGTCTCTGGACGGCGCCGTCCATTTAAAGTGCAAGCACTTGCCAGCCGCCCAGTAGCCCAGAGGGTATGTAGAAACGCACGCCTGTTGACCGCCTGACTGTCACTGTCTGTTTTCATGACCACACCAATGATTTTCAAAAAGTTCAGGTGGCAGCGTGAAATCTTGGAGATTCTGGCAATGTTTTCCCACCGCACAGTGGTAGTTGTATTTGTGACCACGGCATCACTGATACCGTCTGGCTCCAACATGGCAACATCTGTATCGCAATAAAAACGGATACTGAATTAACTTCATCTGGTTGGAACCGGAAGTAAGTCATTTTCTATGGGTGATGTCACACCCACTCTGTCCAGGTCTCATGTACAGTCAATGAGTATGAAATAGTGTCAACGGCAAAGATTTAAAGAAGCACAGAAGTTGAAAAGTGGGGATGTCCTTGAGATGTGCAGCAAAAATAATCATAACAAATGTATGTCCAATGTCCAGCTGCAAACATCAGTCATGTGACACGGAAAGCCAGGGATTTGGGCTAAAGCCTGCGATGGTTTAGGTGGATGGGGAGGGGGGAGGAGCCTGTTACCTCCATACAGTGTGTGCACACATTCACAAAGACAAACAGAGCGAGAGGAGCAGGGAGAGAGCGAACTCTCTGATAGGTTATGTGATTGGAATTTCTATGCCAGACGCAGAGATTTAAGTCTATTTAATCGCCTTACATATTTAACACACATGCACACTTAAACTCACAAATATGCACACACAGGCATGTTACTCATGGACACTCAGATTAAACACACACATACACACACACCTCCAGCAAAAGAAGAAGAGTGAAAAGAGGAAAGAGGGGGTTTGTATGAAATTTGGGGTCATCATGGGAAAGATTAGGGAAGAGACATCAGCTCATGGACAGATGTGGACATCAACCATCGCTGTTTCTGATTTACTGTATGTCATTGTGAAAACCCATCTGCCACATGCCCCCCCCAACCTAAAAGTAATGCAGAAATAAGAATCTTCCAAATTTGACACTGAGGTTCATGTATGTTCAGAATGTGTTGGGGATTTGGGAAAATTCATCATCATCGTGTCACATTTCTACAATAATTTCAAATACTTTTTCATTTGACAGTAAATATGGGATCCTTTAAAACAAAAAAAAAAGATGTTTCAAAAGTTCCCTGATGTTATTACACAATTCACATTTCATCATATTATTAAATATGTCAATTTCTTTAAGAATCAGTTACCTTGTGTAATTTTAAACATTTATTCTGTTGGATAGACGCAGCTAAAATAACGGATTCATTTGGTTAGTTTTATAACATTCAGAAAAAAGTTTAAGATTTGATAAGAATATTTAAACAAATATACAATACAACCTGAAAGCCAAACCAATCAATAAATTTAACATTTTTATATGTATTTAAATGAAATATACCATTTTTGGTTTTTCTTTGGCCTTTTTTGTGCCTGTAAATGAAAAATTACAAAAATGGTTTTAAGATTTCGAGACAGTCCTAGCATGACTTTTTTCGTTTTACGCTTTAGTTTTTTAAATAAACATTAAAAAACATTAAAAAGGAATAAAACGATTATTTAACCGAAAAACAACCACTAAGTATAAAAAAAGCAGCTGAATGTATATGACCACATAACATCTCATAAATATGGCTGTGAACTCAGAGAAGGTTGATGTTTTGTCCGTTTTTTTCTGATATTGACAAGAAGAATCCTCTCCAACAACAGCGCCGATGTTCCGGCACTAAAAGGATCCGAATGAACAAAACACAAGAATTTGATCCATGTAGGGGTGGATAAAACAGTCAACAATTCTATCTTTCTTAGAAAAAAAAAAGTGTCTCTGGTCAGGCAACATGTTACAGATGGTATATGAAAATGTGTCTGGCAGTCCAGTGGTGGGCTGCAAAAACCAGGTCAAACTCCCTCCCCTCCGCAGATTACTGATAATGGCCCCAGAGCATAAAGCCCATATTAAAGATTGCAATATCTATAATCTCCCAATGGGGGGACAGGACTAAAGTAGAGGAGTGAGGGGGTCACCCTGAGAGGTGGTGGCAGTGGGGGGTATGCTGGGAAGCTGGAGAACCTCTAATACAGTAGATTATATGGCCTTGGGGCATTTGAAGCGGGGGGGGGCACTGATGGAGAGGGAAGTGGAAAAGAAAAGGGATCATAGCAAACTCTCGCCACAGAGAACAGGTCAAAAGCAGGCAAACTGCACGTGCACTCAGCCGACACACACACACACAGACGCCGTACGCCGTACACACAACAACAACCACACACACTGAAGGAAAAGCTCTCTGACACACTAGGGAGAGGCAGAACGGGTTTTCATGGCGGCGGAGGAGTCTGGTTAAAGAAAATCACACGCATCATCCAACATGACCCCCCCAAAACTTCAGAAAAATACATTTTTAAGGATGTAGAAGTAGTTTTGTAACTTTCGTATCTTTAAAGTAACTCGTATCCAAATGAGGAAGAGCTACCCTTGTAATGAACGTCTGCGTCAGTAATGCGCTGGCATCCATCAGTTGACAGAAACCAAATGTGACAGCCTCATATTTGAATCTGCACTTAAGTCACTCATTTGTCATTTAAACCTAACCCTGATTTTTACATGTGTCGTCTGCTACTTCATAGAGACACCCACAGACTTACAAAAAATGCCAAAGAAGTTACATTAGAATGAGCACACACTGCAAAAACAATTCTTACCCCATTTGCAGATTTTCTTTAATTAAATGGTAAAAAAAAAATCTGCCAATGGGGTGAAAAACATGGTCTTACCAATAATTCTTATTTTGAGAGATAAATTCTAGCAGGTGAGAAATGTTTTCTTAAACTAAGATTGTTTTGCTATAGAATAACCACTTTTGACTTATTTTTTTTTTACAAAACAGATAAGACATTTTTTCTTTAAACGACGGTCTTTTTACTTACTTAACATCCTGTTTTTACAGTGCATAAATGAAGAGATATCACTACTGTCAGTTTATTGTATTCTATTCGCCGCCTACCACACTACATTGCATAAAGAAAATACAATAGTGATTAAAAAAAGTGTTCAAGAGTTAATACTTTCTGGTAAAAGAGCATAACTTTTTTTTACCTCAATATCTAGGTTTTTTTTTTTTATCAAATTCATGTAAGATTGTGTGTCTCCTTCATAATCCCACATTCATAGAAATTATTATGCTAAAATTACCAATAATGTAGTGGATGTTTCTCAAGCTTTTATTTTGAAAAAGGGTAAATAATGTCAGAAGTAAACAATTTTGGTAGAGAAACCGATTATAAAAAAAAAGATGAATAAGTTGCCAGGTAACTAAAGATGAAAGCTGTTGTAAATATTATTTATTGATTACCTTTTCAAAGTGTAATTTTACTTTTTTAAAATTGTGTTTAAAAGCGAAAATGTTCATTAGATTTCAGAAGCTGTCAAAATATATAAACTCACTTTTTTCTTGAAAAACAAATGTCAAAAAATGATGGCATGTGGAGGAACAACCCCAGTGCAGCTGATGAAAGTGTTGCAACGCCAGTGTTCACCTCTTATTTGGCAGCTGGAGGATCTTGTGTGTCAAGTTTCACAAAAGAGTCGCAAAAGATGGTGAACCGGTGTGATACACGCCCAGATTTGAACATTTCATTTTCTCCTTGACATGAGAAGACTGGCAGCATTTTTGACAAATAAATAGCAGCATAATCAAATAAAGGAATATCTCAGATTTTTTTTTTACAGGTCAAATGATCAGCCTTTTGGTTTCCCATCAGTTCATTTTTATTTGTCTATCTTTGTTGTGAAGCTTTTCGTCTCTTTTGTTCTGCACCACACTATTACTGGCTTGTTTGTTTACTTGCCTTGCATGTTTTGCATGTAGACAGCTGCAGTATTGCATGCAAAATGGAGGATATGATTTAGCAGTTACTACCAAACGAAAAACGCCAGCATGACTTGAAGATTTGTTTCAATGGTTTTGCTTTTTTATTGTTTTCAAGGTGGAATGTCCTCCTGCAATGATCAGATACATCAAACAGGAGTTTGAGAAATGTGCAAGATTTGAAGATAATTTAATCATGTGACCTTTTAGTAAGCTTTTTGTTCAACTGTAAATCAATCCCAGGTTTTCTGTACAAAAACAGGGTTTGATATTTTGACGTTTTGATAAAATGATGTTTTCAAATATTTTTAAAACTCATGACAGCTCGCTTCTAAATGTATCCGGATGAAGATCAATCCTTTATCCTAATATTTTGAAAGAAGCATCGGAGTATTTTTATGGGTCTATTATCAAAATACATATCAGTTTAGCCAGGTCTGAGCGGAGGAAACTTGTCCAACACTTCATATCAGGTTGAACAACTTCCTATAGCATACAAATAAATAAACTAAAAATAAAATCATCACCTCAAAACTATGAGCCAGTCTGGCCCCTAAAGTTTGTTTTGCATAGAGTAATGGAAACGTAATGGAGTAACATGGTCGCCATAACTATAAGTTCCTGCAAAATAGGATACATTTTTCCAGGTGGGGTCCTTCACATGTGGTTTCATTGTCTACTACACTGCATAGAGAGATCGGACTATTTTAAGTCCATTTTACATTGGTTTGGTCCTCAAAAATAATTCAAATCTGATTTTTACTTACAAGAAGTGCAATGTAAAATCAACTCTTTTCATCCAAAATATAAAAGTAGTTTAAGGAAGAAAAAAGCAACTAATTAAAACCAGTTGTGAAAATAAAAAACGCTTTTAATTTCACACTGAATCGAATTGTTGTTGTTTTGTAGCAATTGAGCTGAATGTTTTTTCTGCATTTTTAAGTATCTAAGCTCTAAATAGTGTTATCCCTTTAGGAGGACACAAAATGGCTGCTCAGTCAGGCACAGTGTGTAGCTTCATTGGGAGACATTCTCATTGTAAGCCTCCTAAACAGGCTGTTTTACAATCAGGCAGGTGTACGGTGAAGCTCAACCAGCACCACGCTGGTCTGTGTTTCCACTTCATTTAAATCAGCAGATCAAACGTTGGTAACCACCTGCATCAACCACTTTCATGGCATATCTGCCAAAAAACATGTTTTTTCAAAAGTGTTTTGTGTTCTGAAAAGAAACACCTTTAACAAAGATGACATGCTTGTGCCCAGTCGAAGAATATTTGATTTTAAAGCAGAAAATTGTTTGGCGGACACTACTTTCATCATCTGATTTCAAACTTATATTTTCGTGTCCTGCTCATTTTGTTGGCATCCCTCCATTCTGCCTGTCTTCTAATAATTGCTTATGTTGTCAAGTACAGATTGGCTCCAAAATCTCAATACAATTACAATAAAAAAATCTTTTTAAGTACGTCCCAACCCTGACTCCAAGGCTAATTCTCACCCTAAGCGGTGCAATTCCAAATGTTTTTTACTGGTGAGATGCTAATGAACAAGTCCCCTCACTTCAACCCATCATGTAAAAATGTTAATTACAGTTCCTGTGTCAGAGTAAATAAATCTCTATCAGAAATTCCATACTTCCTATGAAATAAAAAATAATGAGAACAATTAACTTACTCGGTCAAACCTGTCATATATGCTCATCATAACAAACCTGAATGTCTTCAAGCTCATTTTAAAATGGACACAATCTTTGTATCACGTGAGAAATGGCTCCTATTTTTACACTAAACCTTTAGTGTTAACTATTTTGTTATTGGATTGAGAACCCCTGATCTGACTATAGATTCTGCTCATTTTAGCCAAAGAAAACCATTTAAGTTGACCAAAACTGGTGGAAGGATGCACTTCTGAGTCTGTATGGGGATGATGAACCCTCCTGGGTGCAGGTGAGCTGCAGCTGCACTGCAAAATCAGAATCTTCCGAAAGTAAAAAGAGTCTTGTTTAAAAAAAAAAAAAAAGAATTTTTTGCCTTGCAAAAAAAAAAAACTTATCAAGAAAGTTTTTCAATTGCAAAATAATCTTAGTTTGAGAAAATGTCTTTTAGTGACTAGAACTATTTTCCTTGAGTAAGAAGTTTTATTTTTTGCTTATTTAAAGAAAATTAGTCAATTTTTGACATATTCAAAGGACCTGTTTTTGCAGTGTGAAGCCTTAAAAAAACTGCATATTTGTGTTTTGTGAATCAGTTGCTGCAGTTTAATTAAAAGTGTTCAGTTTTCATAAGACTGTGAATGCTAGAAATCACTCAAATGTTTTAAGGACTTCCTGGTTTTAACGATTTTTTTGTTACATTTAGTGTTTTGAGCTGTTGGATAGACAAATAATGATAAATAATGTTTCCAAACATTACAGACAAAAACGTGATTATATCTGTTTTTAAGGAAACTATCAAATAATCAAATCATCAAATCAATGATCAAATAATAACAACATGGTTCACAAATAAACTTAATTATGCAAAATTCAACAACTGATATCCTTATTCTTATTTAAATAACATACAGGGTATTTTGAAAGTTTGCATTTCGTAACCTTAATGTAAAAGTAATCATTTCATAACTAGTTTATGTAAAATATTTTTAATGCAGTTATCTAAAAGTATAAAACAAAGATGTTTAGGTACCAAGGCTGAGCATGTGATTCCTCTATTTCTGACATCCAGAATCCTCAGAATTCATAGCTGCAATGCGGTGTTTTAACAACTGCAAATATAACATTGACATTTATACATGAAAAAATTACCTAATCAAGTATTATTATTTGAGAGGCAATTTAAGATTTTTTTGTGTTGAAGGAAGTGTACAGTGGTGTATCATGGGTTCTCTCATTAAAACAAAAAAAAAAGTGTGAAATATGCCGTTTTATGATGCTGTAGACTGATCTCAGAAGAGGAAAAGTCTGCAGAAAAGAGAGGTGGAGTGGACTGGAGTGGAATGAAGAGTGGTGGAGTGGATTGGAGAAGGCTAAAGTGGAATGGAGGGGCTCAATCCACCCCCTGAAACTGGCTGCTTTAAACAGAGCTGTAAAGAGAGCGTTGAGGAAAGTGCAGTGGGACTACGATCACATAGCATATCCAGTAAAACATGAAAAAAAGGTTAAAACACTTTTGACTTAAAATGTTTTAAAAGCTACAGGCAGGCTTTCTTGCACTTGCTGGATAAAGTATCTAAGCTGGGTATCATGTGGGAAGTCAAGTAACGTATATTGACAAAGCTGCAAGGTTTTAGTGGTGCTGCAGCTGCAGCTCACCTGCACCCAGGAGGCTTCATCAGCCCCATTCAGACTCAGATCCAGAGAGAAAACCAGTCCTTGCACTGCAATATGCTGGAGCGCTGATGGCACTGCTGAAGCCCAAGCTGTCAGAGACACAGCCACTATTTTACACACTCTGCCAGGGAACTGTGCATGAATATGTATGTCAGAGAGGCAGAAGTCATAACCTATGCAAGGTTTCATCATGCATAATGCAGCTGATCTACGCCTCTCCAGGATGTGAGTGCACAGGCGTGCACACACCTTCGCATTGGTTGTTCGGCATTGAGGGGAGAATAAACAAACTCCAGAACCACCAGCACCCCCCACACCCTCCAGATGTTTCACATTTTCCCACAGCTCTGCGACCAAACAGTCATACGTCCAAGCTGCCATTCTCACCCATCTCCATCCGTTCTTTCTAATGCTTATTTTTCCAAAGCAGTCCATCCTTTAATTACAGGAAAAGTGGGCGGCACGGGTCATCTTGACAGCTTGACAGAAAGATGTGCTCATCAGCCGTGTTCGCTGTCAACCCCTCCATCACCCCCTCTGCTTTTGATATCTGGGAAAGAGCTTCATTTCCAAGGTGACTGTGGTCTTAACGCAGCCTCCCCATCATTCATCCTCTGGGTGTTTTTGGGACTAAAGTTGCGTTTTGATGTGAAGGACAGAGAGATTGCAACTGCAAGAAAGGGTGTGAATGGAATATTGCTGAGATGCTTGGAAGTGGGGGTGGGTTAAGATAGGTGTGAGCTTAAAGTCATACTTTGATCCTCTTTTGATCTATTGTCAAAGCATTCCCAGATGTCTTTTAATTACGATGATGCCCTTTTTAGCCCCTTTCACCAAAAAAAGTGTCATTTTCACTGCAGAGCAGCAAGAGTTCGTTAAAAATTTAGCCATTGAGTTGTGGGCGGGACTGTTGCCACAGAGTGGGCCTGCCCTCATTTCCCATTGATATTATTTGTTTAGCTTACAACCTCTCCAAACCTAACATTAGTGACGCAACCAAAAATGGCGAGCAACATCGGAGCTATCCAGCCGTTCAGTTTTAAGCCAGATGCCAGCTCAGATGAGCAAAACAAAGACGTACATGGATCTAACCGTCTACAAGTGGATGCATCGGAATGGAGCGGAGCAATGACCTGCCAATCCCAACCACAGGCTTTTTCCAACTGCATTTTTTCGTCTGCTCCTGATTCGCAACGATTTGAGTAAAGAAATGCTTAGAAATGCAATTTTAAGGCATATTTTCTTTACATAAGTCCTCAATCATGAGTGAAATGGTACAAGAACAAACGTCAAAAACACCATTGTCTTTGGAGTGGGTCTTTAAAGATAATCCTTGGGGGTCTGGTATAAGTAGATGGGTGGTGCCTGCTGCTGAGGTTACGGCTAATCAGCGGAGGGGTATCGTTGCCGATGTGTAAAACCTTCATCCAACAATCAGCTCCCCGATCCAACCCCCCCTGGACTCTGCTGTGTCAGTTTAAAAAAGAAATAATCAAAAAAAAGTGTGCCACTTCAGCAGTCCCCTGGGACAGCAGTCACCCCCACCACCACCACACCCCACTGAAAGCAGCCAGTTTCTCTCTTAATGTGAATATCAAATCTGCGGATCACAAGTCCCAGCACAGTCTGCATAAACTGCCCCTCCCCCAGCCTTTAATTCTGCCTAGTGATGAGGGAAAGCGAGGGAGGGGAGTTGCTGTGAGAAGAAGCGATGGAGGGAGGGAGAGAAGGATGGAGACAGTAGGAGATCCAACAAAAACAAGTACTTGCTTCAGAGATTTGACATTTTCCGAAAAACTCCCTCCTCCTGAAAAATATGCATCCAATAGGATGAGGAGAAGGCCCAGCTTGATTTAGCAACACTGTGTTGTTACACAGAGTTCTTGTAGATGTTTTTTTTTCTTTCTCCACACTTTTTGATGTTATTTGGAGAAAATGCCACTGAGATTTACAATAGATATACTCAGAATCAGAATCCTCATGCAGTTCCCATCTTTGCATGTCATGAATCCAGGTTGTGGAAAAAAAGGAGGGATGATTGGCACCCCTGTGGACCCCGCAGCTTTGTCACTGAGTGGTGCATATTGCTCAGATTGCAGCTTTAATTGTGCAGCCTTGCAAAGGAAGCACAGGGAATTGAACGAGGGTGGGGTTGGGGGTAGAATTGCATTTTTTTTGTATTGAAGGGTTAGTGTTTAGAAAACATGATTTGCCTAACAAATGTGTCAAATTGAAATAATTAGCTGTTTTTCATTGATTTAAAATTGATTGTTTAGTTTTACATACTGGATTCAATTCATTACAACTTTATGAATATGAAAAGATGCATAAATATTAATTGTTACCATTAGCTTTATATATTTGCTATCAGAGAACAGAATTTTCACTAAATCTTTTTGTAATTTTTGAATACAAATTTACTAAAAAATAGGGATGATAGCATCCGGTTTGAGCCTCAGGAACAGCTCAACACGCTTGGGCGTCCCTGTCGTTTGCTCTCCTCTGCGCACCCGCGTGGCTGCGCGCGCGGACGCCTCCGCGCGGGGTCCAGGTGCGCTATTAGTGAGGAACATGACCGGGCAAGTCTCTAATCTTCACCAGGCGTCCCTGGAGTTTTTCTTTTTTTTTTTTTTTCTTCAATGGATGACATAAATTCGCGCATATTAATTCGATTTCTCTCCGCCCCGCGCGCCCCTAAAAATCACAATTCAAATCAAGTAAATGCTTCCAAATAAGTACATTTATTAGGATTTAACCAACTTATTTTTAAAATTTCTAGATATAAATTGCCAGATTTTTTTTAAACTGACAGATTTTTTTTTTTAAAGTGGAGCCTAATGGCCTGTTTTGTGCTATAAGGGCCACAGCCGGTTCCCGCTCCCCTCCAGGCGATTCCCAGTCCAGACTTTTGGGATAAAATAAATTTGCACATTTTTCAAGGCTGTGCTAACAAGGACGAAAACATGCAAACCAGTGTCTCCAATACAAGCAGGCCGAAGGAAGGCCTTAAAAATAACGGAATTTCTGTTCATTTCGACGCAAATTGCTGGGATTAATACCAGATCACGTTTGCATTATGCGTCAAGAATCTGTTTAACACTAAACCAAAAAGAAAATGGTGTAAAGGGATCCCAAAATGTCCAAATTTCAAAGAAGAAAATTCTTTGAAAAAGGAGAGGACAGATCTGAATGCTCCAATTATGATCTAATGTGGGTGTAGACCTATTAAACTAATAAGGCCGCCATGGGGGAAAGGCCCTTTTATTGCCCATCCACTTAAAATGACAATTTATCATCAGAGAAGGCAAAATATAAGGAAACATTTCATTAAATTAGGGCATCTCCTATTACACCTGCAATTGGCAAAAGCTAGAGAACAAATGCACCACTGTATCAAAAATCCCAAAACACATATTAAAAAAAAAAAAGAAAGAAAAACTTTGCAAAAGTGCGCTCTTTTCTGTAAAAACTTCTCTAGACTTGATTTTTTTTTTGCCCCCAATTGGGTAGCCTACATGTTTTCATGCATGTCTTCCCTTCTCTCTCTCTCTGTTTGCACCTCATTCCCCCCCATTCAGCCATTTTACATATTCATAACTGAAGTTGGTGCTGCGAAAACAATCCGTGCCATCAGCACCATCTGAGGCGCGCACGGACCACTGCGTAAAAACGCAAAGAAAATCCGCCGAAAACAACATCTGGAACTTTGACTTTGCAGAAAATTTCAGTCAAAAAAAATTTTTTGATTCACATTTTAAAAAAAAATAATCATTTCATTTTCGATCAGACACGAACGCGAGAGTCATGCAAAACCTCAAAGCTTCGAATGAGAAACAGCTTTCTTCATCACTTTCAATCCAACTTAAAAGTGTAAAAGTCCTGCACTCAAAGCAGCAGTGCAAGATGTGGACAAAAAATGTCCGATTCTCTTTTTTTTCTAATAAGCTTACCTTCCTGGAGAGAGTACAGCAGGAGTAAAGTTACAAGCCACATGCCATAAATAGCAGGTATATTTTTCAGGAATATTTGGCAATCCTGGTAACTGTGAGGCGCGTTTTTCTGGCCAGGCAGGTCTCCGTGCTGGACGGGCGACTTTGCTCCCCGGAGCTCTTTCCAGCCCTGCTGCCCCGCTATGCATGGAGGGGAAACGAGAGGCGCCTCGGCCCCGCCCATGTCCCCTCCTCTCTTCCCAAAGATTAGCATCCGTACAAATTCGTTTTCCCAAATCAAATGCCGCCGACCCACACATCAGAACTGAACAGGAGGGTGGTTTCGGAGGGGAACGGTGCGTTTTGGTCCACTTGTCTCCAAACTGCCTCGGTGTGCGCAGAGGCGCAGCGCAGGCCGAGCTTTTGGCACCACGGAGTGCGCGCCCACCTGTGCGCCCCGACGACCGCGACTACTTGCGCTAAATTGGACGAAGTGGCTCCGACTGACCTGGAGTCTGTTGTACATTCATGTATATTCATCTGGAAAGGGGGCTTTTATTCTGAGGCTGGCGGTGCTGTGGGGTGCAGTTTGGCTGCATTAGTTTTCTTTGTCTTACGGCGCCGCGAGACGCGCAGACATTAGCGCGCAGGAATGCGCAGCAGACGGGCACGAGCGGCTTTTGGGTCATGACGCAGGTCAATCAAGTCAGGTGGGGGCAAGTTGCAAGATAATGCCAGGTCGTAGAATATTTCAAATTTCAATTTCACTTTCTTGTGAATCTGAAAAGTGGATCCCTGATGCAGCAAGCTGTCTTTTGAACAAACCTGCAAAGAAGCACTGAAAGCAGACATGGCAATATAGAGCAAAAAGATCAAACTTTAAGTGAATGTGTTAAAAATGCAGAGATTTTATGAATTCAGCAAGGACTGTGTGAAAATAGATGCTAAATGAGTAATTTGCACAACATATTCTCCTAATTAGCACTTTGTGACAGGTTCAGAGAAACTGTTAATGCCCAGCATAAAAAAAAAAAAATAAAATAAAGAAATAACATTTTCAATTCCTTACACTTTTCTTTGATTTTGGTGAGGTAACAAAAGGTGACACATTTTTGTGACACTTTAGGCTTAATTCATCCAGGAGGAAGCTTTGTGTTAGCAGAGCCTTTGGAGAAATGGAAAACTGTGGAGGTATCTGAGTTCCTCTGCTCTTCTAAATCTTACGTCCAACTCAGGTCCGTGTTCTGTTCTGACCTGGTCTAAAGGTCCACAGATGTAATGCCTGTAAGTGGTTTACTGCTGCCATCTGCTGGCCAAAAGTGCAAACCAGCAACCACAGGGGTGTCCAGGCAGAAAAAATGAAATCGTATCACCAACATTATCCTGGTTTGCGATGACTTAAACCATGAAGAAAACTGCATTTGTGTATGTTTTTCTCAAGAAAATCTAAACTGGCGAAACTAATGTATCTTAATGTGCAACATAATCAGTAGTTCTGTGCATTTTTTTGGTTTTGGTTCTCCCATCTCTTCTTGTTGAAAGTGTTTTCATTGTTCTTTCATTAAGTATGCCTAACCTGCAGCTCAATCTTCCTCCAGATTACAGCTTGGACACTTCTGCACACATCCTTCATCATCAACAGGAAGTTCAGGATAATAACTTAAGTTCTTGTTTCCACTGCTGATGAGTTTAGCTTTTGTGGTTCCCTTCTTCCCAGGTTTCACATCACTGTTTCTTTCTCATGTCATGCAACTTTACTTAACAAGCTTTAATGCAATTTTTCAAATGTTTAAATGCACTTCAGGATTTTTGTTGAGTTTTAGGAAACCACATCACTTTGGTGTAATTCTAGAAGCACAATAATGTTGATATTTCACTTTTAAGACGTTGTCAAACTCATGACTGTAGTTGAATTAGAATTAAATATATTTGGTATTCATTTTATTTTGAAAAGTTTTAAAAACACTTTGATTTCCTAAATGAATATCACTGACTGTTTTGTGTTGGTGTAAACTGTTTTTGATCAAGATGTTTAACAAAAAACAACAAATAAAACTTTTTACAATTTAGTGTTTAAGCAAACAGATTTAAAGTTTCATAAAATGTTCATAATGTTGGTTTAAAAGTTGTGCAAACCTGATCAATGCCGGACCCTGTCTAAAGTCCAGCATTGGTCGTTTTTTTCTTCTTTTCAGCTCTATCTTCCTCTCCTCTCAATGCCATTTATGGATTTTATTAAACCCATGGAGCAACAATGTTCTTTAGAGTTTTTAAAGTTAAACAAATTTGTTTTTTGTTTCTTTATTTTGCAAGGCAGCAATTAACAGCAGCCAAAAAATAAAAGCATTTTTAAAAATCCCATTAAATAAACAAAAAAACAAAAGATTAAAGGGCCAACTTTGACCCTGTGGCTTCTCCAGCGTTAAAAATGTTAAGCATTTTATTATAGTCAACAATTTTCACAAATGTAGTGCTTACTTCCTCTTCCTTCCTTCCTCTTTGGCACATTAAGAAAATCGATCTAAGTACACAGGAAGGAATTTCTCTTTTTGTCCTGGAAGAGGCAGGGCCATCAACAGAGCTGCACACACAAAGAATTCAGAAACGGATTCTTCTCAAAACTTTATTAGATTTCGTGTTTGAAGCCTTGGATAAAAAGATCAGGAGTGGATGTGCACAAATGAGAGGTTGAAGATGGGAACACCGTTTGAAGGGGCAGCCAGCAGCAAAGTTGCATGACTTGAGTCTATAGACTCTCTATAGCCTGAATGAGCAGGGGCTCAAGTCTTATCCATGAAGGACGCTCCATGTTCAACCTACAAGCCATCATCTCAACTCCCACATCTGTGTACGTTAGTGTTGCATACAGAGATTAAGTGCCAAACACGTCAACCCTCAGTTAAAGGATGCAGGTTTGTCATGGTTTGCATAGAGTTGCTCGTCATCATGAGGTCCATCACACACTTTACAGTTGAAATAAGGCTTTTTTTTTATCCTCCTTGGTTAAAATGGTGCTTTTGCTGTTCACACAAATATGATTTTTTTCCCACCATCAGCTGGAACAGTTTGTCTCTACCCAGAAAATCCACATGACTTCAGAACTGAAATCAAATGCTTTTGGTTTGGTTATCAGAAACCTTCCAAAATAAAGGTCACATTTTTACTTCTACATTCAAAGGGGTTTATTTTCTTTGAAAATTTAACAAAAATATCCTATGTGTACGATATATCACTTTTTAAAATAAATTAGCACAAAAAAAGATAATTTTTTGTTACTAAGAATGAAACGTTTAGGTTTGAGAAACCCTTGGATGAAGGCTGTGGGTATTAAAATTGGGTTTTGGTTTTACCATATCTCGAAATGCAAATTCATATGTTCTCAAACAACCTGAAAGTTTTTTTGAGTGATTATTATTTGGGAGATTACACAGAGAAAGCAGCCTCTAAACTTTAAACAGACATGGAGTCTATGTTGTCATGCAGCAGCAGAAGAACCACGTCATTTTACAATAATACAATCAAGTGACAGAAAATGATCCCTGGGTAGAAGGTAAAAAAAGAACCAAGGAGGAGAAAATCCGCTTGAAGAGAAAGAAGAATCACCACATGGAGACTCTGCCCACTATATACTGACAAAGGGAACAAAACCATTAATGCTCATGACATAATGAAACTAAATATATTGCAAAGTTTACTTTCATTTCTTTAAAAATTTCAAATCACAGATAGGAAATCAAAAAGACTCTCCTAAAAGGTCATTGGAAAGTACTTTAGTATCAGTACTATGTAAGGAAATACAGTGATGCACATAAGCATTTGAGCACCCTGTGATTTTGCAAGTTCTCTCACTTAAATCACGGAGGGGTTTGACATGTTCATCTTCGGTGCATGTCCACTGTGAGAGACACAATTTAAAAAATAATTTGGAAATTTCATTCATGACCTGCAATTTTCTAGACCTGCTTTGTCCCTTTTGGGGTCACGGGGGTGATGGAGCCTAGCCTGACCAATTGTGGGCGAAAGCAGGGCACACCCTGGACAGGTCGCCAGTCTCACATTGTATGATATTTTTAAAAATCACATTGTGTGATTGTATGAGTATCATCCCTACAATGAAACATGAGGGTGGTAGCATCATGCTATGGGAGTGTTTCTCTGCACATTGGACAGAACGACTGCACTGTATTAAGGTGAGGATGACAGGGGCCATGTATTGCGAGATTTTGGGGAACAACCTCCTTCCTTCAGTTAGAACATTGAAGATGGGTCATGGCTGGGTCTTCCAACATGACAATGACCAGAAGCACACAGCTAGGATAACGAAGGAGTGGCGTCATAAGAAGCTTCTCAAGGTTCTGGAGTGGCCCAGCCAGTCTACAGACCTAAACCCAATAGAAAATCTTAGAAGGGAGCTCAAACTTTCTGTTTCTTAGTGATACCCCAGAAACCTGACTGATCTAGAGAAGATCTGTGTGGAGGAGTGGGCCAAAATCTTTCCTGTAGTGGTATGAAGCTACAGGAAACGTTTGACCTTTGTAATCACAAACAAAGGCTACTGCACCAAATATTAATGTTGATTTTCTCCAATGTTCAAAAATGTATTTGCAGCAGTAGCAACAAAAAATATATTTAGAAATCCTACAATGTGATTTCCAGATTTCTTTGCAATATGTCTCTCACAGTGGAGGTGCATCTAAGATGAAAATTTCAGACCCCTCTGTGATTTCTGAGTGAGAGAACTTGCAAAATCACAAACGTTCAAATACGTATTTGTGTCACTGTATCAGGATCCTGCAGTTGATGGACTGCGTACAGCTTTCTTTTACTCACTCAGACACAGCAAAAGATCGAAACACATTTAGATTACATAAAAATATACATCTTTCTAAAGTGCCAATGCACTCTTTAAGGGAGTATTGCTAAAACTAGTGATCAAAAAGATCAGAAGCACGCTATAGTACACAATAGTTCACATGTTCTCGAGGTATTTCTTTTAAAAGTCAAACATTCATTTTTAAACTGCTAATACAGCTTCAAGTTGTGTTTTTTACACTTCCTCTGAGTTTGATGACCCAACATTCAGGAAGAAACATTCCCGTTTGACAGAGTCAGTGGTCTGCAATGAGAGCGTCTTTTCCTTTTATCCTTTCAAAATATGAGCACGAACTAATGCGGATCTCATGCTGATTGTGGCCAGGAAAATCAACCCAGAGGTGCTGTTTTGTACGTGTGCCCACGGATCTTTATAAGTGATTTTATTTTGATTTTTAAAAAAGTCGAGCGGTTGATGTTTTCAGAGTCAGCCAGGAATATATTATCAGAAGTTTTGCTGAAGCTGGGGAAGCACATTGATATTAGCACTGCATTAAGAAGGGACTCGAGTTCCCCTTAAATCTGGTGTTACCAGTGTTAGTACATCAAAACTGGTCTTCTCAAAAGTGCATCTGCGTTCAAGCATTACATCTAAGATTTGCCTCATGTTGCACATGCTCTACAGGTGCAATTCAGCTGGGTTAGGGGCATATTTGGGGGATTGTCTATCATTAGAGTTCATGAAGCTCACGGCATTGTTTTTTTTCTGTTTGTGCACAGACATGACGGCTGTTTCAAAAGCTGCAGTTGTTTATGGCAGAGGAGAATAAAGGCCCTATTAGGCACCTACTTTTTTATCAAGTGAAGAAAATGTATAGAGTGAAGTAAAGAACAAACTTGAACAAGATTCTATCTAGTTTTCAGAACCACTAACCACCTCGACCTTTTTTTATTTCTTTGGTACGTTTGCTTTAACAAACCACACACTCTACAGGTTTTTTTTTTATCTAAAAAAACATTAAAACAGGTCATTGCCTGGTAGAACTATTCTAGTCCTATCATTGTTAGTGGAGTTTTTTTGGGGTTTTTTTGTTCCACGTTTAAAGTTTTTACTTTTGAGCTCAGAAGAAACTAAGTTTTTATGCTTTGCTGTGGGAAAAAAAAAGAAAAATTCTGAAAAAAATTACAAATGGCATCCAAATGTCTGTTTTTTTAAACTAGGTAACCATAAAAAAAATAAATCAGAGTATTCTTAAAAGAAAACAAAATGAGCACATCATTTGCTTCTAACAAGAACCCAATAAACATTTGGTAAATGTCTCATTTGCATTTAACTTAAAGATCTTTAAACTGATTTTAACCCCTTCATGCTTGAATTCATTTCCAATTAAATATATAAAAAGTTCTTTTGTATTTTTTCCATGCTTTTTTTTTTTTTTCCTGCTGGTTTTTTCAGAAGTCCTGCCTTATCTGTAGCTGATTACCTGAATCAGGTTAGCCAAAAAGGAACTTCAATTGCATGTTAGTTGGAAAACATGTTTTCATGTTTTTGTGTGGACTTTGCAGAAACAGAAATAGTTTAAAACCCAAGCAGCCAAGTGGGGTCTCCCTGTGCCAGTCACCAACCTGGATAAAATACAGGATTGTGTCAGGAGGAGCGTCCAATGTAAAAAAAACATCTCTGCCAAGCCACCTGTACAAATCAGAGAAAGCCGATTCACTGGGGCAACCCTTGAAGGGTAATTCTGAAAGGTGAAAAAGCAAACAATTGTTCTTCTGAATCACAAAATGGTCTGAATCTTGAGAAGAAGTGTCAATAACTGTGTGCTTCTTATCTGACCTTTACCACATTGAGAATCGGCTGAAAAAACATGTTTACAGAGTCTTTCTACGAATGAGACTAAATAATAAAGATAAATAAAACGCTTATTTTGAAAGGGTTAGATATTTTAGAAGAAGGAATATCACAGCGCAACTTACACTTTGCTAAACACCTTTACAAAATTTACCATTGAGTATAAAAAGAAACCTTGCACAGAGCTCTAACAGGAATTTTAAATCTAAAAAAAAAGTCACACTTTTTAAGAGTTTGGTGAAATGAAGGCTAAGAATGTTATCTACGGTTATGGTCCTGCAGTCAGCAGAAGTGTACCTTTACAACACAATGGGATGCTACGTACGGAAACAAGACCAATCTCAAACAAATAAAAGAAAAAATGAATTGCATACCAAAGCAATGGCAATCGGGATCCCTCCCCCCTGCAAAACTGCAACTTTAAAAAAATAATAAGTCCTTTTTTTAGCCGGATGAAGGAGACACCACTAAGCTACTTTCATATTTCCAGTATTTAGAGAATTTGCGCTAAGGATTTATTCATCAATTCTTCCAAAATATTTTCAGTTTCTTACAAATATGTTAGCGTTTGTGTGTTCAACAGCTTTTAAAATCTGGTACGACTAAGCATTTACAGACAAATGATGTGCCCATCTTGAATGGTTTTGAATGTGATCTTTACATTTTACATTAATTTACTTAGCTAGTTCCAGGTAAATCATTGCTTTAATGGACAGAAAACAGGTTTTCCCTTTTGAAGAACATAACCAAAATAAACAACTTGAACATAATTGATAATTGTGTTTGCAAACATATATGTTTATGCAAGTTCTGTTTTAAATGACAGTTCTCCTGTTGTTTTACATGCACTGTCTCATTTCTTTTTTGGCGTTGCTTTGGACTCAGCTTTAGATCCTGAGAGGCCGTTTTCTGTGTTGTCAATCCCTGATGAAGATACAAGGCACTCCTTACTGCAGGAAGGAAAACAGACAAAAAAGAAAATACTCAGCATGTGTGCCATATAAGCTGAAACTGTCAAGAATCCGTTGTGATGAAATAATGAGAAACCCTTGCAGCGTTAGCATCCGCTCTGCAGACTAAACTCACTTTTTCTCCTCCAGCTTGGTAAGAACAAAGAGGGTGAAGTTCTTGAGCAGCATGAAGCCCATCAACAGAGCGATTGCTCCGCCCACCGCCGAGGCTATGATGATGGTCAGAGTGTTGTCCACCACCCTCACTGCACAAAAAAAAAGGAAGAACACAAAGCCTCAAGAAAATTGACGTTTTTTAGAGCTTGCGACAAAAAAGCCTGTAAAAACCTCAGGAACTAATTTACATGATTACACTAGATTTGATTTGAAACACGTGCTTTAGATTGAATGATATTTCATATGAATTTTTCACCTCCACAATGTCTTTCAATTTTTTAAAATTAAACTGTCTTTGGAAATACTGTATTTACATCATAGGAAACATCTTATTTCCCTTATTTTGCTCAGTAAAGCATTTTTTAAATAAAGGTAATCAAATTCATTAAAAGATTAATTGAAATCTTTTGATCTTTTGACCTAATTTTGATTGTTTTACCCTTCATTTGACTTTCCAAGAACAGATTAATCTTTTTTGTTGGTAGGAACAACCTTCAGCTTTAGTCACGTTAGTCTATAAAAAAATATGAATTTTGGAGTCTTTAAGAACTAACAGAAAATTCTGAAGTAAGTTCAAATGAAAAAAGCTTAAACTGACCAACCACAAGAAGAATATGTTTTTATTTGAGGTATTTTTTTAGTCCTCATAGTCTTGTCTCCTTGAAGAAATATTCTTTGAGTGTCAAGTCTGTTTTTAAAAAAAGGGTTTAGACATGTAATGAAAAAACCACCACTCCAAATTCTTTAGTAATGCCTGAAAAATAAAAACACTTTGTTAGAATGAATGGTTATACACAGTCATATATTACTCTTGTAACAAACCCTGGTTACTAACTAATTATTATAGATTTGAATGGGAAAATGTATGTTTTTTATATAAATTCTGCCAAAAACAAGAGGAATGTTGAAATTTAAATCATTCATAACAAACTCAGAGAGAGAGACTAGAAAGCTGCAAAGAAGCTTAAGAAGATACAAAACCGTCAGACGGAACGCTTACACTCATCCACCACGATGAGGTTGAAGATGGCGCTGTGGTTCTTGTCCTTCTCTTTTGGATTTCGACCAAAGCAGGTGTACTGGCCTCCATCCTCAAAGGTGATGTTCCACAACAAGATGGAGATGTTGTTCTCGTGGTTCTTCCCTACAAACTCCACTCGATCTCTGAATATGCTCACCTTGGGTTCCACCCCTTCTGAAGATATCACTGATTCACAAACCTGGACGGATCAACAAAACACACAACTAATGCTTTATACTCTGTGGAAACAATTTGACCCCTTTAAAACATTTTTACCTTTTGCATGGTTCCGTTGTCGTTGAACTGCCAGTTAAAGTAGAGGTTTTGAATGCCAATGCAGCTGAAATACGTGCAGGGCAACATGACTGTGCTGCCGTTCACCGCTTCAAGGTAGGGAACCTTTCCCACTGACATTTCCAGTGCCTGAGCAGACCAAACTGCTGGGGAAGAAAGAGAAATTTGAAGCCAGAAAAAGACTAAAAAATGACCTTTCGTTTTTTTTTTTTACTTTTAGATCATCATCGTCATCAAGTTTATTTATAAAGCACTTTAACACAATTTGAATTGAAACAAAGCGCTGCACATTTAAAAAACTAAACAATAATAAAAACAGATTTAATAAATAAGTGAACAATTGAAAGAAATCATGGAGGTAACAACATAATAAAAGAAAAACATTGAGGGTAAACACATAAAACAACTATAAAAACTTGAAATGTAAAATAACAGAACAAAATTTCTTGTGTGACTAAAAGCTTGGCTATAAAAATGAGTTTTGAGACGAGTTTTAAAAATGGACAGTAAAAATGCTTGTCCGCTCCGACCAGGACACGAGCAGCAGCGTTTTGAACAAGCTGCAGATGTGAAAGGGATGACTGGCTGACCCCGAAGTAAAGTGAGATACAATAATCCAGCAGGGATGTGATGAAGGCATGGATTAATGTCTCAAAATGTGATAAAAATGAATTCACCTTTGTTAACTTTCTGAGCTGGAAGACGCTCATCTTTACCCCTGAGCCAATGTGAGAGTCCAGCTTAAAATCACTTTCCGTTTCAAAACCCAAGTACAAAACAGACGATTTAACATGTGGAGCCAAGGAACCCAAGTCCACCTTAGAGGGGTCACAGGAGCCGCTTGGATCAAACACCATCACTTCTGTTTTTTGGTAATTGAAACTCAAAAAACTGAAGGCCATCCAATCTTTTATGTCATGTACACATGACAGGAGTGGTGTCATAGAGAAATCTTTCCTGTTAATGGGGACATATAACTGACAAAGCATTACAATGAAAGGAGATTCCATGTTTTCTCATGATTGAGTCCAGTGGAAGGCGGTATAAGGAAAAAAGAAGAGGTCCTAAAATTGAGCCCTTAGGAATCCCACAAGACAGAGGTGCTGTGGCAGATGCAAATCCAGATAAGCTCACACTCATGGTTCTGTCTGCCAGATAAGATCTGAACCAATCAAGAGCAGTACCACAGATCTCTACCACGCCACAAAGCCTGGACAATAAAATGCTACGGTCTACATTATTAAATGCAGCAGATAAATCCATTAAGACAAGAATCTTGTGGTCTCCTGCATCAGTTGTCTGTAGGATGTCAGTAAAAACCCTCAACAGAGCAGTTTCTGTAAAAACTTTCAAGACATTGTTTCTACGCAGAAAAGATTGCAGCTGTGTGTGGATGATCCTCTCCAAAAGTTTTGATAAAAAAGGAAGCTTGGAGATGGGCCTAAAGTTGGCTAAAACTGCATCATCTAGAGCTGGTTTCTTTAGCAGGGGTTGAACAACTCAGACATACCACACCAGACCACAGACTTTTGTTGATGATGGCCAGGACTGACCTCTACTCAGTTTAAAGAAATGAGAAGGCAGAATGTATTTTCATGTGACTGACAACTTCTGTTAAAGAGGACAGACTCACAGACTCAAACCTCTCAAATACAGCTGAGGGTGAAACAAACTCTGAGTTGAGATGTGATGCTCTCAGACCAATAGACTGTAAGGTGTTAATCAGATCAAATTAACCTTATTTTAACTTTCATGTTTTTGGCAGATAAAGAAGAGACTCAACTTTACCCCTAAACCAGATACAGTGAAACATTTGTGTAGCTGTCAAACTGTTTCCCTGTCATCTCCCCACAGGTTTTTGGAAAAAATGCCATGGAAATGTGTGCTAACCTGTTAAAAAATGTTATTGTTCGAACAGCAAACCTGCTTTATTTTCTTTTTCTGGTTTAAAAATTTAAAAATGATCAATAATACTGAATGCAACAATTTGTGCAACTTTCATTTTCTTGTTTATTTATTAGTGCCACAATGATTTTGTTATACTAATGGAAACATGCACAGTTTCACATGATGAGAATCGTGCAACTGCATATTTAACCGTGTAGAAAGATTGCTGCTAGCATGTTTCTGTTTGTGCTTACACATGACTTTACCTGCAGAGTTTTGTGCACCTGACACCTGGTTGTGATCAGTCTCGTGCGTTCCCCTGCTCCTGTTCTGTACTCAGACTCAGATGGCCTTTTTTGTGCCATTTTTACCTTTTGCTTTTCTTGCAGTTTTGTTTTCACTGAGCGGTGTTGGAGGGGGGCAGTATGCCTGCTGAAGGTGAGCTCCTCTTTTTGGCTCTTTTATTGGTTCTTTAAAATGTTTATAGTTGGAATTACATGTGCATTTTGTGAAACTGCCTATTGCTTCCTATTGTTCCACTCTGTCAGGAAATCAATCTGCTCAGATCAATAAGTTCATATTTTCTGAGTATGCTTCCTGTCATGTGGTGACATCTGGTCTTTCTTGGGTTAATGGGGATTCTCTGCCTCTGAACATTTTGGTATTTCTCCAGGCATTGGTACATCCACGCACCAAAAACCAACACAAGAAAGCCCACCTTCAACTAAGCTCTGGCAATGACTTCTCCAGGTCACTGCTCCATATGTCCTTGACCTCAGGGTTATGTCCCATCTAGTTCTATAGCGTCTAATTTGGGTCATAAGTCTCTACGAGCGTGGTGCTTGATGCACGCTCGTAGAGACTTTTGATCCAAATTAGACGCCGTACAATTCTGACATGTGCTCATGACTGATGTCATACCCTTGGTCAGTTTTCTATTTAGTCTCTCCCGTTTTCTCCCTGTAAATTCTGTTAGCTGTGCCTGGCTTTAGGTCTGTTACATGAGGTCAACGCATAAAAAGTTTCAAACTTACAAGAAAATAAATGATCTCTCTGAGGTTTGAAAGGACATCCATGCAGAAAAATTCTTTTTCTGTGAAAGCTTCTAATTAATTCTCCATCTTTAGCTTAGTGAAGCACATATTTTCACTGAAATGTAATACGCCTTTATCTAAAAAAACGTCTTTTAATTTACCTGTTTATTTATTTTAAAGACTAGCACCCATAGTCTTAGGATTATTGATGATCAGACACTTTAGAGTAACATGACACCCTAGTGTCCTTGCAGTGACCCTACTGTCAATAGGTGAAGTTTCAACCTGATTAAGGTCTTTGTGTAACTCTACCCTGGAGGCCATACATCAGCTCCAGGAAGTGGCAGCGTTTTTTTATTTTTGTTGTTGTTGTTTTTTGCGCTATGACAGAATTTCAATGTAAAGAACAACTTTCAGTGACAATAAATGTGAATCTTAAGATGAAACAAAAATTGCAGTTATTTACTTGTAATACATTTACATTTTAGTTGCATTTTAAGCAAAAGTATTATCTAGTAAAGTCAAATGCTGTCTATTTCCTAAACCTTTGCTAACACGTCAGTCATACAAGCCTAGTCATTAACTGTCCAGTCAGTTCAAAGCTTTTGAAGTGTGGTGTAAAATAGATACTTAGTGTAAATAAGTAGTAGAGGGTAAATATTCAAAGGACCTACATCATGTAAAATCAACCTTTTGAGCTTTTAAGTGTTTTATAATGTTAATTCTTCACAAAAAACAACCCCAAAGCAGTATTTTGATCCTCTAAAAACCTGATGCTCCCCATGAAGACAAGCAGGTCCTCACATTGTGATGTAGACAAGTGGGAACAGCCCCTTCCAGGAAGAGTCCTCAGTGGCAGCACCGCCCCCAGGCAAACACACACCCACTCTCTCCATGAAGCTAGCCGTGATCGGCAAAATGCTTTCACCTTAAATACCACACATCTTCCAGTTGCGTCCCGTCACTTATTGACGCCAGTCTCCAAGCTGCCGGGTCTGAAGGTGTTCGTTACTGCCTCTCCATTCCCCCACCCACAGGTTTTTGCAGGAATTTCCCTTTAAAATGAACCCATTAGCCACCACCATTCTGTCTGTGATGAAATAAACTGACACCTGTCTCTTATAAACGCCGGGCCGGCAGCCAAATGTTTGGAATAAATGCTGGGGCTACGATTGGAAGATATTTGATATGCACATCCATCTTTGTAAAAGTTTGGATGTTGTTTGTTTCGTGGATAAAACACAGACACTCTACTGCATATCATCCCAGGAATAATCACAGAACCATTAATATCTGAAGTGATTCTTTGTGAAGTAACGTTTCTTTGTAAAAGAACATTTTCTTTTGAATGAAACTCTCAGCAAACCTACCGTAAAGTCAAACAGCTAAATGCTCTCAAAAACTTTCTTATAAAGCCACATTTCAGAATTGTAAAAATGCATAAACCACAAAAAGAAGATGGTGTCTTTTCTCTAATAAAACATTTAGGTGTAGGCTGAGCATTTTCATGGGAAAAATCTACAAATTTGCGATAAATGGCTGAAAATGTTCAAAGATGGTTAGCTTAAATTTCCATAGCAACATAAAATACTAAAATTGTTCAAACTGATCAGTGTTGATGATTAAAAACTCACCATCTGAACAGGGATCTCCAAACTTTCCACACATTGGTCCTTATTTACACTTCTGTACATTTAATTTTATTTGGAATTACATATACATTGTCAAATACTAAAAATGAAAAACTTTTTAATGCATGTTTACTTTCAAATTCCTTCATAACAATGTGTGAAAGCAGAAAAGACTTTAAGAAAACTTTCGGTTGAAGGCATAACCCAAACTCAAGATCATTTTTCTTAAATGCAAATTCTGAAACTGAAGACTTTTCTTTTTTTGTTGTTGCAGAAAAGAAAAAAATGTTTTCTCATCTAAAGATGTTGTCAAATCTAAACATGCATAGGCAAAAAGCAAACTTCGAATATTTTTCCAAAGTTGCAAGCCACACCCTTTAGAGGTTTATGACTAAGCACAGGAGCATCATCTCAATCTTCTTTGCAGAGATTCTGCTGCCATATAGTAACACCGGACCTTAACCAGGACTTTCTGTTTTTTTTTCAATGTTGTCTTTGGTTACATTTCCTGTTAGAAGGCATCTCACAAATCAATTGATTAAAACTGATGTACTTTGAAACCAAAGAAATTGAAAAAAAGGTTTTACACTAAAAACTTCCAACATTTCTTTAAAATGGTCTTTTTCCTGAAATGACTTTAAACAAGAAGAAAATGCTGATTCTTGTCTTTTTTGTTGATAAGCAGAAATGTAAGCTTTTTAGTTATGCGTGATGCTGATATTCTCTAAAATACCTCAGACCAACTTTTCCTGAGTCTGATGCTTTGTGTTGGAAAATCAAGTAGCAAACAAGATGAGAAGCAACATTTTAGGAAAAATTAAAAAGAATTACAAACTCTTGTACATTCAGGTGAAAAACGCTCAGTAACAAGCATCAACAGGGATGTAAAATTAAAAAAAATCAACTTTACCGAACAGTAAAGAGAAGATCAGTCTGCAGGCTTTGTAAAGAGGGTAGCGACTCATGGGTTCTGGTCCGATCCACCGAACATCCATCCCGGCTGCCTTTGCCCCAAAACAAATGATGCAGCAGGATCCAGCTCAGGCTTATGTAGCAGAAAGAAAACCTCTTTACTCAACCTGTGTTGTAGTCCTGTGGAAGGGTGTCAAAAAGGTTATTAGGGATCAAAAAGCAATAGATAATAAAAAAAGGAAAATGTTCATCACTTCAAAATTATGAAAGATGCACCAAAGTTCTCATCACAGATGTTTTTTTTTTTTAAAGTATGACTAAACAAGCTCAAGTCAGGGCTTGTCATGCTTACCTGCTGCTGCAGCCGGCGCTGTGTAATGGGTCAGCTGGTTGGCCACACAGCTGAGTCAGTGGGGATGGGACGGAGGGAGAGCAGCAAACTCTCACTGCGCACAGTCGAGTTCACTCCAGGGGAATTTGCCAGCCAGCACTTTCACTGCAGACACAGCCACATTGCAGAGCCAGCCAGAATGAGAGGCATTTAAAAAAGGAGGAGGAGGAGGAGGAGGAGGAAGAAGGGACGAGTAGAAGGACTAATAGAACTGATGACAGACAAGATTAAGCTGGGACCCTCACACTTCTTCATCACATCAGTGAACCAAATCACCCTGATCATAACTTTTCCCAGTTGTCTGCATGCTTTTTTTTCTGCCTTCCTCATCTCTGTTTGAACTTTCTCATCTGCTCCATCATCCCTCTTTCTTTCTTTCTCTCTGCTGACTCCTCCAGTCACTCTTCCTCTCCGCCTCACCCTCCTCCTCTCTTCACTCGGGGCATTTATGCAGACTCAGCCACTTTTACCCGAGTGTTTGTGAAGATCACAGAAAAGTTCTGCAGTGCAGGTCGAGGAGGAGGAGGAGGAGGAGGATGTACAGCGACAGGAACAGAGTCCCATACGGAACTGCTCCATTCATAAATAGACAGGTTCATTCGCTGACTGTGTCACCCCTCACTGCGTCAGAGAATTACAGTTACTGAGTGGACCCCTTTGTTGGCTAGCATGCAGGACACATTTAAAATAATAAATCAAAACCCTACAGTTTCCAGAGGAGTTACTAAAGCATTCCTCACATCACCAGGCTAATGAAAACTTCATCAGTGGTTATGACCCACTTTCTGAAGGACACTTTAGAGTCCTTGAAAGGATGCAGCTGAGACCATGTGACAGAGGCGGTCATCCGACACCAGGTGCAGTTGCACAACAGAGGACGCAGAACATTTGCATTTAGCCTCCTGCTGTTTTTTATTTTATACATGTAAACATGTGGAAGCTTTGTTAACCAAACATGTAAAGCTGTTCAATTAACTTCAATCCAATGATTAATATTTTTTTCTTAATTTTCTGGACTTCGATTTTCAACTAAGTTCAGTCTTCTCGATTGAACTGCGGGGAAGGGTTGCCGAGCAAAGTAAAATGCATCAATACGGATCTAATGTGAAGTAGCAGAGAGGAAAAGCAGGACCATTTGAGACCATGTTACTCATAGCAAAGGATATTTTTTTTAAGATTTTGGGAAGGAAGGAAAGGAAAGATTTAAATACCTACTTCAATGAAAATTGTGTTTTTGGTGTTTTTAACATGTTCTTGCAGTATTTTTCTCATGATAATGGACATATGTGAAAGAATTTAAGATTTAAAACTGCATTTCTGACCATTTATTTATTCAAATCATGCTGGATCAGGATCAGATCAAAATCAGCGGTTTGTAAAAGCTCGGGTTTGTGGCGCAGAACTGCCATGGGCGGGTCACAGTCTCCCTTCCGATGCATCCACTTGCAGACAAATAGATCCATTAACGTCTTCATTTTCCTTGTCTAAGCTGCCATCTGGTTCAAAACTGATATTGCTTGCTGTTGTTTTTGCTAAACTAACGTTAGCTTGAATAGAAAAAAATATAGTCGTATTGGGACTTTAAAGGTTGAGTAACAAGGAAAAAGAAATGAACACAATTAAACAAAATGAGAAAGAAGTTGTTTAATCCACTTGGGGTAAATGACTTGCATCATCCTATGTTCTAAGTGACACAACTCCACCAGTTGCTGAGTCTACCACTTCCATTTTCAAGAAAAAAACTTCTTTGGTTAGCATGCTAGCAAGAAAGGCTCCTGCATTCAAGTAAAAAAAAAATCTCAAATTGTTCAGATTTTTATCATTGAATAACTACTTTAACTGTTAAGTCACATTTTTTTAAGTTGATGTACCTCCTATTACCAGCAACAGAACAGCTTCAGCTGAAGAACATTGATTTGCTTAGAACATTTGCTCGTTTTCTTCCTTCAACGTACATTTGCACTGAGTTTTCTGTTGGCAAATGTGGTGGACGATAATTCATGAGCATATCTTTTTTCTAAGATCAGCACAGAATGTCTACATGAAAGATGGACGTCTACTTTGGTCCCAAAGTGTGTACCAAAAAAGAACAAGAGGCTGTGTGTTGTGCAAGGTGAGCGCCGGCAGAGTGGGGAATGTTTGTGTGCTTTGAGTCAACACAAAGTTAGGCATTATGTGGCCAGGCTGCAGGCTCTCTCTGCTCCTCAGCAAAGCCCCTCCACTCGGGTATCAATGCAGCAGTGATGGGAACTCTTCCAAAACTGCAATAAAGAGAAGGGAGAAAAAAACACATTTTGCTGCAGAAAGACCTGTGCAGGACAACAGCAACTCCACAGAGAGCTGTTCCAACATCCTTAAAACTCTACACAATAATCCCATGGATTTAACAAAAGAATCACTCTTGTTAATGTGCTACATGCCATCATTGGTGCCGTGCATCTGCATCCTCAACTGTTAAAAGCACACAGTGTCCGGATTTACTGCGGGAAGATTTGTGCTTCCTCCAACAGCAGACAAGGACACACATCTTTGCTCCTGCCCATCCCTAATCACTTAAAGTGATATTAATACCAACAAAATCGTGTAAGAAATGTTATCAAAACAATCTGCTGCATTATATTAGGGCAATTCTAACTTTATTCAAGACAAGGAAGGTTTACTACAGGAATTCCCAGACATGGAAATCACATTACAACTCTGCCCCCTTCATTCTCTTCTGCAGAAAACAGGACGCACTGACACAAAACCTCACAATGTATACAGAAATAAATATTTAAGAAAGAGATTTGATAATAATTCCAATTCTGTTGTTTAAAAGTAAATAAAAACCTTTTTGATTGTAATGTAGAAAATACGCTGGATGTGTAAACAGACAGCTCTCAGCTCTGGGAAGGGGAAAGAGGGCGGGTTTGCTCCGCATCAATGGTCCCGCCACGTTTGCCGTTCTGCAGAAACAAATGGGAAAGACTGTTTTTGTAATGTATTTGTTATTTAGGCTCAAAACAGCTTAATCGTAGTTAAAAGACATCTGGGAATGCTTTCAAAATGGATCAAAAGCTGATCAAAGAGGGTCTTTAAAGCTGCAGACTGGGATGCTGTGTGAACCACATGGAGGTGACGTTCATGCCATGATTGGGTGCGACAGGCTGCATTTAAATCAGTATGGTTCAATAGAACTGAACAGAACATCAGAGTTTGAACATCAAATTTACAAAACAAAGGTTCATGATATTTGCTTCAGTTGGTGCATCCCAGGCTGAGATCCATCACTAGATTCCAATGAGAAGAGCTGAACGTTAACATTCTTTAAACTTTAGAGTTGACTGTACTTCCACAGTTGCTGTGCAAAGTAGAAGAGTGGCACATGAATAAAATCGTCACAGATCGTCAAACATTTCATGCTGTTCCACTGACATCCTCTAAAGTATGTTAGAAGAAGGAAACAGGAGTCAAATTTATTTAAAAGAGGAGATCTTTATTTCAAAATTTCTAAAAATACAGGAAGCAATCCAGTGATACAATTAAAAAAAACAAAAATAAACTTGAACTATATAAAATACTTAAAAAGTAATGTTTACAAAGTTGCCAAAGTAGTAAATAAAAGCTGTGATTTGTTGTCATGAAAAATCATTAAGACTTCCATCAAAGCTTAAAATAAGAGACATACTTTAAAAACAAATGCTACTCACTGCTAAAGCCTTTGAGCTGGATTTATTTTTTAAATTTAAATGATCTTATCCTCCTTCAGTTGATGCTTTGGGAGAACAAGATGAGAATTTCTTGCACTATTGCATAGCAAAGGCACAACCTGATAAACGCACGTGCTTGTTTTGAAATCATAATGAATCTGTTCTTTGCAGAGAAAAAAAAAAAACACTGAAAAATCTTTTAATGAAGCCTAAAAATCTACACTTTAGACAACAATCCTGTGGTCCAAAACTACCCAGCATTGACAAAGAAGTGTAGTTGAATTTGACAAAGAATGCAGGATGGTTGAAGTTAAAAACCAACCCAGCTCCAAAAACATTTTTAAGAATCCATAAACGTTCTTGCTGCCTCAAAGTGAAAACGGTGCAGTTGAAATAAAAAGAACAGAATTAGAGGAATTCCTTCCATTTGCAGGATGATAAACTGCATTTCCCTGGTTCATTTCATTCACTCACCAACAGCAGAAGCTGTGGTGTGGTGGCAACAGTTTAGATGTGAAACGTTAAAAATCTTCACCAGCTTCATCATCATCAAAGCCATCGCTCTAACCGTCTCCACTGCTCGTCTCAGACTCTTCACCATCTAAACCATCAACTTTTTTCTCTTTACAGCAAACACAACACAAAAACACAGAGAGCGAGTCAATGAGCTTTTTTAGCACATCTATGTACAGAACCAGCACAGACTGTTAACAAAAAACATCAGTTTAACTTCTAAAGTGGCGACTGTCTGGAATATAAAAGCAAAATTAAAAAAAAAAAAAAAATTAAAAATCAGAGGCTGAAGCAGTCAATACAACTATCGAAATGGACCAAAAAGGAACCTAACTATCAGATGTCATCCACCAGCATTTTTAGTTTGGTTCATTTTCTCAAGTCTTTCTCCAAGGAAGACACAGGAAGTTGTCATTATAGCATTTGTTCACACAGAAAAAATTAAAAACTTTCCTCATAGTGGACACGTTTTAAGGCTAAAGACATTCAGTTTGATTCACAGCAGCATTACCATGTATGAGATGTCGCATGACACATCATTTTTAATTTGGAATTATTATTTATATTTTAATTGTCTTCAGAGGAAAGCACATTTAAAAGGAGACTTTATTAGCAAAGTAACGTGGTAAAACAACTTTCCTGCTGCTAATTAAGACATTTAACATCCGCTTTGAGATTAATCCACACAACTTTAAACAAGTTGAAACTCAACTAGCCTTTGTTCCTGCAATAACTTAGAATTTGTCTAAAATCTTAAAAATGCAAATTATCTGCAGTTAAAACTAGTTCAGAGCACAGCACATCTTTTCTCTCATAATGAAACAACCTTGCTTATCAACAGCAAATGTTCATATTGAGAAGCAAATGTGAAATACCACAAAAAAAAGGCATTTATATGTCTATTTCTTAGAAACAGACCCACACCATCTGGTCCTCAATATAGCTCTGTGCTTCCAACAGAGTGCACCTCTATGTCCATTTCTTTTTGCCTTTTCTTGTACAGCTTTACTCCCATCACGATGCCAACGATGACCAGGATCACAGCGCTGCTGCCTCCAACCACGGCTGCCAGCATTCCGATCTCAGATACGGTGGCTGACAAGCAACAAGCAGAACACAAATGACCACACGAGTTCAACTTCATTTTGTGTTACTTCATAATGCAAGCACTGAGATTATTTTAGCTTTGTTTGGACACTTGTCAGCACCTTTCAGCCTATCCAGAAAACCAGTTTAGCTTTTTCAAACATCTAAATTATTAACAGGGATAAAGCTTAAGTATAAAGCACATGTTTTACCCCCTAATTAAAGCCTAGGTAAGGCAGTTGTGTTTAATTTGTTATTTTGAATTATGAATATTATCAGTACGGAGAGATGGATAACATAAAGGATAACAAGGTAGAAATCTCATTTTATGTTTTCCAGAATCATTTGTTGTGGATCTGAAACACTCGCCACTAAATCCTAATTTTAAAAATGTATAATCATTCTTAAGCAGCAGTTACAAGTTAATCAAAGGGCGGGCTGTATTCTAAAGAGTCATCTTTCCAAAAAACACAACCATTAATCGCTTTTATGAGAACTTGTTATCTTGAATAATGCGCACAGTGCTGTCGGTCTAACCTTTTTTGACGACCTTAAGGACAATTTCTCCATTTTTGCCTTGCACATCCGGTGAATTGGTCACATGGCAGATGTAGGTGCCATTAAAAGTTGGAGAAACATGAAGCAAAGTGATGGAGGCATCTCTCTTCTCAACGTTGCCAGACCACACTGCGCGGTCTTTGAAAAGGCCTTCATTCTGGGGACTTGAGGTCTCATGGAAGTACATGACCTGACACATTCACAAAAAAGAAGAAATAAAACAATTAAATAAGAACAATGCGCTTGCAGACGTGACTATGGATAAAAATCCAAGTCTGAAAAATGGATTTTTAATGACTGGCTTCAGCTCCTGTAACTAAAAAGCTGTTTTTCAGCTTTTTCATATAAACAACAATGAGTAACAGTCAATGGACCAATAATATGTTATAATCATCGATTAAAATAATAACTATGTCAACCCATAAGGCGCAGACCCATTTTTTCTATACCGAATACCACAGAACACATTTCTGATGTTCTAGTGAAGCACAACAATGAAAAAAGACAAGTGAGAGCTTCACAATGTAAAAAATTAAAAGCTCCAGTGCCAATAGGTTCAGATTATAAAATAAAGTTACCTCTTTCCATATTTGCAATCAAAAAAACACATCTATAAGTCTGCAATTTTCTAAGCAATTCAAAGACATATAATACGTCAAAAATGTTTGTGTTGCTTGTTTTTCCACCAGATTACAATAAATGACCATAAATAAAGTAAAGCTGCAAGAATGTGTCCTTTAGGGTTTTATTAGACACAAAGTTCATATCTCAGTAGCTACTTTATAACATGAGCTGAATATCATTCCATCCATTCATATTTTACACACATCTATTCCGGTTTATAATTATAGGGTTGCTGGAGCCTGTCCCAGCTATTGGCAGATGACGACGGGGTACAGCCCGGATGGTTTGCCAGTCCATCACAGGAGACAGACAGCTACGTGCTTACCAATAAACCTATTAAGTATGTTTTTGGACTGCACCACCAGTGCACTGGTTACTGAACATTCATCACTAATAAATTCAGATCAACAATACAACACCATAAAACGAAAAACTATAAATAATTTTTAAAAACCCATAAAAAAAATGATACTTTCTTCTTGGTTCTTTTTTTTATGAGAAAAACAAAATATTTTTTTTGCATGATAAAAGAGACTATTATATTTTTTTAAGTATTTGTATAGCTTTTGTGTATAATAACCAAGCTAAAAACAGTTTTAGCATATAGCAAAGGTTTAAGCATTTGCACATAATAACCAGGCTAAAAAGGAAAAAAAAAAGGCCTTGAGCGCTGTTTATTTACCGTGGATACAGTTATTGAATTAAGTCCTCTGTAGTTCCATGCCACCTTGACTGACTGATCCGACACCGGCTCAGTGGACTTGAACGTGCAGCTCAACTTCACATCAGTCCCGTTGACTGCAACTACCTCACTGGGAGTGTCAATTTCTATTGCAGAAACTCCCATCTCTGAAATTAAAACAGAAAAGAACATTAGGAAACAGACAAAATAGATGCAAAAGAAAGAGGATTCATAGTTCTAAAGCAAAAGCTAACATTAGGAGTCATTTTACAAACCAGCATTGCATATGTTGACTTATAGAGGGCATTGTAGCATTTTTGTGAAAATATTTACAGAATTTGTCCAGATCGCTGTTGGTCTGCAGATCTATATTCTTAATCATATATTTAGTCAGTTTGCTGCTGAAAATGTATATATATATCTTTTATTAGGCAACTATTTGAAAAAAAGTTGTGAGCCCATTTACAGACTGCGGTGAAGAGAAAATGATCAAAACATCTCTTTGGTGAAAAACTTTTATTATAAATGGTCAAAGTTTTCAGCAATAAGACAAATGAGTAAAATCAAAATGGAAGTGAAAGTCACTAAAAGCAACCAGTGCTAATAGAAATGCTGGCACGGGTTTACCAAAACAATCCAAGGTTATGCAGACTTACTAAAGTACTGCTGAAGTCATCTCATTGAAAGTGTTTAGAACCTCTTGTAGACACGCTTCCTGCAACCCAGTTATGGATAAACTGACCTATTAATGAAATAGGACCAATGCAAAAAATAGAACACATCTCAGATAAGAGAGATTCCTTTTGAATTGATTTCAGTGAAACTTCAGAAACAACTGCGGAGACAAAGCAGAACTAACGCTTGGGGATTCCTTCCACAGACACTTTCAGTGTGGTTTTCAGAACAGGCAGGATGAAAAACCAGACGTATGAAGTTTCAGTTCTCTATGACATTAAGAATGTTGGTGAAATTTGCGAGGCGAATCAAATGATACATTATACACTCAACCAGAATAATTTAAGTTAAATCCCTTAAAAATGTCATTAAAATTGAAATAATTGACAGTCACTATGAGATGCTCTTACTCATTAACCAGATTTGGTGTCCTCTGTATAATTTACTATAGTGTACCCCTGGACCATTCAAAATAAAAGAAAAAAAAATAAAACTGCTGGCTGCAGTTCTTTGGAATAACAAAGGGGACACAGATCATTTTAGAAACTGAGTTTTCATCTGTGATGTTAAGAAATACTTCTGGAACAGGACATATCATTCAAACAGGAGCTGTTCTGTATTTTGCAAAGTAACTATGGGATGTATTCAGATTGGAAAAGTTTGTTGGTCCAGACGGAGTCCGCTCGATTTTGACCAGATGAAGTCCTGACCCTTGTGTTGGGTCTATATAGACTACCATCAACTAGACTTTTCTGTTTCGAACAAAAGCTTGTAAACAAAACCACGTGACTAAAGATCTCTTCAATCATTGGCCTGGAATTACGAGGATGCAGCAAATCAAAGAGACAAAAAATAATGGAAGTCCAACGCTTTACAATCCTTGTGGGGATAGTTCACTTATTCAAACTGTAGATTTCGCTGATCAGTTTTGAATGTCTGCATCTGCATTACTTGCTGCTTTCCTACGTGGTGCAGCAATGTTGCAAGGCTGTGTTTATGACATGTAGATTGGCAGGAAAATTGTGTTGGAAGCAATGTGTATCACACTGAAAGTTGTCTGAATGAGCCTGCACTTTTCCAACCACATTTCAATGTTGTTGTGTCTCACTGTTGATCCGCTACTCCGTTTACATCCCATAATCCCCGGCTACAATGGCTGTTTTGGTCCGGTTTTTCCACTCTGACTACAGAGCCTATTCACACTGAGGAAACTCAGCGCGAACCGGAGCTCAGTCCGTTTGGAAATGAACAGACCACCTCAAAAGATAAATCAGAGAGCGGTTCCTAGTCCCGGATCAGGGTCCGCTTGAGCGCATCAAGACTGAAAATGTGTTCCTTGATTATCAGGGGAAACTAACTCTGGTTCATTTTAACCTAATGAATGTGTCCAGTCTAAATACACCCTAAAATATTCCTCTGCAGTGAGTACTTGTGTGTCTGTTGAGTGTTTACAGTTTCTGTTTGACCTGCAGATAGGAGGAGACATCAGACATTTTTTTTTCTATTACAGCATGCAGGGATCATGCTAGTCTATGGCAGGGATTAAGGTTGAAATACTGGGAATTAGAGGAAAAACTGGTTATAGAGGTGATTTTGGGAAAGTCTTATTTACTAGAATCCTTATTAGGATTTTATTTTTTTCTCATTATATCATAACAGAAATCCAATGCATTCTATCATTTGCATTCTTTGGTCGAACTTGATCTGTTGCTGCAGTTTAAACACATCGAAATAACAAAAAAAAAAAAATTATCAAAATTTACATAATAGAATTTTTAAGAAAAAAAACATTGTTAAATAAAAAAAACGTATATAGTATTGTCTTAGACACCATATATGATAAATAAATAAAAATTAAACAAAATTCCTTAGAATATATTTTTCCCTTCTTACATAGTCACATCCTGAAACACTATGTTTAAATAAAAATATCTAAATCACAGGCATAACCATAAATAACTGTAAATCAAATTTCTTTTATTTAGTCAAATCCAGTTTATAGTGAAAGTTGTTGTAGAAAATCTTTTTACATTTGAGGCCAATGGGAATGTCTGCAGCTTTGGATTTAAACCCTGATGCGCCGATTTCTTACAAGAGGAGGAGAAGGTTGCTAGTAATGAATCTGTGACCATCACCTGCACCAGCATCAGCTCCTGAAAAACCCAGATTTGATTTGACAAACTGCGCACTAGCGCCCCCATAGGTGGGGAGTGGAATTGTTTCTTGTTCAAACTTGGCCCCAAAAACGGATAAACGAATATAATAATCTTTTGTTTATCATGTGTGTTTTTATCTTGATAAGTATGTTTTATTTGTTTACTAAATAAACTCCACCTCCCAATTAATTAAAAATGAATAACATAGGAGCTCCTGATTTTAAAACCACAAATAAAACATTATATTGCTAAGTCATGCACAGTTAGTCATGCATTTTATGTCGCTTATGATCTTTCTAACTATGAGAACTTTTATAAAAGTCAACAATACTCAGAGAAATGTGGACTTAAGTCTATGTTTTGGATGTTTGTCCGCTCGGTTTGTCAGAGTTGCGGTCCTAATCCAAACCACAGAGAAATTAGATTTCTTTGACTCAAGAAAAACGTGAATTAAGTCGAGACAGCTGTTGAAACTCACCTGGCAGGACGAGTCCTCCCAGAAGCAACAGAAGCCAAATTAGACACAAGTGGTTAGACATTATAAATGCAGCTTCCGCTCCGGAGAGTTTCGTCTACTTTCCCAATAAATTCACCTTTCTATTCATTTATACCCGTCGAATCTTGCTGTTGTTCCCATTGAAGAGTTTCTTTAAAAGATTACAGTGTTAAAGTGCACGAAGGAATGCCAGAACCGCCCTAACTCTCACACCTGATAGGCGGAGTTTGCTGGATAGACTATTGCGCAATAAGCTCCGCCCCCTCACCCTCACCTGAACGCTTCAGCTTTTCTCTTGTTTACTGGAGTTTAATTCAGTAAAATCAATGTTTTGTTGCCTTAATATAGAAGTCAGAGAGTAGAATGAAATATGGAATTTAGTCAACTGCTTCTAGAGTGGTGCAGTCCCACCTAGAGGCCACATGATCATAGCACATTAATGTAACAGAAAACAGATGTTATTTGATTTTATCAACATCAGTGAGAATAGAGGATCTGGAAGACTTGTTGAAGTGAAAATGGATTAAGTGAGTCGTTAGATTGACCTGTGACCCCAATAAAATGCTCACTTCTAGTTTTTATGTCACAAGAGATAAAGTTACAAAATCACTCAAACAACTGGGGTTGATTAAATATGCCACTGTTTGGTTAACTAGAAAAACAGGTCTTTGTGGAAATTAGGATTTCTTGAACTGTGTGTGTTTTTGTGGTTGCACAAACTCACAAGGTCCCAAACATTAAAACTAAAAACAAAGACCAGATCACGCCTTAAAATACTCGTCCAGATCAGACACTTCATGCTTTTCAATACAATCATTTTCAGGATCAGCTTGCAAGTGTGCTGAGTTGCTTTCTAAAAGTCTTCCTGGGTTGAGTAACATCTTTGTTTAAACTTTTTTACAACCTGTTTGTGTAGGATAAGTCTCTTCTGGGGCCTGTCTGCACCTGCAGTGTAGAACCTGCTTCACTGTGCTTAAAATTATTTTTTTCTCTTCGTTAACTTTTATCTTATCTCCAAAGCAACAGAAGTTGGTTTGTTATGCAGAGAATATGGGATCTAAAAAGCTTGGGGGGTGTTCTTCTTTCATAATAATACTTTCTATTTTATGCAGCATAATAGTTTATCCAAGAGTAAACTCTCTTCTTACAGCCCGTTGTATGGAGTCTGAGTAAGATATTTGTTTCCCTTTACAGTTTTAAACTGCAATTTTCTATTTTTCCTAATTTTTTTATTGACAGTTATGTTTTGCTTTCTCGACATATTTACTAAGCTTTAATCTTAAATCAAAAACCTTCTTTTGATTTTCCCTCACGGATTTGAACATAATTCATACCAGATCATTGTTTCTTTATTTAGATTTTCTTCATTTTTACAGCATGTTCGACAGACTTTCTCCTTCCACTGATATTGTAAACGCTTGCATACAAGCATTACAATTTGAAAAAAGGAAAGTGCAACCTTCCTGCATCTGCTGTAACGAAAGCCAGGCATGTGGCGTCTTGTAAAAGATTATGCAAGTATTATTATTCATTAACTTAATGTATTTTTTTTTACCAACTTCTTTATTTATTTTTTGAAACCTGTTGAGAATGCATATTCAGTATGACACCTTCTGACCAAGTATTATTTCTACATTTAGTTTTGTCAACATCTGTCACATGCTAATGAGAAGTGAGGATGCACAGTTTATATTTATAAGCACAAAACATAAAATGTAAAGATCTGCTTTTATTTCAAGATGTGATTTCAATTGTGGGATTTGGCCTTATTAGTAGAAAGTGTACAATCAGGTTTATTTGATCTCATTTAGATACAGAACAAGTAGAGAGACAAAGAGAGAGAAGTGATGTATGGAGAGAAAATAGCATCACCCTGATTTGTGCATGCATAATTCTTGACTTGGGTGTTACTTTGGATTTGTGTGAGAGTAATTCTTGATTTGTAACTCATACAAGACATTTTGCGCATAATTTAAAAAATAAAAATACAACGTATACATGCAGAACTTAAAATCAAAACAGCTTGAAACTAACCACACACAAGTCGCTTGCAACGCACACACACAATTGTATTTACCCACAAAATGATGTGAAACTCTTCACGTCTCCAAGAAAAACAGAGATTTAATGAGTGATGCGTTTATATGCTGCTAGAATGTTGGGTCATCAGACTTGTCTTATCAGCCGCTTTTGATTGTGAATATTATCTGGTGAGATGATTGGGATAAAAAGTCTTAATATGCGTTTTGAAAACAATCAACACAAAAGTTTATCTGTTCTCTTTGCTCCTTTGCTGCTGCACTTTCCCTCGCCACGGAACTCTTCCGCGTGCAGGCGGCACGCGAGGTCCTCCTCAACACCCAGAGAGTGGACAGAGTTGATCAGCCCTACACCCCGCTCCTCTCCCTGGGTGTGGAGAAGGACCAGCTCCGCTGTACAAGCGGAGGGGGGGTTCTTCCATGACGGAGCAATCAGTCAATAAACTCTACGCCCAAAGAAAATGTGAAGCTTCCGTTTCCGTGATTCACCTAAACGCCCCATGTTGTCTCGTGATCTGGTGACGTCTCTGTCAACAGAAAGCAAACACATCTGACTAAAGTAATTAGCACTTTCAGTGATAGCTATATTTGTACAATTACATTTATTCGGCTAAAACGATTCAAAAATGCGGTAAAATATCGCAAAAAATAGTAAGATTTAGTCTTTTTTTTGCCTGACAGGAGCACACCGGTTTAAGCTGGAGCCAGAAACCATTCATTTAAATTAAAAATAGGTAAAATGTATATATTTTTCTTATTATTCTAAATATATATATATATATATATATATATATATATATATATATATATATATATATATATATATATATATATATATATATATATCGTTATAACGGGGTTAAATAAGATGTAGTAAAATATAAGATAGTAGGGTCCCGTGCCTGGCAGACGCTGCTCAGGGAAAACACAAGTGACTTGCGACATTTGATGTTTAGCGTCTTCTATCGGTTCATGGTGTTTCTCCATCCACAGAAACCCCTCATAGACACTAGTCAATACCTAGTTTGCTGTTTTGACCCATTTTTCTGCCTCGCTTTTTAATCGGGAGGGACGAGCGTCGCCCTCCTGCACCTGAACACGGCAGCGGTGGACTGAAGCCGAACAGTTAGCGGTTAGCCGGGAAAACGTCACCCCAGCAGGTAGTTTCTGTTTGACGGTGATGATCATTTCCATCTCTACGGGTGCTTCCGTCTCTATCTCATTGGAAACTGAAACTGGAATTAACGCGATTTGCTCTGTAATCTAGAAACCACCAGCGAAAGTGGCCTAGATCCGCTTTCTGCCTCCTGAAAGCCCGCAGCAGCACAGCAGGAAAAAAAACACAAAACCCGGTTATATTAGCAACGCTGCGTCCGTCTCGTGGTTTATTATCGACGGCAGAAAAGGCGCTTCTCCTCGTGTGTGGTTCGTTGGAACAGACAGGTTGTGGTTGTGAATGAGAACTCGCCGCTGTGCCCCTGCAGGATGAGCGGTGATGAGGTCAACCCCGCGGCGGTGGCTCAGCCTGTGGAGGATGTACAAGGAGACGGCCGGTGGTTGTCACAGGTATGGTGAAAGCTGCAAAGTGAAGACGTTATCATGCTACACTGCAGATAATGCATCTGAGGAAACTGCAATAAATTCACATTTTACCATGTTTTCTAAAAGCCTCTCTGTTTAGAGGATAAATAATAGGGATTTCTTTCAACTCTGATCTCAATTTTCTCAAATTTACTTGACAGGACACTGTAAAAAGTAAACTTACCATGAAACTACTCATGCAAAAGTTCCATTTCAAAGGATTTAGTCTGATTGAGCAAAGCAGAAATGTGCTGTATTTGTGTTTTCTAGTTCCAACAATTAAGTTATTTGGTGGCGCGACTTGGTGGAGCTCTGGAAGGTTAAACCTCTAAAGCCAATAAGACTATGGCAGCCTGCTAGTGTTTGAGATCTCCATCCGACTGATCAGACGCAGCTTGACTGATGATGACCCTGTGGGGCTTAGTCTAGTCTCATCCTGCTGGTCAAAAGTCAGGAAACTCATCTCACAGGGTTGTATCTTGGTCTGAAAGACTGAACAAATCTGGCTGTTTATGAGCAACATCCTCTTTCTTTTTTGTGTCTATCAATGCGCTAATTTTTCTTACCTGTTTGTCTTTTCAGCACACGAGATTTGTGCAGGAGTGCAAAGACGGCGAACCAGATGTGCTGTTTATTGGGGATTCTTTGGTGCAATTAATGCAGCAGCACGAGGTGAGACGAACTGGATGGGTTCGAGCTTGTAGTTTTTCTAAACTTGCATAATGTAATCTTCGTCTGCAGGTCTGGAAGGATGTGTTCTCTCCTCTTCACTCTCTCAACTTTGGGATCGGTGGAGACACCACCTGTAATGTTTTGTGGAGGCTGCAGAACGGAGAGCTGGAGAACATTCGACCAAAGGTGATGTTGAGGCTGATGAGCAAACATTTAAATGGGAAACCCCACAGCCACCAAAACACACAATAAGAGTCAACCCTTAAGCGCTAGTGTTTCATTCTTTTGAGTGTCTCTTTAACCACGTATGCAATTAACCTAATTTTAGCAGATTCTGAAGTGGAGAAAAGCAGCCTTTGCACTGATATGCAAAGCAGAAACGAAAAGCTGCTTTTCTCTGCATCAGTCAGCTGATTCACACTGATCAGATGATTTGTTGAGGTGTTATGGTATGTCAAGGAGCATGTGTGATCTAAATGTCGCTGCCAACATCTCTGATGTTTAATGGTTAAATTACAGGGTTCTTCATACCCTGAAGGATGAACATTTGCCCAACTTTTATTGAAAGTGAAAATCATCTTTCCTCGTCCAGGTGGTGGTCTTGTGGGTAGGAACTAACAACCACGAACACACGGCAGAACAAGTTGCAGGGGGAATTCTCGCCATCGCACAAATGCTCACCACCCGCCTCCCCAAAGCAAAGATAGTTGTATTGGTAAGTTTGGTTCAAGTGAATTATATTTATTTATTCAGGGAAGTTGGAGTATGGTTGGGAAATTTCATTTAGTTAAATAAAAATTAATTCTAAAGAAATATCCAGAACATTTCCCTTGTTCTTTTCAATGTGCTGAGGAGAACACAAAAAAGTTTATTGTGAAAATTGAAATAGGACAACTGTTTGAAAGTCTATGCTAGTCTTGGGGTTTATCCAATTTGTCAAAATAATGTGCTTCTAGTCTCCGTTTGCTCTCTTATTCTTGAATTTGATGGAAAATTGGGGGTAAAAAAAAGAGGAAAAACAGAACAAATTTAAAGGAAACTGAAAAAGCAGATGTGTAGATTGGCACAGAGTAACTAAGCCTTTGCTGCAGTTACCAACAACAGCGGATGGAGGTGACAACGCTCTGTATTGTGATTTTATGCAGAAGGTGCATATTCAGCTGAATCGTGCAAAGCATTTTAATACATAAAACATAATATAACCTTCAAACTTTTTCTATTTTTCTGCTTTAATTGAAAGCAACTGGTTATCATTTTGTTTTATATTGCATGTCCAAAGTGTTGCCCTATGTGGCAATTAACCTGTCCTGCAGCCCTGTAAAATAGTGCGTTAAAAATGTCTGCCGTAACATACATACATAAAAAAAACTATTCTATATTTCACCAGAAGATGGCAGCAGCATTGTGACCTCACTCAAAAACAGTCCCTCTGAATATGGTGTGCCACAATGCCGTGAAGTCATTAACAAAACAGTGACTTTAAAAACTAAGATTGAAGTTTTGATGGTTAAAAGTTAGGAAATTAAAAAGAATGAAGAGGCTGCATGATTGCGTCTAGGTATCCATGTGAGTGTTTGGCCCTGCAACAAACAGGCGACCTGTTCAGGGTGTACCCCACCTTTTCCCAACAGTAACTGGGTTGACTTCAGCAGGACCTTGACCCCATAAGGCATTCAGCGGGTTCTAAGGATGGATGGAAGGAAAAGATTTAGCATTTTGATGTTTCCTCATGTAGTTTAGAAATTAGTTTCAAAATTTGCGCTTTTTCTTTTGACAGGAACAAAAATTGCTTACTTTTGAGGGGCTTTTGGTGGTCACGGATTTGCAAAAAATCCCCAAAACAGCAACAAAACGAGTCACAGCTTCTGAGCTGCAACTGTCATCTAAAAAGTCAAACATGCTGCACTTAGTTGGATAAAAATCCAGCACTGCATATGCATGTTATTTGTTTTGAATTTAAAACACGATTCAGTATTTTTCTCATAATATTGATGGTTCAAAATCAACTGTAGCTTTAAGTCTTTTGAAAGTTTCTTTTCTTCTCTGACAAGTTTTTTTTTTAATTGACCTTCAAATCGGAAAGACTAAGTCTTTTTTGCTAAATTAAATATATCTTTTATTTAAAGAAATTCAAATTATAATAGGAAAATAGTAAAAATCATTTTCTAAAATAAATTGGATTTGCATTTAATGAAAGTTAAAAATGTTTGGCTGGAAAGCCGCCTCTCGCACATAATTACCCAACCAAACCTGTCCCTTATTGCAAAACGTTTGGACACCCCTGATTTAGTGTATCATCTGCTAAACAACGTATTAGAAGCTCAGTGTCTCCTTTCTTTCAATTTCTTGAATTTGAATGTCAATTCTTTTGTACTTTAAGATCATTTCACTCTTCAAATATCCGTTCTATAAAAGACAAAACATAAATATTTATACACCAACGTTCTCGTTTTTGCAGCCACACCTCAATGAGTTGATAGTCCAGAGCTTAATGGCACTGCTACACATAAGAAAACACTCACAAGCTGATTAAGGTGTAACACATTTTCCATTAGCAAATGAGCTAAGATCCCTCAGGAGACATCTTAGTTAGAAGTCGTCCTCAGAGGTCGCTGGTTGTGAGTCAGAAAGGCTGCATGTTTAACATAGAAAAAGCTGGTAAATTTACTCGATAAAGGGCTTTTTATTCCTTAAACAACCAAACTGTGATCATCCAGATGCCTCTTATTACAGAAGTGGTATTTAGGGATCTCTGTGTTCATTTAGCCTTTTGCTATAATGCCTCTAAATCCTCTCACTTAAACAGTAAAACGAAACCATCAAACCCAACGTGTCACATTTCTGCTGTAACGTCTGACAAGTCAGATGCCGTTTATTGAGAAAGCTTATCTGTCGATGTGCAAGTTGACGTCAGCAGTGATATTGATTGCTAATTGTGTGAGAGGCTGTATATCAGCACTCTGGTGTGTTCAGCCCCCGTACATTTGATTATAGGATTACTTGTAAAAAGGAATATTACTCAGCTGATCAAAAAGAAATCAAAAATCAATTAAATAATAATCAGGGAAAGTTTATTGATGAGCATCATGAAATCCATCTGATCACTTTAACTGTTAAAAAAGGATTTGGGGTGTTTTTGTGCTCTTCAGTCTTTGTTGCCCCGAGGGGAGCGTCCCAACCTGCTGAGGGAGAAAAACGCCGCCATCAACGGGCTGGTTCGCTCCTGGCTGCCGCGACTGCGCCAGGCCCAGTTCCTTGACGTGAGCAGGGAATTCGTCCACTCGGATGGAACCATCAGCCCGCAAGACATGTTCGACTACCTCCACCTGACGGCCGCAGGTTACCGCACCATCTCCAAACCGCTAAGCGAGTTACTGCTTCAGATCCTGGAAGAGACGCCGGAAGAAAGGCGAGCGTCGCTGGTTTGAAGGCTGCAGCCGTGGGCCGCGTTCACCCAGAACCATGTTGTACCTGCTGCTGGTGGGGAAACATGCTCCTGGATGGAAGAGAGCTTCACACTCAACTAGGGAGAAAGACCTCACTGCAGATGTAGACACTACGCTTTCAGCTGTAATCTCTGTTGCATAAAAGGATTCCCTAACATGAGGCATCTTGTACTGTAGTCACAAATGAATGAGACCTTATAGAACTGCAACAACCTGATGAGGTTACTGTCACCCTTTGTCGCTTGTGCCGTTGAAAAGCCGTTATTCCTTTAGGTGGAGAGAAAAAAAAAACCTGACCGCTCCAGTTGGCATGAAGTTGGGTGTGATGGGCTCCCAAAACGAGTTGTGATGCAGACTATCATCTTTTTAGGAACTTTTAAAAATGGAAACAATCGCAGGCAAAAGAAACCAAAAGCTCAGATTCACTGCATGTTTGAGACCAGCTGTGGTCTTTGGTGGAGCTCAGTGTTCTTCACAGTCGGCGTATATGATCTGTCACATTGCTCAATAATCTCCTGGTCTTCCTCAAACCTCCAGCTTCATCTTCATTATGCAAGGGTATTTATTTGCCTCTAGCTTATTTTTTTTTAATCTGATTCCAAAACCATCCAGTGAGATTTTTTTGGGGGGGAAATTGATGGTTGCTTTAAGTCCTGCTAGCTTTTCAAAGAAAACTTAAACAAATCCGAAGAGTTGTCCAGCTTCCTTAATAATCTTATAATCCCTCTGAGTACAGTTGGATGCAGGGCTAGTGACAGCCTCTTCAGGCATCTAATTCCTTATCCGTGTGAACGTTCATATTCTTATTCCACTGCTTTGAACTTCTACCTTATTCTTTTCATCGTTTCTGGTCTTCACGTGTCTCCTCAGCTCCTATCGCTGTTTTACTTGCAAATTGCACCCAGAAATCCTCAGAGCTCTATACAATATAGTTAAATTTTCAAGAATAAATCACACACTAAGCTATATTTAATATTAAAGCAGTAAATTCATCTCAGCTGGTGTTGAAGTGCAGCAGTTCATGCCTCACTTCTGCTGTTTAAATTATCCAATATTGCTGCTGTCTGCTTCACGTTTAATGCATTGAAAATAAATAGTATGTTTGCGTGTGTATGTGTGTGCCTTAAGTGTTCATGAGGAGAGTGTGTGCAGTATGTCCGGTGGTAATTTCGTATAGTCTGAGTGTATAGAGATGCATTCCTGTGTTCTCTGTGCTGCTGCGTTTGCACTGTCCTTGCTTCTTTATGATGTTGAGGTAAAAAGACAAAAAAATCCAATAAAAAGGATTAAACCATGTGCTTTCTGTCTTTTTTTATTATGTGCCATATGACTGTATAAAGTATTTTATCTCAAACTGTTCTTGGTTGAGGCAGTGATTGGTCGTTCCATTAAGCACCAGCAGGGGTCAGTATTTCCTCATAAAGCAAACGCTTCCGGGCACCCGTCGGGCTGTGACAGGCACTAATGAGATCTGTTGCACGTTCATTGCCACTTCTCTTTCACTCCAAGTTGCACACCATTTCATTAATTTGTTTTGCACCAAGTTTCTCTGTGATGCTGTAATAATTCACCAGCATTTGGAGGTGGTGTATTGACTTGTTAAATAGCCTTCATTAAATCGTAAGATTCACTGGAGTGAAAGGGATGCTGGGAAGTTGTAAAGCAGCTTGTTAATAAAGTAGTTTGCTCATGTTTAATGTGGCTCATTAGTTCTGACCAGAACCAAACTGTACAAACAATAAATAAATAAAAGACACGCTCCATCTGGAACCCCTTTAGCCCATCAGCACATTCATACATGAACTTCTAATGCCCTCTAGGTTTATTATTTTTGCAGTCACATGTTTCATAAAGGAGTGAATTTAAAAGCTATCTCCTGGGACTTATCTTTTGTGTAGATACTAGAATAACTCATCCTTCTTTGTGGAAAGCTGAACAGAAAAGGAACTGCATGTCAGCATGGCCCTAATGTTGATTTAGGTCGCAGTATTGGCCTTGTACTTGGAATAAATATTTGTTCATTCCCTTCAAGCAACACACCCACAGAAAAGACACAACTTTATTTTCCCAAAACTTAAGTTCTACAATAACTTAGAACATTTTGTCGCTGCAGTCAGAGTTTAATGTGTCATTTTATTCTTAAAATAAATAGCTTTAATGTCATATTTAGGTCTATCTAGTCGCATTTAGATGATATTCAGATTTTTTTTTACGTTTAATAGTTTGTAATCTATTACATTTGTTTCCGTTTCAACAGTAAAAGATTATTGATACATTTCAGTTATAAATAAAGAATGATTATAGGCACACGATTGTTCTTCTGTGAGTTGCTTTACATTGAAAAATTTGTCTCTGCTCTCTTTTATGGAAATTTCAGTATATTATTTCCGGGAATGAAGTGGTGTAGCATATAATGCAAAACAATGTTTATATAAACCAACAAAACCAACTTGTGAAAAAAAATCTGCATGCATAGTGTTTCAAAATTGTGTTTAAAAAGCATGTAGAGACAATTACTATTAGTCTGGTGAACAAAAGTTATACTGAAAAATGTTGCTATCGTGACTCTTTAAAATATAAAAGCTGATCTTTTATAATAAAAGCACATTCAATACTCATGATATGATAACTAGATGATTTGGATTAATAAATAGTCTTTGTAAAAATCCAGTATTAGTCAGTAGTTAGTGAGGGATTTTGGTCATAGCCTGAGTTCAGTTGAAACTGCAACTTTACTGGAGTTTCAAAAAGTCCCCTTACATGTCTCGCTGCCGCAATAAAGAGGAAATGATCGTGAAATGTGGTTGTCATGATAACACAGGTGAGAAAACTTTTCATCCTGGTGCAGAACTTGCCAGCATGTTTGTTTAAGCAGTCGAGTTCTCATTAAGAATAACACTTACAACTGACCTTTGTTTTTTTCAAATTTTATTTTTTGTGGGAAGCTGTATCAGCCAGATGGGAGATCTTTGTTAATCTCTTATCTCTATCCATTTTCCTTTTGGCTTAACACTGTTGGATTATTCTTTAGATGAGAGGAGCACCTGGACAGGTCACAGGTTCATTACAGAGCTGCACAATCCAATAAGGAAAAACTTGGGTTTTTCTGTTTAAATTTGCATCCTATCAACCCAACGTTGCTGTTTTCAGCCTCATAATCTTTGAAGTTTCTGGTTTACTGCAACACCCAGATTGGCAGTGGAAAAAAACGGTGTAAAGATGTCAGGATTTTATGATTTGGTGATAAAATTTAGCTTTGAATGACTAAGTGTTGAATGGTTGGGTTCTTTTTTTGTTACTCAGCAGAAGCTGTGAAGACTAAAATACACAATGAGAGGTTTCAGTGTGTCATTCTGCATCAGCAGACTCAGATGATTGATGGATGGCCTGTTAAACATCAGTGTCTGGCCTCAGACCAACAGACATCTGCTTCCTCAGTCCCATTACCCAACATCCCATACTGCTTTTTCTCTCCCCCCATCACTGATGTGTCACTACGCACAGTGCTTTTGTCAGAGACAGTCACGGCGCTCCACCGTCATCGGTGCATGTCGATCAGCCCCGTCCATTCATGCCTGTGAGTCACACATATTCAGGTTTCCTTCTGACTTCAGTTTAAATCCTGCTTTTTCTTAACTGATGGAACATGATATAAATAATTCAGCAATTGAACTTGAATTCTTCAGAATGAACTTTGTCTTTTCTTAAACCTTGTTTCGAAGTTCAAAATACTTTATTAGAAAGATGGACATAATAGCAGAAAGTAACATTCAGAGCCTCCACCATGTCTGGGTTCACCAGATAAACCAAATTCATACATCACTGGCAAATCAAAGTCCCTGATTGGTCAAAGTCTGACCTGGCTGAATCCCCTTTGAATGGCTGCACGTTTTGTACATACAGCATGAAAACAGATGTAAACATTTGGAAGGGTTTTGAACATGAAAGCCCAAATTACGGTGTCCCTGAGGTGCAAATCACATCTACACAAAAACAATTTAAAAGATCACAATGACAAGTTAAAAACCCAAAGGAAATATATCAAAGTTCAGCATTACATTTTAGAAAATAAAACACAATTCCAGAAACCAGAATGTAAAAAAAAACAACAAAAGGGGAAAAAAAAACATTCAGGAAAAACAAAAGTAATTAACTGGAAACAAAATGAAATATTGGAAAATCGAAAGACAGCAAGAAACCGGAAATGGTTTGTACTGTGGAGCATTGCTGATTGGATGATGATGTCTGTCCATCGTTTCAATTGAAAGTTATTTGGCGTGAAGCGATACTGGATATCATCGTCCAATCAGCGATGTTACCTGCCTTTTCCAGCTTCTCATTGTGTTTTGTTTTTCTAGTATTTCATTTTGTTGTCTGAAATGTTTTTTTTTTTTTTTGCTTCTGTTGTTTTGGCTTCTGGAATTTGGTTTTGATTTCTAAAATGTAATGTATTTTTTAAATGCATTTGGATTTGCTTTTTAAATTGTAATTGTAACTGTGTCGAAAATGTTTTCTGTGTCAGGTGATTTGTTGTTGTGATGTGCGCTTCAGGACTGCCGTACGTGTTCGTGCATCTACATAGACTTTTCATTGAAAGTGGTTGCTTGAACGCATGTTGACGAGGGCGGTGTGAACGGAGCTTTTGCCTTCATGATTTCTGCATCATGTTGATCCGTGTTGTGCAGCTTATTTTGCAGGTCGCTGGTCAGGGTAAGGCTGTCCTTTTCACTTCCTCAGCCTTTCAACTTGAGCAATCGCTTTTCTCCTGAGCCTCTTTGTGGCTTGTCTAAATGACCTCTGGCTGACACTTCTGTGGTGTACGCAGTCCAAAGCAATCTGGTGTTGCATTTACTGTTGGCTAATACAAAAAAACAAGACAACATATTTCCTCTACATTCTCTGCAGTCGGTGTACCCAAAACAGTCCCCTCCTCCCTCCAATCTCCTAATGATGCATTACATTCCCAAATGGCGCTAATGGTTTGATCCCTCATTTGGGATTAATAAACAGTAAAGTAATAACATTTTTAAGCATTTAAACCAAAAGAGTCCTTTGTAAACTTCCATTTTGATTTCAGTTTGATTGAAGTGACTTTTGAGTTCGTGTAGGTATAGTGAACACCAACCAGCCGCTTCCTGCAAACGTTTTTCAGAGCGCATTACATGACAGAATCATGCAGTTACTGCAGTTTTGTGGGCTTTGCAGATGTGATGCAAATCCCAAATTTGGTTCCACCACACCTGGCATTTGATCTGTGCTCCATTGGCATTACAGGGCCTAAAATGGGAGTTAAGTACATCTCAAACTATACCACCATGAGAGCGAGCCATTACTGAACAGCAGGGTGGAGCTTTCATTCATCCCAATTTCCGTACCAAAACTTAGGATTTCCTTTTGTATAGTTTTTGTGAGTTGTTGAGGTGACCTGCTGTCCATGTGCTTAAAACTTTGATGTGTTTTACTTTCAAGACTTGAAATTGTTGCTAGTACAAAGCAATTATTTAAAACTCCATTCTCTCTCTGCCGCTCTTTGAATGCTTTTTCTTTTCTTTTTTTGGACCATCTTCTGCAAAGTTCAAAGATGCTTGTGGGCTTCACCGACGTGAATAAATCAGTGGTTGTCAAAACCCTCAGATCAGTTCAAAGTTCCTTAAATCTTTTTTCAAAAACCCTTCTGATGCTCATCCCTCAAAAGCAAAGAAATCAATTTGTATTATTTGTGTTAACATTTGACCTTTTGGCAGAAAAAAAATGTTATTTTAGATTAATTTTAGTTATTTTACATTTGAAGCTACTCTCTTATGAAGTTTGGACAAAGAAAGCTGCACAAGTCAGAGTTACAGGACACAATATTCAGTCATTTAGCCGCTTCAAATATGGAAGTCCACTGGTGTGAAGTTTCCCCTGCATCACTCAGTGTCCTAATTTTCCTTTTAGCCTTCCAGACTGGAGGATTTGTTTGAACTATTTATCAGGATGGATCTTGACGTTTGGATCTGTTTGCTTCTGTTTAGCTTGACTTGTTCAAATTAGTTTGAAAAAAACGTTATTTTTGGAAAAAAGTGTTTTTGCTGTTTGCTTTTAGGATTTCAAAGTTCCTCAAAACTCTTTTGTTTCAGATCCACATGGTTTTGAAACCTTTTAACTGACCTGTAAAACTCAATGAAGCAATGTTTCTCTGGTTTCACCACCAACAGCTCTTTCTGAAGAGCACTGCAGCAGATTTTGACAGAAAAGAAGCTGCAAAGAGATATATATATATTTTTTTCTCACTCATAATCACAGATCTCCAAGCAGAGGGCTACTGCTGCAGGTTCAAAGCCTCTGTTGTCAAAAATGAATCATGTGTGCAGCAGCAAAAGCAGTCTGAAGCTGCTGATGTGCTGGTGTTTCAGCACTTTCCAAAAAAAATGATGCCAAGTTCAAGAAAAAAGAAATTACTGTGACACAAACTCTGCTGTGCTGAGTATTTGCTGTTGAAATGCTCAGACAGACGAAGCAAGAATTCAAAATATTTTCTTTAATACATGCTAGTAACGTAACTAACCTCCCTTTTCCATCCTTGCATGAAAAAAGTAATAAGATGGTTTTCCTGGAATTGATTCCTGAAGTTGACAAGTTAGATAGTGTTTGCTTTTAAGATAAAAGTAAATTTACATTTGTGTTTGCAAAAAAGGGCATGTGTGCTTCCTTAGTAAAGCAAAGGTGTGTTGCTACTGTATTTTATGGGCTCACTTAGGTATGGAATCACATCAGATGAAAAGCAAAAACAGGTTTTCTTCTCTATCTGCCTTTAGTAATCATTAACCATAAACTAATGACAATGGAATGACATTTTATGCTTTTTTATATATGTAATGTTTTAAAGAGGTGTTGCTTCACAATTTTTCCCTTCATATTTTCAAAATCCTCCAAAAATTACAAAATAAAAAACACAAATGGCAAGATTTAGCTTTTTTGTTTTGTCTCCCGTTTCCTGGATCACCATACGCTTCTGTTTTGCATCAATAATCTTCCCCTCTTTGGGTTTTCAACATTTCGTGTTATGTCTGCTGTAAAGCACAAGCAGGAATACAGACCGAAAAGGTCTTCTGGGGACTCACCGACGGCACACAGTTGAAATAAACATTAGGTTTGAATTATGAACATTCGTTGGCAGCTTGAGCCGTTTCTGTTTGAGCGTTACCTTTGTCGTGAGCAGAAGGAGTGGGATTGCCGAAGATGTCAGGAACAGGGGTTAAGTGATGCAAAAGCATGTTGCTAGGTAGTAAACAGCAACTTAAAAAAGTTCGAATTTTCAATGAGAAGAACTGCAGATCACAGGAAATAAACCATCACCCCCTGCTCTCTGCTGACTGCTCTCACTGGAGACCTTAGTAGTTTTTGTTGAGAGAACAATAAAGCAATTCACCAATCTTTCCAAGCATCCTGTTTACCGACTGGGGGGTCAAGAGGAAGGGGTAAACCTGTGCTAGTTTTAACCCTTTCTCTGCTCTCTCTTGCTCTTTTAAAGGAAATCCCTCCATTTAAAAAAAATCCTCTGTCTTCACCTTTACTCTTTCTATCATCAGTAATAATCTGTTTCCTTCACATCTGGATATGTGTTGCAGCTGTTTTTTATGTCCTATTGCTTCTTAGAACTATTTACCTAAACACCCCCTTTTGTGGTTTCCTTCTCTCCTTATCCTTTTTCTGCCTCAGTTCAAGCCGAACTGAACAGCTTAAACAGCACTAAAGGGACAAACAGTGTAAACAGAGCCTTGGCAGGAAATAGCAATAACCCTCCTACAAGCTTCCATGTTTCCCTTTGTTTTTTCCAGCCGTGCAAAATCTATCATAACACTGTCTCATTATTTCTTTCCTTCTGCCTTTATGGAAGCTGTTTTTTTTTTCTTTCTTTTTTTTGTGTGTGTCAGACTGCATTGTGCGTGCTGATCTTTTGTTGGGGTGCAGCTCAGGTTGCATGTCTTATCACGCATTGCAGGGCACATGGCTTCATTCCTTTGGCTGAACACCTGGTACCGCTTTAAGAACAATCACGCACAATGGGTGCATGCTAATAGAGCATCATTCAATCATCACGCATGAATCCTTAAGTGAGATTAATCAACTTTATTTTTAAATCATTTTATTTTATCTATTAATTTCTAACAGATGAGCTAACATTTTTTTTTTATTTCAGAATTATCCAACTGGCAGCAGCTTGCTGCGGATTGTTTTATTGAGCTGGGTATAGGCTGTTGCCTTTTATTCTTCTTTCCAAACCATTTTTTTACGAGGCATTTTAGTTTCTAAATCAAGAACACAAAGAAAATCCACTATAAAAAGAATTTTGTGGTAAATTCTACTGTGAAAACCTCAAGACCCCAAACACATCTATCTGTCCAAACACTCATCTTTTCTTCTGTTGCATTCCAGTGATTTTGCTCTGTGTTTGCTTGAGATTTGCAAACTTTGCATTGCACTGCAGTTGTGACTTTTTCCTCAACTAAAATATAGCTGAAGATAATCAAGATATGCATGCATGAAAAAAAACGAAATACATAAAGACATGATAGAAAAAAAAAAGGCGGGGGGGCTTATAGACTTTTGGAGTGTTGTACACATGTTAGACAAGGTTTTTTGCAGTATAGGGGAAGACTTTTTTTTTTTTAATTAGCACATTTTACTGTTAGGTTTATAAGTTAAAAACTTGAACCTGGAATGATAAAGTAAAATTCACAAAGAGCCCAGTAGAAAATTGCTAGAGACAAATAACTGACAAAATTTCGCTAACATACTGTCTACATTTTTGCATATGTGCACATTCTTTCTTTGGTCCCTATTTTGGTCCAGTATGGTCTTGAAAACAATCCAGCTTTTCCTCATGGAATGATCTAAGTCAGAGTTTTTCCCATCCCTGCTTTCAAGGGTTGTTGTTGATGATCTGCCTCGGCCGTCCATAACCTGTCATGCCAGCTTGGGATGCTCCTTTATTTGTACCCATCTGCAGGCCGATGACATTTTTGCCTTCGCTCAGCTGCTCCTCAGAGAATTCTCTCTTATTTTCCTGTGCTTTCCTGCACCACACACAAAACATCTCTTGTTTGTTTTTTTTTACATTCTACAAAGACCTTTGTTTTTTACAGGCATAGCATTAAAAGTTACTCACCTATGGAACCAGTTGGGATCTCCTCTGTAATTTCCATCATTCTTTGTGACAGCCAAACTACCCAGGGCCATCAGGGTCCTCTGGACAGCAGCGAGGTCTTTGCCTGCAAACATCACACAAAGAGTTAATGTCATATGTGAGGGTTCAGAAGACCAACATTCATTCATAAAGTAAGATTCAGTATCCAAACATGCTGAAGTGGAACATGAACAAACTCCAGACTTCGTTTTTTAGCAGTGAAGACATACAGACTAAATCTGGAGGAACTGTAAAATGTCTTTTTTTAACGACAACCAACATTTTTCTGTACATCAGCAAAACACCCAAACAAGACTGAGAAAAAGATTTTATTTTTACTTTCAAAGAGATCCACGGTCTGAAACATGTCCGTCTTGATGATTCCGTAGGCCTCGGCGTACTTGAGGAACAAGGAAATCTGCTCCATCTGTTTGAAAGCCATGGTGGAAGTTTTGATCGTTTTAATGGGTTTGCTGGCTCCATACAGGCTGTTGATGAGCTCACAGAGCACCTAGAGTCAAACAGAATAAGCAAATTCCCTCTTTAGTATTCTGCAGCAAGACTGATTTGACGTTCTGTTGAAATATGCTTGTGCAGACGCCGACACTCACACGTCCATCCTTCAACCACTTTTGGAATCCAGTCTTGTCTGGCTCAGGCTGACCAACCCCAGAGCCACACTGGGCTATGATCCACTGCACCAGCCTCTCCTCCAGTTCCGGGTCGTATTTCTTGTCGATTTTACTTTGAACCTCGCGGCTCAGACCGTAGGCAGGACCTCTGTTTGCCATGTTGTTCCTGTTGGGAGTGAACACAGCAGCTTACCAAATTGCCCTCTCTGTCACTGCATTTAGTCTATTTTAATGTGCATAATTAATAGCTGCAGCAACATAAAAAAAACCTATCTGTTCCCCGCTCACACCCAAACATTTGGCAGTCTGCAGTCAAAAACAAGATTTTACTTTGTTTCTCATGCAAACTTTAGGATTTTTGACTTTTTTTGTTTCTGGAAGATGTACTTTTTAGGTTAACAGATCATGATTTATGAGAAGTGCCATTCAAGATTCGGCATCACCGGGGCCCCACCCTGGAGCCAGGCCGGGGGCTAAGGCTCTCAGGTGAGTACCTGGTGGCCAGGGTTCCTCCCACCGGCCCCAGTTGGGTAAAGGCAAGTGCCTCAACGGCTTAAACCCCGGTCGTCCCTTAGAGATAAAGTGAGAAGCTCAGTCACTTGGGAGGAGCTTGGAGTAGAGCTGCTGCTTCTTCACATTTAGAGGAGCCAGTTGGTGGCTCGGGCATCTGGTTCGGATGCCTCCAGGACGCCTCCCTAGGGAGGTGTTCCTGCATGTCCCACTGGGGCAGAAGACCGGCGCAAAACCCAGGATACGCTGGAGAGACTATATTACTCCGCTGGCCTGGGAACGCCTCTATGTCCCCCCCAGAGGAGCTGGAGGAAGTGGCCAGGGAGAGGGAAGTCTGGGCAGTTTGGTTCAGACTCCAAGTGACCCAGTCCAGGATGAAGATGGATGGATGGAGATCATGATTCAATTCCTACCTCTTCAAGAATCTAAAAGGGACATTCAGGGCAGCTTTGCATAAAGATATGAAACTGGAAACTTGATGATTTGCTATCGATCATTCAAACTAGAGCATGAAGAAATGTAAAAAAAAACTGCAGAGACCTTAAATCTGGTTCCGTGCAATCCAACAATGATCATTCAATTCGAGCACAATACTCATAGAATGGTTCTTCCATTGTCCGGACCCGCCTGTATAATTTACGAACACAGACAGTTGGTTCCATGTAAATTAAAGAGTTGGATGTCTTGTGGTATGACAAGCCTTTTGCTCTCATCAGCAATTATGGTTGGTGTTTCTCACTTATTAATGCTGCATGAACTTCCTGTTGGCTTCGGTAGTGACGCCCAGCTCCCTGCATCCTGTTTGCTCATTCAGCTGTCACTTCCTCCTCCTCCTCCCCCCCATTCCCTCATCCCTGACAATAGCTGTTATGAGTATACAAGAGACTCCCATCCAAACAGCAATCTGTTTCTGACTGCGAAAATACCACTAAAGCTGTTCAGACCCGAGATTTGTTAGGAAAAAAAAACTTTGCTGGAAACCAAAACCTTTCCAAGAAAACCACCATTTTTATTTCTAAAACACTTCAAGGGTTTTAGACCTTTATTTTTTATCTGCATAGGAATATTTTCCGACCATAATAATCTTATAGTGCCTCACACACGTCGACGATTGGATTGACTGCATAAATAGTCACTTCTGATGGCTGACAGGTTAAAAAGCAGTAACAACTGAAAACCAATATCTAAGAAGTTCTAAATGAGATTATTATTTACTTTCAGCCAAAATGCAAATTTCTGGTGTGTTTATTTGTTTTTTAAAGAAATGTCCAAATTGAAGTGTCATGGTATGTTCACAGTGGGCATGTGACATGCATTCAGAATGTGCTAAACACAGAACTCTTGAACATGCTTTTAGCATATGGTGTTCACACTGGATGAACAGGGAGAGTGGTCTTTTTGTTGTCTTTTTGTACTGTTTTGTACTGTTTCTACTGTCCGCTATCTACAGTTGGAAGAGTCTTGGTGCAAAATGTCTAAACGGTGCAAATCTGACAAATTTAGCTCTTTTTCTTTCACAGCTCTATTCAGATATATGAAAGGCTTGGTGTCATATCATTCTGACCGCGTTTACATAGACTTTTCATCAGAAGTGGTCGCTTGATTATGTCTTGGCGAGGGTGGCGTGAACGTAGCTTAAGGCTGAGTAAACTGAGTTTGCTGATCTGATGTGAAGCTGGTTTTAGAATTTACAACAGTTCACAACTGGCATGTAAGAAAAGCTCTTTTATTTTGCTCTTAGCAAAACACAGACTTGGACAGTAAATCCTGAAATCCTCCTCACTAGTGTAGCAATTCATCAGACAGAGATGGTCTCTTTTTTATTGCCTGTGGTTGGGTTGGGTATATACTTATTGTGAAGTCATTCCAGAACAGTTTGTCACAGCACTGAAAGAAAACATACAAACAGCATTTCTCAATCAGAAGGCTTCCATCTGCGGTGTTTTTTTATCTGATTAAATAATCAGTGATGACGACTTTTGAAACTCTCTCTAAGATTATCTCCTTTATCAAACCATTTATTCCCATGCTGCTTTTACAGAGTGAACCTGAAAGTTAACTTCAGTATTGCAGCACAATGTGCCTTCAGGTGTTTTCCTGAGGGGTCTGATAGCTGCGACCTCTCGAATATTCTAGGAGTGGTCTAATAGTTGCTCGAGACCACATGTTATTTGAAGAAACCCTAATCCTGGCAATGCAAACTGCTTTTTACTGGATGATTTAGAAATGCAAACGTGCTCATTTATGTGTTCTGAGTTCCACCGTCAAGCACAGTCATGCCCAGTGCGTGAGGATCTGTTGCAATAAGATTTTCATTTTTACAGTGTTACATCTGGAGTTTGAGCAGCACTTTAGAATTAAATGTTTGTTGATTTCAGTTGAATGCCATTATAATCACATGTAACACCTACTGGAATGTAATTTTGTGTGAACTGTTCTTACGTTTGCCAGAATTGATAGCAGCTTTTGTTCCAATGTGTTTTTTTCTATTTCAGGTCAAAGGTACTCTTTTTTTTAGATGTTGTTTTTTCATCTATTTTCTAGAGAATCTAATATTTAAGCCTTTTCATTTAGTGTTTTTTTACCTTTAGCAGGTGGGAAAGCTTCAGCCCTACCTCAATGATTCAATGTTTTAATTAAAACCTACTTCAGATTTGACACTTTCACGCAGTGTTTTTCATTCAGGGCATATCCCAAACCAGGCTTTGATAGTTGCCCAACATGGTATCTTGCAATCATCCTTTCAAAGTTGTTTCAAAACTTTTTGCATCAAAGTTTCAAAAGCTTTCACTGAGCTTACTCATCTCATATCTGTGCATTTCTACTTTTGCAGGTAAGACACTAAACCTGTTTCTCTGAAACTTTTGGGGCCTCACATTCCAAGACAGAGAGAGTAGATCTTGAGCGATCCGACTAATCCACACAGGAATGACTAGGTTTTAAGTCCACTATGGTCTGTCAATGATTGAATATTTGAAGGACATGGGAAGAAAACCGGAGGAGCACACGTGTTATCGACTTGCTTCCTGTTTGAATTTGCAGGTTACTCCAGGATCAGACAAAGAAATCCTTTAACTGCCACAGGGAATCTGAAAAACTGATGGCAAAGAGGCTAAGAAGGAAAGAAAAATCTGTACTTACTTTTAGTAGTTTCCAGTTGAACGTGGTTCTTGTAGTGCTCTGTTCCCGCTCTTCCTCTTCCTGTACAACCCAGTGCAGAGTGTGCTGCCAAATTAAATACAGCAAACACCCCTTGTCTGAAATTATGACTTCACCATATTCAACAGAGAGAAAGCAGAGCGAGCAGCCACTCTAGGCCCCGCCCCTCTATGCTCTCTCTGTTCCCCTGCTCAAATTATAAGTCCTTATTTAGGAGAAGGAAGGAAAGGAAAAGGAGGGCATGTGATTTTAGAGTATGGTGTGGTCACCAGAAGGAATTCTCAAAATTTCTCCCTCTAATGATAGAAAAAAGGGACTGGATCAGAAGAAAAAGGGGAGGGGAAATGAAACCATCACCATGAGGAACACATGGATGAAGTTTCAGCTGAAGGAGCAGTGAAACAAAGAAGGGACACATGCTTTAATGTACAGTTTCTCTAGAAATGAAAAGTGCTGCGCAAAAGACCTGACCTGACCCTGGCCTATGTGATGACCTATGTGATTTGAAGAAGAAACTCACTAGAACGCAGTAAAGTTGTTAGAAAGTTATTTATAACTTCCGAAATTAAGGAATATCACAAGATATCAACAGAAAATAGAGTGATGTCAATAGAAACAAGGAGATCCGGATAGGCTTACAAAAGGGAAAAAATAAGCTAAAAAGCAACAGTTAGATAGAAATAGCCAATTTAAAATTAAATGTATCCCAATGATAAGTATTTTTTTTTCTAGATCTAAGCCAATGGTTTGTGCTTTTTTTGAGTTTTTATGTACTTAAGTGTAGTTTATTTTGATTAGAGGGACCAAATGTTCCTAGAACATAAATCTAAACTAAAGTTTCCATAACAATAAAAGCCAGTCTAACTTGACAACACTTATTGATCTTTAAAGTACCATCTTTTAAATTCCAGTTTTGTTTTTTTTTTACAGATTTTGGGGGTCTTAAATCACGTTCTTCTTTTGTAATGAGTATGAAGCAAAAGGATTTGGACTCATTTTAATAATCATTTCATCATTTCTTAATCCTATGGCTCCCAATGGGACAAAAACATTTTTGATTGTGCTGATTTTTAGCAAAGCTTGGAATGGTGTGGAGCAAAGATAATTTAAAAGTTCTTAAAACAAGGTTTTAAAGTGTTGCAAGTATAAAATAGTTTACAGTGTGAGGAATTTAAGAAGGTGTCTGAGATGGAAAGAGAAAGCATGAAGCGGTGACATGAAAATCTCCCCTTGACACAAATCAGGAACAAGGTTTTTGCAATGTGAACCCTCTCACATTAATCCCTCTGGTTCTCGAACAGTTTCTGGTGGGAATTTTTAGGCAGTCTGGGTGAGAACTAAGGGGAGACACTCCCTCAGAGGTATTCCAAGCTTGTCAGCCCCCGATGGCTGCAGCAAGTCAAGACCTGACAGGCTTTTCACATGAAGTGATGGCATCAGACGTGATAACGTTGTCTGAAGCTGGCAGCTTGCAAAGTCATCTGGTACAAGAAAAAAAAGTGTGTTTGGAAATGTCGAGGCAGGTTTGTGTTTGCTGGGTGTGCGCTCATGTTCTGTGATTGATTTCTAAGTCACACCCAGAAAGGGATTTAATGCTTAACCACGAGGTTTTGTTTCTTAGGAATGTTCCCTTTTTGCACACAAAAACTACGCAAAAGGCCAGACAGCTGCAGTTTCTGATTTTACCTCTTCCCCAGGTGAACAGGATACACTTGAAGGCGTAGGCCAGTGCTTGCTGGTTAGTTTAAAGTACACAATAGACATGTGTGCAGGAGTTTATACAGCAAACACAAAATAGAGGGTAGACACAAAGATGAGAAATTCCACAGCTGCCTGTAGCAAAAACAATCTCAGCCACACTTTATTTACTGTTTCCCCTTTTCCCAAATGGTAATTCCTTTTTTTTTCCCTCATCTTTGCATCGTTTGTCTGTCAAACTGAACACGTAGGTGTCATTTGAGTCAGAACTACCAAATGTTTTGTTTCCACAAACTGACAGCTCGAAGATGTTTTCGTTGCTTATTTATTATTGATCCTGAGCAGGCCCATCACTGCACTACAGCAACATCTGGTGGCCCAGCATGGCAGAGATCTGTTGACATCTTGTTATTGTTGCATAGTGATTGTGTGTTTTTGAGTAGTCGTGGCAACAAGAGCCCCCGGAGACTGTCGCTTTGACGTGAACTACCACAAAGGAAGTTTGGAGTTCATATCTGCTCGTCTGCCTTTTGTCACATGTCTTGTGAGAGATACTGTGGCGCAACTGCAAAAATAAAAGGATTTTAAAACAGCACTGGTTAAAATGACCTTATAGTAACAACAATTAGTGGCAACAATTAACACCATTTTATTTAAATTAGACTGACGCTGCTGATCATCAAGCTGAGCTGCTAATTGAAAAAGAGCCACCCGGTGGACAAAACGCTACTTGTCATCAGGGTGTAGCCAACGTTTGCTTCAAAGACTAAGATGATGCACTTTTGGAGCAGGGAACGGTCAGAGGACTAAAGTGTTGTTGGCTTGTATTATCTTTTAACCTTAGAGCTGAATAATTGAAGAGCAAACCTCTTCTACACTCTAAAATAGCACGGTGTCCCATGAAATCTCTTTGTGGTTTTTGACTTTTAGAAAAATGAAAACACTCAAAGTGCAGTGTAATGCGTTTGGTCAAAAATAAAAAGATGAATAAGAAATGACTGGCCTTCTGACAACATGGTAAGTGGATAACATCATTGTTACAAGTTCAGTTTTGAGTAGAAGACTTTTTTATGTGATAAACATTGTTGTGTTTGACTGGCTTCCAGTTAAAAACCCCTCATCAGTAACTTTTTTTTTCAACTCTGTCCGCTTTTCAGTTAAATTATTTTAGTTAATAAATTAGGTGTTTTTAAACAGTTGTAAACAAGACCGTTTTTTTCTAGCAGTGGGCCATGAGAGATGGTCAGGTTTGTGGGAAATTAACTGTTCGATAAAACCTTTACTATTGCCAGTATATCAGCTCTGTGTCCATCCTAACAGGCCCAGGTTTCACAATGAGTAAACAGAAATATGAAGGACTGTAAAATCCTTTTTTTGTTGTGCTTATTTGCCTTTTTTAAGACTTTTTATTAAGACTCTTTTTTCTTACATTTTTGGTTGGTGGTGTGCTTCAGGATTTTCATTAGGAAAAGTAGTATAATTTGGCTTAAAACAAGTACTTAAGATATTGAACTAAGAATGTGTAGCCTTAAAAAAATAATTTTCTTTGTGATAAAAAAAATTCAAATAAGTTTAAAAACTAACTCCTATGAAAAACAGATTTTTGTTGGTTTTAACATGTTCTTGTAGCATTTTTCTCCTAATAGAAGGCATATATAAAGAAAATTAAGAATAAAACTGTATTTCTGAGTATTTCTTCATCAAAATCGTGTAATTGAAAAAAATCCCATTAGAAAAGTTTGTAACTGTAACATATATGTGCTACAATCAGCAGGTCACAAGCTCTCCTCTCTATTCTGATGCATCCACTTGCAGACAAAAAGATCCATGTACGTCTTTGTTTTCCTTGTCTGAAGTGGCATCTAGCTCATAACTGCACAACTGGATAGCTATGACACTCTTTTTGTTTCACTGGTAATGCCAAGTTGAGGCAAATTTCTGATGAACTTCTGCAACTTTGAGGAAACTACAATATAGAAAACATAGCAGTTTATTGTTTTTTAATATATTTTGGCTAAAGTTGGCATAATCAGAAATGAAAAGACCAACAGGAACGCTTCAGAAGATGATCAGAGTGGGACTTTAATTTTTAAATTAAATAAAAATGCAACAAAAAAAAAGTCAACCTGATAAGGCAGCATATATCTTCTCTGAGTGGTGGCAGAGTTCGGTCAGATGATGACATGAACACAATGGATGATCACATTTTTCTAGATAAACACATTCCAACATGGCGACGACAAGAATTAAATTATGTCGAAGAATGTGAGAGATCCACCGGACAGGACTTTGAACAAGCCTTTACCGACAACAAGATAGAAGAGTGATGGAAATTGATTTGAATATATAACTTCTGTAAAACAAAGGGACAGTTTGCTATAATCACATCTTTTCTCTTTTATTTATGTATTTATTTATTTTTGTTTTACATAAACAATATATTATTTTCAGGAAAAAGCAACTTGTAAAGTCTTAGGTTAACTTTCTTAGAATGAATCCACCATTCATTATTTATGTACATGCCATCTATCATTTAAATAAAAATGGAAGCAACATTTTTTATCTCATATTATTATTATTTCCACATGCAAAACTGACTATTTTTTTTCAAAATAAACAACAGAAAAAGGTTTCCTCTTTGAGCTTTGACATTGAAGGGCCTCTGGTAGCTGAAGTCAAGGACAATTGAGGGGTAATGTCAAGAAACCTACATGTTCAAACCTATTCACATTATTTTAGGAGCCAAAAACATGAAAGCTTGGACGCCGCATGTTCTTTTAACCTTTGTTAATACATTAGCCCCTGATATCCTGATAGCGAGCCTTCATTTTGTTTGCATATTTCTTTAATGGCCCCGATGGCTAAGTGCCAGCACCAAACCAAATGCTAACATGATTGTGAACTGTTAGAAGTGGGTGTCTGCATACTAAGTTGAAAGGGGAACACAACAGCTGCAGCAGCTCTCTGTAAATCACTTTTGAGTGTTTCATGCATGGTGCGTCTGTGCAGCTTTGATAAAGGAAAGCAGAGAGAAAAGTTTTTGTCGGCTTGGGTGATTCATGAAATCCACAGCACGACGTCTGAAAGGCATAACTATGCACGGTAAAGTGACAGACAGAAAAATGCTTGTGTGCATCGCCCAGAGGTTACCTGCTGACATTTTATCTTTGAGCGCATCAACACAGGTCATCAAAAACAAACCACAGCAGGAGGTTTATGTTAAAATGACATTGAATCTGTAAAACAGGATGAAAATATCTGTGCAAACTGCACAAAGTTTCTTGAATATGTGATGATTAGACACACTGCAAGCAAGTCAGTCGTAGCTTTGAATGCTCAAATAGTGTGGCATCCGGATTGGACAGAATGTTGTTAGATGATGACTGCAGTGTTTTTCCTACAGCTGAAGCGTGTGGTTTGGTCTCCTCTGAAGCCTGTTATCTTAACGACTGATATTCACTCTCCTGGTGCTCTAAACTGTGACCTACTAATTGTCCATATAAATCTTGTGCTCTCCACCTCCTCCCTCTAATTTTGCTATGAAACAGAAAGCAGTTGTGCAGAAAGTAATCTTCTGCCCTTCAGTATTCGCTCGGTTACTCTCCAAATTAGATGCAAGTTTATCCTCCTCTGGACGTCTGACTGCAGTCCTGCAGGTTTCTGTGAGTTTAGGCAGTGGTGCTAGTGACACACTCCTCACTGAAAAATGTTTGGTACACACTATCTGATGTAGTTACAGGGGTGATCCCAGTCACATTTTGTGACTGCAGAGTATCGATCTGGTTGTAAAAGTGAAAGGGGGAGGATGAGTGTGGAGGAAGAAGCTGTGAAGTAAAAGCCATTGATCAGGCTTGTGTATGAAGGTGGTCCTTGTTCATCCAGTGGACTTTTATCTATTTAAGAAAAGTCTGCAAAGGCAGAACAGCTTAAAAATACCCAGTGTTCTATGCATACAGGGGCTGGTGCTTCAAATACAGGGTAATAGTACCTTCTTTATAAAACATTAAGTGGCGTATTACCGTTCCTTTAGAAACTTTAAATTGTAGCAGATTAGAAAAACAACATTATCAGTAATAATTCTTTCAAAAAGGAGCTTGTGAAAGATTGCCACTCAGATGCTAAAGCATAAGTTAACTCCATTTAGCTGTTGTGATGGCTGTTTGCAGAAAGAATTTAAAAAGCTCCTGAATGCTTGCATTTCTTTTAAAATGAACTTGTGGTCTGTGGATAAGACAAACTGACTTTTTTCCCCCTAAATATGCCATTTGTTTTCTTGGTTAGAGATTTCTTTCTGTCTAAAAATGCTGAAAGCTAATCTCCAGAGAATTAAATCTGCTGAAATGACGGGACTTATTGTTTATATGGTAATAGAAAAAGGACTAATAGGAATAAAGCATTCAAATTAAAGACAGAATAAAAAAACAGATGTTTTTTTTTTTCTTGTACAGATTTTAAAGGAAATAAATATTTTTTTAAAATGTCAGATGAAATCCAGGTGGACAAGCAGAGCAGGTTTTTTTTGAGCCAGGACAGGAAAGGTCAGACGATGGCAGGAGGGCAGACTAAAAATGTGGAGGTGGAGAGAGCAGTGGAAAGAAAAGGGGAGAGACTCAGGAGGAAGAGAAGAGGAGCAGATGGAAACAGAGAGAGAGGAAGAACAGAGAGACTGCGCCAAGCAGAAACACCACAAAAGAAGACAAGAGTCACTTGCAGAAGCTTGAATAGAGCCTGACACAAATTGAGGGTCAGAGCCATTAGGAGAGTGGAAGTGAAGCAGGCTCCAGAGAGGAATAGGCCGACTCAATTTCATCTTTATGAGTGAGCGAAGTGGCAGAGAGGGTAATATTGATGGAACACAGGAGAGGAATAATGAAATGATTCCCCTCCTGAACTGCCTTATCATGGAGATATTAATAAATCAGCTGATAAGAGCAAGTCGCAGAGCAAAGGAACATTTGATTAGGAAGCAGAGGAGAGCTCAGCAACAGGCTCTAACAACACTGCTGAGGGGTCTTTTTATAGACATCGGTACAATTTAAAGAATATTTTAAATAAACAAACCAGTCAGGCATTCATTTTTATCATAATGATCAACTAACAAGCATAATTAGACTGTGATGTAAGCTGTGTTAATAAAATCTGAATGAATTACAGAATATGAACTGCATAAGAAAAAATAAAGTGTTTTCATTTTATGTGAAAACTCTCTTTGGTGTAGATGGATGCATAAGTCAGTCGTGCAAGTTTAATTAAAATGTAAACCAGCAAAAACATGAGAAAGTCGTTTTTTAATCTTTGAGTTTAAGCATAAACAGCCTTGTCCAGTACTTGGGTATAAGATGTGCTCTTTGCAAGTCCTATTTCTTTACAGAAAACAGAGGCTTTTTGGGAAATTTAAATTAGGAATGCCACAATTCTCAGTTTAAAATTGAGTTGTATGTTACATATGGTTACAAATACAACTGCCACTGCACGATGGGGAGGCATCGGTAGAATCGTTGAGATTTCATGCCAATTGCCGTTCAGAGACATTTTCACATCGTCAAGTGAAAGCTGCTGCCGGCCGGCAATTCCGGCTGCCACCAACATATGAGCTCTGCTGTGACCCGATAAAATTGTAACTTTTTCTTAAAACTTCCCCAACCAGCACGCAGCGTCTAAAAATGGAACTGCCGTCTCCAGATAACAAATGCTGCCGTGCGACAACCAGCCGAATTTACTGAAAAACGTGCATGTAGTTCACTTTGGGATAGGTGACCGTAGCCTTAACCGAATCGCAAGCAAAGTAAATCGTTGAATCCCTACTTATTTATTGTTTTAACACATTCCATCAGGCTAAGTAAAAGCCAGCTGACATGTTTTTCTTTATTTTTACTTGCTTATTAGCAAATTACTTTTCAAAATTTGAACTTTTTCTTATTGTTTTCTAAACCACAAATCACATATCGAACCGAAACAAAACTCTGACCCAAAATCAAGGTTTGAGCTGAATTGTGGGAAAAGTGAATCACTGCATCCCTAATTTTAATTCAATCAGTTCAGCAGCTGGATAATTAACAGAACTTTATTGAAAATGTTTTTTTGTCAAAACGTCCTGACAAAAATGTCTTAATATCATAGAAAAAAATTGCAATTCCTCTCTAAGATATTGAACATAGTTTAACTCTCTCTGACCTCATTTGTCGTCTTGGTTGTATCTTTAAACCACCTAAAAATGCATTCAGTTTATTGTAATATTTTCTCCTGTACTGCAGGAAACCCTCAAGCAAAACTTGCTGCAGTTGCAGTTAGCAGATTTGATTTCAGCAAATCATTTTACTAAACTTACTGTAAATAACGTCTTAACTTTGCGTGTAATTATATTATAAGTAAACTTGTAGTTTTCACCTTTTAAACATAATCCTATTTTAAAATGTTTTTTAATGTCTGTGAGGATTTTTTGGAGTAATCAACATGATTCTTGTGAAAAGACAAAGACGCTAAAGAGCAGTTTGCTACTTTAGTGCGCAAGTAGGCGGGTAAGATTTTTTATTGAAGGACTGTGCTGATACCTTTTGTGTGGAGCTGCAGTGCGTTCATTAACATCCTGTTTATTGCTGTCATCTGGGAAAATAGGTTTTAATTATTTCATCAAATGCCATTAACCTTGCAGCATAATCAGTTCAGAAATAGAGTTGCATCTTCATAAAAATATTAGTCAGTAATTATACCTCTATTCAGCTCTCAGATGCACTGCAGCTGCAGTGCTGCAGTAAAAAAAAAAGACCTAGCATGCCTTTACCTTTCTCCCTGAATGGCTCCCTAACTGAGTGGGTTGTGTGCATTGATGTGCCACTGTGAAGCAGAGGCAGCAGACATGCTGCAGTGCTGCTTCTGCCCCTCACTGCTGCAGTCTCTGTGCAGCTTAACGTGGTTACTGCCCTTCTGTCGCCACAGCAACCGCCACAGCAGTGTTTTTGCTTTTATGGACTGTGCGCGTGTGTGTGTAGCTGAATATTGGATCATTGCTGATGTGATGTGCTGTATTATGTCAAACATGATGTGGGTTGTGTTCTGCAGAGCTCAGTGCAGCCTTTAAGTGAATGAAAAGGCACAGTTCTCATTACTTTACATCCTATCAGACAATCAAATTTATAACACTCCTCTTCATCCCCCGTGTCCCTCTTCCTTCATAGTCTCACTCTGTTTTCTGTGTTTCCCAGGATGGGGCTCTCACCACGTGTGCAGCAGACTGACGATTTAATAACGCTAAAAGGTTCAGCGCCCCCTCACCTCTTTCTTCCCTTCCTCAGTAACCTTTCTCATTATTGAAATTATCAGCTCCCATAATAACTCACCTGCTTACTGTTTGAAGCGCGATGGGTCTGAAAAACAATGGCGGATGTCAAAACCATGAAAGATGAGAGGCTAAGTTCCTGCTGGTTTGTGGTGAATTCCCTTTATATCAAGGAAATCATTAGATTAAATATCTATAATTCATCACCAGAAGTCCAGAGAGCAGGCGGCCATGTCTCTCAGTGATGTATCATTTCTAAATGTTGAATAATAAATGTTAAAGCAGGTTTTGAGTCTGTGCAGCATAGAGAAATGCATCACACTTTACAGGAATCTTCCAGCAAAGAGGCAGTGCAGGATGGAGAGATTTTAATGGTGCAAGGATTCAGAAGTGTCCTGTGCACCACCTGTGAGGGAAAGTTTCATGTTGCCAATGACCTACATGCTAATCCCAGGGTGAAACACAACTTTTTTTTTGTATTTGGTTGTCATGAGTACAGAAGAACATGAACTGCTAAATATATCATTTAAAATGATTTGTCTTAGAGTGGAGACATTATAAAATAGTACTATTTTATTTTATTTTTTTTAGACCCAAGAGAAGGTCCGAAAAGAATGATTTATCTTGCTACCGCCTGACCTGATTTGAACCACTTTCTTGCTTGATTACAGTCACTTGACAGCACCACCTGAACTGACTGACTTTGTTTTTTGTTTTTTTTTTTCTATCTTAGGTACACTATTCTCATTCATGTCATTTTTTGAAACAACTGGGGCCCTGCGATGGACTGGAAAACCATACAGGGTGTATCCTGCCTTTGCAAGGCAGTGGCTGGGATAGGCTCCAGCAACCCTGTGAACGCAAAATTGATGAAAAGGGTTCAGGAAATGGATAAACGGAACATCTGGGAGTTGTTCCTTTCAAAGATTCAGATAAATCTGTGACTTTATTTTGCTGCTTTTTTATTAATACTATACTTCTGTATCAGATTTTGATGTCTGGTTCTGTTTTAAGTAATCTTCGCTTGTGCCTAAGAGTGTATTCAGACTGGACACATTTGGCTCACCTAAAGTGAAACAGAGTTCGTTTCCCCTGATAATCTAGAACAAAAATGTTCAGTTTGAATGTACCCAACCCGACCCTGATCCCAGACCAGGAATCTCTCTCAGACCCATCTCTCGAGGTGTTCTCAGTTTGCTTTCAATCAGACTGAGCTCTGGTTCACCCTGAGTTTACTCAGTCTGAATAAGTTCCATGCTTGGAGTGGAACAACTGGACCAAAACAGACACTGCAGCCGGGCATTATGGGATGTAAACATGTATTCCTGGCCAATGACTGAAGAGATCTTTAGCCACATGATTTTGTTTACGAACTTTTTACAAGAAACAGGAAAGTCGTCTTGACAGCAGTCAGAATACAGACCAAACGCAAGGTTCAGGACTCGATCTGGAACATATTAAACAGACTCGGTCCGGACCAATGAACTTTTTCAGCCTTAGTACACCCTTAGTCACCACTGCCCTTACAAGTTGATATGGGCTGTCTGTGGGCAAAAAATGGGCAAATCTGTACAGGAGGGGGTCCGCACAAAATTTTAAAATCGCAGAATTCTTGGTTAGCCCCTAAAAAATGTTCATGCATGTTTTTACTACATGTATGCTATGGGTGACCAGTTGTAGTGAACACAAATATGAAGTGTAAGGGTAAGTGAGGGTGAAGTAGAGAGACTGCACATCCAGAGTCACTGCATAATCATTTATTGACATATTTCTTTTCACATTTTACATATTATTGCTGCAGTTGTGGCGCCTTTCTAGTTTTCACCGTCAGTATTCCCTTAATGATATTCTTTGTTTCTATCTCTTTATAGTTTTCATCTTCATGCATGCTGAATATAACATTTTACAGGTGCAGGATGCAAATAAATAAAACAATCTCTTTTAAAAAGTTACATCTCATTATCTATCCATTCTATTTATGCTTCAGGAACATGCCTTTTTCAGTCCAATATGGGGAGAAAAAAACACCTTTAGGAGCGACTCTTCCCGGTAAGAAGGTGAAGGCATAACAAAGAGCACATTAATGATACATCATGTTAAAGCTGACATTATATGATTTATCTTTAGAACCCACCTCTCCTCTACCCACATAAAGCCCATCCAAACTTATTTTTAGGGAAAAGGCTAAGTGTAATTATTTTATCTATGTACACTTACTTTGAAATATGGCACCAAATCTGCTCGTGAGAAAAAAAAAGTCTGAGGTTATAAGTTAAAAGTATTTTTGGCTACATTACCTTTTGTGTTCATCAGAAAAATAAAAAAAAAGGTTTGCGTGTAAAATCCATTCAGAAGCTCACCACAGCAAGCACATTTTACAAGCTCAAGTAGAAACACAGTTTTTCGTGGGTTCTGAGAGTAAACACCATGCCTTGCAGGCTCTGGGAGCAAAGCACAAAATGAACACAATGCTGGAAATCTAATTAAAATCATTGATAATGTACTCTGTGTGCTCCCAAGCTCCTGCAAAACTTTCCCTTCTGATTAGCACCTAGTGTTACATAGCAGGTGTAAAATAGTGGCTTCATTTTTTTAAAGGAAAAGGCTGCAACACCTCCAGCAAATACTGTGTTCCAGTTGATGGTATCAGTGCTGACACCTTTAGCTTTTTTGGGGGGGGGGAGTGCTTTTCTTGAATGTGGTGGACAATGACAAACAATATTATCTTTCTTTCAGCTGCTTAGGTTTGTTTGGAATTCCTTTTTCTGACTCCATTCAGATTGGAGCTGCGTTTCCAGGACATACATGCGTATGCATGCACACGCTGAAGCTCTTGCATAAACACACATAACTGAAAAGTTAAGGGGTCTGTTTCCTGACCTAAAGGCAAATAATCAAGAGCTTTGTATAATTTAAACTCGGACTATCTTTACAGTTTTACAACATTTCTTGTGTTTGCTCAGTTTTTGCTATTTTTCGAAGGCACCTCATGGCACCTAGGCAGAGCAGAGGTTTTTATCAGTTTGTTAGGAAGATGATTCTTCTTTCTTCAAGTGTCAAAAAAATCTTCTTGGTGAACCATTGTTCCATTGTGACTCAGAATCTGTGCTCCTGAATAATAATAATAGTAGAGTTATCAGTTTTGCTCTCTACTGAGCAGGCCCAGGAAAAGCTCTTCTCCATAACTTCAAAGGTCCACGAGCTCCCAGGCGGAGAAGCCTCTGTCAGACATAGGCCGACTCACTAGACTGGGTCCTGCCCAGGTTTGGGGCCTGGGACAGGTGTGAGGCATCCTTCTTGCGCACCTCACAGATAGACTTCCTCCGGGCCTGCACTCCTCGCATAGCCGTCTTTATCTTCCTCCACCCAATGTGGTTGAGCTCAGCCAGGTTGAGGAGCACGCATATGCCGCTCACAGCAAACATGAAGACGAGGAAGACCGTTTTTTCTGTTGGGCGGGACACATAACACTCCACCTCCTTCACACAGGGGTAGCGGTCACACTCAAACATTCCTGGCACATTGAAGCCGTACAGGAAGTACTGGCCAGCCAAGAAACCGATCTCCAGGGCATTGCGGAACACGACCTGGATGACATAGAAGCGAGAGATGCCTTCTTGACGTCGCACTTTCGCACTTTTGTGTGTTCCGGGAAGCCCCCGGGGTCCGTTGGGGATCTCTTTGACGTCCATGTCGTGATCGTCCTTGCTGCTTTCAGGATGCACCAGGATGCCGTTGATGTTGCGTGCGTGAAGCTTGCGACCGTGATGGTCATGACCATGGCGACCATGGTGACCGTGACCGTGGTGATCTACGTAATGATGCAGGAGGGAATAGCTTCGGTCGCGTGCTTTTGCAGACTGATGAACTGAATATGTGATGAAACACAGGCTCGGCGTGCACACCAAGATGATCTGAAAGACCCAGTAGCGGATGTGCGAAATTGGAAACGCCTTGTCGTAGCAAGCCTGGTTGCAGCCAGGCTGCATGGTGTTGCAGATGAACATGATCTGCTCATCTTCGTACACCTTCTCACCCACTATTCCAACTATTAGAATACGGAAAATCACCACCACTGTCAGGAGGATCCTGTGGAGAGACACAAAAAAGGAGGGAAAAAAGGGGAGAAAGAGAACAATTTAATAAAGAGCTAAAACATAGACGTCAGGAATAGATATAAGATTGTTAACTTCAAGTAGTAATTGAGTCTTTATTAAACTAGAAAAATTCTGCAACAGTCACTTTAAGCCTCAATATAAAATTTAGAAATGTTTTTAAAACCTGACCGCAGTCCTTTATTTTACGTTTTGGATGCATTGATGCAGTGATGTGTAGTGAGCTTCATGGTTGGTTTGGCACTGAAAACTCTGGAGTCGGATTTGCAATTGTAATCAGGCACTAATAATTGACACTCCTGGTGAAGTTTTAGGCTGTTTTAAAAAGTTGAAACTAACATTTTAGCAATTCTGGTTAAGATTGTTCTTCAGGCTGATTTAAAAAACAGAAAATAGCTCAGTTATTGTAAAACTTATTTTTATATGGTCTTAAATGTCTACTTGTCTACTTGTCTACTTGTCTGTCAGATTAAAAAAAATGTATATAACTATATGAAAATATTTTTTATCCTTCATAAAAAGCTCTGTGGGTTTTGTTAAGTTCGCCTAAATTTCTGTACATTTGTCAAGTCTGAGTTTCACTTCATGATTTTTTTTTTAGCTTTTCTGCGCAATCAATGAAAGTTATGATTAAACAGGTTAGAGAAAGTCATCAGTCTGTTTTCTACAAGCATCATATTAAACACCCCGTTTTGTGCATCAGCTTTAATGTTCAAATTTAGCAAATTTCCTCATGAAAAAGTAAGAATTGTTGAAAATGAAAGAAAACCGACAAACCATATCATTGCAGGGCTTTTATTTATTTGATCAAGTTCTTTTAATTATAATTTTCTAGTTCAGTAGAAAAACAGGTGTACTTAGTTTTATTTATTTTTTATATATATATTAATATCGTGAAATGTAGATGCAGTTTTAGTTGCAAACCATGAAAAGCAATAGGGTCAAAAAATAAAAAACAATGTTGAAATCGCAGTAGAAGATGCTTCTGCCCAATCTAGGTTTATTGGGGTAAAACTTTGGGACATACTGGCAGATTTGAAGTCAGTTCTGGCATTTTAAAAGCTTTTAACCGCTTGGCTAAATCACAGTTCCAGTAGGGAATGTGAGGGAAACCCAAAGTACCAAAGGTTGCAGTTCCTTAAACGACCACCGGAGGCTGTAGAAGAAGAGAGCAATACACCATTTCAGACTTTCTACAGCCTAGTTTCAAAAATCATTTTCAGATGTTTATCTTGTATTCTTGTTTGTGGACTCAACAAACCTTCTCAGCCAGGTATTTTCAGAAGGTTGTTGAGGTGTGTGGCGTGAACCACAATCAATATGCTTGACTCCCCCTCATGATTGACGTTACAGATCATTTGTCCAGTGAATATAGGTCTCTTAAGTAGGATTGCATAAAGTAGTTTTAGTTGGCAAATAAAGATCACATCGTTCTTTAGCTCTTAAGAAAAACCACATGTGAATCTGTAAACACTACAGGACCAGAAATGAGAAAACTTTAAAACATTTCCCGATCCAGAAGTTGTACACACTCATTTTTATATGAGTTATTTATCATTGCGACTGTCCGAAGAGAACTACTGTTAAAACACAGTGTCCGGAAAGTTCACAGCATTACCCTGACAAAGTCAATGTCAATATCAGGTGCTAAATTAATTCAACATCTATAATATTGACATTTTTTTTAACTTCTCCGTTGGTCTGACTTGATATAAAGCACAAATATAGGGCCAGTCCTTTGCTGACAGCTTAGTTATTTTTACTGTTTAATTCTGTCGTGTTTTATATCTACAAAGACCTAGGAGCACAAGAGGCTGGATTATTAATTGCTTTTTTTTCTGAATCAAAGATGCTGGACCACACGCCTGGTAATCTCCAAATCTGTCAGGACCTCCCTTGGAGAATCATTAGAGCAGTGCTGCAGTTTCAGAAGCTTTTCCCAGGGCCCAGCACTTCACAGACGGTCGTAGCTACGTTCAGTGGTCTGATGTGCTGCACAGCTCTGGTGTCGATCCAAGCCGGGCACTGCAGAGGAAGACTGGGGCTTTCAGGCTGCACTGTCAGCTCTTTCTAATGAGTGAGGAAAGCCTGCGCATTGTGGGGCTCCCCAATATTTATGCCACAATGCAGTGGATGCAAAGGCTCCCTGCAAGGTGAAGCTGATTACTCTATCACCCTTGTTTCCAAGCACAGGAGGGCATATCTTTGCAGTGCAAAAAACAATTGAGCTTAAAGGTAGCATTAGCTTTAGCTATGAAAAGTGGTCCAATTCCAGTGTGTATATTTTAATGATGACTCAATTTTTTTCCCACCTGCCTAATAGCCTGCTAACACAACCATCTGCGAAAATTTCTGTTAGAAAGCTCTAGAAATAAGCAGAGGACTGCAGAAAATAGGTAGTTATAGAAACCCAGGGATGAGGGGAAAAGGATTGCTGAAATCTGGGATTTCTAAGGAATGAAAAGTCTTTGAAAGAGGTGACCGAGGAGACAGCCAGGCAGGGAGGAAGGCAAGCGAAGGAAATAACAGAGGAGCACGTTAACATTAAACAAACTTGAAATAGAACATAGCTCCGTATTGCGGCTGTTCCCACTCCACCTGCTCACCTCTGTGTGCCGTGTTAAAGACAAAAAAAAAAAAAAAGATGAACAGTCAGTCGTGTTTGACTTCTGCAAAAAGACAAACATGTCCGTCCACTTTGTGCTCAGCTGCAACTTTATTCGCCAGACTAGCCCTGCTTTTAAAAACACAACAGATTATGACTTTCAAATTGGGCATGTAATTCACATGAACATATACAGCTGACATCTTATTCTCTGCATGGAGAGCAATTAGTATTTGGTGGCTTGACAGCAGTGGATTTGACCGCGAGGCAGAAATTGATGAGCCTCTGCACCAGAAGGAGTCATTTGATGGATACTGCAAGCTGGGAGGGAAATATGTGGCTGGCTCTGCTCATTTAGATGCAAATATCCATTCAAGTTATACAAGAAACACAAATGACTTTTGTTCAGAGTCGGTGTTAGGATCTACCAGGTTGATATTGGATTCAAAAAGGAAGGAGTCTTAACGGCATATCAGCTTGTTCCTATTAATCAACAGTTCAAACTTGGCAAGTTGACGCTTGGTAGAGGACAGCTTGAACTTTCCTGTATTTCAGTTACCTTATGTTGTTTTCAAACCAAATACTATTGCCTATTGCTTGTATATTGCTATAAAGTGACATCTATTAAATAAGCTTTGCAAACAACCAGCAACATTCAATATGCTCTGTGCTGTCCGAGCTTCCTCATTATCTGCAAACCCTCCGAATGCGTGCTGTACTCCAGACAATTTTATCCGAAGCTTAATTAACAGCAGCCTGCACCCTCAAGGGTCCATTTCTCTGCATCGTTTTGTGTGTTTTTGTTAGCCTTTTAAGAAGTTTTTGTTCCATATTCTCTGCTTTTTTCATGTTTAGAGTCAGACAGAACAATTTAACCTCTAAAAAAAATAAAAATAAAATAAGCTTTAAAAAATTTCCTTCAAAAATCCTTACGATCCCTTCATACGTAAATGTATTTCCAACTGTGAAACAATGTCACTCATGTTTTTGCTTTCAAGTAGCTGCTAAATGAAGGTAAGTTTAGAGCCTTATTTGTTTGATGCATAATTACATCAACAGGGGTTAGACTAGTTTTGAAATAGTTTAGGGTAATCTCTGGCAGGATGGAGTGAAACAAACTAATTCCAGTTTCAAATTGTATTGAAAGATTTTGCAGAAAATTTACAAAAATATCTCATGTTAGCAAAAGACGGAACCAAATAGAGTTGAATAAAGATCTTGGTCAAATCAATTTGGAAAGGTAAGATTTTCATCACTTTTGAAAATACATTTTCTGATAAATTAAGGAAAAAACTGATCAGGTTTTTTGTTCAAATCTAGACTAAGTTTCTACCAGTAAAGATGTGATTTATTTGTCTGGATTTCCCTGCATTTCTGGTTTCCTCCCACCATCTTAAAAGACTGATAATGGATTTATATACTGAGATGGGAAACTGAATTATTATGTGGCTTTTATTTGACTAGTAACTGTAGTGGGACATTTCTTTGGTATTACACTAACTGTTATACATTGCCAGATTTTTAACAAATATGAACTTACAAACCTGTTTTTTTTTGTGCATTTACAATAAATGGGAAATAGTTTTAAACAACATTTGACCACACATTTTACATTCAGACGTTAAAATATATACATATAAATGTGTTAGTGTTTGTGCTAGGTTTGTTTTTTTATGTTTTCTTCTCTTAATTCAGTTATTTTCCTCACCTAACCATGTAATTAAGATTAGCCTCAAAATAACTTTGTCTTCATGTGTAGGGATTGCCATTACTTTTATTTTAAAACTATATACATCATTTATTATTTTCCTGCATAACTGTTCAATGTCAATTACAAAAAAAAACGTGAATAGAAAAAATGTTATCACTTAGGAAAAAAATGTCTGTTCAATAGATTCCCTGCTGATAGAACATAAATATGTTTTATTCAACAAAGACATACAAAATTAATATTAATTATTATTATAAAAGCGGCCAGTCAAGAGCAGATTATACATTCTATTGTCACTTTTTCTAATTTAATGACAACCCCTTGACGCCTGAATTTATTTATATTGGTTTGATTCTTTGTGCAGATAGTGTTACTTAATTTAGAAAATTCCCAAGATTGCGCATGCATTGAAGAGCGTGTGTGTGTTTCTGATTGCCTGCACCCCTCTGCTGGATCACAGGATAATCAGCTTGAGGCAGATGCTGCATTGGCAAAAAAAGGCTTATCTGCAAACATCTGTGTTTTAAATTCTGCAGAATATCAAGTCGATACTATAGTTGAAGCCTAAACATTCAGAATATTCAATAATCATCATAAGTAATGAAATGCATTTTTAAACTTGAGGCGTCTTGATCGAGTTGAATATGAATTAAAGCTACTTTCTGACTCAAGTAATAAAGAAAGGATTTAGTTTGTACTTTTTTTTTTGTAAAATAGGTCCTTTAACCTAAAGTTCTTTAATGGCTGGTTAATGATCTCTGACATCAGGCTTCCTCTCATCCCCTCATTTAGCTGCTTTCATCTTAGTCAACTTGTTAAGACTAATGGTTCCACATTTAGAGACTTTCTACATCAGGGATAGGCTACTCCAGGCCTCGAGGGCCGCAGTGTCTGCATGATTAACAGATATCTAAGCCCTACTCATGACTGATTACCTGGCTCAGGTGTGTCCCGCCAATTAGAACATACCAGAGCATGGAATGTTAGTAAACATGCAGGAATGCGCCCTAGAAGCCTGGAGTTGCCTATCCCTGTATCTACATCTTTCATCCTTTCACCAATTTTATTGTAATTCTTTGCCAAAAAGAAAAGAAAACTTTTTTAATGTGAAACACTTTTCATCGTGGAGCGTCCCTAATTGCATATTCATAAACCGCAAAGAACAACAGCAGCTTGTGGACATGTTAAAGCTGACCCCGGAGAGGGAACAGGAAAACGTAGGAAAGATACTCTTAATTACGTTGCTGTCGCTTCAAACTGCTCGGTGGGAAGCTGATTGACCTGTAAGATTGTGCGTAATAAAAAAGAATGCCGGCAGCTCGTCAGCTGGTGTGTCGACTGGACGTACGCGTTCTGCCTTTCCCAGAGGCTTTCAGACACGCACATACACACAAGTTCATTCATACAGCAGCTGCTGCCTGCAACCTTCAGGGAGAACAGTGGCTCCAGGCACACAAGCTGATGCATCAGAAAACACACATTTGCTCACACACATGGATTATTACTAAACTTTTTTTATTACTGTATAATTTACAGTGGTGTGTGCAGATGCCTTAGTGGAAGGGCTGGATGAGAGCAGTGTCTTCTGTGAAGACACCTTGGATATAAATATACCTCTCACCCTACACTCTCCATAATAAGCTCCACTGATTACTGATGACAGCATGTAATAAGTAAAGATCGTCGTAGGTCTTGAATTTAGGCAGCTTAATTATGAATATTTTATCTCTTCCACCCCTCATTGCTGCTTTTTTTTCAACGTTTATTAATAGTCAAAGATTTAGCCCACACATCTGGAGCATGTGCATGATCAGAATCAACCACACATATTTTCACTTTGAATAAATGAATCCTGATGTTTTTAATTTAACTTTTCTGATTTTAAAAGCCAATTTAAAAAAAAGAATTTCGGAATTTCTATCTCATTTTGACATGGTTTCCATTTCTATTGCATTTTTGGCACGTGTGTGGCAATATAATAACATTAACATATTTTCTGGCATAAGCTACAACAATATTCCATATAAAAAAAAAACTTCTAGTTGGCTTTATATGTAGAATAAAGGTTGAAATAAAAATTTCTAGGATTGATTGTTTTTGTTCCTTTTGTCTTAAATCAACATTTCTGATTGTGTGTCTTAGAAATGTAATAATAAATCAAAGAAAAAAAACTTCTGCAGGCTTTTCTTTTTTACACTTCAACTCAGCAGATACAGGAGTGGATGTTTCTGTCACTTTCACACCTGTGTCTCAGAGGGAAAAGGCCTCCAGCTGTCTTCAGAATTAAAAGAGGAAACTAAGACAGCTAATTGAAAGAATCTCATCAAAAGCTGTCAATTCAAACTGAGAGCTGAGATTTTTGTTTTTAAAGGATGCGGAAATTTAAAAAAAACAAAAAAAGAAGAACAGAAACGAATAAATACTAAAGCTGATGTAGAATAAAACATGGTTAAAATCTATGCACAGCTTTTCTGACATCTGAGTTGCCTAACCAAGCATGATGAGCTGCTCCACAAGTAACAGATGCAGCTTGGTTACATCTCATTGGTCATCTAAAAGTACCCTTTTATCAAATCTACTCCCTTTTATTTCCTTTTAATCCAGAGGCAGGCACATTTTATGCACGCAAATATATTTAAAAAGAAAAAAAGCTTGAAAGCTAAAAAACTTTTTTAATGAGTCATGTCAGTATTTCTCTTTGGACTGCAACCAAAGCATAACGCTGATTCAATCAAAACAGGATTTCTGAATGTTTAATAGATCAAACGGTGACTCATCAAAACTTAGAGAGATGATAGGGCTTCACAGCACACACAAACAGGACTGACGCATAGAGAAAATTATTTTAAACTGTACAAATGTTTACCTAAACTGCAGATGTTCACTGCAGTATGCAGTATGAGTAACATTTTTAAACAGTAAAGGATCTTTTGTGTGAGATCTAAAGGAAAATACTTGTTAAAATAACAATGTTCTTTAATCAGAATATTAAAATTAGGTTGTCTAAATGATGGGAAAAAGCTGAGATTTGATTTATGTTTTAGTACCTTTCTCTGTCATTTAAAAATAAAAATCAGTAAAAAAGAAATAAATAAAAACCTTCTCTAATGTGGGTGTGTGATTTTCTAGATCAGGGATAGACAACTTCAGGCCTCGAGGGCCGCATTGCTGCATGTTTTCCAACATACCATGCTCTGTAATTGTCTGAACACATCTAAACCAGGTAATCAGTCATGAGCAGGGCCTGGATATCTTGAAATCATGCAGACACTGCGGCCCTCGAGGCCTGGCGTTGCCTATCCCTGTTCTAGATCATACGGTGTTGAAGGTTGGACTCCAATTCTTAACTGTATTTTATGCATTTCCTGTGTTTAGATTGCATGTCATAGCCTTAGTTTATACTTGAGAGGATTTAAGAGGGAGCAAAGCGTGAAAGCACACATATGTCAAACATAATCAGCTGACGCTGGCATCATTTTTAGTTGTTTTACAATTAGTCTACATAGCTTGCATATTATTAGGTGAACCACGTCTTTTTTGACTTGAACAGAACAAGAACTTGTTTACCTTTCAGTGTTAATTCACTGCTGTTTCTGAGCTCTTTTTTGAGGCGGGCACATTGCTCGAGGCCTAATTAAATAATGCAATGCATATGGAATTAGAAGTTCTTAATGTCTAGTCTGCACGGCGATCTTTGGAGAACCAACATTATGTTGACAAAGTGGAAAACCGCCTTTGATCTGTTTGTTAACAGATTTGAATCATTTATTTACAGATCAACCACACGACTGACCTGACTTCAACTTGGCCTCTGAATCAGCTAATGGCATTTTGTGGTCATATTGTGCAAAGGAGAGTGAAAGATTGGGGGGGGGGTGTCCAATGATGTAGCAATAAATCTGATTTGACGTGAACAAGGAAATGCTTACAACAGATTTTGTTCTGAGCCTTCACTGTAAACTTCAAAAAGTACAGAGTGTTCCAGAAGTCAGGTGTCATTTAACAGGCTCAAGGGGTGAATGAGAAATTAATAAAGGAAGCAATAACCATGTGTGCGATCATACATAGAAATCTACTTTTTTGTTGGTCCTGCAGACAGTTTCAAAAGCTTTTTTACTTGCACTAGAAAAATACAATAATCTAATTTGATGTGAAAAAATGTGGACCTTTTTCCTTATTTTTGAAATAAAGCCATGCAAAAATTGGTACAAAATGTACTAAGAAATAACTGTGTTTTTGATCAACTTTTAGAAAAAGTTCTAAAAAAGTCTTTTTACCCACATAACCCAAAATGCCACTGCGCAGTGACCTAAATGCATTTTTTTAGCAAATTCGGCAGATGGCCACGCGGTCGAGAGGCAGCAGACCCACGGGGCGGCTAAAGAAGTTTGAAGATAAATTAAACATTTTATGGTAACCAGATGTTTTTTTTTTACACTGGCCAGTGGGCACCTGGGCACATTTGGAGGTTGCGCGGTGGCAGGCTAGTGACAGGCAGGTGGCAGGAAGGCAGCAGAGCGATAATTGACTGATAGGAGGGTCTCCAAGGTCACCAAAATTGTCTGATGATCAGCCAATTTCAGACTACCACCCTCCAGCCACCCCTCTGCCCCTGTGTTGCAACCCCTCTGCCAACGTCCAATTGTTAAATCGTGCAGCATGAGCGCTTGATGAGAGCTGTTAACATAGCTCGGAGGCCCGGTGATGACCAGACGTTAATCTGGTCATCATGGTGTTGATAGAGCCACAGCCACTCAGAGACCTGCGTATTGACGAATTGCAGTTGATGCTAAGAAGACTACGAAGAAGACAGAACATGTTAAATTGGGAGGCATTTTGTCTAAAAATGTGTAAGTTTGTAAATTAACAAGATTAAAGCGTGTCAGCCACTTGACTACCACTATCTACATCCATGAGCACACCAACGATTTTCAAAATAAGCAGGTGTCTTAAAGATTCTACGGATGCCTCCCCATCGCACAGTGACAGTTGTATTTGTGACCATAAAAGTGATGTATAGTCAGAAGAAGATTATTTTTGCGTTAAAGCTTTTTTTTTAAGAAAATCAGACTTTTTGCCAATATTTTGCTCCGGAGGATTTATAGATCACACAGGCCTGTTTACTGTAATGTTAGCAGATAAACTTTACAGTTTATTTTACTGTTTCAGGAGATCTTCACCATAAATGTACTAATCTGACTAAATAAAATGTAATTAATGCGAAAAGAAAGTATGAATTATTCTTAAAATTATTCAAAAGTGAATTTTTTTCAGCCATAGAAGCAAATTCGGGAGTAAAAGAGCCTTTGTTTAAACCTCGGTAACAGACACCATGTTAGATAAATACGGCGATTTGATTGGATAGAATCCAGACCAATCAGCAGGCTGTTTGGTGGAACAGACATAAACTGAAATAATAAACGCAAAACAAAGAAAAGGCCAGATAAAAGACAACAAATCTGAAAAAATTGTGTTGCAAATGCAAAAATAATTTTTGAAAACAAAAAAAAACTTTTTAAAGCAAAACTGTCATATTTTCATTTCAAAAATTTTAAGTTTTAATTTTTAAACTTTCCATTTTTCTTGCAGCTTAGGACATCTCAAAACTGTGACTTTTGCTCACAATATGGTGTCACAAAAATCGATTCCTAGTAGACATGCTAGTTGCTGTGAAGCACTTTTTGGAAAATACAGCTTTGAATTTTGCTAGCAAAGTCACATCCAACAAACAAAAAGGCTCGACATTTTTTATAACACTCTTGACAAAGTGCAAATCATGTTGTTTCAATGTAAAGCTACCGGTAGTTACTGTTTCCACACAGATGACATTTTAACTAGCATTATATCTGTTGTTAGGTGTTTTCTTTTTTCCTTTTTGCTATACTTTAGACAAGGAAACACGATTGTACTGAAATATACAGCAGATTCACTATCAAAATGTGTGCCACGTGCATATGCTGTTACTGTCCTAATCAGCAAAAACTGTATTTAGCGCACTTTCACACTGGCTGCACCACATCCCAGTTTATACACCTTTATATTCTTCTTTGTTTGTGCTGCTTGATGCTAAAACAGTTCGTTACGCAGCTCCAGGTGGCCTTAAGAAGCCTTTCAGAATGTTAGAATGTAAAATATGTAATGAATTACATCACATGTCAAAACTTTATTTAAAAAATGTCAACTTAATAGCAAAAAAAAATAATTATACAGAAATTTCACAAACGATTTTCACAGAAATTGTTTTATTTCAGGTGGAATTTTTGCACAGTCACTACAAGAGTTAGACTTTATTGCAATATTACAAATTAGTACCACATATTTATACGATTGCACATAGTGTCCCAACCGATCAATTACTGTTTTGGCGCATGATGACTTTTTTTTTTCTTCTTTTGCGTTAGATAGATCAGTCTTCCCTCTTCTATGTTCTTCTTTTGTCTTCTTTCTTTTTGTGTAAATAACCACTGACAACTTTTTGTAAAACTTTCTGAGGAGCAGAGAGGTAGAATTTTTTTTTACAAATAACTTCCTCTGTTCATTTGTAACTATTATAAGATTGTATTGACATTTGCTTTATCTAAAATATTTAGGAGAAAAATACTCTTTTCCAAACATTTGGCTCATGATTTGCTTTTTTGATAGCACAACATGAAGTCAAAATGTGAGAAATTTTCTCTTTGCAGTCACCTTCAGGTTTCTCTAGGCTATGTTTGATTTTTTTTTAAAAACTGTCATAATTTTATGTCAACACAAAAAAAAAAAAAAAAAGGTATGATGAAACCTAAATTACTTATTCTGAAAATATTGAAAACTTAAATTTAGGAAAGTTTTGATCATTTGTAGTAGACCAGTCCTTTTATTTTATTTTAGATTTTGGTAAAAAATACATATTTTTACCAAAATTTTGACCACAAGACAAAATTACAAGAATACATTATAGTTGTGCATAGAACTCAATCAAGTCCCCTCTTCAGCGCTGGTTTTGTCTATGTATGTCCTCGCAGCCTCTTTTCCTTAATTTGTGTGCAAAGTCTCATCTCGACTTTGGATTGGAAAATTATAAAACCCATAAAGGTTTATTTTTTTGCAAAAAAGAGTAAACTAGATGCACATTTCTTTTTGGGTTTCTCCCAACGCTAGACTTAAACTAAGTAGCTTCTTGTTAAGAACTAAATAAAAATTAATGCTAGTCAGAACCATTTCAGCTGGACTTACCTGACTTTTTACCCATCCATAAATCATAACTTCATAAATTAAAAATCTTTTTTTTTTTTACTTTCTGTATTTCTAGATGAAGTTGTATCTCTTTCGTTTGTTTCTAAAAAGCCACATGGCCACTTGAACTGTGTGTCTCTTGAGTGAATGTGCTTGTATGGCCTGTCTGAGGTGAAGGGATGATGGCAGCCTGGTTAACAGTTCTTGTTGATGCCTCGCCCCTGACACTGCATCCCATAATGAGATAGCACAACATTTGTGCAAAGGAAACGCAAATCTCCCTCCCCTCCCAATCGATCCCACTTCCATTCTGTGCATGCATGTGGTGCACCACATGCTGATGTTTTCAAGGTGTTTGAAGAGCAAGCTTCCGCATAGCTGATTTCACTGAATATAATCAAAAACGACCTGATGGTGGAAACTTTTTACTGCTGATTTGTGCATAATACTATGTGCTTTTAATATGCATTGCTTACAATAAAATCGGAGTAGAAGGCGCTAAAAAATTCAGTTTTTTATCGGATTGATGAATTTTATTACAAGTCTTGGTAATGGAGAACCTTGCCTACAGCAGAACATAAAAGTCTTGCGCACCCACGCCACTGATTGGCTGCTGAAATGAATAATACCTTATGCTGACTGAAAGCTGAGCTCAGCTTTTCTGAAAATCTTCGCACCGTCAAACTGAATAATCAATAACATCCAACATCAGCTTGTCCTGCATTAGTAAGTTCATGACAGCTCCTCATGCCCACAGAAACAGTTTAATTTGAAACACATGATGGATTATATAGCCCGTAAATTGCTTATGAATGGGTGTTATTGTGCCACAACAAGGTTGGTTTTGAAGAGGAACATAAGGGAAGAGATGAATTCTGTCCATCTTTCCATCTGTTTCAACAAAGATCTGAAACTCAGATTATTTTTGGGAGATCTGGGGTGCCTTTCTTAATATAGAACTCCTTCTGGTCTGTGTTCTGACATATTTAGAGAGAGGTTGAGAGAATGTGAACAAGTCTCGTTTGAAATAGTTCACCCTCCCATGCATGTGTGGTTTAGTTTATACCTTTAAGCTTAAAACGCTTCAGGTTTTACTTAGCTGGCAGTTGTAAAGGAGTCGGTCAATTCTGCATACATTTTTAATGAATAGCCGTTGCTCTCGCAAACAAAAGACATATATTAAGCTTTTATGAATTATGCTGAAGTGTAGAATGATATGTGATTAATAATACATAATTTAACACTGCAGCAGCAGTAAAAACATGTTAACCTGAAGAGACACAGGAAAAAGCATTTTTGAAAAGATGTAAAGAAAGTCATGCGCACCTTTTTCCTTTTGTTAAATGAGCTGTTTGTTCTTTTCAGATGTTTTATTTTGAAGGGCACTTCTCTCTGAATGGCATCAATCCAACCTTTTAAGTAATTTTTTTTTCTTTTAGATAAATATAAAATTAAAATATTTTGCTTAATTAATTTCTTTATGAAATAAAGAAAAAGGAAAAAAAAAGTTCTTGGTTATTTTTAGCTAATCTCATCAATGCGTGGGGACACAGACTGAGTTTATGTGCCGGCCTTTTTTTTTGCTGCACAGTCTGTCAGCAACCCTGACACAGATTCTCAGCACCAAACCTCTGCAGAGAGAAAACTTTTCCTCCTTTATCTCTTTCATGCTTCCCCCCGTGTAGCCTTTTTATCCTCCCACTGCAGCTCTCTCACATCTCTTTTCTGTCCATCCTTTATGGGGTTTTTTTTCTGAGATCCCTTCAGTTGCTCCATTATCACTGCTTTTTTTTTTTGCTCTATTTATCTTTAGCATGTTGGCTCAGTACAACAATGCGGTCTATTGAAAGATGCACAAAGATTCTTCTTTCTTTCCTTCCTCCATATAAAAACCCAAGGTTTGATCCTTTCAAACATTAAAGCATCTCTTTTTTAGGCTTACAAGCATGATGACCTATGTTGTGCAAAATCAACCACACAGCAAACAGCAAATATTAAGAACTGCATATGTTAATATGTAAATGTTTGATCAAAATCAGCATAATACATTAAAAAATTAAAGGTTTGTGGCCCATGTTTGGATATCCTTGTGGCAGAGTAACTAAAATAGTTTCTCACATAAAACATTTAGTTTGCATTTTTGTTATGTGAGTGTTTAAGTGCTTTTTTATGCAGTAAAAAAATTACAATGTGTAAGTAAAAAATGCAATATTCGCATGAGGTGGAAATCCACACTTTTTAGTATATCAAATTAGTTATTTATTTACAAAAACATGAACAATTTTAATGACATTTCTTTCATATTAAAAAAAAAAACACTTAAGACAATCATATCATCAAGGCTGCACCACTACATGTGAAAATGAAACTTAAATGCCCAACTTTACAGCTATACTGCTCATCAGAGGCCAAAATTTTCATCAATAAATCCTAAATAGCAGATTTCAAGACACAAGGCCTTGAGGTTTCAGCGTAATGCTGATTATGACAAATGTTAACCTCAATAAAAGTAGCTTTTGTTTTGATTACTACAGCCTTGACAATATTTTTTTAATGGAATAATCACAGTGAAAGTCAGAGGTTATCCATGCACACACATTCTTCATTTAGAAGAGGAACACACATATTAATCTCTGAATCATATGCAAGGCACCCGTGGTTAGTCAGAGGCACAGAAGCAACTCTCAATTGTCTGTTCATTTCAAAGACCATCATTAAGCTAACCTATGCCGTGAAAATCTCTTCTTTCTAAATTCATTTTATCACTCCTATATTTGTTGCCCACGCCTGGACATAGGTTAGCTTAACACCTACAATTAAGAAACAGCTTAATTGTAGCTAGACATCTGACAATGGAACTGCATCCTCCTACATGTTGGTACTGGAAAAGTAAGGACCGACATGCAATCATGTTCCAAAGTTTTGATGCAGGGGAGGCACAACAGTCATGAGGGGACACTGCTCTGTGCTTTGGAACCGGATCCTTTCTGTTGCAATTGCACACATGCAAATTAACTGAAAAGTATCAACACACACAGGCTGGACGTCCCATTTGTGATGCCATGGAGCAGTGGCTGCATGCTCCGGCCACACCCCAGTGAAGTGCTGAACCTTCACAATGCACAACAGTGCAACACTACATCACAGTTGGTCGTGTTCACAAGTGCAATGGGTCACAACTGACCATGGCCAACTGGGTTGTTGGGCGTGGTCAGTAGCACAAAAGACTCGAACCTTTCAACCCGTAGAGGTCAGTGCAAGAAATTTGGTCTCAATGTGGAGGTTATTTTGAATTGGTATCAATCTAGGAGGCACCTTTATGGCACAAAACTGTGCCAGTGGTGAACAATTCTCCAACTTGCTGGTACATCCATAGACGTCATTCAGATGAGGGAATTATTAAAGAACACTAATTTCCTGACCATGCAGACACATGCTTGGGATTAGAATTTCTCTTGTCCTCTTTGGTCACTTTTGCAGAAATACGTTTGCCAATTTTTAACTCTTGCAAAAAAAAAAAAAAAAAAAACTTGAAGTTGATAAAATATCCAGATTTTCATTTGTAAGAAGCTGCTTCAGGCTGACCTCAGTTATAAAAAAAATGGACAAAAAAAGAAAAATCTTGAAGAATGCTCCAGTGCATTTTAGGTATTCTGGACACATACAGGGACACCTTCGAAATCATAAAATGAAAATCAGGGAACTACAAGCAGAGATTCCAAAGAGTATTTCTGTTCTCGTGTACCCTATGGCAGTCTGAATAGAATGAGAAACCTCCACAGGAAAGCATCTAATGTTACACTTAATAGCCTAGGAACAACTGGAGAGCCTTGCAGGACAAACACAAACTGAGTGAAGCCAAACACATGGGGATCATTTACAAAGCATCTCACTGTATTCAGCGATACATTACTGTTGATGTTGTTTAAACTACTCCCTGTGCTGGGGCTGTTCTCAACTATCTGAATTTAAATTACTAAGAATTAATGTTTGTTAACGTATAATCAAATCAGATCATTGTACATATGACGGATCTAGAAACTGATTGTGCTTGATTAAGTAAAAGCGATTTTTTTGTTTCCATTTAGTGTCTTGTGTTTTCAAGAAACCCTTTAAAATGTTCAGCCAGTGCAGTGCATGATCAACAAATAGCTCAAATTAGGTGAATTACAAGAAACCATGACATCTTCAGACGATTCGTTAAGACTTTTGAAAGAAGTAACAGACAAATTGAGAGTTGCTTCTGTGCCTCTGAAAGACTGTAGGTGGCTTGAATCATCCAGAGATTAATTTTCAGCTTTCTTTGAACCCTGTACTCACAGGGTTTGGCTGACTCAACTGCCAGATCTGGATCTTAAAGCTGCATTAAGACAAATTTTTTTGACCACTAGGGGGCGGAAAGACTCCAAAACAAGTTCACAACTGTTAGAATCTAGATTATCGGGTTGTTACGACTAACATGTTAGCAAACAGTTGCCTACTCACATATCCAGCAGAAACAGAGCAACACGGACATCCCTTTGGTCTCCTTTTTCTGGCCACCTGTTGAATGTAATTCCAATATTCACAGGCAATTTAGCCCTTATTTGGTCTCCCATCTTAAATAAAGAATGTCTTGGACTTTTTTATGAAGTGTCTGTCTCCATTTCAGTTCCTCTCGCTTATCGTGGCCTTGTACTTGGCATTTAACATTCAGTTGGCTTTTTTTCTATCAAAGACCCACTCCAATGAAAATTGTGTTTTTTTTCAAAGCAGCTTGTAGCAAAAAATGTTGAACACACTCCAAAATGAACACATGTATGTCTTCGTTTTCCTTGTCTGAGATGGCATAGTTGGATATCCGCTATAGCTCGCCATTTTGGCTCCACCTCTAATGTTAGGTTGGCATTGTGAGCGACTGTAAGCTAGCAGGATACAGTGGCTATGTCCGAATTCCTTCTTTATTCAATACATAGATTCGATTTTTTTTTTTTTTACTATACAGTGCACTAAGTAGTGCGTTCAACATTTTGAAGAGCAATGCAGATCTATAATTCCAAAACCGAGTGCCTTAGAGATTTCCCAGAATTCTCTGCAAAATAACAGTGTTCAGTGATGCTCATTAGAAAGGAACACAATACATTTTTTTTAAGTAATTACATTTATTTTTGTAATAAACCATCATGTTTTTCATTGTCAGAGCACAGTGCATTCATAAATAGTCGTTGCAACATGATCGTATTGATTAGGTTTTCACTTTGGGAAATTTGTGACATCATAATCGCCATTTAAAGAAATAAAGTAGTGAGCATGGTGTTCGAATTGCTTCTAAAATCCAGGGAACTTGGTAGTGTCGCACTATATAGCTATTTAGTAATTAGGTAGTGGGAAGGGAATTCGAATATAGCCAGTGTAAACAAAGGGATGATGGGAAATGAGTGCAGGCTTCCTCCGTGTCACAACTCAGAAGCGATTTTTTAAAGAACAACTACCACTCTGCAGAAACTTTGTTCTAGAAAATGACAACATTTTTTGTTTGTTTTAATTTTGGCTAATAACAGCATAATCATAATTAAAATACCGCTGGAAATGCTTCTACAACAGATCAAAACATGATTGGAGTGGGACTTTAAGGAACCACCATTTTTTGGTTTCGATTTCGAACAACATCACGCCAAAATTTGCAGAAGTCTGTGAGCCTCAAATTAGGCGGTCTATTCTTTGTAGGGGAAGCGATGCCAAAAATCAGAAACAAATGATCAAATGGGGGAAAAAAATCATTGCTTAATGCATCTTTAAAATAAGTTCAGCTAGGTGAGTCAGTGGCTAATGCGTTTGCAGGGAAAGAACTGACTGCAATAGAAAGGAAATGGAAGGAAAGTTCTTCTTATAAAAGGTTTCCATATGTTTTCTGGAAGGTTTATTGGGGCTCACATCATCTCTGTTGCTTTGATGCAGTTACAGTATAAGTGACTCACACGATAAAGCATTACTGCTCTGTGCACACTCTGCACATTGCAGTAGCTGAATGCATGGGCCAATTTCCTCTCATTTAACCCACAGAGCATAAGACACACACACACACACACACACACAATCACCCAAATGCACACATTTATACACCGCCTGTCAAAAAAGAATCCAGCAGATGGAAGTTTGACTCTTTCTCTGTAGCAGAAATGACACTCAGTTCCAAATTGTTCGAGCTTTAAATTGTAGATCCAGATTTCCCTGACTAAAGCATGTTAACTTTTTTAAATAAGCATGCCAGTGTGACATATGTATTGTGTTCAGTAAGCGGAAAATTCCACTTTTGCATCCCATCAATCAGGTGGTGTGGAACACACATGTCAAAGAAAGATAATAACACATCTTCACAGCATGGCCACTGAAAATCCAACTTTTTGTTTCATTTCCCCCAACAAACCATTGTAAGAATATCTGGTCACATAATGGCAGAGTAGTGGTTCCCCAAGAAAGTAATGGGAACTAACTTTTTTGTGTTTCATTTTCTCCTCCCTTTGATTCCATCCCTCTCACCTGCTTGCCCACCATCCTTTCATCTTCCACCCCATCCTCTCACTCCTACTCGCCTCTCATCCTTCTGTCCTATTGGTTGGTGGCCAAGTACCATCTATCAATGGTCAGGCTATTAGCTGGCATCAACATAGGAACGTCTCTGCATTATCTGTAATCCCCGGTAAAGCCTGTTATTGATTAGGTCCAATTAGTTTAGCTCTTAACTAGTGATAAGTGTGGAGAATAAGAGTGGAGGGGACAAGAAGGACATGGGGAAGACTGATGGGATCGTGGAACAGAGAAGAGCAACGGGACAATCCTTGAGGAGTCTGTAGGGATGTCGTTACATAAAACAACATGTACTATACACAAAGGACACCGTTGCTTTTTGAACAAACAAAACTTTACACAACAAATCCATCAGTCTCTTACCTTCCAATCATGGTGGAGTGCTGCTGGACAGCTGCCTCCAGCAGCCTCTCCAAAATGGTCCATTCTCCCATGGTGATGGAACGATGGCAGAAACGGGGCTTGGGGAGCGACCCCTTCTTCCCTCAGCCGACTCCTTCCTCTGCCTCACAGGACCAGCCTGCGCTTGCTTGCACCAGCAGGGGTTACGCCAAACCCCTGTACCTCATCAGCTCCCTCCCCCTGACCTCTACACGCCGACCTGGTCGGGAGTGTCCCCGTGAGCGTGATTGTCTTCTGCTGGGCCCGTCCTGCTGTGCTCCCCCCACTTGGTGTTGAAGAGGTGGTAAGCAGAAAGCCCCCCCTCCTCCTCTTTCTCCCTCGATCTCTCCCCCCCTCCCTCCCCAGCGCAGTGATGCTTGTCCTCCCCCTGCAGCACCACTCTGTTCTGCACTACAGCATATGCTATAGCTCACTGTATGACAGCCATGATTGCCCTCTCTTTTCCACTTGCCTCTTTCTGTCCCCTACCCCTTTGCCGTCCTCCTCCTTAGCCCTCAATCACTTCAGCTGCACCCTGTGCCATCAAGGCTACACCTGTCTTAGCATTGTATGCCTTTGCCTTTACTGCAGCCTTGCTCCCTCAACATAAACACACATCACATACAGCTGATTCTCCTTGGCTCATCTTGGCATTCGGTACTGTAAACACACACAGACACACTTTCTCACACACACACTCCTTCCCCTCAAGACAGCTCTGAATCCCACACTCTCACACTTCCAACAGAGGACAGCAGATCCACACCAGCACACAAAGCTCCTGCCTGCTGAATGTCATTTCATGACTGGAGGAATGGTCGCTCCCATAGCTCTGAGCACTACACAGACCCATAAAAACCCGCGCACACACTCAGAGTTACACACACACTGCCACACAGACCATCAGTGATAAATCAGCTGCCTTGCTGCATCCAGTGAAGCTGAACCGCAGCAGCTAGCTGCAGACCCGTTGTCCCTTGTTGTCCCCCTGGCTAATTTCAGCACAGTCCAATGCCCAGAGTCATGTCTGCTGCAGGCAACAGGGAAGAAAAGGGGTCCTGTAAAAAATGTTTCTGGGCTCCATCATTTTGTGTCTCCTTCCCCCTTTTCCCCCTTGCTCTCTATCCACCTTCACTCACTTCCTCTTTTGTTCTGGTCTTTGTTGATCTCAGTCCTTCCAACTAGCTCTGTGTCAGTGATCGGTCCCCATCTCTGCTTAGCGCTCTCCTCTCTATCTCTGAGCTTCTTTCTTGTTCGTCGCTCTGTCTCTGTCACTCTGCAAGCATGCAACACCCCCCACCCTCTCTCCTCCTCTTCTTCTTTTCATAGATCTGCTCCTTCTCATACCTCCCGTTCCCTCCTTGCTTCCCCGCCTCCTCTGGTAAATTTTGCTTGGATTGCTATCCGGGTTGGTGGTTCAGTTATGCTTGCAAGAATGCCTCCCACTGCCGCTCATGTCTCTGATGTTGCTCAGAATATACAGGTTGCAGATCATACTGCTCCGTCTGCCCTGCATTAATTCTCTGCAGCCCTTTGTACTGGTGTGAGAGATGGACTCCTCTCTTTTTTTTTAATCTGTCACACTATCAAACCAGTGAATCCAGGAGGTGGATTAAAGAATATTGGTTGCATTCATATTTCACATTTATCTCCCTGACTTTTCTATCTGCCTCTTTTTTTCTGACCCAATGCATTTGTCCTTTCTGTTTTTCCCATCTTGTCCTTTCTTCATGTCCTCCACACATCCTACAGTAATCCTTCATTCTCTCTCCGTCCCCAGAGAAATGAGCACTGTGTTGTACTTTGCTGTGACATTGAAAGCTGCAGTCATTACACTTACATGAAGGTGGATCAGAAATGTGATGGTACCCCTGAAATAAACCTGCAGACACACTAAGGTGGATTCCTTTAAATTAGCACACTCACATCTACCAGATAAGCACTCTGTATATTCCTAAAAACTGTTTAAATAAATGAAAAAGCAGGAGTAATCTACAGTCAAAATAAAGAACTCCAAGGAGTCATTTCCAATCTGTGAGTCATAACAGGTCTTTCCCATCTGATAAACTGACTCAAAATTTGCAGAAGTAAATGGTGCACTGACAAAGCATGTTAGCAACACACCAGAATGAAGTCATAGCTGGAGGTGATTTATTATTCAATTCATTTTATGTGTTACTTTCATTTTACAATTACAACTTTTTTAAATTTATTCTGCAGAATTAAATTCTCTTGTTATGCTTTGAAATAGGTGGGACCACCTTCACATCCTCAATGCTTACCAGCAACCATAAAAAAAGCACACAAAAAACAATCCTCCTAACATGTGGAAGACAGAGAAAGAGCAGGACATGCTGTTGGGAGACAAAGAGATTTTGTCGTTTCAGCATCTTCTGAGCAAATGGGAGGAGGTCTTTCCCCTTTCCAAGGACATTACCGGTACAAGGGCTAAAGGGAGAGAAGACGGGTAAGCTAGTGAACCGTGATGGCTCCACTTCAGCTCTGCTTTAGGTCCCAAACCTCACAGCTGAAGCGCTGGCATCAGCTGGTAAATGCTGTAGGAGGAGCTGGACGACACAAGAATGAAAGAGGGACGCAGGTGTGTGCATTCTCTTTACTGACCTAGAACAGCTGAAGTAGGCAGAAACACACATACTGTACTATAGCAAAACACTACAAAGGTATCTATAGAAATTATATCATAAAATAGTTTTATGGCTGCAAAAATTTGGGTTATATAAGAATAATTCAAAATGTGGATCAAATTCGGAGAAGTAATTCACCAGGAATGTAATTTTGCCTTTTGAAATTATAGTTATAGTTTTAAAATAATGTGTGACACAGAGAAGCAAAGACAATGATCATTACAAATATTACACATTACATCACATGAATTATCCCGATTGTCCAAAGTATGGAGAATAAAAAATCATGCACATATGACAATAGGCTCGTTGGAAGATAAAAAAGGCTGATCCCAAAAATGGCAATCATTATAAATGCTAAAAGCCTTGACAGGATTGTCCTCAGTGATCTAAAACATTTTGACAATCATGCATTTATAACAGCATAAATGTGTGAAAGCTGTGTGGAATGTACAGCAGGTGCAAAAAAAGAGACAAAATAGAAACGATCTCAATAAAAGCTTTGGCTAACAATGATCAAATAATGATGATGTTCAGTCCTTGCATTTTGTGTAAAATGAACATAGAAAAAGGTTTTGAACCAAAACTGGGGCCCTTGGCATTGGTCAAGAACAGTGTTTTTCAATGACTTTTTTTTTTTTTTTTGCTATAAAAAATCTTAAGGTACATCACCATTAAAAACTGCTTTAAAAAAGAGAAAATAAACTGCATTGTCTGTATTAACTATATATAGTTCTTTTGAAAGTAATCAAATAAACAAAACAAAAGTATTTTTATGATCTTTCATATGTCTACACTGTTAAACCTGTACCTGTTTAGAGAAAACATCTGATATTCCCAAAATATTTTTAGACTAATTAGGTTATATTAAATAATTTCACACTTGTGTACTGCAGCAAACTGCTGAAAAACAATGGTTTAGAAACTCTGGATTTAATTCAGAAAAGTAAGTGCTACTTAGAAAAAGGATACATGAATGAATAAATGGGTTGCAATGCACAAATGGATTTTCTACATTTCCCTGTTGCACAACATCACTTAACAAACTACCTTTAATAATGATAGCAAAGGAGAAATTTTGTTTTATTTTTATTGAATGTAAAAGAGGCCACAAGCAAAGATAAATATAATACTTTATGCTGTTATAATGTTTATAAAATGACATGCTTAGCATGCCATTTTTTTACAGCTACTAAATGCAAAATAAATATATAAATGTGACTTCTCTCCTTCAAACATTAAACACAAAACTTTAGCTGTGATGTCAAATAGTCTCCCTTGAGCATTTCCATCCTAAATTAATAGCATATAATAATAACAATAATAATACTACTAATAATAATGTTGTGTTAGCGCGCCCTCGCATGGAAATATAAAATAATGCAAAATTGTCTTGCCTATGATTTACCAGTAGAGGGCGTAGTAATCCTACTACTTTACATATCCAACAGTGAAGCGTCTACTGAAGAAGTGATTGGAGGGGCTTGCTGGTAGCCATGACAGTCTGAAGTAATGCTAAGTTGGCAGTAATAGTTACTGACTTATCCGAAAGTGTATTGGAGCTTAAAGGAGTGGTCGTTGATTACCAAACTTTGTCCCTAATCTCTACTCGTACCATACATTTGATAACAGACAATAGCTAGGCAGTTAGCATTAATACTTTAAGAGCGCCGTCTGGGTTAGTTTGGTTCCGTCATGTCTGGGGCCGGAGACTTCGGGAACCCTTTAAGGAAATTCAAACTGGTCTTTCTCGGGGAACAAAGTGGTAAGTTTGTCGCTACTGTTCGTCTCACGTGGAATCTATGATATAAATATTGTTGCGTTAAACTTTTCTTTGGAACCCAGAGTTTAACGGAATGCCTGTTTTTAGTTACATTTTGTAGTTAGCTAGCTAACATTAGCTGCGTTTACTTGAAACCGGATAAAAACACTGTCGAGCTGCCTGTGTACGTGGACTCCGCGGATAATCACAGATTATTCTTCACGTTTGGATCATGTCTTTGTGTTTGCCTTTTTGTCTTATCACTTAGGAGATGTAACAAGTTAAGTGTGGACGAAAGTTGTAAATTATTAAGAAGCAGAATTTTAAATGTATTAATGAAGCAGTTTCTTAACCCAGCAGACTTCAAATTGGCTAACTTTACATTGTGTGTTTTTATCAAGATTAAAAGTTGCCTTAATTACTTTGGTTTTATTTTTGCTACCCTTAAGGCATTCATGCAATACCCAGACCTTCTCTGTAAATGTACTAAATTATTATCATTCTGTAGTCCGATTGAGCAAAGGACGAGAACTCACTAAACCATGAAACTTGACCCATTAGTGCGCATGAGCAGAGCAGAGTTTCCTGCCAAAGTCACATTTTCTATTTTTTGAACAACGTGTGAATTTTTTAGCTCACAGTTTATTGATTGATTTACAGTGAGCAGGTTTTAAGTGATTTAAGCTCTTTTTTTGTTGTAGTGTTTCAATAAAACTTTTCCATAATAGTTATGTGAAGGGTGCAGGTCATATAAGCAGCTGTCACAATAAGGATTCCAGGTCCTTCCTCTCTTCAGCAAACTCCTGGTGGATTTAGGGAATTAACCCTAAAATGTTTTTGTTTTAATTATTTTTTTAAAGGCTTTTGTTCCTGCTACTTTTCTTAAGAACTTGTATTGTACAAACGTTAAGTTTTTGAAGCACCTATAATATTTACATCTGATGTTTAAAAATTAGGATTTCTCCCTATTGGTTACTTCCAGGATTAGAACCAACAACCCTCTTGCTGTCTGTGTTAACCATCACAAATTTTAATGTATCTAAATGCAGAGATGTTTTCCTTTTTATGTTCAGAACCTTTCACGCCCAGACTCCTGCCTGTTGTAAGTTTCCTGTCACGGTTGTCAATAGGACAGTTATGACGTCCACACATCAGCTTTCACAAACCTGCTGGGAATTAAGTGACATGATGAAACTGGTAGAAATATAGAGTAATACAGAGTAGAAGTGTTTCCTCCTACGGAATGAATCATCCAGATAAAGCCGATTGATATTTTGTTTGTCAGTAATCATCTGTGACCTCTGTGAACAGTCATGTTGGCCTGAGCCATGTCACCGTCCCCCTTGTTGCACATTGTAACTGATAACGTAACTCAAGTCTCACAGAAACAGTCTGAGGACCGGAAGGATTAACTCAACATGGATTTCCACTTTAATTTGTGCTTTTTAATGTTTAAGAAAGGTCATACAGTCTGAACAGTTTGATAATTACCATAAACAGTGTTTTATTTATCTACATTTTTTCATCTGCTTTGGATTTACAGTGATTTGAATGGAAAAAATATTCAGAAATGCAGTTTTAGGCTATTTCTTTTTCTATAAATGTCATTCATCATAAGACAAATACTACAAGAACAAAACACGTTATTTATTGAGTCTTTAAAAGCCTCCATATTTTTGCTCAGTTTTAAACAAAAAAAGCTAATCATCCAGACTAATCAAATTAAATGCAAACTAATCAGTCAAAGATACTGAAATATAATAATTTTTGCTTTGAAATCTTTATTTCTGTTTCAGTGGGAAAGACCTCGTTGATTACCAGGTTCATGTATGACAGCTTTGACAACACATACCAAGTAAGACTGCCTGTTTTTGCAGTCATTAATATCACTTTTTATGGTATGTTAATCTAAAGCACATAAATGCTTTTTCCCTTCCAGGCCACCATAGGAATAGATTTCCTATCAAAAACCATGTACCTTGAAGACAGAACAGTAAGTTTAGTGTGTTTGTCACCACAACTAGTTAATCCTGTTTGTTGTTTTGATTGGGGTGGGTTTTGTGTGAAGGGCATGCAAAGCCGTATCACTACACATTCATTGAGCTTTTGCACAACTGATCTGACTGGTTAAATGCCTGACTTTATAATTCTTTTCTCTTCAGAAAGCACATGTAGAATGTGGTAGTGTCCTGTTTTACCTTCCAGAAAAGCCTCACTTTCACTGTATTCTTTCTCCCTCAACTGAAGTTTTCTTCCTCTCCCTTCCTTCCCTTCATCTGTTAATCATCACATTCTTTAAATTAAACACCTTACTTGATCAATAAAGGGGGATGACAAATGGAAGGTGACTGTTTATTTCTTTCCCCCCAGGCCCAGACAGCTTACTCTCTCTGATGGTCATTCACAACCTGCATGTGTTACTTTTTTCTGTTCACTTTCTGTTGTTTTGTTTTTTCCTCCATCAGTCTTAAATTGTGTTTGTTTGTTACTCCAATATTTTTTTGGCCACATTTATCGGTTTGTTTTCATTGTGATTTTGTATGTTTATTTCTTTTTTATTTTTTCTTCTCTTTCATTTTGCATTTCATCCTCTTCCTGCCCCACAGATCAGGTTGCAGCTGTGGGACACAGCAGGACAAGAGCGATTTCGCAGCCTCATCCCAAGTTATATTAGAGACTCTGCCGCCGCTGTTGTTGTGTACGATATCACAAGTGAGTGATCTCACATCATCAGACTGATGGGATTTCTTTGCTGCGATCCAGCAGCTTTCACAGATTGTGTGCTCTTCACTGAAATTGGGATGAACTTTTGTCTCTCTGCTAGACGTTAACTCTTTCCAGCAAACCACAAAATGGATTGATGATGTTAGAACAGAGAGAGGAAGTGATGTCATCATCATGTTAGTGGGAAACAAGACAGACCTTGCTGACAAAAGGTAACTTCATGCATCTTCTGTCCAAGCAATCTCTTGAAATCACACATTTTCTGCTAATGACCCTGTTTTTATCCATTCCTCGGGATAAACTAAGCTAAAATATGTAAAATATATAACATTTCCCATGTATGCACATGTTTACAACAATGCATTTTATGGATCTTTTTGGCGATGCTGCTTTGTCTAGTTGTGCTTCTTTTTAACCCCCTTATCTACCACAGGCAAGTTTCTATTGAAGAGGGTGAACGGAAAGCCAAAGAACTAAATGTTATGTTTATTGAGACTAGTGCGAAAGCGGGCTACAACGTAAAGCAGGTAAAGTTGTGTGTCAGTCGTGCTCTGTAGTCATGCTGCGGATGCTGCGCTGGGCTCCGACCCCAGAAACATCTCACTGACATGATGACTTGGGAAAAAATGTTTTATAAGACATCTGTTTTTAATTTATTGTTAGAGAACGCAAACATTTTTTCTTCAATTCATCTCTGTTGCTGAATGTCAGCTTGTTGTGAGGCTTCTGGTCTCAAGCCGCGGTGGCAGTAGCAGCGCAGTATGAAGGGGCACGGCTTTCCAATTTACTTCATATAATTATAGTCTGTGTTGTTTTTGTTTTTCTCCTGTCTGTGTGGTGATGTGTGCGACTCCCGGTTGTTTTGCGGGTGCTCTGTGATTGTGGCTCGTCACAGACAGATAACCACAGAGGAAGGAGAACAGAGAGCAAAAGAGATGAATGTTCTGTTTATTGAAACAAGTGCAAAGACAGGCTACAATGTCAAACAGGTAGAGGCTGTGCACCTTCATGTGTGCATGTGTTCATTGCACTCCTGCTTTTTTCTGATTGGCTTTTATTTTCCACAACGTGTGCTCTGAACATCAGCTTGCAATGAGGTGCATGAATTGCCTTTGCAAATTCTCTCTTTTTATTTCAAAACTTTAAAGTTGAGTGAGAGTTTGTAAACCAGTGATTCACACAACAATATTCAGTATATGCTGCAGCAAAATCTGCATGCTGACAAGATTTATTTGATGCAATCTTTTGATTGATGTGCATGATCAGGATTTATGAAAAAGAAAAAAAACTTGTTTTCAATGGCAGTTACTAGTACCTATAAAAGCTTGAAGTTGATATGTGGTAAAAAATTAAATAATAATAATACTCAGAATTAATTAGAGGTAAAAATCTGTCAGGAAAGCATTTGAAATCTTTCACACGATTGCACCAAACGGCATGTTTTCTATCTTAATTGTAAAGATTGTTCTCGTTTAGAAAAGCTTAATTTATAGCTAAAAAACAAAACTTTATCATAACTGGTAATAAAAAATTGAAAAAAATTGTAATTCTTTGTAGTTTTTACAGTAGCAGAACATGATCATAAAATTACATCAGTTGTGACTCAAGTTTTTTTTTTGTCTTTGTCCAAGCAGAAAGCTGAAATAAAAAGGTCCTTAATAGCTTTAGTATTTGTTTATATCCAACCTTGGGTATTACGTTCAACAAAAAAATTCTATGTTTTCATTTTGATATTTGTCCATGAAGTCCTTCAGTTTTTTTAAAATTACACTATGCCATTTGGAAAACCTTTCACGGGTGTCTTCCACTGCGCAAGTTTCTGCTGGACATCTGCAAATCTGCAAATCAGATGAATTCAACCATTGCATGCTATCTGAGTTTCTTCCTGTACTAGGTCTTGCATTGACATCTTTTCTTTGACTCAAGATATTGATGGTAAATTCTATCCTCTGCAGCTTTTCCGCCGCGTGGCAGCTGCCCTTCCTGGCATGGATACCTCACAAGACAAGAGTCGAGAGGACAGTATCCTTTATTTGCATGGCAGTGTCATGGGTCTGGAGTTCTCCTCGCTCTGTTTTCTCTTTCTTGTCATCCGATATAATGTCACATAAATGTCCACTGCCATGGGGAAAGTCTGTTGCAGGACTTTGACATCTCACTCGTTAACCTCACTCGTTAACTCTGACTCTTTATAGAGGATGGTTGAAGGGAACTCCATAATAAAGGCTGGTCACAGTGTAAACTAATATTAATTGGAAGGTAATACTTAAGTAATAAGGTAAATGAAGATCTCTCTGCTGTTTCATGGATTCATTCAAACAAAAGCAATCTAATTTCAATTGTATTTTAATACCATCACATTTTATTTATGATTTAAAATGTTTTAAATCAATCATAATAATCAGAAACAAGTACAATAAACAAGAAAAATATATATATTAAGTCTATCAAAGATATTTGTTCATAAATTGATTCTAAAAATTAGTTTAAGACCATGCTAAATTATTCTTAATAGACATGTTAGCATTTATACATGCAGTACAGACACAACACATAGAACCCGTAAAATAAAATGACTATCAAATAGAGTTTGATTATTGCTTGAACGGAAGTGCGATGAAATATCCATATGATATCCACTGAAGTTGCACAATGGCTCCAGAGCAGTGCTGAACAGTTTCAGGCCCATCAAAGTATTCAAAGTTTGCTTGAAAACAACCAGAAATATGACCCCAACTGCCGACCTGTGCCCATTAGTATAGAAAGGAGAAAGTTTCATATTTCCTAGAAAAAAATAGAATTATCTTTTTATTTATATACAACTTTTTGATTGCATCAGTATTGGCTATTATGAAAAAAGTAGTATTTTTCAACTTTTTAATATTTAGTAATAAAATACTCAATTTGAATTGTATGCAGACCTACAAATTAACTGTAAACCTTGTTGTCTTTTTTATCCTGCATCTAATCAACCAACAGACTTTTAATAAACCTAAAATGAGAATGCATTTTATTTAGTATGTTAAGTCATATAGCTATAGCTATTTGGTCTGTGACGTTCCTTAACTCTGTAACCTTTCAGTGATCGACATTAAGCTGGAGAAACCTCCAGAGCAGCCTGCCAGTGAAGGGAGCTGTTCCTGCTAATGTTTTTACCTGTATTAGTGGCTTTTCCTGAAAGCTATTTCTTCTTTTTTGTTTTTAATGGTTTTGTTTTGTTTATATATATATATATATATATATATATATATAAACCCTTCAATATCCACTGCAAGAACACTACATCTGCTATCCTTGTTGTGAACAGTTGCTCTTTCATCCACAGGCTCTAAAAGGTACATATCACTAAAAATGTAGTATTTGTACTGCATGAATTGGACAGAAGTGTTTATATAATTAAAATGTGTCTTTCTGCTGACATCCTGTTAGTCATTTCAAATGAAAAATTATGGTTTAAGAGCAACGAGTGAGAGTATTTTTTTTTTAACAAAAGAAAGTAAATAATTCTAACAGTCATCAAATCAAGGTATTTAAAAGTGAAAAATGTTCCTTGATATTTTTAATGTTTTGTTGAAGTCATGTGCTTTCTCGATCTGTTTACAGCTGCAAAATCTGTTTACAGTTGACTGGCTCAAATACATTCATATATTATCACTGATAGACATAAAAATCATTTAAATGAGTAAAATCAACATATTTTGGGTTTGACTTCAGACGCACTTCCTGTATTATTATGTGATCAGTGCTTGAGGTTAAGACACAGATTTGTTGTACCGAAACGATTATGTCTTTCACTAATTAGAAATCCACACTGACAAAAAAAAAAAAAAACATGTTATGACCTGAGCACACCAAGGTATCTCACACATTTACCGTCCTTTTTTCATCTTAATAACCCATCAGCTGTTTTTTTTTAATCTTTGTTTTCATTTTTATTATGGTTTAACTTTACTTTTTACATACACTTTTTCCTTTTAAAATTAAAAACTGCGGTGTCAGATAATTATTTAATAGTGTTTAAGGAGGACCTTTTCTCAACACCCACCTTAAACGAGGTAGATATGCAGATTTATGCCTTTCAGAGCAAAAGTATAGAGGACTTCTTTGGCTTTCTAATGGTGTAGATGAGTTTGGGAAGAACACTTTTAAAGCTTTGATTTATTTTTTTGTTTTTCTTTTTGATCATTTTTACTTTTGGCATTGATCTGTTGTTAGGGATTGATCAACAAATATTTTATTCGTAGTGACTTGAAATATTTATTCTGTTGTATTCATGCTTCTTTTATATGACTGTTAATTTCTTCACTTTTGGTTAAAAAAAAAAAAAAAAAGTCCTAAATCGTTAATAAAATTATGCATTTTTCTGGACTTTAACTGAGTTTGACCATCTGCTGTCCCATCTGCTACCTTTTGGTGGTATTTTGATCATACTGACAATTTGTGCAATTTTTGTGTAAACTTATGTACGGAAGTAAATTTTGTATAGCATGGGTGACCTTGACGTTTCTGTATGGAATGGTTTTAAATGAAAGAATAAATATACAATTTTGTCACCATGACTTGAGTTCATGAGCATCATTCCCACTGCACACATTGTAAGACGCACATAAGAGGCAAGTGAAAATTGAATAGGGCTGCACGGTGGCGCAGTGGTTAGCGCTCTTGCCTCACAGCAAGACGGTTCCCGGTTCAAGTCCTGGCTGGGGATTTGAAACACTACCACCAATGGGGGACCTTTCTGTGTGGAGTTTGCATGTTCTCCCCGTGCATGCGTGGGTTTTCTCCGGGGACTCTGGCTTCCTCCCACCAGCCAAAAACATTGGTTATTCTAAATTATCCCTAGGTGTGGATGTGTGTGGGTGTGTGACTGTGGCCCATGGCCACCAGTAGTAGCTCCGAGTAGCTCCGGCAGCCCTGAAAGGGATTAAGCAGTTCAGAAAATGAAAGGATGAACAAAAATTGAATATAAACGAGGTATTTCTAAGATTCCAGCTTTAGATGGAATGGAAAATATCTGGCTTAGATCCCTATTTCCCAATGTCATTCACTGATAAATACAAATGTGTAAATTGTGCCAACGGATAATCCCTTAAAAAAAAAATCCTAAACTCACTAGTTTACAAATGTCTTAGTGGAAGTGAACCTTCATTTTTATAACAATTTTAGTTTATGACCTTCCCAGAGCCCTCAGATCCCCAGGTTCATGTTTGTTGGTGGTCCCAAAGGTCAGAACAAAAACCTATGGTGATGCCATACTCCTCACCTCTGTGGAACAGTGTGAAGAAATGAAGATTTCATCCACCGTGGGGGGGTTTAAAAAAAAGCATCTTTTTTTAAGCTTCAGCTAGTAGTTTTTGTTTGATTTTACGGACTGGTAATTTCTGTTTTTTACATTTATTCATACAAATTACTGAGGTGTTCTGTATCAAGAAAAGTCATCTATAAATAAAGTTTAATTTGAATTCGCCAGCAACTTCAGATTGGTTTTAAATCTCGCGAGAGTTCCGATAAGTAGTTGCCAAGGCAGCAGAGCTAAACATACGGACTTCTCTGCAGTCCGTCAACATAATAAAAAAATAAAAACTAGTCGAGTAAATGAGGCATTTTTTCCGTAAGTGTTTTATTGAACGATGAATCTGAACAACGCTTACTATGAGACTCTTGAAATTAACAGGACAGCATCTGACGCAGAAATAAAGAAAGCGTGAGTTATTTTCTAAAGAAATAAACCGCTTCAGGTTAGCTATCTTGTTGCTTCATTTTGGGTCAAGTTGTTGAAATGTTCTGCTCAGGTATCGACGTCTAGCTGTGAAGTTTCATCCGAAGAGAAACGGTCAACCCGGAAGCGCAGAGAAGTTCTCTCATCTGGGTGAAGCCTATGATGTCCTGAGCGACCGTAAGACTTTCTAATGTTGTTTTTTTTTCATGCATCCATTTTGCTGTTTTTTTTTTTTTTTTTTGTTTTGTTTTTTTTATCAAATATGTTTTTTGTTATAAAAAAAAAAGCAGATTAAAAAGCAATGAGGATGGCATATGCAGTACAAAACAGATATTACAATATAGGAAAAATGTTCAAAGATGTCTTTTTTGTTTATAAGATTAGAAATCGTAAATACAGTTCTAATTCTTTTAATGTTATAGGCGAAAAATTGTGACGAAGAACATTTGGATTTGTGATTATAAAACTTAAATAAAATTAATAGATTAATCGCCAGTTTTATCAATTCAATTGTGTTCAGTTCAGTTTTGTGTTCTTTTCATGTAGGCCAAATATATGTTCAAATTTCACCTGAATTTTTTAGTCAATATAGCATTTTATAAAAAATACATTATTTCAAAAAATGTTTTGTAATAATAATAATAATTAGTTTTTTTTTTTTTTTTTTTTTTTTTTTTTTTTTTTTTTTTTTTTATTTTTTATTTTTTATTTTTTTTTATTAAAGCTCAAAAAAAGGCAATCTATGATAAATTCGGCGAGGAGGGTCTGAAAAGTGGAATCCCCCCTGAGTTTGGCAGTGATGGGGCTTGGTCATCCAAATACACCTACCATGGAAATCCAGACAAAACATTTAGACAGTTTTTTGGAGGTGACAACCCCTTTGCAGGTAAGAAAAAACCCAAATAAAACCCCATGTTGAAAAGTTACTGTGTTAAAAACAAATCAATTGCGATAACTAGTGTTCATCTTTTGCTAGATTTTTTCATCACCTATGCACCACTGCAGTTTGGGGTGCTGCAACCCCAATCGGAGAAGACACAGGACCCCCCAATAGAGAGAGAACTTCATGTGACCCTTGATGATCTGTTCTTGGGATGCACCAAAAAAATAAAGATATCTCGCAGGGTAGGAGCTGTTGTATTCAAAACATCTCTTTTTATGTCTCTTACAGCTTTTGAGTGTTTTAAGAACATATAGAAAAAGGGTATGCCATAAACTGTCGTTCTTAGATGGTTAATAATAAAAGTAATGCAGGAAAAAACATGAAAACATGAAATAACTTTTACATGTGACAAACTATAGTAAAACCTTTGTCTGGAACAAACAAATCAAATCCTTCCATACATTTAAGGCTTTTATTTTGTAGAATGTTTTGTATGTTTTTTTTTCATACTAAATGGTGTTTTGTTTCTCCAAAGTTTTTGACTGATTATCATTATATAATAAAGGCACATTACAGTGTTCATCATGTTTCACCTTCTCCTCATTTTATGTGCAGGTTCTGAACAATGATGGACACACTTCCTGTGTTAAAGACAAGATTCTGACTGTAGACGTGAAGCCTGGATGGAACGAAGGCACACGGGTTATTTTCCCTAAAGAGGGAGATCAAGTAAAATCAGTCTTTAAAAGCAACATTTTTTATTAGGAATCAAAACTGATGTGAAACTGGTTTGAATTTGTTTTTTGTTTGATGTCTGTGTATGTCATATGAGCCTATTGGTGTTTGTTACAGTAATTCCCCAAACCCAACATATTTCATATCATTACCTAATCAATCCATCAAATCATCTTGATTAAAATTTGAATTGCTATAATAAAATTGTAAAAGTTTTTTTTTTTTTTTTTTTTGTAAATAGGCCACTATTAACTAATCTTGATGAGTTTTGGGGGAGTTTTCTTTCAAATAATCCATTTACTTTCATGAAATTTGATTTGTTTCTATTTGTAACACCAGTCAATCTTTTTCGTGTATTTATTGTTGGTTTTTTTTTATTGTTTCCAAAGAATCTGTGAAATTCTCCAAAAGTACATAAGTCCCTGGTGAAAATTGGTTAAAATTACAAATATATAAAATAAAGATAACAATTTACACCATGTTTAAATAACTATATTTAATAAGGGAAATTCCACTCCATGTTATAAAGAAACTTCCCTTTGTGATGAGCAACATTCACTTCCTGATTTATCAGTCGGCATTACATTCAAATATTTTCACATTATAAAACTACTCAAGATTAGTATTAATAAATCTTAAATGAATTATAAAACATATTCCAATCATTTGACCTTCTAGTTTTAAATCACTGGCATTTGATCATAATGGCAGTTTTGGTTTTTTTTCCCTACTTTTGTTTTTATGTGTTTTTATGTATTTATTTTGTTGTTTATTGATATTGGTAGTTTTAGTAATGAAAACATACATCACAGTAAAAAAGAAAAAAAAGGAGTGGGGTCATAGGTTGATTTTTTTGAAGTTCTTTGATCATCTCTAAATGGATTCTGGTTTAAAATGATTGTATTTTATGTGCAAACCTGTTTATCAAACCTCTTTAGGGACCGGACAGGACTCCAGCAGATGTAGTGCTAATAGTGCGACAGAAAAGTCATCCTCTGTTCATTCGACAACACGATGACCTGATCTACAAGGTCAAAATCTCTCTGATGAATGTAAGTCACATAACAGTGTTGTCATTGCACATATTTAACTGTATGTTTTTATCTGAATGCTGAAGCTGATGTTGATTCTTATTTGAACAGGCACTGACCGGCTTCTCTCTAGACGTCCCAACACTAGATGGCAGGCTACTCAGCATTCCTATCAATGACATTGTGCAGTAAGTGCTTTTGCATGCGGTCCAAATGAAACATTTAATATGAGCTTTGCATAATGAAGTACTCCGTTTTTTTTTTTTTGTAAATTTCACATGAAGTTTAGACTGTAAGCATCAGAGACAGAGAACACAATCATTAAACATTTAAGCTCCTTATAAAAGTGTTACTTGATTAAAAATATTCATCAACCTCTACAAAATAACCAAAATTCTTTTCTGCCATGTAAAAAACACACCAGTCCTGTGTACAGCAAGGTGGTGACAGGAGAAGGAATGCCACTATCCCAGGATCCTTCCCAGAGAGGAGACCTCATCATCACCTTTGACATCCAGTTTCCAGAGAAGCTTTCCTCTGACAGCAAGGGCTTGATCAAGCATGCTCTGAGTTCTGCCAATTAAGTTTAGCTTCATCTGTTACTCTTCCAAGATACACAGATTTATACTGTAAGTCTGTTGAAATTCTAAGTGAAAGACAACATGTGAAATGATCCTTTTATAAACTGAATTGATCACACTGAAGTTGGACTGTTGCGATTGGCAGCCATCATGGCTCGTTTCAGCTGCTCATACGTCACAAACATCACCACATTCCAGGAGCCCAGGCGGAGGAACGACGGCATGAATCTTTCAAGAGAGAGAACACAAACAAACATGATTGTCTTCTTACTTTACAAACATTTTGCATCCTTATTAAACATTCGGATGAAAAACAAGCTCCGCTTACCCTTTGTAAAAGGCAATGGGGCCTTCTTTGGTCATCATGACAGCAGCGCAGTTGAGGACGCTGCTGTACTGGCCTAGAGCAGAGTTCATGTACCTCGTCTTGACCACATCAACAGGAGAGGCGATCACTGTCGTGCACAACCCGGCACCGAATGCCGACAGAAAGTGGCAGGGCAGGTTGTCTGCAGTGTAGAGATCCGTTTTAAATCACACAGAGACCACTCAAGTATTACCTTTGACATTTGTACAAAACCACTGGTTACCTGTCAAGGGAGTAGACTTGAGAAGCATGTCCTTAATGAAATCGTACGTCACCAGTTCTGTGCAGTTAACTATAGCACTGCGGGCAATATTTGGACCAGTACCTGTGTTATAAACCAGGTTAGTCAGAGAATAATCATCCAGACAGTTCAAGTTCTTAAGTTACCTTTCCACAGACCACGCACGCCTTCTTCTTTAGCAATGGTCTTATAAGCATCAATGGTGCCGCAGTAGCGTTTGGTGTGCTCATTTGATCTAGTCTGTGCCTGAAAGCGGACTTTTACCACATCTGTGGGTTGAGCCAAAGCGACCGCCATGGCACCTGTGGTGCTTCCTGCGAGCAGCCGAGTGCCAATGCTAACATCTGTAGCAGAAAAGAGGATTTGAGTCAAAAAAAAGGGCTAGATAATTTGAAACAATTTTGTAGAAAAGATACTTACGATCAGAGCCTCTGGTGTAAAACTGTTTAACAGAGTCATAGAGGCCGATCCGGACAGAGGCGAAGCTCATCTGCCTCTGGAGACCCGCCACCAGTCCACTGTACAGACTCAATGGTCCTTCTGTGCGCACCATGGTGATGATGGTGCCAAAGACTCCACGATACACAGATGCAGGGACCCTCCCGAACTCTGCAGCCTCTCCTTGAATCTTCAGATTGTATCAAAGAAAATAAAAAAGCACTGTGTGTGTACATACACAGATGAATGCGTTTGTGTGTTGACTTTTTTTTTTTACCTGCAGCCGCACTTTGGCCGTGTCCAGTGGAAAAGTAAGCAGGTCAGCAATGCAGGCCGCAGTTCCTGCTCCTACAAACTTTACAGCAGCTGACGGAGGCACATCTGCAGGTCCGAGTCCAACCATTTTCAGAATTCTTGAGATCAACGGAGGAGGCTATTTGTTTGGACTTTGCCTAAAAATCTCTGAAAATAAATCTAAAGTTAAAAAAAAAAATCCTTATATTGAGGTTGTTTCTTTCCAGCTTAAATTCCATCTCTGCAATCACAAACTGAGATTTTTATTTTTCTACCTAAATTTAAACTTTGTCAGTGTTAACAATGCAAATGACTTCAAATTACTTTAAAAAAACTCATTTAGCAAATGTAAGCTCATTTTGCCATACAGAATTAACCACCAATCAGTGTTTTTCCAGGATTCCTTACCTTGTCTGGAGCAGTTGAGGACAGAAAAATGGAGATCAGGATTCTCTGAAAGTGTCTCTTTGGCTAAACTTAGCTGCACATTTAACTGTTTCACCTTGTGTTTCCATAGAATATATGTCAGACTTTATAATCCCGAAAACCATATTCCAAATTCTGCAAAAGACACACAGCTTGTTTCTCAACGTGAAAAAAGTTTGGCAAATATGCAATAAAATTCAGATTCTTTGTAAGAGCAGTTTTACCGTTGTTTGAAGCTTAATGTTGAACCGCTTCCTTGGTTGACGATGTTCAGATGTGATGCAAACGGCCAGAGTGAAGAGGTGTGAGGTAAAAAAGCCCCCTTTTAAGTACTGCTCTGCTGCTGTTACATCATGGAACATGGAACCGCATGTGTTACTTTGCCCCCTCACTAACAATATCTATGGGAGCAGCATGCTGCTTGAGAAGGCACAATGTCGTTTGTGAGACTCTTGTTTGATGCACGAATTCAAAGTTTGGAGCAAACTTTTATTTCGTCTTCTGAACTTCAGCCTTTTCTTTGTTATCCCATCCTTCCTGCTGCATAAAGGCACATCTTTGATTTTTATGTTCAGAAAGTGCATTGTGGAAAAGCAAATTAGAATGCTGGAGGTAATTTAATTAATTTACTCATGAAGGCTGTGTAATGCAGGCAGCAAATGCTGAGTCATGCTGAATATACAGAACACAGAGCACTGCACAGCAGATTAAAGCCATATGTTCCTCCGAGTCATTATCTCCACACAGCCTTTTTAAAAAGATGTTGTGTAAGACTTGCTGTTCCCTGCTTTGATTAATGATTCTGTGCTAACAAAGTCCTCAGAAAAAGGAAAAGAAATTGATTTTCCACAAGTTAATCAAAGATTTTATATACTTTTACTGGTTTGGTATGTTTAAGCTGCGGCATTTATACTCAGCTGTGCCTCCATAAGGACCTCCAAATAATGCACCGTCAGAGGATTCGTTGCAGTTTGCCAAATATAAAAAGAACAGACACTTGATAGCTGTGGATTGTAAAGAGGAGCTTTATGACGTCTGTCCTGCAAGTGTCAGTGGACATTATGATGGCGCTGTGGCTCTATTTATCTGACTGACCTGGCTGTGAAATTAGAGCAAAGGGCAACAAGCTAGTTGTTTTTCACTTTCTGCAACTTTTGATTAAAGAAAAAGGAAAGACGGGAAAACTCCTTAACTACATCTCCATAAACAATTTGCTACATTTTGGAGCTTTTTACTTTTTCTTCTTACATACCATTAAAAATAATTTTTTCCCTCAAGTTAGCATTTAGTGCACACAAGTTAGCCTTTTATGCGCATAACTTAGCTTTATATGTGCACAAGTTAGCCTTTTATGCGCATAACTTAGCCTTTTATGCGCACAAGTTAGCCTTTTATGCTCACAAGTTAGCCTTTTATGCGCATAACTTAGCCTTTTATGCGCACAAGTTAGCTTTTTATGCTCACAAGTTAGCCTTTTATGCTCACAAGTTAGCCTTTTATGCGCACAAATTAGTATATTGTGTGCACAAATGGCTCTTTGGGGGAACCATGTTTTGCTTAATGTAAAAAAAAAGCAAATAATTCCAGACACAACAAAAGTTCCATTTCTTTAATGTGCAACATACTCATGACTCATTGGCCAGCAATAAATCACCATTCACAATAGGAAGTGTGTGCATAAAATGATAAACAGTGTAAACAACCAACAGTACAGAAACTTTTATAGTTGTGAGACTAAAACACAGTCCAGTGAACAAACAGATCACTTTTTTGTAAACATGAAAGTTCTTCATCACTCAGTCAGTCGATCAAGTTTTAGATTTGGAGTTTAAATCCATCTGTTATTGAAGACTTTCACTATGGGAATCTAAAAAGTAGTGCTTCCTCCTGCCATAAGTCTTTAGAACGCATGAGCACTGAAGCTCCTTCTGCTCTCATGTTTGCAGAGATCCATCCACGCCTGAGAACATCGGCTCCATTGCTACAAAAGACTGTCTCCGCTTCACATGTCTCCTCTCCCAGCTGTGACTCCGTTTGTTCTCAGAGGCGCTGTAGATTTGGTCTTTGTATCACTGTTATTATGAAGTAAAACCAGTTCAAGTAGATGCTGTCAAAACGGTGACTCCCAGTACTGCTGTGCTCTGGTCATTCCTCTTTTAATTTGTTCATATGTCACAAACATCACAATGTTCCAAGAGCCCAGCCGCAGGAAAGACGGCACAAACCTTCAAAAAGCATGGAAAAAGACGAAGTTTAGAAGTGCCTCAAAGCGATTGTGTTTCTCATGTTTGCAGTCATGCTTACCCTTTGTAGAAAGCTGCAGGTCCTTCGTTTCTCAGCATGGTGAGAGCACAGTTGACTGCACTGCTGTACAGCCCAGTTCCAGAGTTCATGAAACGGGTTTTGACCACGTCCACGGGAGAAGCCACGACTGTGGTGCAGAAGCCTGCACCAAAAGCAGCAGTGAAGTGGCATGGCAGGTTATCTGTAAGAGGGAACAATCAAAGTGGTTTCGTTTTTCCATTTGTTTGTTTGACTGAAAACTTTTTCACTGTATTTTATTATTTCAGCCCACCTGACATCAAGTCGTACTTGAGAATGAGTTCTTTGATCGTATCATAGGTGACCAGCTCTGCACAGTTTACAATGGCATTGCGGGTGATGTTTGGCATGCAGCCTGAATGAAAGAATCAATCACTTTAAAACCAAATGAGGACACTTTATTAATAAGTCTGAAATGAAAAAGCGCCCACCTCTCCAAAGTCCACGAACGCCTTCATCTCTGGCTATTGTCTTGTAGGCATCAATGGTGCCGTTGTATCTCCTCTCACCGTCCAGCTGTCGTACCTGGGCTTGGAAGCGCACCTTCACCACATCTGTTGGTTGTGCAAAAGCCACAGCCATGGCACCTGTGGTACAGCCCGCCATGAGGCGCGTAACAATCCCAGCATCTGTACAGCATGGAGGTCAGGTTAACTGGTGCAGCAGAGGAGACAGAAACTACAATGTCCTTGTATTTGCTGGGCGAAACTCACTTTCAGTTCCTCGCGTATAGAACTGCTTCATGGAGTCATAGAGACCAATCCGGACCGAGGCAAAGCTCATCTGTCTCTGGAGACCTGCCACCAGTCCACTGTACAAACTCCTCGGCCCCTCTGTTCTCACCATGGTAGTGATGGTGCCAAACACACCTCGGTACTTCACTGCAGTAAATCCTTCTGCTTTCTGAGCTTCTCCCTGGATCTGGAAATGGATTTAAAATGTAAGACGTCAAGACAAAAACTCTCAAGTTATCAATCTCTCTTAAACAAACACCATCTCACCTGCAGTCTGACTTTGGCAGTGTCCAAAGGAAAAGTGATAAGGTCAGCGATGCAGGCTGCCGTGCCAGCTCCAAAGAACTTCACTGTCCCAGAGGGCATCACATCTCCAGCTCTCATGCCAACCATTTTCATGCCTGGGCTGATGACAAACAAAGATTGTTCGACTTTTATTCGCTTTTTGCACACGATACCGCACACCAAGAAAATGCGGACTTGGATTTAAATCAAAAAAACTATTTTAAGATGCTTTACTCACCTTTGAGTGGGGTGAAGATTCAGGTTTTTTCAAGAGTTCGACTGGTTCTTGAAGGAGGCTCTGATGTGGAAATGTTTTTGCGCATAAACTTTCTCAAAGCAGAAGATATGCACATTCCACAATCCCCTGGAAAAACAAACATTGGTCACTCACAGGTAATTGTTTTTGGAGGTAGGCAACACCATAAAGGAAGGTACGCATTTTACAATAAATCTGAGGTCATTGAAAACTAAGAAATAAAGAAAGTGAACCTGATCAAGTCCTTAGAAAAGTTACAATCCCGGAAGTTGGAGGGAATATTCAGTCCTTTCCGGTGTTTTATTCCATGTGGGTTTCCTGTCCGTGTCGCGTGTTTTTACTGTTCTACTCTGGAGGGAGAGCTGTAATTTATAGGCATCTTTTCCACGTGATTTCACAGCGCAGCCGTACACGCCACACCTGTCATGTGAATATCATATTTGTTCTCGTCCATGACACAGCTGGACATGTGAGAACTTGTTGACCTGTTTCGAGTGCTGTCAAAATAATGGCCTCAAATATGTGAACACTCATAATAATTATATATATATATATGTATATATATATATATATATATATACATATATTGTTTATTGTGTTTTGAGAGAGAGAGTTCTACTTTGAATTATTTTTAAATACTGAGAATTTGCTTTCATATTCAATAACAAAATTCCCCAGTTTTGAGGTCAGGTTAATGCTCTGATGTCACTCATCGTGCCGCCCTTTTTCCACTCCGTGGCAGCCAATCAAGCTGGAGGTGTGCCCAATAGACCTAAATGGTTTGAAGGGGCATTTGGCTGTCTGTGCTAGATCCCATGTCTACCACGCATCCTTGCTATTTGCTCACTGCTTCCAACAATATCCACGAGCAGTCAAGGAGTTTCCAAAGTTCTCTTATGAAACCCTCTGTTCTGAGAGTGAGGAGGAACCACAATGCTCAGACAATCTACACGATGAATAAATGTGTAAGTGTTAAGACTACTTCTCGGTCTTGGAAACACATTAAACTGTTCATGAGTGCAACTACTTTGACCCCCTTTGATATTGTTCACTTTGCAACACAGACATATAGATTTTTTTGTAGACTTTTCTTAATTGTTGGTAAAAATGCTTTTGTGCACACATACGTAACTCTTCATCTAATGTGCTTTTGTAAACAACTTAACAACTCTCAAAATGTCCTTTAACTAAGACATTATGTAAACGTTTCCACATAGCTCAGCTGTAACCTGACCCGTTTGTGTTGGAGTTGCATTCTGTACCCAAAAAGCACAAACATGGGCTGTCATCGTCAACAACCTTGGCATGAAGCCAAAAACACTTTCTCTGGAACATTTTGTGTACAACGTTTTCCCTCACGGTAGGACTAGTAAACAGCTCCTTGGTCTGGTTTCAACCAGTCTGCAGAGACCACCCCTGCAGACATGGAAAAAGAAACTGACTCCTGTCAGCACGGCGTCCTCTTTCCACGTTGAATACCACGAATCATGATTCAGTGCTGTGAAACTGATAATCTCCATCAGACTATAAATAAGGACCATAACATTACAGTGACTAAAAGGTCAGTGGGGCAGAGTGTGATGGCACAGCACCAGCTTAGTTTTCCAGATCCATTCACCAGTGAACCTGCAATTCCTGAATCCTGTTGAACAGGAAGCTTCCAAGGATGCTGCACAATGATGCGTTTTTGCTTAATTTTCCCCTCAATATATTCTGGGCCTTTTTTTCAGGAAACACAAATCCTACACTTTAAAGTATTCGTCGATCCCTGATTATCTGCATGAGACCCGTCTCCTGGCTTCAAAACTAAAGTGTTTTTGAATGCAGTCCATAAATGTCTGGTCCGAGCAGTTCTTTTCTCATCGGGATGCCCTGGTTTCACAAACCTGACTGAGATGGTTAACCAGGGTGGAATTTGATCTGGCATAACATATGATTCATGTATTTTCTAATTGAACAGCTGAAAACCTGTTAAAAAGATAGTTTTATATGTGTCAGTGGCAAACACCTTAATGTAATGAAATATGATGCTTTCTGATTTTTCAATTAAGTACATCTCAGGAAATTCATCTCTCGGTTTAGGTTTACGTTAGAAATTGCAGGATTTCCTGCTAAATGTAATAACTTCACTATAATAACAAATTGAAAATGTTCATTTCAAACACAGACAAATAATCATATTGTCATGGAATTGTCCCCAGATATACTGTAGCTCCCGTTCAGAATCTTTACTTTGCATGCAGTCCAAGACAAGGTTTGTTCAAAGAGAATAAATATTAACACAGTGTTATTGGGGGTGTAACAATTTCTTTTAGCAAATATTCATTCAATGTCTTTGCTAAATTCAAAGTGTTTCCACACATTGGACTGTAATGATGGCTTTATTATATTTGCTGCCATCACATGCTGGTCGATTTACGTTATAGTAAAATAAACCTACCGTTCCTCCATCAAAATGGTAATTTCCAAAAAATCTATTTGTTTTTTTACTTTGAAACATTGTTATAAAAGCACAGGTCAATTTGATTTGATTCGATTCCATTTACAACTTGTCTCAGACAGTTCAAGCTGGTTGGATTAATCGATTACTAAATACTTTTGAAAAATGTTGTGAAAGTGTGTGTAGGGTTTTGTTTATTTATTTAGAAGAGAGCATTAAAAGAAAAACCTTAGCAAATTGTGACTGGTACACGAAAGGGACTTTAGGGACTATGGACAATAGCTAGCTGTTATTAAGAAAATATGTTAAAAAACCAGAAAAAAATGAACATTTTATAGTGCACATGAAATACTTTGATGGTTATTGATTATTTGTTTATTACTTGAAGACGTGACTGGGATATTTTTTTTAACGTTTCACCGCTAGATGGCAGCCCATAAAAAAGTGAGGAGAAACTCACCGCAAAGCCGTGCAGAAAAAGAAAACAAAAAAGGGAAAATACAGAGAAGAAGAATCGTTGTCGTTAGCTAGTTGTGCTCTTAACGATTCATCAAATGTTTGCTTAACGTCCGTGCAAGTGTCAAAAACTATCTTATGCAGCAAAAGAAAGGGAAGGCTATATTACATTTCTCTTGACAGAGAGGCGCTCTTTCCTCACAGCATGGAGAAACAGCTGCATTTAAACCTGCTGGCCTCCAGACCTCCAATGGCTGGTGGATTTCAGTCTGGCTCCAAAATGAAGATGGGGTGAGTAAGCTTATGTCTTAAACATTTTATAAACAACTTTATAGTTTTTTGCTTCTTGTCAAAGCTATATATCCGAATAGATCTACGAAAAACAGCTCAGCTGAACGAAAAGAAATAGTTAGCTTTAGCCTAGCTACCGTTAGGACAATGTAGGCACGACCCGGCTTCCCGCAGATGCTACATTGATTTTTACTCTTTACTTGACTCCTTTGAGTTATTAAAGTCTAGCTGATGCTGTGTGGAGTTTATAATTTTCACGTGTTTTTATTTAAGACTGCGTCTGAAAATAAGTACTGTTGTGTTCTGGTTAGGGCTTCTCCATTACGCTCACGAAAAAAACGAATTTTACAAACTATTAAGCAATCTAGTTATGTTGATTTTAAATGTAAAAGTCAAACTACAAATGAAAATGACGCTTTCATTTAAAGTGATTCGTTATCTGCACAAAGTCGTGACTGTAAAGGCGACAGCTTAGAAATAATAATGGGTAATATGGACTAACAACTGTAGGTTTTAGGCAGAGATGGTATACTGTGTACAATGATGTTCCCGTTATTTTTATCTATATATGTTTATACAGACCTGGTCGGAAGAGAGATTTTACCCCACTGCTTTGGAGTCAGTACTTTGAAACCATGGAGGATGTTGAAGTGGAAAATGAAAATGGCAAAGATATATCCTTTTAAGATCTCTGTTTCACAAGATTAATGTCTGGATGAACTTCTATTGATGTTTTGTTTTACATCAATCGTGGCATTAAATTCAAATGCCTTATTTTTCGTCTTGATTTTTGTTTTGTGTTTTAATCATCCTTTAATTTGTAGTGCTTCCAGCTTTACGCTGTTTTCTTGATCGTACAACACACTTTCAGAATTTACTGCAGCGGTTCGCTGGGTCCTGTGCTGTTGCTGCTCCATGGAGGAGGCCATTCTGCACTTTCTTGGGCAGTTTTTACTGTGCGTATTATTACCACTCTTTAATACTGGAGGTTCTGCATGATCCCCTTTCTTAAAGTCCCACTCCAATCATCTTTTGATCTATTTTCAAAGTGTTCACTATTGAAGCTATCCGTACAGTGTTTGAGCCAGATTTCAGCTCAGACAAGAAAAACTAAAATGTTACAGGATTTATTTGTCTGCAAGTGGATGCATCTGAACGTGGTGGAGTAGGAAGCTCGTGGCTTGCCAATTGTAATAGCTGCGTCACTGCTACAGGCTTTCCTAACAGCATTTTGATTGCCTGCTCCTGATTTGCAGTGGTTTGAATAAATAAATACTCAAAAATGCTATTTTAATCTTAATTTTCTTTATATATGTCCTCGACCATGAGAAAAATGTAGAAGAAATACTAAAACACAATTTTCCTTGGAGTGGGTCTTTAAGCACTGACTCTTACACCAAAAATAATGAGTAATATTAACAATATTTCTGTTGCAAGACTTCCCAGAATGTAGTCTGAAAGGACATCTATGTGTCCCTACAGTCTGTCATATCCAACAGGATTACCTGCAGGGTGGTTGCCATGGACCTGCGAGTTCATGGTAAGAAAAATACTTTGCATGTTGGGAACAAAATGTTTTTCCTCTCTTTAAACCTTTAAAATAATTGATACAGAACTTACTGTTTTCTGAAGTCAAAATAGTCACTTGTGCAGAATTAATTGCTCTTTATTTGAATGTAAGAGGAGAGAAGAAAAGCAGAACATAACAATTGTTTCAGCTGTATGATTATAGCGACAATTGTTTTACAAATTTTGATAATGAATTGCCTTTACTTTCATACAAATTTGGGCTGCTTCCTATTCATAACTTGTGGTATAAGGATTAGCTTTTCAGCTGTTAGAGCTTCAGTACTTCTGGAAATGGTCTTTATAAGGTTTAGTAGTACTTTAAGGAAGGTTTTTTTTTGTTTTGTTATTTTATGTTTTTTTTTCATAAGTACATTTCTGAGGTCAGACACTGATCTTCTATCCCAATACAATGCTGGAAATCGCTGAGCTCTTGAGTGACCTTCTTTCAACAATGTTTGTAGAGTTTTCCCCACTGAGAGACAAATAAAGATTCTTATATATACATTTGAGTTAATAGAAGTGATAGAAACACCAGATTTTTTGTTATTTGCCTAGGTGCTTGAATACTTCTTGCAATGTACAGCATGTACAACTTTTTTTTTTTTTTTTTACTCTACCAAAAAGAATGGGATAAGTTTTACAATTATGACTCTTAAAAAATGAAAACAATTAATTCGAGATTGTCAAGGTAAGAAAGCTTAGTAATCCTTTCAGTTCAAAGGGTTTATATCATAACTAACCATTCATATGCATACACTTTCTTATACACTCTTCAAAAAGACCAACAGTTCTCATTGTGTTCAAAACATTGGAGTTTCAACCTATTTTTCTACTCTACAGGGATTTGTGTGTACATGTAGAAAACAGTTTTTTTGGATTTTTGTTTTGTAAGCTTAACACGAAATTCTGAAAACTTGTCTCTAAACCTGCAGGTGACACCAAAGTGAAAAATCCTGAAGACTTGTCTGCAGACACCATGGCAAAGTAAGACACTGTCTTGTAAGAAGTACCTTCTTCAAAAGCCCCAGAAAACGGCTTTGTATGGAGTTGTTAAACTACCAAGAAAAAAAAAGAAAAATATATTTTTTTTTTACTTAAGTGTACTTAAGTGTACAGATTTCCTGATTTACACCAGCAGCATAAAAATCTGTAACTGGGGGTTCTTATAAACCCTGTAGCTGTCCTAACTTGTCTTAGAAGCTCTGACGCATGTAGTGTACCGCTTTAGTCTTGTTATTTCTTAAATATTTATTTTTTGTAAACTAGTAAATGAAAAGGAAACCAATTGTCAGCTCCTGTAAGATTGTTGCTGCTAATTAAAAATACAATTAGTGTTCGACACTGTCAAGAAAATGCAAGAAAGAAAGGAAAAAATAAATAAAAAAAGAAGACTTTAAAGAAATTCAGTACCAAAATGCAAAATAAAAATAAGGGCACAAATTTTGTGTTGTCTTGATTTCAAAAAAATATTTTTGTAACATTTATTACAAGATCAGTTTACTGTTGAAGCTAATGTGTATTTGTGTTCTCATCCTCACTTTCAAATGTTGAATGCATTCATTCACTCTTTAACTAGTTTTGTTTTTAGTACATTTCTTAATTGGTTCCAGATTAGTGAAATGAATTAATTTATTTGCTCGATTGCGTTTGTAAATATCCAACAGGTTTGTTTGTTTATTTTTTTGTTGTAAGGGATGTTGGCAAAGTGGTGGAGGCGCTCTACGGAGAGAATCCACCTCCAATCTTGATTATTGGGCACAGCATGGGTGGGGCCATCGCAGTCCATACAGCCATAGCCAATTATGTACCATCACTGCTGGGCCTCTGTGTCATTGATGTTGTGGAAGGTAAACTTTTCATGAGTTTCATGCATGTTTTTATTTTTTGGAGGATTGATAACCATTTAAAAATAATAAAGCAATTACAGAACACCAAAGAAAAGCTGGATGATTCTGGACTTTCAATGATCGATATATATTTTTTTCCCCCCATTCTATTTAGGCACAGCAATGGATGCTTTGAACAGTATGCAGAATTTCCTCAGAAGTCGGCCAAAGACTTTTAAATCTCTGGAGAATGCCATTGAGTGGAGGTAAAAAGCAGACACCTACTCAAACAGTTAAGAGCGTGTTTTGCATTGAAAGTTTAAAGTCTAGTTTGAAACTGGCATTAAAAGCCAATATAAGATAAAAAACAACTGCATTCGTAAACCCATATTTAACCATAAATAGGGTATCTTAAAATCTCTAACAAATAAAGCCTGCTGTTATGTGTTGGTTAAACCATTTTAATAAATTGAATATATGCATATCTTCTGTTTTACAATCAATTGTAAAGCCGTTTTAAGTATAATTAAAGAAAACTTGCTTTCAAGCCCTTTAAACAATAATTATCTTATTTTTCTAGAATTTATCCCTAAACTGAATTGGGAGAAACATTTTTAATCCTATCAATAAAGAATTCCCAATTCAAAATCGAGACTTTTTTACCCCCACATCTGGCAGAACAAATCTAGCATAAATATATTTACTATCTAAACAATATTTTATTTTTAAAAAAAGTGAATATTACATTTCTTCAAGTGTCCATCAAATGGAGACTTAAAATTTTAAAGCAGACAACTGAAATTGTCATTTACTGTCAAATTCACTTGGTTATTAGTGGAATGACAACATAATAAGTGTATTTTGTTTTGTGTATTGCAGTAACCAAAACAATATTAGACAAAAATTAACCAATAATTTATCTTTTTTATCAATAATATACATGAGATATTAGATGAGAAATTAAATTTGATTTCTGAAAGTTTGACTTTAATTTTTTTTTACCCCCATCTATACATTGCTTCACTGATGTTTATCATCTGCTTGCAGTGTGAAGAGTGGTCAGATACGGAACATAGAGTCAGCTCGAGTGTCAATGGGAGGCCAAGTGAAGAAGTAAGTCTGTTCTAGTTTAGACTTTTTGTGCCCTGAAGGTTTCACCAAGTTTAGTGGATTTTTCTTTCGCCTGTTGACCTTCACAGATGTGAGGAGTCATCTAGCAATCCAGGCTTCTCAAAAAGTGTCGGTGAAGGCATTATAGAAGAAGAGGATGAAGAAGTGGAGGAAGAATCCAGCAAGAAAAAAATTAAAGATGACCAGGAGGTTCAGTCACTGACAGTCATACTTTTATTACTGTTTTCTGTGGCAGAAAAATAAAACGCTCATTTGTTTATTGTGTAGGTGAAAAAGGAAAGCGTCTATACTTGGCGTGTGGAGCTTTCAAAGACAGAAAAATATTGGGAAGGCTGGTTCAGGGGTCTCTCTGCTCTTTTTCTCAGCTGCCCTGTACCAAAACTACTGCTGCTTGCAGGTTTGATCTATTTTTAAAGTTCTGCTTATTTAAATGAATGCCAACAGTTTACTTTTTTATGTCAAAGCCAACTTTTCTGCATGTGTTCACTACAATGCTTTCTCTTATGCAGGAGTGGACAGGCTCGACAAAGATCTCACTATTGGACAAATGCAAGGTACTTAAAGAACACGTTTAGTTTTTTAAATCATACTTGCAGTAATGTACAATAGTCTCACAGACAGTTCTGATCCTGGTCCTCAGGAAAGTTTCAGATGCAGGTTCTCCCTCAGTGTGGTCATGCAGTTCATGAGGATGCACCTGAAAAAGTAAGTTGGTCTTCTTTAAATTAGACATCAAATCCAATTTTTGCCATTAATATAGTCAATATTCATCATTTCGGAATTAATTTCTTGATCCTTGTTTTTTTTCAACTAGGTAGCGGATGCTTTGGCAACATTTATGGTCCGACACAAATTTACTGAGTTTAAGGAAGGATACTTGTGGTAAGAAGAATTCTTTTGGAAGAAAAGAGTTAATTGGGCAAATTTTGCCTCAAATGAGATATAGATATATATATATATATATATATGTATATATATAGATATAGAGATAGAGATAGATAGATATATATATCTATAGATATCTATAGATATCTATAGATATATATATAAATATTAACATAAAAATATTAACGCGTTGATATTTATTGTCGCAAATTAACCACATGTGCTAAGCAATTGTTTTTCGCCAGTTCACGGTTTCGTGGCGTACGTCAGTTTCTGAAAAAGCACACTTTGTCAGAAACTATCCTGCTTTTAACATGGTCACTGGCAAAATAAATATATTTTCAATTGATTTTTAGAAATTTATTATTTCTTATGTTTAGATCGCTTTTCTCAAAAGGCAGACTATTTGATACGTAATGCGGCCCGTTGTCATGGTAACAAATCAATGTATTGCTAAGCTGGCAGACCTCAACTGCAGTAGCAAGAGAGAGATGCTTATTGTAACAATAGGTTAAATAAAGAATTAGTTAAGAGAGAAAGTTCACCTCTTACCGCTTGTTTTGTCCACATCATGAAGAAAGTTTGTTTTGAAGAAGCCTTTGCACATAGAACATTGTGACCGGAACTTCTTGCGGAACACCCATCAGCCAATCAGAACAGAGTATTCACCATTTAAAGTATAGAAACACAATGTTTGTTTCTAATGGCTATGTATCAGCATCTTTGTTCTTTTGGAGCAATATCGCAGACAAGTCTTTTCCAGTTCTGCTTATCTTAGTGTTAGTGTGTTTAGTGCACACAAATTACATTTCTGGGATATCTGGGTTAACACTTTACAAATTAAAAGATTTCAGACAATAAAAATGAAGGAAAGCATTTTCTCCCTGGTCTTTTTGTTCAAAAGCTACATATTGTCATAAAATTTAACTCAAAACAATGTGATTAATCACAACCCAAAAGTGTGATTAAACTGATTTTTTTTAATTGACAGCACAAATATAGGGTCAATAATGAACGAATGCTAAAATTATCTTAAGGAATAAAGTTTTTCCCTCAGCTTAATTTTTCAGAACTTGAACAGGAAGCAGTATGCAAGTCAGCTGAGATGACCTGATGTCAGCAGCTTCATTTAAAACAAGTATCTTATCTTTCATTACCAAAAGCTATGAAGCTTATGGATACATTTCCATCAGCCAGTTTGAAACCAGCACTAGTTTTGCCTCATTTGTAGGTGCTCATCTATGTATAAAAAGTTTAGAGTGACCAGTGAATTTTTTTTTTTAAACCAACTTTCTGTTGTACTAGCTAAACTAAATAACATGGAAAAAAATATCATTGACCTTCTACAGTGGTATGTAGTTAGCCACCAATTGTACATGTTCTTCCAATTTAAAAGATGAGAGAGGCCTGTAATTATTATAGGTATACTTCAACTATGAGAGATTAAATGAATTTAGAAAAAAAAAATCCAGAAAAATCACTGTCTGGTTTTAAAATACTTGTGAATTATGGTGAAAAAAGAAGTGTATTTGGTCATTAACAAAAGTTGAACTCAATACTTTGTTATATACCCTTTCTTGGCAATGAAAGCAGTCAAACGTTTTCTGTATGTCTTTACAAGATTTTTACAAACTGTTGAGGGTATTTTGGACAATTCCTCCATGCAGATCTTCTCTAGAGCAGTTATGTTTTTGGGCTGCCACTGGGCAACACGGACTTGCAACTTCCCCCAAAGATTTTCTATGAGGTTGATATCTGGAGACTGGCTAGACCTCTCCAGGACCTTGAAATGCTTCTTATGAAACCACTTCTTCGTTACCCGGTTAGTGTGTATGGGATTGTTGTCATACTGAAAAATGCAGCCATGTTTCATCTTCAATTCCCTTGCTGACGGAAGGTGGTTTTCCCACTCAAAATCTGACCATTCATGGCCCCATTCATTCTTTCCTTTACACGGATCAGTCGTCCTGGTCCCAGAAAAACAGCCCCAATGCCTGATGTTTCCACCCCCATGATTTACAGTATGTATGGTGTTCTTTGAATGCAACTCAGCATTCGTTCTCCTCCAAACACGACAAGAAGAGTTCTTACAAAAAGTTCTATTTTGTTTTCATCTGACCGTAGGACATTGTCCTAATCCTCTTCTGGATCATCAGAATGCTCTCTAGCAACTTTAGACAGGTCTGCACATGTACTGGCTTTGCAGGGGACAAGTCTGGCACTGCAGGTTTTGAGTCCCAGGCTGCGTAGTTTGTTACTGATGGCCTTTGTCACTTTGGTCCCAGCTCTCTGCAGGTCATTCACTAGGTCCCCCGGTGTCGTTCTGGGATTGTTCCCTCACCGTTCTTGTGATCATTTGACCCCACAGGGTGAGATTTTGCTGGGAGCACCAAATGAAAGGAGATTATCAGGTGTCTTGTATGCCTCCATTTCCTAATAATTGCTCCAATAGTTGAGTTCTTCACACCAAAGCTGCTTACCTATTGCAGATTTAGTCTTCCCAGTCTGGTGCAGATCAACAATTTTGTTTCTGGTGTCCTTAGTTCTTTGGTCTTGGCCACAGTAGAGTTTGGATTGTGACTTTTTGAGGTTGTGGACAGTTGTCTTTTATATAGATAACGAGTTCAAACAGGTGTCATTAATACAGGTAACAAGTGGAGGACTGAGGATCCTCTCATAGATGAAGTTACAGGTCTGTAAGAGCCAGAAGACTTACTTGGTTGTAGGTGAACAAATACTTATTTTCCACCATAAGTTACAAATAAATTCTTTAAAAATCAGACAATGTGATTTAGTTTTTTTTTTCCTCAGTCTGTCTCTCATAGTTCAGTGTGTCCTGAAGAAAAGGATCAACTCTGGGATATCTTCTGTGAACAATGAAAACAGGAACTTTCTTTTTCTTTTTTTACAGTTAGGTTTCTTTCTGTAAACCTTTAAAACGTTACCCTGAGTGGATCTGAGGTGTCACATAGACTTTCACGTATAATGAGAAGCTTCTCGTGTTCAACTCCAGAATTCCAGCATTTATTTAAGTTTGTAGGGTTTTTAATTCATCGTTTTGTTCATCTAATTGTTAGAGATAATTTTTATTGCTTCTTTTTAACTTTAACTTGTTTTTTTATATTTAGGGAATATCTTTGTTTGAAAAAGTTTATTTTCTTATTTTCATATCTTTTTTTCACAGCTAATTTCCTCTACAAACACCCAGCAACTGTGGAAAACATGATTCAAGATTCATTGACGTTATTGTCCAATTTAACTTCAAATAAAAAGATTATTATTGTTGTTGTTCTTAAGTTGCTTTCATGCGTAGATCATTTTGCCTTTCAGCTTTGCCTTTTTTATTTAAATATTGTGAATTGAATAAACTGTATTGTTTTGTTTTCTTATTTCCTGAAGATTATTGCTTTTCTTGTTTGAAAGTTTCTTTTCAGGGATCTCATCACTGGTAATGTGTTTGTGGTGTATGAACTGAATTAAAGATGGATGCTGCCAACACTGTCACTATGCTTTTGTATTGGATATGTCAAAACAATCGCGATCATTTCAACTGGAACCTTCTTACAATAAGCTGGTGGTCTACAGAATATAAAAGAATCCAGGTTGAAAATTTCTCAAATAAAAGTTTAAAGTTAAAGTTATTTATTAGTTTTGTTTCCATATATTAATTGAGAAATGTTTAATACTCACAGATTATACCATTATTAAAAGAAACTATGAAAATATTGACGACTGCAGTAACTCCAGTTTGATTTTAAAATTCTACTGCAGAGACCGTGTTTTTTCAAAGTGAAACTTTTGCTGAAGTATATTTCAAAGGACTATAAAACTACTACCATACGTATTTTACTATGCAGAAATGGAAGACATTTTACAAGATTAGTCTTGCAACACCTCCCAGTAAAAAAGAAATATTCAGTTCCATATTGAAGCTTTTTTAGCAACATATGGCAGCTCAGCATCTTACCATCTGACCCTCTTGAATTTTTCTTTTTCCAACGCAATGTCTAAAACATATTTATTATTATAAATGAATGAAGTTTAAAAGTAGACTAACCCCATTAATTTCACATTGTCTGTATTTAGTATTTTTCTGCAAAAATGTGTTTAGTTTAACCTAAATACTGGTAGTTACTTTTAATGTCCTACAGAAGCAATTGTGTCAATAACTTGTGCTACAAAAATAACTATTTGTATGTTTTCAAGCATTACAAAGTATTACAAAAATGTCCTTGAGTTCCTTATAAACTTCTGGAAACAAAAACAGGTTTAATTACCCCTCTGTGGACCAGCGCAGGGCTTTACAAACATCTGAATTATTTATGAATCATAATGATCTGTCTCTGAAGATCCAATGACAGATTTTTTTTCCTGATACATTTTAGGCCTCCTTTTTGTGGCAGGAAAAAATCTATTTATTATTCTAAAATATTTACTTTAAACAGCACGAAATATGTAGAATAGTACAATGGAACTGAGTAAATGACAAAAATGTTTCTTCTTTTTTATTTTTGTGAAGACGTATTTTTCTCTTCTTAACTTCATTGGCTAATGTAGCACTCCTTATACGGTACATACTGAACACAATACTTGTGTGTAAACAACAGCATATCATTTTATAATTTAAAATACATTTTGTGGGTTTTTTTGTAATAACATGTAGATTTATTCCTAAATCCAGTTAAACATCTGAGTCAACCACTGCACAAGAAAAAGTAGGAGCTGTCCAGTGCTGAAATTCCAGCTTTAGTTTCACACAACTATTTTCAGTTGAACCACTCCACTTGCTCCGTGTTGTGCCATTGGTCCATGCATTGATTCATGCATTAGATTTGAAGATTTGTTATTTTATTTTATTTACACTGTTTGCAAAACGTATGAATGAGAGTAAGCTTGCTTTACTGACAGCTTTCAGATGAGCTGTCATTAGTTTGATTCATCAGTTCAATAAATGCTCAACTTTTTGCTTACTGAGGCAAGCCTTCAGTTTTGTTGTTGGCTAATTGTTGACATGTTTTTTCCGCTTTTGGTAAGTATCTACTTCTAACAAAATCATTGTGAAGACCCAATTAAAACTAAAATTGTGTAACAATTATGAGTTTACCTACTCAGTAAATACAGGTTTATATTTTATAATAGTTTTTGTATACGTAAATGACAAAGAGGACATAGAAAATATGGAATTGTCTTTTAGTTAGTTCCCAGGTTGGCACATATCTATAAAGACCACGACTATAAAGTGCCCCCATATTTATATTGTCATGCTAACGGACACATCTAAGGAGGAAGGAGGTTATCATCTAAGATTTAACAGACCATTTACTATTCAATGTGTCAAAGTCAACCTTTGGGTTGGGTTTCCATCTCAGGACTTGTCAGCAGAAATTATTTTCTTACATGTTTAGATTATGTCAAACAGCTTAAAATGTCATTTCATCCAGACATATTTTCTGATCAAAGAATATATCAATAACCGCTCAATTATAATATTAACAATAATCCATTCATCAAACCTGCTGAATTCCTTCTGAGGGTCATGGGATTACTGGAGCCAACCCAACTACTGTTGGGCAAAGGCTGCGTACATCCTGAACAGGTTGCCAGCATCCTGCAAGTTCACACAGTCATATGCACACCTAGGGTCAATTTAGACATACCAATAGACCTTTGAAGCATGCTTTTGGACTAAGGGAGGAAGTCCGGAGAAAACCCACGCATGCACATGGAGAACACACTCCACAAGGGAAGGTCCCAGCTTGGTTTTGAACCACAACACCATCATGCAGCCTATAAAAAATAACAAAAATAGTAAAAATTGCAGTAATAATAATTTGAACTTCTTTATTAAATTAGCTAGTTTAATCTATGTACCATTTTTTTTATCTTTTGTTTATGCAGGTAACCTTGTTGAGATACAGAATCTCATGTTTAAGAAAAACATGTCAGAGAAGTTGACTGACATCCAACATGGTTTGTAAAAAAATCAATGTGTGATTCTGCAAGTATGTTCTGTGGGCAAATTAATAGGATTAGTGTACAGTGAGGAGAAAGGAGAGAGAATGTTTGTATGAAACTGGTTAACGCAGTTATGCTCAACATAGAATAAATAGCAGGGTTGCAGCAACAAGGATGTCTGTAGCATTAAGTGTAAAATGTGAATGATTCCTATACAGAAATTCAAATTGCAACTTTACTTTATTAATAGAAGAAGTAAAGATAAAAGATAAAGATAATAAAGATTTTTATCGAGCATGATTGTCATATATTTGTAAAAAGACATACTTTACAGTTGTGCCTTGGACTGACGACATAAAAGGGAAGGGTTGCTGTTTCCTCCCTTCTAGAAAAAAACAACCTTTCCTGGAAAAGCTGAGACTCGATAGCGTCAAATAACACCCCTGAAACATTCAAAAACTTAAGAAGTATTATTAACATGGCAATGAATTATTATGTCATCTGAAAAAAGATGAACAGCTGTATAAGAATGAGCCTTATGGAACTCTACTACTGACATTAAGAAAGTGAAAGAGAGACCGCTGAACTGCACACATTCTTCAAATCCTGACAGATAATTGAAAAACCCAATCTGTGGCTGCCAAAAACGTTTTAACAGTTAAACATTAACTATTTTTCTATCAGCAGAATGCGTACTGAAATAAAACATTTTCTTTTGAGTTTTTTTTTTATCTATCCATTGGAGCATGATAGAGATTTTAATCTTGATTCAAGAACATTTATTGAATAAGTGTAAAGATTTTTTTCTTTTTTTGCTTTAAAGTTAAGATGTACAAAAATAAATGTAAATCTTAATTTTAATTTTAATTCAGTATTTATTCAAAAAAATGGAGGACAGCTTTAAAGAATTGGGTTATGATGGTTAAATTTGCTTTGGTGGTTTGTGTAACCTCTCGAGGGGTGGTGGATGGTGGATGATGTCAAAACTCAGAATGCCTATAAAAAGGATGGAGATGAAGAGATTAAGCCTGATTATCTCAGAAACGTAGTTTCCTAAATGGTTAGATGAAGCTGGTGGCCAGTAAGTATTTCTTAGATGTTCAGAACAATTATGTTATTAAACATTTTCTCTTCTTTTTTTATTTCTGGAGAAAGTGAATTTGTTTCAAAGCTTAAAACAAATATCAGGCTTTAGTTTTACTACTGATGTTGATTTATAATTTTTTTTGGTGTTATCTAATTGATCCACAGATACTACCTTTTTGAATGAGACAGAAATCCCTGAAATGAGGCAGTTTGGGACTTCAGTCAAAGCGATGCTGTCCATGCTGCCGTGTCTCTTCTTCCTGTATGTTAACAGCGTTATGGTGTTCGCTCTGCTGAGAAAACCTCTCCTACTGGAGTCATCCAGATACATACTGTTCACTCATTTGCTCTTTATTGAGTCAGTCCAGCTCATTCTGACAATGTTGTTGTACCTATTTGTTGTGTCTATGGTCCAAATTATCAGCTACGTTTGCATTGCTATCACTCAGTTGGCTGCTATTACTATTAGGTTGTCTCCTCTAACCCTGGCTGTCATGTCTTTAGAGAGATATGTTGCGATCTCTTTTCCACTCAGGCACACTACCATTTCTACACCCAGAATGGCAGGTGTAGCCATTGTTGTCATTTGGACAGTGGCTTCTTTAGACACCTTCATTCAAATCTTTTGGTTTGTCAGTCTCAAAGGCAAAGGCTTTTCCTCACAGGGAATCTGCAAAAGAAACAGTGTCTTCCAAATGCAGGTTTTTGTGACTTTAGACAAAGCTTTCACTGTTGTAAATTTTGTTCTGGTCACCACCGTTGTCCTGTACACGTACATTGCAGTAATGATTACTGCAATGACTTCTTTGGAGCGCAGCGTCAACAAGGCACATAAGACACTGTTGCTGCATCTTTTTCAGTTGTGCTTGTGTCTGGTCTCCACTATGTTTGATATGATAAACTCCAGTGAACTGCTAACTTTAGCTCCTTCAATAGCTATCGATGTTCAGTACGTCCTCTTTTTAGGTTTAATCATTTTCCCTAAATGTTTGAGCCCGCTCATATATGGACTCAGAGATCACAACTTAAAACATTCATTTAAATATCATTTTACATTTGGTTGTGTATCTACTGTCAGTCCATATTCTGGTTAATTATCAGAGCATTAATTATGGAAGCTCAGCTTTTCTTTTTTTTTCTATCATGTGCAATGACAAATTGTGTTTTTGTGGAAAAGCAACTGTGTGTTTTATGAAGGTAAAACACGGTGTAGGAAAGCATTTTTGAGCCTTCTTATATGTAATATTTAAATGTTAATTCTGTTTTTGCAAAAACAAAATCAATACTTTGAATGTAGTAAATAATAAAGTGCCTTGCTGAAAGTCACTTCAGTGACTTGATTACATTGTTTTTCTTTAATTTTGAGTCACTTTGCTGCTCATTACCAGCTGTAAAAACTGCTATGCATATTAAATAAAATTGACGTAAGAATTGTTTACCTCTTTTCCGTGCATGTTTCATCTATAACAAATGTGAATTATTTTTCTGAACCTGTGCACTGATTTAAAGACGCTAAAGTCAGGTTAACATTGATAAAGAAAATACAAGCTTTTAATGTTTTTCTTATGTATTTTTACAGTCATGATCATCCAACTATCAACTGTTACAACCCGCTTTGTCCTGTGTAGGGTCAGAGGGCAACCCCAGTTGCCGTAGGGCCACCACAGATCACCAATCCATTACATGACCAAATAGAAACAAAAACAATCCATATGCAAAAAGTTCTCAACCAATCTATGAAGCACGTGTTTGAAATGTGTGAAACCAAGGTTTGAACTAAGGCCTGAGAGACGACAGCGCTAAGCAGCATGCTGTGTTTCTATAGAACAAGTCTGTTTAAATGTTAAAATAAATACAGAAACCAAAGCAAATGTATGCAAAATGTTCAAATTCATCTTAAAAAAATACTCTTAAGAAAAAGAATGGTTTAGCTGCTGTTGATAATTTTCAACTATCTTACACATAACACAACATATAATCTTTTTTTGAGTTCGTAATGTTTCAAACCATAATGTATGGCACGTTTTTTCAAATCTCTGGAGTAACATAAGCTTATAAAATGTTTTCAACCAGCAGATGTCAGCCTTACCTAATAAAAATACAGCAATACTTTCTGAACTGCACGCACGCTGTGTTGTTCCATAGTGCTTAAAGATTTGTCAAGAAAGTGTAGATTTGCACTGTTCTGTGTTATTAGTTTTATTGATGGGAGTGTTTTTCCTGTCTTTTCTTGTCGTAGACATGCAGACTTGTGTAAGACAGAGTGTGGAGTGTGCAGAACAATTTCTGTGGGTAAACAGGGAGGAGGGGGCGCGAACTATCAGAACAAAGGAAGCATCTGAGCAGGAGGTGGACTAATTTAAGCGATCTTTACTTTGCCACAATCCTGAAGCCCTCTCAATACCTCTCTGGCCTCCGTGAAAGAGCACTTGAAGGACTGAAAAACATTCCAGTGCAAAAAAATACCTGGTGACCAAAAGTTTAAAACAAGAGAAGCAGGGAGAGGTTGTTATTTATCAGCACTACACCCGACTCATCCTTAAACAATACAGCTGCTTTCATGTTAAACTTTTAGGTTTTAACATTTAACAGTTTTACAGCGGATCATGTTCTGTAATATACTGTAAAATCCTTCCAAATAAAAGCACAAACACGAATGTCATCTGTTTTAAATTGTCAATGAGTTCTCATGGCATGATATAATTATATCATGATATAAGATTTTGCGATTTATAGATGTTTTAACACATCAGACAAGCAAGAGAAAATCATATTTTATCCTTTTTTAAAGGGCATATGAGCAGAGTAACGGCTGATTAACTCAATTGGGGTTAGAGCACCTCAAATGTCAGAGAGGAATTAACAGAGAAATGAAATGTGCCTTTTTTTCACAATCACCTCACTGCACTTTCTCAAAGCCACATTCTTCTAAAGGTGAGAAACTAATGAAAAAAAACAAAAAAAAAAAACAAATGCAACTGGACTCTCTTTAAAACCGATAAGAAAGGATACACTGGCCACACAAGGTTGTTGCATAAATAATTTAAACAATACAGATAAACTGAAAGGTCCCAGATTCATTGCATTCCCACAAGTCCAATAAAAGCACTGAGCTGGTTAGCTTTCAATCATAATTTGAATAAGGCTCTGGGGCAAATGTGATTGACTACAAAACGTGATATTTTTTGGCTCATTTAATACACTGCACATTAAAGTGAGGCCAACCGCTTGATATCTCACTAATAAAAGCAAATATACATAATTTATTGAAAAGAAGGAATATAAAATAAGCAAAATATATAAATAAAGATCTATAGTTTTCTTCAGCATTTAAAGATTCACTAATGGATCACTTACCGACTTCAATAAAAAAATGATGGAATTAAAAATTGCCAATTATATTAAATTTAAAACTTTAATTGCTTACCTTTTAGAAAAGGTAAATTGCATTTATTGCAGTTTATGTATCCTTAATGTCACATAAACCTATTTGCCAGGACATTTTAAGCAGCACATAATAGCTGTACCAAGCAATAAAGGGAAACATATGTATTGCCAACTTAAAGCGTCACTAAATAAATGACTGATTAAATTTTAAACACATTGCATCAATTTGTGAGTTATCTGATTTCAAATAATGCAAGTAGAAATACAAAAAGGTGAAAATAGTCAAACATTTTACAATTGTTAATTGCAGAATTTCACGGAGAAAACGGTGACGCCACTATATGAAAAAATAGAAGAGATTTGATGAATCAATATATGTCGAGTTATCAACAAAGATGACGTAATGTGTAAATTAATGGATCCTTCCTTTCTGGGGGAGGTTTCCGAGGAACCGTGACCGGAGTCCCTTGGCATCCGTTGTCAGGTGTGCTCCCGGGCTCCCCGCTCTGAGATGCGGTGATGGTACGATCCACTTGCAGCCAAGAGTTGTTGCCGAGGAGGTTCCACTGTTCGGTGGCACCGTTCAGAGTCGCGTGCGGTTGGAGAGCATGAAACTGTACCAATTTTGAAAATGGTACCGACTCCACTTCAGAGTTACCTTGGGCAGCGCTGGAGGGTTGCCATTTGCCTCATTTTCTTCGTTATTTCAGGTGAGGGCAGATTTTTTGACGGTTTCTTTTTATTTTTTAATTGCAATTTTGTTTCCCTTGAACGTTTTTCACAGAAGTTTGTGAGGGAAACCGACTGTTTCTCCTCTCGCGATAAGCTAGCTTTAAGGTACCTGTCGTGTTTTTTTTTTCTTTTATCTTTTTTTTTAAGTTTTCTAAATATGTTTTAAACTTAGTCACAAGTTCGGTTCTGGAGCTTTGGAGGAGCGGTCGGCCTGTGCCACCTCCACGGCTGTTGGTATGACCCCGGGTGGCGCACAAAGACTCCCCACTAGTCAATCACATCATTATAACCCGAGCTAACTCTGGGAGCGCTGCCGTTTGTGTGGCAGACAGAACCGCTTCGGATATATTTGTCAGGGAAGCGTGACTGCTCGTGGAGGAATGCGCCACCTGCTTTGGTAAAAAAGTGTTGAGGAACCCCCACAATCGTGACAGAAGATCATTGTAATGCGGCTTCCCCCACATAGAGAAAAGGGTCAGCCTCCATGTGTCTGCAGCGCAGCCTGAGCTCATCATGGATGAATCAGAGTTGACCAACACTGTCCTGAAATATGCCAACTTTCGCCCAGTATAGTGGGGCTGCCCCTTTCAAGACCTCCAAAATAAGAGCCTCTCTGATTGTCCAAACGTTGCCCTCAGCAGTACCACCATCCTTGTAGCTGTTCCACGGAATTTCTGTGCAATCTGATCTACAAAAAAAGGAGCATGGATTTTCTAGTACAGGGGTCTGTAACAATCAGAATTTCAAGAACCATTTGGATCGCTGACCGCAGCCCATTAGGAGCCACAAAGTCTTACTTTAGAAAATTACAACACTGCTTTACGTTTATGTTGTTACCATTATTATAAATACAAATAAACTACTGTTTTATGTATTGAACATGAACAGAGAAAAAAAAGATCATTTTTTTCTAAATTCATAATTTTTGACAGAGATTTGCACGACTTTCTTTAAAAACAAGACAATCTGGAGGAGGAGGAGGTAATGTCAGCATCAGAGATGACCTTAAAAACCCACTTCAATGATAATTTTATTCTTGTTGTTTTTAACATAGAATTTTTCTTATGATGGAGGACATGTATAAAATAATTTAAGATGAAAACAGCTTTTCTGAGTATTTCTATTCGTATTTGATTGAATCAGAAGCAGATAAAAAAAAATGCTGTTTGAAAAGCTCTTAATTGTGACATATTGAAATGGGTGGGCCAGAGCCTTCCTGCTCCGCTCCATTCTAATACATCCAGCTGCAGACAAATGGATCCATTAACACCTTCATTTTCCTTGTCTTAGCTGGTATCTGGTTAAAAATGTCAATGTGTGGTCTAGATCTGTGATTGACCGTGATATTAGCTTGAGGTAACGAGAGGAACTTTTTGTAGTTGTCTCAATAAAAATAATTTTAAAAAATCATAAGGTTCAGGACCCCCTAGTGGTCTGCCTCCCCATCCCGCAGTGGCTCTCTGTCTGCCGGTCAGTCAGCCAGCTGCGCAGAGATCAGTTTAGCGAGCCAGCTAGCTCTACCGCCTTGGCGTTGCGAATGGACGCCACCACAACGGGCGGAAATTTAACTTTATTACCTTGTTTCAACCACTAGGGGCAGCACAGACTATACATATTTTATAATTTCAGGTAATAAACAAGTTTATTTTAAATTGTCAAAAATTTGGCTAGGACCAACAGTCAGCACTTTTAAAGCCCCATTTGTACAGGTAAGCAATAAAAAAAAATGTCATTCACTGTTTAGTTACCTTTTAAATACCACTGGGAACGCTTTTACAATAGATCAAAATGTGATTGGCGTGAAACTTGTTTTTGGCCATAAATTGCACTTAAAATCCTTTAATTTTTGTCAGAAAAAGACAGTCCACCCTAAAATCTGCACATGGATTGCCATGGCATTGTGGGTATTGTAGTCAGGTGCCTCATGGAGTGATCTGTTCTTCGACTGTTTGTGAATGAGTTTAATAAAGTTTTACTTATTTGACCATCTTTGATAATATTTCTTATATTCAGACAAACAAGTTACTTTTAAAAATTAAAACATTAAAATTTGTTTTCAACTAGAGAACCGCCATAGAAGCATCGAAGAGCCACATGTGGCTCCAGAGCCTCAGGTTGCAGACACATGTTCTACCAGAACATCTAAGTTGCATCAAATTAAAGCTTCTTGTTTAAGATGGTTATTTAGCTCTTTATATCCAAAAGTATACAGTTCACCCGTTAACGACATAATTGACTAAAGTATAATGTAGTTTGCTGCCATAATAATTGTCTCATTATTTATTAGTGTAAGTACGAGTGCCAGGTAAGTATTATCTACAATCCATGTGTGTGCACCTTTTATCCCAGTTGTGATGCTGTAAAAAACATTTTTGCCTTTGCACAGAATGCCAGTGCAGAATGCATTCGTCTTCTGCTAGATTTTAGCCCAACTTGGCAAAGATTTTGGTACTTTTTGGTAAAAATGTAACACAAAAAAGTAGTTTGTAATGTTCTTTCAGTCCTAAAACTAAAAAAATCTAATTTTCTGTTCTCTGAAGGGGTCTGACAGTTGAATACTCATTTGTAGTGTTCATCTTCCAGAAAACCTGCCTTTAAGAGATAAAAAGTTCTGCACACGAATGAAGAAAAGTATTTTTTATTTGGAAGGTCATTCTTGTTTACTTATAATTGAATGCTTTATTTCATTTTAAATTATTGCATTCAAGGTTGGTTCTTACCATGTGAATGCAACACATTAATTCTGCCTCACCAAGTTCCTAAACTGCAGAAATATTGAATAAAATCGCACAAAGACTTTTGTATTTAAAGAACAAATGGAACACTGGGTGATATCAGCATATTTGAGCCAAAAGTAACTTGCGGCAATTACTTGTTTCCAAGTAATTGCTCAAGGCAAAGCTACATTAGTCCTGCTTTTATTCCAGGAATTTGTTCTTTAGAATGTGGTTCATGATGTTCCCAGGGTAAATGATGGCTGTTCTGGAACTCAAATTTTTAATTTTGCCTTATTTTGAGAAAGACGACTGTGATCTGCAAAAGCTGTGGTTTAAAATGAAGAACAGCCGAAGTTCTGATTGTTGGCGATCCGAGTTTGATGAGTTTTTACTGAGTCAACTGACGGGAAAAGACGGCCCGCTTTCATGATTTGGATCTAAAGCGTTGTGTTGCTCGTTAGTTTGCTTCATTCAGTCAGCTGTTAATAAGCGTTAGTGGACTACTTTGTAAACAAGGACTATATTGACAAGTGGGTTTTTGGTTACATTCACAAAGGGCCTGCACAATATTTGGAAAACACAGGAGATTGAAGTCATGAAATTGATGATGAGTTAGAACAAAAGCCATTCTTTTTTTATTTATTTATTTTTATTCTAAGTTCCTCTACTTATGGAATAATTAGAGGAATTTCTATGCTGAATGCAAGTATGCTGCTTGCTCCAACCTTCAGACTAGGCACAACCTATACTGAGATCAAATATTTTAGTAGACAATAAACTAAAGTGATGCAAAAATGTATTTCAACTTTGGGTATCATATGTGGTTAAAGGCAAAAGGAAAAAGCCGTAAGGGTAGGGAAAGAATTTGTATTCGGTCAAAGACTACACATTTGGATTTCTACTTCAGCTGCACACAGACTAAACTACACAGATCTTTTACCATCACAGATTCAATTTCTAAAAACCTTCAGCAGCTCATGGCTTGTTGATATATTTTTCTCAGCTTCGACTTTTATCTAGTTTCATTTATTTTTAAGGTGAGACAAATTTCCGGCTTCATTTAATCACATCAATCTGCGTTTCACTGCACACCTTAAGCTACGTTCACTTTGCCTTCGGCAACACACATTCAAGCAGCTACTCTTAAAGAAGTCTCTAAACGTGTGTAAAGTATTTCGGATATCGGAATAGAGCTGTGAAAAAAAATTGATTGCCTGATTTTCGAGATTTGCACCTCTTTGGCATTTCACACCAAGCCTCTTCCAACTGTGGGTGAGCGGATGGGCTTGAATATAGTAAAAAAAAAAAGGAGGTAGCCCTAACCTGTTTGTCCAGTGTGAACACCATAATCGTATCAATTATGTAGATTCAGAGTTAAAGCAAATTTAATGGAATGCACAATGTGTACAGAACTTTTCAAGGCAAGGTTTAACCACTTACAAAAGAAAAAAAATAACAATTTGAATACAAGTGTTTCACTCGTGGACATTCCTTTCTTATAAATGTTGTCTCTTTTAAACAGTAACAGTGCAAATTCCCAAGCAGTGAAGATACTGGTCTTGGTCCAGTAACTGCTGCTGCTACCCTGACCGCCACCATCCCATGATGGAGCATATTCTGACCATGTTTTTATTAATGGAATCTGCAACATCACTCGCCTTCCTTTCAGGGTTTCAGTTGACTGCACAGACTTCTGTGACAGCTGCTTTTGTCTGTCTCATTCCAAAATCCTAACTGTTCATAACTTGGGATTTCCATCTTTAGCAGAGGCAGACAGTCCTCCTGCAAAGCACTTGTACTAATATACTTCCTGCCTCAGAAATGGTGCAGGTTATGGTAATATTGAACAAAGTGAGAACATGATTTGTGTCCTATGGGAGTAATGTGTCCTTGATGCCAGAATACATATAATCTGCTTTCCAGTCTCTGTGAAACATGAAAATCTAAGATGACAATGGCTATAGAAAGCTTTTCGCAGCATCCAACATCTGATGCAGTAGATGTTGCCCTTCTTCTCATCCATCTTTTTTACTTCCAGCTGGAGAAAATTAGGGCAAAGTTATGTAAGGCTTGCCGTCATGTCACCAATAAAAAATTCAGTTGCTTTACCTCTTCCATTGCATAGTCAGTGCTGGAGATGCTACTGTCTTCTTGTCCTTATGCTTCTCCAATCCCATTCATTCAAACAAGCTGTTTTAAAATAAGTTTCTTCATATGTGGGTCAAATATGACTGGGGCAAAATATGATCATTTGATTTAAATACAACACTAAACACACATAACCATAGTACTGTTAACACTATATATGTATACATTTAAATCCATTTCTATGTCCCTGTTCTGGCAAAACCAACTTTTGATGGACATAATTACGTCATAACTAATTCTGTTTAGGCCCTTTATTGTATTCCTTCTTGCTGTGAGTCTTTTGTGTAAAGAAACCTCAAAGGTTTTCTTTTTCTTTATTTTTTTTTTTTTTGTTCACTAAAATAATCGTTTCTACTTCTCATGACAAAAGATTGACCAAATGTGCACTGCAGGTGGAAAAATAAATTATTGTTCTAGTCATTTTAATTTTAATATTTTTTTATGACAGGAACATGTAGCACAGTTGCGGGTTGTCTGAGTTTGTTTTTTCTTCCTAGCAGCACTTTTTTCCCAGTAAGACCATTATAATCTGCTTTCTCTTTCACCTTCTACCCATATTTTACCATTTGGAACCTTTATGCTGTTTTTACTTTGATTCTGATTGTAAAATGTATCATTGTTTTTTTTATTAACATTGACTGTGTAAGAGCTGGACTGTGACGAGCTGTGATGTCATCCGCAGAAAATGGCTTTCTTTCAGCTCCAACCAAATTAAGTCAATTCAGTCGCCTCTGTGTTAGAGCCAGACATTGCCAGTAAGCAGTGGTTAAATCGTTCTGGGTCAACATTTCTATGGCACACAATCTTGCCAAGTAGGAGGGAACTTTTTGAAGTCCTCGGTTGAGGCAGGATAGCAATGACCTCAGTGGCCTGTGACTGAAAAACCTCCACATCACATTTAATGACATTTAATAGGTTAATGTCCAAATGGCAAACCATTTTTCATGGTGGCCTATAGTACAATTATTTAACTCAATTTGATCAGACGGCGGGAAGATGGACTCCAGGAGAAAAGTAAACGATAAATTGGTTTTCAAACACTTATGCACAAAACAATTTCTTATGTTTTTCTATCATCAGGCAGCAAGTTTGCTTAGTTTCTAGGAAAACCAACCATAATCAGTCAACAGTGCATAATGTCTGCAACATTAAAAAGCCCCTAAAAAATGTATACATCTAAATTCTGCTGAATCTCTTGCATATCGGGCTGTTTTTTTCTGTTATTTTTTTGAGTATAGATAATATTCAGAAAATAATATTTTACACCAATAATTAAATCATTGCTCTATGGTGTCAAATTGGGACCAATGCAATTTGAAACCCAAATAAAACAACTCAAAGTTCAGGCTGAAGTAGTGTTGTTGGTCTAAAAAAATTTGTCTAAAATTTTCTTCAATTCTAGTATAAACTTAATTATTTTCAGTTTCAAATTTTCTGTTTTTAAGTTTCAAAACTCAAAATTTTAGTTTCAAAAGTTTCTATCACTTTACTCTATGGGGTAAGGAAACTGTCAATAAGAAACGAATTCATAAAGACAAAGTTGAGCACAAAGTATTAACTTGTGTACAACCTTGCAGAAAAAAAATGAATACAACATTGATTTTAACATTTGACATGTCTGTTTTGAATACCTTTTGTTTTGAATACAACTCTTGCTTGTCTTGAATATGAATTTCTCCAGTTAACAAACTGTCAAAAATACGTCCCAGGCACATAGATCGAGTCCTGGAATATCATTTCTACAGAGTGAGCATGTGTATATTCAATATATATTAAATATTTAAGTTTATATTAGAATTGCAGAAAGTTTTAGACATTTAATTTTTTTTTTAGCCTGACACCATTGTTTCAGCTTGAATTCTTTTGAGTTGCCCTTAACCCTGAAAGGAACAAAGCGGGTTTAGAAACTGAATTAATTAATTCTTTGAGTTTTTATTTGTGTTTCAAATTTTTGGCACTGATTTCGCTCCATATTGCTTTGGTTTGTCTGAAGACCCAGCTATGGTGTTTATTCAGCCTTAATGTGGAGAAAATACTCCTATAAATTTCAGCCACGATTCAAAATAACAATTTTGTGATAAGGTATTTTGCTTTGTGAGCATTAAATTAAATGAAAGCCAAATTAACTTGAGCATTTTTACCAAAACCGGCTATATATTTTTACCAAGATGACAAAAAATGGATGACATTTGTTTCTCCTACTTTTGGGACAGAGAAATTTCCACTCTCAGGGCCAATTTTTTTTAAGGACAGCCTTTTTTAGAAGGAGACAAAGCTGTTTTTGGCAAAACAACAATAGAATATTTGGAATTGTTTGGCAAGCAGTCCTGGAGATTTTGTCATGTTCAGCCGTCCTCCTCCTGGCAGCTTGTTCCAATTAGTGATTTAGTCAAAAGCTTTGACTACCCATAAGTATTTTTTTTTATTACTTAAATCACATATTTGGTGCTTTCTGTGAACTGCTATCCAGCATTTTCTCACTGTTTTTTTTACAGACTCTTCCCTCTCCTCATCCTCAGCCTTCTTTTCTTCTCTCAGCGATGATGTCATCTTCTTTCCATTAGCATATCGCTTTATTTTTTTTGCCTTCTTCTTCTGATTCCAGCCTGTTCCCTTCATATCACTTCAACTTTCCTCAGCAAAGCACTGAGCTCTCACTTTTTAGGCATGCCACATTTCTGACAGTGCAAGTTACAGAGTGCATCAGTCAGTTATATTTGGACAGAAGTCTGCGCAATTTCTAAATTCAGATCAGTGGGATTGAACTTTATTCCTTCGTGGAGAATACCAAGTCCCTCAGTAAAGCGTTTATTCCACGGCCTAATTTAGCAGGATAGGAGTTTGATTTCAGACATCAGATGAAGCTGAACTTTATAGTAATGAAACAGATTTTTAGCAGCTAACATTAGATGGCCCATTTTTCACCCAAAAAAAATGGATCACATGCGTTAGGTTTTTTTTGAAGCTGTAGAAGACATTGCAGTAAATTTACAAACGATGAATAGTTTTTAGTGTTTTGCCCTCACTTTACATTAAGATATATTAAAAACATGTAATGCATCTTAAGGATTGCGAGGGAGCTCCATGTCCTCAGGGACGCCATGTTAACGCTCCAGCAGTATCGCATTTCTACAGGGGAACTTCTCAAAACAACCACAGAACCAGACACACTCCACTCTGCTTTAATCCTATCAGTACAAGGACTTCAACCAGCATCCATGAAACTATACACTATATTTTTAATCAAATTATTTTTGAAAGTAGGGATTATATGAGAAACTTTTAATGCATCTTTGATCAAACTTTCTAGTTTTTAATTGTAAGCAATAAAAAGTTGAATTTAGATAACCATGATATCAAGTGTGGTTGTTACTTTCTGCGGAAATGGACAACGCATTTTGACAATGATCTTGCTTTTTGCACCTTAATAATCAGGTTGTCAGGCGTCAGGTTATTAAACTTTTTAAACTTGATTGCATTTTGTTGACAAAGGCTAACGTATTTTGAATATGGGTGTGTCTTAACAGGTGCTTGGTGCAGTCAGGTGGTGGTGCCTCCGCGGGTGAGCGCTGTTCTGGGAAAGAATGTCACGTTACCGTGCAGGGTGGAGGTTGGCAAAAACCTCACTCTTACTCAGAGTTCCTGGGAGCGCCGTCTGCCTTCAGGGTCCGCCACAGTGGCTGTGTACAACCCAGAGTTCGGCACTTCCATTCCCCCAGAATATCTTAAACGCTTGTACTTTCGCTCACCTACCTCTCACGATGCCACTATTGTCCTGGAAAATGTAGGCTTTTCCGATGTCGGGATCTACACCTGTAAAGTCGCCACATTTCCTCTGGGGAACACTCAAGCTTCCACTACAGTCAATGTACTTGGTAAGGATGTGCCTTCTTGTATAGATTTAACTTCATTTTTGGATGATAAAAACTAATCAGTTATCTGAAAAAGTCGAACATTTTGACATCATAAAATTTCCTCAGAAGATTAAATGTGTAATTTTAGCAATAATTCTTTTTCTTGATCGGTCAATAACAGTGGAGCCAAAGGTTTATGTGTCTGCTGGTTCAGCCGCCCTGATCGATGGCGGCAATGAGACGGTGGTGGCCACCTGTATTGCAGAGCGAGCTCGGCCCCCCGCCGAGGTGTCTTGGGAGTCCAACCTGTTTGGCCAATCAGAAGTACAGTTATTTGACGATGTCAACGGCACAACCAGCACGCAAGTACGCTACATCTGGCAGCCCACGCGCCACGTCCGGGGCAACACACTCACTTGTGTGGTCCGTCACCCAGCCTTGCAGAGTGACTTCAGGATACCCTACCAGCTCAATGTTCAGTGTAGGTGCCTCCTTACTGCACAGTTTGGTAGACATTTGATTTTAAATAGGATTTCTGTAAATATTTCAATTTTTCAGCTAGAGCTTCTCATAGAGGCAAGTTCAATTAATAAAATAAGTGGGGTTTTTTTTATATTCAATGGTTGTTTCAGGTTTTCTTTGATTGAAATCTACATTGTCTCGCAAACAGTTTTTTCTTTTTTATTTAAAGATTTTCACACCACAGCTGATTTAAAAAACATTTCTTCATTTTCTCTATGAATCTTCTAATAACCACATGTTAAGGTTTGCACCATTTGATTTGCTTTTCCACATGCTTTAAATCTTAATGATCTCAGCTGAGGATCTGTGTTCATACTTGGATTTTTTCGAGGCATTAGTCCCAATTGTAATCTAATGTAATACATAGTTTTAATGTATTTAGTTGGAAGATTTGTTCATATAAAATACTGTTAGTATTAAAATTTTTACCAAAGGATTCTATCAACCAAGCACTCTTAGTATTGTTCCAAATCTCCTCTGCTTCCTAAATAATTTGCTTTTCTCACTTGGTGGTTGTTGTCTGTGTTGCAGTTGCTCCTGATATATCAGTTGTGGGGTACGACGGAGACTGGTACGTGGGCCGTGAAAAGGTACAGATGGCTTGCAAAGCCAACGCAAACCCGCCGGTGCATCACTTTAGATGGATCAGGTTTGTGTTTGTTTCATACGGTTTTCATTTATCTGTTAAACTGACTCAAATTAAAGAAGGGTGGTGGTATGGCTGATGGCATCCAGAGACACTTTAAGAAGGACGTTGCTCAGACATGGCATAAAAGTTATTATAAAGCTATTGCTCTTAAATACAAAATTACTTTAAAGGAAAACAAAGTGAAATACTGTGTGAGAAAGTAGATTTAAGGATAAAGTAAGTTTGACAATTTGGGTTATTGTCCAACTAATGATCACAATCTTGTATTTTCTTTGTTAATTAATGTTTTGACTGTCACCCACTGTAAAATAATTGTGTGAATTAAGTTTTTTGGGTTTGCTACTTTCTTAAAAATAGCTTCTAATTATGCAAAACAAACAAAACCAAAGTAGCTTTTAATTGCAGCAATCACATAATAAATGCACAATTTCTAGAGCAAAAACGGCAGAAAATTAATACATTTGTTGTAAAAATTAGTTGATTCTCATCAGAAATCATAATTGTTTTTAAAAATACTGAAACATGTTGCCTGCATGCCTCTGATTTTTATTACTTTTGTGTGTCCCAGACTGGACGGTGAAATGCCAGAGGGTGTGGAAATAATGAACAGCACTCTGCTCTTTCTGCGACCCCTCCAGCGAAATGACTCCGGAGTTTACAGATGTGAGGTTGCCAATGACATCAGCCTTCGCAGTCGAGATGTTCGCATTCTCATTCAAGGTGAGCGGGGTGTATTCATGCTGGCACACCGCTGATCCCGGTTCCTCCCTTAGGATGCAGTCTGTATGCATGCGCGTCACAAAGGGCACCACTGCCTGTGGCATTGTTCGTCATGCTGAAATGTGACACTGTATCACTCTCATCCACTGTGTACACGCTGACCCATAGTGCAATGTTGTGGTGCTGACGTTGGACCTGGTCTCAACCGCATGCTTGTTAGCTATGATGAACACGCGGTGTCCAGATGTTTTAAACAAGGAATTCCTGCTCTGAACAGTTGCCAAAACTGAAGGAATCTCAACAGCACAATGCTCTGCTCTCCTGCCAGCTTGGTGTCAATATGTGTCTGCTGACTTTGATGTAAACTATGAGCATGCTCCTCTGGTTTCATACAATCTTTTTTTTTTTTTGCCTGTGGAAACTTTGTTCTCCAGTGAAGTCTCGATGATTATGAGATTCTTTTTCCTCATTTTTTTTGCCAAATTCTTTTTTTCTTTCTTTTATTTCTGCACGTGTCATGCAGTAGGAGGCAAAAGCCTGCAGCCTCACTCTGATGATGTCTCAGATTCATGAAACATTAACTAGTCCTTTTCAACTCCTATTTATTATTTATCATCCCTATTTCATTTTCCTTTGAGAGGACCTGTATGTGTGTGCATGAGCTTACATACATTTGCGTGCTCTTCATTGTATTGTGTTGTGGATACATCCGTTTCCTGCCTTTGCAAAGTGTTGTGCAGTTTAGACTTGTGGGCTACAAAGCTCTATGTTTGTTTCTGATCTCTAAGTGGTGAATCTTTGCCCTCTATGTGGCCCAGCTCTCAAGTCAAAGTAGTGGTGCAGTTTTGCAGCTCCATTAAGGGGTTTTTGATGCAGACATTTTCCACTACAATCATGATGATCATTGTCCTCAGCCTGTCTGCATGTGAGAATAGCCACAACTGGTGTTTTCTTTGAGATGCTGCAAGAAACATACGATATAGGCTCCTGAAAAGATACACTTGCATCTGTATGATTGGAAATCATTGTTTAAGAAACTAATCCTGATAGCAAGAATATTTAGGTACTACAGCAGAGCCATTTAAAGTCTTAAAGATTTTATTGAAACCTGTTCGCCAGGTCCCAGTAGTTATGGTTGTTTCTAAGTTGAGTTCCAGAAATCCTGTTCATGAATCTTTGATTTTCCCTGAAGCCTTTGGTTGGCTGTCATACTGCTAACCCTAAATTCTGACAGCATATTTGTTTTTAAAGTCCGGTGATGACAAGCACCAAAAACCATCAAGTCAGTCTGTGAACAGTTATTTTTTTTTAAGCCTGGAACTAGTCCAGGGTAATGGACTTTCAACATTTTTTACTTCTCATTTCTTTTAATAAATAGCATTTAATTAAAAAAAATCATTTCTTACTAAAAACACACTGAAACTGTCAACTAACTGCCTTAGTTAACATTTTATGCTCCGATCACAAAGACAACTGTAGGCACCAACAGAATCTTCAAGATTTCATTCCGTCGCCCGAATTTAAAAAAGAAAAAAAAGTTTAATTGTTGGCGTGGTCATGAATGCTAACAGTGGCAGTCAGGTGGCCATTAGGCGTGCAGAATGGCCCGCTGTCATCTCCGCCTATCATGGGTCTGCCACCACACGATTTCGAAATGTGCGTGGGCGGCCACTGACCCATGTCAACTTTTAGAGAAAAATCGTTCAATTGCCATGAAATGTAATTTTTTTTTTTCTTCAAACCTTCACGGCCACCTGCCAAATTTGGAGAAACTTGCCTTTAGATTGCCGTACTGTGGCAAGTCCATGTTAAAAATATTAAAAAAGAAACTTCACCATTTTTCAAAACATTTTTATTTCTCTTCAAAAATGTGAAATAATTTAAGACTGAAAGGATGACAGGGAGGCAATCTTTACATAATTGAGCAAAGACAAGTAAAATGATTTCAATATTTGTAAAGACTGAAAAGGTGAGCACTCAACAATAAATAAAATAATTTCACTTTTTAGTTACATATATCCAATGCTCACTATTTAATCAAAATCTCATAGAATAAATACAAAAGGGTTCTAATTATTTTTTACATTTTGGACACCCAGTAACTGTAGTGGTTAAAAAAAAAAAAAACTAAACAATAACTGACTAGCTAAACTGCTTAACTCAAGCACTGACCAACTATTTAATTGATTGGCTAAGTTTAACACATTAATCACATTTTTAATAACAAAACGGATCCTTTTATTTGATGGATCTGAAAGAATTTGATTTGAATTCCTCTTCTAGGCTGCACTAATGCTTTCCAAATTATTCTTTTTCTTAGAAGTGCTACTTTCTGTTTCTGCTTAATTATTGTGAGCATGGAAAAAGTACACTGCATACCAAATTAATTGTAAGTCTGCGAAACCCAATTTTAGTTGAGTAAATGTGTTAAAAGAATACTTTGTCTGGGAACAGGCTGAGTTGGTTGAGTACCTGAGTCAATAACCAGGCTGTTCTGACAGCAATATTTAATTAGCATATTCCCTAATACAGTAATCCTTATAATTCCAGGATTTATTGCACTCCAAACATGGACTGTATGAAACAAAGGGCCAATCTTTATCCCTCTGAGAATATTTAGGGATTTGTTGTAAAAAAAATTCCTTAAAGCTGCACTGCTTGACTTTAGACAAAAAAGTACAACATTTTGTGCGCAAAGTAATGTAAGAGGTGTCTTGCTGCAGCAGTCCCCCCCACAGCTGAGAGACAGTTTTCTGATGAACTTCTGCTGCTCTGCAGAAACTACGTTATAGAGGTGTTGTTGGTTTTGCCTAAAAACAGCATCATCAAAATTACAGGACCACTGGAAATGGTCTTTTAGATCAAAAAAATTATTGGAGTTTGGCTTTAAAACATGCAGCAAAGAATTAAAAAAAAAAAAAAAACAATTCTAACTTGTCAAAGAAATCCCTCCTCAGTTTTTCTTTTTTATTTTAAAGCATTTAAGATCACAAAAAACACATAGTTTATCATTTTAGTTCAAGCATAAATTAAATACTTTTATTTGATAGCATGTAATTACGCAAACTTGTCGTTCAATTTCATTGACATTTTATGATGCGTAAAGACAGTTAAATGAAATATGAAAATGTAGCACCAGCATGGTTGTATATACTGTTTGCTTTATTGTTGCACTCAACTCAGGGATGGTCTTTCTTCAACAGCAAGTCCATTTTTAGATCCCAGTGTTTGTTTAGTGTTGCTGCAGCTTAACAAAAAAACAATGGCATTAGAAAACTTGGCTCTGGATCTTAAATCAAACATCTTATACTTCTATCTCAGTTTTAAGTCAACAAAGACACCAATAGACACTTTTTTAAATTTGACTTTGACTCGTAAAACAATCATATATATTAGGTAAAACACCAAACTATAGACTGATCTGCTTCTTCATTAGTAGAATAGGTCCTATAGTAGCATTAAACTCCATTTTACATGTGTGCAGGTGTGTCCCCTGTGCACTTGTGATCGTGGCCTTTATCTGCTCTGCATGCCTTTGCTTACAACTGGGCAGGGTGCAGGACTTACCATTGTGAGATGACGTATTTTCCTTCAAACTAATGTTGTACTACACATCCAAAAATGTAGGGGCTTGAAGGATTTTACATTGCTCCATGTGTGGCATCCTGGTACGTCTTCCCAAATTAACCAGAATCCCTAGAAACCCTGGTGCTAACGTGATTCTGCAGTTCATTAGTTGTCTGATGCCTATCCCACCACAACTAGCTGCTTCTCCACCCTCTTTAGAGCAGTTAAGTCTGGAGCTGTCAGTTTTCTTTGAAAGGAAATACCCCTAAAAAAAAACCCAAAACTCTCTTACCAAATTTCATATATCTCTGAATTTTTGGTGTTAAGTAGGAAAATCGGCAACATAAATCCACTTAAGAGTGAATATGCTAAAAAAATAAATATATATATTTAAACAAGCTCCCCATATTCTTGTGATTTCAACTTGAAGGTCTTCATATTACCAACCTGTGTGATGGGTTGATTTTCTCAACAAACAGATATATTTAGGCAAATGTTTGAACTATATTTAAAAGAAATGAGCCATAAAATATGCTTTTGAACTCTAAAAGTGATTTTTCCCGTTACTTTAGAAGGTACAGCAAATGCAGCACAGTGTGAAGGTGAGTGGAGGTAAAAACTGAGAGATGGGTTAAATGTTCTGATCAGGATCACAGTACCCAAAAAGTCAGAACTGCTCACAATAAAATCCTCTTCAAATTTATTTAAACCTAACTGAAACAATTGTTCCTCATAATTAAGATGAGAAGTTTTACTGATCAATTAAACTCTGTCATTTTTTTGAGCCATGCTATGCTGAGGAAACTGGGTCAGCCTTACTGACCCTTGGCTCAGAAATAAGTGATGGCTCAAATTTATGGATTGTGGAGAATCTCAAGACATTATTTGTGTCAAACCACTAAGTTGTAAATGTCTTTATGAGCTTCTGCTTTGAACATTTGCACCATAGTTTAGAGTTTTTGTTAGCTGCTCCCTTCTTAGTAAAATGCTGATGTAGCTGCATTGACATTCTTTGCTTCTGTCTATTCATCTCTCCCTTCCACTCTCCATCCCCTCTCACCCTCCTTCCCTTCATTAGATCCTCCCACCATGCCCTCCACCATTACCGCTCCTGTCCTCACTGGCTATTCCTCCTCCACCTTTGTGGTTGATAAAGGCCATGTTCTGCTGAGCTCCCCCACACTTGAAGCCCTACCTGAAAGTAACCTTGGTTCCGTAGTGGGTGGGGCCGTGGGAGGGGCCTTGTTCCTGCTACTGCTGTTGTGTCTGGTCGGCGTTTGTTACCTGCGGAAACACCAGAGTTTTAACGGCAACTACTACGCCAAGCAACATGCGGGCAACAGCGATCTTCAGAAGGCTCCTGCGCAGCACGAACTCCGCCCCACCAAGGCCGGCAGCAGCGCCTGCAAACAAGACCAAGACCGGGAGGAGTGGGGGGACCGTGAGCTCAAACACGACCGGGACCGGCGGCTCCACACAAGCTACAACGGAGAAGAGTACCCTGTCAACGGCTACACCAGGGCAATGAGAGAGAGCAGTCGCCAGAGCCCACAGCAGAATTACCATCACGAACACGCCCAGTATCCTAGTCCACAGCACCCCAGATGTGCCAGATACCCTCAGTCACCGAAACCACTGGGAAACGGCTCAGCCTACCTGTCAGACCACTGCCGGGACAGAGTCGCTGAGGGTGATTATGTGTCGCACACTGATGGCTCTGTCATCTCTCGTAGGGAGTGGTACGTTTGACAGTCCACTTGGTTCTGCAGGAGCAGAGACGCAAAGTAAAATATCCAAATTAGTAGAATACACACTAATTGTTATCTGTATGCACACAGGTCTAGTTGACTACTCAGTTGTTGGCTTGTTTTGTTCGAGCATTCAGATTTACACTTGAGACAAGATACTTGTGTTTCTGAGGACCCCTCAAAGCACTCTGACAGTCTGCACCATTGAGCTTGATAGTACTTTGTGTTTGGAAAAAAGTGTAAAATAGTCCGTGGTGTAGCTGCCTTACTATGTGGACTGCCATTTCTAATTGGTTTTCTGTTGGTTTCTACGAAATCCACTATTTTTTATTTTTCTTTTAATTTGACTCTATTCAAGCTCACCAAACAAACCTCTCTTAAATGTATACATTTACTTTAATTAAAAACGTCATGCAGTCTTTCAAATCTTACAAGTGCTAAAGCATATTTTTCATTTTTTGGCAACTTATAACAGTTATTCATTAAAGACAAAAGCTCTTTTGTATTTTGCTGTTAGGGTTTGGTTATTCTGAAGATTTTAGAACCAAACAGTTGCTGCTGATTTTGCAAATTTAATTTTTAAATATTTCCCATCCCTTTTAAATTAGTTTAGTATTTTTTATATAGTTATTACTTTGTCTTTATTTATGAAATACTACAATACTCATTCTGAATACAAATAGTTAAACTAAAATTAAAAGAAGTAAATATCTGACACAGGTTTTAAAATGAGTTTTGGCTGAAAGTTTTTGAGTTACGTCAGTAGTATTTCTTCCCCTCACTCCACACACACACACACGCACACACACTTTTTTATAAGCAAATCCTCATAACCTTTGATATGATCAGGAATAACATCAGTCCTAATAACAAATCTTGAAAGACTGATGTCCTCCAGCTCCTAAAATGCATTGCACTGCCTCCTGCTGAACTTTATCACACAAACAGTCCTCTCTGCTACAGTCCCTGCTTCTTTACAAAACACCATGTTAGAAATGTAAAATCTTGTAAAATCAAAGATCGAGCCTTAATATGCACACAGACTCTTCAGATTGATCCCAGTTAGCCGTTATAAACGTTTGCACATATATGATTGTTTTCTGGGACAAGTTTCAGGGTTACTGTTTGGTTATTGAGATACAAACTCATCTTCTGACTGTAGATCAACCAAACATTCCTCTGTTTAAGAATTTCAACACTTACCAGTGTACAATCAGCAGGGCATTGTTTAAGAAAAGCTCCTGTACGGCAGCACCTGTACACTGGCCTGCAGGTGGTAAAGTCAGAAAAAAAAAGTGCCATCACTTTACTATGGTGTCCTCCTTCCACACTTGAACCTTTTAAATCTGCAGGAACTTAACCTGAGACTTTAAGTTTTTTTTTTGTTTTTGGTTTTTGCTGTGTTGCATGCTAACATTTATTTCGTTTATTCTTTCAATCTTGTTAAGCTCGGCCCATAATTACAGATCTATTTATGTCATTGTTCTGTAATTATCTGCACTTTTGAGTCTGTTTCATCAACAGCACAGGAACCGTTTTGTAAGTCTTAAAAAATTTAAAAGTTTAAATTCATACCTAGATATAGGTTTATTTGCAACCAGGCTCTTTGTCAAAGATTGTAGCATGTTTAAAAAGAAAAACTTTACTTTATTGTTGTCTCTTTGGGCTTTCTGCCCTGGTAGATCAGGTGTTTAACATTAACAAAGGTAGTATCCATGTAAATAATAATTTCAGTGTTTGTATACAGATAAAATCAATAGTATTTTGGCACTTGTTTCTGCCTACCAGATAGTAGGAAGGACATGTTTTCTTTAATGTACACTTTGTGAAAATAGATTGGTCACTTATGAAATATTTCCTTCCAGTTGCTGAATATTTGAGTTGTATTTAGAAATAGGACATCCGTGTTTAACTTAAGTATTACTAACTGAATAAAAACTGATCATTAGGCTATTTAAATGAAAAAAATGTGTCAATTATTTGTACAGGGTAGCTCAAAATAGAGAATAATGCTTGAATATTTCAGCCTAAAACAAAAAAAAATTGTATTGTAACTTTTTGTCAGATTGTGAGGTTTATTTTGTGCTGGGAACATAGGCTGCAGTTCAAATCCTGGGATTTGAGCTTTATTGCAACCTATAGCCGAGAATCGGACCCCTGTCTGCAAAAATGGATGTTCAAAAAGCTGTGCAGAACGGAGGATGAATTCAGCCTAACGGAGAGGAGGCTCACATTTCAGAACTTTTTTGATGGATGACAAGCTGCTGTTCATCCGCTTTACTTTGTAGAGCTAAGTATTGAGCATCAGTTAACTCTGATGCTGCCATCTGTACCTCAGAGGTGTTAAATTTGTCGTTTGTGGTGCTGAAATCATTTAAAAGAAAATAAAATGTAGCTGACATAAAAAAAAAAAAAAACGGCTTTATTGGATTTATAAAGATTGTTCTTGGTTTGTGAGCTCTACAACGAATATCACATCCACCTCTGCTTAGGTGGGAGGGAACAGTGAAGGCAAACCTGATATGTTTTCTTTTTGCACTTTCCAGGGAAGTGAAATGCACAGCCTTTCAACCTAATCTAGGCCGTTTAATGAAAGCTATCGTTTTTGGGGGGGTTTAGCCTGTTGCTCATTATTGCACAAAACAGGAAGTGCAGCAGCCCGAACCCTTGTTTTTTTTTGTTTTTTTTTTTGCTTTTATGCACTGTGACAGAAAATTCCTCTAATCAATATGCTATATTTATGTGGCTCGTCACTCCTGAGCCTTGCACTTAGATTTATGAAGTTTTTTTGTATGAATATTTTGTATAGAAAGCAGTCATATCTTTGAGAAAATGCACCTAGTGCCTTAGATGCTTAGAAGTTTTTTTTTATGTGATGATGGTGTGTTTTGTTGCTCTGAGATTTATCTGTGGCGTAAGGATGTTTTCTTGGTGCCATGTTAACTTTTGTTTTTGGACAGCTGACATCTCAGTATATTTGCAGACCTAAAGGCATTACACAAAGGTGAAGCTTGAATGAGTGAAAAATGAGTGACAAATATCTGTCAGGGTTTTTTTTCTGTCTATTGTCTCACGCTGTCAATGAAAAGCACCTTTGGATGTTATTAGGGTTTGTTTTTTGTATATAAACATATATATATTGACTAAAATGTAAATTTGTAGTCGAAAACAAATGTGAGTCACAACAGTGGAGCATTATTTTGTCAATCCCTTTGAGATACTTTTGTTCAATAAAGCACCTTAGCACCTGTGAGTTCGTTTTTCTCCGGAGCTTCTTTCAACTTTGCGCTGCTCAGACCCAGCCTCTTTGTTCCTCGAGAAATGACATCATCTCTAGCTAGCTCCCCATACTGCTGCATAACACACACCCCCCACACACACATATATCCAGTGTGCATATTGGAGCTGCCACCCATGATGTAATCCAAAATCATTTTCTTCCCTCTGCTAAAGTGTTGCCTTGGATCCTATAGTTGTGAACTGTTCCTCCCCACTCTTTGGTCAGATATTTGAGGGGGGACTCAGGCTGGCTGTGCCCTCTTCATCAGGCCCGGTCGCTTTGTTTCGGACAGAAAGGCCCCCTTCTCCCTTACGGTGCCTCCTCTTTGTGAATCCACTGCGCTCCCACCCCCATGCCCTCCTCCCGGTGTCTACCAGCTGGTAAAATTAAACGCCGAGTGTTTCCGACCGGCCCAAAGTCCCCACTCTCCAGCCCATTGACTGTCCCCATGGCAACAAGCTCATCTGGAGCTGCTGATGGAAGCTGTCTTCCTACAAATTCTACCTGGTCGCGGAAAGCGGAGGGAGACGGATGCAGAGGCGGGGAGGGGGGCAGGAAGCTGAGAGGTTAACTGCACCGCTGTGAGAAGCAGACCACAAAAAAAAAAAAAAAGCCCCTCTGGTCATGAAGACATAATCCAGCCATTTGACCTTGACACTGGTCAGGCCGTTCCACAGGTCTTGAAGACTAAGTCCTCACTGTCAGGCTGACCGCTTTTCCGGCAGCAGATCTCGACTGTGGGGGGGATTAAAGGTTGGAGCTGCGAGGATGTCGCCCAGCGAGTGCTTGGGTTTGTTTGAGACACTTGTGTAGAGGATTATCAGAGTTGCTTTTTGCTTGCGGCACAACAGTTTCCAAGGATACTTTTGACTGCGTACAAAGGAGTAAGCAAACGGCTCCGAGGGATGCAGCACTGACAAGTGTTTGATGGAGAGACTTTGATATCAACTCCAAGGAAAAGGTGGAAGCGAACTGACATCATCCTAAATCTGACGATACTGAAGGACTCAAATATTCTCACCCCTCCTCCTCAGACTTCCACTTTTTTCTGTACTTTTACATCCTTGGCTATGTTATTTGCAGTGTTTCATTCACTGATGTTTTGCCAAACTCAGCAGGCACATCATGCACGTTTTTTTTTTTTTTGGTTGGTGAAGTGCTTAAATGGGAGCGACTTTCAAAGGACAGAAGGGGGGGGTCCAAATCTGGAGCAAAATCCCAGTGTGGGGAGTAGCTGATCCATCTCCTAACTCCAGTAATCCCAGCCTTTTCTGAGTAGATGCCATATGAAAGACAAATAAAGGAATATCATATTGGGACATTTTGTGAGCTTTTGGAGCAAAGTAGCTGATATTTTAGTGCAAAAAGAAAACGCTTTTCTCTGAAATAACTTTTAAAAATTAGTTTTTATAGTTGTAAGGACTCAGCTCTAACTCATTGTGGCTTTAGGTTTTTTCTCATTAAAAAGCTTGTTCCACCGTTTTGTTTTTTTTTGTTTTGTTTTATGCAGTGAGATTAGAAAAACATACCTAGTAAAGTTCAGCAACCGACAAAGGTGACGTTATCAAGTATTAGTCGACGGTCAAAGGGGGAGGGCAGCACAGAAGGCAGCGGCTGCTCAGAAACCTCGCTCTGTTCCGTCTGCATCATAATTCAACCTTTATTTAGAATTCTCATCTCAGCCAATCATTGATTTTTCTTCTTTTTACCCCCTAATCACCTCAGCAGTTTAAATTGAGTCAAATTGACCATTCCACGTTATTCCTCTCCCCCCTTTTGTCCTCCACCTCCCTCAGTGTCCCACATTGCAAGTTTTAAACATTGCTGCTTATTGACCAAAGCCTGCCATTCTGTTCCTGTGTAATACATCTTAACTCAGATTAATCCTAATCCCCTCAGCATGTAGCATATGCAGGCATATGGTCTAACGAAGTTAATTCAAAAACACGCTGTAAAAAACACAACAAAGAGGGACTCCTCGGCTGGTGGAGATGGATCTGACATAGCGAGCATTTAAAAACAAAAAGACAATGTGCAGAATCTGCATTAGTTCTGCCAAATCACACAACTGCACACATACAACACTGATCCAGTCAATAAAAAGCAAAGGAGCAATTACCCCTATTAATAAATTCTGAGTGCTCTCAAAGGAGTTCATGAGATGGGGGTAACTTTGAGAACACTCAGGATTTATTTGCTTTCCTGCCAAAAATTTGATGGAAAGATATTATCGCTTTTCCCCATTTTCTTTTTCTTTTTTAAAGCTCCAACAACCTAAATGTATCCAGCAAGTTGGCTGGAATAATTAGCTGCATAGAAAAGACCAAATTTACTGAACTGCACCTCTAAAGTGGGAAAAAATGGAGCCGTATCGGTGTGTGTGCTTGGTCAGTCTTTGTTTTTTCAGGCAAAAATTTAATTTATCTTAATTAGCCCACTGTATTATGAAAATATGTGGATGATGATGAATGTTAAATGTTTTGTTTTGCCTTTAAAACACTAATAAAATAAGAAATATTCTTGCAAATTTCAGCCCTTCCTCCCTAAAGCTAAAGGGAAAAAACGAAAGTGTTAAATTCTACTTACCAATCACCTCGATAGAAATAACAGAAAACAATCTGCAGAGCTACCTATGTATTATTTAGAGAAATGTGCATCAGCGTACACTTATTTTTGTGTAAAAGAAATGTCAAAAATGGGTTATGAATCCACACTTGCAACTAAACATCCAACATCCTTTGCTATGGTGTGACTACTGAATGTTTAAAATGTGCAAGCGAATGTTTTTGTACTTTTAAGTCAAAACTGCTGTTGTTCACGCCCATAGGGGATGAAAACTCAAGTTCAAACCACAAATCTGAGAGTTTTTTATGTGTCTGTGTGGACCCATGTGCTTTGCTTTGTACTGGATTTTTTTTTTCCTTCTCTTTCCTCATCTTCAGACCAGTCCCTGGCAGAGAGGTCCAATTCCATAACTGTGGCTGGAGCTGTGATGGGCGCCGTGCTTGCTCTCTTCCTCATTTCCGTCTTCACTTTTGTGATCGTCACTGCCCGCAAAACCTCGCCATCAGCCTTCACCGACAAAGTGTAAGTCTGACAAATAATTCATGCTGTTGAGCATGCTCGACTGGTTTGATAACGGCGTGATACCTCCAGAGGTGGTAGGAGCCCACTGCTACAATCAGGGAGTTGCTCCTCGCTCCTGTGGAGAGAGCTGCACCCTGAAGAGGGGAGTCCTCTGCAGGACAAGGATGAAGGCTGGAAGATGGTTTCTGTGGTTCCAGGCAGCTGTTTGGCCTGTTTCCAGCGTCCAAACTCACATTCATGCACGAGAAAAAGAAGAACTTTGTGGCTAAATTATTCACCCGCTCTGCCATAGTCCTGTGGCTGACATAAAACGCTTTGTGTGTGCCTCACTGTGTTTGGTCTGCCTCTGCTGCGTATGTCCTAAATACATGACAAATGCAAAACAGAGCTGAACAGAAATGCTTGTGCTCAAAGGTGAAACCCTCCAGGCTCTACAACACAGCTTCCATGAGCCATTAAAGTTCACAAAAACAGAGGGCCTGTACCAATAAGGGGAACAGTGTCCTTTAAATAACAACCATTGTTATAAAGCTGCATCTCCTGGCAGAAAGTGTGGAATCAGCGCTTTTTGAGGATGTTCATTCAGGTTTTTATTCTGTTAAGAAAGAAGGAAAGAACTGCTCTTCTGACACCAAACTCTTTTGAAGTAGCTGAACTTTCTGACTAAGAAATATTCCCCAAAAAACAAACACAGCAGCAATATACAGAGGCAGATAAGTATTTCAACACCCTGTGATTTTGCAAGTCCTCCCACTTGGAGATCATTTTCATTTTAGGTGAAAAGTATGACATTGCAAAAAAAATGTTCATTAAATAGTTAATTTGCGATTAATGTTATTAAAGTAGTTAAATAAGTCTGACCGATTGGGTTGGCCTTCAAACATTTCACCTCACCAAACCTGGCCTTCGTGTCTTAACTTGACCTTTTGGGCGAATGTGATTCAGCAAACAGAAGTGAACCTCTGAGGGGAACCTGCAGTTACCCAGCAGGCCCAGCACCTGCAACCATTTCACCGAGACCAAGAAAGACATAAATAATTCAAAATTAAATGTCACTAATGTCTGAAAATCTGTTTGAAATCCCCTAAACGACAACAGGAAGTCCACTACAATGCTCTGTAACTTTCTAGAAGCCTCACAAACATACAACTACTGTCTCGTCAGTGGCAGCTCAGTCTTGGGGAAGTGATGACAAATATTTACTGCACATGTTTGAGGCTGACAGGCCGAAACAGCGCCCGTAAACGGCGTGAATTACAGCTCAGCAGCCGTGGTGGGGTGTGGGCACTGCATCAGTGTGCTGACACTACAGGACGCTCTGTCCAGCCATGTGCCGGGGTGGTCAATGCCACGGACAAACTTCGCATCTTAAGTGTGACCGTGGCTGGGAGTCCCCGAGGAACGGCGCTGAGGGGGTGGAGGTTTGGAGGCAGGCCTCGTCCCTCCGCCTCATCAGGCGCAGACGTGAGCGTAGGACATCGGGTCACTGAGAGCACCAACTGTAATCTACGTAGAAAGATAAGCACGCCGTTCAGTGACACCCAGAGGTGGAAAATCAATGCCTGTCATGACATCTTTTTATGAACTGCCAAGGTCAGTGTCTAGGTTTCAGTTTAGTGTTGGATGGGGACTCCAGTGCATGAGAGAATACTCTGACTTTGGCGATTTGTGCACATTTATCAGAACAAGCATCTCAAATCTTTCAATTGGATGTGTTAATGTCCACTTGTCCTGTTGTCCTGGATCAGAAATTCATCTTTGGCCAGAGCTGAGTGGTATATTGGAGCCACACAGTGGACTGTATGTGGTTAAAAATGCAAAAATGCTGACTCCTCTATTTCATACGGAGCATCTTTTTTCATTACCCCCTGCCTGAAAGTGCTCGTCTCACACCTCTCGCCACGTGCAGGTTTATTTTATTAATTTAAAACCCTCAAAAGAGATGGCCCGAATCACATCGTGTTGACACAGAACGCGTTCCTTTCGAGCAGCCGTCCTTCACATACGACCCAGTAATTGATTTCTCAGCGACCGCATCACTGTGCTGACTGTTGGATTCATCTGTCCTCTTATCACCGTGCCTCTGCTGTCACGAGAAATAGAAATATCTCCTCTCTGCTATGTGTTTTTTCCCTCCTCACTGAAGGATTGACCTTCCTCCGACACACAAGCCGCCCCCTCCGTACTCGGAGAGAGCACCCGCTGTTCCTCTGGGAGTCCACGCGTCACAAGTGGCCTGGCTTTGTCAGGTGAACCCCACTCTCTTGTTGCATCCGTTTAAAAGCATCTGTGGAGATCGGAGGATCTCTGCAATGCAAACTTTTCTTAAGCACATACTTATTAAAAATGGGATGATGTAAATAATATGAATTTGTGTTTCTAACTGATTTTAAGCTTTCATTGGCATTTTAACCCAGTCAAGCCTACTACATCAAAGAATTGACATGAAGTTCTTTTATTTTTATTAAGATATTTTTAAACCCTTTGAAATCTGCTAAAAACTGGATTATTATTTTTTACAGGAAATAGATATTCATTATTATAATCTGTTGGATGATTTTGTATGCTTTTGCTTACAACAGTGTAGGTTAAGATGCTAAAAAACTGGCCAGAGTGTTCAGGTAAAAAGCACCTTATTTACCCACCGTCTCAAATTTGATCTGCACATTTTTAACATGGTTTAACTGTATGCAAGTTAAACCATACATACAATGCAAATGTTGCATTGTTTTAATACAGCAAGCAGTCATTTAAAAAAATGAATACCAATAAATGAGCACGTCGCAACATAAAGTTTAGAAAACTAGCTAAACTTTTCCCGCCAAAAGGGTTTTTGAGATTTCACGGAAGCAGCCATTTTGAAATGAGCTGGAAAAGCCCTTCTACTCCTCCTTTTGGGATGATGATCAATTACAGGATAAAGTTTTTTTACAATGGGGTTTTTTTAAGGAAAATTTGGTTCGTGCTAATGAGATAGGGGTTTCTGAAGTGTGTGTATCAAATATGATAAGAGCTCGCATTAGTAAAAGTGCATTTTATCTGCAGACTCGCCGAGCTGGCTCCGGGTTTGAACAGCCACCCTCATCCAGAACAGCACCACCAACAACGCAACGTTCCACCCAGCAGCGTTCCACCCAACAGCGCTCCAACCAGCAGCACTCCCGTCTTGAATGGGTGTGTCATCAGACCGGGTCAGACAGAGTCTACATCAACCACCAGGAGCACTACGTGTGACACGTTTCCCAAACATTCTCCACCTATCGTCTGGCAGCTCTAGGTGGGAGGGGCACAGCACAGGAGGGAAGTGCCAGTCTGCAGGCCTGTCTCTGCATTTCCATCTCATAAGACATTTTGAGAACATCCTCCTGTCCGAGTGAGCTTATAACCACCATATAAAAAAACTACGGAGCCCTAAACATGACATTAAAAAAGAGAGAAAAACCAAATTGTTTCCTCAAATTAAACTTTGTGGCCATAAATTAGTAATTTCTGTGCACAAATTAGCATTTTGAGGTCAAGGTTTAGTCAATTAGCATTCTGTGTGCATACAGAATGTTAATTTGCGCCAACAAAATGCTAATAATGTGTGAACAAACTGCTAATTTATGCCCATAAAATACTAATTTCTGTGCACAAAATGCTAATTTAGGCATACATTGGGCTAATTTATGCCCACAAAACACAAAAGGCTCATTGGTGCACAAAAAATGCTAATTGTAAGTAGAAATTGCTCATTTGTTTGCACAAAACGCTAGTTTGTTCAAAAAAAGGCTATTTTGTGCACAAAAAAATTCTAATTTGTTTTACAAATTTGTTTGTGAACTTGTCTGCACAAAATGCTATTTTGTGCACCAGAATAGCTAATTTGTGCACAAAAAATGCTAATTGATATGTGCTAATTGCTAATTTATATGTACAAATTGCTAATTTGTACGCAAGAAAAACTGAATTGGGCATGCAGATGGCTAATTTGTGCACAGAAAGCTAATTTGTGCACAAAAAAATTCTAATTTGTTTTACAAATTAACTTGTCTGCTCAAAATGCTAATTTGTGTTTACAAATCTCTGATTTGTGTGCACAAAATACTAATTTGTGTGTACAAATTGCTAATTTGTGCCCACAACATTTTAATTATTTCCCTTCAAAATACTCATTTCTGCTAGAAAAATACTAAATGTTACCCTCAAAATATAATTTAATGTCTACAAACTTTAAATTTGACAGAACTTTTTTTTATGTCATCCTCAGGGTTCTGTTAAAAAAAAAACAACTGGGGAAAAGGGAAAATTCCACAAAAGTCAAGCTATTACATTGTATTTAAAATTCAAAAATTCAACTGGTGTTATTAAATATGGTCAACTGAGACAAAGCTCAGACCATAAAGGGAAAATGAAAGGATTTATGTCCCAGTTCTGTTGTAAAACAGCCTGTAGATTTTGAAATGTAGCCTTTGAATCAATTTAACTGCTGTGTTCTTCCTCTTATCAGGGAAACAAATACATATGACTGCAGCTTTTTAGAAAAAAGGAAAATGAAGTTTATTACCTGCTTGGATAAAATATACCACTGTGGACTTTTATCGCTTTGTTCCTGAAACTAACCATTTCTAAGTGCCATTTTGGGAGATTTTCTCCTGCGAGTGTGTAGCATGCTGTAGACTTCTTAGTCCTCCAGTGTAGCAAGATGGAGTTGCTTTTTTGTTTGACGTATTGCTTTGATTAAAGTACACATTATAGCCAGTCATGTTTCTTGTGTGACATTAATAAAAAAATACAAGCGTCCATGACTGTTTCTGGACTGCTGGGTAAAGTTACGTATCTGTAAGCGTGGGCGTTCAATTACCTTTTTTTTTTTTTTTAAGGTAAACTCGCAGTGGCGAAAGCTGTGAGTCATAGTGATAAAACAAAAAGAAAAGTCCTTGAAGATTGAAGAGAGTTTAAACTGATGGTTGAAGTTTCTCTTTTCAGGGTTAACAGCTGAGATCGAGCTGTCTCTTCTGCTGACGTCACTCAAGAGCAGAGTCCTTTCATTTTCATTTTATGTATCTAAAGGAGATGCTTGTGTTTTTGCACTAATTGTGATTTGGTTGCAACCACACACTTTCTAAGAGTGACACCAAGTGGTGAAGTGTGTCTGTGCGCTCCTTGCATTTCTTTAGAGGTCCTTTAAAGCGGCTCATGCTGGGGCAGATCTGGATAAGTCGAAGGGCAACAAGAGTTTTTATTTGGGAGCAACATAGAACACTAAAAATAAAAACAAAAATATATAGCAACAAAAAAAAAAAGGTATCACAAGAAATGCTGTGAACCCAAAGAAAAGACAAAAGGGATTATTCCTTAATGAAGTTGCAACTTTTCAGCAGTTTCGCCATGCATGTAAAAGAACACAATTTTAAGAAAAGAGTATCAACATGATTTCACACAAAACTGATTATTTTTTAAATGTATTATACACAGTAAAGTGGTTTCAGAATTGCCTATTTCTGTTGTGAATATTAAGATTATTTTTTGCACTATAAACAGTTCAACTGCATCCATAGGTATTGCATATGAACATCTTGCTCATCTTGACCACATGGGATCACCTCAGAAAACACATGTGCGTGCAGCAGATATGTCATTTAGGCTCATTAAGACATTAGTGTGTGTGCAGCTTTGTTGTTACTCTGCAAAAACACTGATCTGACTCAAAATGCTGCTGCCCTTAAGCAGCTGTTTACAGTTTACTGGCTCAGGTTTGGCAACAAGTTAACACACAGAGGTAAAGCGCACTCATCATTTACTTTAAGCATCATATTTTCCTGTCTGATGTACTGTTTAATAGCACTAATTGTTTCTTTAACGCACACTAATTTCCTGTATTAGATGCGTAATTATAATTATAGCACAAAGAACATCTAAAGAACAAAAAATACTAAAAACTAAAGTTCAATATTAATTAAGATTAAACAAATGTTACCAAATCTCTGCACGTGTGACATAAATTAAAGGTAAAATCATAAATAATTTACTTTTTACCTGTTTTTGTTTAATGTTTGTTGGCCTCAACTGCATCTCCAAAGGATTTTACTTCCAAGAGATGTAAATTATGACAAATCTTTGCTTGTTTTTCTTGTAATATTTTCTTTTTCAATTTCAATATTGGACAAATGAGTGTCTTTTTAATTTGATATGTGCTGGTAACATGTATTTATTTGCAAATGCAATTGTTACACAGAACACCGTAAAAATTTGCTGAAATGTCCTCAGAGGTTGCTTTACAGGATGATAGTGGTTCGCTCTTAAATCCTGTAGACTGGAGGGGACCACATTTTCACATAATTACCAGTTTCATTGGAGACATCTCCTGCTTTCCTACTGGTATTTGTGATGTCTTTACTTTAGATTTTTGTGCAAATCCAGATTGACACTGTAAAGAAAGTTGCATCAATTTGTTGTTGCTTCAAATAGCATGAAATCAAGAGCCGTCAAATAACTGTTAGGGCCTGAATAAACACAGTTGGCTGCAGGGAAACAATGCTCGCATTATTATTTCAGATTTGCTGCTTAAAAGTGCAACAGGGAAACGCTTTTAATGCTGATTGTTGGCAATTTACGGCCCATTCCATCCTGCTAACAGTAAAGTACAGACAGAAGGAGCAATGGCAGGTATTTAACTTGAATATATGCAGTCCAGGATGAAAAATGAACAAGAAAGCTGAAGGATTGTTCTCCGGGTTAAAACAGGAAAACTGTGTGAACGCAAAAAGCAGCCTGCAGAGAGCATGTCAGTGAATGAAGCTCCCCTCCTCCTCGCGTGAATGGCAGCTTTGTTTCTGCTGTCAGAATCAGTTAAGTGTTGCTCCCTTTAAACAATCATGGTGGAGTTATGGAAATGAGCAGCCCCCGTTAGCGGCCCCACAACATTTTCCAAATTTTCCTGAATCTTCTCCCTGTGCGGTCAAGTTACTTTGACTTGGCTTTCTGTTTGGGGGCAGCGGCAGCAGGAGGCAGGGCAGGTTTTGGTGGAGGAGCAGAGGAAGCGGAGGATGTCACTGACCCATACAGACTATCAAACCTGCAATAAAACAAATGAAAAAGCAAAAAAATACAAAATTGATGTTTTGGATGTGCTAAAACTTTTGTAAAAGTATTAATAAAACAAAAAACTGGCAGCTTACTGGTTTCTGACTTTCTTCACCAAACTTCTGAAGGTTCTTGCCATCCTTCTTATTCGCACCTGCCGCAAAAACGACCAAAATATGAATATTTTTAACTGTCAACACGATCGCCATCTAAACTGCAAAGATCAATGAATAACTAAATCTCACCTGCTGCTTTTTGTACAACAGAGGAATAGAGAAAACACCAATCACAGCTGTGAAACAAGGATGAAGAAGTTCTTTATATAAGAATTACTTTATATTTGCTCTTTTACTCTCAAAATTCAAATTAAAATATTGTTTCTCTGCTCCTGGCAGATCTTGGACTCACCTGCAATCAAAAGGGTCAGTCCATTGGCTACCGTGCCAACATAAGTCAGTAGGTAAAGGAGAACAACAAACTAGAAAAAAGAACAAACAAGGGAAACAAGTGTGATCAGCTTGTCTCTTTCTGAACTTTTATTACACAGATTACAACATTAATTCTACTGATAAAAAAAAAGTCTCCACCGCCCAAAACTTTAAGAAACTTTCTCTTCAGATGTGCACGCGCTTCTGAATCGATTCTTTGACTGAAATACTATGCTCTTTTTCAGTTTTTTAAGTTGGTTAATTTACACTTCATTTAGGTCTGTACTGTAATTTATAATCTTGTTAGGTTTTTTCCACCAATATGAAATTTTGAATTGTTATAAGTAAGATTTTATTCATTGCACTGAGGGGATTGGGAGACTAGATTAAAAAAAAAAAGGTGCATTGAACTAACGGCAGCATTTTAGACTGAATATAAGAAAATGAAGCATAGGTTTTCTTTTTTTCAATTAAATTGTGAAATTAAATTAAAAATTTGTTCATAAAAATATATTTTTTTTAATCTGTGAAGAACATTAAAAGAACATGACCTGTCGTTTCATTTACACCCAATAGAGGGCGCCAAATATTAACAAAACCTTCTGTAAAGCTTCAATTTTTTTTCAAATGTAGTTTTTTGGCTTTCTTATGAGCAAACAATGCAATTACTTTATATTACTTTATCAATTTTTAACCATTTTCAATCAGTATTATAGCACCCACTATATTTTTGACTTTTGATCTATAGGAAGAAAAGTTTATAGTATAAAAAAATTAATCTGTATTTCAACTAAAGCCTTATGCTGCGACACACCGAACACACTAGAACCACAATCTATTTCAAAATTACAGATATGCTGAACTAATTACACCAAAAACATCAACCTAAACAGACACAGTTGTTTTTTAACAATTTAACCTTCTAAACAGAGTCGGCCCCACCAGGACTGACCCCAAACAGCTGGACTGGCTTAAGATGAATCTTTTCTGTAACTTACAAACTTAAGCGATCGCTTAAATTCTGAATCTTAATAGTTAAAAAAATAGATGTGCTCTTTTTAAAGAGGAAAGCGCATTTCTTAATGATCCAATGCATGGATAAGATCTTAAAATTGGTTCGATCATCACCTTGATGGAGTCAATCAAGTTATCAATAAAAAGAAGCCGCTTGATTTCCGAGACGGCAAACGCGACCAGCAGCACCACCTCCTCCACCAGCATCACTGTGTCCTTATCTGTCAGGGAGACATCATACTCCAGATATGACCTGCTCACAGAGAAACACACAGGACTTGAAAAACAAGCAGAGCACATGCATCATGCAAGTGGAGAGGCAAACGGGTGGACTCACTGAAAAGGGTGGATGCCAGGGTTCCAGCGCAGCAGCTCCAGCAGCTTATAATAAAGACGGAGAGGGAAGGTGATGCACATGATACCCAGGCAGACATGAGAAAGCACTGTGATGGCGCTCAGCTGGAAGATGCTGGCCAGACCAATCACCAGCCCCGTAAATACCACACCTGTCCGCCTCATGCTCCTCCAGTACACCAGATCCACCACTGCAAAACACGGTTCCATACAGGAAGGAGGTCATGCTGGGTTTTAGGAAAAACAAGGATCTGACACTCAAGCTGCTGTGTTTTTCACTGAAGCAAAAGGGACTTGAGACGACTCTTTTAGCAGCAACACATTTCAGTCCCCTGCCTCTCCATCTGCGCCTCTTTAAGTCAGCTTTTAAGTTACAAGAAAATCATCTTAAACAACCTAAAAAAGAACAGGAAGACGGATCCACACTTTAATGGAGGGAAGCATCACAAGTGACAAACTTCAGGAATCTAAATGAGAATATCTCATTTCAACTTTGTTGGGTTTTTTGTAACAAAATGAGCTTTGGACATTTTCATAGAAATTAAATGTATCTGCTGTTGGTTAACAACTAAGTGAACAATAAAGTTGCTTTTCTAGGCTAAACATTAGATAATAAATGTAAAAAACTGTGTTTAAAACACCAGCAGAAAAATTAATCTGTACCACAGCATTAATGTAGTAAATTCATTGTGCTTTTCAAAGAAAATTGATGTTTTCTCATTAAAGTTCACTCAAGACAACACCAAAAGACGAGATATGATCATAACTAAACACCCAATCCTTACAACACACAGGTACCATCATAACCTGACAGAAGAATGGTAGATTTCCTCCCATGAGACAGTTTGAGACACACAAAAACAACAGCATTCACTCAACAAAAGGATCCCATTTACATGAGTCCCATTCTGCTCATCTCTCCACACTGGACTCAGCGCTTGATTATTTTTTCATTGGGTTTGTGTTCCCAGCTGTGTATCAAGAGGGGGCCATTTAAAATGGGAGCCCCCCCCCTCCACCTGACAGCTGGCCGGCCCCTCTGCGTCGTTTTCGTTCAAACTCACACTCCTGATTTCCTTACGTTTGGTGGCCATTTCGGCAGCGCTCCTGCTCGCTCCTCTTCCTTCCTTCTGCTGCCTTGCACTCCAGGCTTTTTTTGGCGACCCCAGCTCTGTCAGCAGTATAAGGCCTGCCTGGCCTAATTTTATCCCGTATTGGATACACCCTTGGCGGATTCACACACACGCTTAAACTTGGGAACCTGAGACTTCAGCATGCGGATGTCCCCAGCCTTCACAGAGTCTTCCTCATCCAGTGGGTCGACAACCAAACATAAGGAGGCCTCCGCATGCAGCTGTGGAGGCAAATACTTCATGTAAAACAAGTCACCTCACTTGAGGTTGATAAAAGTTGTTCTAATTGGTTCAAACTTGTAGCAGATCTTAAAAAAAAAGGATTTTCTAATAAAACTTGACCTACTTTCAGAGCCACAAGGTGACTGCATCAACGCCATGGCGCATTGAGGCAGTTATTAAGGCAGATAAATTCCCGACCACTTATTGAAGATGGATACTTCATCTTGAAAATACTTTAGTTTTTGATTTATTTGATGTGATTAGAATTGCTTTTTGCAAAAGCTAAGAAGTGGTGATTTCTCCACAGTATTCTCATTTCCTGAAATCCTGTTTATGTGGGGTTTATATGCTGGAACCCCATTTTATGTAATAATAAACACATAAATACTTGAAATCAAGTAAGCAGTGGTCCCTGAATCTTTATTAAATGAAAGTTTTATTTTTTTGAATGGAATTGTGGACCTGAAAACACTTTTCCATGATATTCTATTTTTTTGGAAAGGGTATGTAAGTGTCCAAATATTTTTTTTTTACCAAAAAAATTAAAAACGATCAGGAAAATAAAATCCAAAAAATAGTTGATTTCATTCTTTCTGCCTTTAAAATTATTTTTTTTCATTGCTCTTACCTAAAATCCTACATTTTTTGAATGGATTAGCAGATGACCTCTGGTTTCTGGTTTACTCTGACAGCTACAACTGTTCAACAAATGAAAGATTTCTTGCAAAAGTAGATTACATTTACTGATAGCATGTTTAACGTAAATAAAAGATCACAAAGAATTCATTACAAGGCAGCATCCCACCATTACGCAGTTGCTAAACGGCTAACAGTCTTTTAATCCTCAAACCCATAATCCCACAGATCGAAGGTTGAGATTACCATTGGTGTGGGAGGGGCCCAAACAGCAGATAGGAGGATGGTGACAGAGTTTTAGCTCAGACATGACAGTTACGTTGCACTGCAGGCAGGGATTGGCGCACACAAATAGCCAGCCAATCACAGCGGAGGCAGGGAGAATAACAAGGCTGAGGGAGAGCTGCTGAAAGAGGAAAGAGCTATGAAAAAGCGAGGGAGAAGGGGAAATCAGAGCAGCACAGAGAGGAGACCGGACAAAGAGGAGAAGAAGGATGCGTAGAGGGGAGCGCGGTGATCAGTAAGGTCTCCGGAGGAGATGAGGAGAGGAGGGTGAAGCTGGCAGCGCAGGAAACATCCATCAGCAGACGTAGCCATGCTCTGAGCTCTGGAGCTGCTGGGCTACTCGGACACAGCTGAAAGTCAGGCCCACAGCTCGGCCCTCCATCCCTGCCGCCAACACAGCGGAAGAAGATTCCCACTCCATCAGACACGCAGAGGAATCATGAGGACATCCAGGAAAGGCAGCGTGGAGATGCCTGCGTTTGTGCGGCAGCTGGTGAAAGAAACGGAGAAGAGGGTCAGCTCCTTCTTCAAAGGAGGACGTGGAGGAGCTGCTGAGGGAGAACAGCCAGGGGATGGGGAGAAAGAGGAGGTCATCCCCAGTCCCTATTTGGACCGGCCAGTTCTGGACAAGTTGACAGAGGAGGGCTGCGCCCGCTGGGGCCTCACATACGCCCTGGGGAGCATGCAGGGCTGGAGGGCCAACATGGAGGACTTCCATAACTGTGTGCCTCAGCTTGGTGGGGAATTGGCTGACTGGAGTTTTTTCGCCGTGTTTGATGGTCACGCTGGCAGCACAGTGGCTCAGTATTGTTCGCAGCATCTTCTGGGTCACATCCTGACTGCAGGTAAAAGGGTGACGATCTGCTATGAAGACCGACTTTGTTGTGATGCATTTGTTTCACTTTGTGTCCTCAGATGGAATTGGAGCTGAAGCCAACCCTGAGAAGGTGAGAGGAGCTATCATCGAGGGCTTCATGCAAACAGACAAACACCTGCACTCTGCGGCCCGTCGAGAAGGCTGGGAGAGGGGCGGCACCACGGTGGTGGCGGCTCTCATCTCCCCCTATTACATCTACTTTGCCAACTGTGGGGACTCCAGAGCAATGCTGTGCCGGTCCGGACAGGTGTGCTTCTCCACCGAAGACCACAAGCCCTTCAGCCCCCTGGAGAAAGAGCGGATCGAAAGTGCAGGGGGCTCCGTGTCCCTCCAACGAATCAATGGCTCCTTGGCTGTGTCCCGCGCCCTGGGGGACTTCAGCTACAAGGGGGCAGAGAACAGGACCCCCTGCCAGCAGATGGTGTCCCCAGAACCGGAGGTGTGCGTTGTGGAGCGCTCCCCTGCAGATGAGTTCCTGGTGCTGGCCTGCGATGGCGTCTGGGACACCATCAGCAACGAGGAGCTGTGCGCCTTCATCCACAACAGACTGCGTGTCTGCAATGAACTGAGGGACGTCTGCGCTCAAGTCATTGACCTCTGCCTCTATAAGGTCAGAGCACAAACGTGTTAGAAGTGGAACTGCAGCTTTCAGTTTTACAGCAAATGTCCTAATGCTTGGAGAGGATGGTTTGTCCTGATCCAGGCTAAGCGCTGTGGGGTTCCGATCCCAAAAAGAACGAGTGACCTACTTTAATTTTTCAAAGAACGTTAAAGAACAGCTTGGTGGGTGGAGTTATTATCCTTATAATTTAAAAGAAAAACATCTACATGTTCATGGCAGACATTGGATGCAAATCCCTATTAACTTAAAAACTCTCCACAAGAATGTAGAGAAAACAGAAACTTTTGTTTTATACGTAGCTTTATTTTATGAACAAACTCTAGTGGTTGCTGTGAAACGAATCACTAATAGTTTCCTGTTTTTCTGTCTTTATTTCTTCCTTTTTGCATAGTGGCCAGACTTGGCTGCCCTAACATGCATAACACACTCTTATATAATAGATGCATAACTATTATTGTTCTGCTTAAACACATTTTGACAAAAAAAAACCAAAATCAATGACGATTTGCAGATTCTGAGTGTAAAAAGCAGAGGCGGCATCTTCCTCAGCTTCTGTGCTTCAAGCGGCTGCTGCTTCTGGTACAATAGTCTGCGCAGAGCCTTAAAATAGACTGCAGGGGGTGTCAAAACAGGTTGCATGGATTTATCCTGGGAGGATTTATTTCAGACAATCCCACTGTTAGACAATCTAAAACACCCAAGGATACGGGACGAATGGATCTACCCTCGCTCATTTCCTCAGCAGACCTAACATGCTAGCACTGATGCTGCATTCGCTGTGGACATCATGTCACTGTTACGTAACTGAGCTTCAGTTTGGGTGCACACGATGGCCTCAAAACGCCTCAGCCAATCTACGTTTTGCTGCAGTCCTGTGACATTGATGTGCTGACGTAAAAAAAAAAAAAAAAAAATCCCCCCTCCCTGAAAGTGTTCAGGGGGTGGGAAAGCAGTGCTGACATTTGTAAGGTCAGCCATCATTAGTCACATGTGCTGATGCCGCTTGGCTTTCTTTTCAGGGCAGTTTGGACAACATCAGCATCATTTTGATCTGCTTCCCCGGAGCCCCCCAGCTGTCAGCGGATGCACTGCACCAGGAGGCCGAGCTGGAGGACCTGCTGGAGGCCAAAGTGGCAGGTCTGACTTGCTGAGCTTATTTCAGAGCATATATGAGAATATCTGGGGGATGTGAGTCCCTCATGCTTGTGTTTTTTGGTTTTCGGATTTCTAACAGAGATTTATGAAGAGTTATGCTCCACCGGCGAAGAGCCTGACCTCCTGTCTGTCCTCACAGTCCTGGCATCCACTGTCATCCCCGGATTACCACCAGGTGGAGGCATTCAGAGCAAGTAAGGCACTGGAAATGAGAATTTCACGCTCAACGGTGTGACTGCAGCACCATAAACCCACTGTGCTGCATCTTTGTGTTGCAGACGAAACTGCATAATCTCTGCTTACTACCAACAAAGAGACACACACAAGCCTGCAGTACCAAATGTGAGTCCCAGCTTTTATATGGGGATCATTTTAAAGAAAGACATTTTCCCAAACGTTTGACCTGTATGTATTTTTTGTCTCTCTTAGGGTCTCGGAAGCTCTTGAGATGTGGATATTTTTCCTTTACAATCCAAAGAGGAAATGTAATCAGTGTAAATATTCCAGCTGTTTTTCCTCGTGTGAACAATCCAATAACAAAAAGGGAAATTATAGGCAAACTGTGGTGTTGGTTACCATCACACATGCAGGCAAACACAATGCAAAAACAGACCTAACGGAGCTCTATAGTTTATATTTCTATGAGAAGGATATTTTGTAAGATTTGTCTTCAAAAAGACAGTACATATGGTAAACTCACAAGACAGAAAATCCAAGAAAAACAACTTTGAAGCAGCACAGATTCTGTGAGTTAAAAACATACACGTTAACTCTTGTCAGGCTTCTATTTTGAAGGTCATATTTTAATAAAACACTAAAAAAAATATTAGGCTTTGTTTTGCACAAAGATAAATCCTTAAAAAAAACAAACTGACATCAATGTCTGACAAAAAAATGGACAATTCTGGAGTTTTTCTGTCTGCTCAGAGCAACAAAGCAAAACACAGATCAAATATTTTAGTGAAAGAAAAATTATATTTCACAAATCTATTATATAAAATTCTTTCTAAAGAGGTGGTTATTTATCTTTTTTACATGTCAGTTCAGAGTTTAAAGTTTACGTGCAAAGACAAAACGAACATATCCTAAAACCTCCCTAAACCGGACATCACTAATTGATCATGTCTCACTAAAACAAACTGTACATCCAAAAAAAAAAAAAAAAACACATTTTGCTGGTCTTATTCTAAACTTATCATATGTCAAAACATATTCTTTAAGTGTCTGTGAAATTTATTTTTTCTGTGAACTGTTTGATATGTACTGTTCTGCCTTCTGAATCTTTTTTAGAGTTGATAAAACAGCAGCAGAAAAAGTGCATTTCTGCATGGATTCGATTTGTCTTCATTAGTTCTGTGTCATTTTCCGTGTATAGAAAAGACAGGATAAGACTTCCATCTCAATAAAGGATATCAAAACCCAAATGTTTTCATCCTGTTTTAAGCCAAGATATTTTGAGTGATCATTTGGATTGCAGGAATAAAAATCAATTTATCGATTAATCGTTACACTCCCAGTGCTTTTCCTTTTTTTTTGGTTTTGCATAGAAAAGGATACAGATCTGCAGATACAGAGCTTTGTTTTTCGCTCAGTCTGAGCGATGCTGCGCCTGCTTTCTTGCCAAGCACTCACATGCATGAGTGTCCTCTGCAGGCCGCGTTTGATTAGATGTTCTCCACTGAAAGGCCTGCATCTCTTTCAAGCTAACTTTGAATTTCAATGAAATGCAGCTATAAAGCAAAATGAGTACCTTCTGAGCCATCCGCCGGTTAAAGTGCATCTTTCCTTCTGCATTAGAGAAGATATGTTGAATCACATTTTAGACATTTTACACTTGCTGCTAAATAACGCACAGGGGACAGAAATCATTGTGTTTGATCTTCTGCAGTAATGACCATCCCCTCACATATGTGGCTGAGGAGGCTCAGCCACATATACAGCGCTCTTAAATCAGCAGTCCTCTTTGAGTGGCCCTTCATCGCCTCTTTCATCTGATTACTTTGGTGTGAGTCAATCACTTAAGGACATCAGACTCCTCTTCATAGGGATTTTTTTGTCTACCCCCCCCCTCGCTGAATCAAACGCATCTCTGACAGTTGGTGGTTCTACGCTTTGATTTCTGTTGGCAGGAAGAGTCAGTGCTAAAGATGATGTGAATTTTTGAAGATTTGTGTCTAACATGGGGATTCAAGAGCAATATATACAGGCACAGGAATGTTTTGATGCTATCTATCCACACTGGTTTCCTGTAGGCGGTTGTTCATGATAGCCAAGGCCCCCACCCCTCCAGAAAATCCATTCTGATGGCCATAGCTCTGCCGTGGGCCTTGGTGAGCGGTTTCACTCAGCTGCTTCTGCAGCAGTGCCAGAGACACCTTATTAGACACGGTGAACTCGTTGACCGAGATCATCTCTTCAGACAGACGGCGGCCCACTTCAACCGCAGCGCCGGCTTCAGTCTCGCTGTCGCACACTGTCTCCACAGAGCCGTCCGTGTAGCGGTGTCTGCCGCTGGGGCGCTGGGACGGGACGGGCTGCACTGCGTTGCGCTTCGTCCGTCTTTGTCTGAAGTGTACAGGTCTCGGGTTGTGCTTGTTGCCCTGGAGGCAGGGGCAGCCGAAGCACCAGCAGCCCCGCATGGGGCAAGAGCGGAGCGGGTGGTGCCCTGAGCAGACCAGCTTCCCCAGAATCCAATTCAGAGTTTGCTTGATGACAATTGAAATCACATTAAAGAGTGAGTAGATACAGCATACTCCCATCAAGATGAAAAGGCAGTTTCCCAGCCGGTAGGCCCCCTGAGATTCATAATGCGCTCTCTGACTGCTCACCAGGTCTCCAAAACCAATGGTGCTGAAGGCCACGAAGCAGAAATAAAGAGAGTCCAGGTAGCTCCAGTCCTCCATGGAGCTGTACAGAGTGGAGGCGCTGCAGGCTATCACCACAGACGCCACCCCCAGGATCAGCATCACGTAATAGACAGATGGTTTCCAGCCTTCCAGGCTGTCCTCCTCACCGGACGATTCCTCCCTGCTGGACACGGCCCCCAAAGCGCCACACTTCAGCCGACGCTCGTGACACCAGCGCATGATGTAGGCCAGCATCGTGATGATCCTCTCCAGGAACAGGTTGAAGAAGAGGATGGTTGCAGCGCAGCCTATGAGGCCATAAAAGATGAGGAAGATTTTTCCTGCTATGGTTGCTGGCGTGGTCATGCCAAAACCTGGAGGAAGCAAAGTAAAAGTCTCAGAGGTCAAATCAACAAGTTGGTATGAGAGCACCTTAAATAATCATCCATTCATCCATTCTCTTAACCTCTTGGATGCCTTAAAACTTCATGAACTGACCTATAGTGGAGACCACGGTGCCAACAAAGTAAAAAGCTCCAGAAAAGTCCCAGCGTGGCCTCAGTGTGTCCACTCGGATCCCGGCTCCGTTTGCCTCCTCATACTGTCGAAGCAGGGTGTGCAGGGCGCCCAGGTTGACCCGGTACCGCCGGGTGAAGTTCTCCAGCTGTTCCTTCCAAAGCAGGCGGGCGCGGAGCTCGAAAGGGTGTTCCAGTGCGGAGAAGATGGCAGCGCCACACAACATGTAGAGAAAGATGAGAGCGGCCAGCAGGCAGAAACGAGCGTTGTCCTCATTGATGGGTGCTCTGGGGCAGCAGCAGCCACTTGCAGCCCTCCTCCGAGCCATGAGCGCAGCAGCCGCACACAGACACTGCCACAAAGCAATGCGCTTCCCCTGCCAGAGCTGCTGGGTCACACACGCCACCTGCAACACAAAATGCCCCCTCTTTTTTTTCATCTGAAGTGAAAAACGGCAGACAGAAAGCAAACTGGAACTATAGGAAATCAAATCCTTTATGCTTTCTTTTCTACAATTGCAAAAAGAAAATCAGACTTCCAATCAGTGGTTCTCAGCAGTTCAACCAAACACAATAAGTCGACTTTTAAAAAATATTCAAGACATGCTCCGGTATAGTCAAATATTACCTGACAATCCACTGCTTGAGCACTTCTGATCTGCGTGCTCTCCCTCCATGCATCTGTTGAACAATGACCAGAGCAAGCCTCTTGAGCTTTTTTTTTTCTTTTTTGTGCAAACTGAGAGCTTGTCTGATGTTTCATCTGTCACACCCTGACATCATCCTCTCCAGCAAACTCTCCTCCTCCTCCTCCTCCTCCTCCTCCTCCTCCTCTGTAAGCATTCCCAGATTGGTCCATCGTCAGTTGACTTTAAAAGGCTCTTTTCCTTGTTTTCGAGCCTTCATCAAGTCTTCATTAACCTCGCAGGTCTGACTAAATGCTGCTTAAATATTAGTAAATCAAACTTCTTTATTGCATCCACCACTAAAGTGCTCAAAGGGGCTTTAAGTCAGCCAGTTAATTAAAACGAAAGTGCACCAAAGACAAGAAGCGTGCTATAAAGCGAGGTGGGGAAAGAGTCTTCACGGAGATGAAGCTCGCAGAGCGGCTCAGAGGCCTTTTTGTTGTTGCTCCAGACTGTGTGGGAGGATTTCATGGAGTATGACTATCACTTTCTCTGTCTGTTCATCCCTTTAATCTTGTCTGGTGGTGCAGTTAAGGGCAGGGGGTTCTCTCCACCTGTCGACTGATGGTTCAATGAGAGTGACAGACAGGTGTAAAAGAGACACAGCACATCTGCTGTGACGTACGAGTAACCCAACTGTGCGCCTGCTTTTTCCTTCTTTACTGTCGAAATGTCATAAATTTGAACATTTGCATGCATGTGTCTATATAAAAACTGCTTTTAAAGGTGGTGTGCAAAGAGAGATTTGCAAAATCATGTAAAAAAAATCTTATTATATTTATTTATGAGACTTGTGGAAAAAATGTGATCAACTGCTTGATGAAAAAAAAATAACTGTTTTTTTCCCATTATTACAAAGGGATTTTGCAAGAACTCAGCACTTAAATAATGAAGAAGTTGTCCAGAAAACTGATTTTCCACACATCTGTAATGTAGAAAACCTCCAGAAGCATTGTGACGTCTAAAATTTAGTTTATTTTTATACCACACAAACCCTTTTAATCTGGGTATTAGGTTACAATTAGATTCAATCTCTGAGTAAATGTGGGATCTCAAAAAAGAAAGTGATCAACAAAGAGTGTTTTATACGCAGAACATGTCCTTATAATTGGTTTCAAAGTGTTTCCAAAACAAATGGAGTAAAAAAATGGCTTTGTTCACCTAATCAATGCTCTTTTTTCTGTTCAAATTAATCCCTCCAGTTCCTAGAACACAGCCAATCAATATCTATCAGCGCTGAAGAAGGAGCTAAGAGTAAATGTCATTAGGAGCTGAGAGCAATTTCTCCACAGAGGAAATGTCCCTCCATCTTCTAGCACTTTGCCCGTGCAGGGTCACGGGGGTTGCTTCAGGGCAAAGGCAGAAAACACCGGGGCAGTTTACCAGTCGAGTGGAGGGCCACACGTCCCTCAAAGCTGTGTTTGGACTGTAGGTTAGGGGACAACCTAAGATGCATGAGGAAAGCAGAAAGCAACCAGTTGAGATTTGAACCAGAGGTTGCCGTAAACTGACACTACTAACCATGAAACCGCAGAGAAACACTGAGGTGTAGTGTAAAATATGAAAGCTTACCAACAGAATGCATGTGCAGAAAAATGTGACTCCAGGAATTCAAACAAACAATTAAATTTGTCAGAAAAGCAGCATTAAAGTGAACTCAACAAACAGGCATTTAGAGCTCAGCTGGACTCCTTAGAAAAAGAGATGCTTTCACTTTTGTTGAATACATTTTCTATACAGATATTACTTCATTAACATGACAAAGGAAGAAATATAAAATATGTTATAGTTTCTTTGAAGAGTGGTAAAATGGAACAAAATGTTTGTTATGCTGTTGTACTGTTTGATATTTTCTGTTTCTTAAACTTCATTGTTGTATTTAGAATTCACACATGCTCATTAAACCCAACAGCAGAAAACATCCTCCATTAAAATGATCAAAACTGAGTGTGGACTCAAAGAAAAGTCAGTTTTGTCAAACGTTTGCAGTTGTCTCTATAGATAACTGATTCTAGATCATGAAACTATGGAAATATGGGATATGTTTTTCTTTCATTTTCTGTAGATCATGCAAGATCTCTTAAGCAGAAGAGTATTTTAGAACTGATAAAAACTCTCTATTTCATTATGGATTACCGTACTTATTTTTGTTATGCAAAAGGAAATCCTTATACTGTCTCAGAATGTGTTACTTCTGTACTTTCTTTATTATATCTACAGAACATAATATTCTACTGACAAATGTATTTCAAAGTAGTTCACATTTAGATAAAGGGTAATAAAGGAGTTTAATAATGATTTATTATAATGTATCTCTGTTTAAGTGAAACCTCAAGACGCACAAGTGAGGATGACCCACAGCTTGATCTGTTTAGTCCATAAAATGAAAAAAAGTTGCAATGACATTTTGCAAAACAACAACAAAAAAGACACATTGTTGAAAAAAAAAACTGGACTACATGCATGTTTTATAAGAAGACCAGATTTAAATCAAAGAATATTTAAAAAATACATTCAGAAGGGCAGACCACCACCAGCAAATGTATGTTGTTTGTGGCATTAAAAAAAAAATCATTTGATTTTCAACAATAAATTTGGATTGTAAATCTGGTGTAAAACAAGAGGTTTTAATCATGTACAGAGTAAAATATTACTAAATGTTATTAGTAAACCCTTATGCAACTCATGGCAACAATGGGGAAAGCAACATGGTTTTTATTTGAATTATTAAATCACCCCAGCGACAGACTGGCGACCAGTCCAGGGGTGTCCCCTGCCTTCGCCCATGAGTAGCCGGGTTAGGCTCCGGCAGCCCTGTGACCCCAAAAGGGATAAAGCGGTTCAGAAAATGAATGAATGAATGAATTATTAAATCAAGTCAATAAGTAAACAACCTGATTAAATATATTTTCCAAGCAAAGACTGAATTAGTTAAAATTATCAATTTTTTAAAAAAGTCTAAATATAAAATGCTTTAAAGGGTGCACAAATGTTTTGTTATTATTATTATTATTGTTGTTGTTAATAATAATAATAATAATAATAATAATAATAATAATAATAATAATAATAATAATAATAATAATAATAATAATAATAATAATAATAATAATAATATCATTATCATTATTATTAGGCAACAGTCGACTTCCCTTACAGGAGGACCTCGCTGAACCGTAGAAAACACTGAGGTGATGCTTCCATCCAGTATCGACTGCTCTGAATGCCCAGTCCCTGCAATGACTCCGCTCCACCGCTAGGTGGCATTAAAGCATCTAAGCAGTGCAGAGTCGCCATCAAACTGCTGGTAGAGAAAGAGCAGCAAAGTCCGAAGGCTAAGAAGAAGAAGAATTTAACGGTTCCCGGTTAATGAATCGCTCCCCCGGTGTCGCTTGCGGCTCATAAACTGCTTGGAAAAATCGAACGCATTGGCAGTCTATCGGCTGGTTTTACCTACATCTTTGCTATTCTTTTCCAAAAGGAGGAAATGTACTGAAAACTCGCCGCACTTGAGGATCTTTGTTGTAAGCAAAGGTAACGACATATTTTTTGTTGTTTGTTATTGTTGTTTTTATCATCGAAATATCGCGGTGCTCTTTCTAAATAATAGCTTGTTTCTGTTTAGCTAATCGCATCTTTAACCAAATATGTTGGTGTTTTGCTAGCTAACGTCGACTATCGATTTCAGATAAACGCTGTCAAACATTACTGAAAACCTAGCTTAACAAGCGTCGATGTTAACTTTGTAGCAAAGATTGAAGTCATCTTTAGTTCTGTATCACTGTCACTTTACTATATGGTACATTTTAGTCCATATTTAACTTGAAGTTACACCGTATATTACATTGACAGTCATTTTCACAAATGCGACGTTTTTGCTATTCGGTCCATCATCTCAAACTTTTTTCTAGTGTAAATAATGTATTTTAAAAACCTGCTTACTACTGCCTCCTGTGGCGTGCTAATGTAATTGCGTGCCGAGTGAAGCTAGCCAAAGAGGGAGAAAAATACGAAATTAATCAAAAATACTTGTCTGTGTATGTTGTCTTAAAACTTTCCCCTGATAGCAAATGTTTCCTTTTCCCCTGATTTTTGGTAGTTTATTTTTAGGTCATTATAAGGCAGAAGAAAGTTTAAAATCATTTATTTAAAATCACATTAATATAGAACAAAGGCCAAGGCATTTGTATTATTTCTCCAAAGATGTATGTTTCCTGAATAAATTTCACTGCATTTTGCTTGTTCCTTGTTAATTTTATTATTTATTTTGCTTCCAGCTTTATTTACTTTAAGTCCCCACAGCAACAAATAGTTAATATTTCAACTTTTTAAATATACCTATAAGATAGCCAACAAAAGAGGTTTCCAATTTAAAAAGTGATATTCTTTTTTTTTTTTTTTTTTCCAGACTGAGCGATGGAAGAGGGCTCTGAGGTGATGGAGGATATTGTGTTTCGAGGAACAGAGTTCTCTGTGAAGATGGAGTTGGACAAGGGTGTGCTGATCGTTGAAATCTCTGATTCGGTAACCGCAGATCAGTGGAGGGGAGAATTTGATCCAGCGTGTAAGTAGAAGGGATGCCATTTTTATCCTAGTCAATGCAGTGTCCATATTGTCTTTTTTTAATTATTCTTTCTGGTTTTGAATTGCTTTTTAGATATTGAAGACCTCACTCGTAAAACAGGAAACTTCAAGCAGTTCCCAATTTTCTGTAGTATGCTGGAGTCAGCTGTAAGAAAGGTATGTTCATGCAGTTACTCTTCAAATGGACCCACTTTGCTTGGGGCTGTGGGAGCTCAGAGAGAGAGAGCTGTTGATTCCAGTTCAATGTTTCCACTTGAATAGCAAATGGACAGTTATACAGAGCTCCTTTAACATTTTAGGTTCCTGTACTGTATGGAGACAAGAGCCAAAAAGGGAACAGCATAGATGCAGAGATTTTGTGTAGAGTCTGTAAAATAGAAAATTAGTGAATTTATTTGTACATTAAAGTCAGTTAGGATTCTCGACTGTCTTAACAATGAATTCCTATGCTGCAAAACAGAAAGAAAGTGTTTAGCATTTTTGCATGCTTTCAAAAAAGTTTTTTTTTTTTTTTTTAAAGGATGCTGGTATCAAGTTTTATTGTAAGAATTTTAATTTTTAGACTTTAAACTTGATGTTGGTAGTGATTCTGTCAGCACACAAGACCTCTCTGGAAAAAAACATTTGCATTCTGACTAGACTAACACATTTAATTTGCATTATAGTTAAATATTAAAGCTGAAAAGCTAAAGAAAAGAATCAATTTCTAAAACTACTTTTTTTTCAGTAAACAAACAAAAAAGTCATAACTAAATTGTTGTGAAATGATCAATCACACCTGAAAAGCAGTTTGCATAAATAAATACATTTCTTGCTAAAAACCTATTTCAGAACTGGAAATTTTTCTCTAAATTGAGGAACATGAAATCTGTTGTGATAAACCAGAACTGTTTTTTTTCCACAGACAAGTGATTCTGTTACTCTTGACCTCCTGACCTATGCTGACCTGGAGCTTCTACGCAACAGAAAAGCGGGCGTGGTCAGCCGTCCCCGTGCTCATCAGCAGTCATCTGCTCTCACTGCCAAAAGATACCTAATCCTTATATATACTGTGGAGTTTGATAGGTTTGTGTCTTTTTAAATGTTTCATTTTTACATCACAAATTATTTTGGGATTGTGGGTTCTGTAGAATACATTTTTTTATATGTTTAGGATTTATTCTCTTGTTAAAACACAAAGTTTCTGTTTTTCATGTGCAGGATTCATTACCCGTTGCCATTGCCATATATGGGAAAGCCTGACCCGGCTACTCTTCAGAAGGAGATCAGAACCCTCAGGGCTGAGCTCAGCGCTCTCACCACTCATGGAGTTAACAAACCTGCAGATTTTGAAATACAGCGTCTCCGAACAGAGTAGGTTCTGTGCCCCCTTCCACAATGATCAAAATGCAAAGGATGCTGGGCCTTTTTTTTTTCTTCTTTAAATGTCAGTATATTTTTTTTAAGGTTGGCTGTGATAAAAGAAGAGAAGGATGCCATGGCCAAAGCTCTGGCTCGGCTGCAGATGAGCGACAGTTGTCCAGCACCGGGCCGAGAGGACTGGAGGATGAACGATGTGGTGAGGGCGCTGGAGGAGCAGCTCATCAAAGAGAGAGCTAAAAGTCAAAGGTCATCAAGCAAGAGATGCCAGGAGCAGCGCCTCCTGGTGGAGCAGGTTAAAAGTCTTATTGGGATCCTTTGTTTACTGTTTACTTTGTTTTTGTCTGAGGGAACCTTTCTCCTTTTTTTTCGGTTTAGTTGGAAGAGTTGAGAGCATCAGAGTGTGCCCTCCGTGTTCGTGTCAAGAGTCTCACCAATGAGCTGGCGCTACTACGGAGAGGGTTAGACATTCTAAGCGTGTACTTTATCTTTACTTTCTACCTCTTTCACTCATTTCTTGCAGACAAAGCTATATATATTTGAATGATGTTTTCTCTCTGAGCTCATGTTCTTTCTCTGTGTGTTTGCAGCCGATTGACGCCTGTGTCCAAGCACATCAACTCTCAGGTCGATGATGTCTATTGCTCTCTTTCTTGTGAAAAGAGGTCTGGCTACAAGCCAGTCAGGGCTCGTTCCGGGTCCAGAGAACGTACCGAGCACAGATCTCTGGAGAGGGGAAGAAGAGCAGACTCTTCAGGACCGCGGGCTCACATACCAAGACCCTCACCGTCTCCTACAAGTACGAACGCCGCTCAACATAAAATTCTTTTATTTCAAAATGTTGCAGAAATCCCAACACTCTTCTCTTCCAAAGGGTCCCGAGCAGCACGCTTCGACCCCACTGCTTACATCCAGGACAGGCAGCGCAGACTGAAAGAGGCAGAACTCAAAAAGTCAGTTCCTGTTGTTTTCTCCTTTTCCACAATGCCTGTTTCATTCTGTGAATGAACAACCTTTATACCAATTTCTGTCAGACAGCGGAGGGTGAGGAGAGACATGCTGACGTCCCCCATCATACCTGAGAGAGGCCGCTCTCGTTCCAGAGAGGCCTATCCTCCGTTAGCCCGCTCAGGCAGCAGAGGCAGGAGTTTGTCCATGGAGCGCCGAGGCAGCAGGAACTCTTCAGAGAGCTCATTAGTAGATATGGAGGAAATGGCTAAAACACTGTTCAGGTTAGAATTACCTACAAGGTTTAGGGAGGTTTATATTTGTTTTAATGTGGCTCTCTTTTGTTTTCCCCCTGTATGCAGAGGAAACAAACAGACCTATTATAATGGACCCAATGTGGTGAGTCATTAAAGACACTTCTGCTGTAGTTTTCTTTTACTTTCTGTGGTTCCTGAACTTTAAGATGCGTCATTCAACCATGAATAAAAAATGGAATGTTCTTAAGACCCACTCCGATCTTTTGATCTATTTTTAGAGTTCTGCAGAGCAGCAATAGTTCATTAGAGTTCATTCTCTGAGTAGTAGGCAGGACTATTGACCGAGAGCAACTCCACCTCCCTTTCTGTCACCCATAACTGAGCTATCTGTTTACATGCTCTCTCGCTAGTTTACAGACCCTCACACCCCCACATTACCGCTGCGCCAAAAACAGTTATCCAGCCATACATATTGAGCCAGATGCCAGCTAGGACGAGGAAAACAAAGACGTACTTGGATCTAGTTGTCCACAAGGGGATGCATCAGAATAGAGCGGAGCAGGGAGCTTGTGGCCCACCCAGCGTATTTTTAATGTCACAAATAAGACCTTTTATCAACTGCATTTTTTCATCTCTTCCTGATTTACAACAATTTCAATAAAAAAATACTCAGATATGTCATTTTAAACGTAATTTTCTTTATCCATGTCCTCTATCATGAGAAAAAGGCCACAAGAACATGTTAAAAACAATTTTCACCGGAGTGGATCTTTAAAAAATGTTAAAATACATGGCATATATTAAATTAGCTGTAAAAAATGGTTTTAGGGGGTTTCTTTTCATGTTTTAAGAAACAGCATCTCTTAAAGGCCAATATTTAGGACAGTAGTATGGGGTTTTTTTAAAATTCATTTTGTCAAACCAAACTTTAATCCACATGTTTATTATTAAAAAATCCTTTTTTATATATTTATTCTTTACCTGTTTTTTTTTTTACTGTTCTCTCTTGTCTTCTAGTCAAGATTAGGCCATTTGAATAGGAACCCTTCGTGCAGCACTCCTACTCGCAGACTTAAAGACAGAGGTAATGCTTACACCTTTTTACTGTGGCTATGGAGATCTCTTATTGGACATTCAACCGTCCTGTTTTAATCTACAGAGAGCTCTTTGGACCGAGGTTCCAAGATGTCAGAAATTGATGCACGGCTGCAGGCGCTGCAGGAATACATGAGGGACTTGGACACTGGACATTGATGTGCTGCTCAGGTGGCAGCCGGACATGCTCTGGGACGGCACATGCAGCTCAGGCTCAAGAGCATGGTGAGGAACGCATCCTGAAACAAACACAATCTACGTATTTCACTGGAGTTTTAAGTGCAAGGAGACTACAACTGTGTGTGGAAGCTCCAATCTTCAGGAAACTGTCATCACTGTGAAGAATAACAGACTGCTTTTTTTGTGAACTGCATCTGAATTTTTTTTTTATTTATCTTTTTTCTCCATCAAACCATTTAAAGTGATGATCTATGTGTATTTATCTTGTTAAAATTAAACCAAAAAATTGTGTAAAAGCAAGAAGCACTAAAGCAGCCAAACTCCATATCTTCTTATGCATAAATATGCTCACTGTTTTCTTATCAAACTCCTGGGGATTCATCAAAGACGCTTAAATATTTTTTGGTTTAAAAATAGTCTTCAAAAATACATTTACGTCTTTGGATTTAAATCTTTAGTGTTGTTTCAACCCTTCCATCCCCCAAAAAGCTGTAATTAGGTGGATTTAACAAGTTTGCATGTGTGTCACCATACGTCTGTTTCAGTAGTTTGCATCAAAAGCGACATTTTTCATGTTAGATCTCCTTCAGTGGTTGAATCTGAACCTTTCCTTTAACCCAATGACATTTTTTTCAGGTCTGCATTTTCTTGTATTGTGTTCTTGTGTGATGACTGTCACCTAACTGTGCAAAAACTATTTTTATCTATTTAAATCTGTACGTTGTTAATGAAGGCCATTTTTATTTTCATAACAAATCATTTTTAATAATGTTGTCTGCACATGACTGTTACTGTAAATGTTCCTGTCTGCCTTTTCTATTTTCCTAAATACAGAGTTTATTTTAAAAACACAACAACCTTTGAGGAAAATGAAGCTCTCTTCAAATTAGTGTTCGCTCACAGAAGACCTGAGGCCGTCTCGAGTTTTCTGCGGCTGCAGCTGCTCCTTTCATTAATGAACTCATTTTAGTCAAGTGTCCCTTTCTGTGGAAAACCGCATGCCGTCTCAGCAGCTGCTGTGTTTTTAGGATAAAAATCTATCAGATGAACAAAAAACATATAAATTTTAGGTCAAAAGAATTTAACCCCTTGATCCCTGAGTTTATTTTCAGCTATGAAAAATAAAAAAACTTATGTCTTTGCTTTCTAGTAAAAGCTAAATTAAGGTAATTTTGGCGTCAAGGGGCTAAGAAACATTTCAGTCCTGTTTGTTGAAAACATATACAGCATTGTGTTTATCAAAAGGTCATAAAAATATCCCAAAATTATTTCTTTAAGAGTTATTTATGGGTTTTCTGGGACTCCAAAATGTCCAAAAATGTCAACTGGTTACTCTAAATTGTTGCGTGTGTGATCGTGGCCCTGCGACAGACAAACGACCTGTCCAGGGTGTACCCTGCCTTCACCCACGAGTGGCCAGGTCAGGCTCTGGCAGCCCCTGTGAGCCCGGACTGAACATAGACTGGTTTTGAAGGGACGTATGGATTTCTTTATTAAAGTGAAACAATCTAGAGGATAGGATTTCATATGACACCATGTAAATCAAGCATTAAAAAAGTGTTTCCTTTTGACTTTTTATGGTAATATTTAGAAACGTTTTTTCAGAAATTGATTTTCTCAAAAAAAAGCAGAACTAAAGATTTAAGTTATTTAATACAAGATCAAGAAAAAAAAACATTTTAGAGGTGATTGAACGTTTGTTTCAGTTTTTGTTTTCAAGTCTATTAATTTTCTGAAATATAGAAATGCATATTTCTGAAGATAATTGTATAAGTGGGTTCATATTTAAACTGAAGCAGATTTTAAAGAACGATAAAAAATACATTTTCATTCAATATTTTTCAACAATATTTTAACTCTGTAGCGAAACATTCAAACATGTGAAGGCCTCTTCAGGTAACCTAAATTAACGAAAGAAAAAAGAAGAGAATGATTCCAGAGAGACATCTATATGCATTAAAGCATAGAATATCCACAAACATCTTTGTGTTTCTGAACTTTGCTGTGAACTGATCTGAAGCTTCTGGTCATAAAAACATACATTCATATTTCTGCTGTAGCAGAGAGTAAATTAGGTCACTTTAGTGAAAAGGGGAGCGTACATTCAGGCTCATATTGGTCCACTCTGGGTCACAGTGGTGCCACAACTGTGTAGGTTCCTTGACTTCTTCGAAGGGCTAGAATGGTTTGAATTTGACTTAGTACCTACAGAGAGAGAGACAGATGAAATGTGAGACAGGCTGTCTGCAGGAAAATGTACAGGCGTGTTTTGTACAAACCAGTTTTTGCTTTGTGATTGTATCCCAACAGGATGTCTGCCCTATCTTGCTTCTCTTATCATCATACTGTTTCCAGATCTCTGCTTTAGTCCTCAACTCTGTCTCTGACATGAGAGGATACTGCTGCCGCTGTGCAAAAAAAGAAGGATAAAAATCCTGAGATTTAATAAAAATTCTGAATCGCCATTCTCTCCTAACACTGTACTTATTTTCTCTTTTTCTTAAGTCAAACAAAACAAAATGTCAATTAGTAAATTGATTTTGCTGATGGGCTCCCTTCTAAACATATTTGACAACTGTTGCCTTTATATATTACATTTTTAAAAATCCCATTTTTTGGTTTATTTGATTCAGATGACTCACCAGACGCAAAATGTAGTCCTCTAGAGTGTGAATTTGAAACTTGTGAAGAGTGGCAAACAAGTTAAAAATATTTGTGTTGCATTTTTTCAACAGCTCCTGCAAAGAAATATTTACATTTTAATTAAATCAAACCTAAAGAAAATCAGAACCAAAGAGAAGAACGAGGAAACTCTTCATACCTCTAGCTGCTCATTCGTCTTTGTTTGCAGAGTATCTTGCTTCTCAGTGAGCGGTAGGGCAATTGGCTAAAAAAAAAAAACATGTATTTGAATTAGATATAACAATAAAAGTGTTTTTATCTCACAGGACAGAAATCTTTCCTAAAGGGTTCTAATGTTGATGATTGAAGTACCTCTTTCTCGGCTTCATACTCAGCCCAGGCGTCTTTCCGCTCTGCCTCGGTGAGCTCCTCCTCCTGCTTATGGTCGAGCAGGGATTCGTGCTCGTGATACGACACGATCTGATCCCTGCAAGTGCTTAACAGCTGAGACAGTACCCGGTCCTTAAAAAAAAACACACACACACAAATTGTTATTTATTTCTGTTGATTTTATTTAATCACTGAAGCAGAAATGTGCATGTTAGATCACCGCGGGAAACAAGGACACGGGTCTCTTGCTTTTCTTGGAGTTTGGGTCGTCGAGCAAGTCGGGCTCAAATGTGTAGAGTTCAGACAGTTCATTAAGAGTGAAGTGTCTCTCAATCTGCTGCTGGTCTACAACTCTGTAGGACAGAGACTGCTTTGTCACCTGGCGATCATAAATCTTCTCCTCCATGGTGCCCTGGAAATGAAAGTGTCGTTATTGTTATTTCTGTGCAATTTAATGTCTCAAAATCTCATTTGTTTGTAATCGAATGTTTGCAAAAAGGATTCTAAACGCCCTTTGGGCCTTTAACAGGAAATTTCACTTCTTACATTTTCAACATCATGAAACGGTGAAAAACGTCAGTCTGGAAAATTATGGACTAGATTAAAAAAGCCCCATTTATGTCTCATGTCTTCCTGCATTTTAAATCTGCAAGAGTGCCTCTGGTTTGCTCACTGATCGACTGCTCGCTTGAACAATTAGTCATTAATGGAACATTTCTAACGCTGAGAAGAATCTTTTCTGGACTCCTGGTTGAGTATCAAATGTTTAGGGTTATATACTACCTGTGAATACCTGCATGTGTGCCTAAAAATCCTCTAAGGACCCACTCTGTCATCATCTATAGATCTATTGTAAAAGTGTTTTTCCAGTGGTCTTTTTATGATGATTGTCAGATTTGTGGTGCAGAGGCTCATTAGAAATTCGCCTCTGAGTTGTGGGTTAGCAATCTACAGGGAGAATGAATAACTGTAAAAATCTTCCCAGGAATATCGCTACTTTAAATATTACATTACTGAAATGAGACCATGAAGCAGAAAGGTGATCCAAAACAGATCCAGATCTATAAAATAAAAGTTCAAAAAACCTGCATTAGAGCAGTGCAAGAGCAAGAGACCCAAAACTAAAACTGTAACCAAAAAAACCCCCACTATTCTCTGTAAAATGGGAGACTGGATATATTCAAACTTAAAATGGTTTAATAGCAGTTTTAAAAAAGTTCTTCTCTTCATCTGAGGTTTAGGTCGGTTTAATAGAAGGCTAGCTCTACAGAGTGGGTGCTAATGTTTTGACAGTGAAAGAAACTGAAAACGGCGATTTCTTTAGTAAATGTAGGATGTAGTGTTTACCTGAGCCAACAGGCGGTACACAAACACTGGTTTGACTTGACCCAGGCGGTACACTCTATATATGCTCTGGATGTCATAGGAAGGATTCCACGAAGCATCAAACATGACAACTCTGTTAGCCGCCACGAGGTTGATGCCCAGCGATCCTGCTTTTGTTGAAATGAGAAACAGGCGACCCCTGAAAGGACCAACATTCAAGTAGAAGTCATTGAGAAGTGTTAGCGGAAGACTTTCCTGTGAAGGCGTCACACTCAGTACCTGACGTTGGCAGCGTGGTTAAACTCATCAGCCCATTTCTTCCTCAAGGAAGAATTCATGGTCCCATCAAGGCGATAGTAATCAACGTTTTTAATCCAGCTGCCCGCTGTCAGAGGAAAAAAGCGCAAAGATCAAATGCTGCCTTGGAAGATCTCTTCTAAAGCAGTGGTCCCCAACCACAGGGCCGGTTACTTTGAAAAATTCACAGATTCTCTCAGCAACACCTTCGATCACTTGAGCTGTAAAGTTTGGTCAGGAGAGCAAAGTTTGAGTTGTTCTGACATGTTTTTGTGTTAAAATGTTTCACCAGGAGCTGTTGTGTGGAGCTTCAAAGTAGCCTGATTCGTTTCTTATTGAGTATAAGTAATAGATTTGTTGGTTACTGCATTTAAGTTTTTAAGTAGTAAAATAAACTTGTTTGTATGTTTATGTTTTTGATCAATCCTCCAAAATGTCAGATGACTGAGTGAAATGATGATCAGATCTATTGTCAGAACTGTTTATTATTGAGTTTAAAGCACTTGTTCTTATTTAAGTCTACTGTTTCTTTGTCCCTACACACCCTCCTCCGGGCTGCGGTAAAATCCTCATGGGTTGACCGGTCCGCAGCCACAGAAAGGTTGGGGAACACTGTTCTAAAGGACTTAGGGGCGTTTTTAAATGATGAATCCAATACCTTTTGATGACCGGTCTCTGGAACGATGAGAAGCTGCAAGAAACTCTTCAATTAGAGCTAGCGAGACTAAAGACTGGCTGAACACAAGCCTGAGAAGAAAGAAAAAAAACAGCTGAACTTCTGTAGAAAAATGACCACCATAACAATATTTATGATCTCTAAAAATGAGGGAGGACACGTACACTTTATCATTCAAGTTTTCAGCAATTCTGAGGATCTCAAACAAGACCACCATCTTCCCAGAATGCTCCATGACTTTGGCATCCTCTTCTGACAGCAGGTTCTTGTACCAGCCCTCCTTAGAGCTGTTGGCTGCTTCACTGGCTATAAAGGAAACACAATTGGAAAAACTCAAGTAGGACATTGTTTACAACTTAAAGTACATTAGTATTAGTGTCAGTATAGCTGTAGCACCTTCCAACACCGGGGCTTTTTTGAAAGCATCTGCAGACTCTGGTCCATCTTCATTGAAGATCCTTTCTTCTCCTTCGTCCACAATCATTGCACTGCAGCAACAAACAAACACAAATGACGTTTGTGCAATAATACCAGCTTTAATACCAAAATCTTGTTGATTTTTTAAAATCTAAATAAACTGTAAGCTTATTTATGTTGGGTTGATTACTTTTAAAGTAGAAGAAGTAAAGAAAATAAAAATCTAAAGGAATCTTAATAAATTACTTCCAATAAATACCTGCCAAACATTTGTGCAGGTTTTACTATAACTGCTAAGCTTTCCAACTTGCTGCATTTTTCTTTTGGGAATAAATTAAAAAACAAGTGATAAGTTAATTAGTTTATTTGAGAAATTCCATGTCGATTCATTAACCGATCCTTTAAAACTTTTGCTTGTCATTTTTCCGGCAAAAAGCTGATCTTATTAGTTTTTAACAAAATACATTTTGGTGTTTTTTTCCAATTCAAGTCACCTGGGATGTGAATATGGGGTCAAATCAGGATCAGCTTAAAGTGAAGGTAAAACCAGAAAATTGGAAAGATAGGCATTGCAAATAAAAAAAAATACAAATTTTTACTCAAAAGTTTTAAACTCAAAAGTACACATTTTAAACTTGAAAGAAATGAAGAAAAAATGAAAGAAATAGCAAATTTGAAGCCTGAATTTGGTAACAGTCTCTTTAAAAGTCTCACTCAATTACTGTCATGTCAAGGAATTGAACCATCAACTCTTCTAGATGGTTGATCCACTTAGGTCAAAAGAAAAGAAAAATCATTTCTGAACAAAAACTGATATGAAAATTGCAAAAACCAGCAGAGGGCTTTAAAGAGGATCAGAAAAGCAGCATTCACCCGTCTGCAGCAATCCTCTCCACATCACTTAGTTGTGCTGCTGCTTCAACTTGATTCTTCTGTTTAGAATTCTTTTGGAGTAAAACAGGAAAAAACAAAGAGATTACTTCAGATCTTTGATGAAAAACGGTGTGTTGTTTGGTTTCAGAACCTTATTTTCTTTATTCGTTTGGCTGAGATGAAGGCACCAGGGATGAGTCCAAATTCGACCAAGAACCTGGAAGTCTTTAAACAGGTTTGCTCCAGTTTTCTTCTTTGCATTAATAGGCCTCGAGTCCTCACCTAAAATAAGAAAAGTTATAGAATATTTCATCGGTATGGCATTAACCTGCATGTTGGAAGCATTCTTGGGTGATTTAGTGCATTACTTCCAATACAGATATTTATCTGTTCAGTATATTCAATATAAGTGTGACATCTACCCAAAATATGAGGCTTTTTCTGATTATAACTTTTCAAAGCTGTACTGACACAGTATTAAAAAAAAAACCCCACATACTTACGTGTAAAAAGGTCGAGGTAGGCCTGATAAAGCTTACACTGAAGAGGCGAAACTCTAACCGCCAGCACATACTCATATTTGGGAGGCAGAAACTGAGTCAGCTCTGAGTAATCTTTTCTCTGTGAGAGAAAAAAAAATAGGCTGTGCAGACAACACAACAATACAAACAGTACAGAAACAATTGATTATTTCATAGGGCCGCCTTCTACCTGCACACATCCGGCTAACACAGAGTGGAGCACATGGGCGCGCCTCTTCATGATCCTGACGTCTTTTGGGGTGGAGTCAGCGCACTGCCCGTTTTCGATGGGGTTGATGAATCTGTTCCTGAATTCACTCAGAGAACCAAGAAGATTCCTCTTGATGAAACTAACCATGCAGTGATCTGTGGAAATGACAAATTAAAGTGTCAGCTTTTCATCTAAAATCCAAAAATTCACTGACAAGTAAGGCGTTCATTGCATTTCTTTTGCCATCTAACCTGGGTAATGTTTTTTTTAAAGATATTTATAAGAAAAACTGAGAAAAACTGGGTTTTTTTAGGATGGAAGTCGTGTAACTATGTTGGCCAAATTCGCTATTGTGGTGTGAGGAGGACTAACATTCAACAAGGTTGTTTTGAAGCGGCGTGCCAGTTAGCACCACCCGTCTTTGGGTTTTGATTGCATTCATTGCTTTCGAGGTTGTGGAGGATTCATTGCGAAGGATGTGCCCCTCATCACAAATCACAAAGTCTGGACCTGTAAAAAGAAAAAAATGTCAATGGAAAAATGACCAACACTTAATGTATAACTTAAAATATGTCTAAACAATGTTGCATTTTTTATAACTGAACCTGGATCCACTAATGCCGATTTCAGCTCCTTCTTCCATATTTCATTTTTGGTTTTGGGGCAGAGCGACAGGATGGTGTACATCTTATATCCCATGATTGCAACACCTCCATTTCTGTGCCACTGCTGCAGAGCTCTGATGCGCTCAGCCGGATGATTTATTGCAGTCAACACTGTCACCTGAAATATTATTTTTTGTCATCAAAAACTTTTACTTTGAATCCCAACAATCTCATTAGAAATCTCATTCCTCTACATACTTTGACTTTATCTTTTCCCAAGTTTTCCTGCCATTTATTGAACTCAGTGGCCCAGTTGAGGACAGTATTGAGCGGACACACCACCAAGGCTGTTTTGAATTTCAGATTTGGAGAAAGCAGCACTGTGTGAAGGAAGGTTACCACCTAAAACATAGAAACACTGTGAGTTCCAAGATCAAAACCCACACTTTTCAGATCAGAATTCAACAAAGTTACAAATGACAAAACACAATTGCTGCTTTGCGACTATTTGACTGGACTTTTTCAAAGAAAGAGCAGAGATTAATGCACATCTTCACCTGCAAAGTCTTTCCTAACCCCATGCAGTGAGCCAGGATGCAGCCTGATCCAGGAGTGGAGTTGGCCTTCTTTACAGACTCACAACAACTGTCCCAAATAAACTGAACACCTGTGACAGAACAGCAAGTTTCATCAAGGTTTCATTAAATTTGAACTATTATAGGCATGTATGCACTCTAATGTCCTAAAGATTTAACGTGCTCTTTTGATACTTTTGCTGATGGACAACATATAAAGAAAATTACGCTTAAAATTGCATTCCTGAGTATTTCTTAATTGAAATTGCTGTGATTTGGCGGCAGACAAAAAAAAAAAAAGGCCGCTCGAAAAAGATTTGTGATGTAGAAAATATGCCAGATCTGAGCTCTCATTAAAGGGGAGGGGAAAGTGGGAGGTTGCTTAGTGCCAACAGTCCCACCCACAAGTCAGAGGCAAATTTCTAATGAACTACTGCCGCTCTGCAGAAATGTCTTAGAAAACGGCACAGGTTTTTTGACTTTGGCTAAAAAATGGTGTAATCTGAGTAAAAAAAGACCACTGGGAACACTTTGCCAACATATCTAAAGATGATCAGAGTGGGTTTTTAAAGAAAGAGGAGGATTTTTTTGTGTGTACACATAGACTAACCGTCCACTTGATGAAGCTTCAGTCTTTTAACCAGATTGCTGTGAACTTGAACAAGAGGCTGCTTGGTATCCTCATCCTGATCCAGCACCAGTTTGGTTGCAACAGGGCAGACCACTTGAGACAGCTCATCTTCTATCACAATTATCTGAAAATCAGGACAACAAATATGAGCTTGAGAAAAACATGAGAGCTCACACATGAATTGTTTGTTGGGTGATTGCCACTGCAGGCTACACTGTTACACAAATCAATTCTAACAGTAAATGTTATTGGCATTTTCTCTCTACCTCTCTCATGTCTTCCATTTGTTGTTCTCTGTCTGCTAAACGCTTTCGTCTCTCCTCTTCCTCCCGGAGAGCTTCCTGCGTCTCAGATCGAAGCTCCTCGTCTTCAATGATTTTGCGAATCTCCTTGCGTCCTTTGGGAGTGCCTTTAGGTTTACTGTCCTCGTTGGTTTCATCTTCTATATCACTCTACCCAAAGCAACAACAAATCCAGAGAAAATGAGAAAAAGGAGCATCTGTCTGCTTAACTGAGATCAAGACGAAAACATGATTAAAACAAATGTAAACAGATGAACTGCTACCTTTTCCGTGCTTGAATCAGACAACCAAATGCAGGCCACTTGTCCCTTGTCCACAAAACTACAAGCTTCTTCAATTTCTTTAAATTTTTTTCTGGTAAAATAAAAACGGTAAAAAGATATTTATAATTTGTTTTCTATTTTTAATCTTTAACATCTGCAAATATATAAATATGGGTATTTTTGTAACATAAATATTATATAGCAAAAGCATTTCCAACTAGTAGAGAAATATGTGAAAAGTTTAAAACACTTTTATTCTAGTTCCAGCCCAATAAGAGCTAATGAAGAAAAAGCAACAAATATGTTTATTGAATTAAAATTACATTTTTTTTAAATCTCTATTTATCCAGATAAATATGTCACAAAACTTGTGGATTTGAATTTCAAAAAAGTAGTCAGAATGAGGATGTACCTATGGGGTTCATCTTCACCATCTTCTGACTGGCTGAGCTCCTCGCTCATGCCCTCGTCGTCATGACAACCATTAGCATTAACATCCCTTTCACCATCAGCTTAACAAGAGGAAAAAGCAAAGTATCCATTAGTGCAGATCTGGTCGTCTCTCATCAGGAACATGACTTTCTAAATCAAGGATGTGCTTACAGGTTGGATTCTTCTCTGCTTTTCTCTTGTTCTGTTGTTCTACTGCATCCACTGCATCCTTTCCTGATGTTCTCTCGTCTAAATTGAGTTTGAGTTGGAGGAGATGGTGTCTGGATCTGGGCTTATCAGACATGGCGTCAGAAGTTTCTGATGCCAAATCTTCGCCTGCAGCAGACACATTATTGGTCAAATTCTCTCTATGCAGACGGACAGAATTAAGCCCCTTCTGATTGGAAATGTATTCAGGCATTCATCATCTGAAGTTTTGTGGAAACTGGAAGACAGGAGGACTAGTGAGAAGCTTCGCTTACCATTTTCCTGAGTACCACCATCTTCAATGTCTTCTCTGGACTCCTGGTCACACTTTGACTGAGACTCTTCATCCTGCACCTCCTCGTCTGAAGAAATATCACTCGAAGAGTAGTTGGCTTTAATTCTGGCCAACAGCATTTTCTTAGCGATTCTTTTAAAAGTAGACAAAAAAAAGCACCTGAAGATCCATTTTTTGATTCATCACATCTTCATTTAGATATTGTTCATAAAAATATATTACGAAGAGAATTTTATTGAAAAATCTGGAATCCAAAGGCTTGTACTCTGTACAACTGATATTGATTGAACTCTAGAGGTCAAAACAAATAGTTGAGTCACATTACATGTTTGTTAGGCCACTAACCTAAGTGACAGAGCGTTGTATTAACATATTAACCACAGGAGATGAAATAGAAAAAGGAGACAGAGACATTTTCCGAAAAAGTAAAAATTTATTTAAAAAAAAAGTATTATTGACAGAAAAACAGAAGCAGAATGGGTCTTTCATCGGAAAGCTCCTAAATGCTTTTTGTCTCTTTGTGGAAATAAAATACTACATGCACTTTCACTTTACTCTAATTCGTCACTTAAGTGCATTTATACACTGGTTTGCACATCACCTATCAAATGATGTACTGTTTAGCTGTAGAGCTACTAAAAGAAAAATCAGTTAAGCCTCGTACCTTAATATTTTGACAGTATTATTGGTTCACAAAGACTAAAAGCTATGGTCTCATTATTATTACATAATGTTTTCAGCAAAATCTGTACAAGTTAGTTACCACCAAAAACTATCTACATTTTTTTTTTCAAATAAGTCAATAAAAAATAAATAACAATTAAAAAAACAGATAAAAGCTTGGCTCAGGTACGTTTGTCCTATTCTGAGCTGGATCCTGAATTACAGAGGATGTGACCATCATTTCCACAGATGCTGGCTATGAATTTCAGTTCTAAAAGGTGTACAACAACAAGAGCAGCAACAACAGGAGAAACTTGACCTTACAACTGGAAAAAATCCATCAAAAATGATTTTTTTCTGTCACTGAAAATCATCCTTTATGACTCAGAGACATCTTTAGTTCAACGCTACAAACAGCACATACTGCTGACCATTTATCTGACCACAATGAAACGTAAACACAAACTACAGGGGGGGGGTTGGCTACTAGGTGAAGACGGGAGGCTAACATTTCCAACATTAAGCAATTGCTGCCTAACAGCACGGCTTTCTCTGTTGTGCTGTCAGAAAATCCGACCTGGAAAAAACATATGAGAGACAAACATGCATGTCGTTAAAGGCATCATGTAGATTTAGTTAGCATCTTGGCATTGTGTTTCTCAGCCCGCTATTCAGATTATCAACGTTGCAGTTTGTATTTTAGATTAAAAGAAATTATAGTCGGAGATTTTTTTATTTAAGCAATATCGACTATTTACTTTTACAGCATGGAAATGTGAATTTTAACTTTGTTTTTAATATAAAAAGGTCATAATTTAAATGGTCAGCAGTATTAAATACTCTGTACATAACATAAATAAGCAATTTAATATAAAAGTCATAAAGAATAAGGAAACGTATTGTCAGTTTATTTGTTACGTTAATCAACTTGTAACAAGTTAAAGAATAATTCAAATTCAAATGGAAAAGGCTGAGATTTCTGGGTATTTAAATCTAAACTAAAACAGACATTGGCTTTGAGCAGCAGCAACAGAATTGTTTTCATGCTAAAGGCACTGGGATGGTAAATGTTTCCATGCATAAAAGAAAAGCTGCATTTAAATGAAAAGCATGGCGAGATGTTTCAAGTAATGCAGCCTTCAAACGATATATAAAAAAAAAAAAAAACAAACAAAGGAGGAGGACAACGAAAAGAGACACAGAGAGGGTATGTGACAAAACGACAGCACAAAGAGCAAACTACACACCAAAGCATCAACTACCAAACATTCCTGGATTAAAAAGATGCCCTTTGTCTGGATTTTGAATAAAATAATATTTTAAATTAGGTTAAAATAACTTTTTTTTTAAATGATTGTGGGTTAAATAAATACTTTCTACCATACGCTTTCTCAAGAAATTTTCCTGGATGTCATTGTCATAATATTTACAATAATATCAATTTATCTAATTTAGTGATTTAAAAGAGGAAAAAGACAAAAAAAGTCTTAACTGGAAAACTTGCAAATCACTCTTTTAGAAGATTTTAGTAATTAAGGAAAATTAAATATATATGTTTATACAAAAATTGTAAACATGTAGCATCCTAGACAGAAAAATTCAGCAAGGTACCAATCAACTGATTATTAAAAAAAAATAATGAAACATACCCAGCAGAGGGCGCTATGAGCTCAAACGTGCTTATCTTTTTATCATTTTTACCACCAATATTCAAAGGGTAACAGACGTGTTGCGTCTGACTTCCCTTACTACTCACAACGCCAATTTGTAGGGGCGTCCGAATCTACAATTTCAAAACCCAGTGCCATAAAAAATTACAAGTTATTGCAAAAAAACTAGTGAGCATCAATGTTCTCTAGACAAGCAAATATAGACCACAATGCAATGTGTTTGAACGATTTGTCATTTAAAAAAAAAACATTTTTACATTCTTTTTTTTGTATAAATGGTGCAGTGTTCTAGTGGTCGACCTCTGACCCTGAGGTTCGATGTCTGCCCATGTGTCGAAAAGTCATTGGGCAAGACAGTGAACCCCACATTGCCTCTAGTGGAAGTTTGGCACCAGTGATTGACAGCGGAGCTACCATCAGTGTGTGAATGTGAATGGAACTGTGACTGTGTCAAGTGCTTTGGGCCTTCAAGGAAGGCAGAAAAGCGCTATAGACGTATATGTTTTTATCGTCAGAACACAGTGGATTCACAAATATTCTTTGCAAAATGTTAATATTTATTAGGTTTTTAATTTGACAAATAAGAAAAAAAAAGTAATGAGCATGGTGTCCGAACTGCATTAAAATCCAGAGCACTGGATTTTAGGGTTTAGGGAGCAGTGAGGAAATTTGGAAATCGTCATGACAATAGGGATTGTCCCAGATTCCACTGGGAGTTTTTCCAAACCCTGGATCAACAACAGCAGGATCCACTAGGTCTTTAACAGCTATGTTACCTTCCAGCTTATTGAAATGTTTAAAGTAAAACTAGTGCATTTAGAGAGCCAATGATTTCATACTTACATAAAATAGTGTTTTAACAAAAAAAGGCCCAAAAGGAGACGCAGATATATGCAGAAACCCCCTTCCTGCTCCTATTAGATTAACGAAGGTGAATTCCAGAAAGACACTCCCCATAGACATTTGAGCACGCTTTTGGAGATTTCCAGGTCTGAAGGATTAACACTTTAATTTAATAATTGGATCTACATAAACGGTTAAATAATTGTTGCACAAAAATCTTTTAAAATATATTAAAACATTTTTTTACAGTTTGGAATCTAATTCACCACGAGAAGAAATTATTAGCAAGTTGAAATCCCTTTAACAGCTGCTAAATGATCCAGACAACATCAAGTTATTTACCCCAATCAAGAGATTATTTGAAAAACAGAAACAAAGCAAAACCCCAACTAAGACCTAAAGAGCTTCACCTAACAAGAAAAATGTTCAAATAAAGATCATTCAAGTTTGTTCAACAAAAATCATGCAAAAACATGCCCTCCAGTCTTTTGTACTTGTCAACTCTGCTAACCCTTTATCCACACATTTGTCAGTCTCAAAATGAATGTCTGACTATCGAGTCTTGTTGTTTTGTGATCTACACTGATAATGCATTAAGAAGTTTATATTTGTTTCCATCAATGACTGTATCTGACACCTAGACAGTGATTGTAACGTCACCTACATAAAATGGTTCAATTTAGTCGCCATTTTTGTTAGTTCGAGTTGGTCTGAGTCACTGTTTCTTCGGCAACCACTCTTGTCAATCAAGAATGAGATTGTTTGAAGCCCACACCCTACAATTTGAGAGCAGGCTACATGAAATATGTCAAACATTTCGAGCATTCGACGGGCGACCACATGCTTTTTTTGAGGCATCTGATTAGTATTTATATTGGGATTTATAATTTGAATAATTGCAGACAAGAAAAACATAATAAAACATATAATTAAATAAAATTAGATAATAAGAATTAAATAAGAATTATCAAGAACATGTTAAATAAAGGTAGCAGAGCAAGAATGGTTATTCTGACAAATAGAATGACTGAGTAATAGCTGCTTATTTCTCTACAGAAGTCTTTGGGAGTTTGGCTTCTTGGAACCAGCGGGTACTTTCTGTTTGGAACACCATGGGGGAGGGCTCACTCCATCCAGTTCTCATGTATAGTCAAAGGTTTGGATTAAAAATACTTGTTTATTTAAAGTAAAATCTTTAATCAGATGATGAGTGTATGCAACCATAGGAAATCTCTGGTTTTTTGTCCTTATGTCCAGCTCTGGTAACACATCCTCTTTAGAGGTGGAGAAATGGCCGTTTAGGTTTGTTTTTACAGCAACATTCCCTGAAAACAGCTGATGCTTAAGTATCAATAAGGAACTATAGTATTCAAGAGTACTCTAAAAACAAATATAAATTTGGTAGCATCATACTAATAAATAAGATTTTTTTTAATTTAGTTTCATTTTTTTTCCTAATAAAAATTGCAAAAAACATGAGTTCTTGATGGTTGTCTGGCGTGTTTGTAAAAGACAAACCATGTTTAAACAATACTTGTTTTTACTCAAACAAAAGGGAGGGGTGATGTTCTCTCTCATAACTAAAGCAGTTTGTGTCAAATGAGTCTAGTTCAGTTAAAAGAACATCCATAAAATAATATACAGTTAAAGGCAAATGTCTTTAATGCTTTGATTTAATAATCTCCATTTTAAGCTCAGATGGTGTAGTTTGGTTCACTTATGGTTTTATTTACAATTACTAATTTTAGAAGGCGGGAACATGCCTCCAAATTAGCACAGTACATTTCACATGTTATGAACAAAACTCATTCATTAAGCTGAATGAGACTGACAGAGCAATCACTACACTGACACAGCAGACAGAGTCAACATTTGAATCCACTGAGAGAAAACTCAATACATTTGGACAGTCACAACGTTATACACTGAAAGAACAGACAATTGTACACCAGTGCTCCCAACACTGTTTCAGGGACCTGTCTTCTGTCTCGTCTACAGATTACTTTCCAAATATATGATTTTGTCTTTTGGGACTGTAAGCAAATACCGAGAAATCTTCAAAATTACCGTTACAGGATTTCTCTTTTAGACCAGAATTGCATGGCAAAAAGAAGCCTGGACTAACATTCCCAACTGTGCACAAGTTTTCCAAAAATACACTGTAAGAATCTCTGACAGTATAAACAGGAACAAGCTTAATGAAATACTGAAGCAAATACAAATGTTGCAACAGTTTTTATAAAGGCAAATATTTTTGCCATCTTGTCAAGCAGAGGCCTGACAAGCGTTAAAGTTCTTAAAGTTAACATAACTGCAGTATTGTCAGCTTCATTTGACAAAACTTCAATCATGAAAAAAGGAGTGAAATGAAGGCTAAATGGTTTTAAAAGTGCAAACAAAACAACACACCAATGAGCTATGACAAAATGACAGCTGGTACTGTACTCGCTGTGATCTGAAGAAAGAAAATTTGTATTCTCAACAACCGTGGATTTTACTGAGCGTTGACGCTCCATCGTCCACAGCCTGAGTCAATAACAGTCAATAGTATTCCAGTGGTCATAATATCATGGCTCATCAAAAGCATGTTCACCACACATTTTAAAAATAAAAGCATCCCTTCAAACAAATGTATTTTTTAACAAATAAAACAGGCAACGTATTTTTTTTTTGCAATAAACTCTTCTGAAGAGTTTCCATTCGGCATTAGCCACAAATCCGGATTAGAAATAAGAAAATAATAATAAGAAATACTATTTCTAATAAAAGAGCTCATCTCTAAAACCATATTGATGGATTTATGGAGTAGACACACAGATGAGTCTAGTATTCTGCTTATAGATCCGTTCCCTGCAGTCAGAAAGTCTAGAATGTGTATTTGATGGTTGGGGCACGGCAGCTACGTTTAGGTCTTGTCTGACTTGACTGCAGCTGAGTTCTAGTAACATGGGGGTTAACGGGTTTTGAAGACAGCTCAGGATTAGATTTTGCATTCTTCCCTTTATGCTGTTTAATGCACTGTACATCCAGGCTTTTGGAACCGTACCTATTTTCTAGATCGTCGTCGTCGTCGTCTCCTGCTGCCCACGAGGGCCCGGACTGTTCATCGTCTCCTACAAAAAAAGAAATGAAACGTTTGCAGTTTGTGTTGCTTCACAAAATGTTTTTGCTTTGACTGCTGTGTCGAAGTCTAACCGAGAGAAAGACTCTCGGCCAACTATTAGAAAAGAAAAAAAACTTACAGAGAATTATCTCAGTGCAAATAGAAAAAACTGATTATTTTTATGAATAAATTACCAAAAAATGTGCAACATCTGACTTTATTTTCCTAAAGCAAAATGGCTTTCAAAACTTGCAAAAATCAAACAACTTTTATATCTCAAAACATTCAACGTTACGTTTTCTCAAGAGACATGTTGGCCTTTAAATTTATATATTTTTTTATCATTTATGTATCATTCACACTGTTAAACCCATGCCGATCATCTTTTGATCTATTCCATAGGCATTCCCAGTGGGGTTTTTTTTTTATTTGATTATGTCATTGTTTTGGACAACATTTTTAAAAGTGTGTCATATTGTAGGACATAGTTTCTGCAGAGCAGCAGTAGTTCATTAGAAAATTCACCTCTGAGTTGATGGTGAGACTATTGCCACTTGGCAACCTCACTTCAGTTTCCATGATCCCTTTGTTTACACTCTCTCTTGCTAGCTTACAGCTCCCAGTTGCTAAAGGCACGGACCTTGCGACCAGCTTATTTTCTATGTCACAAATGTTTGTTTTTTTTTTTTACTTAATTTTACTGTCAGAAATGCAATTGAGCTTAATTTTCCTAATATATGTTCTTCATCATCAGAAAAATGTCACAAGAACACGTTAGACATCCAAATCAAGAATCTAATAGGAGAGAGTCTGATGAAATTGGAGGGTATTTTTTTACGTTTTAACATGTTCTTGGATCAGTTTTCTCATGATGGATAGCATACATAAAATAATTTAAGTTTAAAACTATTTCTTTATCAAATCATGATGGATCAGGAGCAGATAAAAACCTGTTTTTACGCAGCTGAAATGACCAGCCAGATTCTCCCTGCTGCTCTCCATGTTGATTCGTTCACTTGCAGACAAATAGATCCACAAACGTCTTGATTTTCTTTGTCTGATTTGCCAACTGTATGGTTGGATAAGTCCAATTATGCTCGCAATTTTTGTTGCATTACTACTGCTATCTTGGGGGTGTGAGGGGCTGTAAGCTAGCGGGAGCGAGTGCAAACAAAAGGATGATAGGATAATCAGCAGATGGTTACATCCACGCCAACAGTTTCGCCCACAACTCAATGGTGAATGTCTGATGAACTCCTGCCACTCTGCAGAAATAATGTTTAAAAAAAAAATGACAGGTTTTTTTTGGTTTTGACTAAAAACTGCATTATTATACTTAAAAGACCACCAGAAACAGTTTTACAAAAGATCAAAATACAGTTGGGAGTGGGGCTTTAAACCATTTCCTAATACCTGTTTTAAATGACATCTTCTCAGCTAAAATGAGTATTTGTCCAATTACTACAATACAGTTTTTCTTGATGAAAGAATTTGACAAAAAGTTGTATAAATACCAATTCCATCACATACAAATGTACACAAGTTTAGAGTAGTTTTACGGCATAATGAATTAGGATTTGCATCGTCAAACTGACAGCCTGTTTCAGCATCTGACTAACCTGATGACTGATGGAATCCTGCTTTATCAAAGGGCATTACACCTTCTGTGATTGGCTTCATCTTCTGATCACTGACGTCACTGCCCGAATCATTGTCTTGTTCGTCTTCAATTGACGAGGAGGAGGAGGATGATGATGATGAAGAATCAGTTGCTTGTTGTCGCGCTTTTCTTTTACTCTCCTCTACCTGCAGTCTTCTCTGCTTTCTAGTCATTCCCTTCTTTTCTCTTTTGCCAAGGTGTGAAGTTCCTATTGACCTCACAGCACTTAAGTGCTGTATTTGCTTTTGTGAGTCGTTTTCATCACTCGAGGAGTCCGTCTGGCTATCTTGTCGGGCTTTGCCAACTCCAGTGCTTGATTCCGACTCAGATGACTGGTCTGCCATTTTGCGTTTTCGCCGCATCTTCTCTGGTGACATTGGGCTGTTCTTTGTGAGCCAAAAAAGACATTTCTTTGCCACCTTGTTTGGAGATGCCTGATTTCCATCTTCATCACTCTGGGGCTCGTCCGAGCTTTGGGTCATGGCTACTCGCTCGAGTAGTGCGGCAGGAACTTCATCCGAGTCGGAGTCGTCTCCTGCTCTGCTCAAACTTTGCTCCTTGATCTTTGTGGCAGGTGTGGCATCTGGGATCTCCCCAGGCTCTGACTCAGTATCACTGTCTCCTGCTGAAAAAGATGTTTTGGTTTTGACATCACTTGGTCGGCGCAGAGGAGTAGTCTTAACACGAGGAGAACGCCTGTTGCCTTTTTCTTCTTCTAATAAGAGGGGTTCACCAGAGTTTACTTCAACTTTACCATCTTCTTCAGATATTTTTTCATCTTCTGCTAGATTCTTTTTCTTGGACTTCTTTTCCATCTGAAATTCTTCCTCCTCTCTCATTGCAGCTCCGGGTGATGGCGGCTGCTCCATCGCAACAGGCGTAAGTTTGACAACTAGCTTTTTAGTGATGTCAACATGACTTTCCTGATTAGGATTCAGGCCCATGATTCCTGCACTCACTCTTGCCTCATGAGTTTCTTTATCAAAGTGGTCATGCAGGATTCTTCCATCCATGAACCCATTGCGGTCAGAGTCATTATCTTCAAAATGTTCAGATGCCAGCTTCTGCAAGTCGCTCAGGCATCTTTCATCAGCAATGTTCAGCTCCATGTCGGCTTCGGCCTCTAACGGATCAAAATCGTTGCTGAAGATCTTTTCCCAGGAGATAGACAAATCCAAGTCACTGAATTCTTCCTTAAGGCTACCCTCCAGTGCTGCCAGAGATTTTTTTAGGCCTTTGACAACAGCTAAAAAAGAGTTAAAATACAGTATGCGAACACTGGGAGTTTGCTGTTTTTTTGTCACACTGTGAATGAAATTGACGAATGTTTGATTTAAGGCATTTGTTGACTCCACTAAATGCTTGGCCTTCTTGGTAACTTCTTTAGACACTTGCAAAGCGTTGTAGTTAAAGACAACACTCCCATCCATGCCACCGTGGTCCCATTTATCCAGACAAATGTTTTGTGGCAAGAGCCCAGATTTTTCTGGCTCCACTCGATTCCTCCTTCGCTGCTGATTCCACACATTCTCCATGTTCTCAAGGACATGGTTGCAGGCTGCCACCAGGTCAAAAATAGGTTCTGGGCTACAGACATAGCAGTACCATTTGCTCTCTAATATGCCAGACAGTTCCTTTCGTCCCAGATTTCGTAAAATACATTTCTTGCAAAAAGCATTACTGCAAAAGTCACAGCAGATTAAGTTTCCTCCTTCTGCGCACCACCTGCATAAAGAGAGAGAACAACAGCATTTATTGGACAGGATTTCACAGGAAAAGGCAAATATTACATTTGAAATACTGTAAATCTATATGAAAAAAATCCTACCTGCACTGCTCATCCATTCCATCTCCATCCTTGCTGATTTCATCACTTGAGTAATATTTGTAGCAAGCCTGACAATATAAACTGATTGTTAGCTTGGCCAAACATGATGCAAATGAGATGATGATGAAAGCAAATAATAGTTGCATTTTCTCAATAGAGGGAAAATTTTGAACTTAAAATCAATTGTTTTGCAATTGCAATTTTAAAAAGTAAAGTATATATTTTAACTTTTATTAATCATTTTGCATTGTTAAAACTAACACTATTCATGACATTTCAACATCCCATTTAGGCTCATGCCCTTCAAGGCTTTCCCATAATTAATAAATAAAAACAGCAGCCTTCATGTTTTTTTGCTGTTTATAGCTCAGTGGGAGCCGGTTTTGCAACATATACACCTTAGAAGTTATTATGAAGGAAAAACCAAAGAATATCATTATTTGTGACCAAACTAGCCATAAAAACCTCCAAATGCTTTGAATTTTTTTTATATTTTGCTTCTTTCCTGTTTGAAGTCCCACTCCGATTCCTCTTTTGAACTCTTTTCAAAGTTTTCTCAGTGGTCTTAATTATGATCATGCCATTTTAAGCCAAAATCAAAAACCTGTATCATTTTCTAGGAAAACGTTTCTGCAGAGCAGCAGTAGTTCGTCAGAAACTTGCCTCTGAGTTCAGGGCAGGACTGTTGGCATGGAGCAACCTTTCCCCACTTCCTGTCACCCAACAACTATTTTAATAAAAAACTACTCAGAAATGCAACTTTAAGCTTACATTTCACTATATATGTCCTACATCATGAGAAAAATGCCACAGGAAAAAAAATAAATAAATAAAAAACAGAAACACAATTTTCATCAGAGTTGGTTCAAATCAGAAAGATTCATTCATGACATTAGTAAATAAACACAATAACTTCTCTATTAACTTTTGTTTTGTTTTTCAAAACTTAGACTCACCTTGCAAATAAGTACTTTCAGAACTGGATGTCGATATAAAGAGTCTTTCTGGAAGTGGTTAACTTGACGACCACAAGCAGTACAAGTCACAATTCCCACATGTTCACCTCCTGAGAAAGAACAACTCCGTCATTAGCAACAACAGCATTTTTACTACAAGACTTTTCACCAATTTTTGATAAGATGTAGATGAACAAGAATACTTGTCAAAGTAGCAACCCTAAAAGTAGTAGTGTAAAGTAGCTAAATCGTTAATTTTATACATAAAAATTATACAAATCTCTGCTTACTTTATATAATAGACTGGCTGTTTCTTATAGCTTTGGTTTCAGTTAGAAACAATTGAAAACTTTTTGTTTTTCTTTCTGTTGGATAAATGTAATGCGAACTCAAGAATCTGTGTCATGAAGGTAAACTGAATTAAGATAGCGACTGACCTCCACGTTTCCTTGAAAACTCTTTCCGCAGCACAATAGGTTTTCGGCTTCGAAACTCTGGACCCCTGAACTCGTCTCGTCCGTTGTCCACAGCTTCTGGTCTGACAAAAGCTGTGCCTGGAAAACAAAAAATTCATAGAATCCAAAAATTATGATAGAAATTTTCCACTGGGGGTGGGGGGTGGGGGGGGGGGTGTAATTTGAACCTTAGTCTTGAAACAGAATTAAATAAGTTGTGTATTTTATAAACAGTAAAAAAATGTGTAAAACATAAGAGACCCAAATGAGCCAATCGAAAAAGAATTTTAGTTTTAAAAGAAAGAACAAAACTTTCATCAGAGATGTTTTTATAGTTGCTTCTTATCAAATTGCTAAATCTCAATCATGAAACTTCATTTGTATCAAGAATTATTCCAATCATACCTTTAGGCAACTGAGTCACATCAAGACGGCCATTTGTGTTCGCAACTACATTCAGGTCATCGCTTTCATTTGAGTCTCCAGACTCATCCAATCCAGAGTGTTTTATGACAACTGAAGGTTTTCTGAAATATTTGAAACATAAATGACAAACCACATATACGGCAACAAACCCTTTACAGCAAATATGGCTGAATATCTAAGAAAAACTGACTGCATATTACATTTATTCTTAATCCTAAATGCTTAATATACATTATTGTTGATCAAAACTTAGAAAAAACCCCATTAAACTCACCTCCTTGAGAATCTGTTGTCTAGGCCAGTCTGTAAAATATAATAGTATACTGCTTAATTTCTAACGGTTAATTTGTGATTTGGATGTCAACAAAGATGAGTGCATTTAAGTCATATGTATCACATCACATTTCAAATGGTAGCACATTTAAAGCACGACATATGAAATCACATTAGCCTGTTGCGTGTGTCATTTACCTCTGCAGCGTTGCCAGTTGAGCTTCCTGCTGAAAAGCCTGTGTGTGCCTGACCTGTGAACAGAAGTTATGTGAAACATTTGGATAAAAAAACAAACTTTTGTTTTGATAACCCACCAGATTTGATAAAGATAATTTACCAGATTCATCAGGTGATTGAATGCTACTGCTGTCTTCAACGCTGGAATGTGCCAAGTATTCATGAAGCTTGTTGACCAATAAATTCAGTTTGCTGGAATGGCTGCAGTAAAGAAAAAAAAAATAGTACTAAGCGTTCAATATGGATTTAGTTTCGCATTTGACAAGGTTAACTACATCTTCATCCTTCCATTTGTCTGACAAAAAGAAACATAACAAACACCAGCACATGGGAATTTGCTTAAATAAATAAACTTCACTATTTGACTGGTCAGAAAATCACTTTAGTCATCCAGAAAAACACGTGTCTGGGAAAAGAACTCAAGTAATGTCAGAAATGCCATTTTAAGTGCACAAAGTGAGGGAGGTATTAGATTCCGTTTTTCAGAGTTTTGATTTTAAAATATAAACAAAACTACATTTTTGTAACCCCAAAATTATTTTAACAACAAATGAATATAAATGATTGAGATTTGAACTTATCAATTTGTTAACGTTTTATATTTACAGGCTAAGCAAAAGAAATTGTGCACAAAATTTAGAACAAAGTACTTCTATTTGTAAGAAAAGTGCAAAATAAATAAATAATTTCAATTAAAAGAGCGTGTTTTCTTGTTGTTGTTTTTTTGCCATTGCCAGCACTAACAAACAAATTTAAGAAACGTCTATTAGTACCAATTAAAGACACACACACCAGTTTAATGTAAAACTAAAACAAAGTTCATTCTTAGAGGGATTTCGTGCTCAGAACTCTAGGTGATTATCCATCGTGTCAACGTAACTTCAGTAGACAAATGTTAGCTCGTTTCACTAGCTAAGCTAGCTCTCCGTTAGATACTCCTTACGGCGAATCAAAGTGCAGTTTTTACCTGAACGTCGACATGTCAAAACGCAGGCGAACCACCGAAACCGTGGAGCTTTTTACGCTGTCATAGTTGGTAAAAAAAAAAGGGAAGACAGATCAAATTTGGCTCTTGGAGCAAGAAAAAATATCCAACAAGCGAATGGCTGCCTGCTCTACTATTTAGTGTTTTTTACGCGCTTGAAAAACGCAATTAACAAAGAGGACTACCGCCACCTGCTGTTTCGGAGTGCACCATACGATTATTACTCAAATAAAACCCGTGATTAAACCCCTGTAAATTCTAAAAATAAATACTTTTAGAAAAAATGATAACAATCCCTCTTAAAAGTAAAGCAGCTCTGAATTGTATTGCCTGCAAAATAGTTTTTGCATAAATAAATAAATACGAAAAATTGAAATTGCTTATGGCTCAATTGATGTAAATACCATTTCTTTTTTGTTTATCTTATAACTGTGTGACTTTTTAAACATAAGTAATGACTGCTACATGACTGCTACTTCAAACAGCAGTAGCATAGTATGTAAGTGTGGTCTAATGTATTTTTGTTACAAGTGTCATAGTGTAAAATGATTTAATCAAACACCATATTCAACAAACATTATATTATATTATATTATATTATATTATATTATATTATATTATATTATATTATATTATATTATATTATATTATATTATATTATTGTACAAAAAATAAATTCAAAATTAAATGATAAATTTAAGTTTAACAAGCATCTTTCCACAAAAGAAAATAAACTACAACTGACAAAGCATAAAAATACAGTTTTATGAGCTTAAATAAAAGCTTAACTTCCGTTTATTGTCGTTAACGTGTATTACTGTATTATAAAGTTTTAATATTTCATAATCTATGTTTTTTTTTTTTTCTTTAAGCACATTTGCTCTATGTTGTTGATTTTCCTTGGATGGATTACATTTTTTTAAGTATTTTGTGACACGAATGGCACTCCATACACCACGCCTGTTGGTGACGTCGTTCGAGGGGCGGGGTCACATTCTTTGCCGTCTACTTTTGTCTCTACGTGGAGGAGGCAGGACTGCTGGACGCTGGACGCTGGACGCTGTCTGGAATTTCAGGCGCATCGATAGTGAGTACATATTCCCAGGGAACTTCTTCCTCAACGGTCCCTCACATCTACAGGCAAAAACATTAACCTATTTATTCCTCTCTGACTCCGCTTCCATCATTTGTTGTTTGAACTGTAAGTGTCAAACATTTTCCTTCTTATAAAACTTGCATGTCTCGCGCTAGCGAGCTAGCTTTAGCCTAGACTTCCATTGAACCCTTTGCATCTTTCCTGAATTTAAATAATCATTTAAAAAATGACTGGAGCTTGCTATTCATGGTTTTTTTTTCTGTGACTTAAAACTTGAAACTTTAAACATATGCCAACTAGTGAAAGTTAATAACATACCAGTATAGACTTAAACTGAATTTTTAAAGTTTTTCTTTTAACCTAAGGTTTGCTTGTGTCATTTGAGATAAGAAATGTGGGTTTATTTTAGCTAAAAGTGAAAATTAGACGCCTCATTCTTACAGAGGAAATGGTATAGGTGGAGTCTGCACTATTTTTTTTTTTTTTTTCTGTTTCTCACAGCCTTCACACAGGCTGGTGCCAAATGTAATGTTCTGTGTGTGTGTGTGTGTTGGGGGGTGGATTAGTCCAACATCTTTTTCTGATGACCAAGTGTGTTTTTGTTGACACTGCTCATTGTCAGCGGTGGGCCTTCTGTAAGCAAAATAAATGCCGTCCTTCATGTCTATGCAAAGACATTGTTGAGGATGCAGCAATTGGACTGTGCAAACTTGTTTAGTCACTGAGTGATTTACCAGATTTCTCTCTTCTGCGTTCCAGCTTACACTTACATCTGGTATCCCAGTTGTAGACCACTGCTGAGACAAAGTTAAACAAGAAAAAAACCCGCATCATACTTTGGAAAACATTATGACTTGGAACAGAAGTTTGTTGTGAACATCAGCAAAGTATATTTCTATCTGGTTAATCTCGTTCAGCAGGTGTGACAGATTTTAGATTGGAGTGAAATATCCTTTTTGTTGCTGTTGTCAGCAGTTTGGAGATTATTTGGAGCCCAATTTTTCCAGATGGAGGCTGTGTAGAAAAAGTAATTACCACTGTCTGTCATTTATCTTTTTTTCAATTAGCCATGAATGAGCTCGGCTGGTATGTTTGCTATGCGGTGTAATAGCTGGAGTAGGTTTTACGTCCTCCTGCATGCATGCAGTGAATGTTTTAACTACAGACATGACGTGCAAATGTTATCAGTGTAAAGACAAAACTAGAGAATCAGGAAAAAGGCAGTCAGGTATAGTTGCGGTTTGAGCGGACCTTTGTTAACACCTGCATAGACAAACAGGTTAATCCACTCGCTGCATTGTCAGAAAAATGACCCGATGGATTTATTTTAACGTAACTTGAGAATGAAAATGATAACTATACGTGTTTTAATCAGCAAACATGTATTGTGTTCTGTGAAAAGAGCAAACAAAACAGTCATAGTTAAGTCATCCTTTCAAGTTGGGTTGTTTGTTTTCGGGGGCAAGTCTCCATAAACAAACATGAGTTTTGTTTAAATACATGTGAACCAAACTCATACTTGAGTTCGCTGGAATCCCTTTTTTTTGCGTGCTGTACTATGCTTTGTGGTTCCGTGTGACAGCATGCTATTTAGCTGTATGTTTTACAACGCTTTGGTGTAGTAAAGACAAAACATTAGAAGGTGTGGCTTGTTGCCTGTGGCAGAAACAAGCCAGCTCAACAGTTTAAGCAAGACTTCAGAACCTGTCCGCTGACATTTTTAAGTGGTGGTTTGCTTGATTCCCATTAACACCCCAACTAGCACCACCCCTGTTGACTACAGTTTTAATTCGTCTGCTTACAGATAACCTGTCAAGGCAAGGTTTCATTTGAATATTGCCATGGTTTTATTATCCCCTCCAAACCAGCACTTGCGCTTGCTTTTGTACTGTGTGAAGGGGGCACACAGTTGTGAGCTAAAATCGCCTCACCCCACCTGTCAACACACCTCACCTAGTCTTCCAAAACTGATGACAAACACAAGGCTGCCCTTTGCTTCTGGTGACTAAGTCGGCGTCATATGTACAGCTGGTTGCAACAGTAAAAATGTCTTGTGTTTTTGTTGGGTGTGTTCTGATGAATTTGACCACACTCTGGAAGCTCGCCGCCTCTATTTGTGAGACCTCGCATTTCCCACGTAACTGGGATGAAAAAAGTGGCTGAGAAGGGCGTGTTGGGCCTTCGCAGCAGCAGCTCGACAGCAGCTCCTAATTGGCTCCATCAAAGGCAATTGTAAACTATGTCTGTGCTGCTTTTGGCTTTGACAGTCAGCGCTGCAGTTTGGCGTGAAACTTGTGCGTGACATTGAGTTGTAAAGCGAACTGGAGAGCTTCACGAATGAGAGGTGAAATACTCTACAGACAGTAAAGGTTTCCTGTTCATTTCATTCTTGGGGTAAAGATTAACAGATAAAAGAAAACTTAAGAACATTAAAACGTTTCGTTTTTGCTGTTCCAAGGATATTGACACAGTTAAAAGCAAACAGAAGCCTCTTCATTTAGTTGATGTTTGGTCAAAGTAGAGTTGTCCCCTCTCTCCACGCGCACTGACCAGCTGTCAAAGACGACAACTGTCTGCCGCGCCTGCCATGCCAAACTCAATTGTGAGGCGGGATTTATTGCAGTGGTTTGTGACGGTGATTACAAACCCTCTATTCTTCTGTGCACGCAGCGATGCGGTTCGCATTTGTCTGCCGCCATCTGTGCCCTCACTCCATGTGCTTCACCCCGTCTTCTGTTTCCACTCTGTTGAGGGTGTGACTGAGGGCTGGTAAATGAGGTAATGTTTGTCTCTTGTTGTAGCCGGAGCTGACATTAGCAGCCACATTTCACATCCTTTCTGGACAAAAGTTAAATATAGCAACTCCAGCTTCATGATTTTCCTAATGGTTTTGTCAGGAATGAGTTTGTCCTGATTTGGTGTTACTTTGCGAAATAAATTACAGTCCTGTCTGATTCTGAGGAGAGCCTTTGGCCATTGTCTTGTTTTGGTTAAAACCCCCAAATGTTGTTTTTGTTTGCATGTGCTTGTATTTTTTTTTTTTTTTTTTAAAGGAAGTTCATTTAGGAGTATTCAGACCATGTGTTTTTGATTCATGCTCCTGTTTTGGCTGCAAGGGAAGCTTTTAGAGGAAGTGAGTCACACCTCTGATACCACTCTGCAACTTTTGAGCCCTCTTTTACCTACTATAAATAGTTCCATTCATTGCAGCGGATGCACAGTTTCTGGAGTTTAATTATCTACCAAAAAAAAAAAAAATTCCTTACAACATATCTGGTTATAATTCATTTACTACATGCATTGTAGTTCGACAGTTGTCTCAAAACTCCAAACTCGTTCTGACATCCCGGTAAGATAATCTTTTTTCATTTTGACACTTTTTCTATCGTATCTCCTTTTACTCCCTGAGCTTTTTGGGTCAAAGGAATGCCATTATACCAGTTCAGCCAGAGAAAGAAAGGCAGCACGCCCTGCTCACCTCCCTGAAAGAGGAGCTGCCCAGGACTTGTTCGCTCCTCGACAAGCTCAGGTGGAAGGAAAGGAGGTCCTGAAGGAAATTCCTTATTTTCAGATGGTGACTTCAGCTTAGGAAGAAGTTTGGAACTAAGAGTTCTTTCTTCAGAAATATAGTTGTTGTTTTTAAGTTTATTTTATAAATGGTTTCTTTTGATTAAATTTTGCTAAAGTTCTTGGAAACTTTAAGAACTTTTTGTTCAGTTTTTGTTGAAGTTGGAAAACAATGTTTACTTTAACGCTTCTATCAGTTCATCAAAACATCATAAAGTTGGCACATGTTTGCAATTTAGGTTGTTGGTTTTGGGAATGTGTTACGGAGCGGGATTGTTGTTGTTTTGCATTGGAGCTAACGGGAAATGACTTTGATTAGAGAAAACAGCCAAACCAAACGGTTGATGTTATCAGTCTAATGGGAAAATGAAGCACGTTTTACAGACCTGACCGAGTAGGGGTAGTGATTTTTGTTCCACCTTACGAGAATAACAGTTTGCTTTTGAGCAAAAAGCAGATTATTAACTGTAGTGGATATTTTGGTTTAACATGTTTTTTTCTGCTGCCATATAGAATTGCTTTTGTGATTGAAAGAGACTGTGAGAAGCTGACAACACAATGGACTTCAACTTATTGGCATTTCATTAAAAAAAAAAACATGTTGATTGTCTTTTCACAGTCGCACCTTTTTCTGACTGACCACATCAGGTCAATCACAGAAAAATGTCTGGAAAAATAACAAAAGAGGAAGAGGAGGAGATGAGGGAGATCTTCGAAAAAATTGGTAAGTTGAAGCCCCACATGGGTCAGTATTTTAATGAGTGCGTCATTTCAGGTCTGTAACTTTGTCTGCTGTTTCACTTCAAGTTGTTTTTAGTTTGATAATGCGTCCTGGCTTTCTCCCTCTTTGCATGCTTTTTTGCAGATCTTAACAGCAATGGATTTGTCTGCGATTATGAACTTGGCGAGCTTCTCAAAGAGGCCGGCCACTCCCTGCCTGGCTACAAAATCCGAGAGATCCTCCAGGAACTGGACCGCAACAGGGACAATCAGATCAGCTTTGATGAATTTTTGGCGGTGCGTTAAGCGACACTCCACTTCTTTCTCCAGTCTTATCTGCTTTGCCTAAAAGCTTGTGTCATCAAAGTAGGACCTCTATGCAAAATGCTTTTAACTGCGCCATTGCTTCTTTGTCGAAGGTGATGAAGGAGCAGGAATTTACTGGCCACTTGAACAGCCATACCTCATGAGTAAAAAATGTTAGATAAAAAGGGTGAACTAAAATGTTGTGCTTAGTGCGACATATTTTGTGAACCAAACACTTCCTGGTTGTGAATTCTTGTAAAACAAAGGCAGGGTTCATGATTATATTACTGTCATGATTGTTGAGTTCTGATTAAACTTAAAATATGTGGTACTGAGACCAGTTCAGTTTGGGTGAATCCCTTCTTCTGCCCAAACTGGCAAATCTGAATGGAATTCGTTATCATCAGTCCAGGGTCACGATTGTGCGTCTGTGGTTACTTCTCACACAGAGAAATGCAAGTTAGCATCCCGTGCTTGTATGCGTTTGTGCTTATGCGTACTAAAAAACTGCAGCTGCTCTTTAAGCAAATTGAGCATATCGAGGCTGAATAGTTCATTGTGGTCACACCAATGCCTCCTGGGCTGAGGTCACCGATGAAATAGATAACCTCAGCCACAGGAAGTATCATACAAATTACCATACAATGCATATTTTGAAGGCAACGCTTTACTGCTGTCATTACAGATAACACACAGGCAGCATGTTACAGATCGGGTCTCGGGGTGGGCCCTCAGTGCGTCGTTGAGACTGATTTAATCCGAGGATCTCCTATACAGATACTCAGTGAAGCGGTTTTATGGTTACTGTAAGCTGTACTTGCACTCTGGCTGTAATTCTTGGATTATAAGTTCAGTGACTCCAGTTAAAATGCTGTTGCAACCTCATAAACCAGGGCCGCGCACAGGGGTGGGCAAACTACAGCCCAGAGGCCACATGCGGCCCGTTAAGCCATTTAGTCTGGCCTGCCAAACTGGAATAAATTACCTTATATTGATATTGTTTAATAATGTTTTATTTTCTATAAATTAACAGGTTGTCCATGTTCATGTTAAATTAACTCTGGTCAACAAGTTATTTTGTATTCATGTGGTGATGGAAAATGTGTTGTTTCTCAGACGTTCATGTATGTTTTCTGAGTCGAATAGGCATTTTTCTGATCATTCCAACATCACATAAATGCAGTTTTTCTCTAAATTTGCATTTTCCCTCTGGAACATCAACCCATTGGTGCAATTGGCAATCAAATTACAATTTTGGAAATCCACAATTTTGAAATAAAAACTCCAAAATGTTTTCCATGATGGTGAATTACCAAAACACTCCGTGCATCTGCTCCTGGTCCGGCCCTTGGATCAAATTTTAGAACCTCTCGTCAAAAAGTCAAAAGGTTTGCCCAACCCTGTCATAAACCTTTGGCTGCCAAGCTGGTCTGCTAAACTAGAATTACAAAATAAGCATGTATTGGCTTAACAAGCCAACAAATGATTTATATAGAGGTCAGATGCTGAGCTTCACATAAGTTTTTGCCTTTTATTGTCTCAATAATGTTCATTTTTACTGGCACTGTTGCTGTTCAGCAACCGTTTGACATGACGTTGACGTTTAGCTTCATAACCATTTGTTGTTCCAGAAGAAATTTGGCCCCAGGTCTTATTCAAATCGATTTCCAAAAGTCACGAATATGGAGACAGTTTAATGCAGTCAGATTGCACATGCCAGCCCTGCCTGGTATGCAATGTTCCCACTGTGACACCAACTATTCTTTATTAGTTTCCTCTGCACATGTAAACCCACAATTTCCGCCCACAGCTTTTGCATCTTTTTTTTTTTGCATGGCCAAGTCAGATGTCCCTAAATTTTTCAAAACTTGACTTTGAGTATTATTCCAATTTGAAATCAACTCCTGTTGAACTCTACTTGATTAAACGTCTGGGTTTTGCAGTATTTAATGATTTGTAGCTTTTCAATCAATTAATCCATTAGCCTTATTTTTTAGCCACAGAGGTTGGTGCATGCTCCTGAGAAATTCCTGTGGAAAACATCTCCAGGCAATCTGGAAAAAAGGAAGAAACGCATTTAAATTGTAAATGAAATGTGTTTTACATTATATATCTCTTTTTAATATATTTCTATGCATTATATCAGGGATATCTCAGCTATGGGGCATTTAAAGGCATTATTGATTAGTGAGCAGAGCACGCAGTTCCTCTGAAAATTTGGATACTCCGCCGCTAATTTTGAATAAACGCGTGTGTGCAAACTTTTTGCATGTAGCTACTGTAGAAACCTGGATATTCTTTTTAATGGTAGACAAAAGTTTACATCCCATACCCACAGAGAAAAGCAGTGAATGAGTCTATTTGTGTATATTAGCTTATTTGGTAATTTAATAGTGCAAGAGCAGGTTTGTGGTAAAACACCAATATTATTCCTATTGCTTCTAATTAGCAGCATAGAAATACGTTTTTTTTTATTATACCCAGATTAATATTAATGAGAATAACAGATCATTTTGGGATACACAATTTTTATAATGATGTGAATGCAATTGGTCACCACAATACAAAGCTCGCTTTATTAGACGTAGGAATTTAACCAATAAAAACTTTGATGCTGGAACTTGTTATAGAAATTTTCTGATGACAAATGTTTTAACTACCATGGAAATTAAGATGGTTTTTTTTATTATCCAATAAACCATCTCGGGATTTTTGTTTTTGTTTTGAAGATAATAAACCAAAAACAGCCGTTTTGAAAATTAAAAATGTACAAATGGTAAATGGCGTAAACTCATAGCTTTTTACTGCTTTTTTAGAAGGCCATAAGTGTTTTACAGTCCCATTCACCCATTTACACTTTCACACACTGATGGCGACTCCGCTGACTAACACTGACACCAACCTATAACTACCAACAATGTGGGGTTCAGTGTCTCACCCAAGGACACTATGAAACATGAATATGGAGGACGAACCTGCAATATTCCGATCAGAGGTCGACCGCTCTACTTTTGCATCATGGCTTCTCCATTCAAAATTAAAATTTGCTAACCAAAATGAATGATGAAAAACATTAACAGGTTACCATAACATACTATAACCACAACGTGTTTTTGCACCTTGTTGATTTATAATATTTTCATTTTTGGTCCTAGATTGTCAAGGATCTGAAGGGAAGTCAAGTGGCAAAAACCTTCCGAAAGGCCATCAACAGAAAAGAGGGCATCCTGGCGATTGGAGGAACGTCAGAGTTGTCAAGTGTTGGCACGCAGCATTCATTTTCTGGTGTGTGTTGCTGTCTTTATTTGTGTTGCTGACTTTTTTTTTATTTTTTTTTATAGAAACCCAACATGGACTTTGTAACTCTTTAACATTTAATTCAAAAATACTGTCCTAATCTCTGTGGGGGGGAAATGAAGTGTTGTCTGAGCAAAAAGCCACAGTCATTGTCTCCCACTTTATGTTTAGAATGACTTAACTTGAATTCTTTTTAATTGTGGCTTTTGTGTGCGTAAATCCTTCCAGAGGAGGAGCGATACGCCTTTGTGAACTGGATCAACACTGCGCTGGAAAAAGACCCAGACTGTCAGCATGTCCTGCCCATGGACCCTAACACAGATTCTCTCTTCACGTCTGTGGGAGACGGCATAGTGCTTTGGTGAGAAAAACTCCACTTTGATTGTACTTTTTCCAAAATAACAGAATATACATTTCCTTGCATTTACTGTAGTAAATATGATCCTATGCAGAGGAGGCAGAACACTGGCAACTCTATTCTTTATTTCTACAATAAAATAGAAGTGATTCTAATAAAAACATTAATAAACTAAATTTAGCAAATCCTTTATTCCTAAAGTAGCAACAAAAAAAACTAAGATTCTTTTATCAAAAGTATGAATGAACCCATTGGTATAATCTCTTATTCCTAAATGTTTGTTTCATAACTATTTCTATTTGTGTTTATCATTGTCAATGGAAAATGATTTAAATGTACATAACTATACTATTATTTATTTGTTAATAGACCCACTTTAATGAAAACGTCTTTTGTGTTTTTAACATGTTCTTGTAACATTTTTCTAATGATGGAGGACATATATAGAATAATTTAAGAATTAAACTGTTTTTTAAACGGTTTATCAGAGGCGGATGAAAATTGAAAAAACCCGGGTTTGTGATGTAGCAACTGTCATGGGCGGAGCCAAAGTCTGCTTTCTCCACTCTTAGACAAATAGGTCCATTATCGTCTTCATTTTCTTTGTCTGAGCTGCCATCTGGCTCAAAACTCAAGGGCTAGATTGCTCTCATACTGCTTGCTGTTTTGTTTTGTTTTTTCCTGCTACGCTAATGTAAGCTTGGGCTTGTGAGGTGCCAGAACCTAGCAAGGAAGAGTGTAAATAAAGGGCTGATGGGAAATTAGCTGAGATAACTTCCGCCCACAACCCAGAGACAAATTTCTAATGAGCTCTGCTGCACAAAAGATGTCTTAAATAGGTTAAAAACTGGATAATCATTATTAAAAGACCGCTGGGAAGGATTTTACAATAGAAAAAATGTTTTGGGGCTTTAAACTCCTTGGCTATAAAAAATAATAAATGAATATATTTAAATGAATCCTTTGTTTGATTTAGCAAAATGATCAACCTGTCAGCACCAGATACCATTGACGAGAGGACGATTAACAAGAAGAAGCTGACACCTTTCACAATACAGGTCAGTTCAAAGGATTTTGGTTTTAAGCTTTGTGTTTCAGTTGTATTTAACTTTCTTTGTCTTTACAGGAAAACCTGAACCTGGCCCTAAACTCTGCGTCTGCCATTGGCTGCCATGTGGTGAACATCGGCGCTTTAGACCTGAAGGAAGGGAAGCCCCATCTGGTGCTGGGCTTGCTGTGGCAGATCATTAAGATTGGCCTGTTTGCTGACATTGAGCTCAGCAGAAATGAAGGTGCAGTGTGTGTTTTTCTAACAGTCTGGCTCACTAGTCCTCTTTAAAGCAGGTGAACTGATTGTTAAGTCTCCTCTGCAGCGCTGGCGGCATTGCTGAGAGACGGAGAAACTCTGGAGGACCTGATGAAACTGTCCCCAGAGGAACTGCTGCTTCGCTGGGCAAACTATCATCTGGAAAACGCTGGTTACAACAAGATCAACAACTTCAGCTCAGACATCAAGGTGGGTCTACTTCCTCGTGCTCATTTTGTGTTAGAAGACACAGCAGCATAACCGTGTTTTAACCATAACTGGCTTTTTAACTAGAATCAAGAAACATCACTCTTGACGGGGTTGGTGTTTGCTTTAATTCCTTGCATTTAAACAGTTGCTGAGTCCACCTACAATGTCTGTGAGGTCAGGTAGTCCATGTTCATGTTTGCACAACCTCATCAAAATGTGCTCTGAAAATAGAAACAAGTGGGAAACGTTCATTGACCCAGGATCAGATGTGTGTGTTTGGGTTCAACTGATGAGTGTCCTTTACTGAGGAAGTTGTGAGAAGTAAAAGCAGTCATCATGTCTAATGTGTTGTTAGTTTCACATCATAAAAACAGGCTCTTTTATGACACTGATCATTATTTCTGTCTTTCCCTCGTCTGCACAAAGAAACCAGATGTTTTGGGCTTTTTATTTTTGCTTTAGTTAGGTTCTAACTGGAGCCTTTTATGTTTTCAATGAGCTGACTGATTCTGACTCCAAAGAACAAAACATCAAGTCTGCAAAGGTGGTTGATGAACAGACTTCAACATGAGCTGAAGTTTCACAAACTTTGCCTCTTTGTCATTAAAAGGTGCACATCTACATTGACCTGATTACATAATTTCCCTTTTTGCTCAGCACATTTAATCACATCAAAAGTTAAAGGAATCTCAACAGTTCTTTCTGATGATGGGCTAGAAGTGTCAAGATTAACTCCTATTGTTTTTTTTTTTTTTTTAGTTGCAGTGAAATGCATTATACCTGTTGTTGTTGTGCATTAAGGAGCAAAGATTTAATTTTACTGGCCAAATAAAAAAAATAATAAAATAAAATAAAGCTAAAACGTGTTGTATCTGACACTGATACAGACGTTCAAAATTGATCAGCGAAATATAACGATGGAATAAGTGAAATATCCCGACAAGCATTGTAAAGCATAGAACTTCTATTATTCTTTCTCTCATTGCTTTGTCCGGCCCTTGTATTTTCTAACAAATGACTGAAGAGATCTTTAGTCACACGGTTTTGTTTGCAAGCTTTGGTCCAGAATGTCCCGTGACATTAGTCTGAATACAGACCAAACACAAGGTTTAGGACTCGATCCGGACCAACAGACTTTCCCAGTCCCTGTTTTCTATGGAATAAATGTTCCCATTTCTCAGGAATGAATATATTACCTGGAATCTTAAGTATCATTGGTGTGCAGCCAATCCAAAGGTTGTTATCAGTTTTATTCAGAACTACTACACTTTGTACAACTGATGTTCAGTCCCTATTGCTTGAATCAGGCATAAAAGCTATAATTTTGTTCTTTTAAAAATTAATTGTTCTTTTGTAGAATTGTACATTGTTTGTATTTTGTTTTATTACAGAAGTAAATTTTGATTTAGACCTGAACTTTACATCAGGCATATAGAGCTTTTTCTACCTATCAAAGCACAGTACATTGGTGTAAACTTATCTCTTTGTTTCTTTTTTCTCCAGGACTCCAAAGCCTATTTCCACCTTCTAAATCAAATCTCTCCAAAAGGGAAGGAAGAGGGTCAGCCATGCATCAACATCAACATGGCAGGCTTCAACGTAAGCTCTGTCGTATCCTGAACATGTGGTAGCAGCTGTGCCGCTCCTCTTCACTCGACCATGTGTGTTCTGTCTGTGTGTGCCGCTCAGGAGAAAGATGACGTGAAGAGGGCAGAAGCCATGCTACAGCAAGCCGACAGGCTCGGCTGTCGACAGTTTGTCACCCCAGCTGACGTTGTCAATGGAAACCCCAAACTCAACCTCGCTTTTGTGGCCAATTTGTTCAACAAATACCCAGCTCTGACCAAACCTGAGAACCAGGACATTGACTGGGGACTGTTGGAAGGTGGGTATTTCAAGAACATCTGTCTGAATTTGTTGATTTTTGAATAAGCTTAAAAGCTGAGATTCAAAATGAAGTACTCTAAACCCCACAATCCTCTCCTGCATAGGTGAGACAAGAGAAGAAAGGACATTTAGAAACTGGATGAACTCCTTGGGCGTCAACCCGCATGTGAACCATCTTTATGGGTATGTATTCCAAAACCCATTTCCCATTATTCATGTTGAAAATCTTCACTCTAGATGTTCCCCGTTCTTTCAGAGACCTGCAGGACGCCCTGGTCATCCTTCAACTTTATGAAAAGATTAAAGTTCCTGTTGACTGGAACAACAAGGTCAACAAGCCACCGTATCCCAAACTGGGAACAAACATGAAGAAGGTAGATTAGATTCTTACTATCATTCCTAACTAGAGCAAAATATGTGTGGTTCTTTTATGATACCATTTCTTTTCTTACTCAAAGTTGGAGAATTGCAACTATGCAGTGGATCTGGGCAAATCAGCCAAGTTCTCCCTTGTTGGCATTGGCGGGCAGGACCTGAACGATGGCAACGCGACCTTGACTCTGGCGCTGGTGTGGCAGCTGATGAGAAGGTAAAAGATTGTTGTAACAGCATTCTCTCCCAGAAAAATTAAATGGAAACGCAGCTCTGAACGGTTTTTACTTTATTGATTTCTTTAAATGGGCTTATTTGAGAATAAGAATTAAGTGCAGGAACACAGAAAATAAAAATACAGAAATTATAGTGAAAATTGTTTAGGATAATGAATTGTCTTGGAAATTGCATAGCAATGATGTCAAATGTTTTTTAATGAAATGACAGGATATGTTTTCAAAAACTTGAATTCATTTTTGTGAGAAGAATTCTGCACTGGTCTTTTTTAAAGATGGATGCTTGAACTAGATCAGATCTTGGAAGCTTGAAGGACAGTTAGACTTCTTTAATTGCCATGACTCTAAAGTTTTTTTTTGCAATGGGATTTCTGTCTGCAATAAAAAGAAAAAGCCACCACTGTCATTATGGTTAAATGTTTTCAAGAAAATTTGAAGTTTTTTTTCCCAAAGTCGTGCAAATATACAAATACACAAATGTTACTTTGCTCAAAGTCTTTACATCATGGCTGATGAAAAGGTACAAATATTGGTTAAAATCCCACTCCAATCATCTTTTTATCAATAATAAGCTCATTCCCAGTGGTTTAAAACTACAATTATGCTATTTTTAGCCAAAATTCAAAACCTTTGTGGTTTTCTAGGACATAATTTCTGCAGAGCGGCAGAAATTGGCTTCTGAGTTGAGGCCGGGACTGTTGGCGTGCAGCAAGTAATTGTAATGAATTACCAAAATTTGAAATCTAATTTGTTAAGTTACTCAGTTACAGACAAAAGTAATGAAATTATTATTAATTTGTAACTTTGTAATCCGTTACCCCCAACACTGATCATGAATAAAAAATAAATCTATACACAAGCTAATTTTTGATTAGTGGTCTGTTGAGGAACTGCAACATTTAGTACATTGTGGTTGACTTTGAATATGTAGGAGCTCATTTTAATCTCACAATTTTAAAATTTGACATGATATTTAAAAGAAAGACCTGAGTGAGATCAATAAACTGCCATACATTCCACACGTTAAAGACCCGCTCCAGTGATAATGGTGTTTTTATTGTTTTCAACATGTTCCTGTAGAATTTTTCTAATGATGGAGAACATGTATAAAGAAAATAAAGCTTAAAATTGTGTTTTGAGTATTTCTATATTCAAATTGTGGTCAATCAAGAGCAGAGGAAAAATGCAGTTGGAAAACGCTTGTAGCTGTGACATGAGTGCTGCAGTAGTGAGCCACGTGCTCCCTGCCCCGTTCCATTCTGATGCATCCACTTGCAGACAATCAAATCCACGCACATCTTTGTTTTCCCCATCCGAGCTGGACTCTGACTCAAAACTGTAAAGCTCCAATATTGCTCGCCATTTTTTTTACACTGCTAATGTTAGGTTGGGGTTGTGAGGGGCTGTAAGCTAGCAGGAGAGAGTGTAAAAAGAGGGATCATGGGAAATGAAGTGAGGCTTACTTTGTGGGAATAGTCTCGCACACAACTCGGAGATGAATTTCCAATGAACTCCCGGCGCTCTGCAGAAATGGTGTGCTAGAAAACAACCATTTTTTAAAAAAGATCTGCATAATCATAACTAAAAGACCACTAGGAATGCTTCAAAAATAGATCAAAATATGATTGAAGTGGAAATGTCATGACAAAGGCATTATTTGGTATTTATGAATTACTCTTGTCTTTCTTCAGCAGTATTCATGTTAAACATGTTGAATGCTTTCTACTTTAGATACACATTGAATGTACTCGAGGACCTTGGTGATGGAGACAAAGTAAATGATGACATCATTGTAAAGTGGGTGAACAAAACTTTGGCTGAGGCTGGAAAATCAACTAAGATATCAAGTTTTAAGGTCAGAAGGCCGATCCACTATTTTTTTTCTTGCGGGGAGGGGACTGTTGGAGAAACAAACTAACCTTTAATCTTCTGCTCATTCACTGATCAGGACAAGGAAATCAGCACCAGCTTGTCAGTTCTGGAACTGATAGACGCCATTCAACCTGGAAGTGTCAACTACGAGCTGATAAAAACCAGCGGCCTTTCGGAAGCCGACAAGTTAGAGAATGCCAAGTAAGAGCGTGATTCGATTTTTTGCGTGGCTGACATTTAATAGCAGTTTTTTATTTTGAGAATTTTCTTTTGTTTTTGTTTAGATACGCCGTCTCCATGGCGAGAAAGATTGGAGCCCGTGTCTACGCACTTCCAGAGGACCTTGTGGAAGTCAAGCCAAAAATGGTGATGACGGTCTTCGCCTGCTTGATGGGTCGAGGAATGAAGCGCGTCTAGATAGCCGGCTTTCATGGATGTGGCACTTCAAAGTTTGGGAGCGCTCCCTCAAATGAAGGAATAAGGAAGTCTGTTTTTTTCTTGTCTTGAATGAGTCAAACATGTGCATGTGCCCCCCCACCTAATTTGGCTAACAGAGGAATTTTTCCAGAAGGATTATGTGCTGTCCTCTTGTTGAAGTTGAAACTACAACATCACAATCTCTGAAGAGATGGCCCTCATCAACCTTTTACTCTATGCAGAACTCTTTATGTACTAGAATGCTGTTTTTTAAAGCGAGTATGCAAATCTTCAGCTGCAAGGTTGTTTACATATTTTTACTCAGACTGATAAATTAATTATTGCCTTGACTAAGCAAAGCACATTCCTGAATACCCGAGTTTTGAATAAATGTCTGAGAACGCCAGAAACAGGGATGAAGAGACTGTCATTTTAGGTGAAGCATATCTCAAATAAAAATAAAAACACTCGAACATCTCCTGTCAAGAACTTTTCTTAACTGGCACCATGTATGTCTACATATCTGTATAAGGAAGCCATAAGGTCAAATATTGCTGGTGACCAGTGCAATGTGCCGTCTGTATTCTCGTACTTGTGCTTTGATTTTTTTCTTGGGATTAACATTGAATGCTCTGTAAATGCCACCTTTGAAAATGTTAGTGTTGTGTTGGCCATCTTTTTCGTTTTCAGGGTCTTTTTTTTTTTTTTTGGATAAGAGGCGGGCAACTCTGTTTTCCTGGCTTCTGCTGTGCCTTTTAGTCTCAAAGACTACTTGTACTTTGGGATTTTTTTCTTGCTTTTTTCCATTTTGTCACATTACCAAGTATAAACCGTTCATTCCAGGTAGCACAATTTATATTCTTTGACAAAGATCAAATATTTGGTCTTGTGCTCATGTCTAGTGCTTATCTAAATACAATAAATAGAACTTTGAAAACCGTTTACTAGTTTTTTAAGTCTTCTGTTGGGATTTGGTTGTTATGGCAAAGCAAAAAAAAAAAAAATGTAACAAAATCCTAGTTAAATATCTATTTAAATAATTGTGTGAATTCCTCCTTTGTAAGATCAATAAAGTTTAATTCAAATGTTCACAGTAATGTAGATTTGTGGGCACACTTTTAGGTACTTTTATATTTTTTCAGGGTTTTTTTTAAGCTTCTATGGTCTCTGTAGTAGAGCAAACAACACCTTCCCCACATTATTTCCAGCCTGATTAGCAAACTGCATCCACTGCAGCAATACATTTTCTTAGGAAATGGGAATTCACAGTAATTCCTTATTCCTAGCCCACCTCGAGCACAAAAAATTTAGATAAAAACAGGAAGGAGGTGCAACTTATTCTAAGCAGCACATCAAAAAACAGTGAAATGGAATTTTAGCAGGTGAATGTGAGAACAGTGGAATCCACCATGCTGCCCTCCTGTGGATGGCCTAATCTTATGCTGTGCAAGATTTTGAAATGTCATAACAGGAAAAATAATTTTAAAAAAGTTCTTCCTCTGCAAAACTTGAAAAACTACTCAAAAATACACCAAATAATTTGGGTTTCTACACAATGTTATTTAAAAAAAAACATATAACCAAGTTGTAACATAGAAGTCAAAAAATAATTATATTTATTTATATATTTAATGAACCATACAGTATTTAGCATGAATGAGTACGCCCTCTTTAAAAAGTACTAATTTAATCAGTAGCGCAATGAACAAAGGGACAATTTCCAAACTTTCCACAAGGATAAGTTTTATTCAGCATTTATTTAATTCCAAAACATGAAATGAAGGTGAATAATGCAACTTAGATGGAAATAAAACCTAATTTTGTTTTCATATTAAAAGAATGTCTCATCTGTAAACTGATCCCTTTAGGAGATTTACTGCCTTAACAACACGTGAAGTGTAATTTTGTGAAAAAGCTTGTTTAGGAAATCAGATGTACTCAGTGATGCATTTTATTGGTTCTAGTTTTGCAAAGAACCTTCTCAAAATGACAGAAAAAGATCATCATAATTAGATGTAGTTTCTAAATGACCTCATTCAGATTGTATGTAAAAACAATTCTAAAGGATTTCAGCATTGAATGTAGATCAAATGTGCAATGGCATTAACAACAATAAAAAGTGTATGCGACTCAAAGTTCAGTAAAAACAAAATCACACCTTTATGGTGTGACTCCTGTATGTCTTTAACTACTTCTCCTTTCTCTAATCACTTTCTATTTTCATTCTTCCCTTTTTTGTCATCATAAATCCCTGCTCTAGTTTTACAGTACACGCTATGTTTGATTACCTGAGCTATTTGTCAACGGTAGTGCTGCAGGGACATCAAGGACAGGTTGCAGTTTCCTGTTCACTGGTAGGAACCTCATTTACATCTGAAGTCTTACCAGTTTCGGTCTAAGTCACCATCCAGTTTTTCATGTTCTAGCTAAATTGAAAATGTAAATACTTTTTAAAACTCCACAGATAAATTAATTAAATGTTTTCATTTTTTAAATTAGTGTGTTTACAACATAACTTTAAAAAAGATGTCTGGATCAGTTGTAGAAATAAAAGAAAAATACATACTAAATATAAAAACAGAAATAACAAATCAGCAGCAGCTGGCATATTATCTCAATAAAGAGCCATCTAGACAAAAGAGGCTTGCAGTCACTGGCCACTATTTTAGTGCTGCTTGCTCACGCAAATTTCTTTTGAGCCAATCACATGGCAGCAACTCAGTACATTCAGGTATGTAGATTTGCTGCCATTCAAACCAAGCATCAGAATGGGGAAGAAAGGTGATTTAACTGACTTTGAAAGTGGCGTGGTTGTTGATGCCAGACAGGCTGGTCTGAGTATTTCAAAAACAGCAGATCTACTGGAATTTTCACCCACAACCATCAATAGAGTTTACAGAAAAGAATCCAAAAAAGAAAAAATTTCCAGTGAGCGGCAGTTATGTGTGTGGAAATGCCTTGTTAATGCCAGAGGTCAGAGGTGAACCACTGGTTCCACATGAGGTCTGCAGGAGAGCATTGTAGGAGCCTTATTGAGTAGCACCCTGTGGGTGTCTTTGTTATCATCTTTGCTGACTATTGCGAATATAGATTGATTAGTTGACAATATTTTAATTCAGATATACTCATTTTTAATAGATGTAACAACCCCCCAAAAAGCTGAAACAAATTCTGAGAAGCAACCCCAGACCAAGGCTTGTCCTCTGTCTAAACAAAATAAAAACCTAAACTTGAGCATCATTACAATATCAAACAAGTCAGATGCAATTCAATATCGTGCTAATTCTTACTATTATTCAGCCAAGGCGTGCAGGAGTAAAGTCCTGACTAGGTTTTCCCTGAGGACTCCTCCATCTAAAACTGACATCTGGACTCTTCAACCTCTTAGACCCCGCCCCTTTAAGCAAAAATCCTACCTGCCTCCTACTCTCATCTCAGGAGCAGGTGGACCATGTGCTGGCACAGAGAGAAGCACGCTAAACTCCCATGATAAAATGTTACAAGACAAGACTTGGGATTTTTTTGTACATTTGCAAACAGAAGTCCTAAGGATGGAGCGGCGAGGAGAAACCTGCTCCAGGCGCTCCCTTGAGATGTTACCGTGAGGATTTTTTCCACACACTTGTTGAATTTAGAAGGTAAGAATAGAAAGAGCTGAGAGGGTTTCTAGATTATGTTTTCCATCTCGTGCAACATAAAAAGATGTGGTCTAAAGTGTTGCAAGAAAAAAGCCCCGTTACATAACACCTGTTTGAATTATATAAAATGTATTTTTATACATTTAAAATTTTAATTCATGTTGTATTTAACAGGCACATGAGTGCTTTTTTATGACTGAATTAATTGATCACTGCATGAGTACTTTCTTTTCTCTTTAGCCTGCATCCACTGTGATGTAATGACACACTTTGCCCTTACTCAGCATGTTGGTTTCCTAAGTGATGGAGCTCCTGCGGGAGCGTTGCTGATTGGCTCGCTGAGCTGCAGAGCTGTGCATGTGTTTTTGTTAATGATCCACCAATTAGTCACACACAGGTAACAGTTGTCCAAACAGCTTGTCATCAGAACGCACCACAGGGAAGAGTGTGCGTGTGGGCGGGGGGGTAGCTGATTCTGATGAATAGTTTAGGATTTTCACAAAGGTTAATCAGATTCCCAGTTTCAGCGTTGGTTTTTGCTTACAGCAGCAAGAAGAAATTGTGGAAGTCAATGAAAGGTGGGCGACAAAAGCTCTCAAAGATGAATGCATTTAAAAGAAGTGCCCAAATGTGAGCACCTTAGGAATAAAAGTCAGAAACAAAGTAAATTGTGGCAACAACAACATTGGAGAAAGTATCTAGATCTAGAAAGGCGTCATCTGTCATCATGATGGACAGATTGAGTTCAAAACCTTAAGCTTGGAAAAAATTCACAGGAAAAAGGGTTTGGGGGCAGTAACTTCCTCTAAATTATGTTGGAAATTTAGCTCCTGAAAAAGGACTTTTGAAAGTTTTGTCAGTTTGTGAATGAATGCTTGAAGTTCACTGTAAAATATAGTACTTGTGATTTAAATTTAAATAAAAAAAAAAAAAAAAACATCAAAGTTTAGATCAAACTCAAAATAAAAAGCTGTTTCCAGAGAAGCAATCTTGGAAAGATGGCTCAAACTCATTTGTGTTCAAAACTGGAGCTGGGTTAGAGTCTGGTTTTATTGATCAGTTCTTCAATTACCGTTAGCCTTTAATTTTGTGTCATGGTGCAAAACACATTAGAAAAAAATGTAAAACACAAAGATTTAGGCGTTAATGGCTCAGAACTGTCCTGTAAATTACTCTGTGTTTTTTTAGCTGCTTCTGTCACAACAGCAACCAGGCAACCACCTCTGGTGTGATGTACTGTCAGACACTCCCATTTGTCCCTTGTCCCCTGACTCCAACCTGACATATGCACCATAAACATGTTCCCTCCTCCTGCTTCAGCGCAGCAGGAAAACACGCTAATCGCTCACCATCGCGACATGGGTTGAATGGATGGAAGCCAAACTTTGGTTTTGAGCTCCTGTTTTTGTTGTCAGACTTGAGGATGACTGGCCAGGTGGCGGACAGAGACCGCTCACCCCACAACCTGTCAGTGAAGACAACCTTAGAGGAGGAGATTGAGAGATCTGAGAGTATTCTGAGCAGGTAAGAACTTTGCTTTTTCATTTTTTTTATAACGGAAAAGAACAAAAAAAAAAAACCTTGGTTTTTCACGTATTCATCTCAGGGTACCATCCGTCTGGGATGACACATCCTCTGAGCTGCAGAGAGTTGCTGCTCTGGACCCAAATGGTTCAAGAAATTCTCTTCAAAGAAGTGGAGCAATCTCCAGGTAAATCTGGGACCAACTAGGGCATGAGAGCGTTCATCCATCCAACTGAAATTTAGAAAAATAGATCAAATGTTTTCCTGCAACGTGTGTTGTTAGAAACTCGTGTGTTCCTCTTTCTGATGTGTTTGGACCTCTCCCTGATTGTGCATGGAGAACAATCAGAGTGATGTTTTCTGTTTTCATCTAAAACACGCTTTTTTGTTCTGTTGCAGATTGGTGAATCTGGTGGTGAGACTCAGGGAGTGGGCACACAGGAGTCTGTTGGAAGAGGAAGAACGACCAGACTCTTTCCTGGAGCGCTTTCGTGGCCCTGAGCTGAAAACCGCCCCCAGTCGCAACAGCAACACTCAACCAGACGTCAATGGCAACAATGCCAAAGGGATCTTCAGGTATTCCTGGCAGCAGCCCCTCAACCATTAAAGCGTATCTTTGACGCACACCAGAGCAAGAGCTTAAAAAGCTTTGGGATAAAGTGCTACCAAGGTGACAGGGAGGCTTTCCTGAACAAATAAAAGCTAGTTTATCTTTGACTCTGCCTACTCCCGTGTTAGTTTGAAAGCTTTAGTTTCGGTTGATACAATGTTGTGCTTAAATAGCCTTTAAAAACCTAAAAAACGCTCAGTTGTTTTTATTTCATTAACTGTAAAAAGCTCTTTTTTTCTCTGTTTTTGTGTGCACCAATCGGCCCAGTTGACTCATTTTCACTTATTGCTTTCAGAAAAAGGTGGACTTTGTTTGTGGTGTCCCCCTCTGATGACATCTACTACCGCTGGTTACTGGTCATCAGCATCGCAGTGCTCTACAACTGGTTTGTCGTGGTTGCAAGGTAATGTCAATGAGACGGTGTACCTGTGGTCAGCTGGAACCCTGCATTCTCTTGCTATCTAAGGTGTTTTTCATTTCACATTTTCAGGGCGTGCTTTGACAAACTCCAAGTGACATTTTTTATCTGCTGGTTGGTTCTGGACTACATTTCTGATACTGTGTACATACTGGACACTATTGTACGACTTCGCACAGGTAAAAGCGGTACCTTGTCTCTTTTAAAACAGTTCTAAAATGCATAAATCACACTAATATCAGTTCACTGAAGAAATAATGTGATCATTTATGTAAAAATTGACATTGCAGTAACAAATTAGTGTGAACAATCAAAGAATAAATAGGAAAATATGTCATCAAATGCTACATCTGGAATAAAAAAGTCTGACTGTTCAGCAGCTGAGAACTAATGATGAAATGGATCTACGGAAACCAGGATAGTCCAGTTCAAATTTTTTTGTTCTGGTTTCCTTTAGAGATTGACATTCTGTTTCACTGTTTGTTACATTCAACTGTATGAAATATATTAGGTTCCTTACTACAAATCTGGGTTTACTATTTAGTTCAAGCAAGCATGCCATTGCTTTGGTTGCATATTACTTTGAAAAGTTATTTGGGTGGTCAGTGTTAGGAAATTAACCTCAAAAGATCTTATTTCAACTGAACTAAACTCTGCCGTCCCTTAATAGGAAGTATGTTTATTCAGAGCAATGTTAAAAACTATGTTTCTTTCACAAAAACAAAAGTAACTTGTACATTTTTAATAGTCTTTTACATTTACGACCGGATATATTCACTGTAACTTTCAGATAAAATCTTGAAATCGATTTACTATAGAGTGTTTTTTCGATACCATTTTTGGGCGAATTTGCTTTTTTTTACTATAAAGCAAATTGAAATAGTTTGGACCATTGACTGTAAATGAAAACTGGACTGAGTGACCCCTCCCTCTTAGCTGGTACCAAGAAACCAAAATTCCACAGACTTCTATAGAAAAATAAACAGCTATCACTCAGTCATTCCATTTGTCAGAATAACCATTTTTGCTCGGTTAACTTTTTTTTTTAACTCGTTCTTGCTAATTCTCATTTTTTATGATATTTTTTCTGTAGTTCAAGCTATAAACTGGCCAGTCAGATGCCTCACTGAAAGTATGTGGTCTCACGTCTATCATTCAAAACGTTTGATTGACAGAGGCCGCTCTCAAGTGGTAGGGGTGAACTTCCAATAATCTCACTCCTGATTTGAGAGAGTGGTTGCCATAGTAATGTTGACTTGGACTGATTCAGACCTATCGCTGCTTACTGATGATGGCTGGCTTGAAGAAGTCGGTGCCCGTATCACAAAAAAAAGGCAACTGAATTCATTTGGTTGGAGTCATTTTCTATGGGTGACGTCCCCCTCACCCGATCCAGTTCTCATATATAGTAAATGGTTTGAATTTTGGACCATACACTTCATACAAAAGCGAGAACAGGAGGTGAATCCACCAAAAGCTAAAAAAAAAAAAATCTTCATTTTATTGAGTGATTCGGCTAGCTGTTACTTTCCTTTTCACAAGAGATTCTCTGATCTCCAACACACCTTTTAGTGTTTTTATCCACACAATGTTCTTTTTTGTGCCGTCTCAGGTTTCCTGGAACAAGGACTGCTGGTGAAGGACCACATCAAACTGAGAGACAGCTATGTCCGAACGCTGCAGTTCAAGCTGGATGTGGCCTCCATCCTGCCCACTGACCTGGGCTACATTGCCACTGGCATCCACACCCCGCAGCTGCGATTCAATCGCTTGCTCCGCTTCCCCCGCATGTTTGAGTTTTTTGACCGCACAGAGACACGCACCAACTACCCCAACATCTTCCGCATCTGCAACTTGGTGCTTTACATTCTAGTCATAATTCATTGGAATGCCTGCATCTACTACGCTATATCTAAGTCTTTGGGGTTCGGCTCAGACACCTGGGTGTTCCCAAATATCTCCAAACCTGGGTTCACCACCTTATCAGAGGCGTACGTCTACTGTCTGTACTGGTCGACTTTGACCCTCACCACCATCGGGGAGATGCCACCTCCAGTTCAAGACGAAGAATACCTTTTTGTCGTCTTTGACTTCCTTGTTGGAGTGTTGATCTTTGCAACTATTGTTGGAAATGTAGGCTCCATGATCGCCAACATGAATGCCACTCGTGCCGAGTTCCAGGCTCGCATTGATGCCATAAAACACTACATGCACTTCCGCAAAGTCAGCAGAGAACTGGAGACACGTGTCATTAAATGGTTTGACTACCTATGGACTAACAAAAAGGCAGTAGATGAGCAAGAAGTGCTCAAGAACTTGCCAAACAAACTGCGGGCTGAGATTGCAATTAATGTGCACTTGGAGACCCTAAAAAAAGTGCGAATTTTTAAAGACTGTGAGGCCGGACTCCTGGTGGAGCTGGTTCTCAAACTGCGCCAGCAGGTTTTCAGTCCGGGAGACTACATCTGCAGGAAGGGAGACATCGGTAAGGAGATGTATATCATCAAAGAAGGGAAGCTGGCTGTTGTGGCTGATGATGGAGTCACACAGTTCGCCCTCCTCACCGCTGGCAGCTGCTTTGGGGAAATCAGCATTTTGAATATAAAAGGGAGTAAAATGGGAAACCGTCGGACTGCAAACATCCGCAGCCTGGGATATTCAGACCTCTTCTGCCTTTCCAAAGATGACTTGATGGAGGCAGTGACAGAGTATCCGGATGCGAAGACGGTGCTGGAGGAGAGGGGCCGGGAGATCCTGAAGAAGGAGGGTCTCCTGGATGAAAACGCAGACAGCGGCGGGCTCCAGAAGGAGGACACGGAAGAGAAGGTGGAGAGGCTGGAGACCTCTCTGGACACCCTTCAGACTCGTTTTGCCCGCTTGCTGAACGATTACACACACACTCAAAAGCGACTTAAACAGCGTGTCACTCTGCTGGAGCAGCAGATAATACCTGATTATAGTCCAGAAACAAACAACACAAACACAGATGCTGACCCAGGTGCATCAAACTGATGTGCAAGCATGAGACCTAAAACTGCTTACTGAGGACTAAAGAAACACCCATTAAAATACACATAGCTGGGTGTCTTCAGAACAAAAAAACTTTCTAGGTTCTAGTGGATGCCAAACAAAGTGCATTGGATCCAATCTGTGGACACTCCACTGATGAAGAGTAAAAAGGTGAAAAACTCCTCAAGTCAGTTCAGATGTCACTTTTGGTTGAATAAAATCAACCACCAGGTCACAGGTGCTTTGAAATCAATGGATGTCGCCGTTTTTTGGGCTATCTGTAAACATTATGTTCATTTCCGTCTGCAGAGGGACTCAGTCCCCTGAACGCATCGCATGTCGTGCTCTGGTTCTGTACACCGTCTCCTGCTGCTACTCCTGGGACAATGAAATCTCAGATGTGATGGCAGGTTTCCAGTGTTTTCCTGCTCCTAGTTTACCTGATAAAAACAGGTGACAAAAAAAAAAAAAAAAATCAAAGAAGTGTTCCTATTATTTTGCTTTTAAGTTTAAGATGGTTTTGATGTTTTATGATAGGAAAAATCTACTTTTCCAGAAAAACAGATTTTTTTTTAAAGAAGTATTTTATTTCTTTCAATTAACGAATTTTCATTTCTGCAAAAGATGTCCCACATTGAACTTAAATCGAGTCATCTCTCTGCTCCAGCGTCTCCCATTTACTGTGTGAACTCACTCTGAAGAGGACTGGGGATTTTCCAGTCATTCAGTCTCTGCATTCCAGGATGCAACTCAAGCACATGAGCTGGTTTGATAAGAGCAGCTGGAACAATGACTCCCCGCAGCAGCTCTGGCTTTAATAAAGGGAGCAGGAGAAAGGATCTATATCTCTTACAGCCCCATAAAAAGCGGAAGGCTTCAAATTGCATGAGCTAAGCGTTGCCTCTTTACAACACAAATTAACACACAAAAAAAAAAAGCAGAGAATCTGACGTGATCAAGTTTAACAACAAACAAGTTCTGAGCGATCTAAAAAACAACTGCAGCAGTTTTTTTTACAGCTACGTATCTTTCTTCACAAAAAACCAAATGAATTTCTCGTTTCTTTTCTGTAGCCTCTAAAAGCCTTTTCTTGCCTTGTAAGCCTAAAGTATTTTACTGGTGGCACAGAAGTTCATATGGAGTCTTTTTAAGACATTTATCAAGATTTTGATAATTTTGTTCAAAGGTGAAATGTAAATGTATTGTAAATGTTTAATTATCCAACACAACGCTTTAATATTAAGAGTTCTAACTCAAACTACAGCGCCATAAATATAATCAATAAAAAATATAATTCAAAAATGTCTAAACCAGTTCAATGTTTAAAAAATACAATCTTTTTATTTTGCTTTATTTTGTAGATAAAAACAAAACATATTTAAGCAAAATATTATAAATCAAACCTTTAATTTCAAGAGTGTTGAAGCATCCCCTCGAATTTGCCATTTTTTTAAAGGCTTTGTGTTGGAATGATGCGACTTCAGTTCAAAAGGAGCTGATGAGACTAAAAAAACTCCCATTAAATGCTGGTGTGTTGACAAAGTGAACAAAGTCTGCCGTCTTAAACCAAATCCTCCCCTCTTTTCATCAGCTCATGCCCTGAAACTAATCAAAGTACTTGTGGACTTTATGAATGTCAACTATTGACTCACACAAGCCGACAAATTGTCCCATTTAAGAGTTTTTGGTTGTTTCAAAGTTCATTTTATACCCGTCTTATAACAACATTAAAGCCAAAATGAGTTCATCTTTATTGAGGCTTTTTTCCCAAAAGAATCACAGCTGAATAGAAAAAAAACTAAATCAAATAAAAATCTTTTTAAATGAGGATTACACACTAAGAGATTAACATCTAAGCTTGCTTAAGAATAAAGTGTCGTCCCTTTAGATTTATAAGAGACTTGTGTTTAGAATTGATGAGATTTGTAAGAGATTTTTATTTAGAAATCAACAATTACGTTGAAAATAAAACTGTCCATCATTGAAAACTGATTGTGCTGTAACATGCTACCTAATGTGCCAGTGCAGTTCTGCAAAAGGTGGAGTGAGCCCCGTATCCATAAACAAAAAATGAGGGAAATGTTCTGGTAAAAAGCAGGTTTCTGATCAGAACGCTCATGTTTGCGACTCACTTTAGAAATTGAAAACTGCATCACTGCATAGAGTGAACAATTACAGAATTAAAAAAAGAAAAAAAGACAGCATAGAGAGTCGCCTATGTAGTAAACAACTTTCTTTCTTTAATATGTCAAGTTAGAGCAATTGTTTTTCTCCACGAGCTCTTCAGAACACTTCTGATAACTAAAAATCCATCTAAAAAGAAAAATACTATGCTTTTCCCGTGACAACAGTGATTGGATGTGAGGATAAAGAAGAGAGGAGGCCGGGCTGTTCATATTTATGGGAGCTGCAGGACCAGTGCATGCTGTCTGCGCTCCGTCTGTCAACTGATTGGCTGAGGCTCTGAGAGCTAGCGCATTCGCATGTGCAGGCTGTGCTTGGGTCCATCCACCCGCTCCAACTTCTCAAAGTGTTTCCTAGCATTACGGATATTGATGAGAGTGGCTGCAGACGCTGGAAAACAGACGGTGTCGCATTGTTAGAAGTAGCACTCATCAGAGGTGTGGGTTTACTGAAGAGGAGTACTTACGAATGGAGGGGTCGGACATGATGACCATGACGTATGTGTTTGAGGTGAAGACGTCGATGAAAGCTGCAAAGTTAGAGTTTCTCACCTCCATGCTCTGAAAGGAGGCTGCAAGTTTACTGGAATAAAGAGTAAATAAACAAATCTGTGAGTTTTTAAAAAAAACACTGGAAATTGCTTATTTATAAAGGAAACTTACCTGCAACTGAGTTTGAACTGTTTGATAATATTGCTGATCTTCTCAAACCTGTGAGCATCACGCTGCTCTTTGCACTGATAATGGGAAATCACCTGTATGTTTTTTTAAGAAATTAACAACAATAAATGACTTTCCAGATCCAGACTTTCTGTGACTGCAGATAAAAAAACACAAGACGTTCTCACCAGAAAAGTGGCTCTCTCAAACAGGAGGACTTCATCTGCTTCAATGATCTGAGCAAAATTTCTCAAATTCATCTCCAGCTGCTGGACGTTTGGGATGAGCTGGTACACGATGCTGGACCAGGCCTGCAGGGAAGCGTTCAGACGTGTGCGTTACAACATCATCAAGCATCTTTTTAACACGCTACCGGTCTGATTTACAACCTTATATAAAGTTTCATCCCAGATTGATGTCCTGAAACACGTGCAAGCCAACGGTCTGGAAAGCCGTTTGAGATCTTCTTCTCGCTCTTTGAAAATCTGCAGAGATAAAAATGAAAAATATTGAAAAACTGATGGTTGAACATGGACTGCAAGCTTAAAAATGTAAATAAAAGTCAGTTATGGAAAAGATTTTATGACAAGTAATACTAACAAATGCCGTTACAGAGGGAAAAACTACCTAAAATAAGCATTTTCTTTGGCAAAATGAGAAAACTATAAAAGCCATGTTTTTTATTTAGCTTGTCTCCTCTTTTTCACCTCTTTCCATGTCAATTGCAAAAATATTGGCTAAACTTTGCAGGTTAAACCTGTAACAGCCAAGCAAATTAAACATAATGCAGCCACAAGGGGGCGCAATCCAGTGCTTCCAGGGGCTAGTCCCAAGTGTGGAAAATCCAGGGGGATTGTGTCAGGAAAAACATCAGATTTAAAACTGATGCTAAATCAAATACATAAAAAAGAAAGCAGATGATTCTCGTGAATAATTTGCTGGAAGGCAAAGAGGAAGTTTGATGTGTTATTCATATAAATAAAGGATTTGAGAAAGAATCAAAGTGAATCTGTGGATAATCACTCACCAAATCTCTCTGGTCTTCCTGAACCAGGTCCATTTTATGCACAAGACAGAATACTTTGGCATCAGAGGAGTTCTGCAGAATGGCTTCCAGACACGACTGATAGTAGTGCATGTCTTTCTCCAGCTCGCGGCTCTCAACGTCAAATACATAAATGAGAACCTCGACATTTCTGAAGATGTTGTCTCTCTGACTGGTGAAGTAGTTCTCCATAAATGTGTCCTGTCTAAGATATTACAGAGCAAAGTATAATTTAACCTCAAAAGAAATTGTCAAAGCTGATCAAAGCGCAGCAAAAGACAATAAAAATAGACTTACCCTCCACAATCCCAAAGGTTTAGAACTAGATTACCAAGAAAGCGGACATGGGAGTGTTCCACATCAACTATTGAGGAGATAAAGAAGAAATTAAATTCACATAATGCTCATCAACTATGATGCAAGGCCAGACAAAAAAAAGGGTTGCAACTGTTCTAAGACAGATGTTCAGATGATAAAAAGAATAATAAATAAGAAAAAGTCAAGTATAAAAAAAGGAATTTACAACAAAAAATAAAATTCAAGTTTTTATTAAGAAAACATTATGTTTAATTTCTAAACAATATGTTAAAATGTACTAGCCATTGTGTTGCTGAACGAGATATAAGAAATAGGTAGGTAGATAGGAACCAGCTCAGTGGCCTTGTGGATGAGTGTCCGCCCTGACGCTAGAGTTCAAATCCACGACTTAGTCATACCAAAGACTTTTAAAAAGGGACCCAATGTCTTCCTGTCTGACATTCAGCATTAAAGGGTTAGATTGGGGGAGTTAAACCACCAAATTGTTCTCGAGCACGGCTGTGTCTGCAGCTCACCTCTCCCACAGGGGATGGGGTTTACTACTACGGATGTGCATTTCATACATCTGTGTATAGATGTATATATCTGCTGTTTGCTTTGTTTGATTGTTATTTTTGTTTTTGATTGCTTGAAATCAACCATTTCCAAATACGCTTGTAAATAATTTAATTGTTACGTTTAATCATAAATAGGCACATTAATACCTATGAATACAGGATATGAGATATTAATTATTAAATCTGTTTGAAAGATTTAAATTAGCTCAATTTAATTAGTTTAAGTAACTTTGACTTTAAAACATGAAAATATAGTGGCATAAATTAAAACAAAACTAATGAAATTAGAAATCAAAGAAAAAAGAAAATCAAAGATCCAGCCATTTTTCCCCATATTCTAGTAAGATTGACATCAAAGTTGGAGCATAAACAAAATCGATAGTCTCTGCAGAAAAACAAAAACGGTGGTGGACTGAAAATGTTACAATTAAGCTTTTGTTAGGTGCTTTATATTGCCACCAATTGAAGTAATGATCAAGTCTTCTATTGAATCGTACTTTATGTTGAAAAAAAAGCTTGTATATAAAAGAAGAGAATAATGAAAAAAAAAAATTAAATATTTCAGTGGCAAAGATAGAATGAATGAAATAATTACAATGTGTCATTAAAACTGAAAGAAAATTAGCAATAACAAGGCTTTTTAAAAAAAAAGGTATAGGTTGTAAACATATTGGATCATGCAGTAATGATTTTAAAGCAAAATTATAAAAGATTTAAAGTCCAATTTTGAACTATAAGCAAAGAACAATCCGTTTTTGTTGGACTCCTTGAATATATACTGTACTTAAATTAACTAGTTGAACAAACATGTTATGAGTAGATAATTAAACAAATGACATCTAAATTTGTTTACATTTATTTTGCACTACAAGATGGAGAGGGTTATTATTTTTGAGAGATCATCTTAAATAAAAGAAAAAATTATTGTTGTTTTTTGCAGATGCAGAACATAAAAATGAACAAATATAAAGGACTTACTTGTAGCTCCAAGGCGACGTGTGTCCCGAGCAATGTAATTGGCAAAGATTATTGATCTCATACTGGTCTTTCCAGACCCACTTTTCCCCATCAGAAGTACCTAAAATGAAAAACCAGAGGATTATAGAGGCCAGGCTAGAAACCAGTCTCTCACAAAGTCCTTAAATATAAAAATCAATAGATTTAAATCAATCGATCTTTAATCTTTACGCATTGATTTGATCGGGAAATGATAAAAATCCATACCTTTTTCTTCATTGCTGTGTTTGACATCCCCTCAGCAGACACGAGTTGTTTCTTTATTTTTTCCCTGAGCTGAAGGTCAGATGACTTCAGTCTGACTGCAGCAGCTGTCTGCGGAACAGACACTTTCACCAAGACGATCGCTAAGTTGCTCTAAAGAAGCTAAAGCGTCGAGCTAACAACAGATACACGCTATAAAAAAGAATCAACACAAGCATATTTGACTAAGTTTACATTTTGAACCCAAAGAGGCATCTTAATTAGTTAGGAAAACTCTTTTCTATCCCTTTAAACACGAAGGCTAACGCTAGGTAGGCTAAAAAAAAAAAAGGATAGCTTAGCACGAATAGGCGGACAAGTTGCTTGAGATCAAGCGCGGTCTTTTACTTACCTCGAAAAAACACGTTAGCTACTGATCATTCGACTTTCGACGTCCGCTTTTGCTCCTTTTTGTCAAAACTGCTGCACACATTACTTGTTAAAAGCAGTGAGATGACGATCAGCTGCTTCCTGTTTACGCCAAAAGTCACATGACGAAAAAATGTCGCTTTATCCCTGTGCTAGGTCTTGTAGGCACTAGCCCGTTGATTTGTTCTCGATGTATGAGGTTTCAAATCATGTTTCAACCCATACAAAAAAAGAATGATTGTTTTTTATTTTGACACAATTGGTTTGAAAATTATTATTTTAAGTTTTAGACTAAAGGCAGACAGAAAAAATTGTTAAATTGGAACCATTGAAACAGAAGATTTGTGCCTAGCAAGACAACAGAGTGGTACTTATTTTATCTGGCTGCAGAATTTAACATACAGTATAATCATAGCACCTTTAAACAAAGGATTTTTGTTGCGAAAATTATCAAAATCCACCAAAATTGCCAGATGAAAAACACTTTTTGGGGTAAAATACTTTGAGGAAGTAAGCAAGACAACAGAATAGTACTTATTTTATCTGGCTGCAGAATTTAACATACAGTATAATCATAGCACCTTTAAACAAAGGATTGTTGTTGCGAAACTTATCAAAATCCACCAAAAATTGCTTGTTGAAAAATACTTTTTGGGGTAAAATACTTTGAGGAAGTAAGCTTTTTTTTTTTAGGGAAGTATTCGTCATAAATCCCTGTTTAAAAAGTTTTGGAAAAGGTTCTTTAACTAAAAGTTTTCTTTTAGTCAAAGAAAATGCAATTTGTTTTCATTTTCTCTGTGTATATATTTTTTAGATTCATTATCAAGTAGCAAAGTATGGTCATGAACCCCAAACCTTTATCACACTTTTTGTTTTACACTTCAGACATTAGTAATTTTGCACATGCTCTCTGCAGGCCAATGAAAAAATGTAAAACCAACTCAACAGGAATCAATACATCAATTAATGTCCAAACATTGCAGCCTTGTGTATATACATGCAACACAGGTTAATTTTAGACAATTGTAAAAAAAATGTTCATTTAGAAATCCATTAAAATGTATTAAAATATCCCATTCAGTACAGAATTTCATAGTATTTTTTCCATTAAATAATGCTTGTACTTTTTTGTTCTCTGGCAAATGTTTTCATTACTCAGCAATATCTCATAAAAAGAATAACTGAAATCTGGACGTAAGACATCGGTTACTAAAAATGAAAGAAAAAGGTAAGTATCATAAAACTTTATTGTTCCATCACAGCTCAAGCCCCAAACTGTAGCCCTCTTCCAAAAAGGTGACCCATTACTGAGAAAATGACAACAGAAGAGAAACCAACCTACTTCCCAGTACTGTCCGAAAACAATGGACACAAATAAAATAAATGTTGGAATTAGTTCACCATTTAGGGGAGAAGTTTTCAATTGTCTAGGAATAGAAAAATAAGGAAACAGAAAACTGTCCAAAACTTTATCATCAGAAGAAAAACAAGTGGTAACTGGCTTTCCTTTGAAATCCCAATTTGATCAAGTTAAATAGGTATCAATTTAATTAAATAATAACGTTTTAATCAGTAAAACATGTAGAATATTTTGTTGAAATGGACTATGAAAAGTACTTAAAAGTATTCAGTATTTTATCTGAAGTTAGGAACCAAAGTGTTTTCAGGTTTCTGGAGATCACAAGATTTGACAGACATAATAAAATGTATATTTGACCACCAGAGGGCCTATTTTTTCTGATGTTCAAAATAAATAGCCCAATATGTTCCTATTAGAATTGTTCAACATTTTACTGTGAATTTTTACACCAAGAAATTACAGGGACTGCAAATTAAAGCCCTTTTCAGTTAAAGAGTGCTGCTTAAACTCTGTGGTTGAAGTTTAGTAGAATATCAGTTAACCATCAAAAATGAAGGTAACACGGTTTAAAATCTTACGAAACAAAATTGTGATCATTTTAACATGTCAATATATGATAAACTCTCTTCTGGTGGTTCTTTTTTATTAGTTGCTGTTGTTTTTAAACCTCTTGATTCACCAAACTGACCACACTGCCTGCTGCACAAAGGACACCAACTCCTCTGACACAATTCGCACAACCCATTAAACACACCTGAATATCCTCTGGCTCTGACACTTTGTAAAAACATTGAAGATCATTTCGTTGCTACTGTTTGTTGCTGAGAAGACAAGACAAACATGGGCCATCACCGATTTGGAAGAAAAAATAAATCTATACAGTTGCTCTTTGTCAGAGATGCGTGAGATGTCACAAGGAGAAAAAAAAGTAAATAAAAGCGAGAAATATTAAGGTAGTGTACAAGCGATGGAGAACGCTGCAGTCCGTCTTTACATCTGATCTCGGAGCTTGGCGAGCCTTTGAGACAGTTCATCCTATGAACACAAGAGACGTCAGTGAGCTTGAAGATGACAAGAAAAAAAAAAACAAGAATTGAAAAATTTGGTAGTGTCATTGCTGAAACATGGATGTACCTGTTCTGCAGAGGCCACACTGGCACCAACTGAACCTGTCTGTCCTTGAGGAAGCTCCATGTTCAAGTCCAAACTAAACAGGAAGAACAAAAAAGAGTTGCTGAAAATACTCAAAATTACACTTGGCGCTAGATTTGACTCAGTCTGTGTCTTTACATTTACGAAACTACAATGAGACATTCTTTTTAAACAAAAAAACAGAAGTTAAAACTCTTACCCAGCTTCATCAGCCATTTCATGCAGCAAAGACTCCACTTGATTCTTAAAAAAAACAAAACAAACAACAGAACGGGTTAGTGCCAAAGCAGCTTCAGTCTGGGAGTAGAATGGCAGCAAAAAGGCACCTGTGGTGTTGTGAGCGTGGTGGTGCTGCTCATGGTGTCCTCCATCTGAGCCGTCTGGACATCCAGAGTTTCAAACTGATGCTCAAACTTGTCCATGAGAGCTGAGATCTGAAAGCAGACAAACGTGGTGAAACCTTGTTTTTAGAACCCAGCAGAACTGTAAGGGTTTTACCACAAAGGCATTCATTTGCCTTTGAGAGAACTACCTTTTCAAGATTCATACTCTTCAGGGTGGCGTCCATGCCTTTCACTACTCCGGCCATAGACTTTGTGACCTGTTAAAAGTCAAAGTAAAACCAGTAAAATACAAGAAATGTGTATAATTTTGGTATATAACTCCTAATTCTTGAAATGGGGAAAGTTGAGTACCTGGTTCATTGTGACTGCTGTCTGGACTCTTGCAGCCACTGCGTCTACCCGAGCGCTCATCCTCAGGAAGTTCACCGACTGGTTCTTCTGTCTGATGGCGTTCTCTGCATGGATCCTCGCCACTTCCATATTCCCTTTCTGGATGGCCTGCAAACAGAAGAAGTTAGTTTAATGAACCCCTCAGCAACAAAGATTTTATGGTCTTTTGATGAGCATATGAAGCGAGAACTCACTTTTTTGACTTTTGCCTTCTCTGCTTTTTCCTCCTTGTCACATTTTTTGGAATTTCTTTGGAGTTCTTTGGCAGCAAACTTTAAATTGAAAAGATTTTCTGATATTTGGAGTTAAGGAAAGGTGGAGTACATAATGAAATTCACAGTTTTGACTGAAAATGTGTTTTTGTCAAGGGAAAAAACATGCTATTTAACTGTACTTCAGAGCACTAAATGGATATTTTATACCAAGTGAAAAAAAACAAAGCAGTGGTAACAAATGTACACAGTCAGACGAGGTATGTTAATAAAAAAAGAATTTCTCCATTTGTTGAAATCTTGTTGGAAATGTTAAAAGGAGACAACATTTAAACAAATCCACCAAAAAAGTATATGTCGATTTCCTGTGCTACAAGGCAGTAAATTTTAACTCTTTTGTTTTTCAGGTTTGGAGAAAGAGCGAGTCGTTTCACAGGACAGCAAGGGACATATTTGACAGATTAAACAGATTAAGGACGGTTTCAAAGTTGTCAACAAAAAAAGTTCCTTCAAACACACACACACACCAATGAGCTGTAAGTTTTTTCTTTGTTAATTTATAAAACAAATCCAATAATTGTTGACATTGTGCAAGCAATTCTTTTTATTTAAAAAATGAAATGTAAAAAACATCAAGAATTTTATGAACATCCCTTCAAATCAGTTTTTAAAACAATATAAATATTTCAAAAAGTTTATATATATATTATTTTAGTTTTTATTAAACAGCGTTTTGAATGAAAATGTAAACTATTAATATTGAAATGACATTTTAAATTAATTTAATATTTTGGCAGCCCAAGTTAGTGTAATACTTTTGTTAAATCTAAACATTAACTTTTATTTAAAGTTAGCGTCTAGGTTCATATGTTATGTTACCACCTAGATAAACCAACCATACAAGATTTAATACTTAGATTTGAGCTTTTATTTTAAAAATGATAGTTTATTTGAGATAGTTTAATATTATAATTACTATTATTATTACTAATGTGTCTAAGTAGTAAACCAAACTATTTTAAGCTGGTCACCCCAGCATATCCTAAAGTTTCTTTAGTTTGAAAGTTATAGTGACTAAGTTAAACATCCCGATGTGTTTCCAAGTATTAGCAAGAGGATTTCGAGGCCCTCAGCGTAGCTCAGTCCCTTTTACTATCGCCTAAACTGAGCTTAAAATGATTACATATTTCAGTAACATACTACATCAAGTCTGGGACAATTTAGAACACATTTAGAGCAGTTTCTGGTATTTTGTTTACCATAAATCTAGCTAGCCTTGCCGTAAACAATCACTCGCTAGTTTAGCTCCAGCGTCACTCACTCCGCAGCGGCTCTTTCTTAAGGATACTTTCCATGCTCGGCATCTTAAAGCGGCTCTTCGGAACCTCAACACTCTCACCAACACGTCCTTTAAAGCAGTCCTCGACAGGTCGCTGAAAAAAGCTATACTTTTCACCGAAAGTTCAGATCTTCAGGGCTATGAGCTTCGCCTTCTTCCGCACTTCCTGGTCTTACCAAAATATCCACTACGTCATTGTCACGTGGCCTGGGCATTCCCCCGTCAAAACGTCACAAGCGACTTTGCTCCGCCCCGAATGTGAATGAAAGGGCAAAAAATATATAATAAAAACAAATAGCAAAATACTTTTAGTAGTTTTGGAATGGAGAAGGGTTAGCGGAGACACACAAGCAGAATGGAGAAGTAGAGGCGGGAAAATCGGAGGGGTGGGCGGTGAAACGGGCTGACTGATGATCAGATTTACGGTGCGGTTCACGACGGGGAGAGAGGATGACTCACTCCGTCTGATGTGATGCTCACCCCGCAACAGCTCGGCAGTGCGTTGGCACGCCGGTGGCTCAGCCTGTCAGGTCGCTGAGCTGCACCGAGAACGGCAGAAGGGTGAAAAACTTTATCAAACTGTGAAGTTGCGTTTGTTTTTTGATCTCCAACTTGTCCCGCGGTCATTGGAGAGTTGTGACCGCGCGTCGTGATTTACAGTAAATTTCGTGATGCCAGATTGCCATGGAAACAGTGCCCCTGAGCTGAAAGGAAACTGTCCGTGGTTAACTTCAACATCAACACCCCCAACAGGGTCGGATAAACCTGTTGGATACCCCGTTGCTTTTTCCTAGTCTTTTCTCTTTGCTCTGCCTCTAATTTCTGCTCTAAATTGACAACAAAACAGGTGAGTGTTTCACATGTTACGACAAATTTTATTTATCTATGTTTGCAATTTATTTTTTTGTTTTAGAAAAAAAAATATTAGCTGCTAAACATTTTTTTAAACCTTTGTTTTTCAAATATTTTAATAGGGCTAAACAAGTGACCTCTGCAAAATGGGGCTGATCAAACTATGGTGCGCACAAGTTTGCATGACTGTGGATCATGAATTTGCAGAGGAAAATAACAATAATAATAATAATAATAATAATAATAATAATGTCTGAAAATAACTGATTAAACATTTTGCGGTTTTAATGCGTATAACGCCACGTCGACATACGCTGTTTTTGCGCAAATGCAAAGAATCCAAGGGAGCCAGCCTGTAACGCTTTGTTCACTGGCTGTATGACTCATATAGTCTTATCTATAAAGAAACCAAGTGGTGGGGGAGCAGTCCTGCTGCAGGACCGAACTGATGTAACCTCCAAGATTCACTAGAGGCTGCTGTGGGCCATGCCACTAACAGCATTTGCATTGATGCCCACCCAGCACTGACCCCCCAAACAGGCTGATGATGCAGAAAGTGTGGTGCACTTACAAGGAACATTTGCAAAACTCCGCAAGACCTGGCTCACTTGGAAAAAGGCATCATACGTATGAAATAGGCTCAAAAAAATTTTTTTTTTCTTTTGTCACAAACTGCAAAAAAATAAAAAATAAAAGGCTAAACAAGGAGCTTCTTTCATGCAATCACACATTTAATACATTGACAGATGCTGGTGGTTCATCTTAAGTCTAACTTTATGTTTGTGGTGGATCTGATCATCAAATTGATGCTGTTTTGCATATCATTACTGTGTTTTGCCAAACATAAGAGAAATATTTGAATTTATCAGACAGAAAGCAGAAGGGGTGCTCAAAATCTCACATTTTTTTGTTCGGTCGACACACACCTATGAGCTCTTCTGCATATTGTTTTCTAAATCTAGTGGATAGGAAGTGGACATTGCCTTCGTCTGAATGAGTCACAATTGATGACGTACCTCCATTGTTTTCTCTCTCCTGTTTATTCTCTTTTCTCACTTTAATTCTGAGAGTTTTGAACAAAAGAAATTTAGTAAAATTGCTTAAAATCTTTCTTTGTATTGTCAATAACAGGAATAGTTTAACTGCTTTTAGTTATAAGTTAATGCAACACAAGCAAAGGCATTGGAATGTGATTGAACACGTTCAGCCATTATAGATCTGTCTAGCAAGTTGATGTAATATCTCTCACCTGGTGAAAAGACTAGTGACTCACTCATAAACTAGCACAGGATCACAGGCCACTGGCAAAAATTAACCAAGTGATTCCTCACCATTTATCTTGCCTGACCATAAAAAAAAATAACGTAAGCAAAGACTAAAACAGCTCTGCCTGCGTTTGCAACAGATTGCAAAAAGGCCTAAAGCTAAAAATGATTAACCCTGTTAAAATATCAGGTCTTAAAGACCCACTCCAATGAAAATTGTGTTTTAACATGTACTTGTATTAGGTTCTCATGACGGAGGACATAGATGAAGAAAGTTAAGCTTAAAATGGCATCTCTGAGTATCTCTTTATTCAAATCTTTGTAAATCAGGGGCAGACGAAAAAATGCTGTTGGAAAGAGCTTGTAGGTGTGATGCAGCAACAGTAAGCTCCCTGCTCTGCTCCAATCTGATGCATCCACCTGAAGACAATTAGATCCATGTTCGTCATCAATTTCCTTGACCAAGCTGGCCTCTGGCTCCAACCTATACAGCTGTATAGCTCCATTATTGCTCACCAATTTTGTGGCACCAGTTATGTTAGGTAAGGATTATGAAGAGCTGTAAACTAAGCTGTAGGGAGAGAGTGTAAACAAAGGGATGATGGGAAATGAGGGAAGGCTTACTTTGCTGGAAAATGAAAAGGTTTTTGTTATTTTGTCTAAACGCAGCATAATGAAAACGAAAAGATTACTGGGAACACTTTTAAGATGAATCAAAAGATGATTGGAGTGGGATTTTAAGGTAACAATACAAAAGATCAACCTGTTGAAATGGCAGCTCTTAAAGGACCTGTTGATTGACAGCCTTATTTGATATTCCAGTTTATACCTTCATCATGGAACGTGTAGACATAAAAATGTCAGCCTTTAATCAATCAATCATGGCTCCAGAATTCATTCTTAGCCATGAAAATAAAATATACCTCTGTTTTTGCATTCAAGTAGATACTAAATGAAGGTGAGTTTGGATCAGAAGTGGTTTGATGCTCTTTTGCATCAACAGGTGTCAAGGGGTTAAGTCATTAATCATGATTTAATGTCAACATCAGATCTCTATTTGACAGGAGGCGACTATGGAGCTTCAAACAGAGAAGAGGTTCAACAACTTGAGCATTGAGCAAATCCAGGCTCTTGACAAAATCTTGACCGAGGTCATCCCTATTCACGGCCGGGGAAATTTTCCTACGCTGCAGGTGAGAGCAAAAGACATCATTCGTGTGGTCAAGGATCGGCTGGTTGAGCAAGACATTATGGTAAAAGACATACGTCTCAATGGAGCGACTGCCAGCCATATCTTAGTGAGAGACAACGGCCTGGGCTACAGAGACTTGGACATCATTTTTGGAGTCGAGCTGCCCAGACAGGAAGACTTCCAGGTGATTAAAGAGGTGGTACTGAGCAGTCTACGAGACCTCCTTCCATACGGGGTCAACAGGCGGAAGATCACCTGCCTCACGATGAAGGAAGCGTATGTCCAAAAGATGGTCAAAGTTTTCAATGAGCACGACAGATGGAGCCTCATCTCGCTGTCCAACAACAGAGCAAAAACGGTGGAGCTTCGGTTTGTCAGCACCCTTCGTAGGCAGTTTGAATTCAGCGTGGATTCCTTTCAGATAATATTAGATCGCATGCTGGAGTCCTACTGGGTCATGGAGAGGAAGCAAGAAGGAAAGCTGGCGTTGAATGCTGCAAAACTGTCAAAACGGGAAAAGCATGAAGATAGAAAGAAAGAGCAACTAAACAATTCACAGAAAACTAAAGAGGATGTTGAGAAAGGTTCCTCAGACTCGAATAAAACTCCATGCCAGGCGGAAGAAGTGTCGGTGCTTGCAAAAGAAAGTGATGAGATCGAGCTTATGAATGGAGAGCTTGAGGTGAAGCAAGTGTTAGAACCCATGAAAAATGCGATGAACCAAACAAAAGAAAAGCTTAATGGAATTGAAGATGTTCATTTTGAGGAGAACATCTCTGTTGGGTTCAAATTGTGTGAAAAACAAGGAGAAGGGAAGGAATGCTTAAGGTGTGATTATCCACTAGTATCATCCCCCAAATGTACAGAATTCACAGAGACCAGGGATGCACGAATGTCACAGGCTTGTTTAATGCTTCAGAGTAACGAGGAAGGGTGTAAACCACAGGTTCCTCAGCTGGAAAAGTCGCCATCTCAAGGAGCAGTCTGCTGTCAAGAAAAAAGTGAGGTAGACTCAGCGATCTGCAGGACTGAAAATGCCCAAAGCCTGACAGATTCACACCTTGAGTTCTCCTTTCCTCCTCCAGCGAAAAAAACCTGCAGCACAACACAAGACATCAAACCTGATTACTGTCCTTCACCAAAGCTACAAAGAAAAATGTCTCGTAAGATGATCAGCAAGCCTGACCAATGGTTTCTCCTGAACGACTTGTCAGACCTGACAACACAGCTGTTCCCTCCTATAGAAATACCAAAAACGCTACAGTCCAAACCTCCGTCACTCAGTGGAACTCAAGTTAGTGACTCAATCGCACTGAACTCCAAATCAGAGAACTTTGAGGGTGCAGACGTCCCTGCAGACCCTGCATGCTGTCCACCTACTTCTTCCCAAGAAGGGTCTGGTTCCTGGGAAACTGCAGAACTAAATGTGGAGCCGGCACACTCTACGAGGCCTCCTGACGTGACAACAGACACATCTTTCCAACCTAAAGCAGATGTTAATCGGTTGGAATTGGCAGACGCCAGTCCAAACAGTTGTGAGTCAAACTCGTGGTTTGGGGCGTCAGGAGAGCCCATCATTACAGTCGAAGCTGAATGCATGTATGGAGACTTTGAGCAGGCCTTGCACCACCTTCGTCATCGCCTCATTGCCACTCACAACCCAGAGGAGATCCGAGGAGGCGGGCTGCTAAAGTACAGCGACCTGCTGGTTAGGAACTTCAGGCCAGCCAGCGAGACTGAGATCAAGTCCCTGGAACGCTACATGTGCTCTCGCTTCTTCATCGACTTTCCTGACGTAGGCGAGCAGCAGCGGAAGATCGAGGCCTATTTGCAGTGTCACTTCATCGGCAGCGAGGAGACGAGCAAATATGACTACTTGATGACCCTGCGGCGTGTGATCGACGAAAGCACGGTTTGCTTGATGGGACATGAGAGGAGACAGACGCTCAACATGATCACCGTCTTGGCTTTACGCGTGTTGGGAGAACAGAACGCCATTCCCAACACGGCCAACGTAACCTGCTTCTACCAGCCCGCCCCATACATGACGGAGCCGATGTACAACAGCTACTACATAACTCAGGCCCAGCCCCCACTTGTCTACCACCCCTACCCTCTACACGTCCACATGCAGACTGGCCTGGTGTAGCCACAGGAACGTGCCCGCACAGGGCCCTCAAAGCTGCTTTAAGCATGGTGCTCTGCAAAAAGAGGCACGTTTTATCAGCAACACGGGCACAGCGTTGTTCAGCGTTTTCAAGTCTCTCCAGCGAAAGATGAGAGGTCAGAACAGCAACGGGGCTGGAGGTAAAGCATGCGCTCTATTACGATAAACACTGAGAAGACAAGCAAAAAGCTATTAGAAGAGAAGACGTTGAGAGGATATCATACAAGAGGAATGACTTTCATGAATGGCTCTTTCAGCAAAAGCAAACTGTAGTTATCATCTGCATGTATGGAGGGAACCTGGAGTCTGGCTGCTTAAGAAACTTCTCTAACATATACTATATAGCAGGAAAGGAGAATGTTAGTTTGGAGTCAAATAGAAATTGAAGTCTCGTGGGTGTTTTTGTGAATCTTTCGTCTTTGGAGAAACACTTTAACATGTTGGTTCAAATGTGTTGACAAATAATACACCATAGTAACACAATTAGACAATTCCTCCTTCATGCTGTGGCTGGTACGTTCTGTGTTTGTCATCGTGAGCACTTCATTTCAGAGTAATTTAAGGGTCAAAGTAAAGACAGCACTCAATTATTGACATGTTGAGGCAAACAAATATGTGAAAAGGCTGTAGGTTACAATTAGCTTTTTCTTGATTTGATTTATTGGTTTATTTCAAGCATTAACTGTAGAAATTACGACAAGAAATAACAGATATTTCAAACTAATTTAAGAAATAAAGAAAATAATTGATTGATAAACTAAATAAAATGAACAAAATATAAAAAGAAGATTTTATCCTCTTAACTGTAGTACTTTTCATTACAAGTGGAGATTTTGGACTAATACAAAACACAATTAGGTCACATTAGAATAAAAAATTATAATGATTACTTTCTAAAATCAAGTTCAGTTTGATTTATTGCTCGAGAAAGAGTGGGAAAAAGCAAATCTATTGAGTAATTTAATTGGATATTTTTGCAAAGTTGTCATAATCTTGTTCTTTTCAGATTAAGTACAGATTATTTGGCAAGTAATAGAATAGAGGGCAATACATTGTTATTTTTTAAAAGTAGAAAATGCATCAATTGTGTGCTTTTGTAACATGAAAGAAAAGCCTAAAGCACTCATCAGTATTGTATTCAGTTTTAACGATCACATTTTCAGGAGTTCAATATGGTTCAGTATGTCAGAAGCATAAGATTTTTGTGGTGGGAAACATTTCACAGTTCTAACATGAAACTGCGCCAACCTAAAAACTATAGGGTGTATGGATTAAAATGGAATTTTCTTTGTGCAATAGTTTCAATCAAAGTTCTTTGTTCCTCTTCAAACTGCAGTCATGAAGGATCTGGTGTTTCTGTTTTTACCTGTTTAAAACAAACGGGCCATTTTAAGGGCATAATCTTGCATAATCTGGCAAATCTAATCAACATTAAATTAAGTGGTAAAAGTAGTGAGTTTTGTGGAACATCTGTATTTTTTGCCACAAGGGAACTCTATCTTTAAACTATATATTTTGGTTAAATTCTAAGTTCACTTAAACATTAGCAATTCTTAGTTAAATGTAGCTTCAATATCAAACTAATTATTCAATTACAAGTAAAACTGCTCATCTGAGAGCTCTGTTTTTTAATATATTTTGGACTGTGAAAATGCAGTAATGTCTTGTAGCTGTAAATATTGTAGCTTCTTGTCTCACATTTGACATTTCCAACATTTTTTAATATTAATAATAAATGTACTTGTTATCACAAAAAGAAAAAAAAATAGCTGCTGCAATCCTTTTTAATCAAATATGTATTCTGCTCTGCTCTGTTTGATTTCTTGTTGTGTTTTGTGATCTGCACTTCTCAGGTTTTCAGTAGTCTGTGGTCATTGTTGTCTGTTTGTCTTCCTAAGAGATGTTCCACACAGAAGACAGGCAGGCAGGCAAGTCCAGCACACGCACTTGTGTCCTTTAAATTTTTCTTAATGAGGCCTAATCCTGTTTAAGGAACCATCAACCTCCCAAGAAGAAAAGTCGTATTCATCTAAAATATCAGCATGCTCCTGTGCATCAATGGGGCTGTATCGTCAGTAAATAGGGTTTCATTGCTGTCCTTAATAACACTGCAGAATAAAGTCTGAATGTTCTCCCTTATTTTCAATTTGCAGAAACTCATGTCTGTTTATATTAAAAGAAAAATGGAGATCATAGTTTGCAAAGATATGATTGTTCTCATCCTTACATGGAAAAACACACCAACAAAAATCTTTGCTTCATATCAAATGTCACACAGTCACAGCTTACTACCATAAGATGTGTGATTTAAAAAAAAATCTATCTAACAACACATCCTTCATGCTTTTTGAAGGCAATAATTGAAAAACCTCTCAGGCTCTTTTAAGATCTGCTTCCAGAAGCTTGAGTGTCGACCTCCTGTGAACTCCAACTGCAGCAGATATTAAGCAGTGCAGGAGCGGAGCTGCAACGCTACGACTGCCCTGCCAGCAAAAATCTTTAATGAAAACATTAGATAAATAAAACGGTTTGGAATACATATTTTTGATCCTTTCCTTTGTAACAGCCGTCCACTCTGCTGGTCTCAATTTACCACCCTTCCAAAGTCTTTTGGCCCCCTCCTGGCCTCCATTTAAAATGTTCAAGCATCTCCACTGAAGCACTGTAACAACAAGGTAAACGTACACCAGTTGTGTCAGAAATGGCTACTTTGGAACTGAAGGGCAAACGTTTGAGGCAAAGGAGCCCCCCTAAAAAAAGCTTTTGCTGTAACAAAATGTAAAGACAAGACTAAATGAAGCTGCAAGAACTCCATATTGGGTTCGGCAACACAAGACTGACATCATTTCTGCTGTGCAGCTCATACTTCGCAAGACGAGATGCATCATTTCTTGCAAAGTATGAGCTTTTCCTTTAAATTTCAGAGAAAATGACTAAATCTTATTGTGGATGCAAACACTGAAGGCTAGGCCACTTTTCTCAAATAGGAACTTTAATACCCATCAGCCAACGCTTGACTTTGGAGTTATCACCTCTAATCTGATAAAAACTCTTGCACACAAAAGCTTTTGCTTCTTGTGAAGCACCAAACGGTGTTTCTTCTTACATTTGTGGGACAGTTTCTTTTATTTTGGATTAGGTTACGTCTCTATTTCCTTTTCTTCTTTTTAAAGGGATACATTTAAAATGCCTTTCGTCTTTTTTGGAGCATATTTTAAAAGTTTAAATTGAATTATACAAACATATTACTGTTACATTTGTAAGACTTTGTTGTACCACTCTCCTGAAAAGGGGCCAAGAGTTTTAAACCAACAATCTGACCTCAGATCATTTCTTAAAGTGCAGAAGTCCCTCAGAATCCTTCTAACCGTCTTCAGCAGCGTACATACAGTGTGATTTGGTGAGAATATTGATGTTGTGGATAAAGTAGAGGCTCAGTTCACTAGAAAACATTTCTCATCATTAGTATAAATGTCTCTGCTGCGTATCCACTCTGTCACTGTATACCGATTCATTGTTTGCAAGTTGTACTTGTAAATGTCGTAGGCATTGAAACAAGGACGTTCAAGCACAGATTTAGATATAGGTCACTCTGCAAGTGAAGTACATTGTAAATACACTTAGATGTTGTTGAATAATTAAAGTATTATACAGGTTTAATGTGCTGTATGTGCATCTTTATGACTTGTGTCATCAAAGAAACCGTATGTTGTCCGTGAAGAAAATTAATTATCTAGATTCTGTTATCTTGCTGTTATCATTGTGTTATTGTGATAATAAAGAAGACGCAAATGATGTTTGTCTGGAGTCTTTTCTGAGTGATATGAGTATAAGTCACTGCATCTCCACTTTACTTATGTATTACATTGTAGTTGAACATAAAATAAATAAGTAAATGTAAGTAAATTTCTAAAGCACCTTTCTCAGGTAAAAATCCCAATAGTAAAAATACATCAAGTTACTACCATTCACCATGCACATATCACAGACAAACAACTTAAAAGACAGTAAAAACAAAGTAAAACACAATAAAAGACCAATTTAGAAGAACTCAAAGCTCTTCTGAATAAATATGTCTTGACCAGGCTTTTAAAACACTCAGCGGAGTTGATCTGTCGTAATGACAAAGGGAGGGTGTTCCACAGACGAGGAGCGACAGCTTGAAAGTTGAGGTCCCATCTGGTTTTATAGCAGGTTTTTAGAATTTGTAAAAGTTTAAAATCTGTAAAAGAGGCCTAAAAAGTGTAAAAATGCAAAGATTCACTTTAGTTGGCACAAACAGGAACATCCACCTCCTTTCAATCGTAACATCTCAGATTTTTAACTTTCAGTTTTGCTGACTTGACGCATGACATCTCTTCACATCCATCCTGTTATTTACGCTGGTGTCTGTGAGGGTATTCAGTCACCCTGGTCGTTTCATTGCAGGGATTTTGTTCTTCAGGGCTACTGGACTTCAAAGGTTGACGTTCCACTGATCATCTCAATAGCTTCTTCAGTTCTAACTGCTGGGGCGGAATTGAGGCCATTTATAAGCTGACTGCTGTTGTGTGAGAGTGTACACAAGTCAGTTACAACCAGTGTCCTGTTACTGGTAGAAGTTTCAGGTGGTGGTTCTCGTTAGTTGTTCATTGTTCATGTGTGGTCAATGAATATCCACATGGAATATTTTTATCTTATGCAATATTTTCACACTGATAATCCTATTTCAACAGTCGCTGTGATAAATATGCATGCTAACATGTATTTAGCATATTATTTGATCCACTACGCATATGAGTCGGTGTGATCCTCGAGTATCTGCAGTTTCTAGGTGTGGTGGAGCAGTGCGTCACAGCTCAGCCGTGTTTGTTCCTCGTCTGACTCACCTGAGCTTACAAAGCATTCAAGCAAAAGGGTACGTTTGGATTTACAAGTACCTGCCGCAGTCTGACCCAGTATTCATCAATGTTTTTGATTTGAAACGTCTCCCTTTGGTGGATGTTCACGATTTTTTAGTTCTGATGGCAGATGAGTCAGCCTCATAGCAGGTCAGCAGCGCCTTAAGCTGGGGAGTTTTTACACCGATTATGCAAGAAATTGAAAACATTTATGTTTAAATAGTAGAAAACAAGTGACATTTTTAAAGTTTTAACATTTTATTAAAAAATAGTACAGTCAAAACATTTTGTATAAAGCACGCTCACATAAGCTTCATCCATCTACATTACCATGTAATTATTTTATCATGTTGCTCTCAAGCAAGACTAAGCTTGGTTTACAATAAAAAACAATTTTCCAAATAAAAATCTTAGTCATCCTAACAGTTTCAGGACACCAGTGTTTTATCCTACATGTTGATGCCAATTGGAGTTTTATTTCAGAGAATCCGACACAAAAAAGAAGCTCGCTCTCACACAGATGAAAGAGAACGTTTGAATTTCAGCAGCCGGTGCTGAGACGAGAATGTGACTCATCATTTTTCCTGGTTATCGTCTGACTGAGCACTGCCTCCAGTGACTTTAGCAATGTTTGCACAATAGTGCAAAATTTTATGTAAACATTACGAACACACATACATAAAGAAAATAGAAAAAAAATAGGAATTATTGTGTGATCGGTCAAAAAGCTCGTGAAACAAACACGATGCAATGACTAGAAAGTCACTGATGTCTGAAAACAAAAGGGGGAAGAAAATGGCAGTTTCTTTTTTTAAAGTGATGAGGAAATCAAATCGGATGAAAAGTTCAGTTAAGCACTGGATGAAAGATACTTTTAGCAATGTGCTATATGAAATCAAAGTGTGCTGGCACAGGTTAAAGTCTTACATGAAATCATGAGGTCATAAATCTGTTCTCTTTATTCTCAGCTGCCACATGGAGTAGATCAATGTGCAAATATCTACCCTTCCACACAAGTATAACCATACAAAATAGATAACATGATCCAAGGATATTGAAATAAAAAAAATAAATATATCTGTGGAAGATTTGTACAAGGAAACCTTTTGCTTTTGGACAGCCTGGAAGGAGGAGGAGCAACTATGAATGGAAAAAATGCTACATATTACCTAAAAAAAGAAAAATCAAAACAAAGAAAAGCAGTTTCACTTAAATAACAAGATTTAGGATAAAAAAAAAAATAAGATCAAGACAAAGGAATAATGGGAATTAGACATTCACAAATCACAGAGGTCGAGAGGGGATATTACGCTACTCGCTTTTTCACAGCATCGTCAAACCAGTCTACTCTAACAGCACAATTATCCTGTCAATTATTGAAAAAGGAAAAAAATGACATAAGGCATGCTGTTGTGAAGCCATACCAAGAACCCAAAAGATGGACATCAGCAACCACAAACAAGACTGCACCTGTCTCACAGCGACTGAATGGGTTAAAGCCCTGTTCAGTCCCTCACAAAGATCCAAAATGAGCACCGTTTTTTTTTCCTTTTGGCATCTTTGCATCTTTCTTTGGTGACCAGTTTATGACATTATTGGAGAGGAAATGCAGGTAAATATAGTGTTTTTGGACTGGAAGTAAAACACCCATGATGGAAAAGAAGCGTTGGGGGAGGAAAACTGATGCTCCTCGAGCAAGTAATAAGGCCAAAGTGAGTTAGTCCAGTTGGAGGGGGGTCCCTGCTGAGCAGAAGCTCTGTTGACCGAGGAGGAAAAATCCATGGCAACAGTTCATGAGCACCATCTTTCAGTATGAGAGTTATAAGCATTCTCACATAAAGAAAACAATCTCTATTTATATATTTTATATCATATATGTACAAACACTTGTAGAAAAAAAAAATCCCTGATTTTCACCTTAAAGTTTGTTTTAATTGAGGTTCGGATGAGAGCAGCGCGTCAGTGACTCCAACCCATGAGCTGGCTGACCCGAGCTTTCTCAGTCATACGGCGAACACGTCCTGAGCGGGACATGCCCAGGTTGAGAGGGTCGTCCTTTGAGCCGTGGCCGTCGTCCTCGGACTCGTCCCTGTACACAACTGTCCTGCGGCCTTGGTTGCGTGTGTTCACCCTCCCAGACCGACACCGGCTTCCTCTCGGCTTATTCGCTGCAGAGACCGAGGCTGCTGGTCTTTCCTGCACTTCAGAGTTAGAATTTTCTTCTTCTTCCTCCTCCTCCTCCTCTTCTTCTTCTTCTTCCTCCTCTTCTGGCTCTTCCTCCTCAGACTCCTCTTCAGGTTTTACTTCTTGTGCATGTCTTACTTTCATTTGTTGCTCCTCCTCCACCTCCTCTTCTTCTTCCTCCTCCTCCTCTTCTTCTTCTTCCTCTTCTTGATCTTCCTCTGCATCATCGTCATCCTCCTCATCATCATCGTCGTCGTCGTCCTCATCCTCATCAGCTGGAAGCTGTATTCGTGTCCGTTTAAGTATCTGTGGCATTTCCTCCTCTGCTCTGGCTTTCCTTTTCCCTAAAGCCACCACCTTACCCTTCAGTGACAGGCGCAGTGACTGGCAGGGGGCTTTGCTGTAGTCGTGATCTCCTCCGTCAACAAACTTCTCCACCTCAGAGTCAGAGCTGCTCTCTGTGTCTGAGGATGTCGAGGATGAGGAAGAGGAGGAAGATGATGACGAAGTAGAAGACGACTCAGATGAGGAGCTGCTGGAACTGGATCCCTCCTCGTCGTCGTGGTCTTCGGGTTCCTCCCCGTGCTGCTGTCTGGCGTCTTTGTTCGGGTAAAAGTTTTGCCGCTTCCCTGGAGAAACACAAGAAGACGAGGGTTCAGATCTGAGCAGCGTCATTGTAAAAGCGAATGCACTGCTCTGAATGATCTCCCGTCATACCTCGCTTATGGACTGGCGCTGCTTTCCTGCGGTTCGCTCGATGTGACGCTCTGCCCTCCACACTGGTCTCTGAGCTCGTTAAAGAAGGTTGGCTGTCCTCCTCTTCTGCTATACTGCCACTTTGGTTATCTAAAGCAAAACAATCAACATTAGAATTTTGGGCTGGTGAAACCAACAACATTGATTTTATAATGGATAAAAAGGTGGGATAAAACGTTTATCAAATATAAATTGAGGTTAATTACAAATAAATAATTCATTACTTACATAAACGTTCTGCATTAAATATTCAACAGTTTTATTTTATGTTATCAATCTGTTTAGTATTACAACTTCCCACGGTAGTAATGGAGAGAAACAAACTCAGAGAGGCTGAATCTTTTTGTGTAGCTGATTCATAGCCTAAAGCATAAAGGAACTTCAGATGGAACAAAGCACATGAAATGCAGGAGTTCACACCTCTGTTGTCACACAGCCTGTTTTCTTCAGGAAAAATCTGTCATCTGTATTTTCCCCCATGGATGCTGTTTAGTGTGATGTATCATTATCTCTGATTTATTTCAAAATATAAGGTACGTTTTTGAGTTTGGAATAAAAGCCTATGATTTTTGGATTAAAAGAGCTGCTGTGAGACAGTTCTCATCAAAGTTGTTTGTGATGGGTCACATCTCTTCTTCATTTCAAATAGAGTTCTTTAATACAGTGAATAGAAGAAATTGTTCTGGATAATTTCAGCTTACTCAGTTTACTTGGTAAGTGCCAAGAAGTTCCAGACATAAAGAAATTAGGCAAAACATTTTGTTGCTGCTTTGTGATGAAATTTCTCTCCTGAAGAGTTTCTGGGCATTCACTCTTTCTGCTTCTAGTCTAAATAACAATGGAATTACCAGTTTGTTTGTTTTTTTTACAGGTGTGACATTCACGTCAGGTAAAATACAGACAGTGCAGAGCAGTCGTACCCTGACGCAATCTCTGGCACCGCCTCTTTGCTGATATCTGGGATTTCTTCATGTCTGACATCTTTCCTGACTGCTTCCGCTTCTTTGGGCTGTAAAATCAAAAGAGAAACGGAACAAAAAGTACAATGTCAATATTTCAAACTTTCAGACAAATCACAGCGCAAAACTTCAGCTTATTTAAAAAGAAATAATTTAGCTTTTATAGAACCCTTTCAAAAATCCTTAAGATGGTATAATAGCCTGAAGAAGGACGACAGAAACTTGTGAAGGGGATTCAGTACCTGGATGGCGGCCTGTTGAGTTGACCATTGCTTCCGTTTTGTAATCTGCCCCTGTAATTTAATCTCTGACGAGAGCGCCGTTCATTTTGGATGGCAGACTTGTAGTCAGAGATTATGGGGATTATACGTTTTTCGAAGTAGGCTGACAAGCTGAGGGTCAAAGTAAAGATCTAGAAAGAAAACACAACACAAAAAGGAAAATTATTTTACCATATCAAAGTTAAAGGCTTCACTAGAATACTTGAACAGCAGCTCCGGACTCTCACAAAGGACACTTCACCTGTGACTTCTTGTTGGGAGTGTAAGCTCTTGAGTTGCTGAAAATGAGACGGACATCTTTGGCGAACTCCATTGGGTTCTCATAGTTTCCTGCCACCAGCGTTTCTGACACGGTGCCGAGATCCATGGGAGTGTCAATAATGTCTCGATAGTCCTAAAATAAAGATATTGACAATTTAAACTTCTGTGAACTTAAATGTTAATTTTACAACTTCACACATTAATAACAGTTGTGCTTTCTTTGTGCAGTTTAATCATTTAAATAGAGTTTTATCTTACAGGATACTCAAAAAGGTCGACTGGCTGCCTGAATGGACCTGAATCTGGGGAAGCCAGCATACGCCGCAGCAGCTCTCGGCACTGACTGTGCCATGCTTTCACATCCAAAACCACACCTCGCTTCTTGGAGCTGGACTTGGAGCCCTAACAAACAGAAATAACAAGTGAGACTAGAGCTCCTACAGGTGGTTTCAAGAGTACTGTCACACTTGATGATAAAGTTAAGCACTACTTTACCAGACGTCCTGTAGATGTTCCTGGAGTATCAGAGTCTACATCTAAGTCAACCTGGAGAAGGACAGACAGAGGTTTGAAACAAAACTATCAAAACTGTAATGTTCTTAAAAAAAAAAAATAATCGTCACTCTCACCTCAGCTTCTTCTCCACTGCTGACCTCAGACTTTAGTTTGTGATATAACTCCAAGATGTCCGTGCAGCTCTGGTCTCTGGTGGGTACAAGCATTTGGATGAATGCGACTCACACAGATACTGCACTAGTGATGCTCTTTCACACATTGGTGGATTCAAAAGACTACTTCTTATGAAAAGTCTATGTAAATGTGCGTTTTGGGCTTCTGCGTGCAAGACTCTTGCTTTCACGTGTCGCTACACAAGTTTTAAGTCTATTCAGGCTTTACGTTCAAAATGTGTGGCCATGGAAAGTTAATGCTACAGTCACAAATACAACTACCACAGCGCAATGAGGAGGCATTGGCACAATCTTCATGTCGCCACCTGATTTTTTTTTCTTTTTAAATCGTTGGTGTGGTCATTCCTAACTCAGATTTTGAGCACACATTATAATCTTCTAACTCATCTAAAATAATCAAATTGTCAGATAACATGCCTCCCAAGAAAGCACGATGTTCTGTCTGCTTCATATTCTTCTCAGAATCAACTGCAAATTGTCAATAAGCAGGTCTCTGAGTCATGGCGCTATCAACGCCATATTGAGCAGCATCGATGTAGTCATCCCATTTGGACCCATGGAGATTGAGGTCTGGTCATCGCCGAGCTATGGGCCAATGTCAACAGCCCTTGTCGAGTATCCGCCCTGCTACCGTATGATTTTCATCTGACGGTAGAATTTGGGACAGAACGGGGGTAGCGAAGTGGCTGGAGGATGGCATTTTTGGAATCTGACAATTATCAGTCGATTTTAGAGACGTCGGAGACCCTCTTATCAGTCAATTATCACGCTGCTGCCTTCCAGCCACCCATGATTGAGAGTGAGCGGCCACTAAACAATGTAAAAAATCCTCTGGTTGCCATAAAATTTTGACTTTTTGTTAAAACCTCTAAATTTTCAGAAAAACAAAACTTCAATTTTGTCATGTGTAACCTTAAACCAGTTTAATTTTGACCAATTAGGGATTCCGATTTAGTAGCAACAAATTGGTACCGTCCTTTTTTAACTCACTGAAGTGCCAACCAAATGCTCATGGAGGAGAATTTAGTATTTCCAGTTTGTGCCCGGCAGGAATTATCTGACACAAAGTCTTTTCTATATTGGAACAGAGCTGTGAAAGAAAAAACCTGGAGAAAGATTTACAAGATTTTCACCGCTTAGACATTTCGCACAAAACCTCTTTGTACTGCAAGTACATGTGAAAGTATCGGGTAGAGACAGTCCAGAGTGAACTCCATATTCTAAAAAAGCGTTCAAAAACCCGCATTTAGCGAGTTCTTGACATGCCAGGTGTGTACGTAGCTGTAGAGGAGCTGGTGAATTGGGTGGGGTCTTACCCTATGTAGTGAAGGAGGACATCAGTAACCACCTTAGAAGCTGCTACAATTGGGCTTTGGGGTTCATTGAAGGTGCGAGCGTTGTGTTCAATGTAGCGCACCTCCCACATCAGAGCAGAGATCCGCCTGCAGCAGCATAACAGATTAGCTTCAGGAAGAAACTCATCGGAATGAAGCCAAAGCTAAAACAAAGTGAAGGCGCTTCACCTGTAGAAGCGATTCTCCAGCCGTTTGCGGATGGTGCTGAGGTCGGTGGGGTAAGCTACGGCTGTGCAGTACAAAGGGTAGTCCTGTAAGTTTACCGGTGATGCAAACGCCTTCGCTACATCTGAAGAAAAACACCAAGTAGGATGAGATGCAGCAAAACACAACAGGTCGGATGTTTTAAACTATTACCACTTTGGAGGCCCACCGAGTGTAAGAAGCTGATTGATGCCACAGATGACTCTCTCACACTCTTCGTCTCGCGTGAAAGCGCCCCATTCTCCTTCCTGTGGCCTGTAGAGCAGAGCTTTAAGCTCATTCTCCGATACTTCCACACCATCACCAACGTGTTCTGGAAGGAGAGCTGACAGAGAAACAAATGTGTGACAACTGCATTGTATGTAGTGTTGCAATGCAACTGAGTTGTATTCAGACAAGCAAAAAAAAATAAAAGAATTCTCTTGGTTTTATGACTCAAAGAGAGGACTTTTATTTTTATTTGTGCTGTTATTTGAGAGTGTTATGCAGCTCTACATTTACAGTCAGAGCTGTAACTTTAGTCTAGTGCAAAACACATAATCAGAAGTTAAAACTGTTGTACACAGTCCCTACTCAATATATGTGCTTTTCTGAGACCATCAGAAATGAAAAAAATACAGAAAACCTTTTGACTCCAAAAAGTTGCAAGTTGTCAATTCTCTGTTATTTCTGAACCACATTTCCCCACATCCTACATACTTTTAAAAATCACAAACTTATATTAAATGGTCAATTTTGTTTGGGCAAGTCTTAACGTCACATGAGCAACTTTAGTACCTTTGGCTTTAAATGTGACATGGTTGTTGGTGCCAGACCTGATCTGAGTGCTTTAAAAACAAAAACTTCAGAAATGTTCGGTATCCAGACTCTTTGCAGCTCTGCATTTCTACCAGACACCAAAATCTAAAAAAGGCGTCTACAACTGGTTTAAAGGGACATGAGTAAACCAAAAAAAAGTATAAAACAAGAGCATCTGTAAACACATAACATGTTGAGCTGAGTTGCAGCTGCAGGAGACCACAGCAGCTGCTGCTCCCGTCAGTTAAGAACAGGAAACAGAGGTCATAACTCCACAAAACAGGTGAACAAAAGAAGGGAAATGATATGAGAATTTGTTTGAAGCAAAATGTAAGCCTGGATACGTATAGCCAGTCATTTTATTTTATTGGTAGTTTAATTTATTATTAGTATCAGCTGAGACAAAACTTAGGTGCAGCTCACAGCCACTCTTTAAAGAACTAAATATCATACTGCCTTCTGTTTTTTTTAACTATTCATTCAGTATTTTTTGTCTTAGTCGTATTTTATCACTGTAAAAGAAGCAAACACATCATAGTCTATAAGATCAGGACAAAAGTTAGATTAATGTTGCAAAGCAAGGACACCACAATCACTAAAGGGGTTTCTAGTTTATCTCCTGCAGAGACCACAGCGAGATGTTAATTGATAAACCTGACAAGGGAACACTGCAGCACCGAATTTTTGCATCTCTTGGTTTTATTTTATATTTTGAAACAACAAAATGGCACATAAACAGAGTTGTGGTGTTTCAATTGCAGGTTTTTAGTGCCGTCTTGACCATTTTCTGAAATCAAGGAGTTGGAAAACTTGACTTTAGAATAGCACAATAGGCACTAATTAGTCAAGGATCATCTTTCTTCTATTCTTTTACGGTTACAGCGATGAGTGTAGAGACATGAACATAACAGACATGTCATTTAATTTTTTTCTCCAAAGGAAAAGAAAACGTAAGGGAGTGGTCAGGAAAAAACCCACGTTTATAAAACAGTAGAATATTAATAGAATCCACAGGAAAGCTGCTCTTAAAGACCCACTCTGATGAAAATGTTACCATGTTTTAGTGGCATTCTTCTTCTGATGGAGGATTTAGAAAATTAAGCTCAAAATTATATTTTAGGGTATTTATTCTAATCATTGTGAAGATGATTAGTTATTCGAATCCTTGTGAATCAACGCGCAGACAAAAAAATGCTGTTGGAAAACTAGCATTGTATTTGTGACGTAAATAACACGTTGGATGGGCTTCAGGCTCCATCCTCCGAGCTCTCAACAACATGGAGGGGAAGGTGGACGTGGTTCCGTCGCAACTAAGGTTTCACCGACAACTCAGAGGTCTAGTGAACTACTGCTGCTCTGCAGAAACTATGTTCTAGAAAACAACAGAAACTTTTTTTAAAATTAAAATCCCACTTTTACAATATATAAAAAGATGATCAGAGTGGGTCTTTAACAAAACAACCAAAACAGCAGCAGAAACAATATATAAAGCAAAAAAATTGATCACACATAAAAGAGTAAAGGTTTATAAATGTCCCCACCTTAAAAACATTCAAAATCCAAAAATTTGAATCCTAACCTTCCTCTGGTATGGGTTCCATATCCCAGGGGCTCATTTTCTCCCGTTCCCCATTATCCCATCTAGTGACAGAAAAAAAAACCACATGTTTAGTTCAAACAAGAGTAAAACTAAGTGAGCGATCCCTGTTTTAAACTGCACTCCAGCAATGATAGACTAGAACATACTTCACAGCATAGCACTGAAACAGACTGTCTGGATATTCTGCCTGAAGAGGCTCCTGATCCTCCACGGACCCAAACCACCAGGCGTCATCAATAATGCTGCGAAACCTCATTCCTGCACACAGGGTCCAAAGTAAAAGGTTGAAAACAGTCAACAAGAAAGTAAATATGCGTTTTAAGACCGTTTTAAGAGTAAGTGACCACCTGGCTGCCAGTTGTGCTCTTTAGCCTCGTTGTAGAACTGCTGAAGTACCAGAAAATCTATGACATCAGGCATATCATGATACCTTGGGGGCACAAAAATAAAAGCAAACCAAAAATATCAGCACACTTCTGCAGAAAACTAGAATTATTATCTCCGTGATGAAAGGAACGGCTCACTTTAAAGAGAAGGAGTCATTGGTCATTTTCCCTGAGACGGGGTCTAAGAAAGCCAGCTTTAGGCAGCAGAGGGTGGGAGGTCCGACTTCATACTTAATTCCTACAACCTTCACAGATTCCTGGTCCTGAGAAGGGAAAAGATGCATCAGCGTGTATTCACAAGAATTTATCTCATAGAAAAAGAAGCCAAGAATGACTCGAGCAGAACTAGAAAAGAGAAATGACCACACTCACCCTGAGATCAAATCTGTTCCATGGCTGTTTCTGGGGGTTGATGCTGTAGGTCTTGGCTCTCCGAACAGCCCGCATGTAGGCCTGATGGCCCTGCTTGAAGTAAATGAGCTGCATGTGCACAGAAAAATTAGTACATTAAATAATTATAATGCTTCTTTTTTTCCCTTTTTGTTTTGTTTTTGGCCAAAGTAAGAGTTTTTACTTCATCTCCCATTTGTGGAACGAAAGGAGAGCGATGGGGGACGGTCTCCATGATCCATGATGGTGGCAGCCACTCTTCAGCATTGAGTCCAGCCAGAGAGGACGGTGGTTTCTAAGTATATACAGTTGACTTAGATGATGCATTTCTTTTTTGGGGCATAAATATATATATATATATATATATATATATATATATATATATATATATATATATATATATATATTTACCTGTTTGGTCACTTTGGGCTTTTTCTTCTTCTCAATTTCCTTTTTCTTTGCCTCCTTGGCCTCATCACCACCCTCTTCCTCCTCAGAGCTGCTGTATCCTGAGGGCTGTACAAGCCTCCTGGTTGGTCGCTTAGGTGGCTGGAGGTTGATCCCAGCATCGGCTGTCCAATCTGAATATTCACTAGATGACTCGCTGCGAGCACGAAGAAGAATGACTTAAAATCAGCCACTTTTGCTCTAGATTCTAGAAATAGTCTTCTGACAAATTTACCTGGAGCTGCTTTCACTCTGCCACTGAGATTCTTCGCCAGAGGAGGCTTCAGACTGCCCTCTCTGTTCTGCTGTCTGTTGGCACAAAAACACATCAATGCTACTATAAATAACTGATAACAGATGCAGTTTGGATCTGGCTTTGTTACTACAGCCATCCATCACATTTGCTTTTTTTTATGAAGCTATTTATTGTGGCATGTTTAATTGTGGATTTTGCAAAGCAACAGCTTGTAAGACATTTGTACTATTTAAAAACATGTTTGGAAATTCAGAGAAAAACAGTGAAACATACATCTCCATTCTCAGAGTCTATCTGGCTCTCAGAGTTGCGGCGAGCGCTCAGATTTCGACTCCTCGTCGCAGGTCGGCGTACTTGAGCCGAGCGGGTCTGATAGGAGTGGCCCTGCTGTTTTTTCTTGGTTGGTCGCAAGGAGCGCAGTCGAGTAGCTAAAGGATTATTCTTAATAACGGAAACCAAGGGTGGAGAGGGGTAGAAACAATAAACAAGCATTACTCCAAAAGTTTAGCTTTTCATAAAAACTAAACTAGTGAATAAAGCAAACCTTGTCTGTGCTCATTTGTGGTTTTTTCCTCCTTTCTGCATTGTAAAGAGAACATTCCAGTTCACTTTTGGCTTGTCTGCTTTCCTCTGAAATCCTAAAAATATATTTTTTTAAAAGTCCAGATTAAAACTACCCCATTAAAATTCATTTGATTCTTGCAGTGTATATTACCTGAAGGTCCCCTGTGGCATTTCATTAACCACAACTCTGTGGCTCCAGGCCACCAGGTCCCTCTCAGTGGCCACCTGACTTTGAAGAGAGTTATGCTGCATCTGCCATACCCCATCAACCTGCCCACTTCTGCGAGGTTCAACAGCTGGGGAGGAGGGCACCAGCTCTGCTTCATCAGCAACTAAAACCAAAGAGTAAATTCCCCTACATTACTTTTGAACCAATCTTGCTTTACATTTCTAGGACAGGAATTAACATCTTTAATGCTCTGAAATCTGCAGATGAAGAAGACAATTGAACGTATGATCAGACATATCATGTAAAAAACATACTGTCTTCTGCATCAACCAGCTGCTCTGCATTCTGTCTTTCATCCTGCTCATTCTGTAGCTGTCTGATGAGGCTGTCCAAAATACTTTCGCCATTTTCTGCTGTTTGCTGCCCAAGTACCTGTTCCACCAACTCTCCATCACCTACAGAAGAAAGAGGTCAAATTCTGTCACAGTAGCTCAGGTAAAACAGTAAACTTACTACACATGTCTGGAGTTAAATAGTTACTGTTAGCCATGTATCCCAGTTGGGGTATTAGCTGGTCATCCTTGCAGTTCTCCCTTCCTGGCACCAGGCGCTGGAAGTGAGGAGGATGAGGATTTCCATCAACATCCACCAAGAAGGGTGGTGGCATGAGGTGGGGAGCTTGTTGTGTCTGCTCGTCCAGAACAAAGTTATTAGAGTCGCGGATAAGAGGTCGGTAATCCGTGTGGAAAAACATGTGGTCAGGAATCTGAAGAGGAAAGACAAAAGAAAAAAATATAAGAATACATTGATCTTTCAGCCAGACTATTGAAAATATGACTGCGCTTCAGGAAGAAGTTACGTTTTCTTACCTTTTCATAAGGTCTACTGCAGCCAAAGCCAAAGATGAGCAAATGGCCGTGTGAGTCAGTGCAGGCAAAATGCTGCCCATCGATGGAGAACTTACAGTCGTATATAGCACCATGGCCCTGGCCCTCGATCTGAAAACACAAATTTAACTAAAACGAAAAACAAGAGGAAAACCCATCTGCTGTGTCATTGTCCAACAGTTACCATGTTGAAGAAATTGCGGATCTTGACTCCTTTAGTTAGGTCCCAAATGTAAATGTTGCCATCGTGGCCAGCAGATAGCATGATTCTGGGATCGAAGGGGTGAGCTTCCAGCACAAACACTTCATCATCGTGTCCCTATAACAAAGAGCACATAGACATTCAAAAGCTATCTAAATGTTTTAGAAACGGCAGATTGACCACTTTCCAGCTCTCTTAAAGTAACTGCTCTGACAAAAAAAAAATATCTCACAGATAAAATATGCAGCAGCTGTCCAGATGCTGAAGTCCACACTTTGAGGAGGTTGTTTGACACAGCTGTGATCACTGTGGTATCTGTGCGATCCCAGGCTACCATGGTCACCACCAGCTTGGCTTTATCATCTCCATTGGTGGCAGTACTTCTAAACACCCAAAAGACACTAGATGTAACACAGATAGAATAAAAACAATGAGTGCAACCGTTGTTCTCTGTGCTCTTACCCAGGTAGCTTGGCAGCCATGTCTAAAGCAATGCTCTTCCACTCTTGTTGCTGGTAGCGCCAGATCTTGGCTGTGCCATCACGACTTCCACTTACAAACCTTAAGCTGGAAACAAAAACACTATTAACTCCAAAGCTACACATAATTGCAAAATAAAGCTATAGCCTGAAACCGTACCTCTCACTGTTATTGCTAAACTGGACAACTGCAACTTTATCCTAAAATGAATAATTGAGAACAGTTGACGTCAGCCAGGGTAAAGCATTTGGGGCATGGCAAAGTGACAGGAAACCTCAGGAAAAGGATGTGTTTATTTGTTACCGTGTGAGCATCCATCTCAGAGACTTTCATAGGAGTTTCTGCACCGAGGTAGTAGACCCTGATCATATGATCTGTGCTGCCAGTAGCCATAAACATGCCACCTGTTAAAAGCAGATGAAATAAAATGATTTTTAAAGAAATGTAAGAAAATCTAAATCTATAGCCATGTGATTAAATCACAGCATAACCTCTTTGTTTTAATGACAAATGTAAGAAACAAAATCTGTAACAACATTCACTGGCTTTTAAACAACATAAGGGTTACACTTTTTTTGCTCAGTCTGATGTGTTACTCGTGAATCTTTCCGAGATGAAAACGGGAAAATTTGGCTTAAATTAAAACTAATAACACATTTTTTATTGAATCATCAGCAGTAAGTATTAAAAAAATGTGAGAAAAAGAAATGTGTCCCATTTCTTTTGTTGTGTTTAAAAACGTCACAAACTGTTATTACATAGGAAATGCTTGCTTAGCGTCTTTGATATGAGAAAGTTATAATTTTTTAAGCAAACTGCAATTTTTTATTTATTTTTTCCTTAAGATAAAAAGAGAAGTTGCAGAACATTTTGGTGGAGTTTTAAAAGTTATAATGCAAACATAAGAAGCGCCTCATCTGGGATTTCACTTTGGAATTTCATTGTGTATTATCTAACATGTTACAATGACAATAAAGTCTATTCTATTCCATTTGTTGTAATCTAACAATTCACTAGTAGGCCTTCTTACATCCTTTACCATTGTTCGTTGGAACTCTTGGTGGTATACAGTGGTATACATAATTTACATTGGGTGTGAGATTGTTCCTGATAAAAACTAATGTATAGGAAAAAAACAAAAAAATAAATCTCTTCAAAATCCACTCTAATCATATTTGGATCTATTTTTAAAGCAGTGGTCTTTGGATTATGATTATGCCATTTTTTGCCAAAATCAAAAAATCTGTTGTTTTCTAGGACAATTTCTGCTGAGCGGCAGGAGTTCATTAGAATGTTGCCTCCAAGTTGTGAGTGGGACTGTTGGCACGGAACAACCCCGCCCCCACTTCCCGTCAGCCATCTGTTAACAAGCTCTCCCGCTAGCTGGCAGCCCCTCACAACCCCAAACTAACATTACTGGTGGAACAGAAATGGCCAGGAATAATGGAGCTATCCGACCGTACAGTTTTGAGCCAAATGCCAGCTCAACGAGGAAAATGAAGACGAATATGGATCTAGTTGTCTGCAAGTGCATGAATCAGAATGAAGCGAAGCAGTGAGTTTATGGCCAGACGATTGTAGCTTCTACATCACAGCTTCAGGCTTTTTTCAATGTCATTTTTTCATCTGTTCTTGATTCACAGCGATTTAAATAAAGAAATACTCCAATAATTCAATTTTGAGCTTAATTTTATTTTGTCCTCCATCAAGAGAAAAATGCCACAAGAGCATATTTAAAACACTGAAAAAAAAAAACATTCTTATCGGACTGGGTCTTTAATCAACAGTTCTGATAAAACATAGCTCTGCTTTAGCTATTTTTTTAAAAAACAAGTATGTAATTCATTGATAAAAGCCACAGTTAACAAAACTTTTGAACTGATACCTGCCTGTCAGAATGTCTACTGTGTATGAGTGTGTGGTTAGATTGTTGCTGACTGATATGTAGCTTGAACGTCAGAGTTTGCTCCTTACCACTGCTGAAAGAGGAGGAGGAAACCTGGACTCCAGGTCGGGATCGTTCAAGAAATTTGAATGGTTGATCACTACAGAGTAGAGGAAAAAAACAAAAAAAGTGGTTATTTTCACAAAGGAGAAAGGAATAACATCAAAAAAATGTCATCACGAGTCCATGCTTACTTAAATTTCATGCTGAGGGAGTGCCACTTCCAAAAACACACCATGCCATCTGCACCTGTTGACGCAAGGTAGCGTGTAGTCCCTTTGGCAGCAGGACAAAACTGAGTAGAAAAGAAATAATAAATGAGCTTTTAAAGTCTAAATGTGTTATGTGTGATCAAAACTAGTGATATTTATTGCATATGTTCAGAGAAAGTCATAGATAATGTTGTTTGTGATTTCTCTTTGAAAAGTTGAGAACCTGTATGGATGTGATGGAGGAAGCGTGAGCCTGCAGAACACAAATTGGTGCACATGTGCGAAGGCACCACACTCGTATGACTTTGTCACAGCTGGCTGAAGCAATGAGGCTGTTCTCATGGTTCACAGCCATGTCACAGATCTCTGCCGAGTGACCGCGGAGGGTCGCCAGGAGTCGGCCATCATCTGTGGCCCAGATTTTCACTAGGCAGTCATCGGAACCCTGAAAGTAAAGACATTGACGAATAACAGTAAACCCCCAAGGCAATAATTTGTGCTAAAGAAAGCCGCCAAAATTAACACCTACAGTAAAAATCCGTCGGCCGGTGCGGTCAAAGGCTACGCAGTACACTGAAGAGAGATGGCCAAGAATGCGCTTGTGTATTTTCATGTGTTGATAGGATGAAGATGGCAGGACCTGGCCAAAGCGAGCCGTGCTTGTAGCCTGGCGAGCACTTATGATGGGCACTGTATAAAAAGAAACAATAAAATCATCAGAGGTCAAAGACTAAATAAAAAGAATGTAAACGTGTGGATGAGGAAACGAAGACATGTTTCACACACCAACACTGGGAGCATTTCCATCGCTGACTGGTGGTTCTGGTGGGCGTCCTCTATGGAGAGCAGCAACAGCTGAACCACTGCAAACTTTTTTGCAACAGCCTAAAATAGAAAACAACATTAATAAAAATTCATGTATGTCTTTGCAATTGTACTCATTTTAGCAGTGACACCCTACAAAATAAAAGACTTAAGGTATTATAAAAAGAAAAGCATACTTTTGGCTGTGCGAAGTAAGGACTGTTTTCCCAAACCAAGTAGAGTTTGGACTCCAGGAACACTAGGTGGGATCTCCTTCTCTATCAGTGGACCGATGCGTTGGCAGACCCGAAGCAAATAGTCTGCAGGAATGTGCTGGTTTACCGTCATCTGCAGATGAAAATATTTTTTTATGTGATGACACAACAGAGCATACCATTAATTCCAGTTATGGTCTCCAATCAGATGAAGCAAGAAAAAAAAAAAAAAGAAATCAAGCAAGGTGTTCATTAAAAAAATGCAACAGCTTATGAAAGTCACCCTATTTTTATGACCTATTATCACTGTAAATTTGCTTATGCAAATGTAAAATATGATATGTTAATAAGTATTCACATTTTTAAAAAATTGTTTTGAAATTTTTATTGTTTTATATTAAATTTCAAAAATGCCCCCAAACAATCTTAGTCCTGTCCAACTGCTCTGCTATTAAGGTAAACCTCAAAACAGGTTTTTTTTAAACGCAGTTTTATTCACTTTAAGCATCAAGTGAATTTTGTACATTCTTCCTGACGTGTGTGAAGTATAAAGCTTTTTCAGAAGATAAAATCAGGGTGAAAAAATGTATGTAAAAATCATAATAAATTAGGCTTATAGTGTTTTCTACTTTTATTTCAGACAACTACTATTTTTTTCCTACACACTGAGTAAAAACTTTTTATTTAAAATAAATAATACACAGTGGGAGGGAATGGGAAAGGGAAAAGACGGAGAGAAAAGCTCGTAGCAAATCGAAGGAGTTTTTCGAGATGCTTCCTGTTCGCTCTTCTTTGAAAGTGAGTGTTGATTGGTTCCTGAAGATGATTGACAAATCTTAAAACACGGTTCGACCTATCAGCATGGGTCTGCTCTCCTCGCTCCCCGCCCACAGAGCTCAACAAAAGCACAGGCTGAATTAAGTGATTTATAAACAGGCCTATGCAAAAATAGTAGTTTAAGCCATTCTGAATTACATAAATACATTTTTACCAAATATGTGTTGAAGTATACATTTATTTAAAGAACAGGCATATTTTATTTGACCATAACGGATTATTAAAAATAATAAAACGACTGATTACATATATTTTTAATTAAGGCAATTCGCACTCACCCAGTCTTGAAAGGTCCGTCTGTATTTCTTCCCGTCCCAGCTCCATCGTTGCGGGACCAACTTAAAGTTAAAAACATTTCATTACACCAAACAACAAGCTAGCAGCTTCGAGTCAACGGGGAAAGGCGCTCGTTTATCAGACACTGGGCAATTATACACAAATATTTAGATCGCCGCGGTTACACGGGCATCATTATAGAAAGCAGACTTGGGAATATAAAAACAGAGAAAACTTGAGAAGAACTCACCTCGAATTCTTCCAGCTCCTCAACCAGAATCTAACAACAGACACAGTTAGCATGAGACTCTAGCAACGCGGAGAATTTAAGCAAGACAAAACAGACATTTATTGCTCAACTTTGTGTCGTGTGGTGTTACCTGTGCTGCTTTTTTACAAGGTCCTGACTGCAGAAATCTGGCAATGAGGTAATACAATTCTGTGAAGAAAATTTAGAAAAGTTAGCCATGTTACTGCTAGCGACACTATTGAGCTGGGCTAACATTAGCTAGCGTTCAGTTGTTTAGCCCACCAGCTGACACACAACGGCAATTACAATTTGTAAAAACTACAATTTGTGAATAGAACCTATTTTGTTTTGCATCTAAGGTACGCGCAGCACTCACCAGCTTCGGTTTGTGAACACGGTTCTCTTGCCATCACTTATCACATAAGAAAGGAGACATAAAGCTAAACTGGTATTTTAGCTCGCTTGCTAGCCGCCGGCTAGCTAACAGCAGCTAGGTGTGTGTAGCTAAAAAAGCTAGTGAATGGCCTCCCCCTTTCTCAAGTTGTTTGCACCTGAAGCTTTGTGAATGCGCCCTCTAGCGGCGACATTTACTCTTTTTTGGGGGGGATTTGCTTTTGTCACTAATTTGCAAATCAAAAGATTTTATTTTAGGATTTTGCAGACAGTGAGGAAGACAAAAAAGGGGGCTTAAATGCTGCGAAAAAAAACAGAATTTCACATTTAAAGATGGTCAAACTCCAAATCAGGATTTGTTTTCTACATTTCTTCAAAAAATTGGATACTTTATTGTATTAATTTGCATTTCTTAAATCCTAACCTTTTTAAAAAAAAAACAATTGTCAGGATACAAAATAATGTGTAATGTTTGAGAGTATTTAATGGGACTACACATCCCCAGGCATTTAGGCAGTCTACTTACATATACAGTAATATTAGTATTGTATATTTAAAAAACGAAAAACAAATACAAATAAAGCATTAATGATTAAAATTTGTATTGTGAATTCAGTCTTCCATGTATAAATATTTCAAACAATCAGCTATTGTTACTTTTACAATTCATCCAGATTTTTTCTTCTGGTGGAAAATTTTTCAGTTTTACGATGTTTGATTTTTATTATATGTGACAGTGGTTTACTAAGCAGGTTACATAAACACAGTATACTATGTTATTTTTTATACCCTCATAAATTGGTGTTTTAATGCACTTAAAATGCAATAAAAATGTTTAAACTGTTTATTAAAATTATTTTTAAAGAGCTTATTGTTTTTTTTTTATTTGTGCTTTATAAATTCCTTTGAATTCCTACAATATAGTATAGTTTGCCTTTTATATTTGGTTTAATGTAGTTTTTTCACACTTTCATACTATTTTGTTGTGATTTATTCTGCTTTCTGGCATTACGAGTACAAGTAATTTATCATGTACATAAGCAGGAAAATGTTTTATTTCAAATTAACTTAAAATTTAGGGAGGCTGTGTTCTTTAGATTTTCAGAAACTTCTAATCTAATTTAGTAGTACTAAAGTGTCCTTTAAAAATGCACATCAAGTTATTTTTAAATATGGATTACTGGAAAAACTCATCTTTAAGAAATACGTTAAATTGTCAACTTTAATCAAAAACAAACAAAAAAAAAACCCACCTTCAAACTGTTTATCATGCTGTAATACAAGACCGAGAGTACATGGAGGCCACTGAACCTTTTCACTGAACGGTCCTCTTTCAGTGCAGGGACTGCTTGAGCCATCTCGACGTAACCCTCAAAGTGTTCATTTTCTTTCACAGAGACTGTAATGGAAAGCTTGACAAAATGTCTGTCTCCTAACTAGCAGCCGAGGCTATGATGTTAGTTATTGAAAAAAAAATCCTACAATTCTGGCTCCTTCCAACAAAAAAAGTGACATTAAAAATGTTGAAATATGTATTTATTACTACAAAGAATTGGAGTATTGTAAGCTTGTTTCTACACGCTTTTCAATGTGTTTGATATCACCTAGCAGCCTTTTTTAAGAGCTGGAAAGCTGATGATTGAGCTGTGGCTTATTTTCGTTCTCTCCAATGAACATAAAAAGGAAATTCTCTTGAACAGAGTCAGCTGCGGTTTGTCCATTTAGTCTGCCTGAGAGAACAGACAGCATATGTTCCCTTCCACAAAGTCTGACGAGACGCTCTCTTTGCTTGTGGCTTTACACTGACATGAGAAATGCTTTGGTGAGGCTTAAAACTGTTGGCTTTCCATGAATTCAGTCCACAGACTAAATGAAGGTTTTGGTTGCTGATCTCATGAAGCAGCTGCATTTCTACAAAAATCTGTTGCCAATGAAACTTGCCAGTCGGTCTGCATTCAAACATTTTCATGCTAACTCCTCACAGCTGGCATTATTCAATTTTTTGTTCAACATTTTCAAACCTACAGTTTCAGATTGTTTCTCTGCAAGTGCCACACATAAGTGGTTTTGAAAAGACTACATAAGTAACTGCTGATGTAAAATCTTATCATTGTAATTCTTTCTTGGATTTCTTGTCATTTCTTTTTACATGTCTCTAATCTATAGTCTAAAATTGCCTTTATGATGAGAAAGCATGACATTAAAACAAATGAAAAAAGAGTTTCAAATAACATTTGACTGTTATTACCTTTTTTAATCTGCATAAAAGTGTTTGTATATTTTTTCAAACGACTAAACGTGACATAGACGAAAAGAAAAGTGTAAAGAAAAATGTTTGGAAGTCTTCTGGAATGTGAGAAAACACAAAACAACACCCGTTATATAAGAAAAAAGCGGGTGTCTCACTGCTTATTTGAAGGCTAGCCTCACAATAAAACATTTCAGATGCGGTTAACCACTAAAATCACAACCTGTTGCTAAATTATAGCACAGTAGAGCAGCTGTTTATTCGGCAGATTCAACCTTTCATTAAGCATGTGTGGTATGTCAGCAATAAAGGCCACGTCATGCTCACGACTATGAGCTGACCTTTAAAACAATATTGGAGATATCAAAGAAATAGGTGTGGATTTGGGTGTGGATAAACATTTTTTGATTCTCTTTCTCTATGATGCCGGCTCAAGAATGAGTAAATGGAAGGCTGGTGGAATTTTTCTTTCTGTTGCATTGAATACTATATTGTTGGAAAGCACTGGGGGTCATTGTAAGCACTGCCCCTCTACTGTTGTCAGTAGGTGTCAGCCCCAAGAATCACGAGGTTTGATTATTCTTTATAGGGCCGATGTGATTGGTATTTTAAAAAACTAAGCTTTGGTCCAGTTTGGATGAGATCTTGTACCATCTTCTCTTTAAAAGCTAAAGTTCATCATAGGGAATGTTAGAAGCAGATTCAAACTATATATATATATATATATATAAAAACATTTTAAGATGTCTTCTGGATTTGCAGTCTATATTTCCAGTAGGATTTGGCTAATCGCTCTCTAACTGACAATCCAGACTCTCACTGCAGAGGGATATTTAAATGAAAATCTGCCACCATTGGCAATCCCATGTCTCAGCTGTCTGGATCTCAACTCTCGCCTCCAAGATGACATTGCTTGTCTCCTCTGAGCAGAGTTTCTCAGAGACCACCTCCAGAACTTGGCAATGGAGAGGATGGAATGTCCTGCCAGCAGACATGACCTCAACCCATCTTGGGCAAGCAAGCAGCCAGCGCCAGAGTGACCAACACAACCACTTTGAGCTGGCTGGTGATTAATGTGAGTTGCAGAATGGGAGTGTGTGAGCAGACGACTGACTGTAGCATAAGGCAGGAGTGCCAAGCTTTTGTAGCTGCATAATTCGTCTTCATACTATGGAGATTTATGTTTGTTAAATGAATAATTAGTTGCATTTCTAATGCTTCTCATTTTCTCAAGTTTCAACCATTTAACCAAACACCACAATGATTCAACTGCAGAATAGCTTCTTTGCTAGAGAGGATATGACACATTTTTTAATGGCTGCAACCTATATGCTGGACAATTAAACTCAGGCATAGAAATGGAAGGATCTCGCATATATGACACCATTTAAAATGGGCAATTAACATGCTATCCAATATAACACGATTCATTGCCTAAAAAAAACATTGTTGCATCAAAAAGGGGGACAAACTGGTTTAATTTAGAGCTATGTCTCAGATACACACGAAAAAACGAAATTATATCATTTATTATAGTTCTATTTCTTCTTTTTGTATCAACGATTTTTACGCCAATTAATACCCATGCAGGAACACCGGTTGGCCTCTAGATGTCGCTTTTAACGTTCAATCATCAAATGAAACGATCGGCAGGCATGCATTTTTGCACTGATAAGTGCAAAGTCGGGCTAATAATTCAGTGGATATGCCCTTAAAAATAGATATTCACAGAAATATAATGAAAAATTGAATACAATATTTGATAATTCACGACCCGGGGATTGCATCATTTAGGGGAAAAGCGTGTTTTTATGTTAATAAGTTGTTTGTCAACAACCTAACTAATTTTATTTTGAAATGTCAGCCATGAGCCGGTAAAGTCACCCGAGGCGCATCTTTATTTAGTATACACTCCAGTGGGCGGGGCTTGAAGCGTGGACTCGCACTGGCTGATCCTCATTCAGCGCTCGCGCGTGTCACTGGACAGGCTCGCGCTGAGCTGGGTGACGGTAAGCTCAACAGCTCCCACTGGAAGGAACCACCTGACTGCGGCGGGATCTCTACAGATGTCCTGGGAATACTGTAGGCTTTAGAGCCGTTCTGGGTAACTTTTGGATCGCTGGACGCCGCTTTATTTTTCCTTTTACATATATTTATACATATTTTTTCTTTTTTTTTTCCTGTCTAAGCTCATCTGTTTCAATTGGACTCCTGAGAACAAGGTAGGTTTCCTCCATTTTTTAAAGGTTTTTTACGTCTAATGTCACAGATGTTGTTACAAAGTAGTTTAGCTAACGGCTGGAAAAAACTTTCCAACATAAATTTAAAAATAGCTAAAACTAAAGTTTTGGTCACACTAAGTGAATAAAACACAATTTATGTATCGTGCACTGTGATTCCTTTTACAAAGTCTTTTTCTTTTCTTTTTACGCCGCCGAATGTGCTTTGAATGATCGGTTATAAAATAGTGTTTCTTAGTGACGTAAGAGGGCCGGCGCCATTGATTTGGACTTAAGAGGATGAGTTTGTTCCTTTGGATTTAGTATTGTGTGAAGCTGAGTGACAGATTGAAGCTCAACCCCATTACTGGAGAGCCGTGGCTGCTGCATAATGAAGCTTATTGAGTGTTGACACAGCCAACTAAAAGCTGTTGTTGCTATGGGACACACTCCAAAGCTCATCATTGCAGGGGTTTAAAGAAAAACTTTATTGTTCCTTTTTTTGTTTGTTGAAGGAGGAAAGTGATGGAGTGTGGTGTCAAAATTACAGGGAGATGCATAAGGCACAATTTAAATGTCACAAGATTTTAAGTTCTCACAGGAGGGTTTACTTTGTACAGGAAAGACTCACATTTTTTGTTGTTAATAACTGAATACATGAAGAAATGGAGTCAAATCTCTCCTTGCTTAGTGATCTTAAGCAGATCACACTAAATAAAAGAAATGACTGGCTCCAAATATGTTCTTAAATTGAAAGCCCTGTACTGACTTTTTGTATGAAGGCCGATGATGAGGATGGATGCTGACGGCTGAGCGGGGCAGGATGGGTGATCCATCACTGACTGAGTTGGAGTGCTCACCGCACCATATGCCCCGTTTATGACATAATGTTTAACATTTGGGGCATCCTCATGACTCATGGTATCATTTCGACTCAACAATTTTTTTTCGGCCTTATTCTAAATAGGTCAGTCTGAACTCTGGCGATTGTTTATGAAATCAGATTTCAACCGGATGAAAGCTCTTCTTCTTTCTATTGCGCAGAAGTATTAAAGAGACCTTCGGCTATTTTTTGACAGAGCATTAAAACTATATTAGTGGTGTGTCACCTTAATGATGAATGAGTCTGCGGGCTGCAGGAGATGCAGGGAAACGGTTTGAGGGTAGATGTGCATTCCTGCTTGCAAAAATGCATTACTTCTGTTGTGCTTTGAAGTGCCATCTTTGATTTGTAGAAATAAGATATTGGAGATACCAAACATAGGTCAGTTTCTTCCATATTTAAGCATCTCTTCCTTAAATTGCTTTTTTATTTGCTTTTAAGCATTTTTCTTTACTCTCTTGGCCTCCTGGCTTTTCCCACTGCTTGGTTTGAGAGCAATGTCTCTAAATTCATCGTGATTAATCGCTTTCTTTCATAGTAGCTGTGCCGAACATCCTTTTTTTTTTTTTTGGTAACATCTTTGTGATCATTTTTGCTACTTTTTTGATTCTGCAGTGCTTTGACTGGATTTTTGCTCATCCCACAGAAAAGCTATGCCGTGGTGAAGGTTAGTCAACGGATGACACACAGCCTCCTCTCTGATGTTACAGAGCATGTTGTGGGGAAAGTAGGTTACTGGGCCATGTCCTGCAAGCTTAAACTGAACACTAGTCAGAATATTGCTCTAGAGCTGCTTAGTGTGACTGGCCATGCACAAATGGTGTAGGGCTTGCAGGAGGAAACAGGATCGCTTCCTCGTTCTGTCTCTTTAAGAAACTGGAGCGGCACTCCACGCTGAATAAATGTTGAATTTTCAGCTGATGTAGATTCATCTGAACAAAGTGAGCTCCAACCACAAAAAGACAAACTTCAGAGGGCCCGAATGATCAAAACTTTAATCATCTGTAGTTTTTGATTGCTTCCCTTGATCTTTGTTACAGATTCACATGTTAGAGCCTCAAGATGAACTGTTAAGTTTGGGTAAGGATTTCAGGCCTGTGACTGCTGTGTAAGGGTTAATTTAGGTTAAAAAAAAAAACCCTGCCTTCGGATGAACGCCTTGGTAATTGTTCCTAACTTCTATTAGAAACAATAGAAAAAAAACACTTTGCTGTAGCAATAGATTCTTCAGCGGATGAACAAAACCACACCATGTGGTTTATTTGTCACAAGGTTTTTGTCTTTTTTAGACAAAGACATGCCGGTTTTTTCCCTTCATTTAAAACTAAGCTCTTAAGAAAACGGAAAGTTAAAAAAATACAACAAGAAAGCTTTGTTTACCCAGATTACTCAGAGATCTATCATGTTGAATACAAGAAAGACCAGATGGATCAGTGCATTCAGAGAAAAAGGTCAGAGGAATGGGAAATAGTGCAGCAGACAGTTGTTTAACATAATTGTCTTCTCTTTCAGTTTCTAGATTTTTCATGCCATTCCAGACTTTACATGAAAATAGACTTGTTTAAATTGTTACTGCAATAAAGGTTTCATTCAAATGGTATAAGTTGAGTCAGTTTGTCACATTAAAGCCACGTTTGACTTTTTTTTTTTTTTTACATTTTTCTTATATCCTATGCAGTTTAATAAGATATGCTTTTTAAAAAAAATATTTTGGATACATCCAGCACTCATCTTGTTGATCAAAAAGCCTCTTTGATGCTTTTTAGTTTGTGTCACTTCACAGATGATCCCGCAACTCTGTGTGCTGCATCTGAATATTAATGCATTTAGTTCTGAATATGCTTCTGACCTTAACCAGGCAGCACACAGGAGCGTTAGGGCAACCTGACCAATGAAGCTCATCCTCCAGGAATCATAGTGGAAATGTTACTCATCAGTCTATTAATCGTCTTTGTATTTAGAAGAACCCCCCCCCCAACTCTATCAAAAAAGGACCCCTGCTGAAAGCGGTTCACTTTCAAACAATTAATAATATATATAAATTTATGCTATTTCTTTTAGGAATTAGATGAAATATTCAAGATAATTTAAGCCGTTTGTGTAAAAATGATATTAATTCCCAGAAACATCTTTTAAAAATTGTAATTTGGTTAAGATTTTTGACAGGATTTATACAGTATGATTGGTTTTCAACAAAAAACAATATTCCTTTATTTACTTATAACATTCGATTTGATTTTAAAGACAAAGACAAACATATTCCAGTCCTAGTTAACAATTTGATCATTTTAGTAAAAAATATATTGCTTATGAATGTTATTATTTAGGTGAGCCCAAAGTTTTCAAAATGACTTTAATGTATTCTGTTAATCCCTTTAAAAATTGGAAAGTAAGAAAACTCTTAAACGTTTATGTAATCTAATGCCTTTTCTCCTTCACAGTTTTTTCTTATTTTTGTCATTGTTTTTATTGCATATTTGTATTGCATTTATATTGAATGTTTTGTAATGCATTTGGATTCTGTTGCTTGCTGATTGGTCTTTGTTACATTTTTTCAGCTATAGTTGCCATATAGTTTGTGATTTTGAGTAACTACATGTTCTGTTTTTTAGAGGAAAAAAAAAATCATCTTTGTGTTTTAAAAAGATGTGGATTTTGTTTTTACTCTATCCATCTAAAGTCATACAAGTGTCTTTTTTAGTCTCTGTGCTTCCTCTTCTTTTTAGTCCTCCTCTGTAGAGCTTTGTTTGCCACCAACGTCTTCTCCACATCATCCCTCGCTCATGTTGAGATCCCATTGTTGCTTGAAGTCAGTGATGTTTTGATGTGGGCTGAGATCTCTGTGACCTGATAGCAACTTTATCTTCTGCAGACGAGTGAACTCGCTCCCTTTTTTGGCATTATTCCGATGAGAAACAGTTTTGATTTCTCTCTTTATAGTTTTGTGCTAAATGTTTATAGTATTTCCAGTTTTAGCTCCCTACCAAATTCTAAAGTAACAATAGTTTCGCTAATCTCATTTCAGGTTGATAACTATCTTACTAGGTAAAAATGTTATAAAGCTGTTGGAATTATTTAGTGCTGCTCAATGTGTTTCAGCAGTAAAGACTTCAAAATTTAGTCTGACAGATACATGAGTGAACTACAAGTGAAAAATAGAACTTCTTGATAGAATCAGAAGCTGCTGCTATAAAATCTTTGCAAAAATGTAACATGATTGCTTTGAACAAAGAACAAATATATTCAAATAATGGTGAAAACTATGAGCAAGTTCTTCAAATATTTTAGAAAAAAATCATAATTTTGATGGTATGATTTAGATATGCTAATTACTGTCTATTAATGTGTTATCTAATTGAACAAGCATTTAGCTTAAAACAGGTAAAGTCCCACTTCGATCATCTTTTGATCTATTGTAAAAGCGTTCTCAATGGTCTTTTAACTATGCTTATGATCTTAGCCAGAATCAAAAGAATATGTGTTGTTTTCAAGGACATAGTTTCTGCAAAGCAGCAGTAGTTCATGAGTAATTTGCCTCTGAGTTGTGGGCAGTATTGTTAGTGCAACCCCTTTCCTTCCCTGTGCTATTTTTTCAAACTGCATTTTTTTCATCAGATCCTGTTTCACAACAATTTGAATAAAGAAATGCGATATTAAGCTAAACGTTTTTGTACATGTCCTTCATCAACAGATAAATCCACAAGATCATGTTCAAAATATCAAAAACACTATTTTCTTTAGAGTCAGTCTTTAATAGTCACCCATTAGCTGATTGAAACATGAATACATTTGAAAAAGCTCTATCATTTTTTTTCTTAGAGAAGCAGAGTGAATCATATGTAGTTTAATGTAGGGCAAAAAGGCCACTGTGAAGAGGAGCAGGATATTCTCCTTGCAGAGCACATGGTGAGGTGGTTGCACAGCTGATTCTGTCCCAGTGGAGCAAGGTTTAATCCTCGTCCTTGACGATCTGTTCTTTGTGCGCATGATACATAACCCCGCTTTAAAAAAATCTATTTTGTGCATTCAGATTTCTGCATCTGCTCCTATAAAATGCCATCCATTTAACTGACCAGATCGTTGCTTTTGATGCTTTTATTTTAGAAAGTCACTTATTATCTGAGACATCAGTGGAAATAGAAGCTATGGCTATGATTGTACTATTAATGTGCTTCATGGTCTTTCTCTTGCTTTAATTGTATCTTGCAATTTTGTTTTCTTTGCGATATTTCTGTCAAGAACAAACTCCTTGTTTGTAGGCTATATTTAGACATATGCCAAAAGCGTGGTGTGAGCATCTGTTGCTTGAGGGATTCATTTTCCTTTTGCTGTAGGCAACAGACTTGACTTGGTAAAGATAATGAGAAAATTTACTGCTTAAAGCAAACTGTAATATTTCAAGATCAGAAAAAATAACGTAAGAACTCAGTAAAATCCTGAAGGAAGACAATAAGCTGTCACTTTGCCTTACGCAGAGAGGAATCCTTCATTTATAATGCTGATAGTATAAGTGCAGTTCTGTGTAGCTCAGCTGTAGTCAGTCATTTTTAACATTCACTTCTTCTATTGAGGGTTATGGAAGTCTGCTGAAGCCTATCTAAGCTATCCAAACAAAGTGCTTATACCAAATTAGTGACAAAATATTTTAGGATTTGGTCTGTGCAAGTTTATGAAGAAAACACATTATCACCTTTTACAAAATGAAACGTAAGAATGCCCCCTGTTGTAAGAGCCTTGTCAAACTCTCATGACTACAACATGTAAACAAAAATACCTATTTGTGAAACTACTTTTGTGCAAATGACATCCTCAGACGCAAGCTCCCAATTCTTTTCTTCTTCTAGTAGTTTTGTGAAAACACCAAAAAAAGAAGATAATTTTCTGTGGAGTATTATAGAACATGCCGTAGCCACAACAGAGGTAAGATAGTTACTTCAAACGAGGACATTCTTCCCCTCCTCTGCTCTAAACTGTGTCGTGAGCCTTCATTCGTCATGGAACAGTTTGTTTAAGAAGTGGAGCTTCATCTTCGCAGATGACTTCTGAGACTGTGACGGGCTTTCATATCGCTTCTTTTGACCTTGGAACTGTGACAGACAAAACGTTCAGCCTCCTTTATGTAACATTCTCCACAGACGTCATCATCCTCACTGCTGCTGCTGATCTCTTGCTCCAAAGCACACAGTAATTGTCCTCAGTAGCTTCAGGCTTAGATCTATTGCGGCATGATTAATATATTAGGCTTTACAGAAAAATGGTTAACAGCCTCCTGTTTCCTCCCGTCAGATCCTAAAAACGTTCACTTTCTTGTTGTGGTTTGAACTCAAAATGGTTTCAAAGAACCTCTCAATGACATAAATTCAGTTTAAAATGATATTTTGCTACAAAATATTGTAGCTGCCATTATTCACATGACTCTTGCTTAGTTAAAAACTCATTCTTACATTTGTGTATATCTAGTAAACATCTGTGAATTACGTGAAATTCAAAAAGCCATCATTTTCTCTGAAGAATGTGTTGCCGGCTACAAGTAATGCAGACAAAGAAACAAAATGACTCCACCATATTCCTGAGCCCAGCCCACATATGTGTGTGACCTAGATTTGATTCTGATCTTTAGTTCAGGGTGTTGGCTGCGTGTCCATTACGGTATTGTTTGTTTTTGAGGAGACAAGTACACACAACACAAGCATGTCAGGCCAGATGCCTGAAAGAGCACTCCCTCTCTGCCACAAGTATCCTACAATCTATCTTTTCAACAAAGCCTTAATTCTGGATGATGCCTTTCAAGAATCACACATGCTAACTACTTTTTTATATAAAGTTTTTCTTCAACAAGACAAATGTGACATTTTATTTTAGCAAATCTTTTAGGAAAACTACAGTCCAAGGAGTCGGAATAACAGCAGTTCTGCGCTTAACTGGAAGTGATCTGCCCGTGATTAGATGGTCAAATATTATCATAGTGAATCATATCTGCACTTCCCTGTTAGCACGAGTCTCTTTTTATTGTCTTAGTCAGCTGTTGCAAATGAGAAATGTGGTGTCATGTGCAGGACTGCTACTGTACTTTCTTTTGACAAATTAAAGTGTTGCTTGATTATTATTAATTATTATTTTTAATACAGAAAAAGAAATATATTGACTTAAAAGAGGCAATAATCCTTCAAAACTTTAACTAGAATTTTTCACTCATTAAATCAAAATTTCCATTCTAGGTAGAAAATAAGGAGTCACTTGCGTTTGGCTTCTTTACAAATAAATGGGATGGAAGTATGTCGAGGATTCTGTCAAATATAGTCGGTTTGTTTTTGTGTTTCTGTGAAGACAAGAAATCATTTATTATAATACTGTCTGTTTTGTCTGAAAACCTTGAATTTTACTACACAGAAAGCTTTGTTGGCAGGAAAGGGGTTGGAAATATGAAAGCCGGTGTTTCATAACAGGGAAAATGAAACAGCCAAAGATAGGAATGGAGACATAAAGTCATATTTTCCACGTACTCCTCTCAAAAAAAGCTATTAGAGCTCACTCTAGAGTGTGTGCATGAGTGAGCAGCGTCTTTTGGTTTTACAAACACTTCAAAATTAAGTTAGACCTATACGAAGTTATTCTGTTTATTAGTCCCAAATGTCCTTTCTGGGGTAGTGGGAACCAGTCTGTAGCCTTTCAGTTTTTCCAGCCCAGGAATTTAATCAAAAATGTTTCTTGCAATTTTGGCCTGAGACAGGGGTGAAAACAAAGAGCTGCATTGCCCTTTCCACTCATGCCCTAGAATTGTGACCCACATTTTTTGATCACACAGTGCCTTAGGTAATTGCATCTTTTTCTGAGTAGCAGCAGACAATAACAGGCCTGGAATAATTTAGTGATTCATTTGGAATTGTTAAAGGAATATAATTATGAGACAATTTGAGAGTAGATTCACCTGGTGAAAGGATGTTTGTTTTATAGGCCGTTTTTGTAAGGACTCGGCCACCCACAGTGAGTCTGCATGTAATTACAAGGCTCTTATGGGTAAAGCAAGTAAGCGTGGAATCGTTTTAAGATGCCGTTATTGAATGTTTAGAGACACAAGAAGATTAAACCAATTTCACCATGAAAATATAACTGATGAGCTTTTGAGAAAATATGTATCACATTGTGTATAAAAATAAGTGCAATTCTCTTTCAGAGTATCATTTCCCTTTTATATTCCTTTGTTAAATAAACGATAACGCAGTGTGTGTGAACAGATGCAGATTTGACAAAGAAAGAGAATGGGTTTCCTCTTTTCTTTCTGTGCACAGCAGGTGAGCATGTGTTAAACATGGTTATGACGGGGTTGACCAGTTACGAGAGTTCAGAGTCTAAGGGTACAGCTGTTGCTCAGGGATGGATTAGTGTAAAGCTGTCATTTGGTTGAGAAGGACAATACTTACAGGACACCACTACTGGAGTACAATTTGTTTCTCAAGAGATCTGTCTTTTTTTCACTCTTTGGCTACAAATTAATAGAAAATACTGTACAAGGCAAGCATGTCCAAATCCAAGTTTTGATGCATTGTCTTTGGTTTGGTTCTTGCAAGGAGATCAGCTCCTGCTGATGTGATGTTCTGATGGGTAAGTGTCTGTGGTAAGAAGAACTACAATCACTTTTTCCTTAGTAAATAATCTAATATATCAACATGCTGGAGTCTGGGGCAAACATCTGCATCTGAGACTTTTGCCAACTTATACCTGCAACTTAAATCCACTGAAATCTTTTGTTGCTTTCAAAATCGGTTGTATTTGGAGAAAAAACCTTTTTCCATGAACAAATTCATAGTTAAAAAATGTATCTCAGTGTGTTTAAGTAACACGTAAGCTAATTAATGATCAGCAAACAAATAGTGGGTCTCTAAGTTGAGTATGAAAAATCTCTTGGTCCTGAAAGGAATGATGGACATAGCTGTCTTGGCTAGAGGGAAGCAGACACCACATATTGTTACCATGGGAACGCAGGGGGAACAGCCGTGTCAGTCTAATTAATGACAGCCAGTGCTTCAGCAGACGGTTGCAATGACATCATCAATACCGGCACCGCAGATGTCGCTGGGGGCAATATGGCTTAATATCCAAGTAATTAAACAAATAATCTCCCCTTTACACCAGTGGAAGAGCAAACAATCTGGACTGAGGTGCAGAGGAGCACGCAGAAAAAACAATAAGCATTTATTATTATGCTCCATCACTGCTTATGAGCACAAAATGTCATCTCATTATCCAATAGCATGACCTACATAAAAGAGCAGAACTAATCTCCATGTAGGCGGATGGTGAATAATGCAGTGAAATGTGGGAGATCTTTATGAATCTTAGATGTCTCACACTTGTTGCTCCCTGGCACATCATTAGTTTCATTGAGAGTCAAGCTGTGTCATTGCTGGACATTAAACTTTGTTTTGTGTTGTTTTTCTACCGTTACGTAACATTTTAAAAGTATTAACAGAGTTATCAACCAAGTATAAATTAATTAAATTCAGTTGAATATTTTTTGTTTCGTTTAGCTCCAGAAGTGCTAAAAAAGATTCAATTTAAAAAAAAATACACAAAAACTACAATACCCAGGGCTCTACTCTTTATATTGGTATCATTGAAAAGTCCTAAATGTCCTCTGTAGGTACCAAAATGCATTAATTCTTCAGTATGCAGTACTTGGGAGATATTCTGGTTAATAAATGTCCTCCAAAGAGGACAAATGTGCATTGCTGGTAGTCAGGAGGTTATATGAACAGTAGGAGAGCTGCATACAGAGAGCACCAAGGCAGAATGAATGGAAGCCAAAGTATGGTGTGTCCATTAGGGAGTCTGGGGTGCCCTGTGGCTGCGCTGTGGTTCCTGTTGAACTGTAACAGGGTTCTAAGACAGAAGCAATGCAGCGCGACACGGCAAAGATTCACAGACGACATCATGTTGTGTGCTTTTTTGTTTCAGTCTAAATTGAGTTATTGGCAGATGATGTTGGCTCTTATTTATTAGTCATTTGAGAAGGAAAAGATTTTTTTTTTGTTCAATTTTCTCTTGTTGGGTTTCAGCCGTTCTCTCTCTGTACTTGCCTTGCCAGTGAAATTCATTAAAAACCTGGCAAAAACTGTCAATCAACAATGATATTGACTCAATTTTTGTCCATTTTCAGATATGGGGTTATGGTTAGCACATATTTGTGATGCAAATGCTTTTAGTTGATAACAAGAATCTATGTGAACATTTTTTTGTGCCTGATCTTGCAATGGACAACGACCAGGGTGCTACCGAAACTTGCCTGGCAACACCCACGACAAGCTTAATTTACCTTTCATCAGTTAGCAGATGCTTTTTTTCCCAAAGAGATTTACAGTTTTGCCCAAGGTCACAATGAACATCAAGTCTGGGAACGGAACCTGTGACCAACCACTTTGCTGATCCACAGTCACCCCAACTCCACCTCCATAAACTCAAAAACAGACTGAAAAAAATGACAAGAAAGCAAAAATTAATTCCGTCCTGGTGTCAGTCATCTAACTGTTCATGCCAGTCAGTATCGGTTGAGCAATCAACCTAAGACGATTGGAACTGTGGGAAAAACCAGATGAGGAGAACGAGTAAACTGTGCGCAAAAAAAAAATCCAACTAGGACACCAATTTTTCTTGTTCTTCGTTAAATAGCTCACCTCTGTGCTGTGTTGCAGTCATTTTTAATACTGTCAGCCACAGTAAGTGTGTTGTGAAAATCTTTTATTCAACTAAGCTTCGATGAATCACAAGCATTCATGAGCTCCTTGGCTGGGTTATATTTCACTCTAAGTCCATAAATGATGGTAGTTATGCTGTTGTTCTGCCCCACAATGATTTTACAGCCAACATCAAGTACCATCAATGGATTCACTAAAAAAGCTGCTCTCTGTGTATCACTATAAATTGTGACGTGGGATGTTGATTTAAGTGTGCATATCTTTAACATGGTCATCAAAAGTTTACAGACAAGGAGATTAAGTTCAAAAATTATTTTAAAAAAATTGAATATTTTGGTCTGTAAAAATTAGACACAGCTGTAAAATTACACTTTTGTTTTTTTTTGACATTTTCATTCTATTGTTTTTTTACTAGTCATCCCTTTACAACTGAGTAATATTATTTAACAACAACAAAAAATGTCTACTTTTGAAGAAAAAAAAACTTTTTTTCACATGTAATGCTCACTTTTATATAAATATGTGCTTTTGACTGTTGGAAGGAGATCTTATTTAGGTCTTTTATTAAAATATAACAAAAGGTACATATTAAATTATTTAATATTATTCATATATATTAAATATTAAATTCATTCATAGTCATTAGTTTGTCAAAGATGGATTTCTTGTATCAGAGAAGTATCCTATTAGAACATCACAGAATGTTAATCCCTTTTGATCTGATTCTTTCATCTTTCAGTTTTAGGTTGGGGAAATAAAAATATTGTATTAAGTAAATAAGACAATTTTTTAGAGGAAAAATAGAAGCCAACATACCTTCCATCATCCTGGTTGGTTTTGTACATAAAAGGTATCCAGACACTAAAATACTATTCTTGGATGGTTCTTTGGTAAACATTTTTTTTTGTTTGGTGAGGTTTAGTTCAGTTTTAGTATACATTTTTGTTACACACTTTTTATTCACACCATCAGTCTGAAGTATTTTTGTTTGATTGAAATTTTGTCTGGCACTCTTGCCTCACAGTAAGAAGGTCCTGGTTCAAATCCTATAATTTGACCGTGTATGGAACTAAAGCAGGTATATTGGATGGATGGATGGATGGATGGATGGATGGATGGATGGATGGATGGATGGATGGATGGATGGATGGATGGATGGGCCTTTGTCTGGTGGATTAAATTAGCATAAATTAGTTTGTAATGTAATTGAACTTGAAACATTTTGCGGGAAGGAAAGTCTTGCACAGAATGTCCTAACTTTTGTCTTGTGACCACGTCTCGCCATTTCTTTCACTTTCATAGATTTGTATGGTTGAGGATGTTGTATTGTATCGAAGGCTAGTGTAAAGTAAATGTATAAGAGGTTGTCATTTATAATCTCATTTCTCATATCCATGTTATGTCATAGAAACTGATGAATAAGTCTAAATATTAAATTCCTTTTCACTGGAATGCTTAGTGTTTGGTCTGTGAGGAATGTCAATGATTTCTCTTGTGAAATTTGTCAAACCAGTTAACCTATTTTTTGCTCAGTAAAAAAAGATTTTAAAAAAAGCAGGGAAAGAATCAGGATTCAGTGGTACTTCTTTGTTTATCACTGATATGAATCCTTTTGAATGGGAGTTGGTTTCTGTAGATCTTCAAAGTGTGATTGTCACATTGTTATAATTGTTTTCCGGTCTAATCCTGACTATAAGTCTGCCATCCATTTATTTGATAGTTACTTTATCCTTTTCTTGGCTTGGGGGTGGACATTGTGGGGTGAGGACTGAATCATGCCCCAGCCTTCACAAAAGTGAGAGACTGTCAGATAAATTGAATTATAGTTTTGTTTTATTTTTTAACATCTTGCAAAGTAAATCTACTTTACTGAGCGTACACATTGGCAAACTCAGGTATAGTTCTCAAATTAGATTTTAGTCAAGGAAAATGGCTCTGTGTGCATAGGGAATTGCAATTTGATAGTTGTAGCTATTAACTTGTTATGTATCTGTTAAGATCACCTGTTTAGTAGTCATTTCTACACTGGTTGCACACTGGTACCAATAAGGTGTTTTTGTAAACTTAAAGTCTTAATTATTTAAATAGATTCCATTCATACTGCTTTCTGAACTCTCAGACTTTTCAAATACTCTTACTCCTCACTCGGAGGGTGTATGCATACCTGTGACCTTTCAGATTGGGTCATCTGGCAGGCGGGGCTGACTGACAGCCTTTCTAAACAGTGTGCGTACTCCACCCAATGATGGCGCTTTGGCATGTGCCAGCATGGCGCAGACATACTTTATAAAGTTTAACCTGACAAAGTGGAAACCTCACATCGACGCAGCAAAACCTGGCTTAAAGTTGTAATCTTCATTTATATTTAGCTGTATTTATTTACTTCTTAATGTAACATTTAGTTTCTTCATTAAGTAAAACATTGTTCTGGATACAAATTGTGGATCTTTTCACTTCTGGCATCCTTTAATTGGACTAGTGAATCATGGGATTTAATGAGGCGACACATCTGTGGCAACTCTTACAAATTCCAAATTGATGAAAAACATTTTTGATTTTTATGTATCTTTGGTAGAAATAAAAATTTAAAAAATATGAAAAACAGTAAATACAGCTAAGGTCCTGGCTACTCAGAAGAAAAGCCTGGTTAATTCACTTCACTTCTTCCTAAAACTGCTGACTTACACTTTCCTGAAGACTGGATTCTAAAATTTGATTTGGACTAACTCAGTGACTGATTTGTTTTGCAGTTAAATATATGAATTCCATTGGGTTTGTCTTATTTTGAGCCGATTTAAGCGAGTCTTTTCCAGACACTTTCAATTACATTCAAGTTAAAATGGTACAGTTTCATCACAGTCATTCATGAGTTTTACAGTCTAATTAGATACACAGGGTCATACGTGATCATTTCAGTTTGAATGTAATAATCTATTAGCTAATCATGCGACACAATCTGATTTTATATATTTATATTTTTCATTGCTTGTTGTGCATATTTTTTATTTCTCTCAATATGAAAAAGCAGATTAATTCATCTAAAACTATTCTCATTATTGCTGGATTTATCTTTGTTTATTACAATCTATTTCTAGTGAATCCTGTTGCCATGTCAACAGTAATGCCCAAATATGACCTTTGAATGATTTTACAGATGTAAAAAACAAACAAACAAATAAAGTTACAGCTCCTATTTATTTAAGCCAAATACACCAAACTCTGAATGATGGATTTAATAGTTTCTGAGTCCAAAGTTCTTTGCTTTGTCTTGCAGAACATAGACTCAAATTGAGCTTTCGTGTCTCACGTAAAGGCTCCTCGCTATTGACTGCAGTGTAATCATTTGTCAGAGGCTAAATACCTGCAGCCAGCAAGCCAGCCAAGACTGCTGCTGACCCACATTTGGTACTTCGTTTGAGGGGAAAGGCAAACAGGAAGTAGTAAGCGAAAAAAAAAAGACGAAGGAGAAAGAGAAAAACAAAGGAAGTGCACGAGGAAGTTGTCACTGAAAAACAAAAATATTCACGTTCTTGTTTTGCTGATTGGTTGAAATGTGTGTCACAGGTTATTTTACCTAACAGGTGTATTTTGAAGTTAAGACACTTTTACAGAAAAGAGACAGCATTTATGGTAGGTCGCATTTTATGACCGACTTCTCTAAAAACACCAGCACTGTATTATTTACTATTTCCTCCCTATTTTAGCCCATTTTCCCGGGCTTGCGGGCTCTTCCTGCTAAGGGTTACCCCCTCGGCATTGCATGGGCTGACACATAGAGGTTACACATGTAAACAGTGCTGTGGGGACGTTTAAAGTGCGTTACTTATGCATTAAGCACGTGTTTAAGATTACAATCTGCCCCCCTAATGCTGGCCACCGCCGCTTTCCTTCGCTCGTGTTGCTCAGCCGCCGCTTATGCTGCTGCTGCTGCTGCTGCTGGCGTCGTTAGCCTGGTATTGAGCTACCAGCTGACCTACTTTCTCCGCCGCCCGCTCCTGTTTACAAGCCTCCGCGAGGATGTGGAGTACAGTGACCGGACCGGGAAAACGGACTTAACTCGGCGCTCGCGCTCACCACCCGGGTAAAGATCCAGCGCCCGTTCACGGCGGGGAAAAGCGGACGATAGCTGCTGTGAAGATCAACACTTTAATAACTTAGGAGTTGTTATGCAATTGAACGATTTCAGTTTGGTCAATCGGAGGCTGCCAGGAGAGCTCGACTACTAATCATTAAAAAAAAGAGACGGAGAGAGAGAGAAAAGGATGGTTAAACTTGAGATCAAATCTGCTTTTTTCCAGGACTGGCGTTATTCAGGTAGGTGAGATTGAAACCTCTCTCTAACTTGTCATAATCCTGCTAGCAGCCTTACATCATCAAAGTTCACGGATGACCTCTTTTCAGCAAGAAAAAAAAGTGCAAGTGTCATTTGAAAGCTTCCTCAGCCTGGAGCTCAGAATGCTGACAAATGTTCCGATCGCATCGATTACGAGGTGAAATCTGTCTTTGCTGTCCTTCGTCTCTTTACTGAAGACATTTATTACAAATGACTAACTTTCCTTCAGCACGCCTGCTGGAAATCTGATCAAAGTAAATCACTTCTTCTCGGGGGCTTCTGGGCACATTTCATTCGCACACTTACAATTATTACTTGTTTTTTTTATTTTTTCAAGGCAAGACACTCTACTTGATGAAAGGTTGCACAACTCGCAGAGGATCTGGTGCATAGGCTACATACCTGAGGGTGGTAGAGTCATTCATCGGTGTTGGTGTGTGGGTGTGCTGTTTGTAGACCTTTTGTTATGCGTTTTCAATTATGCGTCCATGTGAAGGCTGTTTATTGCAAACATAAATGAACTACTATAATCCCAAAGAGCATTTATGCTGAATTGTTTTATGTATTTCCAGCTGTATTTTCAGTTTGACTGAAAATCAAGCCCACCCAGATTATGTCGACTTATAGTACGGGTGTAACGGTTCGTTTTACCAACGATTTGATTCATATCATGATTTGTGGTTGACGATACAATTCGTAGTCAATATTGGTTCATTTTAAACGATCCGATTTATTCCTACTCAATGACCTAAGGACATTTTTAGCCAAAAATGTAACCAGTAGGACCAGTAGCGCAGGTGAATTTTCCAGATTCCTTGTATTTCTTGAAAAATAATCAAGTATAAATGAAATGTGTGTATAAACAAGCAAATGAACAAGAATTTATGGCAAATTCATTCAAATTTTAGTTTTATAAAGTTCAGCCCACTGTTGTTTTATCCACATAAAAATAACATTAAAGGAACATTATTAGAACATTACGCCACACTGTAAGGTCACATGCAAGCTCCAGAAGCAGCTAAGAGGTACCGGCAGTCTAAGCGAGCTGCGGCCTGGGCTGTTATAGAGGCAAAAACTTGGAGTTCGGGGAGGCCATGAAGAAGGACTTTCAGTTGGCCTCCAAGAGATTCTGGCAAACGTCCGGTGCTTCAGGAGGAGAAAACAGCTTTCTGCAGGCACCGTTTTCAGTGCAGGTGGGAGGCTGCTGACTTCGACTGAGAAACAGTGTCGGGCGGTGAAAAGAATACTTTAAAGATCTCCTCAAAACCGGTGACACGCCACCTCTTGAGGTAGCAGAAGCCGAGGACTTTGGGGTGGGGCTGTCCATCACCCAAGCTGAAGTCACCTAGGGAGTCGACAAGGTCCTCTGTGGCAAGGCACCAGGAGTGGATGAGGTCCACCTCAAGTCTCTAGATGCAGTGGGAGTTTCTTGGCTGACACATCTCAGCAGCATCGCTTCACAGTGGCGGACAGGACCACTGAACCGGCAGACAGGGGTGGTGGCCAGGACCTCCATTATGCATTGGGGCGGTTTGCAACGAGTGTGAAGCGACTGGGATGAGGGTCAGCACCACTAAGTCTGGGGCAATTGTTCATGACCGGAGAAAGGTAGTTTGCCCTTTCTGGCTAGGTGGAGTGCTCCTTCTCCAGGTAGAGAAGTTTAAGCATCTTGGGGTCTTGTTCACGAGTGATGGAAGATCGAAGGGTGAGATTGACAGGCGGATTGGTGCAGCATCCGCCATCATGCGGTCGCTGTACCGGTCTGTTGAGGTAAAGAGAGAGTTGAGCCACCTGGTCCCAAATGAGTATAAGAAGACGGATGGACAGATGGATGGATGGTCACACGTCTTTGCAAAATTCAGTGTTTCCACACATTGAATTGTAAGGAAGTCTTGATCATTTTTTGCTGCCATCACATGTGTGTTGTCCACTGTGATGGCACTTGGTCATTTTTATTATTATTATAGTATAATAAACCTACCATGTCTCAATCCAAATGGTATTTTCCATTGTCGATTCTAATAGTTTTATTTAATTTTGAAACGGTTTGGTATAGTTCGATTCGATTACCAACTTGCCTCAGACAGATCGATCTGGTTGGATCACAGGAATAGAAATTCCTTCCTCAATTTAAGTCAATTAACCATTACACCCCTAAAACAAAGAGAATATTATCAGAGTTGTGGTAGAAAAAAGTCATCCAGGCTCCTAGTGAGAAAAGTGGACAAAAGTGTATTTGAAATGTATTTTTAATTTTTGCATAAGTTGAGAGCGATTCATTTGAGGATCACTGGAGGGAGGGTCTACATTTCTCTCTTTTCTATCACATTTTTGAGAGGGAAATCTTGACCAGAAGAAAAACTGCAAAAAGTAAACCAGAAGATGCTGGGTTTGAGACTTTTATATAAGAAGCAAAGAATCCTAACTAGAGGTTACTTGTGGTTCTAATCTGAGCCCTGGACACAGTATTTTGATTTTAACAGCTGCAACAGTGGCTAGACTTGGTACCAGAAGTTTTAAACTCAGACTTTTTGATCTTAGCTTTTTAAATATGTAAATGAAAAGGATAAAGGTAAAGCTTTCATCAGAAAGTGCAGCATCTATGCATACTGTGATGCAATAAATACAAAAATTCATGGTAAAAGTGCAGTGGTCTTTGTTAGATTAATGATTAACGTGTTTTTATCTTAAAGGTTCAAATAAGAAAGTTCACAGAGTAAAAGGTGTGTTTGTGTTTAGGTCTATATAACTTAACATCTGCAGAATGTCAGCTGGACAATAATACCAAACATGCCACAAGCTGACGTCAAACTTGGCCAAAACATAGCAACCACGACTAAAAACAAAGCATGTAATGTGTTATAAATCCTATTATCACTGCCTCTTTATATCATACGCTGCGTAAAAAGAACTGTAGCGACCTGTCATCATGTTGCCTCTTCAAACAGCTTTTGTACAACCCATTGATTGTATATGAGAACTAGACTGAGTGACCAGTCCGCCTTGTATTCCAAATGTGCCCGCTGGTTCCAAGAAGCCAAAATCCCTTAGACTTCTATTGAGAAATCAACAGCTATTACTCAGCCATTTGTAAGAATAAGCATTCTTGCTCAGCTGCCTTTTTTTTTTTTTTTTACTTGATGCAAATACAAGCTGGACCTGCTTTCAAACAGTAGGCGTGTGGACCTCCAACAAGATCACTCTTGAAGAGTCGTTGCCTAAAAAACAATGACTCAGACTGACTTGAACTAATCACAGCTTTCTGGTTCCAAAATGGCAACAACTGTATTGCAAAAAAAAAAAAAAAAAGGTGACTGAATTGACTTCATTTCCTTGGGTCCTTGGAAGTTCTCTTATACAGTCAATAGTGCCACCTTAAAAGATAGTAACAGAGTCCTAACAGAGATGACTTATGCACGTGTACCATTATAGGGGCATGAAGTTCTGACGCCATGTTTTTTTGTTTAAAAAAACCGTACCTTCCATTCTGTTAAAGATATTCATGTATGTTTTGTTACCTCAGTGTCTACCAAACGATTGAACTAGTTTTTGTTTGTCTATAAGCCTTGTGTTGATGAAAGGGACTTTCCCTAATTTAGCATTATTTGACAGATATTTTTATGCTTTTGCGCTTGAATCCTTAAAAACATGACAGAGAACAGGCTGCAACACAGACAAAACCAATGAGAGCAGAACACACAATATAAACAGTCAGAAAAATGTGTTACCAGTACTTTAATTAATCCACAGATACTCAAAAATACATTAGAATGAAAGTTTGTGTGTTCAGATAAAGGTCTTTGTGTTTATTGAGGTTTGTTATAGTAAGCAGACTGTGTGATATACACTTCTACCTGTATTTGCAGAAGTAAGAAAAAACTTGAAGGTAACAACAGCATAATGCAGTCTCTTCATTTGTTAGTTTGCTGGTCATGTGTTCTGTCCCAGACAACAGAGACAGGGCGTGCTGGTCCAGTTTCTTTTGGCAAGGACCTCTAGGGATGCAGTGTTAACAAGATGATGGCTTGAGTTCATTTCTGGCTGTCTTTGTTATTTCTAAGAAAGCATTCTTTTCATAAAGTCAGTTTTTTTCTTGGAGTGAGCTCTGTAAAATACGTTAGAAACTCCACTCTCTCAGTGATCAGTTTAAAAAAAAACGTTTTTTAGTTATAATGGTGGAGTTAGATGATATAGTTCAAACTTTAAATGTAATAATATTTGTACTATGCTACCTGTGAATATTTCAGTGTTGTGTTAATGTCACCTAGTGTTGGTAGATAAGTGAAATTAAAGGTTTTAGTTCAGATTTTATTTTCTGCAGTATTTCTTTTCAGTTGTCAGTTGTATCCAGAGCCCAGCTCTGGGTGAGGAGCTGCTTCCTCAACATGGCTTTCTAACTGTGGTACTTAATTTCTTCTTTTTTTTTCAATACAAAATGTCCAGAATGAGTCTGTTTTTGGCCAATGCTTCTCGCTTTCCTGTGTGGCTGGTTCAGATTTGGGATTGCAGCTTCCGCAGCCTTTTAAGAGAAATCCTTTTATTCTCAGTCAGGGAGCTTTCAGACCGCACTGCTTCAGTCCACCTTTTAAGTATAACTCAAAAGCTCAATATCCCCTCAGCAACAGAACATGGTAAAATGATCAGCTTTTAGAGTGTACTGTCTTTGTGGCATATTTGCTCCTTTTTAGAGCTTGTTAACGTAAAGTGTTAATGATGAATTTGAACCTTCGTGACTTGTGCTGTGAGTTCAGGTTTAGCAAAACACTTTAAAAGCTTGAGGGCAGGAGCGTAATTAGACGCTGATGTCTTTCAGCTCTTTAATTTGGTTTTAATTTACCTGCAGCTCTTCAGCATGAAGACATTCCAGTTATGGCTGTACAGTGATAGAACCCAGCTAATGTTAGGTTATAAAATGAACTAATGCCTGGATGAAGTGATTGGTATACAGGAAACATCATTTTAATTGTTTTGCACTCGTGTATATACAGTTGGGCTTTTCTCGCTTTCATTTTTTATGAGACATTGTCAAATTGTTAGTAGTTTGGATGGTGGGAAGGAACCAGTCTTGTTTGTCTTGATTTAGTCTTAAAAGTGAAACAGAAAATACTTCTTTAAGTTTTCTTTCAGTAGAAAATAAATGTAAATGTCTGATGGCACATATTTGCTTAACCATTCCTATTTTTGAATCGTGCAAATAGCGAGGTCACACAATTGCGTACGTTTCTAAACCTATAGCTGCAGTCTAGTAATATCATGATGGTGAGCTAAAAATATAATGATGCAGCTCATTAGAACCATAGATTGACTGAGTTTGTTTGGGAGTGAAGATCTGATGAGTGAATGAGTTTGGGTACAGCACCAGCCTGCACAGATCGTTGGGCATATGGTTTCAATGTGGTAATTATTGATGGTTCTCTCATTAGTCCTTTTTCTGAATATCATTTTGAAGACCCACTCCAATACAAATTGTTTTTTTTAGTGTTTCTTTACGTGTTCATGTGGTATTGCTTTAATTTTTTAAAACATGCAGCGTACTAAGAAAATCAAGCTCAAAATTGCATTTCTGAGTATTTCTTTATATAAATAGCTGTGAATCCGGAGCAGATGAAAAAATGCTGATTGAAGAAGAGCTTATTTGTGATGTAGAAAATACACTGAACGGACGGGAAGCACCCTGTTCCGAGCTCCCAGCAACAGAGAAGGGATGGGGAAGCAGGGCTGCTCCTCGCCAAGAGTCCACAGTTCCACAGTTCAAAGGCAAATCTTTAATGAACTCCTGCTGTTCTCCAGAAACTATGTCCTAGAAAACGACAGGTTTTTTTGGTCTAGGCTAAAAACAGCATAATCAGAATTAAAAGATCATTGGGAACACTTTTAAGATCAAAAGACGATCGAAGTGGTTCTGTAAAACAAACACAGTCATAAAATATCCACGTTTGAATGACCTTTGAATACATAAAAGATAACTAGCTGCTTCTTGTCTTTTTAAAAAATATATTTCTGTTTATTAGTTTGAGGCTAGTTTATTGATTAGTTTCTTGGTGGAGCAGCTATTGCATTATTTTAATGTTTTGTTGAATCGTGTTTTCTAGCAGGGTTGCATCAACTTCAGCTTGTATCTACAGTCAATATAAATAACAGAAAGATTTACAGAATCAGATGCATACTTGCGTTAAATAAGCACAATTCATTCATCAGATTTTTCCATAACTTCTTCAACAAAAGTTGGGCCTGAAATAAAAATATCTCCACAAATATTTATGTTTTCACCAGTACTCTCGAATACAATCTCCACTCCAACGGTCTGTCTAGGCAGTTCAATTTGATGATTATTTTGTCTCTTTCCCAGTCTGGAGCATTCATATTAGCATGAACACAATGCCAAGAGGGAGAAGCAGAAAATAATCTCAGGGAAGTGAAGCTTTTAGGAAATGATTTTGGAGTTCAGGGACTTACGGATAGTTTATCCACATTTATAAACCCATTTAGACATTTAAGACTGTGTTATGACCAGAGAAACAAAAAAAAAACCTATGAGTAAAATCTCAGACTCAATGGACACTCAATCAGCAGTGGTAATGTTCACGTTTGTGACTACAAAGTAAGATGAAGACTAAACAAATATAGGTTGCTTTGGAAAGGGTTTCTAAGAGAAAACCATTTATGTCGAAAAAGAACAAAGAAGTGAAACCCAGATCCACAATCTGCATCTGAAAGAACCGCAAGGCTTTAAAACAATGTGGGACAGATGAGACCAAGGCAGAGTTGTTTGGGCTTTTAATGTCCAATGCTATTTTTGACTGGAGCCAAACAGATCTTTGCCAGAAACATCTCATACCAACTGTCAAAGACAGTGATGTAGCGCTGATGATTTGGCCTTCTTTTCCAATTGCAAGACCTGAACATCTTCCAGTCATAGAGTTGATGTTGAACTCTCATCTTAAATTTAATAACACTACATCCTGTACTTCAAATCCACCTGATTGTAAAGAGCTTTAGTGTTATTTTTTGTGTTGGTTCATAAAGCTCAAAAATAGAAAACTCCTCTAAAGTGTTAACTTGAATAAAAAGACCGTTTTGCTTCTGCTGGAAACCCTACTTTTGGCTCACGTCTTTAGAGACCAAATTCAATAAAAATTGTGTTTTGGGTGTTTTTGACATGATTGATGACCTACATAAAACAATTAAGCTAAAATGTCATTTCTGAGCATTTCTTTATTCAAATCGTTGTGAATCAAGAGCAGACAAAAAAAGGAGTTCGAAACAGAGCCTATTTGCGATAAAGAAAATACACTGACCCACAAGCTTCCAGCTCCGCTCCATTCAACCACTTGTAGATAAATAGATCCATGTACTTCTTTGTTTTCCTCAACTAAGCTAGCATCTGGCTCAAAAATATACAGCTGGATAGCTCCAATATTACTCACCATTTTTTTATTGCACCAGTAATGTTAGGTTGGGGTTGTGAGGGGCTGTAAGATAGCAGAGGAGCGAGTAGACAAAGGAATGATGGGAAATGAAAGCAGGCTGAACACAGTCTCACCCAAAACTCAAAGGCAAATTTCTACTGAACCCCTGCTGCTTAGCATAAACTATAACCTAGTAAACAACACTGTTTATTTTTTAAATTTTAGCTAAAAACTGCTCAATCGTCATGAAAAAAACACTGGGAAAACTTTTGGGAAAAGATACGATTGGAGTGGGTCTTTAAGGGGGCATCAGGTTTCATGCACAGACACAGATGGGATGTTGGAAGACTTTAAGTGCTAAGTAGCAAGCATACAAAAAGATACATTATCATTGCAAATAGAATGTGAAAGCAGCTGTTTATTGTGGATCCTCTTTTCCTTTGTTTAGAGTTAAAATAACACTGTGGTTTTAGCTTGCAGCTTTTTCTAACAATTTTGTGGTAATTTATGATAGAAAAATGAGCTTAACCTGAATGATCTTGCAAAGCAGTGAAAGGGTGATTGTGTTCTTTAACTGCATCTTATGTTTGTTATAACAGTGAGTGTATTTAACAGTAGTTCATAAATGAGCGGGTTAAAGAAGCTTTACATCAATGTCAGTGTGACTGGTTACTTCAGTAATGAGAAAAAAAGCAGACTATACTCCAAAAATACCTCTTAATTAAATACAGAACTCTTCTACTCTATGAATGCATAGACAAACTCAGGCACACAAGCACAGGCACATCGCTTGTTCGGCAGGCTCCATGCAGAGAAAGCCTCGCGGCTTAGTCTCCCTCCAGAAAAAACTAAGATCATCCTGTGAAAACGTGAAACGCTTCTGCTGTGCCTCACAGCCAAAAACAATACTTATTTGACATCTTTGAAATTTCACCCACAAATGACAATTACTTGTAGCCTGTGCTACATGTTGTGCTGCCCTCTATGGTCTACTTGGCTCTTTGGTGACCAGAAAGAGATCTAAATTGGAGGTTATTCCAGGAAGGTGGAAAGGTGAGCAACTGCTGCGAATTCACATGTAGAAATGTTTTGTATCTTGACCTTTAGACCATGTTTTATGGTCAAAATATCAAGGTATTTGACTCAAAAAGAAAAACCAAACCCTGTGAGGTTTTGATTGGTGTTGTAAGTTTAAACCTCCAAACTATTAAAATACTTTGGCAGGACTTTAAGGAGGGCACACAAATGGCCATGACTTTCAATTATTGGACGTATCAAGGAAAAAAAAGTGTTGGCCTCAACAATGTGTGGCTAAAAATAACTCCCAAGAAACAGCCACTTCAAATTATTGATGCCAAAGTTAGATCTGGAAACTGGTAAAAAATGTGGTGTTTGCACAGATTTGTTTTATTGGAGCTTTATCTCTGCCAAAGAATCTGGGCAAAAAAAGTGTTTTTGCTGGTAACAGTGGGAAAACCAACCTTCTGTGTTGATTGTGAGCATTTAAAGAGAAAATGTACCAAAAATATTTGTTGCTGTCAACTTGAAAAGGATGGAAATTTTTAAGGAAGTGGGAGTGTTTAACTTGACTAGCAAGTTTCTGAAATGATGGAAACCATGCTAGCGCTGGAGGGACCTATGGGAGCTTTTTGGGGTGACTTGCACTTACCCTGCATGAGGCTGTCATTTTGATTATCCCAGAGAAATGCAGAAATACCATAAGTGAACTATGAATAAGATAAGCAGTCTCCTTATCACATTTTCTTCTTCTTCTGTGGGGAAAAGGGCACACCACTTTGTCACTTGTACAAATCTGTGTTCCTTTTTTGATGGTTGTAGACTGATTAGATTAGTAGTCATATTTCTGAGGCAATGCACACAGATCTTGCGGCGCAACACAGATGACTACCTATAAAAAAAACCCAAATTATTATTTGAACATAACGCAAACGTGATGTCAAGTCTTTCTACAGCAAATGGTTTAATTTCTCGTTCACAGAGGGCCTGTGTTTACAGCGGAAAGTGAAACTAGTGCTCTTTGTGTTGTCCGCTTTTCAAAAGCAATCCAATTCAGCGCTGAGTTAGATAAAGTGGGTCAGTAAGACAGAATATTCAGCTGATCAAAAACTAGTACAATCACTAGAAGTACTGAGAAATGACACTTGACCCTCAGCCTTTACTCTGTTAAGGTTTGTAATTAATTTCTATTTTTTAATTGCTGTTCAGGCTGCATAAAACTTGTGTCTTTGCTGTTCATTGGGGGAAACCTTTTCTTCTGGGAAATGTCTGTGTCTGAAATACTTTCATTTAGTGATGAGCTACTGTACGTCTAGTTTAAACTTCATATTCTTTCTTTGTCAGAGTGCCGTGGTCTTTTTTTAAACTCTTTTTTAGGTTTTGTTTGTCAATTATTTTTAAACATTCAGTTATAGATCTGATGGTTTTTGGAATTTCATTGTCCCTGAAAGGCTTTTATCATTTTACCAATTCACCAATGAGCAGCTTAAGGGCTAGGTGTGGCCCGTTTCCACATTATTTTATAAATAGCTCACATTTTTAGAGGGGCCAAATCCTAAATTTAGCCCCCTCTTGAAAAGACATAGTGCACTGATGAGCTGGTGGCCAAAGAAAGACGAAATGATGTGTAATGCTTTGCTGTAAACAAAGAAGGTATCTACAAAAAGTAAACTGAGTTGTGTGAGAGTTTTGGAAGGAGAGCATGAGGAAGAAAGGGAAGAGCTTATGGTCAAAGAGTCAAAGCGCAGTCGTGGCATGGGTTATGTGCGACTGCCTGTGGAAGTGGGTCACTGGTATTCATTGATGGTGTGAATGCTGACAGAAGCAGCATGGCAAATTTTGAAATGTGTCAAGCTTGCGCTACCTTCTGCTCAAATTCTGTGAAACGCTGCCACACTGACTCAGCAGAGCACACATGGAAAACAATCCAAGATCTAGATGTCTCAAACATTTCAAGACTAAAAAAAGGATTTTGTTATCTAAAATGACACTGACTTACAGCATTGCTGATCACGCTGGTTTCTTACTGAAAAAAAGACCTACAAGCAGGCAGCATCCACAGAGAGTTGCCCTGGCAACCAGGATCATAGTTCTATGTAGTGAATAAAGTTTAGTCAAATAATAGTTGTTGTGTTAAATCTGTCTTTTTTCATTTTTACACTGAAATAAAAAAAACTTGTAAAATTTTGACATCACGTCATATTATTTAATGTAATTTCTTCTTGTTACTGATGGGGATTCCTTTTGTGAAGCTGAAATGCCTTTCATCTGTTTTCACAGGGTTTTGTGTTTCCTTGGTTGTTTTGAGGAGGTGGCAGCTGACTGGTCCCTTCTAGATTTTTCCCAAAAGAGCGTTCCCATGAGGCCAGATCGGATGGGACTTCCAAGACTTCAGAAAGGGCCTGGCTGGGAGAGGGAGTGACTATGGACAACCTTCCTGACTTCTGTGGCCCGTGTCCATCCAGCCACCGGGAATGGGAGTGAGTACACAATCAAGGCCACCTCAGTTTGTGACTGTTTTGTAGTTCCTACTCATATTAACTGTTGTATAACTAGCTTTTTTCTGTTATTTCTATCACTAAGTCAGCATAAAAGTTGATGAAATCCAATCCTAATTATTTATTTAGCTAGAAAAGAAAGAAAACTGTGATTGAAATGAACAGACAAGTAGACAAGTGTTTTTATTATGTATAAAAAAGTAAGTTTTGGAAATTTGTTTTAATTAAACAATGTTGACAGAGATGGATGGGAAATATCAGGAAACAAAGCAGAGAATTACGTGTGGGTAAAGCCGAGGTTGTTTTATTATGTATGAATGTTGTAAGGCTAAGAAAAGAGGGCAAAAGTTTAATTTTGAATATTTCAGTGGTAAAAAAAAGCTTTAAAAAATAGATGTTATAAATAAAAAAGTTGCAAAACAAATTCAGAGTGAACATTTTGGCCCATTTCTGTTAATGCTGCAGTAAAAGCTAAATCAGGGGAGTTTGTGTAAAAATGTTGCTTCAGTTGCAGCAATAAACTTCTTACAGAACCACATCAAAGATGATCATAAGAAGTGTTCTCTGTGATCAAGCGTAACCCAACCATTCTTCTCGCGCACACGAAGAAATACCTGAGTGAACGTTTCTGGTGCACACAAGATTTTTTAGTTGGATAAACCTGATCTCGGAAATGTAGGTCACTAGAATCTAGATCTACCTCATTTTGTCAGATTTCTATCACACTTTTTGATTGATTCTTTTCACGGAAAAATATGAATATAGTTCATTTAGGCATCACAAAACTAAGCTTACGATTTGATCTTTACTGGCACTCATAAATGAAGATGCACTGATTAAAAAAAAAATACTACCAGTAGGAATGCAGGGCATAAAATGAAAAACTGCCTCCATAAATTGTGACTCGTTACAGCGTGTTTGCACAAACAGTGTAAGTTCAGCTTTAGATGCCAGTGACCTTGTAAAGTGTCCACACTGTGCTTTCTGCAATCCAAGTTTATTTAAGAAGACAATTTTTTTAGTTGTTGAAAACATGGTTTACCAACTTCTTTTTTTAGTTTTTCAGTATTTTGTGTGTTAGCTCACTGCAAAGTCACCATAACTCACTGTTTGAACTAGTTTATTCAGGAAGCATTTAAAGAAAATCACATTATATTTGTCAAAGTAGAATAAGTCAGATAATATTCACATAATTCCAATCCACCATGTTTAATAACTCTGTGAAATGATCACATAAATGACATTTTACTCTTTCTTCTTCTAGTACCAACAGCTGTGTGGAAGATTTAATGGATGAAGATGAAAAAGACAGAGCAAAAAGGTAATCGGAGGAGTAAAGTTTTGTTTTGTGTGTTTTGTTCATCAGTTTGGACGAAGGCGAAAGCAAAAGTATCTTCTTTCACTTTAATGAGAGTAAAGTATCAGCAGGCTCTCAGTCAAATATTTGCTCTCTTTTTAGTCTTAAAGAAAACTAAAAAGAAGCTTAGCTGTGTTTCAACACACAGTTTGTGTACCACAAATTATTTATTCCAAAAGATTATTCCAAAACAACCCAGAACAGTGTGTGACAAGTGTAGCAAATGTCAAGGTTTAACCAGATTCCGTTTTAGAAAGAAAAATAGAGTTATATTATTTTACTTTTGGCAACATTGCTTCAGTTCATTTATGTTTGAGGGTCTTAGTGTGAATGCACATTTGGAGTTTTCATGTTCCAGCACAGCATTTCCCAGGGGTTGAAGTCTGGACTTTGGGTCATTGCAACACCTTGATTGTTTCCTTTGTCAGTCATTCTGCTGCTGTTTTCTGGATTGTCCGGGTGCATGACCCACTTTCAGCACAGTTTCAGCTTATGGACAAATGGCCTTACATTTCAATCTCCAATACTCTAGTGTTGCAGCAGTTCATGGTCAACTTGGTGACCTTGCTGTTCCTACGACTTGTACCTGCAAAACAAGCGCAAATCAGCACTCTGTACTTGATAGCCACTGCGAGGTGCACTTAGGCTGGTTTTTACTAACCTTGTAGTTAAAGATTAGGATTGAATCCCCGACAGGACACCTTAAAGAACCTTGTTCCACAAGCTTTCTTTGCTCAGCTGCAATATAAGAACCTTTCTTTTGACAAACTTCCAGGAAAATATGAACATAACCATGACAACAGCAGTCTGCTCACTCTGATACATCACTTGGTGTTTTGTGTTTTTCTTTTCTTTATTGCTGTGAACTTGGCCTTAACTTGCAGACATGTTCCCTCCTGGGAAGACCAGCAGCTGTTTATCACTAATCTAAAGTGTCTGGATGGCGACTTCACATGATTAAAAAATGGTTTTCTTACCCTTCCTAGATTTTTGGGTGGAAGAATTCATAATCAAAGATTACTGTCGATGACATTGTTCCTAGCATTGTGTTCACACCTGAACACACCTGAATGCTCAGTTCTTCCAAACAAACCACACCGACAGTTTTATAAAGATATTAAAGACCCCTGGGTCAGCATTTTTACACAGTTTTTTTGGCTCGTAGTTTATTTTACTTTATTACATTTTTAAATAAAAATAGGCATTAACATCAGAAATAATATTAGAGAGTGACTGATCAAGGTGTACTTGATTTCAATAAAGTGAGATCTTGATAATACAGTTGAACGATTTCATGGGATGGTTGGTTCAGAGTGAAGACTAATTAATGAGTGACATCCCAGCAGGCACCTTGATGTCTAAATTAAGTTTATATTTAAACCAATTAGTGGACATTGTTTTGACTTTTGTTTTCATACCATTGTGTTCGTGTGGGAAATACATGAACATTAGAAATTCAATCTCACATGAAAAAACAAAATTAAGAATGCTGGTAAATATAGTTGACGTTCATTTGATATCAATTCAATGGCTACATATTAAACATCAAATTGATGTCAATTTAATATCAAATTGACCTCCATGCTTCTGTTTCTGAAGGATTTAAGCTTATTTAAATTTTATGTGGCTTAAAATTATATTTGAAGTTTTCTTTTCAATTCAAACAGAATTTGAATGGAGCCTATGAGTCAACGCTGCTGCATATCCCAGCAGTCGCTGCAGTGAGTCTAGAAATATATTGGAAGTACCCGGTGGACAATTGATGTTGAAATTACGTCAAATCAACATCAAAGCTCGACATCAAATTGATGTCAAAAACAAGTTGAATGTGCAAATCAAAGTGACGTCAAAACTTGACATCATGATATTTACCCCTTTTTGATGTCAAATGAATTTTACATTTACAATAACAGAGGTATAAAACACACAATAAATGGTTTATTGGAATATATATACTCAAAAGTCATTTGTTGGGTGAACATAATACATTTTGGAAAGTATTTCCATCTAAATCCAATGTGTTAATATAACAATAAACATTTGTGTAGGGAGATCTGAATGCATTTGTGTTTGTGCGACAGAATGTATTAATGTTGCTGTAACATGATGATCAAGGTGCAGTTTAACTAGACTTGTGTAAGTTATGGTAACAAAGCTACATATAGCTAGCATAATCTTGTTGAGTTAGCTCAACTTGAATTAAAATGTTAGGTACAACTTAATTCTATAGGGTACTTCTCAAAATTGAACTTTAAATAATTATTGCTAACCTAGCAAAACCAAGTTGATTTCAAAATCAGAAACGGTTTAAGTTTTAATAGTACTTTTTATTTATGTGAAAAACATTCATAAAATAATTGATATTCATTTAAACATAAGTCCAGTTCAACTCCATCTGGTGTCGAAGAGAAAACACAAACCAGGCTGAAAAAACACTAAGTCAACATGAGTGTGAATACAATTTTTTTTAAATCTTGTGATTACAATTCTGGGAGCGGGGGTCCACGGGTCCTTTAAAATGATTAGATCCCACTTTGAGAGAATCACCAGTTCTGGGATATTTACATGATTCTTTATTTGCAACACTTTTTTAAAAAAAAAAAGTACAACCACTATCTTGGAAATGAATAAACCACAAATAACATCAAGATTACTTTAACCAATTATTTAAGAGCGCAACTGTGTAGATTATGTGGTTTAGTTTGGGTTTTGTCATATGTGGTCATGTTGTAAGTTGTCCTTGTCACTCACAGCAGTTTCAGGTTAATCATCCACAGCTGTCCCCATTTACTTAATCAGCCTCAGTGTATTTAAGTGTCTGGTTGTCAGGTTATCTGCTCTGCCTTGTCATCGTTAATGCTTTTGTCATGGGTCAAATTTTTAAATGTCAAATTATTTTAAATGTCTTAATTTTCTGCCACCAAGCCTGGTCTCCTGCATTTTGGGTCCTTCTCCACCATTTCCTGACACTAGCAGCAGGGTCAGGTCATCTGCTGCAATCATCATGTTACAGCAACATTAATAAATTATGTCGCACAACACAAATGCATTCAGATCTCCCAACACAAATGTTTCCTGTTATATTAACACATCTGATTTAGATGGAAATACTTTCCAAAATGTTTTATGTTCAACCAACAAATGATTGTTTTGAGTATATATATTCCAAAAACCATTTATTGTATGTTTTATACCTCTGTTATCAGTTTTATTAATTTATTGGTCCAAATTTAAAACCCATATGACATCAAGAAGTGGTAAATATCAAGATGTCAAATTGATATTGCAGTTTTGACATCAATTGGATGTCGAGCTTTGATGTTGATTTCACATCATTTCAATATCAATTGCCCTCTGGGATGTGGAGGGAGGTAATCTGCACCCTAGCGTATCTGTAAATGAGATACTGGTTGATGTTATATTAAAATTGCTCCAGAGCTTCACTATACTCATACTTCTAAAGCAGTTCATCCACAGGCTTTTCTTTTTTCAGGACTGTCACCTGGTTCTCATTTATCTAGTTTTTGTCTGGTTTTGACTCTACTTCTTTTTGTGCTGCCTCATATAGGGCCTCCCGAAACAAATCAGAAAAGAAAAGAAGAGATCAATTCAATGTTCTCATCAAGGAGCTATGCACCATGCTACAGGGTCAGGGCCATCCACGCAAGATGGACAAGTCCACTATACTGCAAAGGACTATTGACTTCTTGCAGAAACAGAAAGGTAGGATTTTTTTTTACTGTACTTTTATTCCAAACATTCCCATTCGGAGTGGAACCTTCCTCATCTTTATTTCATCTTCAACTTTTTCAGACATCACTGCACAGAATGAAGTCAGCGATGTGAGGCAGGACTGGAAACCTTCCTTCCTCAGTAATGAGGAGTTCACTCAGCTCATGCTGGAGGTACAGCCCAGCAGGATGCATTCAGAAAAGTGGGGCTTTGGGTTAACAAAGAAAACATGTCATTACAAAATTTATTTTCAAAGTGCCTTTATAAGATCGTTTGATTTTTACCAATTTTCTTTTGATTTTTGCACCAAGACATATTTAATGTTGTTAAATTCCAGTTTTGAAAAAGATAATTGTGCCTCTTTTTCATCATCCTTTAACTTGTTGGTTTTTCTTGTCCAAAATGCCAGTCTGCTTTTTTCTCTTAACCTTTTTGCACTCACTCCACCCAGGCCCTGGATGGATTCCTGGTTGCATTAACCGCAGATGGCAACATCATTTATGTATCTGACAGCGTGTCTTCACTTATTGGCCATTTGCCGGTAAGCGGTGGAGCTTGTTGTCACACCAGTGTCTCCCTTTTTTTGTTTTGCGCTATTAGAGTTTGAAAGTGTATTTTCTGCTCTGCAAAGGCTTACGTTTTGCATGAAATGATTAAACTCCAAGAGACAATGACTTAAAAGGATGGAAATTATTTATGTCCATACAGAAAAAATAATTTTCTTGATAAGTTTTAAAAAAGATATTGAAATATAGAAATGTTCATTTCTGGAACAGGTCCAAATAGTAAAAAATAAGTTAAGAAAAGTTTAAAACATGGCACATTATGTATACAACACTGAATCTTAGTGACAGATAATTTGCATTAAATCCTGCTAAGATAGTTGTGTGTTTGTTCCCTGAAGTGCGATTATTCCAATAATTGCGTGGCCAGTGAGTCTTTAAAGTTTTCATTGGGACAAATAGAACTCAGTATGTTGATGACAAATGTGAATTTGACAACAGAAGCTTTTGTTTTGAAGGTAATAAATTGTGTTTCAAAGACTAACCGTCATTTATGTGTTGTGTTGCACCAGTCAGACATGGTGGACCAAAATATCTTGAATTTCCTCCCGGAGCGGGAACACGGGGAGGTGTACAAGCTGCTATCTTCCCACATGCTGATGACTGACCCCGTTGCCGCCGACTTCCTTGACAGTGAGTGTCCTGCTGAGCGGCCTCTCTGCTCTTACTCTGTCTGGGTCATTGTGATGGAATACAGTGGAAAGGTCAAAGCCAGGGGTTAGCAACCTTTAACACCAAACTTTTCGAAAAATACACTTAATTTATGTAGCCATAAAGCCATTTATAAAATATAGTTTTTAAATATTTGCAATAATTAGATTATAAAAGGGTTATACTATTTAAATAAATAAAAACTTTAACCTCTTTACTTTTGACAGCATCAGATACAAGTTAATTTCAAAATAAAAGTACACCCTGTCTCCAATAAGATTCTCCTACTTCAGCAGATTTACTAGAATTAAAAATGCATGAAAACCAAGTCAAACATGGCATTTCTGTCATTATAACAAGTAGATAATATTGTGCAGCATCAATTAGAATATGTGCTGAAATAACTAATTTTATATTTATACAAATTATTAGCATTTTTCTTTAGAGCTAAAGAGCCTCGATGAAAGGAAATAGGAAATCCCATTTTGACTTCTGATCTCATGACTGCAGTGTCGTCGTGCCAGAAGAACTTCAAAGGTTGTCCACGACTGAACTCTTGCATACAGAACAAGTTGCTATTTGGGCGTCTGTAGTTTATTGGATTGTTGATTAGCTTGTTTCTATGGTTAGATTTTAAACTAAGAATAGCAGATGACTTAGTATCATGCTTAAGACCTTAAATCACTGTTATGTTAACAGTAATCCAAAGCAATGTAGCATGGGAGGCTAAAGAAGCTGACCTTAATCCTGTGTTTCTATCAAGCTTTCCTTGGGAGGAAAGAGGGAGAGCCACCAGACACAAGGGCTGACACAAGAAACCTCAATGCAGACTGTCACAAAGCCAGTTCTGGAGCATTTTTCATCATCAGGGTTTAAAAGCTGTCCACAAATCAGAATATTTTACTTTTAACAGCAGTAAGATCTCTAAAAAACAGTGTAGAGAGACAATTCAAGTCTCACCCTTAAAGTATTTCACCTGTACCTTCACTGACTAGGATTTTCTAGTCACCTAGTCATAACCTCCTGTTTTTTATTTTAATTTACAAAAGATAAATAAATAATTCATAATAACAAACAGGACAGAGCACATTTTCATAAAAAATGTTGTTGTTTCCCAGTGTGGAAGAAACGTGTCTTGCTGGAATTTAATTTAAGCCTTAAAGCAAACGTCTATTGTGAACTAGTCATATACAACTGTTAGGCTCCTCGTTTGCAGTCTTAGTTTTATGATTTTAAAAAGCATGCATATTGCATTATGCCTTAATAATGAAATTACCTTTTTTCCCCAGGCGAGGCACATATTGAATTTTGCTGTCATCTAGCCAGAGGAAACTTGGACCCAAAGGAGCCGCCGGTGTATGAATATGTCAAGTTTGTCGGAGATTTCAAATTTCACAACAATGGTAAGATTTTTTTTCACATTTCTTTAATTGAAAGTTGAAATAAAATCAAATTTCCTCAGCTTTAAATGAGCTTGTCACACTTATTGTTGAAATAATGTGCGCGATCTGTTCCTGCAGTGCCTACGTCTTCTTGTAATGGACATGAATTAACGTTACCCAGAAGTCTACAGTCATCTCTGGAGGAGCAGGTCTGCCTCATTGCCACTGTACGATTAGTCACTCCGCAGTTTCTGAAGGTATGAGCAGCTTTGTTATTATTTGTCAGTTTTTGCTCTGAACATCTGTTTTTTGTGAAAGGAACAAAACATTCAGAACATTTATAGTCAAAGAGGAATGTTAATGAGCATTTTGATTAGTTGGTTTATACATCTGGACTTTTTTGTGACTTTCACCTTTGAATCCTTATCCTTGTAGAACTCAAACTTTGGAGGAATTAGAAACAAGAGTAAAAATAAATAGGTCAATGGAATTATCAGTCAGATCGGATTTATTTAAAAAGGACAAACCATCTATTATAGGGATCATTTCACAAAAATTCTTTTGTTCGCAGACCTGGATTCTCACATTTTTTACTTTGCTCAAAAGTCTACAAAAAATTCAGAGATTTTTACAATCAAATTGAGAATATTTTTTACATCTTTTACTCTCATTTCCTCCTGCAGACTGTTTTGTGTTGCTTTTGCTAACAGATATGTGACATTTTTAAGATTTATTGGTAAATATTTTAATTGTTACATAAAAATATGGCCACAAATACTTGATAGTAGAGCACTGAGCTGTCTTTCCTTTAACTTTAACCAAATTCTCAGTGACGTAGTTTCGTTTGAGCTACTTTATCAGGAAGTCTTTGAGAAATGTTGCCTCGGATTTAAAGGATGCACAGTTGCTCTTCAGGGAAACCTTCACTCTCATGTTTTCTGTTTTGCTGCAGGATTTGTGTAATGTGGAAGATCCTTGTGATGAATTCACCTCCAGGCACAGTCTTGAATGGAAGTTTCTGTTTTTAGATCACAGGTACAAAAAAAGGGGGATAATCCTGACAAATATCTGTGTAGACGGAAACTGAATGAAATCCTGTTGTGTCTTCCAGAGCTTCACCCATCATAGGCTACCTCCCCTTTGAGGTGCTTGGAACTTCTGGTTATGACTACTATCACGTGGATGACTTGGAGCTCATAGCACAGTGCCACAAACAATGTAAGGACTCTGAGTTTGATCTTTCATGTTCTCCTCTTCATCGTCATCTCTGAGTGAGATTAAAGGTGTTGTTTTCTTTCTTGTCTCCTCAGTAATGCAGTTTGGAAAGGGCAAGTCCTGCTACTATCGCTTTCTGACCAAAGGACAGCAGTGGATTTGGCTGCAGACTCACTACTACATAACATACCACCAGTGGAACTCCAAGCCTGAGTTCATTGTGTGCACTCACACTGTCGTCAGGTATCATCCTCCTCAGATATTCAGTATTTTCTCTACAAAACATGGTGAAATCATGTTTGGTTTCTCATAAGACCCTACGTATGCTTTCAGCTATGCTGAGGTGAGAGCCGAGCGGAGAAGAGCTTTTGGACTTGAAGAACTGTCCCCACCTGAGATAGCGCCCTCCTCAGTGAAGGTAAGAATCAAACTGAGCTGCATGGGCTGCAGTGTGATGGACTGCACTGATCACTGTCGTGGCGCATCCCAGGCTCAGGAGCTGTACTTGGACATCTGCTCGACTCTGGATGCTTCGCGGGACAGAAACAGCGGAGCACGTTCGGTGTCCTCCCAGAGTTCCCGGAAGTCCTCCCACACAGCGCTGTCGGACTCTGCATGTGAGTCATCCCCTGCTCCCTAGAGAGCAAACTCTCTCCACAGCTGGCCATTATTTAAAGAAACCCGGTTCATAGAAGGGTGGAGGTTCTGTTGCTGATCTCAATCCTCTCAACAAACAGCTCAATGTGAATTTCCTCATGTAAAAACAAAAGATCCAAATGATTATTTTTCACGAACCTCCTGCAGTTGATCAGTTTCTCTCATCAGTGGTGTAAATCTCTATGAGATAGCATCAGAAATGAAAGATTTCCGAGCTACAGTTTATGCAACTTTTTAGCCTCCATTCTCCTGAACACACTGCTGTTCCACCCACCTTCAGATGTACTGAAACCTCTCACTTCCTGCATATTTATGAGGAGGACTCAGCAGCAGCAGATAAACTGGAGTCACAGTTTGAGTTATGCAATCTCGCCATAGCTCAAAATGTCATCTTCAGGGTATTTTGGTTACAAACTCCATCAAAGCGGTTCATGTTTTTACCTCATACTTTTTTGTGTGGGCTACGCTGAAAGCAATGAAGCAAATGTTTGGGGGTTTTGGCGAATGGCAGTATAAGGTGGCGATCAACGGATGATTAATCAGCCTTTTCACACCACCAATGAAAGAAGATACAAAGTTTTTCTTTATTTGAAAGCCACTCTGTGGCATTTATTATAGTATACAACCCTCTGTGAATTTACTATTGACACAGAAACTGAAGAAAAAAAAGGTGAACGTCTATGAACCATTCAAGAGTAGGCAATTACTTGAAAATGTGTGTGGACTTCTTGTTATTAAAGATCCACTCTCATGATGGGCGATATATACAAAGAAAATTAGGATTAAAATTGCATTTCTAAGTATTTTTTATTCAAATTGTTGCGCTCATTGCTTTAAGTTAGCAGGCGAGCACGTGAACAGCGGGATAATGGGAAGGGGGCGGGCTTACTGTGTACCAACAGTCCCACTCACAACTCTGAAGTGAATTTCTAATAAACTACTGCCGCTCTGCAGAAACTATGTCATAGGAAACAAAAAAAAGTCAAATATTGGCTAAAAACTGCATAATCATTAATAAAATGCTACTGGGAACGCTTTCACAATGGATCAGAAGATGACTTTAAATGTAAAAGATCATAGATGAAGGCTGTTGGTGGTGAATGGTCACATCAGGAAAAGTGTGGTAATGACCATAACGTTCATCTCCTCTGCAGCAGCAAACTCCTACACAGAGGCCTGCACACCGTCATGGCAGTCAGCTTCCGTCGGGCAGGAGAAGACACCTGCTAGACTTCAATCCAGTGGCTCAAAGGTCAGTTTCTACTGCATTAAACTGATGTGTGAGATAATCTATAGGAAAACATCTCTGTAATGACAATATAATGTCAGAAGTGGCTCTTAATTGTAAAAAAATATATATAAATTTTTTTTTCCTTTAGAATTTGGCCCAAAGACAAAATTCCTTTGATTTTGTTACCCAAATGAGCCTCCCTCTCTCTCCTACCTGCAGCAAGCACTCAGCAATGGTTGGTGTTTAGACTTCCTCTCCTGCCTAATACCTTTGTCTCTTCTGCTTGTGCATGAGATCTGATTGTTTTGTGTGACCTCTGATTTAAAAAAAATCAGGAATGAATGAGAAATCTACATTTTGACTTCAATGACGAAAAAAGAACAATGAACATTGTTTTGTTGTGCAGCAGCAGCAGCAGCAGCAGCAGCAGCAGCAGCCATCGTCGCAACAGTCCTCCATGTATCAGCTGCAGCAGCCTCAGTTGGGTGTGATGAACCAGCTGAAGGAGCAGCTGGAGGAGCGGACGCGCATTCTGCAGGCCGATATTAAGACTCAGCAGCAGGAGCTGCACGACATTAAGGAGAAGCTTCAGCTTGCAAACCTCCAGGTAAAAAAAAGCATTGGCCTGGACATTATGGAAGCCCTGAGTTTGATCAAAGAAACCATCGAGATAATGATTCAAATGGAAAAACAACGGACAGTAATGTTGAAATGCCTCCATCTAGAGGTTTTACTCGATACTACATGACCTAGATTACCTGAGGCTCTGATATCTGGAGCTCTCAGTTTGTTATGTCACTGCCCTCCAAGGACATAAACAGCTTACCAACCAGGTTTAATCACACAGAGAGTTTCTTTATCATTGCATATAGCTGTTATGGAAGCAGCTTGTTTTATTTTATATTCATTTCCCTATTTCGCTCTTTTTCAGATGTTGTTACAGCAGCCGTCCCACGACTTTTGTCAGGGGCAGCAGCCGCCGCAGCAGCAGGGCCCTGGAAGGCCAACTCAGCAGAGCCAGTCAGGGGTCATCAGGCAGCTCTCTCACCCCAAACCCGGCGCCTGCGGGACTCACACTACATCCCCTCACTCTGCTGTGAGAGACAACAGTTCACCAACGACACAGGTGCAAGGGAGAAAAACATCTAGAAGCATCTTACCTTTTAAGCATAAACTTGATTTAGGGAAGGGAGCCTATAAGACAGATGTGATGAAGTACAACTATAAGTTAAAATGATTTCATAAAAGCTGATTACAATTTTAAAATAATCTTTTTCCTCAGAAATACATTGAATTTTTCAAACCTCTGAACAAATTGTCACGTTTCACTGTAGCGTTTATCAAACATAACATATCTATGGGCTGTGTAGAGCAGTGGTCCCCAGCCGTGTTAAAGAGAAATACACAATGATTCAACATTTTAAAACAAAATATGATTCATCTTTTGAAAGATAATCTGAGCCTAAATTGAGTTTTCAATGTCTCTATGAAAAATGTTATGTTGTCCTTATTGCATTTTTACAAATCAGAAATGACTTCTACAAATTAACTTTGTTTTGTTGGATTTTCATCCTCTGTAAAATATCTACTGACAATGTCAGCTTGTCTTTTTAAATTAACGTAGTAAGTAGCATTTTAATTTGAAAAATTGATGTTTTTGGAAATCGGATGTTTGAAAAAAAGTTAAATGCCAACTTCAGCCCCGTTTGGACTAGTCAATGACGTAAAAGTGGTTCGTGGCCTAATAAAGGTTGGGGAACCCTGATGTAGAGGGAGGGTTGTACGTGTAGGAGCTGGTTGAGCTTCCCTAACTCATTAAAGAGGAGTTTCAGCAGATTTGCAACTTTCTGAGCTTTTTTTCCCTTTTTTTTTGCTGTCTTACAGGGCCAGCAGAGGATCCCACGCCAATCACATTCAGTAAGTTTGCCTGTACAGACCAACACAAGTCGGACGATGCCCTTCTACAGCAACCCTATGATGTTCTCTCAGCCCAACGCCCGGCCTCAGCAGGATGCAAACCAAAGACACACAGACAACCAGTTCAGCCAAGACGGACAGTTAAGGTACGGGCTCAGAAAAAAACTAAAGAGACCGCATGGGTCAAGCAGTTCCTCCCCTTAAAGATTTCTTTCTCTAACAGGATGCTCCTCAACCAGCCAATGCAGACTCTGGTTCCTACAAGCAGTGTCACCTCACAGCCTTCCCAGTGCAACATGGGTATCTCCCAAACCCTGTAAGACATCAATTTACACATACGCACGGTGGCTGTGTGTTGGTCACAGTATGTTTGACCGAGTTGTTCTGTTCCTTCATGCAGATACAACTTGGAGCAGCCAATCATCGCCCCCTCCTTCTCCATGCAGCAGGTCAACTGCAACGCCGTGCTTGTGCCCTCGCCGGTGTTCACGTCCCCCATAATGATCCCACACAACACCTTCATCACACATCAGTCCCAGCCGGCCTACCACTCTCAGCCTCAGGCATCCCAGCATTCCCTGCAGCTTCAGCAGCCACAGCAGTTCTTTCAGGTACAATAGTTATAAGTTTGATGAGACTTGTGTGAGCATTTCAGGTAATAGAAGCTAAACTTAAATAGAGCCAGTAATTGAGATAGGCAATATTCCAATCCCAATAGGTGAGAATAACTTACAAGTAAACACTAGGATGTTTACTTTACAGTACTAGAAACAAGTTTTCACTATCTTTTGACTTAGAAAAAAACTCTGCCTGAATATTTATACACCTTTCACGTAAATAAAATGATAAAATACATTTTATTTGATGATCAGAACATCAAACATTGTAACTGTATCTCAGTTATTTTTACCTGAGCAAATCCAGATGCTTTTCTTTTAGTAAATTAAGATTTTTTTTCAATGCTCAAGGCTGTCTGATTTCCTCAGCAAAATATTTTGTTGTTTCTTTGTCTCAGCACTCATTGCCAAAACGGCGGCCGTTTTTTTTTTTCTTTTTTTTTTTTTTTTAGAACAAATTACTGTGTACTCTGATCCATCAGGTCGCTGTATTAGAACCTTTTGTTGTGAAGTACAGCAGAACTGTGGCCCGCTTCGCCTTCAGCATTTTAACTGAACCTCCTTACTGTGTGGACTCTGCACAGCCTCACTCGTTCTTATGAGTGTACCTTTCACGTTTGTTTGCAACGTTAAATGACAGCAGTCAGACAAAAAGGCGCTTTGTTTGGCCAATTTAGGAGAAGAAACACAATATATGAAACTGATGTTGTTGTGGAAAAAATATTTGAACAAGCCAGGAGTCTTCTCTCATACATAAGGATACAAATTCTGGATCCGGGATAACTACCTTGGCACAACATCTGTAGCAACATCTGTAGCACAGATTTTGGTACCTATCCCAAGCTAAAACTAAGTTGTTCATGTCTCATTGGAACAACAAAAACTGCAAGGCTAATGACTGAACATTTAACACAAGATGGTTTTGCGAGACCTTGTTGTTTTGCTGCGATGTAGAGTTGATCAAAGAGGCTCAGGGCGCTGTGCTGCTAACTAGCACTCGGGGGTTTAGGTGGTAAACGAAAATAAGGCGCTGAACTACAAGTTTGCTTAGAAATAATAATCTTGGCAGCATTTTTAATTGATACAAGTATCGCCAAAATAAATATTGCAATATTTCACTGAATCGATTTTTTTCCTACACCCCTAGTAGTTACACTAAAAAACAAAATTAGCATGAAGACCGGAGTTCAAATAATACTAAAAGAGAAAATGGAATTGAAAAATCGAGGGCAACCAAGTGTTGAAATGTTAAGTTAGACAATATGAAACCCAGACACTCCAGAGTACATTCATGCTCTCTTTTTGTGCAGATGACTCAAGGACTTGTTCACAGTGGATCCACTCCAGCTTTCTTACAAACCACTAACGTCTCACAGCAAAGCACCGTGGGATACATCCAGCAGCAGCCACAGACACAGCAGCTGCCACTGACACAGCAGCTGCAGCCGCAACAGCAGCAACGGCAGTACCAACATTCCCAAAACCAAACTGGCAACGTTTCAGAGTTCCGAAACATGTTGACTCGGTAGCACCACAGACTCAGTCCGAGCACTGAAATCTGCCGCTGTGGCGCAGCTCTTCGGGCGGCGGCGTGATCGGTCAAACTAAACTAGAAGTTTCCCCCCCGGATGCGTGAGATCGCTTACTCACGGGGGATCTGACCCTTGACGTAAAGCCGCCCGTACAGAGGAAGCCGGCACACAAGTCGCCACAGGCTGCATCGACCCGATGTGGGCTGCAGGATCTGAGGCGCCGGGTCTTCATCACAATCACCACAAGGCAACATCGCACCAAGAGATTTAAAGCTCTCGAGCAGTTGCTTTACGAACCCACATGTGGAAGGTCCACTTTTTCAGTGTCTGTTTATAGCCTGGTACCCTACCCGAGAGTAAAATATTTATTGTTGACCCATAAATTAATGTTCTATTCATTACATGGCCTCACAACGATTTCTCTGTTAAATCTTAAGTCTGACACCCCTCTACAGTGACACATCTTTAAGATTTCTTTGGCCAAAACAAAAATGTCACATCTCTTTAATGGTACCTACCGTCTCTTAAAGGTGCATGCAGAGACAAGCTTTACAGTGCAATACAACCTCAAGGTGACCGTCATATCAAAACATGCTATTAGCAGAGCCGATGGATGTTACGCGAAACGTCTGGAAGCTGGGAGGGACATCGTCTTCAACTATATGGAAGGTCTATCTAGATTTTTAAAGCCTCAATCCGAACTGAAGAACGGGTGCTGTGAAATTCCTAAAACACAAAACTCTGAAAGTGTAGTTGAGAAGTTATGCAGTCCTAATGTAAAATATATGAATAAATAACAGCCGGGGGGGTTGAGAAGACAGAGGAACTTGTGCCTTCAGCCATACCTGTTATGGTTTGATAGTTTCGTCTGATTACGGCTTTAAAAATCCAGCTCAGGTCCACTTGAGAAATAAAAGGTTTATTTTCATAAGAGTATAATTCTAATTTTCTGCATCAGATTGAAAATATATGACAAAAATAGATTTATATTGGATATATAACTTACATACATGCGCACAGTGTAATGGGTGACTTTGGAAACCTTTACATGTACGGCTAATCTCTAATTTCCTGAAAGTGTCTGTAGTGATAATATCAGATAAAAATGCAATTATTATTTTTAAAGAAAGCATATGATGAAAAAAATCAATTTTATACACAAAGGTTTTAATCGATTTTTGTGTCATTTTAGACAATGAGAGGTCAACCCTGCTCCCTGGTCCTTGTGTCTTGTTCCATTCATGGTTTAATAAAAGCTCTTTTCCATGCACCACCACTGATATGCATGTGGTGTTTTCTTGAACGCATTTAATTGTAGTGTAACAACACACTGCCGCAGATTTTATTCAGGCCAGCCCAGTATTTTAGTTGTTATTGGGAGATTTCACTAAAGAGTAAATGTTTAGTTCAACTGACTTGTAAATATTTTATTTACCCAAAAAAATTCTGACATGCCCTCCTCCTGAAACAGAAACGTCACTGTTTGAAAATGTTACAAATCTTTTTGTGTTGCATTATTGAAACTTTTCTAGCGACATTTGGAAATAATCCACACTTTTTTGTTGTGCTGGTTTAATTATAGCATTGATGATATGAAAACGACTAATCTGCTTTGCACTTCCTGTCTTTGCCAGTTTGGGATTTAAAGACGAACAATTTATAAGCCGAAGGAATAATGCTGCATTGTGCACCATTTGCTGCTCACACAGCTCGCCAACAATGGAATGACAGTTGCAACAAACAGTAAAGAAGAATGGAGCATGTTGTTGAAGCCTGATTATATGCCTCGAGAAGAAAAAAAATGCTTTGAAGCAGGGATGAAATCTAGGTAAACCAGTTTGCCAGTTTGAAATTAAAATACATTTAATTTAAGCTGTCCCAGCTTTACAGAAAACCCACTTTTGTTGCCACACTTTATAAAAGGCAGTCTGCCAGCACAGGTTAGATATGCAAGTCCCGGTAAAGAGCGGTGATTCCCTTTTTTTTTTTTTTTTTTTGCACAAGTTGCAACACTCAGCATGTGCGTTCAGTGCCGTTTTACACTTTCTTTTTTAAAATGTGCAATGTCGATTTGAAAAGATGAATGTTAATTTATACTGTTTTTAATGTTTCAGAACAGATGTATATTTAGATGAGTTATATGCAGCTGTAATTTATATGGAGAGAATTTTAATGGAAACATTCCTGTAATCGAATCTTTTCGTTCAGATGCGAGCCCTCTGAAGAGCAGGATGGCACAGGGTCTTTTGTGTGTGTGTGTACAAGTAAATGCTTGTTAACCAAACACACAATTCTAGAGTGGAAAAGGAGATTAAATAAAGAAGATTTAAGTCTTTTGTTCTGTTTGACAGATATTCAGCCAAATAAATAGTTACAAGAAAAAGTGCAATTTGTCTACCATCATCCAGTCATTTTATTCATCATATAAAGTCTAAATTTGTGTTTTAGTCATTGATTTGCTTCCACAGATTTAAACCATGAGAGGGATTATGAAGGTCTGGCTATACAAGTAACTCAACCGGTGCCATATCTTAAAGAAATAGACAATATAACTTCATTTGAAAGTAAATTATATACATAAATTTACTGTCCTGAAGAAATTCAAAGAATTTCGTTCCCTTTTTGTTATCTTCTATTTCAACTTTCCATCAGAAGTTTCAGTTTTATTTGTTTAGCTTGTGGAAGTATCTAAGAAAAACAAAATCATCCAACTCCAGTGTTGTGTAAATTATTTTGCGTGGATCTATGGTGATCCTCAAACTTTCTGTTTTGCTTTACAAAGGCTGTACATAAGACATCTAAAGTGTTTGTAGTTAAAATGCTCTAAACTCGCTCATTCATCCTTTTTTATTTTCTGATCACTTTCTTTACGAGGCTTTTCATCAAGTGTGAGTTTTTGTTTTTGAAGGTATGTGATTTGATCCTGTTTCACATGTATTTTTTACTGGTTCATGTCATACGAGCTCCACTCCTCATGTGAGCAGAAGGCTCTCCGTGTTCAGACACACCGGGATGAGAAAAGAAACATCCTGGTTACTGGAGATTCCTGCCTTTTCAGAGCAGGAACAAAACCAATCCTTTTTAACAGAATGTACAAAAGGACAAAAAAAAAATAGGCTAAATGGTTGTTTATTTTATAAAATTAAAAGATTAAAAATGTATGTTCATGATTTTCGAATTAAAGTAATTTTGTAACAGATGAAAAAGTGTCTTGTTAGAGGGGGTGATGCTTTTTTTGTGTTGGTGTTGCACACTCACTTGTATGGCTTGTATTCCTTCTGTATTTACTCTAAAATAGCTTTAAATTACAGATACTTGAGCAATTATTTGACTAAAGTTTACGCTCAAAATTAGCAAGCACTTTCTGGATATTATAGATACAATAAATTATTTTTAAATCAACTTGGAAACTGTGAAATATTTGAAAATAAATATTTTTAAATGGACGTATTGCTATATTGAAGCAAGGCTTTTACTTTAAGTATTACTCAGGTATGTGGTCTTCAGGGAAAAACACTCACACACTTTTTTTTCCCTAAAAATTGTATTAATTTAACTCTAGATATACAGATACATACAATTTCTTCTTATATCAACAATAACCTTAAGTGGAGCATTATTAGAAACTTTGTTTTCCATCTTTGTCTTTAATCAAGTGAAACCTCTGTTACTTTGTACACCTTGTTGATTAGTACTTCCAATTTATCTCCACCTAAATGACAAAGGTCCAAGATGCACACCACATGCAAGTCCTCCAGCTCACTGGCAGTCTTCAAGACCTCCTCTGAAAGAGTCAAAAATAAGTCTAACATGAGTCAACAGTGAGTGTTGTGGAGCCCACTGTTACCTTATCGTTAGTTACCTGGCTCGGGCAGAGATCCGTTTCTGCCGTCTTCTGTGCCACTAAGAGGGCAGAGGAACCCAGAGGAAAGGCAGGACAGCATTGTGTTGTTGTGTAAATCCTGAGGAAGGCTGACGGCCTGCGGGTCATGGGAGGAAACCACTGGGAGAAAAGCAGCATCGACAGCCATCTGCTTGTTGATGCCTGGTGGAAAGATTTGAAAAGCAGGATTACCAAATGGAAGTTTACATGTTGAGGAACACATTGACATAAACACTTTGAGAGTGGAAGAAATGAACACTTGAAGAAACACCTCTGTGACACGGTTACGTAAATTCTGGTCGTTTCTGGGGTGACTCAGACCCCTGTCTGTGAGGCTTGGTTTCCACTCACAATACCTCAAAGTGACTCACTGATGACGTCAATGTTATAAAGTGGAAGCACAAAGGTCACTTAGCTGTCTAATTCAATGCTAAATGGAAAAAGATGTCTGTCGGGTCTACACACCCACTTGCAGACCAACATAGGAGGCAGAAACATTCTGCTTTCGAAAATGACATCTTTCAGAGCAATTTTCCATTATTTGTAAGCTCCCGGTTTTCAGGTTAAGGGCCGTTATTCAAAAGCTGGAGGAGTTCTATTTACCCAGGATGGTTAGCTGATAATACCCAGAACAAAGCACAGGTGGGACAGACTCGGCACTTTGTTTGGACGTCCACCGGGATGGCTGCAGGTTGCTCCATTGCAGGAGAACATTCTTCTCATCGAATGTGAACCTGCGACAGATGCTGTCCTGGTGCAGACCCCCTTGACTCAAGTGCTCAGTCAGTTCCTGTTGTTGTTTTGACCAGCTACTGCCTTCCCAGGACAGAGAACTGGACGCTGCTGGAAGACAAAATATACTGGTGTCACCGTGTAGGACAGGGGTCTGCGACATGAGGCTCTGCAGGTCACATAATTAACTCTAATTGAACTTTGGCTAGATTTATGAACCTCTGGCTGGGATGCACCACATATGATAAAATAAATTGTGTACAGGTATGTTTTTTAATCACTGTTGACAGTACACCTTTTACAACATTTGCTGTATTAAGATTCTATATGGGACAGGTTGTCTTATTTTGAAAGGAGGTCCTGTTAACCTCTGTCAAAAATTATAAAACTATTCATCCAAATGGCTTTTTAAGTGTTAAAGGTTGCAGACCCTGGTGTAGGAGAACAGGCGGCTGTACAGTTAAAGTTCACCTTGGCCTGGATAATGATCACAGCTGTGTTCCCGGAGTTGATCTTCTGGCGCAGGGTCAGCCTCTTCCTCCTCCTGTTCTTTTTCATTCGTCTTTTTACATCCAGGCCTGCTGTAAAAGCAAGAACTATTTAGCTCAGAGTGGTTGAAATCATTTACTGGCAGATTTTAGGTGGATTGATGCCACATTGTAGAATTCACATAGTGTTTTGGCATCATTTAAAAGCACTACTGATTAACTTCTAACACAAAAGAAAGAGTCTGGGATCAATCCATACCTCGTTGGAATTTTCCTTTTCCTTGAAGTAGCTGGAGTCCCATCAGATGATGGAGACAGTAATCTCAGTGAGGGAGAACTGCGTTCATCCGCATGCTCACAATCATTTTCTGAAACCTGCAGGAAAGAAAGTGGTTTAACTTTATTTTAAACAAAGAGAATATGTAAAAAAAAACAAACATGTAAATATGAGGTCTAACACCTCTGTTTCTTCTGCTCCTGGTGTCTTTGGAGTTCTCAAAAACTGAACTGCTGTGATTTGTCCCTGAAAGGCAAGTCTTGTATGTTCTCTATACTGCAAGGTCTCTAGCTCCCTCTTCAGCTCAGCTGCAGCAACAAGAGGAATTTGAGCTGAAATTGAAAAAGAAAGGGTTTGAAATGTTACAATCTTCATCTTTATTACCATAATTAAAGCATTGTGATATAAATGCAGTAAATGTTCTAACCTGCTGCTGACTGCATGAACATTGGTGGAGAATGAGGGTACGAATAACGGCCTCCAACAGTCGTCTTTTGCAGAACTGCGTTGTCCTTTAAAGTCTTGGTCCACTGGATGAAGCTTTTCACTCTGGGGTCACCCACATATGGTTGACCTTTGTGGTATCCTGTTTGCACAGAAAAACAATTGACACCCCGGTTCCACATGCAGCCACTACTCAACAGGGGAAACGGCTACGCCAACCTGTGATGAACACCTCAGTCTCACAGCTGCTTGTCAGGTAGGGCTGAGAGCCAGTCACGTGGCAAACCCTCATCTGGGTGCAGACCAGGTAAGTCACTGTTGGAAGAAGGGAAAGAATGCTGAAAAATACAATGAAGTGCTCAGAGGAGCATCTATCCGGATGTAGCCAACTCACTCGGACAAATGTTGTTGAAGATTTCAGGTTGAGATGAAGAAAAGAGCTCCAGGATAAACGGGTGGTCGGATGTTCCGTCCACTGCATGAACCCAGCGGTATGTCCAGTACTTTTCTGGAGCTAAAGGACAAAGAATCAAGAAATCAGACATTTTAAAACGTCTTTCTTTGTTAGCAAGATCATAATTATTTAATAATGAAACAAATACGCAATTATCTTTGTCACCTTTACTTTTGACTCTTTCCACACGACCAACAAACGTTACCAAACCAATGATGTCACAGGCAAAATTATCCACTAGCTTGTCCAATTCTGACCTGTTGGAATTATACAAGTTACGAGTCAAATTATTTTCAAATGTACATCACTTTTAAATGCTAGTATTTCATCACCTGCTGATGAACCGGTAAGAGACGTCAGGCAGACCCCACTGAGGCCGAACACTCTTTGGTGAGACCACAGTGATGACCAAAGCTGAAGTCCCAGGGTTCAGACCGATTTCTGGGGAGAAAAACAGTTTAAGCAGAAATAAATCATATAAGCATCTGTAGCGAGACTAAAAAACAAAGTACAAAGCACAAAGAAAACAACAAAGTTGTTTTCTAGGTTTTATCTTTTATCCATGACTGTAGTTCTTGAAGACTTAAAGTCTCATTCCAACACATTCCCAGTGGTCTTTTAATTATGATTAAGCAGTTTTTAGCTAAAATCAAAAAGCCTTTGTCATTTTTTACGACATATTTTTTGCAGGATTTCAACACAAATTCTCATCTGGGTTGTGGGTGGCACTGTTAGCACTGCTAATTCACCCATCAGCTCTTTGTTTGCACTCTTTCCCGTTTGCAAACATTAGCATATAATTAAAAAAAAAAACAAAAACGCGAGCAATATCAGAGCTATGCAGCCATACAGTTTTTGAGCCAGACGGCAGCTCAGATGAGGAAACTGAAATGGATCCATTTGTCTGCAAGTGAATGCATCACAATTGTAGCAAAGAAGGAAGACTTTGGCCCACCCGTGGCGGTTGCTGCGTCATAAACCCGAGCTTTTCCAAATATCCAGTTTTTATCTGCTGTTGATGTAACGGGATTTCAACAACAAAAAAAGAAAATAAAAAAAAAGAAATGCAGTTTTAATCAAATATTCTTAAATACATTATAAGAAAAATGAGAAAAATGCTACAAAAACATGTTAAAAACACAAAAAACAATTTTCATTGAAGTGTAGCATGTGGCAAGACACACATATTTATACATATATATATATATATATATATATATTTAAACTAAGCTTAAAATTGCATTTCTGAGTATTTCTTTATTCAAATAAATGAGAATCAAGAGCAGATGAAAAAAAATGAAGTTTGAAAAAATGTTTATTTGTGACGCAGAACGCTGGCATTATCATAATTAAAAGACCACTTGAAACACTTTCAATAAAGCTCAAAAGATGATCAGAGTGGGTCTTTAATTAATACAAAAGTTCCAGATTTCATGCAGTAAGATGCCAAGATAGAAGAGTCCATTTAAGCTTTGAAGTACACATACAGCAGTACAGAATTTTAAGTCAACAAAAATGTATGAAGAAAATGCATGAACATACCAAGAGAATTATAGTTTTTCATTCTGTAGTGATCCATCTGTGGTCGTGACCGGTTCGAATAACCCTGCTTCAGGCTGTAGTTCTGGAGGTACAGCACCGTGCCAACACTGAAAAGCTCGTAAAACTTTGGACAGAGTTCGTCCCAAAGCACAAGCGACATGGTGCCACTCTGGTCAGCTACTTCAAAGTACGCCTGAAATAGTTCCAAGTACCAAATGGAGAGTCGTTAAAACTAAGTGTCTACTAATTTACAGAGGTCAAATTTAAAGATTTTTCAAACCTTTTTTACTAACACCAAAAATCTAATTTAAGATTGTTTGTACAAAGAAAATGAAACAAACAGCCAGAGTTTGCTGTTTCTTGCTCTACACATGCGTTTCAACCGTCTGTACAGTTTGACTGAAAGGATTTCCATAAGTTTTAACCACTTAGAGTAATCCCTATTTTCAATCCACTTTTCTTCAATTTACAGTTTTCCATTTTGTTGCTCCAACAAGAAAAGTATATTTAGTCAGTCAACAATTGTGCAACTTCTCCCACTTAAAAAGACGAGAGGCCTGTAATTGTCATCATAGGTACATCTCAACTACGTTTTTCAAAATTAAAAAAAAAAATCCAGAAAATCACATTGTCAGATTTTTTAATAATTTATTTGCAATTTCTCCATTATTTCCATTCCTCCATGCAGATCTCCTCTACAGCAGTGATGTTTTGAGGCTGTTGCTGGGCAACACACATTTTCAACTCCCTCTAAAAATGTTCTATGGGGTTGAGCTCTGGAGACTGGCTAGGCCACTCCATGCTTTTTACAAAACCACTCAGTTGTAACCCCGGGCAGTGTGTTTAGGATCATTATCATGCTGAAAGATCCAGCCATGTTTCATCTTCAATGCACTTGCTGATAGGAGGTTTTCCCTCAAATATAACAATACACAACCCCATTCATTCATTCCTTTACATAGATCAGTCGTCCTGGTCCCTTTGCCAAGTCAACAATGTTGCTTCTGGTGTCCTTAGACAGATGTTTGGTCTTGGCCACAATGGAGTTTGGAATGCAAGTGTTTGAGGTTGTGGACTGCTCTTATCTTTTTAAATGGAGAAATTGTTAGTGAATGACTAAATAATTTTTTCCCCACTGTAGCTGAGGTTAAACAATTTAGGACCAGTTCATGACCTTATGGGACAGCGTATCCTGGAAATGTCTGTTTTTTGTAGCGACAGGAAGTCACATCAAGTTGACCAGAAAAAAACGTAAGACCCGTTCACCAAAATTTAAGACAATTCCATGCTTTATGCGGCTTTTACTTATATTCAATTTAAGACTTTTCAAGGATCCGCAGAAGTCATCTTGTGAAACAAATGTGTACAAATCACTGTCACACAACAGTTAAGACGTTGGAAAAACTATTTTTTGTAAGAATTGTGTAATAAAAAGCCCAACTAACCATGTAGGGGTAATCAGTCTTGCTTCCAAACTTTCCATAATACCTGAGTCTGGATTTGTGGATGATCTTCACCAGAAGAGGGTGATATTTCAGGGTGTTTCTGAATGAAGACTCCAAAGTGCTAATAAGTGTTATCTTGGACACTGAAATTAAAATATAGACAGGTTTTAATGACTTTAAAACCAAAAATGTGGTTTTAGAAAAGTTGTGAATCTCTGTCAAAAGTTATAAACTATTTTTTAATTAAGAAAAATGACAATTTTCACTTTGTTTATTTATAAAGACAATAGAAATCAGTGAGAAATTAATTTGAATGGAATTGAAGGTTGCAGAACCCTAATAAAAATAATTTAACGTTTCAGGAATCTTATTAAAATATGATATATTTAAAGACACAATCCTGGGTTCTGATTAACTATGGTGGATCCTTGATATCATTTTTTTTACACAAAAAATGACACCAAACAAGTATTGATAAAAGCTGCAGAGAAACATCAACATCCAGTTTGATTAAATTGCAAAACATCTGTTTTCACCCACAGTTGTAATTAGATTCACTCTAGTATTTTAGCAGCATAAATCAGAGCAGTATTGTGAAGCTAAGGGGTACTAATGATGCAAAAACAAAACAGTGTGTGAGGATGAGCTCTCATCATAGTATATTGTCACTATGTCAGTGTTCTATGTCAATGGGTCTCACCATCCAGCACAGCATCTGATGAGGGGGCTCCTGAGATCCAAATGTCCCCTTCCGGATCTTCATTGTTCCACAGTGGGAGGTAGTGCTTCCGGTTCACCTGGAGAGGAACACCACTGTATAGTACCAAGTTCCTCTCCATGCCATGCCTGACCAGCATGGGCAACAAGTTGACGTCGTTTATGCGGGGGAGAACCGCGGAGCTTTCTGCGCCACACCGGAGCTTTTCGATGCGAACGTAACCGTGCCCCAACCTCTTCTCATCAAAAACAAATGAGCACTGCGAGATGTGGATGTCCCTCCCAGTCCGCAGTGTGTTCGTGTGCACCATGTGGTTTAAGCTGGGGTGAAGAAAGCATTTCACCCGCCAGAACCCGTCTGTGACGGTCACGTCGTAGCTGTAGATGTGGAGATGCTCTTGTCCATTCACCCGCTCTGCCAAGTATCTCTGCAACGCCACCACAGCGACCGCTTCCACATGGTCACTTCCACATTTCAGGCACTGTGTGGACGACAACCGCTCCAACGTCCTCTGGAGAAAAGACGCTTGAAGGGGAATAGGAACAAGCGAGGAACAAGACGGGCTGTCCTCCATTAGTGGAAGTTAACTTGCTAGGATCGTCTGATGTTAGCTTGTTAGCTAGCGGTGCTTTCCCGACAAACTCGAAATGTTAAAACAAAAAAAATATAATAAAGTAATACACCTACGGCTCATCTTACAAAAAGCTGCTCTGAATAAAATATTTACTTGTTCCTTATCCGAATACAAGGAGAAGGAACCCAGCTGCAGGCAAAACGACTACAAGAGTTTGAGCAGTCGCAAGCTAACAACACAAACAAAACGAACTGCGTCACATTTTCCCACAGAATCCAACCTAATAAAATGTAAAAGTATTTACAAATTATTTCACCTGCTTCAGAAATTAACATATGATTAATTTGAAGTATATAACCCCAACGTAAAAACTTGGTGGAAGGTGTAAGCGGTAGATTCCTGTTTTTAAAAATACGCGCTAGCAAGCTGACATGACGTAATCGAGTCACGTATTTAAAAAAAAAAAAGATCGCAGTTAAAAAAAAGTTTAAAATGTGATATTAATACACAAGAGGATTTTGAAAAAACATCTAAATTCATTAGACTTTTGAAGTCATTAAAATTATAAAGCGTTTTTCAACCATTTACCGTTTTCAATTGGTGCAACCATGTCCGCATTAAGATTTTTTACTTGATTTTTTAAAATATGATGTATATATTGACTAGGGTTGTAACACATTATAAAGTGTTTTCAGTACATGCAACGTTTTATATAAACTTCATTTTGCTTGTGTTCTGAGTAAATACCTGAACTACAATTCCCACAACGCATTGCGGTTTTTGGCAGCGATTCTTGTCGACGTGGGAAGGGAGGGATTCGGACACAAACAAATGTCTACGGGTTTGCTGTTGGGGGGGTCGTTAAAAATGACCGTGACATGCTAAGCTGAATAAACGCGAAGCTGAGGCTCATTTTGTACGATGTGGCTCAAACCGGAAGAGATTCTGCTGAAGAACGCGTTTAAATTATGGGTCACCGAAAAGGATAACGAGTATTTCGTGCTGCAAAGGAGACGAGGGTACGGAGAAGGTGGTGGCGGTTTGACAGGTAAGCTTCACGGTTCGGTCATGGACTCCTAGATATGTGTTGGTCTGATGCAAACGTGTTTTTAATCAGGTAAAAAAGTTCTTTACGGGTAAACTTACGATTTGTATCAAAGCGAAGAAGCTGGGTGATGTTTATAGGGTGGGTGTTTAATTCTTTAGGGGGGGGAAATTGCTTTTTTGCAACAGGTAGGAGTCTAGTGGGAAAATAGCGAGTACATTTAGGCTCGGATCTTAACATCTGGCTGTGAGTTACGGCGCAGTGAACCGGTGTGTCAGCAGATGTGCTTATATGGTTTGATTTATCTGGTATGTGGTAGACAATAAGGGTGCTAATTCCGTTTGCAGATCATTTCTCACAGCCTGACGATATTTCACCACGCGTATAACAAGTTGCTGTGAAAACCAACTAACTGCAATTCATTTACATTAACCAAGGATACATCTGCAATTTGCTGTGATTTACTAATTGGACTTTGGACAACTTTCTACTGCAAGCATGAAATTAAATCCTTGTTTTTTTTTCAGCGATTAGAAAGAAAAACAAGTGTGACTAGTAAGCAACAATGATTGATTTGTCACAAAATTAATCACATTTGGTAAATTGAAATTAGGCTTTATATTACATTTCAAGTCTGAAACTGATCATTATTTTAGCCCTGATTTTATTTATTTTTTCTTAACATTTCTTAAAGTGATTTTGCACACAATAATGGGAAATGTGCAGGTAAATACAATTAAATACATTGTGTTCTTTTGGAAGATTTGAAACACCTTATTTCCTCTTTTTTTTGAGAGAGAGAGAAGCTGTGAATATGTCATATCTGACTCCAAAAGGTTTTGAAGGCCTGTTTGGTAACAGTGCATCTACAGTGAGTACAGAAAGTATTCAGACCCCCTTAAATTTATCACTGTTATATTGCAGCCATTTGCTAAAATCATTTAAGATCATTTTTCATCATCATCTGGTTTCCTTGCATGAATGTACACAGCACCCCATAGTCACACACCCCCCCCAAATAAACAAGCAGATTAAAAGAAGAAAAACTGAAATATCACATGGTCCTAAGTATTCAGACCCTTTGCTCAGTATTTAGTAGCAGCACCCTTTTGATCTCGTACAGCCAGTCTTCTGAGTCGTTTTAGGAAAGATGCAGCACGTTTTTCACACCTGGATCTGCCATTCCTTCTTGCATATCCTCTCCAGTTCTGTCAGGTGGGATGGTAAACGTTGGTGGACAGCCATTTTCAGGTCTCTCCAGAGATGCTCTGGAGAAGGTTTTCGTCCAGGATATCCCTGTACTTGGCCGCATTCATCTTTCCCTTCATTGCAACCAGTTGTCCTGTCCCTGCAGCTGAAAAACACCCCCAGAGCATGATGCTGCCACCACCGTGCTTCACTATTGGGACTGTATTTGACAGGTGATGAGCTGTGCCTGCTGTTCTCCACACATACCAATTAGAATTAAGGCCAAAAAGTTCTATCTTGGTCTAATCAGACCAGATAATCTTATTTCTCACAATCTTAGAGTCCTTCAGGTGTGTTTTTTTTTTTTTTTTGGTTTTTTTTTTTAAAAGCAAAATCTGTTCGGGCTTTGACGTGTCTTGCACTGAGGAGAGGTTTACGTCGGGCCACTCTGTCATAAAGCCTCGACTGGTGGAGGGCTGCAGTGATGGTTGACTTTCTACAACTTTCTCCCGACTGCATCTCTGGAGTCCAGCCACAGTGATCTTTGGGTTCTTCTTTACCTCTCTCACCAAGGCTCTCCTTCTCCCGATAGCTCAGTTTGGTTGGACGGCCAGCCCTAGGAAGGGTTCTGGTCGTCTCGAACATCTTCCATTTAAGGATTATGGAGACCACTGTGCTCTTAGGAACCTTAAGTGCAGCAGATACTTCTTTTGGGAATCTTGGCCAGATCTGTGCCTTGCAGCAATTCTGTCTCTGAGCTCTTCAGGCAGTTCCTTTGACCTCATGATTCTCATTTGCTCTGACATGCACTGTGAGCTGTAAGGTCTTATATAGACAGGTGTGTGGCTTTCCTAATCAAGTCCAATCAGCAAAATCAAACCCAGCTGGACTCAAATGAAGGTGTAGAACCATCTCAAGGATGGTCAGAAGAAATGGACAGCACCTGAGTTAAATATTTAAGTGCCACAGCAAAGGGTTCAAATACTTAGGACCATGTGATGTTTCAGTTTTTCTTTTAGAATAAATCTGCAAAAATGTAAAAAATTCTATGTTTTTTTTGTCAGTATAAGGTGCTGTGTGTACATTAATAAGGAAAAAATCAACTTCTTTTTCAAATGTCAGTTTTTGTCAGCTCCTGATTCACAACAATTTGAATAAAGAAATACTCAAAAAGCAGTTTTAAGCTTAATTTTTGTATGAATATGTCCCCAACAATAAGAACAATGCTACAAGAACATTTTACGTATTTTAAAAAGCTTCTTTTTTTTTTTTTTTTGAAATGGTTCTCTTCAGTAAAAGGTGGTGGTTACACATGAGGATCAAGACCACAAAGAAAACTGTCAAAGGTCTGTGCAGCAGTTTCAGTGAGGATTCAACCCCAGCATGGACAGTTCTAACGTTAGAAGAATCTTTTGTGTGTCTTTCGGCTAATTACGGTTACTCTGCGTTAATGAAAACACTGCAATTAAAATTCCTGTTTGATGTGCTGAATGTTTCACAGTTTGGCTGCTCATTTTTTGGCCCTGTGGAGGGCACACGTGTGTCCAGCAGGCAATGGAATACGAATGCAGTGCATTAGATAGCGGTTTCAAAGTAACCTGGTTAATTATTGATGCACGTTGTGCCAGCAAGAAAACGTCAAGGTAACAAATTCAGCTAATTTTAGATCTGAAATGGACCCAAGGATCATTTATTGTGACTGTTGGTTCAGCTTTAAATAGTTTGACATTTAATTCTGAGGGCGAAAAAGCAGTCAATGACATTGAGACTGAGGTCAGCTGGTTATATTTGTGTATTTATCAGATATTGCTTAAAAAAAATTCTCATTCACAAATAGGACAAAAGGCTGAAACACCAATATAAAGTTTTTTATATTTATTAAGTGTTTTTTTTTTTGTGGTAAATATGGAAAATCAACCTTAATTATAACCTTTATAATTATGGTTTTATTAAACAAACTGCATTTTTGTTTGACTTCGTTATCAAAAGTGACATTTTTAACAACAAAATCAAGAACGCATTATGGAAAATAAAACTACACAAGAATTTTCCTACAAGACTAACCAACCTGGAATTTTTTTATGAACAGTAATATCAAACCAGCCACTAATAGGGTAGATATGATTAAATTAAAAAATATACTCCAAAGCTTACAGCCTGCTGTGCAGTTTGCATAATTTATTTGTAGTCAGGGAGTCTGATTGAACAAGCATAACTGAAATGAAAGATGCATCCTGACTAAATTCTTTTCATGGTTGTAATAAATAAACTCAGGAGATGCATTTACTGTGTTTTTATTTTAGGCCTTCTTGTGGGAACTCTGGATACTGTGTTGGACTCCACATCCAAAGTTGCGCCTTACCGCATTCTGCACCACACTCCAGACTCACAAGTGTACTGGTCAGTAGCATGTGGTAAGTGACTGGAGTTTTATCTTGTACTTGTATTGCAGCTGTAATAGCTGTTAACTGTTCAGTAACACTTGGAAACTGCTTAAAGATCCACTCCAGTCATCTTTTGAGCTGTTCTAAAAAATATTCCCCGTGGTCTTTTAATTGTGATTTTGCTGTTTTTAGTCAAAGTAAAAATCAAATCGGTGTCATTTTCTAGGACATAGTTTCTGTGGATTGGCAGAGGTGTATTAGAAATTCACATCTGTGTTATGGGCAGGACTGTCAGTGTGGGGCAAGCAACATGGAGATCCTCCCATCAGTCAATTATCACGCTGCTGCTTTCCTGCCACACACCACTGTGCTGCCACAGCACGACCTTCATATGTGTCCGGGCGGCCACTGACCTACGTTTAAAAAAAAAAGAAAAAAAAAAAAGAAAAAAGTTTCTAGATTACTTTCGATTCTGCTGAAAAACTTGAATTTAAGTTGTCGCGTGGTGGTGTTTTGGGATATGTGACTGGAGTCTTATTAGAGCACTGAAGTCAATCAAATTGTTGTGAATTCTGCTGTTCTTGCTAATGATTAGAGACGTTTGATTTAAAAAAATTAAAAAGTTTAGATTTTTTTTTCTTCACGATCTCTTCAAAATAACTTTTTGTTGTCAGAAAGCAAATCTAATGTGCTTACAATCAGCTTCCTACTCTTGTCTCTTGATGGTCAGGTGTCACCAGAGAGGAGATTTTCCAGCATTGGGAGTGGCTGCAGCAGAATATCATGAGGACACTGTCTGTGTTTGACTCCAGTGAAGACATTACCAGCTTTGTCCAGGGCAAGATACGAGTAAGAAGATATAATAAATCACCCAGTGCAATGATCAATCTATCTGTTCAAGCAACGTTGCAGTGAATGCATCTGCTGTGTTTCAGGGCCTTATTGCAGAGGAAGGAAAGACCTCGCTGGTACTGGAAGATGATCCAGAAAAATTCCGAGAAGCACTTTTGAGGTTTGAAAAGTGGTTTGAGCTCCCCTCAGAGGAAAAGCTGGTCACCTATTACTCATGCAGCTACTGGAAAGGCAAAGTACCCTGCCAGGGCTGGCTCTACCTCAGCACAAACTTCCTCTGCTTTTACTCCTATCTTCTGGGAGCTGAGGGTAAATCACAACATCTATTGTCACTTGTCTTAAAAATCTTGTTTTGTTCTTTTACCCAGTGGCGGTTCTGGCACAAATGATGCCCTGGGCAAGCCACGCCAGTTGCGCCCCTCAGTGCCCCCCTCCATTACAACCCCAACGTACAGTTCAAATATTTAACAAATAGTTATTACAGAAAGTAAACTAGAAATTTGTACATTCTTATAGCTCATAGGACTGTTATAAAAATTACTACAAGTAAGAGTAACTCTTATAAGGATAACATCTCACATATGTTTAATTTAGGTTTAAAAATACAAAAATCACTAATGAACCTTGAAAATACACTATGAACTTGGTCTGCTTCTCTTAGTGGAAACTAAAAATGTGCTACAAATATTTTAGAAGTGCATCTAATATGAATAGAAAAATGTAACATTTTACAAAATATTTAGACCAAAGTAGAGAGGACTGAACTGTGTATATTTTCTTAATGTAATTTCTGACAACAAGCTGAGGAACAACCACAAAGTATTTCTAATAACACTGAGAATAAGAGGCAAAGTACTAGATATGTGTCATTATAAATATCTAAATAACGTGACAGCAGGTCATCGTGTCATGTTATGCTGTTTTAATGAAAGCACGAGTGAAGGAATTATTTAAAATCATTTGGATGTGAGTGAATATAAAATTGTATTTAATTAGCTGCATTTAATGCACAAATTCAGTTTGGATTAACTAAACGTTAAACATATAGGATAACAATAACCTTAGCCTAACTCTTCAAATCTTGTTGTGCATGTTTAATGAAGTTGTCTTAGGCTCAGCATCCTCTGACCCCAACTACCGCTTAGCATTGCATCAGCTCAGCATCACATCACCTCTGCCTCGCACTAAACAAATACTTGTTAAATTTTATTTGAGAGATTGGAATTGAGTTTTAAAATTACATTCCCCATGAATGTAATCGGTAATTTGCTGTATAGAATTAAAGTGGTTTGATTTGTAAGTAATTTCAGCTTGAGTTGGGCGTTTGACTGAAAAATGTTCCCGATTACATGTGTGTGACCCACCCAGCCACCGGTGAATTGCGCCCCCCTCTTGCATTTTTGTTTTGGTACATTCCACAGTGTTCCGCAATGAGGTTAGGGCGCCAGTTTGAGTGTCGTGCAGCAGAGGGCGCTGTTTGACGTTTTAATTCACCTCCATATAGCAAGAACAGACGCGCTGTATTGTTTATATTAAAGAAACAGAATGATTTTCTTTTTTCCTTTGTCGGTGCCGCCCACTCACGTCGCCCGTATCAAAAATCACAGCTGCTTTTACCTGCTTTCATCCAGAAGGATTATGGCTTCATAAGAAAGATTTTTTTGAAGTAGAAAATAGCACTCACTAATGGCTGCTCTCAAATTTGGAGAAAGCTATTATACCTGACCTGAGAAAGGAGACAGAAAAAGGTGTTCTGGTAATTGGCAGCTCTGGATTTCAGGTCACTGACTGACATTTTAAGACATTTCTCAATGTTTATCTGTGAGTTTTCTTTTAGTCGTTGTGGAATCGTCTCTAATCACTGTTTTTATCGGGGCTCAATTTGCAGTGAAACTCGTCATCTCCTGGGACGAGATCTGGAGGCTGGAGAAAACCTCCAATGTTATCCTGACAGAGAGCATCCATGTTTTGGCTCATGGGGAGGATCACTATTTCTCCATGCTGCTGCATCTTAACGAAACCTTTTCTATTATGGAACAACTGGCGGACTATTCCATCAAGCGTCTTTTTGATAAAGAGGCATTCGAGAGGGAGCCTGCACTTTCAGACCCGCTGCAAATTACCAAGAGGTACTGTGTATTAGCTGCACTGCTTAGTGTGATCCTCTTAGGTTTTGTTAAAAACCTTTTGCAGCTTTCAGTTTAGTTTCTAATTTGTTACAATCATGGTTATTGAACTGGAACATTATGCTGTTACTTTCCCACAGAGGCCTTGAAGCTCACGCAAAAAGTCAGCAGTTCCGGACGTTTTTCCGGCTCCCAAAAGAGGAAAACCTGTTGGAGGTTCACGAGGGCTTTTTGTGGGTGCCCTTCAGCCATTTCAACACTCTTGGAAAAATCTGCTTGTCTGAGAACTACCTGTGCTTTGCCAGTCAGGATGGAAGCCAGTGCCATGTCATCATTCCAATGAGGGAGGTAACTAACAGTCCCCGACAGTTAAGGGCTTACCGACTTGTGCAGTCCTGGCCTTCTTACCCACTATTTTCCTGTTTCAGGTTGTTAACGTGGAGAAGCCAGACTCTGGCAGCAGGGCTTTAACTGTCTTTGTACGTGGAAAGAAGGCGCTGCGTTTCACTGAGGTGCGGGACTACCAACGTCTGGCAAACACCATCCGCAGCAGGTGTGGGATTAGCGCCAGCCCACAGCACTCTGCGTCACCAGAGGTAACACGCTCACATATTACTCCTGAGCCTTTGTTATCAGGTAGCTGGCTGCAGCTTTGACTGTTAAAAACAATGTTCTTTGACACCAAGGCCATACGAGGAGAGTGTCAGTCCCTCATAAATCACTTTGAGGATAATCCGGAGGACGTGACTCTCATGGTTGGACAGAAAGACAGCAGCAAGGCTGTGAGCACAGAGGCCCTCATGACGGTTTTCCACCCCCAGGACGTTGAAAACCTTGATCCAAAAATGGTAAATGTCAACATCCTGCTCACATTAGAGCCACTTGGTTCCATTTTCATACAAAAGCAGCACATCCATTTGAAACCAGGCTATTATGCTGATGTGACGCTGAATCACCAGAACCTTCCTGTTCCCTGTAGAACACAGACATGTGTTGTTCATATTTGATGGCACTATGCATGTGTGTGTTTGTTAGCTTAAAGAGAAGATGAAGGAACAGTCCTGGGACATCCATTTCTCCGAATATGGCCGTGGAACCAGTATGTTCTTCACCAGAAAAACCAGAGATTTAATTGTTCGTGGAGTTCCAGAGTCTTTGAGAGGAGAATTATGGATGCTGTTTTCAGGTATTTATCCTCATGTTCTAGTAAGAAAAAAGAAACTTCTTTCTTCTTTCTTTTGGCCAGTTGGCCAGATCCAGCGCGGTTCGAACAAAGAAACACTCAGAAACAAAGTTTTCATTTTAAATTCTTTCCTACATGCTCATGAGAAAAATAACAAGAAAATATTAAAAACACCAAAAGACCATTTTAATTGGAGTAGGTCTTTAAACAATTAAGTGCAACCATCTAACTGTCAGATTTAAGTATCTTTAAAATTGAAAGTAACTGGAGTCCGCTTACTAAATAGTTGCTTAGTGATTGTTATTAAGTCACATTCCTATTCATCCTAATGTAAGACGGTCTAATTTTAGAACTTAGATAAGTACCCTTTTCCTGTGGGTTCAAAAACATTTTCAGTTTGTGTGGATAGATTCCGCTGTTCTGAGGGAGAAATCTCACAAACCTCATCATTTTATTCTATAGTTGGTTGAAGCTGATTTGAATCTGAGATGTGGTCTTTTGATAGTTAATTGCCAAGTCTTCAGCTTTAAAACAACATTTCGAAGTTGTTCGTCTTCCCTTTTTACCAAACGGAATCAGTTCGCCTTCAAGTTCTGTTTATCAGATTGCATTCATCCTCTTTCTCAGTTTTGTCAACGTCGTTTTTGTATTCCTTCTTTTTCAACACGTTCCTGTGTTTGAGCTTGTTTCTATTTGCTCTAGCAACAAATGACTGCAGTTTGGCAGATAATTGGTTTACAATTTGTGATCTTGGCCAAATTTATTAAAGATCTCTTCACTTCACAAACATGTAGATTTTTGTCCACACTTTTTTTTTTACTCAAAGGTTTATGCATGAACTGGGTGAAGATAGAAGCACAAACACCTGCTCACACAAACTCGAATTCTCCCAGGCTAAGTGTGTGAGAGTTTGATGTTGCCCATTGATTTCGATTGATTAGGCAAACTAGGTACAGTGCTCAGCATAAATGATTACACCCTCTTTAAAAAGTGCTAATTTAATCAGCAGCGTGATGAACAAAAGAACCATATCCAAAGTTTCCACAAGGATGAGTTTTGTTGAACACTTATTTAACTCCAAAACATGAAATGAAGATGAATAATGTAACTTAGATCACAAAATCTTCAGTTTTACTCAAATCGGTTGGAGCAAAAATGAATACACCCTGCTTTAAAAACTACTACATCTAGTATTAGTATGAGCAACGTGATTTTGAAGGACAGCACCAAGTCTTCTAGGCATGGAAAGAACAAGTTGGCGACATATTGCAACATCTATTCTTTTTCCATTCTACAAGAATAAACTCTTTCAGGGCCTGGATGCTGGATGGAGAGTGATGCTCAACTTGTTGCTTCAGAATTCCTCACAGGTGTTCGATTCAGCTCAGGAGAAATGGTCATTCAATCACCTTCACCCTGATCCTCTTCAGAAATGCAACAGTAGCTTTCCATGTGTGTTTTGGATCATTGTGGAAAAGTGCACGACGGCCAAGTGCACGGAATGATGGCAGCCTCTTCTCCCTCAGTATAGAGTAGTACATTGTTGAGTTCATGATACCATCAATGAAATGCAGCTTCCCAACGCCAGCAGCACTCATACAGCCCCACATAAGGACACTTCCGCCACCATGTTTCACTGTAGACACCATGAACTTTTTTATGAAATCCTCACCTTTGCGACACCATATAGTTTTAAAACCATTAGTTCCAAAAACAGTGATCTTTGTCTTGTCACTCCAGAGGATAGACTCCCACTAGTCTTCCTCTTTTCCAGCATGGGCCCTAGCAAATTCTAGGCATGGTCTTTAGGAGAGGCTTCCTTCATGGACTGCATGTCTTTCCTCTGCAGTGTGTGCCGTATGGTGTCACGGTAAATGGTCACTCCAGTTTGGCTTTCTGCTGCTTTAGCTAACTGCAGTGAACTTGCATGGTGATTTTCTTCAACCCTTCACATCAGAAGACGCTTCTGTCGAGATGTTAACTTCTGTGGACAGCCTGGATGTCAGTGTGAGATGGTTTCACTTCCATCTTGCTTACATTTTTGGATCGCTTTTGCTATAGTATTCTGACTGATATGTAAAGCTTTGCTGATGTTCTTGTAGCTCTCACATTTTTGTGTAAAGAAATGATTTCTTTTCTTAGATTTTGTGACATTTCTCTTCCATCAGGAGCCAATTCTGACAGCATGACATGGGAAGGGCTTTTCTTTAAGTAATTCTCTTTTATAGTCACCTGTGTCCTGGATACATCTTGTATGAATCATTAGACTCACCTGTGGTTGAATGCCTGTAGTCTTAAGGATGACCTTTCCCCTAAGACAACAGTTGGGGTGTACTCATTTTGACAACATGGGCTTAAGTGAATTAGTTGGGAAAATCACATTTTTCTGTGTGCAAATTAACAAATATTGTTTGCAACCAATAGCTCACATTTGTGGGCCATTTTATTTTATTTTTTTAGAATAATATCTCAAAGAAAATGTTGATTCTGAAAGAACACTAAAGTTTTCCTGCCAAATGTAGTGGAGTGTACTCATTTATGCTGAGCGCTATGTATGCATAAAGTATTTGCCATGCGCTAAAGTGAATTGAAGTCCCATTTCTTGTTAAAATTTGACTTTTTATTATTCATTTGTGCACCAACTCAAGTGCTCACTAAGCAGGAGGATGAGGGTTGGCGTGGGATCAATGTTGCCTCAGCGTTTGGACTGACTCTGACTCTGCAGGAGCTGTAAACGACATGGCCACTCACCCCGGATATTACACTGAGCTGGTGGAGCAGTCTCTGGGCACCAGCACTCTGGCAACAGATGAGATCGAACGAGACCTTCACCGCTCCCTGCCTGAACACCCCGCCTTCCAGAGTGACACGGGAATCTCTGCTCTGCGCAGAGTCCTCACTGCCTATGCCTACAGGAACCCCAAAATCGGATATTGTCAGGTGCTGCAGTTTCTTCTGGGGTTTTTTTCAGCTGCAGCCGAAGCAGAAAAACATGCGACAGACAAATGTGCAAAAGAAAGGAAAACTGATAATCATTCAGTCAATTTAGGGGTTTTTATTCTTTTTATTGTGAGATTCCACTTTGACACTAAGTACACATCAGGCATGTGTGGCGCGTACAAGAATGCACTGAACATGGCTTTTTGAACACAATTAAAAGATAAGAATAAGGTGGACTGCTGCTACCTGCTACAAGTGCATGACAGTTGGAAGAGGTTTGGTGCGAAATGTCAAAGCGGCGAGAATCTTGCAAATCTTGCTCTAGGATTTTTCTTCCACAGCCCTATTTCAATAAATGAAAGACTTGTTGTGATGTACAGTGGAGATTGAAAGTCTGGGCGCCTCAGGTAAAATGTTGTATTATTGTCCGTAAAGAACCTAAGTAAGAATTGATAAAGCTCCTAAAGGCATCAGCATTCTTTTAATATGTCAAAAAGAGCTTTATTTACATCATTTACCCTTTCAAAATGACAGAAAACAAACTCATGGTATGTGCAAAAGTTTGGGCACCCTGTAGAATTTATAGTATGCACCACCCCCTTTGGAAAAGCTGAGATCTGACAGTTGAACAATCGGTATCATGGTTCTTCCAAGCAGTTGTCCAGAGCAATTAAACTGAAAATAGTTGATGCTCACAAAGCAGGAGAAGGCTAGAAGATAGTAAAGTGTTTTCAGAAACCAATGTCCTCTGTTTGGAATGTCACTAAGAAATGGCAGTCAGCAGGAACAGTGGAAGGTAAAGCAAAATCTAGAAGACCGAGAAAAATCTCAGACAGAGCAGCTTGCAGGATTGTGAGAAAAGCAAGTCAAAGGCACAGGAAACATCTCACGAGTAGAAGGAAGAATGGATTCCACAAAATGTCAGCAAACTTTAGAAACTATCTTGAAGCCAAATGTAAAAAAGTTGAAGAGAGGATGGCTTCTACAAATGGATAATGATCCTAAACACAGCTAAAAATCTAACATTAAGAGGCAGAAACTGCGGAAGGTTTTGCAGTGGCCTTCCCAGTCACCTGACCTCAACATCATTGAAAATCTATGGGTAGACCTGAAAAGAGCAGAGAGTAACAGACATCCCAGAAATCTCAAAGAACTGGAAGACTTTTGTAAAGAAGAATTGATTAAACCTCAAGGAAGAGCTGAGAGACTCTTGGCTGGATACAAAATGCGTTTACAAGCTGTGATAGTTGCTAAGGGGAGCAATACAAGATACTAACTCTGCAGGGTGCCCAAACTTTTGCACACACAATTTTTTTTCTTTTATTTTGAAAGAGTAAATTATGAAAAGAAATCCTAATTTTTTTGACATATTAAGAGGATGTCTCATCTGTAAAATGCTACCTTTTTTTTTCAATCTTTCCTTGGGTTCTAACCCTAACCCTTACGTGGGGTGCCTAAACTTTCCCCCCCACTGTAATTCCCGCCTGGCACAAAACATTCGTATTAATTTCTCCCCCATGATCAATTTTCAAACGATAGGCACTTCAATGTTTTGAACAGGACTCTAGTCATACATCACTACCAAAGCCGAGTCTCTGATGGTCAGAGTTCAACCTGGTTTAACTTTTGTCGTGAATTCAGTGGCTACATGTTAAGTGCATTGAGCCCCAAAATGGACTCAAAAACTTGCTTAGCGCCGCGTAAACATGAGAGTTTTGAATGCACAGGCCCCAGGCGTGCATATACGTGCGTTTACATTTACTTTTCATTCAAAGCGCTCACTCATGCCCGCATCTCCGAGCCCGGTGTGAACGTAGCATCAGGATTGTTTGATCAGAGAACGAATTGCAAATTGGACTGTTAAGCTGCAGTCATGACATGCCAAAAATAGTTAGAACTATGCAAAACATTTTATTCTTACGTAAACCCTATTTTTGTTTCATATGGGTTTCATTTTTTAGTGCCACAGCAAAAGATAAGAAAATCTAGTCATCTATTGGTTTTTATCAAAGATAATATTTTTACTAATAAAATATATTTTGGTTTGACTGGAATCCATCACTTCTAATGTTTTTTTTTTTAAATGTATTATTATTTTTGGATGGAAAATGTGTTCCAAAAACACTAAAGTATTTCTTCTGTTTCCCTTCCTTAGGCAATGAACATTCTCACTTCAGTCCTGCTGCTTTACGCAAAAGAAGAGGAAGCTTTCTGGCTGTTGGTAGCTGTTTGTGAGAGGATGCTGCCAGATTATTTTAACCGCAGAATCATCGGTAGTCCTTCAACTCTAAAACCATTTGTGTTGGTAACTTCAACTTCACTATCAGATCATTTGTTGCTGTTCTTCCAGGTGCTTTGGTTGACCAGGCTGTGTTTGAGGACCTGATTAGAGAAAACCTCCCTCAGCTGGTGGAGCACATGACTGACCTCAGTTTTTTCTCGTCCGTGTCGTTGTCCTGGTTTCTCACGCTTTTTATCAGCGTCTTACCCATAGAGAGCGCTGTGAATGTGGTGGACTGTTTTTTCTTTGATGGCATCAAATCTATCCTGCAGCTCGGTCTGGCTGTGCTGGATTACAACATGGAAGCTCTGATCAGCTGCAGTGACGACGCAGAGGCCGTCACCATCCTGAACAAGTCCGTACCCGTGCACTTTAAGCCTGCCCTTACTATTTAAGCAATTTTCCTTTGTGATTTGCTCTCCCTTTTTTCTATCCCAGGTTTTTTGATGGCGTGACGAACAGAGACAGCCCTCTGCCACCAACAGTGCAGCAAGCTGTAGTGGGCAATAACAGCAAAGCATCTCACGTTGGTGTGGATATCAGTGAGCTGATTCGAGAAGCCTACGAGGTATTATCAGACTTTCCATGTCAGGTATCATCAGCATCGTGTGTATTTCAGCTGACAGACCTGGTTTGGGTTTTTTTTATACAGAAATATGGAAGCATTCGCTCAGAGGAAGTTGAGAGTTCACGGAAAAGAAACAAACTGTATGTCATCCAGACGCTGGAAGACACAACCAAGCAAAATGTGGTGAGTTTTTACTCCTTTCGCAACGCAGCATCTCTCAAGTACGATGGAGTATTAGGGCCACCATGAAAGAAAAAGCTAAACTAACATACAAGAATAAAGTCGTCAAAAGATGATCAAAATAAGTCAACATTTTATGAGGATAAAGTCATGAGAAAAAATAGTATTTTTAAAAGAAAAACATCCATGCTTTTTCTAAAATAAAGTTGATTTTGTAAGCCTCCATCCACATTATGTCCCTCAATTCATCACTGCAGCCATTTATGGTGATGCTATAAGGCTTCAGTTTATCATAGGAATATCACAAAACATTTTGACCTCTGCTAATATACTGTCAATGGCATAAATGCTGCGCCCACCGGAAATCCCCTTCTTGTGGGTCAATCTTCTTCTGAAGAGACCTTATATTTATTAGTGAAACCAATGCTGAATGAAGGAGAATACAGCCTACGTTTGTCATACTGAAATGCGGTATTGGTTCTTTTTTTTGTTGTTTTTATTTTTCTTTGTAGCCTTTTGCCTCAAAAATGTATGACTTTTATCTAATAAATTCTCAATTTATAGCTTATAACTTTATTGTTGTAAAATATTGACTCTTTTACTCATTATTCCATGAGTTTATTCTTGTAAAATCTTTACTTTTGTCTCATAATTTTATTACTTTATTCTGGTACATTATGATTTTCTTTTTTGAAGTGGCTGTAATTTTCTCTTGTACTTAAGTGACACTTTGAGCTGGTTGTTTTTTCAGATCCGAGTGGTGTCCCAAGATGTCAGATTCAACATCACACAGCTTGATGAGCTTTATAATCTGTTCAAGGTGAGTCAAAAATGAGGAGGAACCAAATTTGACACTTAATTATGCATAGACAGTAGAAATATTTTAAATGATTATTTTTTTCTGTTCAGAGGCAGCATTTCCTCAGCTGCTACTGGACTATGAAAAGCCCAGCTCTGCTGCACCACGACCCCAGTCTGGCCTACTTGGAGCAGTACCAGCTGGGTTTCCAGCAGTTCAGTGACCTCTTCTCTCTGCTGGAGCCCTGGGCTTTTTGCACCTACAAGAGCAGCCTCTCCCTCTGGGTGTTTCGCCTGATAGATGAGAACCAGGACGGTCTCATCAACTTTAAAGAGTTCTGCTGTGCTCTTGGTGGGTTGCTTTTGTGCCTCCTCCATGTCCACCTAATCCTTTGTTATCTTCTAACTGTACGTTGCTTCTCCTGCAGACACTTTATACTCCGGCTCATTCACAAACAAGCTGAAGTTTCTCTTCAAACTGCATCTGCCCCCAGGTTAGTGATGACCAGCTGAACATGTTAACATTAATCAGTTAAAGTGATAGAACTGGAGTCGTTCTTTGTGCCTCTTGTGTCTTCAACTTTTCACTCATTCGTCAAATAACATTTGGACTATGAAGATACGCTCCTGTGAATCCAAAGTTCAAAAGCTGTTATTTAGATGACTCACTTTCCAAATTTTGCTCTAAATAGAAGTGCAGCTGTGATGCTGCAGCCAAGACTTTGAGATTCAACGTTTAAAGGTCACATTATGTAAAAAGCTATCCTCTCACATCGCCGTTCTAAAAAAATCCACGTCATAACTCGACTTTTGTTGCGTGAACATGCAGCTTTGGGTACTGATCTGTCCTTGGATGTGTGTCTCTCATCTGCATGATGTGTCACTGCCTGCTAAGATGCTGGGGGTGTGAATAGTCTACATTGGGTGAAAGAACTTGCCATGGCAACAGTCGTAGTAAGGAGCTGTGAGGGCATTTTGCAGGGGGCCTGTTGCTCCAAAAAACAGGATCTGAACAGAGAAGCAGCTGCTCAAATTACATCTGACAGCTTAGCAGCAGATGAGACCTTAGTCAGTGTTTATGCTGTGCCAGGCCAATAAGCATCAAGCAGCAAATCTTGCTGTTTTTTTTTTTTTTTTTTTTTTATCTCGTAGAGTGTGCACATTGCTTTCAGCACCAAGGACAGGTCACATCAGTTGGCTACAATCCAGACTGTTGGATCACCTTCAATCCACATTCTGGACTGTTGGCACAATTTGTCATCTAAAAAAAGCACCAGGAAAGTCGACAAAATGCTCCTTTGAAATGGGATGAAATGCATTTGTTTTTATAAATTAAATCCTGAAAGTTTTTTGGTCCACATAGGGAGTATAGTACATATATGTGGATATATTTAAAAATGTAAAGCAAAGGTAAAGAAAGTAGCCCAAGTAATGTCATAATTATGATTGTTTTCCGGACATACTGACAGAAATACCTCTTAAATGGTGATGCAGGACATAGTTTCTGAACCAACCATTTAGTTTTTGTCTCTCAAATGAAATGTTTCACACAGAGTGAAGCGACATATTGCTCATGAGGACAATTGTTTAATCGATGTATAAAAAGGATACGCATGTCTGCACCCACATGTGCTCAGCAGTGGGAAAGGATGCAAAGAGGCGGAGAGTCTTCCAGCTGTGGATTCAGTTGGCCTCTGAGTTAGCGCTTAGCAGAAGTTCTGTGGATTCCTGTATTTAATCAGATTGTTTTACCAAACACATTGTCCTGTCTGTGGAAATACTTCTTTCTTAATTCTCTGTATTGCTTGTGCTTGCACACCTGTCCTTTCTTATCTTTCAGTCCTCTTACAGTTGTATTTTTTAGCCTTCACAGGCAGCCCTTTGCATTCAGAGAAGCAAAGACTCCTGCACTATGTTCCAGTACCTGAAGACTCTTCTCACTTGACTAGACTTTCTGGTTAGCCTCTTTACTCTTTTTTTCCCCTCAAAGTTTCCCCTCTTTCTGTCTAATTTCTGTAATAAACCTGTTTTGACTTTGCATGGAAACATGTCTGTATGTAGTTTTCATCTGTCGTCTTGTTTTCTTTCAGCCTTTGACCTTCCAGAAGATGGTGTGATTAAGAAAAGCCCGGAGAGAGGTAGAATTTCATTGAATTACATGTCTGTTTTCAAGCTTTTCACACAATAACTTAAGCAGAAGGATCTTGTTTTGTATTTTGTGGATCTCTCAGGCAGGGGAGGATTGACCTGCAGGCTTATCTGAAGCAGTGGCAGAATGAAATTCTTAAAAAGGAGGAAACTATCAAGGATCTCCCCAGGATTAACCAGGTAATTAAGATTAAACCCCCTATCAAATTATCTTTGGAGTCTCATTTTCACAAACGATAACTCGTGTCATGTTTCGCATTAGACTCAGTTCATCCAGTTCTCCAAGACCTTCTACAACATTTTTCATGGGGATCCAGAGGAGGAGTCTTTGTATCGAGCCGTTGCCCACGTGACCAGCCTCCTCCTGAGGATGGAGGAGGTAGGGCGGAGGCTGCAGGAGCCGAGCAGCCCGTCAGAGTCTGAAAAGGCCTCCGGCACATCTCCCGCAGAGGACTCTTCCACTGATCAGGGCCCCGTCACCCCGGAAAGCTGCGACACCTCCAGCTCCCACAACAGCCAGGACGCAGGGTGTGAGCTGTCAAACACGGAGTGGTCCTTCTCCTTCGAGCAGGTGTTGGCGTCTCTGCTCAACGAGCCGACTATAGTCACCTTCTTCGACAGGCCCCTCAACATTCAGACCAAACTGGGGCAGGCTCGGGTCGCCCAGCTCAAGCTGAAGGCAAATAAGGGAAAAGATTCAAAAGGGAGCTAAAACTTGAAGCTCTCACGTACAGGCTATCATGAGTTTTCACCTTTCTGTTTGGTTGGTCAACTTGGATGCAGCTGAGAGTTTAGTTTGTAAAATAATAAGGAAATCAGCAGAAATGGCTGCTAAAACAATAAAACTCACACTGTAATAACCCACCTTCTAAATGCTTTTCCATCTTCAGCCTTATGCAAACATCTCAGTAGGCAGAGGTCCTTCCCACATCTGATTATGCATTTTTTAACTTTGTGGTCTGATATAGCCGCTCATTGTTCAAATGGGAACTCTGAGCCTTTTTGTATCATCTGCATCCAGAGGAACTGAAGGAAATCCCATTTGTAAGGCAGAAGAACGTCTTATATTCTCATTCATATTAGCCATCGCTGCGTCAAAGTAAAACAGATGTTTATTGCTGGTAGGTCTTGTATCTTCACATGTTTTTAGAAGAATATATTGTGAGAAACACCAGCTTAGTTAGGACTATACTGTATTGTGTAGTGAGCTAAATATTAGTGTTCCTGGAAGCCATAAAGGGATCAGATTTTCTGAATAAAAATGATTTATTTGGAGCAAAAACACACACAAAAACCATGGAACTGTATTGTGTAGTGAGCTAAATATTAGTGTTCCTGGAAGCCATAAAGGAATCAGATTTTCTGAATAAAAATGATTTATTTGGAGCAAAAACACACACAAAAACCATGGAACTGCGGTTATATGCATTTTCCGTAACTGAAGAAAGGGAGGCTGCAGCGGCGCAGCACGGAGTTGCTGCTTTATGTCATTAGTTATTGTGTAAGTGAAGTTCCACATTGCTGCTGCATCTTTCAGTGGGACTGCTCACATCCTGAAGTCTAAGATTCATGCTTTGGTTTGTGCAGCATGTTAAAGGTCAGTCCTGTATGCATCATAAAATGTATTTGTAAGTATCGCAAAAATGACTAAAGCTTGTTGACTGTTGCTGAAGGATATTTAATTCATCAAATCTCAGGGTGAAATTTGTCAAAAGGCAAAGTGGGAAATATAATTATATGACAGTTTAGCTTATACATAAGAGTAAAATATATGGAGCATGTTGCAGGATCTACCAGCCCTGTGGTACACTGCTGTTACTATGCTACAGGAGGCCAGATTTTGCAGTATTTCTTTTTTTCTCCCGTCTTTTCTCGTGCTTGTGTTTGGGTGATTTGCACAGCTGTTTGAGACTCGCAGGCTGAAGTCGGGCCTGTTCCTCAGCGGCATGGGACTCCTGAAAGTTATGACCACTTCAGCTGCAGCTCGTCATCTCTAGGGGCCAAATTTCTGAATTCATGAAAAGCTTTACAAAATATCTTCTCCTCATGGGAATGAAGTCATTTAGTTTTTAGTGTTTCTTAAGCAGTCTTTTATTTTGCTATTTAGTATTTTCGAAAATTGAGAAATGCTGAGTTGCTTCAAGTTTTCTGGGGTTATTACTATTTTTTTAATGCATCGTCAGATAACGCCATATTCTAAAAAGTTCACAACAATCTGCCACTGTTAACATACTTAAAGTTAATGATTGAATCAAAAGTAAAAAGTTGAATACAATTACAAAATCCTAAAACTCAAAGGCTGGCTGGATTTGCTACTTCTGACTAGTTCCTGTTTTGATTGATTCCATCATGTTTATTACATTTCTAACATCTTCAAACTTCCAGATGTTTCATAAAAATGCAAGGTCACGTCCAGGCAAATGTGCTTGGTTTATGTTTTATTGCATGTTTATTAAGTTGCTGTATGTTCGACTACAGAATAAAGCTTCATCCCAAGATTTAGGAATGAATATTTTTGTCTTTTTGGTGGCAAATGCATCTAGAATTTGATGCAAAGTCATAAAAGCATAATTTATTTTTTAAATAAAAATGTTATTGTGAGAAACAACCAAAACCTGCAGCTATTACAATCTTAAATTTGAATTATTTTTTTTTTTTTGCAAAGTGCAATGTAATTGTCGGTTTACTTGCTTGAAACTGGTTGCTTTTGTTTCTGTATGAATTCTCCAGAGTAAATAAAATTTATCTGAAAAATGATGGATTTGATTTCTGCATACGTATGCCTTGAAAACACATTCCAGCAACCATTTAAACTAGACTTAACAGCAGGAGGTTTCAACTTTGTGAAAGAGTTTATCTGCTTAATGTCTTAAACAAAAAATGCATAAAAGACTATTTTTCCCAAAAACTTAAAGAAATGCTCAAGAAGCATAACAATGATTTAATAATATATGTTTTTTTTATTGTTTTAGCTTGACAGTTGTACAAAGTCTCAAAAATATTGAGACTGCATCCTTTCTTTTTTAATCTAAACGTGAAAAACAGAGCATAGCTGCATTTTGAGAAGCATAATCTCAGAGTCATCACTGAAGGCAGACCTGTCTGTTCGTTGGATTCTCCTCCTACTACTTCTGAGAAGGTTTGTGTTTATTTGGTTAAGCTAAGAGGAATTGTGTCAAGATGAATTTTTCAAAGACACTTTGTTACTTAAACCATCAAAGATTCAAGCTTTTGAGCTAATCTTTCAGAATAAGTTTCATAGTCTTTCATCTGAAGGAAAAACCTTCAAAATTTTAATTTTTAAAAAGCAATTGAAGCTGTGTGCAGCATTTAACGACTGAATGCACCCTCACGGGTCAAACAGGTTTATTTATCATGTCTCTCTTTCATTCTGTATGCCAAAGTTGGCAACTTTAGATAAAGTTAAACAGTTATCAGTCATAAATCTTTATTGTCACATTTTTGACTGTAGGTCATCAGTCAACTCCATAATGATGTCTAGATACATAACACATCTGACTTGAATGTGGGGCTCAGAAAGTGTCAGTTGGTGTATGGTTTATGCATTGTCGTTACCTTTTTATTTTTACTCTAGAGATTTCATTCTGCTGCTGTTGCTGCTTGGTGACGCAGTGGTTAGCCTCACAGCAGGAAGGCCCTGGTTTGAATCTCAGCTGGGACCCTTCTGTGTAGAGTTTGCATGTTCTCCCCGTGCACACGTGGGTTTTCTCCAGGCAGTCCGGTTTCCTCCCGTAGTCGTAAATCATGCTTCATAGGTAGACTGGTATCTCTACATTGGTGTAAATGTGTGTGTGGCATGCAACAGATGGGCGACTTGTTCAGGGAGTGACCCACCACACAACAGTAGCTGAGTTGGGTTCTGATGATGGATGGATGGACTTCATCCATTTTTTGGGGGGGTTTAAATTTACATTCTGTCCATAAAATCTATCCAGGAATGCCATTGTTATCAATTCAGCCTCCAGGTAAGCAGAATGTGTGACGAGTCTGTAAAACTACGTTTCACTTGCGGTTAAATGCAAAGGTTTTAGCTAAAGTTTTTTCAAAACTGAAGAGACTCGAGCTATGCTAAATACATCTGAAGGGATTTTGTTCTTAAGAAATTGCCAAATGCTTTTCACCAATGAAACAAAAGAGCAAAGTTTCCAGGATCTACAAATACTGCACACGGCTCAAAAAATAAACATCTAAACAACTCAATCTTGCTCTAAGTCAATCACACTTCTGTGTAATCAAACCGTCCAAGTAGGAAGCAACACTTACAATCAATTTCACATGTTTTTGTGCAAGTGGAATAGACTGATAGAGCTGTGGTAAATAAAAACATATTGAATAACAGTCATCAAGTGGAATCGGTCATGTTGCATTTATCATCTAAGGGTCAGGTTTGTCTGCAGGTCACTGATTCCATTTGTGAATCTCTGCACTCGGTTACAAATGGGATCTCCGTGCATTTAAGTCGTCAATTGCCTGTTCCTTTCTCAACCTTTCCAAAACACACTCTAGTCTTTCTGATTTATGATGAGCAGTGAGATTTTTGTGACAACTGGTAGCAGCATATCACACACGTGCTATTCTGGCTCAGAGGTCTAGTTACACAAGGTTATAACCTACAAGTCTTAACCTCAACCTTTCTAACCTGTGGAGTTATCAGCCTTGTTTTCTAAATGCAAAGAAGCTGAAGAATTCTTATTGGCTCTTAAAACTAATGACAAGTCTTCACACAAATTTTGCTGCTGCTTTCTGTTCTAATGACGCCTCTAGTGAAAAGCAGAAACAATAAATGCTTTAGGATTTTTGTGGTAAAAATTCCAAAACTACTTCTGCAAAACATTTTAGACGATGTTTTAAAAGTTTAAAACATGTAGTTAAACAATGACACTGCAGGAAAAACTACACAAATATTGGCTTACAATGTGAAACTTTAGTTTCTAGAACGAGTTGCCAGTCTATCATTTCTTATGATAAGTATTCATGCAATTGATCTAATTTAGGTTGTTTTTAGTTCTTAAGTTATAATAAAATGCCAAAAAAAAAATCGATGCCACCATAAAAAGGAGTACAAAGAAAACAAATGTTGAATTTCATAGTAAAAGCCTTGCGTTATCCTATCCTTTAATAAAACCTTCTAACATTTGCATAAAATGCATTTGATATCATGAGTACAATGTTTTTGAGATTGAGAATATTTGTTTTCTAAAAGGGAGAGAATTGCTTATCATAATAAACTTTATTAATGTCATGTGTTTTCACAGCTGATGAGGCTTTCCTATGAGAGCTGTTCAACAGTAAAGCGACGCATAGTTTATTTTTAAACCTACATTTTAAATGAAAGGGGATTTATCTGTTCCGCTTGCTTCCCTACCTGACACATTTAGGTTACATGTGTGCCTAAAGTCTGTTCAGAGTGGCATACTAAATTAAGAATGGGCAGCTGCCCTGCATTTTTGACAAATAAGTTGACTAAGCAGTGCAACCTGAGCCTTTAGTCACCAGGAGGAAACGGAGACCTGAAACATTTCAAACAGGTAAGAAGTCCTCGTCAAACTCAAACCCACTGTTGTTTGAAAATCAAATACCATCTTCTTTAGAGTATAAGACTCTTTTTTTGTTGCATAGTTTGGCCAGGGGTGCGACTTATATGTGAATTAAAAATAACTAAAATCAAGAAGGTATGTGTTGATGATTTTCCCACCAACAACCGCTAGAGGGCACTGTCCACGTGAACATCAGTATTTGCTACTGACAGCAGCGCAAAAGAAGAAGCTTCATTCAATCTAATGCATGGACAACATAGGATGGAGAGTTCTACATATTTAGTGAAATAAAGAGTTTTGTTGATTTCTTATGGCTGCTATGGTATAATTGTTCATAAGTTGTGCTGATATACTAGGTTTCTCCTGTGTTTCTTGGAGCTAAATACAATTACAGCAGTGAAAGGTGCATGTATTCAGTCTATTGTTATCTATTTCGTTTTTCATTATTTGCCTTTCAAAATAAAATGTCAGTTTTTGTTCTTTATTATTCTTTAAATTATTATTTTTTTAAGTAAATTGCTCCCAAAACTGCAACTTATAAATTTTTTTTTTAAATTTGCATTTGCAACTTATACTCCGAAGCGACTTATATTCTTTTAGCAGAAAGGGAATTGTCCACAGAGTTTAGCAATCAGCTTTACTCCCGGGTCTTACATGACTCACGAAACTTTAATGCAAAAGTAAATTTACAGGAGAAAAAAATGATTCACCATCCCAAAATATTTATTCAAACTGTTGAAAGTACAGCAGAACACAGAGCGTGGTAGCTGTGAACTCAGTGTCTAACATGGTTTTGTGGTTTTAGTTTGTCAGTGTTGTCTTTACGTTGAAATTCTGACACCTTTTTTCAAAAGGATTTGTGAATTACTGCCTCCAGCAAATGAGAAGCAACAACCACAGTAAGGCTGTAATGTTTCTACAAAACATTAAGTCATGTAGCACTTGCACATGTACATAACCAGAGTGGACTTTTGAGGGTGTCAGAAAATGCTGTTTTCGTTTTTACATGTGATTTCACTGACAAACAGCTTTTCCTTTTTATCTTTACATGCAAAGTGCCCATCCTGCTTTCATCTAGGCATTTCACAATTATCACAATTTATCCAATAAAACTTTGTAAGCAACATAAATAACAGTAAACATATAACTGTAAACATTTCAGACATTTTCATTTGCATTCAAATAGCCAAAGAAGATCATAAATGAAGGAGAAAAAAGTCTGAATAAGTAGTTGACTCAGTAAACATTAGACAAATTTAAGATATTGAGACAAAGTGCTTTCCTCGCTGATCATCGTTCAAAGTGATGCACATAAAACTTTCAAAAAATACAGTTTAAAGACCCACTTCCATGAAAATGGTGATTTAGGTGTTTTTATCAATGTTCTTGTGACATTTTTCTCATGATGAGAACATGTAAAGAAAATTAAGTTTGATGCTCCATGCTTTGCTCCGCAGCGAGGAAGGGAAGTGGGGCGGGGTTGCTCCACGCCAACAATCCCAACCATAACTGAGGTGAATTTCAAATAAACTACTGCATCTCTGCAGAAAATATGTCCTAGAAAACCTTTTACAAAAAATGTTGTTGATCATAATTACAAGACCTATGGGAACGATTTTAAAATGGATCAAGAGAGGATCAGAGTGGGACTTTAAATCCTGCCTTCTGCAGAAAATGCAACTCAACTTGCTCCTCTGGGAGGATTTACATAAAAGAAATGGTTCTGTCACCATCCAATGAGAGATGTGCACATGCAGCACTGGGTATACGGTGATTCAGAACTTTTTAATCCAGATTCTGGTTACAAATTCATTTTAAATCCAGATCTGATCATCGTTAAGAATCAATGTTTTCTCTTAAAATCACGGTAAAAACATGTGAATGACTTTCTCCGCTTCCTTGAGGAAATACTAACCAAGGCTTAACTTGGTCTTGTCAAGATTTGATTTGATTTTTACCAGATGAATTGCTGAAATGCTCAGTTAAAAAAAAATCCACAAAAAATTTCACAGACCTCCCACATAACAGAGTCCAGGCCAAATCCCAGAAACTCTACCAGGCACTTGTTGAGGTCGAATGTGGTGGGTGTTGCAGCTGGTTTTAGATTCCAAATCCATTTTTCACAATGCTAAAGTTAGACCTTTGACTTGCATGAATAGATAGAAGGTCCTCAGATCTTCAGGTCATCCAGCCTGCTTTTGTTGTTGCTGTGCTTGCTCGACTGACTGTTTCTGCGCTGGTTTTCAACAGGAACCTCAGAGGCAGGACTGGAGGACTTGGTCTTCTCTGAATCATCTCCCTCTGCTCTGCCCTTCCTCTCCACAGCCAGGTTGTCTCTGTTCTGCTTGTGGACAGCTTTGCTGCTGTAAGGGTTGTAAGCAGAGTTTGGCTCTGCCACATTGGACTTTGAATCCACAGGGAACTGCTCATGTGACGGCGTGTGACTGGTAAGGTAGGTGTAGTTTGGAGCAAAAGGTGGGACTGCCTCATTTAGCGATTTGTGAGCCGCACTTGTATCCCGGGATCGTCTGTAACGAAGACCCTGATGGCACTTTGTGAAGCCAAGATGATACATTTCCACCAGATTGAGCAGCAGAGAGACACAGGCCACCCCCAGCATGAAAAGGATGAAGACTGTTTTCTCTGTGGGTCTGGAGATGTAGCAGTTCACCATGTTGGGGCACGGCCAGCGGTCACAGGTGTACATAGGCTTCAGTTCAAACCCATACAGGAAGTACTGAGCTACTATAAAAGCCACTTCAAACAGAGTCTTAAAAATAATGTTGAAGACGTATGTTCGCAGCAGTGCGCCTCGCAAGCGGACGTGACCCTGATTGTCTTTAATAGAGGTCTTTTGGGCTGCCTTGCTCAACAGCTGCTGCTGGTTTTCATTCTGGATGGCAAGTTCCTTGAGCTTCTGCTTCTCCTTTTCCTCCATGCGGACCAGATGAAGAATGTGGCCCAGATAAATGAGTGTCGGCGTAGAGACGAAGATGATCTGCATCACCCAGAAGCGGATGTGAGAAATGGGGAAGGTCTTGTCATAGCAGACGTTCTGACAACCGGGCTGCTTGGTGTCACACGTGAAGCCGGACTGCTCGTCACCCCACACCTTCTCGGCGGCTGTTCCCAGAACCAGAATGCGGAAGATGAACAGAACCGTGAGCCACACCTTACCCACGACAGTGGAGTGTTCCTGAGCACTCTCCAACAGCTTCCCCAGCAAGTTCCAGTCTCCCATAGTGACTCATAAATGTCCCCTCATCAAAACTAAGACAGAAACCTGACAGAAAGTGGAAAGTTTGAAAAAAAAAGTTAGAACATCAGAAAACATGTTTAAAAATTTTGCTTTATGAAGGATTGCGTTAACTTTGTGCAGCCTATCTTTCAAACAGAAGCAGTAGCATGCAGGAAAACAGATGAATCAATAACATTAAGAGGACAATGTTCTAACAAAAGAGCAACGTTTTAAGTTTGGATCTAAACATAGAAACAGTTGGTGAACATCTGAGTTCATCAGGAGGCTGGTTCTATGTGCAGCTGAAAGTAGCTTCACATTGATTGGTTTTGGAACTAGGTTCTACCTGCTGATTGCTTCTGGTAGATTTTAGGAACCTGAACTAATTCACCAAAACTCAAAATGTATTCAGATTATTTGCAGGTTTTTTTCTTCGAAATGTAAGAGCCACAATAGAGGGATAAAAGATGTGGCTCAGGTTGCAGACCGCTGGGTTAGAGTAACATAAGTGCATGTAAAAGTCAAGATCAAACAAAATGGTTTGTTCAACACTTCAATGAATTGATTTATTTCCTCCTCATATCTGTCAATTTCACATTATATTATTTTAAAAAACTTTTTTGAATCTTTAAAAAAGAAAAGTTTAAAACAAAAGAATAAAATGATCAGTCGTGTAGCCAAGAACAAGGTGCTTAAAGAATAGTTGGAACGAAAAAAAAAACAGGAAACTAGAAAAAAACAGTGTCTTATGTTGTTCATTCAAGGGTTAAAAGTCTTCCAGCAGCTTGAACCGGTGACTCTTATTGCAAAAAAGTTTCCGAGCTCAGAAAACATTTTGCAACTACCAGATGACTGAGCAAGAAGTTTGTGACCATTCCCCTCTTTTCCTGCTGTCCAGTCTTCACTACCTCAACTCAATAAGTTTGTTATTATTACCACTACACATTTTTTCAATACCAGAACTTCCAGAGAATGGAGGTTTACATTTTTGGGAGGAGGTCTGATTCTCTTCTCATCAGCCCTCATGCTGCTTGAAACAGCAAGGATCCTTTTATTTTAATCATCCAGTCTAAGAAACATCTAAAACCTTGATATGGCTCTAAATCGTTGGCTAAACTTAAGTTGGTAAACAAATCATCTTAGAACATAACTTACTGTTATGTCTTCCAGCTGGTCTCAGACTTTGTGGAAACATTCAAAACTTAGCGTGCATCAGAAAAGCCACAAAGCCTAAGAAACATTGATCCACTGCAAATCTGCTGCTGGCTTTCATTGAGGTTGTGCCCTTTACAGAGAGTGCAGAGAAAACCCCGGCACATAGCTTACTGTGTTATGAGAAGCCCTGAGGCGGACTCAGCAACGCTGTTGGACATGGTGTGGATCTTGTGACTCCATAACCAAACGTACGTCTCAAAGTGCTTTAGATTGCATTTGGTCTTTGTGGTGATCAGAAGCACGAGCGGTCCAACTGCAGTTGAGCCTTAGTTTTGAATATTTGTCCATTCAAAGGATGTTATTTCAGAGGACGAATTTTCTTATGTTGTGCTCAAACCAGGTTCCACTCAGATGTGTGTCAATCCCTCTTTAAATACCTGATTCATTCATTCATTCATTCATTCATTCATTCGTGTGTTAGATGCCGTTACACACAAGCGTGCAGGAACATTCAGTTTTGCTTAAAATTTTAATTATACAGTCTGTCAAGCCAACTCTTTGATGAAATGTGGGAAATGAAGCTTGAAATCTATTTGACCAAGGCTCTCCGTTGGAAATTCGGTGTACCTCAGGGCTCAGTTTTTGGTCCTCTTTTCTACTTCATTTTAAAGACACCCCACAATCAGAAAGTACTTACTGTACATGCTGAAGATCCTTCAGGACTTTTTACAGATTAAGGAATCTGAATCAGGACAGAAGTTTTTCAGCTTGCAAAGATTTGAAAAAAAAAATCTTTCTCTGAAATAATTGAGAGAAAATTGTGAATTTAGCTTTTTTTTAAATTATTTTTGTAAGCTTTAAGAACAGAAAATCATATGCAATTAGAGACAAGCAACTAAAAGCATTTGCATCATCATGGTTGAAAAAAAGCATGTACATGTTTATTTTTTGAGTTTTTCCCTGCCCGTTTTCTCTATCATTGTTGTTTTGGTGCTTTATGTGTGTCAATCATCCTGTCGTCATGGTTTTATTAGATTTGTTTGAATAAATGCGACAGAAGTGGGAAAATACAGCTCAGTTTTAAAGCTTAATAAGGACAACAGTTTTAATATGATGAAAAGTGACTTTAACACTCTTGTTTTGGAAATAACTGCCCATTTTGTTACAACTGGATTCAAACTAAGGTTGTGTACATTTTTTTCTCACATGATTTGATGTGCATCTCAGTGTTCACAAATCGATGCATAAAAGAGTCAACTAACTTTGTGGGGATACGATACAGTCCAATAATTTTACCTAAAGGAATATAATATATTAACATATTTATTTAAGGCTATAAACAAACTTTTAAAAGAGAAACTTTTTTTACTGACACATTTTATTTTAAGCAACAAAAAACAAAAGCTTCAAACATTCAAAGCTGGTATTTTGGGTCTTTTTAGACTGTTTTGTTCTTTGTGGTTCATAGTGTGTCATTCTAATTTTTTCAAGCATTGTTTGCAGTGCTGTGCAAAAATAGGTCATCAAATGTTTAGTGGACACAACACACATCCCTGTGGTTCACCTACAGCCAATTGTCATTGACCCAACTTGGTAGAAGCTAGCTTGTGATTGGTTGTCTTTTTGTTTGTTCAGAAAAAGCAAAGACACTAGAAACACAACGAGAAGACAAACTGACAAAGTTTACCAGAAACTGATTATTTACTTCTTGATCAATTTTCAATTATATATCCAACATAATCTTGTTTGCATTTGTGATTTTCAATGATACTGCTGTTATTCCTAATGCTTGATTGATTTTTTGACATATCTGTATCCTTTACATCCTCAGTTCAAACCCAAAATCTGCCAACTGTAAAAACCACTGCATCAAAGCCAATGTGACAGCAGAATCATAGTGCAACTCCAGTGCAATAAGTGGAAAACCTGCTAAATTTAGTTCTGTTTAGAAAAACACAAATGAAAAAAAAAAACGTTTTGATGAATTTAGAGAATCAGTCTTCAGATTTTTACCACTTTTTTCCAAATGTTTGCTGCAATCATCACCCTGAGTGCTGGAACCATCATTTCTGCTACAGCTTATATATATATATATATATATATATATATATATGTATATATATATATATATATATATATATATATATATATATATATATATATATATATATATATATATATAGTAATAATAGGATGAGTATCAGCGGTTATCTAGAAACTCCAGGTTGTATTATACTTCTTGAAGACCCACTCCAATAAAAATTGTGTTTTTAACATATTTTTTTCCTGATGGAGGACGCATATAAAAGAATTTACATTTTCTATCTGTATTTCTTAATTCAAATTGTGATGGATCAGGAGCAGATTAAAGTTTGTGGTTTGAAAAAACTCAGGTTTGTGACACATCAACTGCCATGGGTGGGGAAAAAAAAGTCTCCTTTCTCTGCTACAGTTCTGATGCATCCGCTTGCAGACAAATAGATCCATTAACGCCTTCATTTTCCTGGCATCTGGCACAAAACTGTATGGCCGTTTTTCTGCTAATGATAGCTTGTGCTTGCGAGGTGCTATAAGCTAGCGGGAGACAGTGTAAACAGACGGTTGATGGGAAATTAGTGGGGGCGATCTTCTGCGCCAACAGTCCCGCCCACAACTCTATTGAACATTTGCTGCGCTGCAGAAAATGTCAAACAAAAAACGACACAGACTTCTTGATTTGGGCTAAAAACAACATTATTTACGATTTAAAAAAAATACATAGCTAAGGTGGGACATCTAACGTAAGTTCCAACTGTAAATATCTTTCAATTTGAAGACTTAAACCAAAGTTTCAAAAAGTGACTTTCTCAACTATTCCCCAAAATGACAAAAAACAGGCCCATGCCATTATGAATCTGATCAATTATTATTATCATTATCATTTGAATGTGATCAATAAATGTAGACTTTGCAGAAATTGGTAAAGATCCCTTTACCCTAATTACATTTTAAAGACACAATGTACAAACAGGAGAAAGTTTGACATCATTGGAAGACAGTCAAACACTGAGCCATTTATTTTGCCAGGCTGTAATTTAGAATTATTCAGTATTTGCCTCAGTCACAGGACAAATGATCTACAACCAAAGTACAAGACTCTGTCTGCAGAGTTTAACATCCCTAAAACCAAGGCTTCTTTTGGACAAGTGTCTTTTTTATGCTCTGTGTTGTACGGAAAAAATATGCGACACAAAAAGTGCTTTTACATCTTCCTTTTTTTTTTAAGATCGTTTGAGAGCAAGTTTCACTCAATCTTGCAAATGAAACACTATTTCTAAATTACAGACATTTAACACTTGTGTTGCTATCTAATGCTTCTGTCTTTTTCCTCCTCCTCCCTTCCCTTAGCAGTTGCCAGGCCAACATTTTAAATAAGACGTTACTCTTCTTTTGTTTTGCCAAAGGAAATAATAGTTAAAGCAAAAGAAAATACTTTGTGGAACAAACTTCTGATTTGAAGTATCTTTCGTACCATTAAATAAAAACGTACCTGTTAATAGTCATTTCTCTCAATGGTCACACATCCTCCTCGCTTCACTGTGAGGCCATGTTCTTCAGAACCTCAGAAGAAAACGCACCACAGAAATGAACTTCCCGTCCTCTTAGACCTCACCAAGACCTGGTGGTTTAACCAGCCCCTGCAGCTTAACTCTCCTGTCTGTGCTGGTGAGAGCGCAGAAGAAAACTTTACTATTCATAGTTCAAGACTGAAACCCCTCAGGAGGCGGATCTTCTCAGTGAGTGGCAACTAAGCTGTCCAGTGAGGACACTGGGCTAACTGGCATGTAAGGGAAATCTAAATATAAGTCAGAGTGCAGGCAGAAGCTCTGCTGTCACCCTGCTGCTGATCTGACCCTTGACTTGGTGGAAGAGCTGCAGACTTAGTGCCACCGTGGGGGGCTGCTGCGGGGTCAATGCCTACGTTTATGCATGCCTACAGACAAAACCTGATCAGGATTTTGGATTTTGGATCTACACTGGAAAGTGGAAAAAATTTTACATTGAGAAGAATGTTCATAAAATTAGATCCTCAATCAGACTTTTAAAGTGACCTCATCTGAAAAAAGGAGTGCAAGGTGCATTCAGTATGTTATCAGCATGTTTCTTTGGTTGATTTTGGGGCTTTCTTCTGGCAACTCAACCATGCAGCCCAATTTTCTTCAGATTCCTCCATGTTAAACATCTTGAAAACAGGATTTTTTGATTTTCTCCTTTTTAATTTCAGGTCATATATCCATGCAAAGAACAACAGTTCATCACTTTTACTAACAAAATATTTTACACTGCAGTTTGAATTTCCTTCTCTTTTTTTTCCTGCACATCCTTTTTGTTTTGTTTTGTTTTTTGTGGTGCACATTTGTTTTTTTTTTTTGTTTGTAGAATCTTGCAAATTAAAATTGAAAGGTAGAAAAATGAGACAAACTTTAGCTAAAGTAATATTACAGGCTTCTTTTTAGATGTGATGTTAGTATAAATGACTTATAAATGACTTATAAGCATGTTTCTACAACATCTCCATGAAAACCCCAACCCAGTAGAAGCCACAAAGCCTTTTGTTACCCTTTAGAAAAATAAGAGACTGATTTGTATTTTAGTTATTGTCACTATTATAATTAACATAAATTATTGATTGTTTCTTTGGCCTAAATAAAACATAAACATTACTAGAAAAAAGCCTCTTTTCAAAATATGAACTTGTTCATAAACTTTTGACAGAGGTTCACATGACTTCCTTTCAAAATAAAAGACACCCTGTACCACAGGATCCTCTCAGTGCAGCAAATGTATGTAGCGTGATGTCAGCTGTGACAAAGATTATATAAATACGGCTTTTTTTTTATCATTGTTGGTGCATCTCAGATAAAAATTAGTAAATCTAACAAACTAAAATTAAATCAGAATTAGCTAAGTGAACCTTACTGTATTTTTGGATCAAAAAGGACCATAAAAAGACAAGTGCTCTCATTCCTTCAGCAGGTCCAGCTGTCTTCAGGGTCAACCATAATGACCCCAATCACTGACCTCTTACTCTTCACACCCTGTGGCTATTGATAACCCCAAAAGTCTGCACTCATGAGAAGTACTTCTTCAGACTCAAATGTTTCCTCTCAGGTGAAAACACAAGAAAGAGAGGACCTTTCTGATTTTCCAGCCATCTCCCTGTTGACAGCTGAGAGGAAAGCTTCAGGGCTGTGACTGCAGCTGATCTGAGCTCCCAGATCTGCTGCTCTCTGAGGATTTGTGGCATTTTAGATCCACTCTGACAGGGAATCCCATCTGCAAGGAATGTGAGTCATTTGTATGGCAGAGCAGAATGTCACTGAAATCTTGTTGAATGACATAGGGAGTCAAAAGAAATGTGGCAAATCTACTCCATCAATGTAATTTTTTTCATTATTTTCATTCAGATTGGTGTGATTATTGTATATGCTGCAGCATCTGAGCTGAAAAGTAAAACACGTTTGCACTGCTAACTTTTAAAACTATAGATCTTCAAAAAAGTTTAGAATATTGGCCTTTGCATTCATTGTATCAAACAAAAACATGCAGAAATTGCATGAAATTTGTGATTTATTTAACAGTGATAGTACATACATTTTATGAAAACATATTTTAAGGGGAAAAAACAGAGGGTTAATTTCTGTTTTTGCAGGTAAACTTTTTTCCCACGTTGCTTTCAAGTAAATGCTAATTTAAGATCCTTTTGAACCAGAAGTGATCTGGTGCATATTTACACAAATAGGCTTCAAGGGGTTAAAACTAATGAAGTGTTTCTTTTCTTTTTTGTGGCAGATTCAGGACACCCACATTTGTAGACTGGTTTAGAATGATCTGCCATGTTTCCCAGAAGTTGTTAACCTTAGAGCATTTCCCTCTCAGTGTCGGTACAGCGAAACAGCTTCCACTACTTTGCATATTTTGGTTTGGCAGAGAGTTTTACGGTGGGTACCCTTCCTGACACGACCCTGTATTTTACCTGGGCTGGGGACCAGCTCAGTGGGGTTAAAGCCCTCTTGTGGCTTTATAGTTAGACAGTAGCACACAGGATTTTGCCTGAGAGCCCACACTGGATTAGATTCATTGCCCCGCCTGAGAGTTGAACGCCATTTCCTCATGTGCCAGTCCCACAGGCTGCCAAATGAGGTTCCATGTTTATATTTATGCAGTTAAATTTACTTGAGTCATTTTTTGGAAAAAACGTAGTCTGAATTCATGCAACACTTTTTGTTTAATTATAGTTAGATTTGATTAGAAACACTTTGTGCTGCTGATGTATGAAAAGGGCTTATAAATAAAGTTTAAATTTGAACAAACTTATTTCGTAAAACGAGAATTTTTACTTTTTTTCTTCCTTTTTTATTTATTTTTAAGCAACTTAATACTAGATCCTTGAGTAGTTTCAGATACGTTTTTAAAACTCTAACTTAAGCATGTTTTGGGTTTCATTTCATTTTATTTCATTTATTTATTTATTGAGCACCTTCCACCACCAGCCAAGGAAGCCCAAAGTGCTGTACACAGGGAAACATAGATTTAAAATAATTAAACAAAGAGAATAAAAGCATTAAAAGAATAAAACCATTGTAAAACAATGTAAAACTAAAAACCAGGACAATAAAAGGGCTAGGTTGATGCTAAAATGCTGTAGTGCAGGAATAACTGTTTTTTAAAACTCTCCAAATGTTTGACCTCTCTAATTGCAGGTGGCAACTGATTCCAAAGTTTAGGAGCCAGCACAGCAAAAGCACGGTCCCCAGTAACACGAACATCTAAAATTTTATTTTGAAGGAAAGCTTCTTTTGCTCGAATACAACTTTCAGCCACTTTACCCACCTCTAGTGGTCAGCTTGCAGGTCAGTTGTGTTTTTCTTACATGTCTTCCTTTTTGTTCCATAAACCTCATTAAAGATCCAGTTTCATTTGTTTTGTCCTAAATTAGTGTGTTTTAAAAATCCTTCTGATTCACCTGTTGTGCTTTTTCCATGACGTGTTTCACTCATCTCTTTATTTGTCAAACAGTAAGAAAAAGTATTTAAACTTTTGTCAACTTTGTTCCTTTTTGTCAACCTAGAACATAACAGAAAATGTCTGCAATCTTTCTTATTTTATTCTGTATTTTCTTTCTTCAGGTCAAAATCTGAAGGTATTCAATCCTCACTGTTGCAAAATAACAACCTCCTGTTAGTGCAAACTTTTCTTAGAGAAAACAGTCTGTTGGCATCAAGTTATGCTGATTTAACCTAAAAACAAAAACAGCTACAGTACACCATCACAGTACACATTACAGAATTAAGAATGAAGGCCAAAACAGATTTATGTTAGAGCATTAACACTTTAGGATCAAATAAAAAAGCCCCAAAAATTACGTTTAATATGCTCAGTTGAATCATAAATAAATAAGTCTTAGCCAGATGAAGTTACAGCTGTCATGTGTCATGTGTGTCCAATGTTTTGATCTTTGTAGCTCAGTTACCATGGAATCAGGAGAATTAAGAGCTGCTGGTGCAAAACTGTCGTCATAACGTTGCATTTTGGTCAAAATCTTGCAGTTTAGAGTGAGTGGAGCTTCTGTCGGATCCAGGCTCCCATGGAGGTGTCTCCAGCATTGTGCAGGTGTTTGCCGCAGGCTTTTCCCACCAAAAACACCACCTCTGCAATGTTGAGCAATATGCAGACCCCCGACACAGACAGCATGAACACTGTGAAGACAGTCTTCTCTGTGGGCCTCGACACAAAGCAGTCCACCGTGTTGGGGCAAGGGTAGGAGTCACACTTCACCAGCCGGATCATCTTATAACCAGGGTAAATCATGTAGAAGAGATACATGAAGGTGACCTCAAAGATGACACGGAATAACAGGCTGATGACATATGTCCACCAAAGAGCGCCTGTGATTTTCATCTTCTGGCTCTTTATCTGTTCCAAGTCTTTGGGGTTGGATCGTCCTGACAGTTTGTAGATCCTCTTGTCCACGTGGCGGCGGTGAGCCACGTGCATGGCCACCAGCAGGGCTGGGGTGGAGACCAGGATGAGCTGCAGCGCCCAGAGGCGGATGTGGGAGATGGGAAAGAAGTGGTCGTAGCAGACGCTGTTGCAGCCCGGTTGCTGGGTGTTACAAGTGAAGCCAGACTTCTCGTCCCCCCACACGCTCTCAGCTGCCACCACCAGGACCAGGATGCGGAAAATGAACAGTACGGAGAGCCAGATGCGGCCGATGCTAGTGGAATGCCGATTCACACCACTGATGACAGCATAAAATGATGCCCAGTTCATCTTTGGTTCCGGGTCTGAAGAGAAGGAAATAATTCAGAGAAAGACTGTTTAATTTAATTTAATTTAATTTAATTTAATTTAATTTAATTTAATTTTTACTATTCAAGATAATGTATATTTTAAAAGGTTAAAAGAGTTAAAATAAACTCAGATTCATTTAACAGGAAAAGAAGTTCAATTTCTAACTTCAAAAAACATGAAATATTTTAGATTTCTGTCAGTACAGATTTTCAGAAAAGACATTTCCTTTCAATCAGTCATTTAAAAAAATGATTTTGTTGAGTAAAACATTTTTTCTCCAAAACTTAATTTCAAAGAACATTTGGCATTGAAAACTCTCTGAAGATTTCAACAGATTTTTTTCAACAAATTAAAAAAATTGGAGCTACTTATAACAAAAAATGACTTTTTTTTTAAACATTCTTTAGTTCACCTTGCTTTGTGGAAAATTCCAAAAAGTTTGTCCAAATATTTTTTAAAAAGTTATCACAACATTTATTACTGAATGAAAAAATAATACATTTAGTCTTGTCCTCATTCCTGCTCTGAATCACGACAGTAAAAAGTCGAGAAGTCCTTAAAATATCAAAATGAAGTGAATTTCTCCTCTCAGATTAGGTCTTTGCTGGCTGATTCCTAATCCCAGGGTTATGTTTCATCTGCTGCCTTGTTGCAATAGTCAGAGTTGTTACCGGGTTCAGCTGGAGGCGTAAGAGGCATAGGAAGCAGCGTGGAGGACAAAGCTGACCCGCTGATTTGGCATGGATGTGACCCCAGAGGAGGAAAAAGCCTCTGTGCTGCCCCCCCAGGGTGTCGCTGGCCACTTAAGGACACAAAACTTGTGTCATGTGACATGCCTTCACCAGTCGACATGGAGAAGCACACGGAGTGGGCATCTGTGCCCAGCACAGTCTGTAACCCCGCCACCAATTTGTTGGCAGGAAGGAAATGTTTGCCTAAAAAAATATTCTGATGACGACTTTTGAAGGAGTTTTGATGCAGCTGAAGATGACGCATCAAAACCAAAGAGTTTCTATAGTATAGAATGACATTAATGTAGTTTTTTACATTTTTTATTGTCTAAAAGTTGTGTTTCAATCATTTTTAATCAAAATTATTTCATCTTTTGATGCCAAATCTATTTCCAAATGCCAACTGGTATGACAGTAAAGTCCAGATAAACACAAACCAGACCTGCTAGACACCCAAAACAATCTGAAAACCACATCCTGAGATCTGAAGAATGAGCTTACCTTCAGCTACAGTTTGGAATCAGGTACATCCAGAACCATAGACAGGAGCAGAATTTTTTTTTTCAACGGGACTATCAGAGCACCATGACTTTGCATTGCTAATGATTTCTCTCACACTAGCCACTGCCCTGCACTGAGAGGGTCAGATGCTTCTGTGCGGAGAATTTGCATACAATAGCTCCATTTAGCGCCACCGAACAAACAGCTTTCAGAGCTCACATCAGACGTTTTCATTTCTGCCCCGCTCAAGAATCTGTGTGGGGACTGCGGCCGGTCCTCTGCTCTTCTTTGTGCTGTGTGGAGCAGAGGAAGTGGAGGATGGTTTTGACGCAATATGGAGTAAAATGTAAAAGGTCCCAAACAAAGAAGGAACCTTTAAATCTAAAGATAAGAACAAACAAGATCAGTTTTCTGATAACTTATCTGCTTTCTTTGCCAGTTTTTACGTCCTAGTTCTTGTTGCCCTCTGAATATTCAACTCCTGTTTCAGTGGGGGGTGACTGCCCACCAGGTACAGGATGTCTTTATCTATTATACATCTACTGTAGATGTCTACAGAACAACTCTATTTTGTTACTCAATTAGATTTCTACCAATAGTGTTCTGAAGGATATCTGCTTATAGAGGTCTAATACACATCTACTTGTAGCCATCTAATCTTGGAATATGTTTAGGTATCTATTAGAGAATTTTTCAGAAATGTTTACCAGTTAAAAGAATAAATACACAAGCAATGTACAGAAAGCAGTTATGCTGTATAAGAGAAAATCCATACTTGTTGATGGAGAACACTGAAAGATCCCAGCTGGGAAATGAGCCCGGTTCCTGTGAGGAGAAAGAGTTAACCACTACGCCACCATGCACCCCATTTGTTTACAGTGAACTAGTACTCACACTGTTCTGTTTTCCAAGAAGTAGCATACATTTCTACTGAAATGTATCTGGGGTTAAAGGTCTCAGAAACTTGCATCAAAACAACATTTGTTTGGATTTTTAATTTGTCATATAACTGAATAAAATGATGTTAAAATGTTTAATCTGTTGTCAGAGTGGATTATTATTAAAATGAGCTTAAAACACATTTTCTAATTTTCTGTCTTATTTAACTGTCTAGTCGCTGTTCAGAGGAAAGATTCTTAAAGTACAGACCTGCACTTACCTGTAAAGATTAGGGAAAAAAGTGGACTCCACATCATGGTTTATATTTGATGGTAAAAAGAGCAAAAAGGATGATGGCAAATCTAAACCACAATGATAGAAACATGTCAAGTCATCTGCTATAGATTTAAACCTCATTATGCAATAGACCTCTAAGAATTGATGTCTATGAGATGCATAATGCATAACTACAGCTGTAAGCTTTGAAATAGCCATTATTTAGAGATTGAATAGATATATCTGTGCCTAGTAGGTGAGTGCTTCCAGATTAAACTATTTGTTCTGATCAAATTCACCTTATTTTACAAAATAAACAAACAATAATACTATGAAAAGATAAAATCTTGGAAAATTGGATTCAGCTTAAAAAAATCATCTGCAGTATATTTATTATTGAAATAACATATGAGTCAGATCATTACTTTAGTCTGTGTCATTCAGTCTGTGAAGGGATTTCATACCTTTAAACGACTAATCCCTACTCGCATTGAATCATGGGAAAGTCAGACTAAATTATACAAGATATGTCATGGAAAAAAAAATGTTAGCTGTCTTTCTGCTGCTCACGGAAGCAAAATTTTAACATTTGCTGTCGTTTGTGGTTGAAAAACACTAACTATGTCCTGTTTGATCATTATGATTGATGCAATATTTTTAAACATGAAAAGGGAAGTGTTTGTTTGCTGAGCCCCATAATGGGGGTGGTAGCATAATGGTGTGGGGCTGTTCTGCTGCAGTAGATACTGGGAAAATAATTGTAATGATGGATGCTGAAGATATTATTAAAGAGGTGAATTACTCTTTGATGTAAAAATTGGGAAAAATTTGTGTTAGATACAAATAATAATAAAAATAATAATCATCATCATCATAATCATAAAAATAATAATTTAACCTTTTTACAACAAAAAAAAATAACCTCATTGGTAATTTGTGGTTGTGTAGCTCTAAACTTAAAGGCTACACTGTCTATACTTTTCAAAATATTATTGTTGCATCACAACAAGTGCTAACAGATCCAAATTTCAGTGCAGCTGACGCACATTTTTTCACTGACCAAACCGTCCAGAGGGTCTGCACTTTTAAGCCCATTTCTGAGAAAATTTAGTCAGATTTAGCATAAAATCTGTAGTTCAAGCGGATGGAAAACCTGTGAGGTCAAAATTCATCTGCAGCCCTAAACAGGAATTGCACAGAAGCTGTTGTATAAACTTCTGCCTGTCACTCCATAATAATGGGCCCTTTACCTCCCAGGCCTGAAACGAGGAGAAAAAAAAAATATATGAAATGAAAACTATGTAGATGTTTGCAGGCCAACTGCTGCAATCTGCTCGGATTTACCCGACAGGGGGACATCTGGAGTTCAAAACCTATTACTGCATCCCAGTGAAATGCCCTGACGTACAAGTAATGAGTGCCAATATTATATCAAGTAAGATAAAATACAGTTTTGCATTTTAAAGACAACAGAAAAAACCATGGAAAGCATCATCGTGTAAAAAGATTGAGAGAACATTTTTTTATGATTTTTATTACTAATAGCTTTTATTTGAAAACAAGATAAAGATTGTTAGTAGAAAGCAAAACATTATAGGAACGAAACACGTCCTTGTTTTCTAAAAACAATTATTTACTGTTCTTTTTTTCACAAACAACACATATTTTCATACATTCTTTCTCCTTTGTGCCTGTAAATATGTTGTAAATTAGTGTTGCAGCATAAGCACTACATAGGTGTAGCCTTAGCAAAGGTCACTGTGGGCAGGTACCTGTAAGAGCTGCCTGAATATGAGGCCTTCACTTTGTTCCCATGATGCGTTCTCACTCCTACTATAACTTTGTCAGAGCTTCGTCAGTGCTCAGTGGATTATGTAATGTTGTTAACACATTCAATAAATGTTTTTAAACATAAATTAAAAAGTCTGTCTGTTTGTCTGTCTGTGTGTCTATCTATATATCTTTCTATTTATCGTTCCTTCTTCCAACGGTCCTTGAAGGCAACACCAGCCCCTTTAAGAACCTCCAGGGTGTGGAAAATGGGAAGCTGTTTTTTTTTTTTCCTCTTCAGGCTCCGTTCCATTATGCTTTTTTTTTCTTTTCCTCTTCAATCTTAAGAGGTCAAAACTAAGAGTAAGCTGATTTTACATAACAAAATATAAACTAATATATTTTTAGTCGTCATAAAAGGTAGTCAAATTCATATTGCTGTTAACAAAGATGAATAATTTACGGAAAGCTTCGGTAAAAATGTGAAGGGTTTCGGAATGGAACGCGCCCTGAAGGGACCTGCCTTCTCTCCTAATCACACGACACAGTACTACGGAGGCAAATGTGGCTAAAGTGGATCAGGACAGAGTGAAACCGGTTCAAACAACTCTTGAAATTAACAACCAGAGGAAGTGTAGCCTTCACGCTCGGTTCTCTCGGTGTTAGCGGCGGCTGCGGCTGCAGGAGCTCCCCCGGGAGGTTGCGCTTCTCGGCGGGAGGAGAAACGCTTTTTGGAGCAGAAATGAGTGGGGTCCCATAGGCGCGCGCGGGCGGGCGGGCAGCGGGTCTCCCGGGACAAACCCATTGTCTCGGACAGAAGATGGGGCACCCCCCTTTAGAGTTTTGTGACTGCTACAAGGACAGTCCGGACTTCAGAGAGACGCTCAAGTGCTATGAACTAGAGCTGGAGAGGACCAGCAAATTCCTGAAAGAGTTGATAAAAGATGGCAACAGTGTAATTAATGCAATCAAAGGTGAGCATGCGCAGATCTAACCTTACTTGCATTTCTTTAAGGATAATGAGCATCAGTGGGCCTCTACATGAAGGCCTGTGAATGTCAGTGAGTGGGATCAGGGACCTTTCCTGCAAAGGTCAATGCAGATGTGATGCAGATGTGCATCCCTCCAGCTTTGCTGCATGTGTGGCAGGACTGCAACATTGCTGCAGATCTGTCTGTCATGGAATATTTTTTAATGAGCTGTTTTCCCACATCCGAAACAGAAACTGTCATTGTAGGTTTGTGGGTGGTGAGGTCTTCCAGTTTGGGGTCGCACCTGCAGCCATCAACTGCATCATGTTTCTATGAAAGTTGTGGTCCTCCCTCATGTCGGTCAGGCTTTAGAGGGGATTTCTGCAGCCTGATCTCCCTGGTCCTGCACTGTTTTGTCATGTATCCTCAAAATTCTCCATTTGAATTGTGACCAATTTCCATTCTCAACTTTTAATACTTTGCAGATGCTTTTTTAAAAAGATTGTTTATATATAAATGCTTTTTTATGACATCATCAGGAAATACAATGTTGGTTCAAAGCTTGATTTTAAAAAATAAAAGAGGTTTTGTTTGTTGTAGAATGTTAAGCGCTCAGTCTGGTTAAGAAGATTTAGATTTTGATCTTTGATAGCAGCAATAATTCTGTTTTTGTCTTTGATTCGACTACATACTTCAATAAAAGCGCCAAAGCATAATTTGAGCAGATGTTTCTGAGGCCAGCCAGTTTAAGATCCAGTCAATCGTGTGCGCTCTGGTCGCAGAGTGTGTTACTGGCTTCTGGCCTAATGGTTTGAAACGCTGCCTCTCATTCCCTCCTGCGGTTCCTCGCAGCGACATCCACTTTTAAAAATCCCAAATCAAACAAAACGCATTAAACGCTCAAGAAGTTGAAATCCATTTCACATAAAAAACAGAAAAAAACACACATGGGATTTACGACATTACCCTCCCCAGGCACGTTCCCTCAATGATTGCTGCACTGTATTGATCTGACAGCCTGTGTTTTATTTTGACAATCAAAACCAGTCATGGCGGGAGTCTGACCATCAACCACCTAGTGTGTGCTGCTGTATGTTGCCAACTTTAGCTGGATTTAGTAGCAACAAATGAGTTAAAATAAATGTGCTTTACACATGTTTGAATTTAAGGGGCCATAAAGAAATGTGCGCGTTCTTAATGAAGCTTGCGGTTGAACATTTATTTGATTTTTAGCAGGGATAAATCTCTATTTTTGTTTTCTAGGTTATTCCTTGGCAGTGCAGAAGTTTTCCCAGACACTCAGTGCATTCCAGTTTGACTTCATTGGTGACTCCCTGACAGACGATGAGATCAACATCGGTAAAATAAAGCAAAAACACACTTCAATGCGCAGTTATTGAAAGAATCCTAAATGGTGTTTGAAAAAAGTAACTTCCCTGTGATTATCTTCAGTCTGTGGTTCCTCTTTTCCAAACAGAACTGGTGGTTTTAGAAAGTTAATGAATCTTCTGCTTACATGTGGGGTCATTGCAAATCATCAGCTCAGCTTAGTCTAATATCAAACTTTTCTTGTATCCCCCCTGCAGCTGAGTCATTCCAGGAGTTTGCTGGCCTCCTCCAGGAAGTGGAGCACGACAGGATGATGCTGGTGTGTTATCAGCTTCCCCCCAAGCATCCTACTGGAGCCACATCCTGCTCCAAAGATACCTTCAATAGCAGGAAACAATTGGCACCTACTGCTAAAAAAAATAAAAAGCTGATGCTCTGTTTATTCTGAGGGAAGTTCAGGGTGCGAGCAGACTGAGATGCTGATTGTGTAAACGTGTGGCATCAGGCACGACCGTCAGAAGCAATACTGGCAATTTTTTTGGTATCAGTTCCTCTGTTTGTTTTTCTTCTTCCTTCTTCTTTACTAATGTTTTCATGTTGTCTCGTTCAGACGATTCTTTCTATTTACTGTAGAGCAAAAATCATCCAGCGATGTTGGACGAGTCTTTAGTCAGAACATGACTTTAAAAGAAATAGGACCAGTTTGACTGGGTTTTCTGGAGTCTGATCTAACTATAGAGCTCTGTGTTCATTAAGAAGACATGCTGTAGAGCAGCACCCTCATAAAGCAGGTTTTTTTGGCACGTGTAAGTTCTTTATAGCGTGCAGCACAGAAGCAATTTCAGGAATGTTAGATTGACAGCTGCTTTGCTTTCATGTCCAGGTTCAGAATGCATCGGATCTGCTCATCAAACCCCTGGAGAAGTTCAGGAAGGAGCAGATATCTGTGACTAAAGTGAGTGTTCACTATGCTTATTCTAAAGGAATCTGGGACTAAACATGATTTTAAATAGACTAACCCACCTTAGTTGACTTCTACATGTCAAACAAAATTATTTTAATCATTTTAAAAGAAGGAAAGCATTTTTACACACATTTTTGTGACCATTTCATCTATAGAACTCATTTAAATGTGACAGGATATTTAAAATCATTTCCATCCTTATTAGCGGATTTCTTTGAGATCAACAGGAAACATATAAGACAAAAGTTTTAATACAAGTTTTGTGGCGACCAAGAGTATGAAGACGAGTCACGCAGAAAAAGAAGTATTTTTCCAAAATCACGGTGAAATGAGTTTTTTTCTTACTATACCTCCTATATAAATAACGGGTTGAACCTACGTGACTTCGGAGGTCTGCAAGGTCAGCAAGCCAGCCGTAGCCAGTGTGAGTCATTTGCTGTAGCTAGAACGCTCCGCCGCCGCATGCAGTGTGAGCCTGGGTAAGAAGCACATTTCTTATGAACTCCTGCCGCTCTGCAGAAACTATGTCCTAGAAAACAACAGTTGTTTTTATTTTGTCTGAAAATGACATAATCATATTTAAAAGACCTCCGGGAGCGCTTTGAAAATAGATCAAATGATGATCGAAGTAGTAAAATTTCAAAAGTTTCCCCTTTGAAATTTAAAATTCATGCAACAGTCTGCACGCTGAACATTTCCTTAATCGTTTATTAGTAATCTTGCTCAATTTTATACAAAATGTTCTATATTTAGTCATTAGGTAAGTTTGAAGTTGCATCTTGTCAGGTTTTCTTTGGGCTTTTTGCTTTGTGTTATGCTATGGTTATACTTACAACTACAACCATGCAGAGTTTTCTAGATTTCATCCCCAATTTTAATTTTTTAAAAATCTTTTAATCATTGGTGTGGTCTTTAATGTAGACAGTGACTGTCAAAGGGGCTGTCAGGGGTGCAGAATGACCCGCCTTTTATATGCCTCCGGGCTACCGGGAGGCGGCCGTCCATATGAAGTGCTACCGGCCGCCATCCAGAGACATTTACACATCGTCCAATCAGAGCTGCTGCCGGCTGGTGATCCGGTTGTGGCTGCCCAGCCCAGCTCTCGACGAATTTCGTAATGGTGTCATCACCACTGTCACCTGCCACTAAACGGTGTCAAAAAATTGTCCGGTCTCCATAAAATGTTTCCTCTGCGGCCACTGTGTGGCGAATCATATGCAGCACCTTTTTTACTGCAAAGATGCTCGTTGGCTGAGAGGCAGACTCACCAAGGGTTGGATAGAGGGCATTAGATCACCAAATGGTTCATGAGTGCATCTCCTCCTCAGGATCAGTCAAATTCTGGAAGTTTTCCACACTCAGGTGTGGGAATTTAACTTTAGGACACCAGAACTTCCCAAAAATATCTAGTTCTTATCAAGTTTCAGCGGGTTGAAAAGTGTGGAAAAACATGAGAGAGCATCATGAGGAGGAAGGGACCACCTTAAAACTAAACTGAGACTGACGGGAGACACACACATATTTATATATATATATATATATATATATATATATATATATTTAAAATAAATGATATTTTTATTATGTAGCAACTTAACATTTTAACTAAGTCTTTATTCAATATTAAATTCAATGTCAGTAATATTTAGCTAGCTGTTTACCAGCACCATTTGATTTCTGAACTTTAATACAGGTAATTCTCTGATTATTCACTCTAGATTCCCTTATCAAGATCCTATTACTGAATGTATTCAATTCAATGAACTTTTTATTTATCAGAAAGTTTTTCAAGACACACTCTAATTAGTATTGCAAAAAATACCTTAGTACTTCATCATTGTATTTAATAGTTTGTCTACACATATTTATTACTTGTATCATATTTAGTTTGGTTACTGTTTATCTACATCTGACAGGATGCAAACAGCATCATATCTGTTGACTCCCGGCATTTTTCAGCACAAACTAACTCTGGATTTTTCGTAGAATGGTAGGGGTGTAATGATTCTTCTTAACAACGATTCGATTCGTATCGTAATTTGTGGTTTCTGATCCGATTCATAGTGCTTCCTGGTTGCCTTTAGCAAACTTGAGCTTTTCTGATAAGTCTTCACAGAGGCTGTATCAAGTTGCATTATGTCATTGTAGACACTTTTGGGAAACGTTATGCAAGTTGTTGATAAGAAAAAGGAAACATTTTCTGTTCGCATTCCCCAGCTGATATCCTGCAGGTGTTTTCCAGAGAGTTTTCATTTTACTGTTTGTCCTATGTATTTATTTACTTTACATTACTATTTTGAATGAGTTTTTGTGTTGTTTTATGGGATTATTTGCAAGTTTTACAATTTTGAGATTATGTACAGATAATGTAAAATTGAAATTATGAAAATTTGATCAACCTGTGAGATTCATTTGTCATTTAAGGACCTTAATTCACCCATTTTCTTAATAATCCTGCAGGAAAAGAAGAAGAAGTTTGAGAAGGAGAGTGAAAAATATTACTCCCAGTTGGAGAAACATTTGAGTATTTCTGCCAGGAAGAAGGACAGTCAACTTCAGGAGGTTGGTTGAATTGTTTTTTTTATTCTGGAGGTAAAACTAAGAGGAATGGTGATTTATTGGTGGGGTTGTCCGTGGTTCTTCTCAACAGGCGGATGAACTTGTGGAGAAAGAGCGGCAGAATTTTTATGAATCTTCAGTGGAGTATGTGTACCAGATCCACCAAGTGCAGGACAGGAAGAAGTTTGACGTTGTGGAGCCGGTAAGTTCTGCTGCAGGTTTCCCTTGGCTCCTCTTCGAGGTTGAGTGAGGTTGCTGCACACTTTTTGGTAGATGGGGTTACTCATCTGTTGTTGTTTTTTTTTGTAAAAGAAACCAAAATAAATCATGTGAAGTCCCACTCCCATCGTCTTTTGATCTATTTAAAAAGCGTTCCCAATGCTCTTTTAATCTTCATTTTGCCGTTTTGGTCAAAATAAAAAAAAAAAAGTATCTTTTTCTAGGACACAGTTTCTGCAGAGCAGCAGAAACTATTGCTTAACGTATCCCTTAGAGGTGAATTAGAAATTCCCTTCTTTGTTGTAGGCGGGACTATTGGTGAGGAGTAAGCCTGCAATCATTTCCCATCATCCCTCTGTTCACACTCTCTTCCACTAGCTTACAGCTCCTCACACCCCCAACCTAGCATATTTTGTGCAACAAAAAACAGCGAGCTACATCAGAGCTATCCAGCTGTACAGCTTTTAGCCAGATGTCAGCTTGAACGACGAGGAAAACAAGGACATACATGTATCTATTTCTCTGCAAGTACATGCATCCAAATGGAGCGCAGCAGGGAGCTTGTGTCCCGCCAATCGCTGCACCTATGTCACTGTTACAAGCTTTTTCCAACATTTTTTTTGTCTGCTCCTGATTCACAACAATTTGAATATAAAGAAACATGCAATTTTTTACTTAACTTTCTTAATTTTTGTCATCATGAGAAAAATCCCACAAAAACATGTAAAACACCATTTGTGTCGTTCAGGTACTGGCGTTCCTTCACAGCGTCTTGACACTGAATAATCTGACAGTGGAGATGACTCAGGACTTCATGCCTTACAAGCAGGAGCTGCAGCTCAGCTTGCAGAACGTAAGCATTTTTTGCTAAATGTTAGTGAAGTTTGCGCTCCTATATTATTTATTTCACTTGAATGTGCCTGGGTTTTATTTGCAGACCAGGAACCACTATGAGAGCACGTGTGAGGAGTTGGAGGATCTAATGAAAAGGGTGAAGCATCCCTCCTACATCTCTAAAATGCAAAACTTTTTCCCGATGGAGGGTTTTCTGTTTTGTCAGGAGAAGCGTAAGTGACCCGGATGTTTGTTCAGCTGCTCGTTGCTCTTTCTGTCGTCCAGTCTGCTGAGGCCCGTCCTGTTTTTGTGTCCTCTTCTTTTGTTCACTCAGGCGCTCTGGGTGCATCATGGGTTAAATATTATTGCAAGTATAGCAAGGAGAACAAGCAGCTGATCATGGTGCCCTGTGAACAGAGGCCTTCAGTGAAGCAGGTGCTCTATGGTTGTAAACTCATAAATCAATGTGGCTTCTCAGATTTGTTTTCAGCTCTCATGACTTTTTCTCCCTCCTCCATCGCAGAGCCCAACGATTCTTACTCTGAAGTCCTGCATCCGCCGGAAGACGGAGTCCATTGACAAGCGCTTCTGCTTCGACGTGGAAACCGTCGAGAGGTTGGTGCAAACAAAACCTGAGACACCGGGGGGGCGGCACGAACGCCCTGTGGGATAAACAGGTCCGGGCGACGAGGTGAACAGGTGGTTTGCAAGGACAGAGTGTGAAGCTAAATGGACTGTAGCCCAAACAACCCCTGAGCAACGGGCTGGTGCTGGAGACAGATGGCAGGAGCCAGGGTTGGAAGAAGGAACACAACAAGCTCATATTTATATGAGCAGGAGCAAAATGAATTTTAATACGAATGCAGACTTTTCTTTCATTTGTTTTTTCTAAAATAAGAGGTTAGGATTGATTTTCTAATTTCCTTTAAGGGCAATAATAAAGTATTTCATTCAAAAGTTAGAAAAAAATGTGATTAAAGAGGGGAAATGCAGCTCTAAGATAATAAATAGTTCAGCAAACTGAAGGTGGCACTGCTGTCTAAGGTAGGAAGTGATGCTGTGAGGCCAAAGGCAGGCAGCAACCTGCATGATTGAAGTTAACATGCCTCATGGAACAGACATTGATTGGCTTTTTTATTTTAAAGTTAAAAAAAATAAAAAGCTTATGCCTTATCAGGGGTGTCTTCCTTCCAGTGCTCCAAACTCTTATTTATTGAAGGTGTTTTTTAATTTGGATCAGTGCAGTTTGCAGCAGGAGCTTTCATCTCATGGAGCACTTGCTGAAGCTAAATGATTCATCAGCCTGAGAGCTGCTAAAGCTGGCTCTCTGTGATGTTTCTGCAGGAGACAAATCGCAACAACCCTTTTTTCATCATCTCTTCTTCGCTTGTCTTATTTATTTCGCCACGCTTTTGTCGCTGCCACGTGGGGATGCAGTCCGACGCTTCCTCTTGAGGTGTTTTCCTTGTTTGATCCAAAATGTTTTATTCAAGTTTGTTCCAGGTGCTCACTGCTTTTTTTAATTGTTTTGTTTTATCAAAGTGCATCATTTCAACTTAATAAGTAAATTGCAGCCTTTTTTTGTGCTGCTGTTAATGGTGTTTTATCACTGTTTCCATAGAAACGCACCCGTCACGTTCCAGGCTCTTGCGGACGGAGACAGGAAGTTGTGGATGGAGGCCATGGATGGAAAAGAACCTGTGAGTTTGTTGTGCTTTGATTCGTAGAAAAGTGCGTCACGAATTGTTTCATCTGCAACCGCAAAGCCTCGTTTCCAGATTTGTATTAGTCCAGCTCTACATGTGCAGTTTTACATTTCTTTATTTTACGGCATGGTGAAGGCATTAATGATCTCATTGTGGCGTTTGTGTAAAAGGCTTTTATATGTAATGTGTAATTCTTTTTAGGAACTTTAGCAGCTGGAGTGCTGTTAATTATTGGCTTCATCTTCTATTCACTTTGGTTAACATTAAACTTTTTAACAATCAAAGGAATCAACCTCATAGAAAGTGTGAAATAAAAAGGGCTTTTTATTTGTTTTTGTTTGTTGTTTTGTTTGCGTCTCCTTAGAAAATCGTTTTTTTCCAGTGTGAACAAAGGGAAAAAAAATCACGGAAGAAACATTTTCCAGCATCTTTCCTTCCTCTGCCGCTTCGCCACTGACTTCTTCATACCATCACAAGAAGATTGTTTCTGCGGTTTGCCCCAAAATGGCGTGCAAACCAACTGCTCTGATTTCAAATCTCATTTTTCTCTGCTGTTCTTTGGCTCTTCCGTGCTAGGCCTCATTGCTGGGCTGATTTAAACCTGATATTTCCATTCCGCATAGTCTGCACACCCAAACCAAAGCACAAAAAAGGCGAGAACATCTTCATGTAGTCTGTGTTTTTTTTTTTTTTTTTTTTGTTTTTCCTAGTCACCACTTTCTGATTATTCAAGACGTCTGTAGGAAAAACATCACATTCTTTAATCGACTTATCCAAAATTATAACTGACAGAAACGGTCTCCTGTGATTCTGCACAAGCGAAAACAATCTCAGGAGTTTTCTGGAAGCTAACCCAAGTGATTTATGGCACTTCTGGAACAGATTTTTGCATATTTTCTTTCAAACGTGCTAGAAGTTGACGGGTTCTTCCCAAACAACATATTTATTTACAACTGTAAAACCATATAATTGTTTGCGGATCAGATAGAAGTGGATTCTGGCACATTTCCGCATTAGAGGCTTATTCCGGATTGGAGAGGAAAATAAAAACAAAAAAGTTTTGTTATGGATGTTGCTTGTTGCTCCTAACTTTGTCTCTGTGGTGTTCCAGATTGTTTCTATGTGGAGCAAAGGACAGCATAAAAGCCGTGTCCTGAACAGGAATCATCAGCGCAGACTCATTAGAGGGAAGAAGAGGGAGTAGAAGAGCTATTTCAGCCAGAGAATCAAATATTTAAACAGATCTCCGTTTCGGATCTTTATGAACTGAGGAACTGTGCCAACACTCATGCAGTCCAACATTTTTCCCCTCTTCCTGCTTTCTGTAGTATCACAGTTCACTGTAAGCAGAATAATAAGCTTGTATATTCATGAACTGTCCTTGATCTCAAGGATTAGATTTGCTGCCTTGAACTATCGTCAAGTTTTTTTCTTTCTTTTCGTTCAGAAAGATTAATGACACCTCTGTATTTTCCCCACATACTTCACAAAAGGTTTCCCTTTTACATTTTTCCTTCTCCGTTTCAGATTTATCATTCCCCGATTCAGAAGCAAGCTGAAAGTAAGTTGGCCATCGCTTTTGAGGGCGCGATGAGTTTTCTTTTAACTTTATTTACCTGTGTTTTGCTTTCCACAGTGGAGCTCAATGAAACTGGATTTAAGTTTGTGCAGAAATGCATCAATTGCATTGAAACTGAAGGTAACTGCCTCTGTGCCACACTATTTTTTTTCTGTTAGTTCTCTCAGGAGCCTGGTGGGGCGTAGTTGAGTCACTTCATCAGGGTTTTCCCTAAGAAGCTTCATGATTACAACAATTACAACACTTTTTCAATCTTTGTGCAGTCTTAAAAACAGACTGTATGATCACTTCAAGCTATTATTGTAGTTTAATCACATTCTCTTAGCATCAACTTAAAACTTGTCTCATCTGACTTCTTAAGCTCATTTGAACCGTTTCTAAGCAAGCAGTTAATTGAAACAGAGCGTTTAAAGTCTGTCCCATGTCAGGCCGCAAGAGAAGCATGTGGTACGTTTTCACTGTACGCTATTTGTCCAGACTACACTCCTGCTTTCATTTTATTTATTCCTTTTTTTAACCTCCCCCTCTTCTTTGTCTAGGAGTCACACAGGAAGGAGTGTACAGAACAGTTGGCAGCAACATCCAAGTGCAGAGGCTTTTAAATGCCTTCTTTGGTGAGGAAATAACTCGCTTTGCACATGATTCATTTGTACAGTTAAACTCCTTAAACGTAACAGTGCAGCAAAGCTGAGCTTATTTGTGGAAAACAGGGATATATTGTTAAAAGAGATGGAATCAATAGACAGGAACTCACAAACTTCATATGTTTTGAACAGTAGCAGCTAAACTTTTCTGCAAATTTACCTTATAATTTCGTCTATATAAAATATTATATATATTGTTTTTGATAAAGTGAAATTATTACAAAGTCTTTCCTACTTACAAAGGTAATTCTAACATTTGCTGAAAGCAGTTCTTGTTTTTTTAACATAGGGTTAAATAATAAAAATAGCTTGGATTTAGATTTTCCTATTTTCCACTTTTTACACAAATCTTTTTTTTAAGATTACAAGAAATCTTAAAATATTAAGAGTAATATTTAATTGTCATAGCAAACGATAAACTGTGGATTCATGTAATTTTTATAATTGGGGGGTTCATTCAATTCATTCATTCATTTTCCGAACCGCTTTAATCCCTTTCGGGGTCACGGGGCTGCCGGAGCCTAACCCGGCTACTCATGGGCGAAGGCAGGGGACACCCCTGGACTGGTCGCAGGGGCGGTTCATACAATTTTACACCCAAAAGTCATCACCCATATTTTGGACACCTGGACTTTCTGAAAATGCAGAAATGGGCAGCCCTTAAGGATGTTAGAATACATGCTCAATATGACCGTTTTATCTGTTAAAAGGCAATGTCCCTGTCCGTGCAATTTCAGTGTCAACTGAAAAATAAAACTTTGAACGACATTCACACAAAGTAGAATTTCCAAAGAAAATAAATCTAATTATAGAATCATTTGAGTGTTCAAATGTTTGCTTTTTAATCAAAAGGAGGGGTGTTACTTTTGCAGAAAAACACCTAGTGTTTGTCTGGTGAAGTTACTTGGCTCCAGCTGTTTCTAAAGCAGCCTCAAACATAAAGGGTTGGTGATAATTAGGGTTGAGTTTAATACTAAATTGCATTTTGCTTAATTTGCTTAAGAACCCAATTCCTCTGGCACAGAGTGGAACTCTTTGTTTATTGTTTATGTCAGTTAATAGAGATTTGTACTTGTTAGCCAACATGCAAGCAGCAAAGCAAAACAACACTGGAGAACAAAACATAAAAATCCTGAACCATTAGTACTATATTTGATAAACTCATTTCTGAAACCTCTAACTCATTTTTAACTCATTTGTATGATTCAAGCTTTTTTTAAAAAGTTATTGTAAATAACTTAGTCTACGTTTTCTGTCCTGTAGTTCATCATAATTCCACTAGGGCAGTAGAAGGGCTTTTTTTTTCCTGCTAATTCCAAAATGGCTGCCTTCATGAAATCTTGATGAAAAAAGTTTAGCTTATTTTCAAAACTTTATGATGACCATAAATCATCTTTTATTATTTCTTTTTAAAATGACTACTTGTGTTGAAAGAGTGCAACATTTGTTGATAATTAATTCTTAATAATACGATTACAATGTGTGGATCACATTTGAGACAGTGGGTAAATCCTGAACACTCATAATTAATATAATGATATATATAATATAATATTTTTTGCATCTTAAGCAAACATTGTTGTGGGCAAAAACTTAACAAATCATTCAACTGACCATAATTGATACGATCTATATCTCATAAATAATGATATAGCAAAAATTAAATGTTTTTGGATTAATTTAAAGAAAACTGAATTCCCTTTCAACTCTTTGAAGTAGTGGGCTTACAGGATTAAATGGGGTTCAAAAGAATCCAGTTTAAGATACTGGGCTGTCATGGTGGCAACATATTTGAGATTTAAGATGGAGTTTTATGAAAACAAAGCAGTTCAAAAATATCTATGGTTTTGTTAACATTTGTGTAAGTGTCTTTGCTAAACCTATTTTCTGACTTTTGAATGACCTTTTAAAACTACTTTTACTTTTCCATTTTATAGTACATTAATATAATTATCAGTTTTGTCATATTTGCTGTCCTTGTGTTGAACCTTGAATTCAGCAGGCACTGTTTTGTTTCTTTCAGACCCTCCATCCTCTACAGATGCAAACCTTCACAGCAGCGACTGGGAAGTTAAAACCTTTACAAGCGCTTTAAAGTTTTATTTGAGGTTTGTGAATTCATCTGCGCACTTCCAGATCCACAGAGAATGACAAGTCGTTGCATTCAACCCATTGTAACTTGATCAACGTGTTTCTGAATTCCACGTGAGTGTGTGTTTTGTTTTATACCTAGGAGTCTGTCTGAACCCTTAATGACCTACGATCTGCACAGGGATCTCATTTGTGCTGCAAGTAAGTGTTTTGAAAAAGGAAACCGTGCTAACATCACAGAGTTTGGATTAAAGATGAACTCCTGAAAAAGGCCACAAGCTGATACTTTAGAAATATTTCAAGCTGGTGTAGATTGAAGAGGCTGAACACTAAAGGAAATCTGAGCTTTTTATGTTTTGGTCCAGCACTCTAAATGTTTTTAAAACTACAGCTAAAAGCATCAGTGTCCTCCCATCAGGATGGCGTAAATATGGGGGTCTTTCGCTTTACAGGAGTCTTTTTTTACATTTTTTATTACCATTCTGATTCAGCTGTGGGCGGCCATGCTCCACTTTCAGCAGCTTCATTATTCTTTTTAACAGGGCTCACTTTCAAATGAACCTAATGTTAAAGTTCTTCCCTCAGGCTGACCCCCTTGACCTGGTGGAGCATGATCAGGCCTTCCAGCCAAAAATACCACTTCTCTCTATTGACTATTGTTTGTATTCCTTTGGTGAAGCGGTAACATCAGTAGGAGAGGGAATCGTCCTCTGGCGAAAAAAATGATTTATCTAAAAGGACTTTTACTGTACTGATGGTAGCATGGAGGTGGTTTTGTTTTTTGGTCACAATTGTTCCTAAATACAAATGGAAAAATAATTCTTTTTCTGTTTGGTGGCCAAAAGTTGAAATTATGTATTTTTGTTGTCGTCTTAGAATCAGATAATCCAGACGTCCGACTCAGTGAAATTCATTCACTCACCTACAAACTTCCAGGGAAGAACCGGCAAATGCTGGAGCTCCTGATTAATCACTTGGGGAAGTGAGTTCAAGCTTCTTCAGTTGTTTTATTCTTCCAGTTTGTTTCCAGGAAAACTCTTGGGTCCTCCTGAAAATGAGCTCAGATACTGTGTCGCTGTCTGTGCCGAGTAACAATTTATTCAACCCAGTTTGGCGTTTTTTTGGCAGGGTGTGCAGCCACAGTGATGAAAACCTGATGACTCCTTCCAACATGGCAGTCGTCTTTGGACCCACGCTCATGAGAGCAAAGGAGGAGACGGTGGCGGCCATGCTTGACATCAAGTTCCAGAATATCGTGGTTGAGATTCTGATTGAGGATTATGAAAAGGTACAACTAAGGCAAACAAACTTAGCTAAGGAAACCTTTTTCTGCTTTCAGGTCCGTTGAAATTTGCTTGTTTATATGACTTTTTTGTTCCCCTTTCAGAAGTTTGGTTGCTAGAATTGTTCGTGCTCTTTAATTTAACCCAAATGTTTCTTAAAACATGATGTTGGAGTTTTCTTGTCTTTACATGTATTTTGAATGTTCCCCTGGACTGAGGTTAGGGTTTTATGAAAACCACTCCAATAATATCATTCTGACTTTATTCGAGGCTCCGTGACTCATTCTGGTTGTCGTCATTTATATGGACAACACATTTACACTGAAGGGTCCTCACTTTGGCTTGTTTTGTTAATCTATTCTTATTTCTTTGTTTTTTATTTTTTAGGTTCAGCTTTTGCACACCATGATACTTCCACCACCATACTTATTAATAGAGATGGTGTTCTTCCAACATTGTTACAGTCTACTGTTGTTCTTCATTTGCATCCTTCACACCAAAGCTAGTTCTTCTTCTCATCCACTAACTGTGTGGTTCTTTGCTCTTATGCGATTTGGACTTCTTTGTATAAACAAATGAACGCAGAACCATCAGGCATCTGGAAATCAAAGCAAAGTTGGACAGAAAATGATTTTACTGTTATAAAACTAAGCTGATGCTTATAGACTGCTTGTGTTAAGTAAAAACATTGACATAATAATTGACTGCATAAGAGAACTGGACTGAGTGAGTGTGATGTCACCCTTAGAAAACTGCTTACTTCTGGCTCCAACAAAATAAAGTCACAATTTTTTTTGGCAATACAGATGCTATCTTGTCGGAGCCAGACGGTGTCAGTTAGCAGTGATTGATCCAAGATTGTCAGAGTCTGGGTTTCTATGGCAACCACTTCAGTAAGGAGCGAGCTTGATGGAAGTCCACACCCCTACCTCTTAAAAGCAAGCTACACAAAATCTGACAATCAAACCTTTTGAACTTTCAACATGAGACCACATACTTTTATTGAGACATCTGAGGCATCTGAGAATTTAGCTTCTTGGAGCCAGCGGGCACTTCCTGTTTAGAGGAGGAGGGGTTAGTCACTCCAGTTCTCTTATACAGTCAAAGGTCATAATATAGATCTTAGCAGAAGTGGATCAGCAGAATGATCTTATTTCAATACTATGGATCGTTAAAAAGCATTATGTGCAAAGGCACTCCACATTTGTGTTGTTCTAAAAGATATTTACCCTACCTCCCCATTGAAAAACACTCAAGTTCTAAAAATGTTTCTAAAAAATATTAGCAAGTTGCTGTAACTGAGTCTGCCTTTATGGTTAATTTGAAGATCTGATCAGAGTGGTTACCGTAATGCACAACATAAAAAAACCTCTTATACCATTAAAACAATTCCCACTTCAATCCTCTTTTGACCCATTTTGAAAGTCTTCCCAGTGAGGTTTTATTTATGATTTGCTGTTTTAGCCAAAATAAAAAAAGCAAAAAAAACAAACCTATTTGTTTTCTAGGACATAGTTTCTGCAGAGTGGCTGTACTTCAGAAATGGTTGTAGAAATTCGCCTTTGTTTTGAGGAGACTGTTGGCACAGCAACCCCGCCCCCTTTCCCTTTCCCGTTGCTGAGAGCTCGGAGGAGGGAGCTTTTGGCCCAGTCAGCGTATTTTAAATGTAATAAAAACACGCTCATTCTAACTGTAATTTTTTTCGTCTGCTTCTGATTTACAACAATTTGACGAAATAAAAATTTAGAAATGCAACTTTAGGCTAAATGTTTGTTGTATATTTCCTCCATCATCAGAAAAATGCCACCAGAACATAATAGAAACAACATTCTCATTGGAGTGGGTCATAAAATTATCTCAGGTTTATCAGCACGGAACATCAGAAAAGGTCTTTTCATAAAAAGTCTGCCTTCTCTGTGCTAATTTTAATTTTTCTGAAAAACAATTATAATCTCTTCAATCTGTTCATTTTAAATGGAACCGGTTCTAAAATCCTTAAAAAGGTTTTTCTTTTACTTTACGGCCAGACAAAACCAAGCCGTCTGAGTTGAAATTTAAATTACAACTTTGTTTCTTGTAGAAATGACAAAACACAACAGAAAACAAAGAGATGTCAGATGCGTCACCGTTTCCTTTGCGTTCAGCCGGTGTGTTGCAGTAATGTCTCGTGTGGTTGCAGATCTTCGGTGGTTTGCCAGAGGACAGCACCGCACCACCCATCCCTCCCCCGCGGATCAACCCCAGAAAGCGGCAGCCCATCACAATCTCCAAGCGGACCGCTCGTGTTTATCAAGCTCTTAGTCACGATCGCTTTGAGCACACAGAGAGTAATTATCAGCCTCCGCCGACCTGTTCCTCGTCACCACCCTCGTCCCAATCCCATCCTGAGCAAGCTGTAGATGTTAGAGAATGCTTGTTCTTTTTTCATAAAAGCCTGTGCCGCCGCATACTTAAGGGTCATTTCTTGACATTTTCTAAATGCATCTTTATTGAAGCGTGTGCGCACACCTGTTTGTGTGTATTCATCCCACTAATTACCACAAAATACTAAACTTATAATTTGTTTGTCAAATTTCATTTTTTTAAATGTTTCCTGTCTTTTTTAAATGTTATTATCATAGCAATTGATTCTTTTTAAAAGCTTATTTTGAGTCTAAATACTGTTTACTCCACACTTTCATCTGACACTAGTTTTTTTCCAGCTTCATCATCCTGGTGAAAGAGGCTGTAACCGCCTGATGGACTCAGCTTGCTTTTCCCTTTTGTTGCAACAAATAGCTGTTCTTAGCTCCATAATAATGCAGAGATTAAAGCCTGTTTATGAGCAAAATAACTCCTGAAAAGTAAAAGCATTTTTTTTGGTTTATGTTTTTTGTTCGGTGTGGTTGAAAAACTAGAACTGAGGTCTGAACTTTTAATGTTGTCTCTTTGTGACAGATGGGCAGAATGACACCTCTACCGTGGATGAGGATGCCTCCACCAACCCCGGTCTCCGGAAGCGGACCAAAGCTGTAAGCCACGCTTCGCCCGTTCCAACAGAGCTTCCTCTGAGGCAAGCGGCGATGCCCAGACCAGCTAACCGTCAGGACAAACCCGCAGACTCTGATCTCATGAAGATCTGCAATGCAAGGCTGAAGCCAGATACGTCTTTGGCAGCAAACGGAGAGTCTGTGGCCTACGTGAACAGGGTTCCATCATTTCAGAACAAGAAGCAACTAGCAAAAGGTATGCTGGACTGTGGAATCTTTTCTGATTAACTTTATGGACAGACCTAAATCTGGGCATCACGTGATGGTAACGTTTCCTGTTACACCAACTGTTTAAACTCTACTTAGGTTTGACTTTTTGCTCTTCCAGAGCTGGAATTTGTTATTAATCTTTTTTTTTTTTTTATCTCAAGACATCAGTTTAAGCTGCAAAATGTAAATTGTTGTCTTTTAAACGAATCTCTTTATGTTATCTTAATAAATCCAGATTCTCACGGCTTTTTGCAGGGGACTCTGACGGTTTGAATAAAACAAAATCTGCAGAGAAACCGGTCATCTGCAGACCTCCAGTCCGGCCTCCGGAGCCCCCCAACAGATGCCTTGTTACACAAAAGCTCGCAGCCACAGCCTGCAGTGAGGCAACCTCCACATCTTAGTGAGTGCTACTACTATCGTCTCCTATTTCACACCGTTAATCACGACTGCAACAGATAATGTTCAAAAGCTCAGTAGTTTTTGTCAATAAAACACAAAAACAAACAGGAAATTGTGTCAAACATGCACATGCTCTTGCAGCATTGAGATTATTTGCAGGACTGTGCTTAATTCTAACTCAAATGCATAATATGGGGTTCAGATTGAGTCACATTTGGATCAACTTGGATGGAGTGTGTCACCCATGTGTTGCATCCTCTGCAAGTGGTTTCAAAACTTTTACTGAGTGCAGCTTCCTCAGTTCTCACAGGGATCACTGTAAAACTAAAGCAAAAACATTGAATCTGCACCCAAACTTTTTTTAGTGTCATTGAACGAGTTTTGTTTTATCCTAAACCAATAGTCAATAAAAGAACCAGAAACGAGCTACTTAGAGATGCTTTGGTAACTCCCTATTTCTGCTGCTTGTTAGTGGTCACCTGAAGTCATTGCAAGCTCAGCTGGCTTCTCTGGTTGGCTTTCGCTCGGCGCTGTGGTTGTGGTGACTAAATAAACTGTTTTTGTGTAGAAAGAACGAAAGTGGTGATAGAGGTAAATAAGAGATGACAGCTCTCTGGAGGTTTTTCTATCCTTTATCCTGTCAAACTCATAAACTTGATCTTTTTCTCCTCAGCGTTGCATCAAAAACTAAGTTTTTCGAAAATGCATCCAGGCAAGTTGGCAGGTATGTATGCTGTTTTTCTTTCTTTTTTTTGTTTAGCTTACTAATTATTCACACATGTTGTTTTTTAGTGTGTGTTTGTTTTTTTTTACAGCAAATGTTTGGCCAAAAATGAGAGGAATGTGCAGCAGTAGTAGTATTTACAATTTCATGAAGTCTTTTATTCAACTAGATGAATATACGCTGTTGACGTTTCACAGATTAGAGGGTTTTTTTTTTTAGTAAAGGTATAAATCTGTCTTCATTCCAGGCTCATTAAGGTCTACAGGCTTGGATGGGATGAAAGTGTGCGTGTTGTTTTAATACCCAAGTGTGGCTTTATTTAACACCAAACTCAGGGGACCTCCCGTCACTCTGGAGACCTAATTGAAGTCCCTAAAGATCCAGACATCCCTTTGAGATTCAGGGCGGCTCTCATTTAGGGCTTCAAGCCTGGCAGTCTGTGTCTGTCTGTAAAAATTCCACAATCCCTGCCCCCAAAACACACAAAAACTCACTCACACACAAAGCGTCGCTGCACGCCAATAGTAGCTGTTTTCTCGAACTTGGCATCTTCCATCTTGGCTCATGTGAGGTTTCTTCCTCAGAATGCAATGAAGTGAGAGGGAAGTAAACGCTTGTCTTTCTTTTTCTAGTGGGGATTTTGCATGGATGAGCAGAGTAACAAAGACCTAAATCTTAGGCTGTAAATGAAGAATGTGAGAGTTTTCTAAAACAAATCTCATCCTATGCTCTTTTTTTAATATTTTGACATGGAAAATGTTCAGTTTGGTGTGCAAAAGTAGTTTTTTTGGACTTCAGCTGAAGTAAGCTTTCATTTGGACACACAGAAGCACAGTAAATGTTTTTCCACATCAAAAAAAAAAAATGGAATTAGTCGAACAGACCTAGATGTAATGGTTGTTGTTTAACTGTGCTATAATCATTACAGGTGGTTAGACTGTAAACAGAGAAAACAGGCTTGTAAACCATAAATGAGTGTATAATCGAATTTTTTCGCTCTCTTTAAACTCAGCCCTCTGGCCTCTCCATCACCATCAGTGGGGAAGAAATTGTAAAAAAGGAGGTGAACTCTTATTTTTTCTTTTGTTTTAAACTTCTTAAGTTTTTTTAAATTAGTTTGTCGTTTTAACTCACTATCTAAGTTTCCGCAGAGTTGAGGCGCCGCCACCGTCACACGACCGTGGCTGGGGTCCACATTAAGCTGAAGGTGGTCACCACTTTTTAACTTGACTGAGGAAGCACCCCTCTGTTATACATGAAAAACAGGATTTACTTGATTCGGTTCGAGTTAATCTGTGGTAAGAAAATTGCCATGGGGGAACAGCAACAAACTGGACTGGAGAAGGTGTCGAGTTTTGGCTGAGATCCTTATTCCAAAGTCAAACTGGAGTATTTTCCTTCTGAACTGTAACTCAAACCCAACTTCAGAACTGATAGTTTTTTTTGGTTTAGTTCTATTTTTCATTTTTTTTGGTCCAAATTAATTATTGATTTATAACTAAACAGTTCAAACTGTTAAATCCTGACTATTTTAAAGAGTAACCACAGTGTTGACGTATGTTTGTAAAAAAAATTGAACCTTTGTGTTTTTATAATTTAAATTTAAACACACATAAAATTACTTTATAAGTATTTTTAACATCTTGCGTGCCAAAAAACATGAAACAGATTTGTAACTATCTAAGTTTTAAAAGGTTTTCTTTTGAAAGTCCAGACAGTTTAACTTAAATTCATACATGATGTTTTCAAATGTACTTCTTTACCTAATCCAGGTATGTTAGGACACTCCAATGTTTAGTTTTAAGCGTCTGTATGTAATTATTCTGCTGTTTAAATGCCTAAACACACACAACTGTTTGTTTTTCTGGAGAAAAATAAACAAAGGAGTTTATTAAAATGATGTAAAAGTATTTCTTTAAAAGATTGGTTTGATTAAAAGTGACTGTCTTAGATCTCAATTATTTAAAGAGCCACTCCAATCATCTTTTGATCTATTGTAAAAGTGTTCCCTGTGGTCTTTTATTTACGATGCAACAGTTTTATCCAAAATAAAACAAAGCTTCATTTTTCACTAATCTCTTCTTTTATTTATTTTTTAGACCTAATAATTGACAGCTGCTTGTCAATCAAAAAATCTGATGTTTGTTGTTTTGATGACAAATGAAAAATTAAACTAAGGTTTATAAAAATCCATCCCTGCTTTTTAAAACATAAGCAATAACTTTTGAACATAAGTGGAAAAATGTTTGTTATAAAGTTTGATCCTTGTTGGTTTATTAGTGATTTTCTTAATTACCAAACCCCCTAGAGGTTGCTTTGGGAACTGCGCCTGACTAAAGTTTGAGAAGCCAAAAGGCTGCACTTTCTACATGTTTGTTTACGTTCTCTAACCATGTGTCACATCTTTTTGTGTGTGTTCTTTCTTCCCTCCCTTTATTCCCTTTCGCAAACTATCGCCAGATTTGGTGAGGTAGAAATGTGAGAGCCAACCAATCAGCCTAACATTTTTTGGACCATTCTAGTGACATTAATGCAAATTACATTTGCAAACTTTTGCTTCTGTTGTCCACCATTTTTATCACCCAGTCTTCAACAAATTCATCATCAGTAAAGTAAAAGGTTTTGCCGTGTTCAGAAACCAGTGTTTCTACCTCATAGCTGGTTGGTTTGACATTTTCCTTTAACTCGCACATGCTTGTTAAAAACAAGCCTGCTGTGATGTTGTAACATACTCTCCGGTTTCTTCAGTTTTTCTCACCGTTAGCTTGTTAGTTAGTTTGCTTGGTTGGTAGTTATCTCTCGATATTGAACTCATTAAGTGCCTTTCACATTAAAAGCTTTTTATCCTGGATTAGGTCAAACAACATTTTGAGAGATGAAATCCACTCCTATGAAGTTGTTCTTACATTTGTCCATTTTCCTTTAAAAAAACGCACACATAATGTTTAACAAGTTTTTAAAAAAAAAAGCTTGGAATCAAACCATCAGACCTCTTGCTGGCAGACAACTTCACCACCATCTAAACCACAGCCGTTCAGATGTTTTTGCCTGTTTTTTACAGCATCGTATGACCAGTCGGATATAATTTGCTCATGCATGTTTGCACACAGAGCCATGACACCCCTGGGACTGAATTAGGAGGAGAATGCCTTATGGCATTTTATTCAGTCAATGCAATACACAGCTGTAATAAAATGTACTGACAGTATCATTATTTTAGAGTGTTTTTTCGTCGTGCACCCTCTGCAGAGAATGCAAACGACACCGTTTTGGTTTTTCTTTTTTTGGTTCGTTATCAGAAATGCTAATATAATTTTCTGCAATTCTCCTCCAGGTCTCATCCACCTACATTTCAATCTGTTGCCTTTTGTTCAAGAATTGTTACTTTCATAGGTGCAAAATCTGTTTCAAAGCTCCATCCAAGCTTTTAGAAGTACTCAATGAATATCATTTAATTTTTTAAGTTCCAAATTTAAGAAAGAAACTCTTATTTTGGTTTGCAGTCTGTAAGAAGATTTGCTAGAGATTTGCTTCTTTAGTGGAAACCAGAGTGAGTTATGAAAGCTCTCCTCTGTGCAGCTGTCCAGTGTTTTATGATGCACGCTCATTGTCTGGATGTGTTTTATTTGCACCCCGCAGAAGCCCTAAATAAGCCACACTGTTCACTAAAAATGACTGCTGCTAAATTACAGGCATATAACGGAAAAGGAGGACAACGCACGCAATGAGTGACTTTTCTGCATCTCAACACTCAAGTGGCTTAGCGGGGCGGCCGTGTTTACTCCAGGAAGTTAACATCAGCACAGTTTATTGTTATTTCAACTTTTTTTATTTTTAATTTATACCCATATCAAATTTTATGTCGACCAGTGGCGCCTCAGCATGAATAATGGAGTCATGAGACTGATGGCTTTTCCTGTGGGGACATTAAAAGAACATATTTATTGTTATGATTTTTTTCCTCAATCTCTACCAGCATAACCAGTCATGTGGATCTGTGAGGTTTAGCCTTTGAATGGTGAATGGAACAAAGCAATTCTTAGCATCGTGTCGGGATATATTATTAACAGCGTGCAAAAGAGGCTGGAATTGGGATTTCTGTCACCGTCCAGTCCTCCATGACAATCCAAGCTTAATTGCCAGTCCCCCTGAACTGGGTGAATGGCTGGCCCACATCAGGAACAAGAGGAAATTCCCATGCCCGTTTTGTGCCAGACCGTATGGCCTTGAGCTCCAGTGATTAGCATGCAGTGAAAAGATTGGCAACCACAGAGTGAGGCGCAAGTGCAGAACTGAGGAGTGGGTTTTTAATGAAGGATGTAAAACCCCATAATTGCATATAAATCTACCTTTTTTATTATGTCACACTACAAAGTTTACATTTATCTCTTTTTTTTTTTTAAGTAAAAGGCTATTTTTTTAGTTAGAAAGTGGTACTGAACTTACCGGTCCATTTTCCAATCACATTGTCTGTTTACAAAAGTACAGGAATGACACGACCCCCCCCATTAGCATACTTTTCCTAAACATTGTACAAGAAGATTTCAAAATTGTTTTTAACGTTGAAATTGTTAGTTTAAAACACAAATTACAAAAGTTTTACACAATTTTACTCTCCGTGAATAAATCCTTAGAATGTTGTATATCAGTTTAGTAGAGCTACATCTGTTTTTAGACATTTTTATATAGTTTCAACTTTGTCTTTGCTTTGTTTTGGATTTATATATTTTTATTTCATATGTACTTTTTGTTATAAAACATATAAATGGTTTGATCTCAATTTCTGAAATTTTTGCAGTACAAAAATGAGACCTCTGTGAGTCAAGGCAGGTACGCAAATACTTTTGGTCATATTGTGTATAATCATAAATATCTGCAAAAAAAAAAGGAAGCTGGGCTTGTCCTAAAAAAATAGATATCAAGAATTACCGCAAAACCAGTTTTAAAAACCCACAGCAATTAAACAAATGTTTGTGTGTTTTTAACATGTTCTTGTGGCATTTTTCCCATGATGGAGGAAGAAAATTCAGATTAAAATAGCATTTCTCAGTATTTTTATTGTCAAATCCTTCTGAACCAGGAGCAGACATAAAAATGCTGTTGGAAAAAGCCTGCAGCAGTGAGATTGGTATTTGGGTCGACGTGCCGCAAACTCCCTGCTCAGTTCTATTCCAATGACATCACTTGCAGACATCTAGATCCACGTACGTCTTTGTTTTCTTCTGCGTCTGGCTCAACTGTACGGCTGGATAGCTCCGGCATAGCTGACGACATTGTCTGACAACATTAATTGTAAAGTAGTAAAACACACTCATGACCTTTATGTTCCTCCAGAAAGCATTCATGCTATGCCTGTTTTGGGTCAGTCTAGTGATGCTTTCACGGCAGAACATTTGCTGGAAATGGATCGATGTCAACAGAAAGTTGTCGTCTCTCAGACGATCTGCTCTGAGTCTTTTCTGCATTAATTCTCCAATCACAGAGGTTTATCTTAACTTTGCCAAATGCACAGACACAAGTCCATCACAAAGCCTCACTTTTTAATTTTTCCCATCAGTTGGTCCTTTTATTCAGGGCCCAAAAAGCATCAATGTTGATTGCACAAAAACACTGGGTCCACTTTTTCCTACTCGCAAACATTTATTGTCAGGATCCGTGTTCCGTTTTGATGTTTTCACTGCTTGGTTTGCTACACACTGGTTTTGTGGTTTATTTGATGTTTTGCAGTTTCCTCCATCGTTGTATTTATGCTTTTGGTTACTTTGTTGGATTCATGACTTCCTGTTTTTTTCTGTCCAGCTTCTTGGCAATTGCTTCCACCTGGGCTTTAATCGCCACACCTGTCCTTTATTTAGTCCCTACCTCTGTCAGTACAAAGTCATCCTATTTTCAGTTGTTGCCAGATTGTGTCATCTTAATTTCTTTCCTGTTTGTCTTGCTTCGTGGTCGTTTTCAGTTGTGTGTGTTGGCGTTTAGACCTGTTGAGGTAAAAGGTAAGCAGTTAGCATGTTTCGGAAACAGAGGAACGCCAAACGCTGTCCAGGACAAGAATAAAACTCTGAGGTCACACGTTTATTCAGCACCTGGTATTAAAAAAATAAATGAGCAGATCCTCTCCTTTTAATTCCTCTTTCCCTAATAAAGACTTGCAGTCTGCTCGGTTCCTTCATGTAAACTGTGGTGGTTCCGTCGTATCGTGCCAGATCAGAGTCCTCGTCTATCTTTAGAGCAGCATCTGTTGCCAGGCCGCATCATAAATGCTACAATGCCTGTTTGGTTCCACCACAACAATAACTGCAAACAAGATAGACAAAGCGTGTGATCATGTGACCCGCTGGTTCGGATTGGACTGATGGATCCTGGCCTTTCCAAAGAAGGGAGCAGACCCCGGGTTAGGTAAAACTAAAAGCTTCCATCCTAAATTTAAAATAAAGTGATGCGTTTCATAGAAGTGTGACCCTAATACAGCGAATGTGCGGAAAAAATCTAATCACAGAGGTGAAAAAGGTTTTTGGAAACACACTGTAAGAATGCTTTTTACATTTAACTTTGGCTCCAGCCTTTAATTTAAATTTGGCCAAAATACAAAAGTGTGCATTTATCTGTCAAAAAAGCTATAAGAAAAGTGAGTAAATCACTTCAACCTTTAAAAATATTTTTGTTTACATTTCAGTTCTCTTACATTATCCATTTCTTTCACCCCCCCCCCCCCCCCTTTTTTTTTTATGTCCTGCATTTGAATTCTCTGTTCTGATTAAAATGGGGCATTTCTTCCAAAATACCTTATTTTACACTTTATTTATGTGAAAAATTCAGTTGAAAAATCATTTAAAAGCTATGTGCACCAGTCTGTACCATTACTTTTCAACAACAAACAAATTCTTTGTGATTTTCTACAACAGGCGCTAGAACTTGTGTGTAAAAGAAGCATTGCAGCCCACCCGGTCTCAGAGTCAGCATTATTTTAATAGTCTTAAAAATCCAATGCAACTTTACATCTCTGAAAAAAACACACATTGAAAATCACAGGTCACAAAAGTTTATGAATTGTACGAGAAAATTACCTCAAAAGTGTTCAAACACCAAACCGGACAATGAAGTGGTCAATATTTACAGTTACTGTAGCATGTACACAGAGGATAGCGGGACAGTGGGCTCATACCAGCTGGTGACTATTAAGGATTTACAAACACTCTGATTTAATCTTTTTAGTATAAAAATTCACTTTGAACAGCTCACTGCTAAACTGGTAATGCCTTTATGCTGTGTAATAAGCTGCAATAATCGGTGACTGTATACCCAATCTTATAAAATCCCTTGTTTTAGATCAGTTTCTGTTTGGAGTCTATCTTGAATTTTGAAAAGCATTAACTTAATGAAAAGTCACTTTTGTCGTTTTTGCTATAAAAAAAAAAAAAAAGAGCTTTGTTGCCCCGGTGCATCACTTTTGCCTCTGTAGCTTTAAGACTCACTTATGAAACACAATTGAAGTCATTTAAAGTGTGTGAATCCACTGTTCTTGTTCATAGCAACTGGACATGCCCTTTCATTCTTACATAACAGATATTATGAAGAAAAGCCGAGGAACACATGATGAGCATATCCTTCTGTGCGTCCAAAAGCACTTTACAATAACAACAAAAAAAGTTAAGCAGACTTGTTAAAATCAAAAGTTACCGTACGTCATGAGCTGATGGCATCACCGGCAGGTGCAAAATAAACAGATTATTATTAAAGACATACAAAGTGAAAGTCTGTGTTTCTGTAAAGCTACAGTCAAAGTTACAGCTATAAAAACACATGCATGCATCTACAAGCTTATAAAAGACCCTTTAAAAAGTGTTGAATTTACAGAGTGATTAAGGGCTGCAGAATAAACCACAAGTGTTTATTTTGGGTTAAAACCCGAAGTTCAACGCGAGGAAACAATCCTCAACTATTTTGTCTGTTAAAGCCGTTCACTTTCCCCCGACTCACAAAAACGGTTTATTTAGTAGTATGAAGGATATTCTGCAGCTTTTTAAAACCCAAGTTCTAAGCAGAAAATTTGACATTTGATTAGATAAAATCAAATCTTTAGCAGTTTTTAGTTAAGGTATAACTTGAAGGTATTACCTCAGAGGTTTGGCGGAGGCACTTCAAAGCTTTTGCATTTTCCATCTGAACGCTTTCAAGCTGTGAACTGGCTTTAACTTTAAACCTGTTGCTCTGCTAGCTGCAACATTACTGCCTTAATGTGGGATCCCTGGCCTTAATCAATCACAGTCAGAGCCCATTTACCTAAATTTGGCGCCTTATTTTGTTCCAACAGATCTCTTGAGTCGCTAGAAGAAGAAGAGCCATCTGTGTATTTCAGCTAACACCTTGGTAGTTTCATAATTTTGCTTGAGGCTTCAAATTGACAAATCCCTTTGTTTTTGCTCCAGAGATGTGATTGCTGGGTAACTTTTAACGCTAAAAAAATCAATACTTTATGCAGCCTCTGTGTTTGCTTCCATAGAATCGTGCATGCACGGACAAGGGCGCAAGGTGTTGCAACATGTGTTGCGTCATAAATGAAAACATTCCACTAAACAGCCACCAACAAATTATTGATGCTGCATTTGGACTAAATTGTGATACGTTTTTTTTGTTTTGTTTCTGTGAGATTAGCGGAGTGGTGGGTTTGTAACAGTTTAAAACATCAACCATTAAAGTGAAGGCTTTACACCTTGGCTTTTAGTGTGTTGAGAACAAGTTTTAAATCCAGATCAAGCTGTGAGCCCTGCCCGTGGCTGTTTACTGTGCTGCAGAGGCAACATGAAGAAAAGGTTGTGAGACTGATGAAGACAACATGTGAAATCTGAAGAGGGTACTTATTGTTTTCATTTAAAAACCCCAGGCTGGGTGGATTTTATGACAATCAGCGGACACCCTCCTGCCTTCACTGCTGTCACTTCCTGAAGTAAATTTCCCCAGTATGCAAGAATAAACAGTTACGACTAACTGTTAAGCCTTTTATGCTTATTATCGCACATTATTTTATATTTGAGAAAATCCTCCACCTGTTTGTAGACAGATTTAAAACCTTGTTTTCTCTTCCATGTTAGTTTTCAAAAAACGGGAGAGCCTCCAAGGTTTTCTGAAAGCACTTTATGTCTTCCTAATGAATCCAAGGTCAATAATTGTGTGTAATACTCAGCATGTATGCTCATACAGTGTTGGTAAACAGTCGTAACTACAGCAACCACAAAAAAACGAAATAACAGGGGAAAGAAAAAAAAGATGGTCTAATGACTTTTTAAAAGTTTCTGACTTTAAAACAAAAATATAAAAAATATTTTTATAACAACATATAGAAAATAATAAAAAGTAATAACAAAGAAGAAAAAAAAAGATGTCTGTCAGAAAGAAATAGTAAAATGTTGGCTCACAAAACAATTTTTCGGGTGAAATGCTCGGAACAAAATGCGATCTTGCCTAAATTTCACTGCAAAGCACAACGGAAGAAGTGTAATGGTGTGGGATCTAAATACAATTCCAATTTGCGGATTGTTGGATACAAAATTCTACCTTTGCCATCAAAAATAACTTAAAAAAAAGTTTGGGAAACAACGATGAACAAAGAGTCCGTGCTGCTACAAAAAACATGCTTGACTGAACATTTTAAATTCATATATATGTGGTCAATACAATTTAAAGTTGACCCCAGCCTCGGCAACGGGCTTTAAGGCGACCACTTTCAATATATAAAAAAAAAAATTAAATCAATGTAAACATGTGTAAATGTAGATACATTTCAGGCTTTTGAATTTAAAATTCTCACGTTCACGCATAGCTACGTAAGTTTTTAGGTCTGTTTTCGTGCTCTTCGTAAAAAACACGCGGCCGTTGGACGCGCTTTGAAAATGAAACCAGACTGAACTTTGACCTATCAGGGACTCGAATTTGGTAGTGACGTATGAAAGGCGTCCCTTTTCATTCATGGAAGTGCCAACTGTTTAAAATTGATCATGAAGTAGACAGCAAGGTATTAGGAAGATTGCAAGATCGGTGGAGATGAGCTGGTAAACGGTTGCTCCTCGTCCGCTGTGAACGTGCTGAATCCGTGATTATCAGCCCAGTGTGAACGTAGCATAAAGATTAAAATTTAAACTGTTATAGATATAAACTTTTATGCTTTTGGATTTTTTTGTGTCAATAATTAGTTTTATGGAAGTGGAACAGTGAAGGAACGCGTCTTTGTTGTCAGTTGTGCCTCTCATCACTTAACTGTGAAGCAGAACCCTAAAATATTCATACATCAATAGGTCGGCACAAGTTTGCGTACTTAAGCTGATGTGATGCATTATTAAAATAACATTTATGCTTCAAAGTGATCCACTGTTTCTTGAAACATGATATGCGTTCTGACAAAGGGGTCACCAGCAACGCCTCTGCATGGGGTCTGCAGCCCAGCTGAAACTCTGCATGCAAAACGCCTTTCCTCTGAAGTTCTCCTCAAATTCTTCAGCCTCAATTGTCTTTCTGTACGCTTAAACTCAAAACATAAGACAAAAATATCCCATTTGTCATTCCCAGGCGTGAGAATTGCAGTGGAGCATGTTGTCAATTAACTAGGAGCATAAACCTACTAAGCCTGGACAGGCTCTGCAGTACAAACTTGCTCCTAAAAGCAGTTATTTGTTGAGAATGTTTGGAATAAACTCAGTATACATTTCAGCTTCTGTGCTCTACATGCAGTAAATGTTACTGTGACTCCTGCTGCTCTACTTAAATAAAAAAGGACAGAGGTGATGTCATGCATTAACTTAATGGCTCAACATAAGGGTTGGCTCAAACAGCCTGAAACTGGTCAAATACCGAAAAAATTAGAGCCAATTAAGGTTTGTTTTTTTTTAACTACAACTAACAATTCTTACCTCCACTGTAAACTCTACAACAAGCTGAAAGGAAATCAGCCCATTAAAGGAATATGAGGAATAAATAAAGGAATAAGAGTTTATTTTCACTAAAATGTCTTTCGATTAAAACTTTGCCGCACACATAGAGAGAGATCCAAGGATGTGAAAATTTGAGTAAAAGGAAGGGCCAAGAAACAACAGATTGTCCTTAAAGGTCGTGCATCTCCTGGAATGTCAGATTTTGGTTAAAAGCGCTTTGCTTCTGCAACTCGCCTGCCGGGACTTAAGGTTGAGCTGGGAAATTAGCTAAATGTTCTGCAACTGCGACCCCTCCATGACAGACGAGTTCAAAACAACGACAAAAACAAAGACAAAAAGATCTTTTCTCTGTTCAAATGTTGATTCGTTTGTCTTTGCTTTAATGTTCTTGTGCAAAAAAACCTAGCAAGTGCAACCTATTCATTTACATTCTCCATGTGCTGCTTTTGTGACTGTTATCCAGGAACATTGTAAAATCAAACCACAGAAAGTCCCGTGGACTGCCCAAGAGCCCACTTACGGATGTGAACGGAAACAGAAGGAGCGCCGCATGAACACTTCTGCAAAATTTATGAAATGTTATTTAAAAACAATCGACATCTTTTCCTTTTTTACTGCTAAGTTTCACAAACGTAGCTAGTGCACTTCAGGGCACTGCTTTTAAGAAATTCGCTAAATTCAACTTTCCTTTGGGGGCCAATGAAGTAATACTTACATTTATAGTAGTTTGTTTCTGTGATCCAGTTCCAGCTGCTCTATGAGCCATTTGTGGGATTCATAATGTTAAATAAAAGTCACAAGTGAGGTTTTATAGTGAAGACTTAATTCAGACTTTAAACTTATTTTGCATTTCTGCTCCATTTGTGAACACAAATAGACTTTACTCGGATACTGAAGCTGTCAGGAGACGACGCCTCGTAGCTTTTTAGATAAAATCTCCACCAGCCATGAATACAAAACTGTAATTATGACTAAAAGGTTATAACAAAAAAACGAGAGCCATTATACTGTGCATACAGGACAGAGCTAAAAGCAGTCCAACTGAATTGGTGTGGAAACAGTTCACAGCCTTAGTTGAAATTTGTGGATGCGGAAAAAAACCCCACTCTTCGAAGGGGAAAAAGAGAAAAGAAAAAGGTCTACTTGTGAAACAGGATTGGCTTTGCCAAACCTGCCAGGATCTTTGGAACGTGGACTGAGATGATTTCTCCAATCATCTCCGGAAAGCTGACCTTGGTGTGGAGAGACTGAGCCTGGACGAAAAGGTCAAACGTGAACTGATGGAGCTTTTTTACGATCTGGAGAAGAAGAGAAGACAAGAAAAAAATGGAAAAGCCATTTCAATAAACGGTGGTATGAGACGTGCTTTAACCATGACTCGGGAAGGTTACAGATTTCCCTTTTTCTACTGTGTAGGAATAAGGAGTAGATTGTGAGCTATTAACCCCTCCCTCAGAGCAACTGAGCGAGCTGCCATGAAACATTTTACTGTAATGAAATTACACCTCTTTTCACTTTTATTCCCCAAACTTAAAAGAACTGGTGAAATTTCCCCACTCAGGCAGAGCAGCTGAAGCTTTTGCACATTTCTCCAGCTTTTCCATGGTCATATGTCCTTTTTTTTTTTTTTTTTTTTTTTTAACAAAAAAGATGCTTTTGCAATATTAAAGCGATAAGAAGCAGAGGATCTCACCATTTGAAGAGAGTCCAGGAGTCGGGTCAGCTGGTAGAACCTCTGAGGACAATTAGTGGCCATTTGGTAGTTAATGAGACGATTGAGTTCATTGATGTAGGTGAGGCGCAGCTCATCAAAGTACTTTTGACTTTTCAGGCCCTCAACAGGAACTGTGGAAATAAAATAACGTGTGTGTTTTTTTTTTAATGTCCCCAGATAGATTTCTGTCAACCTAAAAGTTTTCAATCATGGAACTCACTAATACTGAAGAGCAGCAAGGCCTTCATGCACAAGAACTCCTCCTGAGTGATCTGCAGCAGCGAAAACTCTTGTGACAGATGTCTCATCCGTATGCAGTGCTCATACATTGTAGAAATATGCATCCGATGTCTGCAAATATATTAAAAAAAAGGTCAAAATGAGATGTGACGGCTGTTCAGTTTTCTAAGAGGTGGAGACATTCACCCAGTAAGAATCAGCGGCAGGAAGGGGGAGAAAAGCATCAGAGGTTAAATGAGATAACTTGAGTCCTGATAGAACCACAACATAACAAAAGAGATTTCTGATATTCCGTCTTTGACATGGGGACAGACAAACAGACAAATCTGCTCCACTGCATGCCCATCATTTCTCTGCGGTTTAAAGCAACGATAGGAAGCGATTAGATAAAGTTAGTCTCCTCCGTGGCTGAACGATAAGACATTATCATCAAAGTTTGCAGTCTCCTCCAACATGCAATCATTCTGCCTTTTATTATGAATGTAGAAATAGCTCGTTTAACGTATTCACATTCCTAAACTGTGCAGATAAAAGCGAAATGAGACACATTTTTTGCAAAAAATTGGAAGAGAAATGTCATCCAAAGAGCTTAAATTGAAAGAGACTCGTTTTTCCCCTTCACTCTTCTGTTGTCGTCTACAAATTCAGTTTTTAGATAAACTTGTAATTTCCTAAGCTATAAAAGGTGGATCAGTTGCAATTATGGCACATCTTAGAGTTGGATCTTAACATTTTCTGCCACTGATAGCTTGAACACCAAAATAAAAGCCTCAGGAGCTACACAAAAAGCCCCAGTTTCTTCAGACTGCAGCTGTAGCAGTTGTGCAATGTTTATCAACACCATGAGAACTAGAGTTTTCCCATCCAAAGTTTTTGTCAGCTGTCCGTCTGAACGCGTGATCTATGCGATATTTGGTCCCGTGGGCTTTAGCTTGTTGGAAAAAACACGAGTAGGCCCCATCAAAGATCCAGCAATCGTAAAAGTCAAACATGCAGAAACAATTTGGTAAATCCCTAAGAGGTGTTCATTTTAATGGCCCTGTAAATAATGGTGTTTTTGTGGTGTGCCTGGTTAAACTAACGTAAACTAATGAAAACAGACAGAGATCATTCCGCCTGCCTGTGAAAGACTCTTTAAGCTTCGCACTTCGGATGCTAAAAAGTAATTTAAAAAAAAAATGCAACTGCATATTTAAAACTGTGCAGCTGAATGGTTTGGGCACATCTTCTCACGGCAGACAGCGTGGTGTATCGCAGCAAATGGATTTGTGAAAAAACCAAGCTGATTCTCTGAAAACACCGCTCTAATGGACCTCTTTATTTGTCACCACTTCAGCAGAAGTTTGACAGACAGTTTAATTGCACATCTACCTAAATGTTAATGGCTTATGTGTGTACTTTGAAAGCAATGTGAAACATTATTTACTGTTTAGCCTCTAACAAGAAGGAGCTGTGATATCACTTGATATTTGCTGGTTGAAAAAGTTTTAACAGCATCCTTTTTGTTTTCTGAGACCCCAAAAATCAAAGCATGTGATAAATAATGCACTTACATCTAATTACGGTTGCAAGAACCATGCATTATTTTAATGTGTATTTGTGTGTTTCTAACCAGCTGGAAACTGTCAAATACAGTCAAATTACAGGAAACCACAACAATGGCAAATCATGTCACAGCTCATTTAGGTGATATCCTTCAGTGTTGGTGTGATTGTATACATTAGCCGCAGCTAAATGAATTTATCAGTAGCACGGGTCCCCGACTCATTCAGATCAGACGCAGCTAAACTGCGGAGAGCCGCTAGGCCCTGAAAGCTGAAAATGTTCCTGAATCTAATTTCTCAGCAACAAAAGAACACCTACTGACAAAATTGCTCCTTAAGAAGTCTGCAACTGTTCCTGTTTAACATTTTTAAAATGTGGATCTCTTTGTGTTTGTGCCTGAACAGGAAAGCAAATCAGAAAGAGAGATTAAAAAAAATGAGCATGCCGGCTTGCTCAATGAGGAGTAATCTCCCGGTATAAAGAGCGGTGCAGCGATGCCGGCCACTCACTAATGAAATCATTTCAGGGAAAATAATTGAATTCAAGTATTCAAGACTGTACATACTCGTTGAAGACGAGGTCTGGAGCAAAATACAGCATTCTGCCGTTGACGTTCTTGTATGACCTCCATCCTAAAGCAAACACCATCACCGTCATCCACGACTGCTGGATTACGGTCATCTGGTCATCCACATGGAGATTTCTAAAACCTAGAAACATTCAACACCTTTATTAAAACTTTTATACTTTTACAAATATTGTTACATTGATTTTAAATCAAAGTGGAATAAAACTCTAATGGGAAAGTTTAAAAGAACAGATCTGACCCCAAATGATAATTATAGCAAATTGTGTAGTTCTTTTCAAATACATTTAAACATTGTCTGACCACATTGATGACACTGTCCGCTTCTGACTTTTCAAAAGTTTTTAGCAACTTAAAATCAACTTTCAATTCTGTGCAGGATTACCTGGAAAGTTTGCCTAAAGATCAATTCAACTAAATACTTGATTTTTTTAACTTGTTGCCTTGACAGCAGTCAACAACTGTTTAATCGTGACGTTAGTCCCATTCATAGTAATGATTAGCCGAGTTTGTTCTCCAGCAACGCTCCTCTGACGAGCTGTGTTGTCAATTAAAAGCCCAAAGTTCCATCCAAAGGCCAATGTTTATCAAAGTGATCCCTGTCATTCACGTCATAACGCAAATAGAGGTTAGTGTACAGGCCTCAGGCTTCACTGCTTCTGTGCAAAGCAAAACTATTCATAATGAATCAGGGATTGTGGCTTATTGTGCAAAAAATTTCGATATGCAGTTCACGCAAGTAGAATCCCCACAGCTTTAACAGAAAAATGCAGACAACTGTATTTGCTGCTTGTGGCCATGGCTAATCCTCAAATGGGAGGAAGTGGATCACGCTAAGCCAATTTAGAAAACTTAAAACAGCAAAGAAAAAAAAAAGGGACAAATGTATACATTTATACAAATATTTTTCTTAACTGAGAACTTCCAGGGCATGCAACAAGTAAGAGCAATGTTTACCATAAGTCATACAGAAAGAAGCAAGGCCTGTCTTTAGGCCTGTCTACATAAAGATGGATGCGTGTCCAACAGTAGCTTTTTTTTTCTAGAGGAAAGGAAAGATGTTTTCAAAGCATCAGAGGCTCACTGACTTATCAGGGAGGCATGCAGAGAAGTCAGACAGCTATCACGACCTCAGAGAGGAGTAATGAAGAAAAAGAAATACAACCAACTGTCCATACCTGAACCATTAGAAACTGCCAAAAATAAGACTTATAACCTAAGCTCCCTGCATGAAGAGTTACAAACAGAGGTTGAACTGCCAATGCTGATCCAGAAGGACCCCCAGACTCATCACAGGAGGTGTAAAAACAACCGCTTATGTTGCACACAAGAACACAAAAAGATCTTTTTTAAGATTACAGACAGTAGTTTCTATGGGTCTTTCCTTTACGTTCTGAAAAATCCCTCTGTTGCTTCAAGTGGGCTTGAAGTTAAATGTTTTTCTTCTGTATTCACTCATTTTGTGCTTCTTTGGGAAAATCATCTAGTTACAAGGACATTTACGCTGCAGTTTTCATCTTTTATGTTAAAAGCAAAAATATAAAGAAACTGCGGCTGTCAACGTGATGAACGCCATAAATTTTTAAAAATTAATGCGTTAATATAGTTTAACACTGATTAATTACACTTCCGCAGTGTGCGCCAATTTCTAAAAAAGCACTTCATCTGGCTTAAAAAATGGTCACTTACAAAAGAAATAAATATTCAATCGATTTTTATTACTTTATTATTGTTATTGTTTAAGATTAGATCGCTTTTTCATAAAATGTGGACTATTTGATACGTTATGCGCTCCGTTGTCATGGCAACATGTCAATGGATCACTGATACGGCAGAGAACTTGAATAGCAGCGACAAAAGAAAGGATTTGTGTTAAAATGTATGATTATTTTGTAAAAGAGGAATCCTTTTTATGAATGTTTAAATTGTGGGGAAAACCTTTAGGATTTAACAGAACGTCGGAACAATATCATATGGTATATCAAAAGGCACAAAAGAAATGAGAAATATGCAGGGACAAGTACAAACTCCCAAAAATGTTTAAAAATCTACATCCAAACAGGTATTACAGTGAGTTTGAGGTTAAGTGAATAGGTAATTTAGATTAACTTTGCTTCTTTTACACTCTTTATGGCTAAACTAATCTTGATAACAATACTTTAAAGAATGCTTGTCCTTGATCCTATTGTCAGAAGTCAACGCTCTGTCTCCACCTCTGGTCACCATCTTTAGAGTACTGACAGGACTTCATTACCCATCAACCCAGCGCAGAGTGTCTGGATGCCTTCCCACCTGACTCTCATCTGTTATTCAGCCACAAAAACACTTAAACACTGATAAAGAACTCATTCAGTGTGAAGTATTGTTCATACTGAGCGGTCAGTCCTGATCTGGTCACCTGTCACCTGTCACCTGCCTCTTTGCTGCGTGCCCTGACCTCCTGAGTTAGCTTTCTGGTCTTTTAGCTGAGCTTTGCTCCTGTGGAACCAGCTGTCTGCCCATTTGTGACACCTATAATTTAGTACGAAACCTCGTAGATTGTTTTTCATACTGTACAAGGACTTTGACTAGATTTTCAAAGTACCCACTACTCAACAGGCAAATTTCTAATGAACTACAGAAACTTTGTCCTAGAAGATGATACAGGTTTCATGATTTTGTCTACAAACGGCATAATCAGAATTAAAAGAGCACTATGAAGGCTTCCACGACAGATGATAAGATAATCAGAGTGTGACTTTAAGAACCAAAATGCTAATATTTTTATCTTTACATGTAGTATTCCTTGCATCAAAGTGTACTAGATGGTAAATTCATATTCATTTCTGCTTTTGCTAAAGTGAAATCAGCTTGAGTTTCTGTGATTTCATGCATCTTACCTGGCAGTCCTTTTGCCCATTTGACCACTTTGACCAGCTGCCTCTCCCCCAGCTCATTGAGGCTGGTCAACAAGCTGGCAGCAGAGTCTGGCTGACCGCAGTCGTGTCCGGCGTTCACCACTTCTGGCTCAATGGACTCCAAAATGTTGAGGAAGACCAGCTGGGAGTTAAAGTTGGGACCTGATTGAGGAGAAGTGTGGTGGGGGACGTCCGCAGGTTCTTGCACAGGAAGATCCTCTTCTGAGTTTTTCTGCTGTCCAATCTTCTTTAGTTTGCGTGCTAATGATAAAAATAAAAAAACAGATTATAGTTATACTGCATGTACTTTTAATTTATGGTGACAATGATCAGTCTTGAGCTTCTCCAGAGCGCTGGAGGAAACAAAAAGCCTCTTTGTAACAGGAACGATGGTTCCGTTTCAAATTATCTGTTAGATTTCTCACACAGATGAAGCAGATTTTCTGGATTCTTAAACTATTTCATGGAAATATCAATTTTCCCCAACAATCTTCAAAGCTGATCCACTAATAGCTTTAACGATATTGAATCATGTTTCATTTAAAGGAAAACTCTTCAAACAGATGAGTCTCATCAGACGGAAGGGCCTGCTGTCATCATGTTGCTTCTCACGAACATCTGGACTATCCAATCCTTTTTTCTGCTTACCTAAAAATGGGAAATTAGATAATAGGTTTGTGTTTTATCTTTTTAAAGATTGAGAGAGACCATACTTTTTAATCACCTTGCTCGGGGAAGGTTCTATTTTTAATTTTGGTGCATTTTCCTTTTATTTTTGTGAGATTAGTTTAACACAATAAAGCCTTATCAACAATAAGTTGCCATGTTTTATTTTTTGTCAACAATCAAGTGCTGCAATTACCTGAAAATGTATAAAAGCTAAGAATAACGTGCATTTTAAGTTTGTTTAGCCCTGAAGAAGAATAACAATTTGTTGAAAGTGGATCTGTTATAGTTTTAGGGTGAAAATTACAACTTTCAACTAATACTAAAAAAAGAAATATTTCCTCAATAATCACTCTTGACTGACAGAAATGAAATAACTGTTAATTGTCGCTCACTGGAAAACTCTGAGGAGTCTCATTAAAACTGCAGCTTAGCTTCTCCAATGATAAATATTGAACTACTAGTCATAAGCATGACTTAAGTCTCTCTCATAAGTACCTGCGTTGAAAGAAAATTGCGGATTACATAAGATTCCCATTATCATCCCTGATCCAATAACAAACATTTCAAGCAAAAACAGTTAATTAAAAATTCCTTCTGGGGTAGTCGTTCGTGATACAGGCAGGCATCAGATCTTTGCAGAGCACAGTGTAAATAGGTTAGGTTGAACTAACCTTCAAATCACCATACTTGAGATGAAGCCAACATAAACTGACAAGTGATAGAAAACGGCCTGGATTTATGTTGAGCTTTTCTGGTTTTGCTGGCCGCTCGCAGTCACGTTTAGTCATTGGCACTTTATCGGTAAACAAAGGCGTTGTCTTTCTTTTTTTTCAATACTCATGAATCAAAGGTTTAGTGGAAACCACTGATCCACAGACGGGCAGAAAGTTGCTACACAAATGCACACAATGAAGCTGACAATTTTTCTTAAACATTAGTAGTGAGAGTCTGTCTGCTGAAAACTCACATTTAGGGTCATTTTCATTGCGGTCAGCTAAAGCTTTCAGAAAATAAACTGCAGAATGATCCATTTCAAGCAGATTTCCAAATCAAATAGCACATGGGAAATCTATCAGCGTTTTCCTTCTTTAGCTAACACACATTTAGGTGAACTTCCTCTGCCCCTTTCTGTGTTTTGGCATGAAAGTTTTTAAACAGATCTGTCTTTCAAATGCTTAAAAATTCTAAAGGTTCAGTTTATTATCTTTCTCTCTGCGTGAATGCAGATCCAGGTTACAAACGCCAGTTTTCCTATAAATGTGAACTGGGTTTGTGTCCAACAGTCAGAATATTGAGTTAATCCTGCCGAAACGCAAGGACAAAAATATATACCATGATACATAAAAAAATGTATCTCAATAGTGAAAATACTAAACATTTCATATTTCAATACATTTTAAAATAGGCAACATGAATTAATGACATGCTCTTCAGTTTAGAAGTTCACAAGTGACCTCTTTCAATGAAAAGTCTATGTAGACACGCCTAAACGAGCGTTATGGGCTTCAGGGTTCAAAACTCTGGTGTTCAGGCATCGCCACGCAAGTTCCTACAATTGGTTTTTGCTATTTGTTCAAATGCGCGTCCAATTACCAGGTTGAACCAGGTTTGACCAGTCAAGGACTTGAATTTTGTAGTGATGTATGGATGCTGTCCCTTTTATATAATGGGATTCCCAACCGTTTAAAACATTGTAGCAGACAATGAAAAAAGGAGAAGTCCATCCTTGATTGTCCAGTGTGAACACCATGGGCTAGCAACATTCAAAAAGGAGCATTGTAATTTGTCCTTACACTTTCACTCATTGTTTTATCCTTTACTTTAGGGAAACTAAAAAGATTTAACAGGCCATACCAATGTGCATCTGTACGTTTGAAATTTAGTTTATTTTTGCTAAATGTTGATTGCTGAGCACAATCTTTTGCTTTATAAAAAACACGAGGCGCAACATGAAGTAAAACACAAAATATGTTCACGCCATGTTGAATGTTTTGGAGAAATATACGGCAAATGATTTTTTAAAACTTGCCTTGGCGTACAAAATTCGAAATTAAAAACAGCTTGGCTTTCACCTTTAGTGTGATTTGTGATCGAGAATGACAGTAGTTTAGGCAAACCAATCGCTTGCTTACATTTAGAAATAATTTGTGGTCAGTAACAGCTGTCTATTTCATTAGATGACGTCAGAAACAATAGAAAATATTGAATACACACTAAAAAGTCACTGTTTGCCCAAGTAGATAAAACAGCTAAAAAAATAGACTAATTATGGTCTTTAATGTCAGAGTAAAGTGCAAATGTAGAGGCTTTTGAACTAAAACATGATGGATTAGTGAAGAAATCCAGCTGTTAGTAACCCTTAGAAAAATAGAAATACTTTTTCTGGAAATGTTGATTGAATTATTTCTTATTGTAAAAAGACATCAGTAAAACAAGAAATGTTTTGGGATTTTTGCAAGTTTAAATAAAATGATCATTCATATTTGCCTCAACAAATTATTGAAAGTAGAGTCTGGTGGCCAAAGCTCACCAGAAAGGCATTGCTTCATCCGTAAACAGTTCTTTAGACTCTTTCTAATTCTTTTATAGATTTCTGAGCTGTTGATGCTATTTCACTCTTTCATTGCATCTTTCTTGTTCTTTCATTCACTTACTGTAGCTTAAAGCCTGAGTGGAGAGTGGGTATGTAGATAACCGCAGTAAATTGAGAGTCTTAGCTTTTGACTGAGCCCCCTCAAACTACAACAGACTGGTACAAAGCTTGCAGAACTCCAAACATTGCACTAATCCAAACCGTCAACCTCCATTCCTCACATACTCCTCCACTTAAGGGAGTGACCCATTCTTAGAAAAGGCGTACTGCCTTCTCCACGGCCTTGGACTTGATGATCCTCATCTCAACGCCTTATCATCATTGAGCATTTGGACAGAGATCTGAAAAAACCTCCGTACGGTTCACTTGATTGCTACGCATAAAATCTGAAATTGGGTTAATAAGGAATATTGTCTCAATATGAGAAAATCTGTGCATAAATGAATGTATGTAGTCAAAGCAGGGAATAAACAAATTCATACTTACATCATTTTGCCATAATGATCAGATTATGAAGTTTCTCATATTTTCTAATCATTTGTCTTTTTAACCTAAAGGTTTATGTGTTGATTAAATTACACTTTTCTCTACACATAGAGTAAAAAATCTTTTTAAACTATAATGACGTTCTCAATTTGGTTGTAGAGATTATGTCACATTAATCTGATTAATCTGATTTTTATCAAACTAGGAATAAATGAAGCACTCAAATGGTAAAACACATTAAAACAGTTCATGTGTAGCATCATACTTTCTGCCCCACCACCATATAAATAATACATTTTCACATATAACCATCATAGAGGAAAAAAAAACATGTTACAGTACATGTTTTTTGATAAACTGTCTTAATAGGATTCAAGGGTGAAAATGAAGAACTGTGGAACAATGAGGGAGAAAGAGGAGCGACAGAAGGGGCAAATTATCGGAGAGTATGCTCTATTTGACAGTTACAATGTCTAAACTGGTATCTACGAGGTCAACCAGCTTTTCAGGGCATTTGAACACAATGAAGCTTCTTCACAGCAGTCATTCTGACATGACACGACAGGAAATGCACAAGTAAGTTAATGATGGCTGCCTTTCAGTTGCAGGAGGGTGTCACCGGCGCGCATGCAGCTCCATCGACAAACTGCACCGCAGCTTTTTTATGCCGTTCCAAGTCCAAACATCTTTATCAACAGAGTTAAAAGAATCAATTCAAACTGAACAGTTGGAGGGGTGAATGCTTTGATTTGGGACCCTCTGAAGGTAAAATCAGGTTAGAGCCACCCACAGTGGTGATCAAAACCGTGACTCTTTCAGGACTTAACTTCCTCTTTCTCTTCAGATGGACGTCCCCTCATCTTTCTTTACTTGCAGATCTCCCTCAAACTGCAGGAACACACATGTCTGCCTCAGGTTCTTTGTTCTTGGTAAATACTGCTAAGTAAAAACACGTTTGGTAAGTCTGCGGTGAGTCTGGCTGCACAAGGAGAACAAAAGGTGTGATGACAGTCCTCAGACCCTGAATCCCGCCGTCGCGACCCTTCCGGCCCCGCCACACCAGCAATCAACCAGACAAGACCTGCCAACTAACGGAGGAGCATCAAGCAAGCCGCTTTTCTCCCACTCGCCGTCCTCCTTCATTTGGGCTCTTTTGGCTTCACAGTTGTGTTCTGTTTGTCATTATTCTTACGATCATTAAGGAAATTCCTTGGCTTGATTTGCTTTTAACAAAAAGTTATTTTAGTTAGTTTTTTTTTTCTTTTTACCCAAGTAACCTTCTGACCTGCCTACCCGCTTTTGTGTAACAATTTGTCTCGTATGCGACTACCCTCTTTTTGTGTGTTTTAATGGACTCTGGCTCCTGCCCTGAACTCATTATCCTCTTTTGTCATAACTTAACTGCACCCATCATGCATCGATTTGACCAGATCCAAGCATTTGACATATTTTTCATTCTGACCTAATTCGGGTTTTATTGTCCAGGCTCTTTCTAATAATCTTTTAACACTTTGAGACGGTAGGCGTAACGCTTTCTTACAAGGATTACACCAGTGGAACTAAAAGAACGCCATTAGCAGCAGAAAAAGAAAAGAGATCTGGACGATACAACAAAGACTTCAGATTAAACAATATGTTTTTTTGTTTCTTGGAGAATGAAGCTCTAACTATTCTACTACAACGTTGTGTGGAATATTTAGTGGGAACTTATTACTCATAAACTTGACGGACTAAAAGGGAATTTGGCTTCCTAATCTGTCAAGAAAATGCTTAAAAATGGAAAAGCAAACATTCTTTAACCAATTTTGCATAGTTGCTCATTTAAAAAATGAAACAAATAAGATAATAACTAATATTTTTTTATTTTAGCAAAATTTTCTAAAAAAATGGCATTAAAAAATATAACTGATATGGATTTAATAAAGATTTTGATGTATCTGCTTTGATTTGTTGGCTATATATACAGTGAGATGCTCCAAAAAGATACATTTATGGATTCTTTTGACTTTAGACCAGGGGTGGAGCTAAGGGGGGGGCAGGTGGGGGCACCCCCAAATATATTTGGCAATATTAGTTTCATTGTTGACTTAGGAAATCATAAAAACACGTTTTAAAGCATTACAAAAATAAAAAAAGCATTCTTTTTAAACAAAACTTTCAGCCTCTTATATTATTCGCTTCAATAGTAAAACTTTTTGAAATATGCATATTTGATCCTTTTATTTGTAATGGGCGTCCACTCTGCTGTTCTCGAAATATTACACAAAATATTCTAGCGCTGCCACTGGTTCAGATTCACAAACAAATTAGCATAAGAAAGACCTACAATATAAGATATACATATATGTATACATATATTAAACATGTTTACTATCACTTAAAAAACCAAGAAAAGTGCTAAAAAAAATGCCATTAAAACCACCTAAAATAAACTCAGAGAAAGATGAAACATCCATTTAGACTAACTGAGATAAAGTAAGCAAACACATTTTAACACAAAACAGACACTGGAGTTACCTCTGAGTCTTAGCCAGAAAAGTACCACAGCACGCCAGCGTAATGAAAATTTTTATGTGATGAAAAAAAAAGATTCCACACCTTTTTTTGTTTATTTTCAGTAATGAGCTGGCATCAAAACAGCATTTCAATAAACTATTTCAAGGAACTATCCACGTGTCAGACTCGACTGCAAATAATTATTACCTCACCTTTACTCCACTTGAAATATCAATAAAACTTCACTAAAGGGCTTACTTCAGCCTCAAAGTGGCTACTTTTTCTGACTAATATATCTAGTATCTACATGTTTTTTTTAATTAGATAATTAAAGAAGCTCTAGCTTGACTGGATTAAATTATCATTTCAGGCCAAACTGTCTAAGACCTGCTGAAGGAAAACCCTTTTGTGTTTTCATGTGTGATCCCCAGCAAAAGTTGAAGGAGTTACCGTCAAAGAAAGTGGCATTAACATGTCTGTCAATAAACGAGATCAAGTGAGTACGTATCATTAATGGATGACAAATGGATTTTGATTCTTTTGGATGAAAGCTGAACGGTGACTCAGAAGCTGGCAGGCCAGCCGACCCTCGAAGGACAGATTTTACTTTAACGGCACACAGACGGAAAACTTTTGTTAATGTCAATCGTAAAACAAAAAGGTTTAACCCCAACATGGTGGTTGTGAAACAATAAAAAGTGCCTGATGTAAAGTCACATAGAGCTCTTAAATTGCAGACTTTAGGTTTCTTTTTTTTTTAAAAGTCTGAAATTTATTTCCCTGTTAGTAAGAAAGGAAAAACAGATGGATAATCAGCTTCCTTTAGGTTTTTGCAAAAATAAAACCACTACAATGCTTTTTTTTAAGCTCCATCCTGATTTAAATGGGAATGTAATGCAAAATTCAGACATGCTATGGCTTTAAAAATGATGCAAAAACTGCAACTTCAGAAGATCTGTTTTTATGTTAAAAAGATGTGCTGCATGATAAAAAGTCAAACTCAAAGACGCCCAACCTTAATAAATAAATTCAAGATCAAGAAAATAGCAAACTAAAAAGCCTTAAATTTACTGGACACACTGGCAAATAGGTAATTTTGCTGAATACTGTTCAGAATGCAATTAGCAAATTGCAAATTGCAGCTTTCATTTTCTGACCGTGCATTTGAGAAAAAAATTAATTCAGAAAAAACCCGGTCAAATACATAATCATTTTCCACAATCACTCCTACGAATCATTGCCATAAATTTCCCTGGGAAATGCTGGGAGTGAATTACAAGTCCATGATGAGAACATAAGTGAAAGGAACTTTTTAGCCACAACTTGAAAAGATGAGCCTTTTTACTACAATCACAGCATTAGATCACATTTTCCCTCCATGGGTTTGTCACTGACTGGTGGCGAAATTACCAACCTGTCTGCAGCTTTAATTCACGTGTCTCATGTCAGCTTTGTGCTTCCAGCACAATTTTCACCGTTAACAGAATGAGAAAATGGAAGAGAGTGAAAATTGAACACAAGACTAAAATTAGTCCACTACATGTCAATCTTTACAGCCTAATATGACGAGTAGGTCTGGGTGACAGTAAGGAGAAGTGAATGGAAGAGGTCTAAATTGCATGGCAGCTCAGTCAGGGGCTTGATTATCAGTAACATCCCCTATTGTGATGATGCTGCAATTGAAGAGAACCAGCTAAGATGTGCAGTGTACAGAGAATAAAGTACTTTGGTCTTGGGAAACCATTAATAGTTTCACTCTTAGGACTTCCATTTCTCTGCTGTGTACTTTTGTTGGCTTCGTATGGAGGTCGCACTGCTGTTATTATATACTACATGCACATTGACTGTACGTATTTATAGCACAGAGGCAGAAATGAGAAACAGTTTTGCATGTGGTGTTGTCATATTTAAAATAGAATATCAAACTGTCTCCAATCTGACTTTTAATCCCATTTTTATGCTTTATTAGTAAAGACTTTACGGTAAAAGTCAACAAAACTATAGTGAGAGTTTAGTACAATTTGGGCTGAGAATCAAAGTGGAGTGCACAGCATTTTACTCCAAAAATTGCAGAGAAGCTGGTAACAAAACAAATGATCTCCCACGTTTATACCTAAACTTTTAACGTGTAAACAGGATGCTGCTTTGCTGTACATTGATTCACCTGGGATCTCGAGATGTTTCTTTACAGAAAACATTAACGGGTTGATGTATGGAAGTGATGCTCATGTCGTATTGTTTTTAAACTTTAAGGAGTTTGACAATTTACATACCAACCACAATTCAGAACTACTTCAGAAAAACGTCTTTCCAAAAATAATTCCAAAGTAAACTTTTTTTTTTGTCCTCTTAGCCTATATTAGTCATATTCTGAATAATCCATGGCTGGATAAAGAAAGAAAGTGGTGATTCTCTTTCAATATTTTAGCAATTAACCCCTGATGACAATCATTTATTTTTCCTTTTTTGCATTAGTTTTCTGAAGAAATCTGTCTGAATGTTTCATTTAATGACTTTATACAAACTTATATGGATGAATTGGATTACTTTCTTATCATCATCCATTTATTGTTTATTGTTAAAAATATTCTCAGGAAGATATACTGTCACTGATCTAAGCAAATTTTGGTATAAACTCCTTTTTCATAAAAAAGTAAAAGTTTTGATTATTTGTTTTCTTTAAAGACTCACTCCAATGGCATTGTGTTTTTGGTGTTTTTAACATGTTCTTATGGCATTTTTCTGAAGATGAAAGGCATATGTTACGAAAATTATGCTTAAGATGGCATTTCTGAGTATTTCTTTATTCAAATTGTTGTGATTCTGGAGCTGATAAAAAAAATGAAGTTTGAAAAAGAGTTTATTTGTGACATAGAAAATACAAAGCCACAAGCTCCCTGCTCTGCTCCAAAACTGGGAGTAGAAGTGTGGGGCATACTCTGCCATACTCTGCACCAACCTCCCCACCCACAACTCAGAGGTGGATTTCCAATATACTCCAGCTCTGCAGAAACTATGTCCTTGAAAATGACACAGGTTTTTTTGTTTTGCATAAAAACTTCCTAATCATAAATAAAAAAAACACTGGGTACGATTTTAAAACAGATAAAAAGATGATGCGAGTGGGACTTTAAATGCACTGAAATATGTTCTAATCTGGTCGATTATTATTAACATGTCAAAGATCGAGTCTGTCTACAGTCTCCTGCATTTGTCCATGTTAGCTTCTTTCTTGTTAACTCTCCTTATCAATGAGCATTCATATGTTTTTATCTAAATCTATCCAGACAATGCTGTGGTTTAGTGAGCATACTTTTAGTAAACGGCTGAAATGTGTGGAAAGTCTGTGTTTCACATCACAGCTTGGCAATACACTCACTGACAAGTTAAAACATCTAAAACAGTAGTGGCATTCTTCCCTCACTCTAATTAAAGATGTGTTGAGGCTGCATGTTGCAACTGACTACAAATATGTTGCAGATTGTAATCTTTTCATTTCAATAAAAGATCTGTCATCAGGTTTAATTGAACTCTTTAAATTTCAAACACATCTGACAGCAGATATTAACATAAGCAGAAAATATTACAGCAACACAGGTGACTCAGCTGTAAGCTCACAGTCAAATAAATTCATCTTCCGTCCAGTTTCTGGAAAAAAATTACAGTTTAGCATCTCCTTCACATAGAATATCACTTTTAAAACAGCTGATTGAAGCTTGTTTGATCAAACTTTTCCTTCCTTTTCTTATTTGAGCTGCTTCAAGAAACCGATTTCCATCAGACATTTAAGAGCATTTGGTATTTTTAAGCCATAGCTCAGAAAAAGGCTCATTCTTATGGCCACCAATGCATCACCAACTAAGATCCTTATAGGTTTATGTCACATGCTTTGGCTTTAATGCTTTAACTTTTGGATTTTGGAACATGTCACCTATTGCAAAATATTCAGATATTTGTGAGTCTGCAATTTGGCTAATTTTAAGGTAAGTTTAAAGATAAGTTTTATATTTTAAATGAACTAAACATTTGTCCAGTGAAGGCTAATGGCCCTTGGGCTAATTCTGGAATAGTCGTGGACATTTTAATTTATATGGGTGTTCCTTGAGGCAAACAAAACTTTTAGTCATGCCAAACATGTTGCTCAATACTTCTAAGTTTTTTTTTATACCACAGGTATGCTGCAATACTTTTGGGGCTGGATTAAACGCTGCCTGTAATTAGCTGTCGCATGTCATTTTGTGAATCGAGCACAAAAGAAAAACGTTTTTCCAGATAAAACAGTGAATTTGTTGGAGGGTGTGACTCATTTAGCAGTTTGGCTCTATTTTATCAGTCAAAAGCCAATTGGCTAAAACCATTTTTTAAACCCAATAACAATAAATTAGCTAAACGAGTTACTTGGGAGGCTTACTGTACATAAAACTCTCATAAAGTTTTTAACAATGGACTTCCTTAATTTAGTAGAAGCCATGGGTTGCACTGAGAGAAACCACAGCCTTCTTCCTTTTTTTTTTTTTTTTTTATATTTAAACGGGAGAACAAACATTGATATTTCCTTGATTTGCCTTAAAACAATTTTTCCTTTGTAAACAAAAATAATTGGTTGTGATGTTTGATTTATTTATTCTGTTAGCCATGTTAGAATAGGTAGAAACGTACAGCATAAAATATTCTAACAATAGTCTTGTTAGAAACGTAAGTGTATTCACAAAACCTGTAACTTCCAAAGTTGTTTGCAACACGTAAAAAGCAGGCTTATGACCACTACAAAAAATGTTGACTGTGCAAACTCCCAACCTTGGTAGTAATACTTAAAACAAACAGTCCAAAACCACTAAAAATTAGCTATGTTAGAGTATTCATCGATGAGTTATGCCGCTAGAGACGCTACGCTAGCTTGTTACCATTATCCAAGATACGTTGTTTGATACGTTGTTTGTAATACGTAAAAAAAGACTGATACTGCTAAAACACATATTATTGTGTCTATGCTAACTCCAAACCTTGTTATTGACATGTAAAAAAAACACAGTCAAGCACCGCTACATGTTAGCCACGTTAGAGTATTAACATAAAAAACAACGTTGTTTGCAGCAGAATTAATCCATAAATGAGGCGCAATGGATTGCAGGGTGCCCTGTCGTTATTTTGAAAACATTAAGCATTTTAAGTGAATATTGTGTGGAAAATACGTTATTTAAAAGTATTTTAATACTAGTAAGTGTTGATTTTTAAACAATATTCACTCCTGATTACAATACGAGCATATTCCACAGTCAAACATTACTGTTTGATACTCAGTTCTTCTATTGTTCACTTCATCGGGTCAGGCTTGGAGAATTAAACATTAGAAATATTAGCAGTGTGCACTCTCGCCTGATAGTGAATGTAAAGAAAAGTACTTTCATAAGCCCAACCTAATGAAGAGTATAATGAATCTGAAGCTCTGAAGTCTCAATCCTTGTTAATTTTTATCATTCATGCTCCCACATTTCACAACAATATCAGTGACCAACTGATATGGGAAAAATGTTTGTAAATGTAAATTCATCTCACCTCCGAGAGTCATTCCAGCTTCAAAACACTTCTTTAGTCGACAGGAAGGGCAGTTCTTCCTCCTGAGCTTGTCGATCGTGCAGTCGTTCTTGCTCGCACACAGGTATTTTTGTTTGCCTGCGTAAGGAGCAAAAGGAACAATAGCCTCTTAGTGTTATATACAAGTGAAACTAAAAACCGATCACTGGTTTTGATTAAAAGCAAATGAAAAGGAAGTGAGGGGGTGGAGCCAAAAATCAAGAGGAGCCCTGGACCGTATTGTTATTACCTTCAGCGGCTCTTTTGAAGAAGACCTTGCAACTTCCGCAAGTGAGGGCGCCGTAATGGCAGCCAGACGCCTCATCTGAACAGATCAGACACGTCCTTTGAGGGGGGAAGAAGAACTCCATTGGAAACATGTGCTCTCTGCCAGCCTCAAACCTGCTGTCAAACACATGAAGAACATACGACCCGGCCGTCATTAAAGTGGTTCAACTCAATGGTTTTGCTTAACCAGAAAGCAACAGTTGGAGTTGCTTTCACTGATTCGGAGCGACCGTATCTTATGGAGCCAAAACTTCACATGAAAGCTATCCATATCACCACAGGCTGTGCTGTACGGTAAAGCGTTTAAGGAGGGCAGAGTGCAATGATTTCCAAAAATGAGGGACAGTCTTAAATGCATGTGGCGCAGTTGGGAGGAGGATGGCAGATGTGGGATAAGTGTGATTGCTTGAAGCCTTGAAACTGGGAGATAGTAAGCGACACAGACATAACGTTGCCTCAGTGACGTGCGGTGGAGATAATAAAGTTTGGCATGAGACGGACAAGGATGAATCCTCCTGTGTGTCCCGACTACGCTTCAAGACATCTGGACAAAACACTGCAAAAAAAAAAAAAAAGGGAAACAAAAACTGTTACGCAGCTTAATTGGAACACATGACGGAGTTTTGTCTTTGATTCAACAAGATCTGCAAAGGTTTACCCAAAACTAGAAAAAGATGAAAAAGTTAAGGTTAAATACATAATCTGTGGCTCTGAAACCACAACACGCCCATTTCAACCATTCCAGTTATTAGGGAGAGATTAAATTATTCCTAACTCGTCAATGAAAAGCTAAATTAACTGATTTCTTTCATGTTTATCCGAAGACCTGCTGCGTCTCGCTCAGCTTTTAGACTCTAACCCAGCAATTATCCTGGGTGACGCAAACCTTCAAACATCCCCTCGCAACCCTCCCCCAACCGAAAAGGACACTAGCATGATTGTTCAAAAGTGTTTGCAAGTTTTCCTGAAAAAACAGTGCTACTTTGTTAACAAGCTCAATGCATTATGAAGTGTGAATTATTAAATGACTCCCCCCATAAAGCACATCCTCTGAATGCAGTTTCTTCTAAATCTGGCAGATCAAATGACTATTCAAAAGAGGGATCATACGTTAGCAGCAAATTCAATTTCAGTGCCCTCTTAATTTGTTTTTATTGACTGTTGTTAATCTTTAGTGCACAACCACAGCTGCTTCAATGTATTAAGGAGACCCAAAATTTTTCCAAATTTCCACACAAAGAGGAATCTTTTGCTGTTTTATCCACAGAGCGACAACAAGACACAGAGCAGTGGACTGATAAGCTACAGAATAGATTGCATTTGGATTCACAAGTTTACAATTGAATTCTAATTCTGCTTTAGCATGATTCAAGTAAATATATACTTGGTCATTTTTTAACCAATTTTGTTTAAGTATTAAAACTTTTCCTCGCATAACTAGATGAATAAAGTAAAAATACAGAGTTCTTCATTTTACCCAAAAATAACCACAAGAAAAGGAGAAAACTATTCATGAATTCAATAAATCAATTTAGCCTTTTTTGGTTGAGATTGCTTTGATTCAATGCTTTGTTCAAACTTTTCCTTCAGGCAAGACAAATAAACTTCCTCTTTTAGCTGACTTCTTGGAAAACACAAAACATTTTTAGATGTTAATTTTGTCTACATGTGTGAGGTTTTACTCGAGGTTTTTACCATAAAAATGACTATATGTCTTTTTTCATTTCAAACACTGACATTGCAGTTTTTATGGGATAAATTTGATGCTGAAATTATCAAATATAAACAATAGCAAAGTATGGGATCAAATGGACCACTTTACAGTGAAATTCTGGCAACCTCGGCTGCCAGTTTTTTACTATAAAAACTAATGTATCTCTTTGCTAATTTCATAAAGTTACATTGCATTTTTAAGGGTACATACATTGCTTTTTACATAAAAAAAAACATTGAAGAACATTGAAAACCCAAAACAAAGCTGTTTTTTTATGTTTAAATGAAGGCTGTGAAATAAAATGACTCTTTTTTACATTAAAGTATTGTTTATTTACAACCTAGTGAAGCCTTGCAATATTCATCTGTTGTAGCGTGTGATTGTGGCTATTTCAGAGACTGGTGTCCACCTTGGTACTCTGTCACCGCCTTATATTGACGGAACAAGCTCTAGCAGATTCCCATGACTCTGATCAGGACATAGCAGATTAAAAAGGATGGTTTTAGTGGGAACTGAGCTGGTTTCCAAGCTACTTGTAGAAATTCTGCTTGCATTATGTGTGTGTAAAGTGATCTGCTGACAGGCAGACTCTTCCCTTTGTTTTGATGTGGGGTTTTACTGCATGTGCTTTGCTTAGTTTTGCATTTGGGATGTGGGAGCTTACCTCTGTGGAAGCTGGTTCAGCAACAGGCGTTTATGTAAATCTGTTTAAAAAAGTGTGAGAGGATTTACAGTGGTACGTGGTATTTCAAAGTTTTGAACTGAACCATTTCAGCTTCCTGGAATGACACATGGTTTACTTCAAAAACATCTCCTGGTCATTTATCTTAGCATCAACGCACCCCCTGGCACAGTAATGCTGAATGCTGGATATAGAATGGAGAAAAAATTGATTTGTCAGTCACTGGTTCTGCAAGTTGTCCCACTTCAAGAGAGGGGAGATCATTTTTAAAAAATTTATTTGTATAATGGTGCAGAAAATAAGTATTTAGATCCTACAAACAAGCAAGTATTCTGTTCCTCACAGATCTGTTACTTGTTTTGGAAGTTCTTTTATCTTCCATTTGTTACCTGTTTTAATATTACCTGTTTGGACTGGTTAACTGTATAAAAAACATCTGTCCACACCCTTTAACGGTCAGACTGTTACCTCCCCGACAGGGCCATGACCAAAGAACTGTCTGAGACTGGAACAAACCAATCTAAAACAAGCAAGCAGCTTGATGAGAAAACATCAACTGTTGGAGCAACTATTAGAAAATGGAAGAATCACAAGATCAGTGATAATTTCCCTCTATCTGAAGCTTGATGCAAGATCTTGAAAACTGTCAGAAAACAGCCCAGAACCACCAGAAGGAACTGGACAATGACCAGAAGAGACCTGAGACCACAGTAACAACGCAATGCCGTCGTGGATTCAAGTCCTGCATAAGCTTCAAAGGTCCCCCTGCTAAACCAGCATCTGTCCAGGAACGTCTAAAGTTTACCAGAGAGTATCTGGATGATCCAAAGGAGGATTGTTATGTGATCAGATGAGAACTCTTTGGTTTGAACACCTCTCAGTGTTTGGAACGGGAAGAATGGAGAGGTGCATCCCAACAACACCACACTCACGGTGAAGTGTGGAGGAACTTCATGCTTTGGGGCAGATTTTCTTCAAAAACACCATGAAGGCAACAAAGGAGTGGCCATAAAAATCTATAAAGAGCCAGTCTCCAGATTTCAATCCAATATACAGTCTGTAACGAAAACTCAAAAACATCACAGTTCTTGAGAAGATCTGCATGGAAGAATGGACCAAAATAGAAGCTACAGTCTGTCTGAACCTTGTGAAAATCTACAGGAAACACCTCTGTCATTAGCAACAAGGGTTGCATTACAATGTAATGAAGTCAAATTTAGTTATTGACTAACTGCTTATTATCTGCACCATTCTACAAACACATTCTGTAAAAAAAATCAGTTAATATGATGAATGTTTGGACATCTCTAAGCTTAATAAGGTTCGACAACTTGCAGAATCGGTGACTTACAAATACTTTTGTACATTACTTCTGACTAAATAAAAAGAGATAGCAGGAGTACACACATCTACGCTTGATAACAGTCGCAATTTTGAGAATCGCAACGATTCATTTTGTTTCCCCAGGTTTGAATACTTTAAAAAAATGTAAAAAAATTTATATTGCAATTAAAAACCTTTGTACTCCTCTCATATACCAACTTTCAGAGTCAAACATGTACATTTACAAGTTTTAAACTCTTTTGTCCCGCCCTTTACTTTTGTTGTTGTTTTGCTCGCAAACATGAAACCACAATGATCCATGTGATGCTGTGAAAGATGAATGAGATGTTTACCAGGAAGTCTGGCTTCCACAGATCCAGATGAATTAGTTCTGTTGGACTCAAACAGAGTCATAGGAGACACGGGATGTAAATGGATAAGGAGAGCTTCCAGGCAATGGAAGAGAATGGACGAGCACAGTGGATGGGTAGAATGAATGAATGGAGAGCACAACTAGGAAGAGGGATGGATAAATGTATGAGAAGAGTAGATGAATGAATGGATTAGAAGAACAAATGAACTAACTATACAAGGATGGACAAAGTGATAAAGAAAGAGAACAATGTAATGAATGAATGAGAAAGGAGTATGGGTTGGAAAAAAGAACACATAAATGCCAGTATTTGTAGGGAGGACAGTAGGGATAGTGGACTTTTCTAAAACAATGCAGAGTATTAACTGATTGAAGATGCGATTCTGCTCCCAAACTTGACCTAACTGTATTTTTTCTTTTTTTTTTTCGACATTGGGGCCTCCTCAGGGAAAAGTTTGTGCCACCGTTTGATCCAAGCATCACACGTGTGTGCCTCATGTGTGGTGCAGCTTGGACCTCCCCAATCTCATCTTTATATACCAATATAAAGTCCAGTAAACTGCATAAAATAGCCGTTATTAACACAGCCTTTCCTCCTCCACTTTCAGCTGTCTCCTTAAGTGTAGAGCTGTTGACCGGGGGCACCTGGCCTCACTTAATTCAGACCTCAAGATACACATTTGTGCTCAATCCAATTGAGGCCAGGATATTTGAGCGTGAATGGATGCAGATCACAGGTACCATGCGTGCGAGAATGTTTTCCTAGAATTTGCTTCATTACTGAGTTCTTTGAGTTATACGTCTCCAGCGGTGATTTACGCTCACTATGTTTCGGCTCACTCCGGATATTCCCTTTACGACACGCACAGATGAAAAAAAAACAGTCCAAATCTGGCCCACACTTGTGGAACGCACTCATGTTGTATTTACTCTACAGATGCTGAAGATATTTCCGGCAGGTGAACCAGCAGTTTGCGAATGAAAGGATTTTTTTAGTTTTTACTAAAACCTCAACTCAGTACAAGGGAGAGTTATGTGCTTATTTTAAATGAAAGAAAATGTTGCTGCAGCTTTTTAAAAAACGGTTTTCTCTAAATGCATTTTTCAGTAATTCTTACAGAAATATCCTACATTTACGCACATTAGCTCAATATATTTGATCAAAATAACAGTTACAATCATTTCTAAAGGATAAAAGACGCACATTTCCCATAAATAAATATCTAAGCTTTCCGTTTTGTGCGCTCACACATCTGGATAGATTTAAATGTGCATGGAAAACAAAAGACAGAATAACAGAGAATGCAAGAGTGCAGCTACATACAACCATGCTGAGTCAGAGACACTGAAGTCAGAGAGTTCATGCCCTTAGTCTGAAATAAACAACTGTCATTCCCCAGGTCTAATCTGAGTCCAATCCACAGCCCATAGCTGAATACAGACACTAGAGCCAAGCCGGGGTTACTCTGGGTCAAACGCTGGCTCATTAGAAGGAAATCAGTGAAAAAGCGCCAACGATGACTTATATTTTTAATCACTTCAAGGTTTTATTTTATTTTATTTATTATTTGTCCAAGAATTGAACTTGGGAAATATCTAAAAAACAAAAAAGAAAGAAAAATATAAAAACCAAATGTCTCCTGCATGATTGATGCAGATTTCGAAGAAAATGTCATCAATCTAACTCCCTGCACAGACACCAAACTGCAGGATTTCTACTCTCCTTCTTTCTGTTCTTGTTGTTTTTTAACTGACCAGCCAGGCAGAGGACAACAGACGTCCCCATCCTTTATTTGCTTAATGGTGTGATAAAGCACATGACCTGGTCGCCTGGGCACTTCCTTTGCCCTTCTTTAAAATAAAACTTCCTTTGATCAAAGTTTTTCTTGTCGTTCCCTGGGGAAAAACTAGGAGACAAACCGGCCAAATGTATCTGCTCGGATTAGATCGGGAGATTTAAAAATAAACCGATTGGAAACAATAGCCCTATTTGGTTTGTTGCAACTCCAACAAGAAAGGATGGAAGTTTGAATGAAAATATGAAATAATAATAAAGTAAGAATGATAGGACTAACCCTGCGTCGCTGTAGGAAACGTCCAGCCACTCACCGACCTCAGTCTTCATGTAGTTGGAGCTGGGATAGGGCGTCCTGGGCATCCCGCCAGGATACCACTGCTCCGGACGCACCACGCTGCCCTCATAGGGGTTCGAGATGAACGCGGGGTTCGCCCCCGTGTCCTGGGAGTTCGCGCAGTGCCTCGACCCCCACAGCTGCGTGTTGTACCTCTTGTTGAAGGTGTAATTACTTGCCCACAGCGCTCCTGCCATCTCGCTGCCCTCACATTTGACTCTGACGCCGTACTGCTCCGGCGGGTACGCGCCGGACCTCTCCTCCCCGACGTCCCCCGCTCCTTCTGGGGGCTCGTAAGCCCCGCACGGCCTGCCTGCTGCCGTGTGTCCGAAGTGGGCCAGGTGGTCCGAGGATGACGCGGGGGGGACATAGGGGCAGGGGCTGGTTATGTCATCAGCCTCGCACGGAGGGAAGTTTTGCGCGGATGTCCGAGTAGAGCCGAGGTGATGGAACGGCGAGGGGGTCTCGGGTGTCCTGAACATTTTCAGATGGTGCTTGTGCTCGTGGGGGGCTCGCTCGGGACACCTGTACTCGGCCGTCTGGGCTCCGGGACAGTTCACCGACGCGCCGTCGTAAAAACACTCCGCGCTCATGTGGTCGTTCGGCGCACACGGGGGGAGCGCAGCATCCACGCTGCTGGTGTCTCCGGACTCCACGGTGAGACCCAGAGAAACGGACACGGCTTTGCACAGTTCCCGGGCTGTCTCGGAGATGCAGGCGGAGAGCGCGCGGCCGTCCCCCGCGCGGCAGTTCTCCTTGGGAGCCGCTTGACAGCAGTGCGCCTCCATGTCTTGCGGATTTGCGCGCTCGGACCCGTAGCCGCCGCCGCCGCCGCCGCTGCCCCTCTCCGAGTCTCGGAGTCTGCCGGGTGCACCTCCTGCGCGCGTTTTGGTGAAAAACCCTCCACTTTCCTCGCTTTTCCGCGCCATGCTGAGAGCGCTCGCCGCGTCGCCTGCCTTCCCCGTCGTCCCCTGGGAGCAGTTTCTGCTGCAGGATAACTGGCGGCTGGTTTGGCTCATCTCCCAGAAAGTGACTCTGGACTTTGCACGCAGAAAGTGTCCGCAGGTCCGTGCTCGTTGCTCTGCCGCGCTCACGTAGAGGGAAGCGCTTTGGTGAAGGTTTGAGAGGAGCTGCAAGAGGCGCAAACTCCTCCTAAACCGCGATGTTTAGAGTCGGAGGCGCGTAAGTTCGCTGCTGCAATCACATGGAATAATAACACCCTGAGAGTCCAATTAACCAGATATTTAATAATCATTGCATCCTAACAAAGCCTTTCTTTATTCCTTATCGCCGCTGCCTGCAGCCGTTTTATGGACTTGCATGTGTGCATCACACTTTTTGGCTTTCTGACTTTCATCGTGTGGCCGCAAACATTTCCTATTTATAACTGTAACAACACGACAATGAGACTTTAAAGAATTTGTCAATGAGGGCTTCATTCCTGTTGTTCAAAAGTTCACGAGTCATGCAGTCATGCAGAAGACAATTGTTCCTTCAAGTCTGAGGGAATAAAAACTTTACTCTTTCAGGTTCAAATATATGCAACAACTGAGAAAAAACCCTACAATTGACCTGAGTTGTACTTGAAGCTGTTGGGGGACTTTTTGTTTAGATGGTTCAGATAAACCATCATCAATCAAACCCAAAGGTTTTAGTTGATTTTGAAGTTTAAACATTATATTTGCATTGCCTTCATTTAGTCCAGAACTCTGCAGCATGCATGCTTTATTGTATGTTGATTGAATGAATGAAATCCCCAATAAGTTCAATTTCATGCAATGATCACTGCATATGGACACATTTTGAATTTCTTAAAGACTCACTCTGAGGTTTTTTTTTGTGTGTTTTTAACCTGTTCTCATGGTATTTTTCTCATAATGGAGAGCATACATCAACAATATTGAGTTTAAAGTTTCTTAATTTGTAGGGGTTTAGTGATTTTTGATTTATCGCTGAATGAGCATAATCAGATTTAAGAGACACACTTGGAACTCTTTTAAAATAGTTTTAAAAAATGATCAGAGCGGGATTTTAAAGTCAAACTAGTTATCATTAAAACCGTTAAATCTGCCATACCCAGTCACATCAGTCATTTTTTGTAATTCCCAAGTTTCTCTATAGGTCCCCACACCTGATAAATGACTGCACGCCATTTTCAATCCTTCATCTTACTATATTTCAAAAAGTCTGGGTTTTTCTTGGCCTATTGAAGGCGACACTAAAGGAAGGCCACTTCTAGATTTTGAAATACTTGCTATACAGGCTGTGTTTGATTTCACTCGAACCAATGATCCCCAACTCTGGTCATGGAGTTCTTCTTGCCCACATGTTTTGCTTCTTTTCCTGATTCATTCAACTGATTCATCTCATCAGCTCTGCAGAAAACCCAATAATGAGTCACAGTGATTTGAATCAGGTGTGTTGGGGCTGGGAAATAATCAGGATTATGCCGAAACACTGAGTCAAACTAAACATTGGTCTTTGACCCGAGTCTGTGCAGAAATACCACTTTTTGTTCGGATTTTTTGGTGTTTTTCTTAAGCGTAAATAGCCACAAGAGAGAACAAATAATTGAAACATACACCACTTAAGAAAAAAGAAGTAGGTCACATTTTATCCTTTTTAATGTTCAAGGAAAACTCATGGTTGCACAGACTGAAAGACCCACATGTCCCTTTCTGCAGGAGATGGGTTCTCATTTCCAAATGGAAGTATTTCAAAAACTGCGTCAACTTTATCTGATGACGATTTGCTTGTGAAACCAACTTGCCTGCAAACAGACCCAGAAATACACACTCTTTAAAGACCCCCTCCAATGAAAATTGTGTTTTTAACTTGTTCTCGTAGCATTTTTCTCATGATGGAGGACATATAATAAAAGACCACCGGGAATGATTTTATAATGCATACAAATATATTTGGAGTGAGACTTTATTTACAATTTCAGTTTAAATGCTTTTTCAGTCAATATATGAAAGTGTTCAAACTTTCATAACACGGTTTTATGCTTTTTGTGGGTTTGTTTTCTATCAGATATGTTGTTATCTACCAAACAAAATAAACACAAGTAATCCAACAACTGGATTAAGATCTAGAAAGAAAAAGACTGCCCTACTGATTTTCATCTTAACACGTGATAAGATGAACTCAGAATTCAGCTTTTCAGTGGAGGCACTCTGGCCACAGAGTGTTAGTGTTTCTTTTATTCCCTGTTTTTTTGAGGCAAAAAAGAAGTCTTACAAGTGTGAAGTGATAATCATTTATAGCAATGAGTATAATGAACAGATGCCCTAAACCCTCGATTATCAGAGGACACCAGTGCTGTTAAAGTTACAGTCCATAAAACAAAAATTACCGTCTAAAAAGAGCCTCATGATGACTTTTGTCCAGAGAAGAGCCTGATTTTTCCCGTCTCTGGGGCAATTGGGATTGACCAGTGCAAAATATGTTTATGGGGTCAGATACATTTTTAATTTTTTTCTTTTTATGTGGAAGAAATTTATGCTGCTTTTACTCTGAACCGAAAAGGAAAAGAGACACTGTAATGACTTTAAACGAGCGAGTCAAAAGGAGCTATAAAAGTGTGATATTTGTGAAAGATGGTCTGAATCACTCTGATGGAGAAGGAATTCGTGGAAAAATGTTGAATTTAAAAATGTGTAAAACAATAAAATACCAAAAATACCCTAATTCTTTCACTGCATTATCCTTTTTTCAAAGATGTTTTAGTTTTCTTGCCAAGAGATTTCTAAACTCACTCCTAAAAGGTTTTCCACAAATTATTTTCTTTTTCAAGTCACATCCCGTTTGCAAACTTAAACTTATAAGCTTTTAACTAATCAACTGTTGAGGGTCAACCCTACACTTATGTGCTTTTCCATTTATGTCAGACTTCAAGCCTTCTGCTGGCTTTTCAGAAACCTTACCCTGTCTGTTACTGATTACCTTGTTCAGGTGTGTTTGGCCAATAAGAAGCTACGACATCGGGTTTGTTGGAACCATGTCGGACACTGGCCCTTGAAGCTGGGACTTTGACACCTTCTAAAATAAACAAATGTTGCACTGCCAAAACTGAGAAATCGTTTAAGAAAGATTCAAAATGCATTGATTGCTTTTTTTCATAAATTCTGATGAAGCATTAGTCAAGATGAATGTAGATGATTGATGTCTGTGGAGATAAAAAACGAAAATGATTAGTCAAAGCAGTGAATTTTAAAAGTTTCTTCTTATTTATCATTCAAGCACAGGTGGAAAATAAATCTTATATTTGTCACAAACAGGCAGACGGTTGGTTCCATGTGCAGCAGGTTTTAATGACTCAGACAGACAAGAGTAAAGCTCAGCTAAAAGTCTACAAAGCTAAATCAGACTCAGAGTCCAGGCAAGGGGTCAGGGCAGGTGGCAAAGAGGCAGAGTCAGGTATGAAGCAGGGTCAGGTAAACAGGTGATCAGATCAGGATCAGGATCTACTCAGTATGCAGGCTGGATGGCACAAACTTTACATCACACTGAGCCAGGCTCCAAGTGTCCTGTGGCTGATTAGCAGATGAGAATCGGGTGGGAGGCATCCCGAAACGTGTGCTGGGGTTGATGGGAGATGAAGTGTCAGTATTCAGGAGAAGGCTCATGCAGATGACCATAGAGGGAGAAAGATCTCAGACTCCTGACAAATTCATTTTTCTACTATATTATGGTAATTGTATGAGTAAAAGCTTCATTATTTAAAAACCCACTCCAATGAAAATTGTGTTTTTGGTGATTTTAATATGTTCTTGTAGCATTTTTTCCATAATGAAAGGCATGTATGAAATAATGTAAGATTAGAACTGCTTTTCTGAGTTTTAAAGAAAATTAGTTAAATTCAGGATGAATTTGAAGCAGATTAAAAAAATGTAGTTTGAAAAAGCTGTCTTTTGTGATTCGGCAAGTGAAATTACGGGGTCAAAGTATCACTGATCTGCTCCATTCTGATACATTCACTTACAGACAAATAGATCCATTTGTTTTCTGAGCTGCCATCTGACTCAAAACTGGAAGGCTGGATAGCTCTGATATAGCACTAGTAATGGCAGCATAGGGTTGTATGAGGCTGTAAGCTAGCAGGAGACAGTGTAAACAAAGGGATGATGGGATATCATTGGAAGCTTACCTACTTATGACTGCCGCGCTGCAGAAACTATGTCCTTAGAACAGATATCCAAGCCCTACTTATGACTGATTACCTGGTTCAGGTGTGTCCAGCCAATTAAAACATCTCAGAGCATGTTATGCTTTGTTGGAAAACATGCAGGAATGCGGCCCTTGAGGCCTGAAGTTTCCGATCCCTGTCCTTGAAAATAGTACAAGTTTAAAAAAAATAAATAAATAAATAAAAAAAATAAAACGGCAAAACACAAGTAAAAGACCACTGGGAATGCTTTTACGATAAATCAAAAGATGATCACAGTGATTTACTTTGAGATCAATATATTGACTATCTAAATGTTTGGTTTCTATGTAAAAACTGAAAGTTCTAAAACCTTAAAGAAAATCAATTACAAGAAAATAATAGATTCTGGCAGAGCTTCAGTGGAACTGCCAAGCACATTTTTATTTCCATTCCTCCAGTTTGAAATATGAAACAAAATTCACAGTTGTGATTCTGTAAAACTGTTAAGAAACACAATGTGAGATTTCTGTACAGGCTGGTGTTACAGGGCAAATAAACACTGGACAAAGATAGGAAGAGTTCAGCCTGACCTCCAGCGATCTGGTCTGCCAGTTTCAGGCTGTACAATACACAAGCTGGTCTCTATGGACAACAAGGGCACCACTATTGACAGAAATATTTCTAAAGACTAGAAAAAAAGACAACATTTATTATTTTCATTCAACTTGTTGAAAACAAAAGTAAAGCTCTTAGAGAAACACCCTTGATACATCAGAATTAGGAATCATTTGACAGTCTCTGCAGTAAAATATGAAAATGTCATCATTTCTTAGAACAGTGGCACTGAGGAAACGGAATATATCAAATAAATGAAGTCATAAAATTCTAATGCTATAAGGTGATCAGTTTGATCGTATAGCAGGGCAAAGGGCAGCAGCAAAAAATGATGAAAAGGTGGAAGATGTCATCATGAAGAAACACGAGTTCAGGACCTCAATAAAAGTTTTCTAGAAAGAATAAAACCATCATGGTTGAAAGAGCTTTTGCAGAGTTTAGAGAGTCTGAGCACATGCAGTACAATTTAAAGAGTAGAAACTATTATGGCATTACTGATGTATGGGGGAAAATGGTTAAAGATTTTTATGCAAAAATAATTTACCATTAAATACAGAGAAAAGTTAGAAGAAACTTTTGTTATATGGACTCTTTTGCGAGAAAACTTCACTCTCCCCAAAGAGTAAATTCTCACAGATCTTTCAGAAGAATAACTCTGTACCCCAGATCTGATCATCTCCAATACTCAGCCAAAACGTGCAAAAAAACCCCGCCTTTTCTTGTCAAATATAGAAACAGCTCAAAGATGCTCGTCCTTTTTCTGTCAGTAAATCACTGAGTCTTAAACTCGGTTGTATATTAGGCGTTGAATAGCACAGTCCAGGATGCATTTGTGAAATGTGTGACATGTAGACTCTGCAAAACAATTCATGTTTTGGAAAAGAAGTTTTAGTGGGTTTTCACCATTTCGTGAACTTTCGAACTGAATGGAAGCCAGACAGGGCGAATCCTGAAAAAGAATGTAAAATAAACCATTTGTTTAAAGCATGATGGAGAGAATTAAAAAAAAAAAAATAAAACTTATATAAGTTGAAAGCATTTTTGTCATTGCATAAATAGACTTTTTAACATCCATATTTTGTTTTCCGGAGACTTAAATGTGTAAATAAAGTAGTAAAAAATCAGGTGAATAATTTTTAAATTATAGATGAAATATTGGATTCCCTTTTAAATCATTCTTGTTGAATACATTTGATAGTTATTCAACGTATTCCAGTCCGTATGTTTGTTGTTTTTTTGTGTCTTTTGTTGCACCATAAATTAATGAAAAAAATGTTTAAGTGAAGACTCACTGATTTAAAAGGAGCTTTGACAACTTTAAATAAAGCTTACAGTATGTCTTATGGAAATGAGATTTTCATGAAAAGTGTGTACATGCACTAAAAAAGGAATTAGATCTAAACCCTTTAACACGTGTTAGTACTTTGGTTATAAAAAATAGTTGAGATTTATCTTTGACCCATAAAATGGGAGTTGATCACTTGGGAGAACTTACAACTGGCAATTAAACATGAGTGTTTTTAAACTCTCAGTGACATTTGACCAGATTTATTGCCTCACGGACCCCACGAGCACTCTCAGTTTACGACAGTTTAAGTCCACAGTTTTCGCAGAGCGTTTTATCAGAAGACGAGATTAACACCCAATGATGGATCTTGATTGCAGAGGTTCATTGTGTCACAATAGCCAGGTTGAGACTGAGTTTCCCCTCAGATGGCTCAGTTTTTGTGCCTTTTACCTGTCTACAAAGAACAGACTTCATAAAGATTATTTCTGTCCTCCTTTTTACTGTTTTTTCTGCCGCCGACTCTGTTTTTTATTCTGTCTAGTGCTGCACTCTTCCTCTGCTAATTGGGAAGCTTTCCATGGAACTCCTCTTCTTCAGCTTTGGCAGTGTTCCTGTACATTTTTTAAACACTGCCATTCAACATATTAGACTTCTGGAGTTCCAGACATTAACCCTTAGGATCATCTTTTTCCGGGAATTTCAAAAGCAGTCTAAAGCGGTTCATTTTGACGGCTTGCTCTCTACTCAGTTGTGACAGCAGCACAGTGCCCCAGCCTAACGTGTTGTCATTGACTTGTCATTGTGGTCTTGTTGTGTCAGAAGTCGTCTGTAAAACGAGCTCTATCTGCATTCCATCAAGTCCCATCCTGCTTTTATCAAGCTCCGCCCACACTTTTCCCTTTCATTAATCGACTAACCATAAGTTAAACAAGCCTAATTAACAAAGGCAACAATTTAAGTGGAGTGCAGAGTAGTTTGACTGAAGACAGCTGGGACCACAGAGGCAAAAACAGAAATGATTGCAGTTGTCAATGTATATTGAACAGAAAAATGCTGATGCTTGGATTTCATTACCAAGGAATGCTGCAAACAGAGTTTCTGTGCTTTGTTAGCAGAGCTTTAGGAAAAGACAATAAAGCTGCTTTCACACCGCCCTCTGTAACGTGTGCTCATTGAAAAGTCTATGTAAATGTGTGTAAATACGCATTTTGGACTTTTGTGTTCCAAACTCCCATATTTAGGTGTAGTTACGTACATTTCTATGACTGTTTTCCAGCTCTACTTACAAAAACGGATGGCTATTGAACGCACATTTCAATTTAAACCAGATCAAACTTCGACCAATTAGAGGCTTGGGTTTGGTGGCGATGTATAGATGGTGTCCCTTTCAATTCACGGTAGTGCCAAGTGTTTCAAAATTGCCCAGCTGACATTATTCGACACCAAGTCTTTCTTTATATAAAGAGATCACAGAGCACACACACGCAAAGACCATATTGAGAAGGAGCTTTAGGATTATACTGGGGCATTGAGAAGGCAGAAAAGTGTTAGTGCATAACAAAGTCTAACCGCGGCTGGAGAGGGATTAACCTTTGTGTACCCGACCAGCACATTTCTGTTTAGGGGAAACTACTTATTTGGTCATGAGAAAAACAAATAAAAAGGCAGATTTGATTCAACACCTGTCTTTGGTTCAAAAGCCTGGATCCTTGCTGGACAGTTCTCTGACCTGCCCAGGTCAGAACCTCTTAATATGAAAGGAGATTCTTTTTAACTTTTTATCTCTTCCACAGAAGTCTATTTTATATTCATGCTTATTGTGTTTCTGTCTTAAGCATCAATATGCAGTTTTTCTTTGAAAGCAATGGAAAAAGACTGTTTTCAGCTGACATTAGTTCACAGAGCTTAATTTTTTCTTCATAAACTTTAGTGTTGAATTTCTGTCATGCACAGCTCAAGTCATAAACAGAGAAAAAAAAGTTGTATGGAAACATCAGTAAATTTTATGAAGAGGTACATTATTACTATGGAAATATCTCTTTAGATTTCCTTTATGTCTTTTGGTTCTGTCTGCATCCGCGTCATTAACTAGATTACCAAAGAAATCAAAATGTCTACTGTACAACTTTAAACTTTGCACGTTTGCATTGTTTTACATGTAAATCATTTCTCCTTTCATCCAGCTGCTCCTTTTTTTCAGATTTGAGTGCTGAGTGTGTTTTGTCATGATAATCTGCTCCTGAAGAAAGCTGATTGTTTGGAGAGAAATCTATCCAAAGAATCCTATTTTGTGAAGACTGGATTCTTTCTTGGTTCGTTTCCTTGCTTTGGTTAGTCAGTTCTTCTGCCGTGAATGTAGGTGATGAAGGAGCCCAACGACAGGAGACTTGGCTTGTAAACAGAAACTAAATTTCCTTATTAAACTTCAACAGCGCTGAGAACAAATCATGAACATATGAGAAACAGAAAACCTGAACTTTACCGTCACCGTAAGGATGAAAATGATGGGGTCTAACACGAAGAACCAAAAACCAAGCAGAGGGAGATGAAGGAAGAGCAGCTGACTTGATTTACAACTGGAACCTGGTGTGAACATCTGCAGGCAGAACACTAGAAAATAACCTGAACAGAACACAGAGCATGACTGGCTAAACCAAGAAAAAAAACAATGCACCAAGTCCCTGCTCATGACTGCTGAAACCTTTAGGAACCAGCTGATCGGCCACACATCCAAACTGTGAGGTGTTCATTTTTATGCTTTTTGTTTTGCATGTTTGTCATCATTCTTACTTTATATCATCAACTCTTAGCTTTCTAAAAAATAAATATTGTATTGTTGATGTGTGAATTAAACCAGTTCGAGACAACTGGATCTCTCTCATCAAGAAGAGGACTAGCTTGTGACATGATCTATGTGATGTTTGCTTTCTCTGTTTCTGCACCATTTTTTCTCTGTCAATTCCAGACCGTTTAATGTCTGAGACAAACCAGGAAAAACAGTGCAGTTCTTCAAAAGACCACTAGAGGCAGGTTGCAAAGGGGAGCAGTCATGTTAAAAAGGTTGATTTTGCACCAAAAACAAACATATTAATAGTCAAGTTAAGGCCTGAATGCGGTTATCAGAATGTAGTTTTAAGTGGGCGGAGCAAACCTGACCTTCTCATGGTACGCTTTATATTTGCCATGCAAAATCCACTGGGTGACATCAGAGATTTTCCATCCAAGCTCCAAATTTTCCACACCATAAGGTGCATTTAAAAGCTTTATTTTAAAAAATAAAATAAAAAAAGGACAATCTGTGTGCCTTATCCTTGTTTATGGATTCATTTTGGTTGTGCTTACTGATGTTAAAGGTACATGGCGCTCTGTCAAAATGTTTGGTTGGGTTTTATTGAGAATATGCTAACGCAGCTAAATATTTAGCGGTGCGATGTTGGACTTTTTCTTTTATTTTTACATGATGCAAAAAAGGTTGAGGTTACGGTATTGTAGATTTACTAAGACGGATAACACTTCTAACCTAGCTAACATGCAGCGTGTCACAAACAACCTTTAGAAAACTGTGAAAGCTGTTAAAAACGTCTGACTGACAGACTCATCTCTGACTCTTTTGGCGAATATGGACCAGGATAAAGACCAGGATTCAGCAACAGTTTGTGTAAAATGTTCATATTTTTTAGGTTTTTACTTGGGAAATTGGTGACGTCATATTTGCCATTAAAAAAAAAAATTCCCCATCAATATTTATCAACCAATGATCACAACAAAAATAAAGCCAAATCTGAATTCTTTCCTTACCTTTCTGGCTTGTCTCTACCCCTACATTTAACCCTCCAAACGGAGAAATATGGAAAAAAAACATCTTCAAATTTGGACTTTACTCCCACATGATGATGTCATCAATAGTCAGCTGTTGTCTAAGTCTGCGCATGGCAGGCAGCGCACAAAAGGTACATAACAACATCGGTTTTATAACTTTAAAAAGCCACGACGAAACAAAAGTCATTACTTACATCTATATAGAAACTTCTGTGCTTCAGAGCACATATACGTGAAGAAATGTGTTTCTCCTCACCCTACCAGGCAGAGTGATAGCAAACAGTAAGTAAGTTCCTACGCCTTTCCCTTAAAAAAACAAGTTCGGACACCACTAAAGCTTCAAATGCCCCATAAGGGAGGAATTTAGAGTCCCCAGTGAAGCCTGACCAGAAAAATAAGTAGTTTAGCACAGTAGATAGCCTATTGAATTAATTTTTATTCCCTTCTGCTTGGTCCTGTTGTTAGACCTAACTCAACCTAACAGTTCAACACAGACTCCTACAGAGACAGAACAACACAGTACAAAATGTCTGCTCTGAAACTGTCATTGAACTGTGGCAGCATAGAGTTCACTAAGACAACCTTCTCATGCACAGAGAGAATGCAATCTACACCGAAAGACCTTAGGCTCATTTCATGCAACTCCTTGCTGTAAGGCGACAGTGCTGACCACCAGACCACAATGCAGCCTGCTCTGTGCAACCAAAGGACAGTAATTAGAAAGACGGAACGTCATCCTGGTCTGCCTACAAAGCTCCAATTTGTTTAAGCTGCAGGGTGTGACATCCTAGAGCTTCAGTTTTGTAGGTGGTCTGATGAGATCCTTGAATGTCGCAAATGTTCCTCTGTCCATTCATCTAACAAATCCGTTTTGCGATTAAAACTAAATTATTATTTAGGATACAATGTCTTACTTTCCAGTCCTGCAACACGTTCCTGCTAATTGTATTTTTGAGTCCACGTTGCTCTTGTGGAGTTTGCCAGTTCTGTATCTTTGAACTGTAGTGGCGCTTTAAAATTTTTCTCTCAGGATGTCTTCAGATTTTTTATTTAAAAAAACGATTTTTCTTAGACTATTTTCTCGGTCTGCAGCAGGTAGAAGATGACTCTGTGTAGGACACAGGCTTCTGTCATCCTGACACAGCCATCCTCGCCGAGCTGCTTCCACAACAGCAGGACTTCAGCTGGAGCTTTTTGGATTTGTGCTGTCCTTCCTGAAAAAGTCAAGGCTTTTTCTCATCCTGGCAAGGCTTTTCAGCGTTAAGACTTGGTGTCAAAACGGCTTCTAACCTCTACACACGTGAAAACATAAAGGTTTTACCAAAATAACTAATTTCTTGAGCCAGGTAATGTCAGTTTCTATAAAAACTTTCCAATAGTTTTAACATGAAAATTGATGTCACAACTGATTATTATCTGGTGTGTCAGGGGATCAGACACATGCTCAACTGAAATGACAGAAAGGTTTAATTTAAAGAGTAAAAACACATTACTCTAGTAAAAAAAAGGTAAAAGCTGAAAATGTTCCAGGTAAAAAAGGAAATGTCATATTTGCTAAAGAATGTCAAGCAAAAGTACCTTGAAGTTTAAATACTGTTTAAGTTAGCAGAAGATTGTGTGGTTTTGTGCTGGATGAGGTGATTTAATATCATGTTATGTATATTCATTTTTTTCACTTTTTCAATTCAGTCTTGTTCCAACACTCTTGTCTCATAGTCTGTACTTTTGCATGAACATGGTCTCAAACTGCAGACAGCAAAAGTAAACACAGCACTGTTGCTGTCTTTTTCTTTTTTTTTTTTTTTTGCACCATCTTAACTACTTCCAGTGACAGAAGTTTGGACTCTCTAATGTTTGAGTCTGTGTGCTTCTATTTGATCATCTGCAGCAGTTTTTCAGGAGTCCGTGGAGACTTTTTCCAAATGTCTGAGTGCGGCCCAAAGATTACAGAGTCCATTTGCAATAACTGCCCATGAGCCAGTTCAACTGACATGCCGCTCCATTTTTTTTTACATTTTTTTATTTTCTGGAGGCCGCATAAGGAAATCTGACATATACACACATTTAAATGGGTTTATAAAGTTATATTGCTTTTTATGATCAATGTTAAATTCTTCTCTTTTTTTCAATACTTTGGCAATTTTCCTCTTTGATGGTGCAAACCTTTCAGATCAGAATTTGAGGCTTTAGACAGGTTATTGTAAGCAGACATGAGAACCACCACTTTCATGCATAGGGAGGTGAAAAGCATTCATTGGCTCCCAGTCAAACCTTGGATTTCTACCAACCATTACATGTAGGTCAAGGACCTTTTCTTTCATCCATGTTTACCTTGACGTTGTCTTGGATAACCATCTCTGCAGGGCAGCCTGTCAGATAAACTGCTGGGACTCCCACTGCAGCTTTTCACAATAAAGTTAAGAGGAATTATCGCCTTAAATTATTGTTTCAAGTAAAGATTGATGCCAGTGCTCTAGCTTAAGTCCAGTATCTCCAAAGACAGGCATTAAATCGGTCGCGGTCCTACTTGCGCTGCATCATGGGTATTTGCCCCTGTCATTAGTTAAACTGACACTGCTGCTGTCCAAAGCGTCAGTGTTTCATCCTCCTCCAAATATCATGGATCAGTTTGACTTAAATGGGTTTAGGAACAAAAAAGTGATTCACCTCTTTAACATTCTGCCAACATATTTGAGGTTTTGTGAAATGGGAAGTTTCTTTGAGTTTGTTTGTAACCTTGGATATTTGGTTTCACAGATTTCTGTGTTTTTGGGGGGAAAAGAAAAGGTCCAAAATCTCAGCCTTGGCACCGCGCCTCCTGGAAACCTCGCGTTTTCTTCTTTACTCTCCCACACATTCCCAACCTTATTGCCACCCTCCTTCAACTCAAGGGTGAAGGGAATGCTAAGCTTCATATACACTTAACGTTAGAGATTATAAAAAGAAGAAAAAAAAAAAAAATTCTTGAGCTTTCTGGCCACTATAAATCAGTCAGGATAATTTAGGACATTCACCTTAATTTAAAAAGTGACCAGTTTAAGTGAATGAAGCAAAAAAACACTATGATTGTTTTTAGATGAGTTGCGAGTGAATCCCGCCCCTCAGAAACAAACTTAAGGCAAGAAGCAAGGCTAGAAAAAATAAAAATAAAATAAGGAGCAGGTGTTAAATGTTGCTGTCGGCCTTTTTATCGAGGACATTTTTGTTTGGCAGTCATGCATGGCCTTCACGGTGTTTACACTTGCAGGAACAATCTTCAGTCCTTCAAAGAAGATGGGCTTAAAAAGGGAATGACCTAAGAGGATGGAGTCTTGTGGAGATCACAGAGGATATCTGCAGCACACGGGGTCAACTAAGCCTCAACACCAACTCTGATGTGCATCAACAACTGAAAAAACTCTTTAAAAGCCCCTTAAAAAACTAAATACCCCTTCGTATCATATGTACATTTGTAAGAACCCTATCTCATCAGCATGAGCCAAACTTAAGAAACCATTGTTTATAACTTGGTCCATATTTTTTGCGCTGTAGTCCATCATTCCACTAGGGGCAGTAGAGAAGCTTATCCCACGCATTTCAAAATGGCTGCTTCCATGAAATCTCAAAAATAATTTTGTGAGAATAACTAATCTTTTGTTATTATTTTAAATGACTACTTGCTGCATTGAGACTGCTAAATGTCTTCATAATTCATTCTTTATAATTCTTTTCCTTCTGTATAGTCAATCTCACGCTCTGATCTTCCCTCTCTCGTGAACAAGACAAAGATGTTTTTTTTTAACCAGATCAAGATCTCTTTTTCAAGGGTGACCTGGCAAAGAGGTCAGCATACTTAAACTCCTCCATCTGGGGCACAAGCACTCTATCCACCTAGAGAGGGGGAACTACCGTTCTCCAGTCAAGAACCATGGCCTCAGACTGAGCGGTGCTGACCCTCATACCCAGCTGCTTCACAATCAGCCGCAAACTGCCCCAATGCATGCTGGACATGTCACGCCCCTTTTTGGGTCTAGGGGATCTTGAGGAGCAGAACAAAAAGTATATATTTTGTTGCCCTGACCAACAAGAAAAACACCAAAAGATTGTCTCCACAAGAAAGATACATTTATTTACAACAAATAAACAACAATAACTTAAAGGTGAAGCAAAAGGCTTCAGGGTGAACCAACCAAAATGACAAACAAAAACCCACCTGTCTGAAATCAGAAAACGTCTTGCCTGAAATAAAAAAAAAAAAACTCCAACCTCCCCAGACTAACATAAACAGGAGATAACATTTACTAAAGAAAATGGCAGCTCACCCCTGCATCTTCCCTTTAAAATGAACTGACTAAAAATAACACAGAGCAGACCTGAACACAAAGTGCAACACAGACTACATAATGTGGAGCCGCACGCCAAGCTGCGATGCAGCAAAGCTTCCTTCTCGCAGGATGGAGGTCCACAAGGTGCTTTTAAAGGCTCCCATCAGCTTGGGTCCAATGGGAGCCATGCCCTTTCCAGCACCACACCTGAAAGAAATCAAAGAGACACAGGAAGATCCATAAAAACACAGAAGTCCCACTTTGACAGAAATGAAGTACACAAAACACTAAAGAAAAAAAAAAAAAAAACTAAATACGGCCACAGCTGTAATAGGAGGTCCTGGCTCAATGAAGTCATCAGGACAACATGGTCCCCAAACCAGACCCCCTCTGGCCCTGGCTATGCCTAGAAATTCTGTCCATAAAAGCTATGAATGCTGGAGTCCAACATGAACCAGGAACAGGTCCTAATTACTGCTGGCTATGAGAATTGAGCTCTTGCTCCGGTTCTACAGCGAACCGGACAACCCTGAGTAGGGCTCCACGGACCCCATACTTCCCGAGCACCCTCCACAGGACACCACGGGGGACGCATTCAAACGCCTTCTCCAAATCCACAGAACACACATGGACAGGATCCGTGAACTCCAAGAACGTGTTATAAATGTGTGGGTCAAATTTGAGACAGCAGGTAAATAAGGTTTTTTTTTCCACCTGAACACTTATGTCAATATTTTTGCATCTTTAACATCATTGTGAGCAAAAAACTTAAATGAATTATGTTCCTTTTTTCACTTAATCCAAAAAGAAAATTGAATTTTCAGTCTATTCTTTGAGGATTTGTCTTTGATTTGATTTCAATCATTTACAGTATTCTGGAAAACTGTATTTTTTGGGGTTTATATCATGAATCATTGCCCTAAAGAAAACAAATCTGTTCTGTGAAGTGACCCGTTTTTTTTACAATAACCTCACAACCTTGAAACACACAAAAATAAGTCTGCAAAAGTGACTGCAGCCTTGAAAATGAGCTTCAGACTACTGATAAGTAGCTTAAAGAAGCCTTTGAAGAAATACGAGGGCTTTCCTGTTTAAGTCTGGTGCCACATTTGATTTACTGATCTCAGTTTTATTTGGTTTTATACTCTGAAATGTTATGGTTTGCCAAGTACAGATAGAAGAAGCATAAATGTGTGTGTGTGAGTCAATTCAGAGATTAAAACTTCAGTTGTAATAATTTCCTTTGGGAGACACAATGTGCTTAAACTGGAAGCCTTATCAGGTGAGTGTGACATTGCTAGGAATTAATCAAACAACTACAGTATGAAATATTACTCAGAGCTGAGTTATTACAAGTTATCTCGTGGTTTAAATTATAAAACGTGGATCCATTTTGCATTTGATGATTGCTCCATGAATAGAAGTGGTTTATTGCTATTTGGACAGATTTTTTAGTTTGTTTGACGAGTTCAGATTATTTTTTTAATTGTTTCAGGTGGGGAAATAAAAGGTAGCTTCTTAAGAACTAGAAAACCTAGATGAAGATTAATTTTGTGCTTAGTACTTAACTACAAAAGCAGGATAGCAACATAAACAAAAAAAATATTGTTCAATGGACTGTTTGCTGAATGTTGTTACAGAATTACTCATTTTGAACACTGTGTAGTTGCAGCACATTGCTACAGGTTGTTGCTGCTGGACAAAAAACGATTCCTGCTTTCTGCTCAGATGTTTGGATTTCCAGAGATATTCCTCTTCTTTGATGCCATTACAAAAAAGACAAAATAATAATGAAATCCTGATATGTTTGTTTATTTAAAACTATTCTTAATAGTTTAAAATGTTGTCATCTTGGGGGCCCTCAGATGTTTAGTTAAGGGCATTCCAGGGATGAGGGGCAGCAAAGCAGAAGGTATCCATTCAGAGAGCCTAGCCTTGTTTCTGGGGGGAGATGGACAATTTATTTGCGGGACAAAGAGAGGAAGATTAAATCTGTGGGGTGAGCAGCTCTTTCAGGCAGAAGAGAGGCTGGCAGTGGAGGCTGTGATGAGTGAGGAGGAAAGGCCTTAAATTTAGTTCTGGCAGAAGGGTGTGATACAGTCAGCTGTGCACGCCCTTATGAGAATCCTCGCAGCACTGTTCTGAACATGTTCGCTCTTGATCTGAAGAGCGCCACAGCAGTAAATAAAAGGGAAAAAAAGAGAAGTGTTACGAAAGCAGGCTGGATTAGATAATCTGATATAAGGCGTGAAGTGTTCTAGTTTGTGTGGTCCTGACCAGAACTGAAGTGGGCGCATTAACAGTGAATCTTAAGTTACACAACAGGTGTAAACAGTCACTGATTGTACTTTTGTGTTTCTTAGTCCTCAGTAGAATCGCTGCACCTGTAAACCAGTCAAAACACATAAAACCAAACACAGATTAAAAACGACAACCTTCTTTTTCCTCCCATTTCAAATTCACTGCTATATGATTTGTCTTTAATGCCTTATTTTTGTTTGAGCTTTAATAAATATGTCTGCTCCTTTTTCCCCCAAAAAGGTAATAGAAGCTTTAACAAGTACATTTCCATCTGTATTTTATTCATTTGGCCTTCTTCAAATTCACGATTTGTGAGGAAAAAGACTAACTAGAGTATGAATTCAACCTTTCAAATGTTTTCAACTATAGAGAAATGATTTCAACAGGACTCCAGCTCGTCATCTAGTGTTTATGAGAACAACTGCACCAGTGTCAGTGGGGTTTTTCCATAAAAATGTGGCTCCAAACCTAAATGGAGTCATTCACAAATATCTTTTGTTTAGGACCTTAATATATGTTATATATTTATATTAGATATGTGGACTTCTGATTTAAGGAGGGTAATTGGAATGCAAGTAAAAAGTTTTGATTTCATTCTATTATATTCCCATTTTAATTTAAATGTGATCATGATTAAACTAAAGTTTCAAAGCTTATAAAGACATAATGTTTGCTGTTTTTTTTTTTTTTTGAATTCACACTATAGTACCTCTGCTGAACGCTAGGTGTCACGCTTACACACTTTTTCTTCGATATGGATAATTTTTTGCTATTCTGATGACATCACGTTTATGTTTTCTTTAAGTCCATGTAATTTTTTTTTATTTATTCATGCAATATGACTTTTTGAAATTACTTTCTCTGGAAAGTTTTGACAGAGATTATGAGCTAATAAAATTTTAACACCTATGCAAATGAAAAAGGTCCTTGTTACACCAATGGCAAACACTAAATTAATTCTGATTGAATATCTGATATTTCTTTTTTTTCCAACATGCAGTTCATGCACTACAGCAAATCAGCTTGGCTGAAGTTTGGAAAGTTAGACAAATCTGTGGTTGGAGAAAGTTGGATGCTCACATTTTCTCTCAACTTTATGCCTCGCACATCCAAAGAACTCAACAGACACACTTTGTGCATTGAGTCTACTTTTTAAGCACTGCAAATAGTTATTTAAAATAAAATGAGTTGACTTAAAACTTAAAAAATATATTTGTGTTTAGATTATCCCTTATTTAAAAAAATCTTCTTGATTTTTCAAAGTAAAATGCCAGTAATTTACTTAAGTACACTAATATTGATTAATAAAAATACAAAAAATCATAATGATAAATAATTAAAACTAAATTAATAAATAAAAAAAGAACAAAGAAACGCGTGCAGTGGTGTGGTTTCATATTTTAAAATGTTCCTACTGAAGCCAAGCCCTTTTTCACACTTTTGTTTTCTGTTAGTGTCGCCCCTGTTGTCTATTCTCATGAAAGCGGAGTGAGCTTTTCGGTATGTCAATATTGCGACATCATCCAGATGAGTGAAGTCAAAAGCAATGTGCTTTTAGTCAACAGACAATGTTGGGTAACAGCCCGCAGGTCCCTTTGTGTTCAATGTGTTCAAAGGTCTCACGTCACATTTCGTCTGAGGGCCTGGACATGCCTCACAGAACTGACTGAACTTTGAAAATTAACGGGTGTAAATAAAAAAGCCTGAAAAAGAGGGCAAAAGACAGCGTTCCAGTCCAGACACGGATTTACAATATTTATCTGGATATGTTAACTCCAAACTTGATGACTTTAGTGCCAGGACGGCATGTCTTTGTGTCCTCTTAGTTGCCATCAACAAGTGAGTAAAATGTAACAGCTCCATCTGGCAAAACCAGACCACATTTCTGTTTTACTTTGCTAACTTCACAATTTAAAACTTTTAATGTTTGACTTTAGAGCTCTGGATTTCCTATCAAAAATTTTATGTAAATGCCATTAAAATCAAAATTTAAAACACGTTTTTGCAGTTTAGAGTTTAATACCTAGAAGTGTCTGTTGGCATTTTATGTTAACTTTATGTAATTTAAAGACTGTACCTTGATGTAATGTTTGTGTCTGGGTTACGGTACTTGTGCAGTTTTTTTTTTTTTTTTTATTTTGCTACCTTTTGATCTTCCCCGGAAAATTTTGCTGAGAAGGATTACTTAAGTATACAATATTACAACCATCATTGTTAGGGGTTGGTTAATGATCTAATCTGCATTGTTTAACACTCCCATGTGTCATGCCTCTACAATTGAAACAAGGACCTGCTACAGGACATGCCAATAAACCTCAATGGATGCCGCAGTGTGGAAGAGGAGACATCTCCTGGAGCACAGCTCTTTTTAAATATGGTGACACTCATGGTTTGTTTGCAGATCTGCGGTTTCATTTCCTTCTAAGAAAGCAAATAAAGGCCTTGTGTGTAATTTAATGACTCAGTACTTTACAAATATTGACAGATGATACAAAGTTGCAAGTAGGATGAAGCCGATGCTTGAATTTGAGGTTTGTTGAGAAAGTCCCACTTCCCATCCTCTTCTTGTCCAACTGTCGATTAGTTATTTTATGTGGATTATTTCTGATGTCCAGTCAGTTAAATCCAGTAATGTAGCAATAAAACAAGGACTTAAGCTCAAATAGGTTTTTATGTTTTAAAATTGCCTGACATTTTTAATGAGGAAAAGCAAGTGACCGGGACCCCTCCTAATGACCGCCAACACAGAGCGGCCACACATCACTGGGTCAAGGCCTCTAAATGTGGACATCAAATTCTACAAAAAGACAGAGTGATGGAAACGTAAACCAATCAAAAATAGATATTTAACAGAGAGCTCTGAAATTCAAAAATCCATTCACAAACAGGAAAAATTAAACAAAAACTTAGAATATTGTGATAAATTTCAATAGTTTTTCAGTTTTAGAAATGACGTTTATTTGATATAGAATGAATATACACAGATTGGAATGTTTTAAACATTTATTTCTTGTAAATATGATTATTGTGGCTTAAAGACATTCTTAAAAATGGTGAAAAATGCCAATGTTTGAGACTTATGGTGTTAAACAGCAAATTAACTTTCACCCTTTAACCCTTTAATTGCCTAATTGTTTCTATAATTACCTTGAATCAACTGATTCAGAAGTGGGGAAAAGCGGCTTTTTTATATCAGCTTTGGACCGATACGCAACACAAAGCAAACGTTAAGTGTTGCATAAGCCACTTTTCTCTGCGTCAGAATCAGCTGGAATTATGTTAATTCCAGAAAACGGTTGCAGAAAGAATGTCAACACTGGAAGGAAAGCTCTAGTGTTTAAGTGTTAAACATCTAAGGTTTCACAAGCCTTTGAATGAAATCAGTAATTCCGTAAGGTATCAACACCTTTCACAATGAGAACAAGCTACCAAAGGTCATTTCTAAACAAGCTGGCTTTTCACAGAATGCTGTTTTCAAGGATATTAACATATTTTTATGTGGTGTGAAAAAGTAGCAGAGAAAACAGCAGGCTTGAGAGGGTTGTCATGCAAAATCCTAGAATTTGGAACTCCAGAAGAAGAAAGCTGACTCACTGCCTCAACATGCAGACAAATAGAGTACAAAACAAAGCCTACAAATGCTGGAGTCCTTTTGTAATCTGGAACCAGAGACATCAAAGGTCTGATCTATGGAGAAAAAGAACTGGACTGTTGCTCAATGGTACAAAGTTTTCTTTTCAGATGAAACGAAATATTTGGAAATCAAAGATTTAGAATCTGAAGGAAGAGGAAGAGATACCAGACCCACAAATGCAGAAGACCTGAAGACAGCCAACACAAAATTGTGACACCACATGCTCATGGCCTCCATGCCATAGCGAATAGATGCAACAGTTGATGCAAAAGGAGTCCCAACCAAGAACTGAGTGCATAGGAATGAGCACAGTTTTCAGAAGATTGACATTTGTGCTGAAAACACCCTTATTTGGATGTATCTGATCCATTGTTGTGATGTTAATTTCAACTTTTCATTCTAGACCATAATCATCAACATTACAAGAAAAAAGGCTTGATATATTTCCATGTGCAAATATCTACATAATGATATCCTATTTATCGTTTATTATAAATATATTTGCATCTTTAGACAACTGACAAGTTTGTTTTTTTTTTTTTACAATATTCTAATTTTGGGGCAACACATCTGTATTTGACTTAAATGTAAAATTAGACCACATGACCTTTGGCTGTGCACAGCTGTCCAATCAAAGCACATCTTTCCACAGGGATCCCAGTCACATTAATAACTAGGAAGAATGATCAACAGCAAAGACAAAAATGAGAAGTGGTTGGAAAATCAGGAGCATTTTGGGATAGTTCAGAGAAATATGGTTTAAATGCAAAGTAGGAAAATCAGCAAAGGTGTGGGTAATCATCTGAACAAGACAAGCAATCATGGATGAGACAGGAAAGGGAACCAAATCCTATGAAGGGGAGGGCAAGAAAAATGGAGGAGGATGCAGATGAAACTAGACAAGGAAGAAGATATAACTCAGGTGGTGGACTAGGTTACACTGCCAAGAAGAAAACCAGATTTCATTCTAAAAATGTTAGAAAAAATATATGATTATTTTACATCTTGGCATTTTTTAAAACCAAAGTAAAACTTGAATGAAAGACTCGTGTGTACATATATGCTTCAACCAAACAGTCTTGTGATTTATTTGACAAAAACAACGTGATAGAAGAAAACTGGGTGAGAAAAATCGAAATTGCGAAGCTCAGATCCCTTTATTACCTGTAAAAGTGTCAGGAAAAGATAATGAAATCAAAGCAGTGCTTTCACACTGTTCCCTCGCCCTCAGCAACGTGCAAGCGACCACTTCCAGTGAGACATCTATTTAAACGTAGGTGTATGCATGTTTCGGGCTTTAATTCTCGCAATCACATGTACCTATGAATGATTCTGCGACTTTTTTGGTACAAATCGCGTGACCATTGAACGCACCTTGCAAATTAAATTAGGTCAAACTTGTGACATATGGATGACAGATGACAGATCGAAACCACACTTATATGAACTTCGTAAGTAAATTCCAGATCTTTGCTATATGTATTGAAGAAAAACGCAGACAAAAGTATCAAAAGTATCAATCCCATCCCACTAGTATCAATACTAAGGTGAAGTATTGCTACTCAGATTTTATAGTTTCCGTCATCTGTCCTCATCGAACTGCTTCCTTATTGAAGGATGCTGCCTCAACAGCATTTAATTGTAAAGGTCCGCTTACATGATGGGTCCCTGTAAATATTTGTTCTCCGGACAGTTAAGTACTTTTAATATCTGAGGTACTTTTAGTAAATTATTTAGATTTTCTGAAATGGTTACAGATAACTTCAAACTGGATTTTTTTGCAATTGCACAACCGTAGTTTACAGCTTCCTTATCGCTGCTAACCAACCATCACCTCTGCAGGAATATTGCAGGAACCGTTTCAATACAGTCTTGAGACAGCTTTTAGATGGCCAGCAATATATTAAATGAATTCATGATAATATTGTAAGCGGGTTATGCAAAAAAAAATCTTTCAATAACACCAGGAACACAGGACAGAAACAAAACATACCGGAAACATAATCAATTAAAAAAAGAGATGTTTCTATGTACTTTTCCATGAAAAGTGTAGTAATGTGTGTACCTACAGTATTGACACTAATTGTTGTATTCCCAACTCTCTGTCCACCACCCCCTTACGGGCGACAAAAATTGTAATTGGCCAGAAAAAAAATAGGATTTTAGAGACTATTTGAATACAATGATAACCAGCTGCAAATGAAAGCACTGGTTTAATGGCAGAGGAGAAGGTCAATGGTGACCGCTTAACTTTGTGATCTAAAAGCACAAGATTTTAAATGTATATCTGAAGGTGTGCTCAGAGTAGATCATCTTTTTCATACCCAAATATGCTTGATCCCCAAAAGTCCAGTTGATTTGGACAGTCAGCCTTTTATCCTTTGTTCCGGCACAATTTGGCAAACTGTACCGTGCCCTGATGGTGAGGTAGGCCAGAGCACAGTTCGATGGGCTCACACTGTTCTGCTCAATGATTCACAGATCAAACCAGGATTCTTACAATTTAACTTACAAATGTCTTAAAAGTTTGGGGGCCCCAGTCGAAAAATAATATGTGGCCCTCTGTAGCGGTCGTATTGAGAACAAGGTATCAGAGCAGGAATGGTTATTCTGATAAATAAATAACTGAGTAATAACTGTCTATTTCTCAATGGAAGTCTATGGGATTTTGACCTTGGAATCAGATGGTGCTTCCTACGAAGGTGAGACGGGAGTGGTTGCCATGCCCATTGCTTTTACAGTCACGGTAAGGTGATTCAGCCTTAGTACTCCGTAGACATTAGTATTTCCATTCCATTGCTCTAGTGGAGGGCTGACAGACTCATGTATCAAATATGGAACATTCTGCTTGAAAGGGTTAAATACTTAATAGTATTAAATTTTAATCCTGTCCAGCAGCTGAGCAAACAGAAGCCTCGTCTTTTTACTTATACAATTACAGTTCTGTCACATGGGAAAAGCGAGTATATTTCCACTAACTAAACTTTATTTTATTATAGGGTTTTTTTTAGCTTCTGTCTGTAATGCTAACTGTTAGTTTCTATCTACAGGAGAACCACGCAGTGACATGAGCTCAAACCCTTTTTAGAAATATTTACTCCACACAGGTGGTTCTCTCAAATAAGTGTACTTTTTTTGTTACATGCTGCATGAAGGAACACTTCCTGTGACTACAAAGGTCCTTTTGTGAGCTCTGTTTTTAATTTCAATGTTGTTCTAAGTAGAAGGCAGGGAACATGTAATCCCCCTCCAACCATGTTTCTACAGGAACCTCGCTTAACAACCTCCCGAAAGAAGTGTTCAGCTTCTTCTGAGTCAGAGTGACACGGAGAGTGCAACATTAACAATACGCAGGGTTCCATTGCACCACTTAGGAGCAAAAGCACCTTACAGGAGGTAGTCAGATTTTCTGCTGTACCAACTTCTTTTGGAAAACACTCACATTTATTTCAAACCTTTCTAAAATCTGAGCAGTCAGAGCAGGAAACAGGTGTGGCTCTGACTTTCTTCAGCATCTGGACAAAGGTATACATTTGCCACTATTCTTATTCAAATCACACACTACTACTACATCTAAGTGCATCTCTAGAAAATAGACTTGATGAATTCAAATATTAGAACATTCTACCACACTGTTTGGTCACCTCTTTGCAAAATACTATGTTTTTCCACACATTGGACTGTAATGATGGATTGATTATTTTCTTGCTGTTTATACATGTGTGTTGTCTGCTGTGATGCACTTTTTTGCTTTAGTAAAATAGGCCTCCTATGTCTCAATGCAAATGATACTTTCCAATGTCCATGTATTCAATTAAACTCACTTTGAAATAATGTTATAATGGTATAGTGTATAGTATGGATTGTAGGAATACAATTAATTCATTAAGGCAATTAATCGTTACACGCTAATATTATTAGTCTTCATTATTCATCAAAATTACAATTTAAATGTTAACAAAATAACATTATAAAAATGCTAAATGTTTTATCTGTAAAAAATGTCAGCCATTGGTCAGTTGAATGTATGTTTTTGCCTAAAAAAGTTGGACAACTGTTGACTAAAATATGTTTAAATGAGAGATTCTTGTGTGTCGATCCCCTTAGAACGAGATGAGCAGCAGTAACAGGAATTATTTGGTAATTTATCCCACTGTCAAACCACTTTGTTATAAGAAAAGGTTTGGTTTGACGTTTTGGAACCCAGCCCAACTCTAAATTCTCAAAGCCAGTGACTCTCGCAGTAGGTCACCAAAATGATGTAAAATTATTTTTGAAAGTAAAATTCCATTTTGCATCATATTTGTACTGTTGAGTGAAGGCAGGATACTGTCATGGATCAGTCAGCAACTTCCACCTCCAACCACCAGAAGGAGTTCTCGCCAGAGATCTGACTCTTTCCTGCACAGCTGTTCATCATTATCATTATCTCAACCAGCATATATATTCACTCCAGCCTTGTCACTATTGCAAAGTCTTGTGTTCCCTGGCTGACAGTATGAGCGGTCTTCCAGTATCTGGTTTCCTTGTGTGTTGACCCTTGCCTGTTTGTTCACCTTCAAGTCTAGCTTGAAATCTGACTAGTCTATGTCTTGCTCCTGTGCTAAGCCATTAAAACATGTGCATACGGATCCAAATGAAGCAGAACTTAACTATTTAACTAATAAACTTAAACATGACAGAAAAGAAGCAAAAAAAATAAATAAAATAAAAACTAAACCTGGTATGACAAACAGGAAAAAACACAACAGGGTAAGAATCAAGGAAATATCTCTAAAAATCCAAACCAGAACGCTATCTTCGGTTTAGTGTTTCATAAGAAAAGAAACTATTAATGATTAGAAATGTAAATAAATACACACAACATCAGTGAAAAAATGCAAAGCAGGTGCAAGCCTTAGAAGGGAGCGGTCTACTGTCACACAGCCAGATATTTGTTTTGTTGGAGAGCACTTAGATCCAGTGCCCAAGTGTGAGAGGGACTGTAACATGTTATATCTTAAGGAAAGAAACACATTTTTTCACAGTATCTGTTTTCTTTTTGTTAAATCACATATTAACAGTGGTTTTCTTTCTTTTTTATGTATGTATAGTGTTTCAAACTGCATTTCATTTGATGATGTTTGTCTTCAAATGTCTTAACCAAGTTGTTTGCCTGCGCTTCAAATGTAGTTTCTTTTATTTTATTTATTTAATAGCTTTTTTTCGTTTGAGTCCCCTATGGATCTTTCAAGTAAAACACCCAGAATCAGTGCTCCTATAGTTACATTAAAAACACCTGCTTAACACAGCTCAGCACATGTGGCAAAACTTATTCCTATAGTGTGAGCTGTTATCCATTCAGGAAGTTCTTTCCATTCCATCAGCATGACAGCTGCGGTGAAAAAAACTGGACCAGCAACTCTCGTCACAGGCTTGACAGGTGGTGTTCATTAAACAATGGGTTACAAGAAACCCCCCCAGAACAACCCTTAAGGCAACCATTGAATTTTACAATGTGTAGTTAAGGCTGGCGTGTGAAAAAAAGAACTATTATTGAAACTCTCTAAGTTGGTTAAACAACACTATAGCCCTAAACATGAAAGCAATGTGCTAAAAGTAAGAGAAATTAAACAAAAATTTCAGATGAGTACAATAAATATTTGAGTCGATTCTAACCTAAAATTCATACTTGTTAGTTGTGAATGGTTAAGACTTCAGGAGAAAGCTGCACTAAATAATGGATTATTTCAATGATAACATTTTTCAATTTCATTGCCTTGTATTGCCTAGGATTCAAACCCCAGAGACAAAAGAGCTGTGAGTGAGTTAAGGTGATTTTTCAAATACTTTGAAAAGACATAAAAGTAATTTCCAGATAGATAAGTAATTTTTTTTGCTTAAATAAAAGGCTGAGCTATATGTATTCTTTACTAAACAGAATTTGAGTTTGTGTTCAGCATATTCTCAGAGAAAGGTATTTGAACACCGTCACTTCAACAAACAGCTAAGAGTTTCTGTCTTAAAGCTGTTCTGTCACGAAAGCAGAGTTTTTTCTTTACTCTTTTTCCAAATCAACTACATTTTTGCTTCATAATTTTCAAAAAAAAAAAAAAAGAAGTATTCATTCTTACATGAAGGAACCAGGTTGATGACTCGTTTTGTAAAAGAAAAAAAAAGAATCCACACCCCTTCCTTGCCTGAGAGATAAGACAAAGGACAGAAAAGTTTCGTCAGAGGGAACTTGTATGTTATGTTTGACTGAGCGCTCAGTACTTTCCTTTTGCTTGAAGAATCAACACTGACTGCTGGGCTCTTTCAAAATGTTCAGGTATGTTCAAAATAATTTAAGATTGAATTATACATCTCTGAATGTTTGAAAAATTAGATAGATAGATCATTTTTTTCGCTACAGTTTTAACTTGTTGAGTGTGTGTGTTGTAAATCCTATGAGGCAACACGTCTTTTTTTGACTTTTCATTCATAATATTTAAACTGAATGCTAAAATATTAAAAATGTGTTTTAATGAATGAGATCAAGAATAAAAATTGAAATAAGAGTGAGATAAAAGCAATTGAATTGTCAAGCAGGCATAACATGGAAAACATCAATTGGTTCAATTTGTGTCACAAATCAGTGTTTCAGTCTGATGACTATCCCTAAGGGGGGAAAAACAAAAGAAATATTTCTTTAACTTTCAGTTTCCTATATTGATAGAGTATAAATGTAGGGATTTATGACAGACCAAATAGAGGAGATAAAGAGACAAAGGTTTTGATTGCATTAATAGAACTAAATATGATGAAAGAAACTGAAGACACAGTCATGAAGAATATGTATTAATCTGTTCACATTTAAATTTGGGCGAAGTCCACACCACACACAATAGTTGGGTGTAACTTCATCATGAAGCAGAATCAGAAAGGCATTACCAGGTGACTAACATGAATGTGATGTTTTTCCTCCGTCCGATTTCACACAACCTTAAGGTATTTCTTTATATTAGTATTAAAAGGTTTGACCAAAACAGGATCTGGCTGCACTTACAGCTAACAATGTCTTTTGTCTGTATTCATTGTTGTCGTACACCTAGATGACTGTTGCCTTGTAGTTCAGTTGAAGTTCAGTAAAACCTTAAATCTGTTAACATGACTCCTTTTTGTAATCACAGATTTCACACCAATGGCACGCGGAACAAAGTCGCCACGACATTGGTGCTTGCCACTCTTGTCGTGGTCGTTTATGTGGGTTTTTTGCAAAATTCATCGAAAGACAGAATAACTTTTCAAGTTAATGTGAGGGAGTATGAAACTAAAACAAAGTCAATCACCAGACATCACAAGTATACTTACTCGTGGCCTAGTTGCCAACGAAACACCTCTGTTGCCAACATCTCCGGCTTCGGCTCTTTACCCGGTCACATTAAAGACTTTCTGTACTATCGCCACTGTCGGCACTTCCCCATGCTGCTGGACGTCCCAGACAAATGTGGGGGACCCGAGGCTTCTGCAGATGTTTTCCTGCTTCTGGTCGTCAAAAGCTCACCGGGAAACTACGACCGCAGAGAGGTGCTGCGTAACACCTGGGCCGAGGAGAGAAAGCAGGACGGAGTCTGGATCCGGAGACTCTTCATCTCAGGAACACAGGACTCTGGTTTTGAGAAAACAAGACTAAACAGCCTTTTGGAGTTTGAACAACGCAAACACAAAGACATTCTCCAGTGGGACTTTCATGACTCCTTCTTCAACCTCACCTTAAAGCAGATACTCTTCCTGGAATGGATGGACAGAAACTGTCCTCATGTCCACTACTTGCTAAATGGTGACGATGATGTCTTTGCCAACACCAACAACATGGTTGTGTACCTCCAAAACTTTAAGAAAGGAGGAAGAAAACACCTTTTTGCCGGTCATCTCATTCATTATGTGGGACCAATTCGAGAAACTTGGAGTAAATATTACGTTCCAGTGCAGGTTCACAAGCCTGAGCTTTACCCTCCCTACTGCGGTGGTGGAGGCTTCCTTTTGTCCGGATATACAGCTAGAAAAATCTACAATATGTCACACTCCATCACAATTCTTCCCATTGATGATGTATACATGGGTATGTGCCTGGAAAAGGCCGGCCTTCGCCCTGAGTCTCATCCTGGAGTAAGAACAGCTGGACTGTATGTTATAGACAAGGAAGCTGATAGATACGACCCTTGCTACTTCAGGGAAATGCTCCTTGTTCACAGATTCATGTCAGTCCACATGTATGTGATGTGGAACAGTTTGCAGGACCCCAAACTTGACTGCACGAACTATTACAAAGGTCATTGAAAGAGTTTGATATTCCTTAAAGGTTTGCAACAAAATTCAAAGCAGAAAACACAGTGCTCCAATCAGATTCATGGTGACTGCTAATGCAGATCTTATTACTGGTGTGCTTGTTCTTAGAAAATGCAGCGGCATTAACCTTTACATTTCAGCTCATAAATTCTTTGCACTATTTTTTCGACCACATGGAGATTTCTTACTTCACTAATGGAATAACAGAAAACTTTAAAAGCCACATTCTAATCATCTTTTGACCTATTCTAAAAGTGTTCCCAGCGGTCTTTTAATTAGGACATAGTTTCTGCTGAGCGGCAGGAGTTCATTTGAAATTTCCCTCTATGTTGTGGTCAGGATGGTCATAACATGGAGTGATCCACCCTACTTCCCGCTATCCATCTGTTTACTCATTCCCACTATCTTATATATCTTATAAGCTAACAGAAATGGCGAGAAATCTTGGAGGTATCGAGCCATATAGTTTTAAGCCAGATGTCAGCTTGGACGAGGAAAGGGAAAATGAATATAGATCTTTTTTAGGTCTTAGATCTTTTTTCAACGACATTATAGCGTTTGCTCCTGATTCACCAAGATCTGAATAAAGAAAAACAATTTAAAGTTTCATTTTCTTTATAACATGTAAAGGTATAACACCAAAAACATGATTTTCATCAGAGAGGGTCTTTAAGAAAATGGGAAAATAATGTGTTTATAAATAACTAAAACAAATGTAAAATTGTAAATTATTTATGTTACATTGCAAAACAATATAATTTTTACTAAATAGAATAAACATTGTGCTTGTAGCTGTTTGATTATTCCATATTTATTGAGGTTTTTGTTCTGTACAGTTTAATTTTAAAAACGTTTATTTGTTTTATTTATTATTCAATATGAAGCACAGGATGACTCCTCAGTGGAGCTCTTGTGCATTACGAAAGAATTGGTTGGGGTGGAATACAAACTGAAAAAGTTGTTAATACTATTATATTATATAATAAAAAAAGTTTCAAAAGAGTATGTGTATCTGCATCTTTCTCGTGGATAAAATCTAAACAGAATTTTGAGTTATTTGTTTGCGATTCAACATAATCAGTGAGTTTTTTGACAATGAATGTGTGCCAGGATTTTCATTGAGATGTAAGTAAAGTATAGGGATTAAAGTAATACAAGTGCAAACATTTTGAAAGAATGCAGTTTAACTGGAAGTTACTTAGGGATTAATTAGAAGAAATGAGCTCAAGGGCAACTCAGCTGCATGTGTATTCTCAGATTCCTGTAAAATGTACCCATTTTTACATAAACATTTGTTTAAAATCTTTTTTTTGCTCCATGCACCAATAAAACAATGGTTCATCCAAACTCCAGGGTTTGTATTTTGACCAGCTTTTATGAAGATCACAAATCTGCAAAGTAAAACAACATGAAGAGGCGCGGGATGTTTGTACAAAGATAAAGACTTGGAATTCACTGTCACATGCAGTTTCAGGTGAAACTATTCCCTCTTTGTGAACCCCTACAACATATTAACATAAAACACTGTCATTCATTGTTTGGAGATGCTAATATTTTTAGAACATACAAAACTGGGGCTTTAAACAAAACAAAGACACGTTTACACTTAAATTAAGAAAACTAAACTGGTGTGGCTATGCTTCTTTCAATCAACCCTGCAGGCTCTCAAATTTTAAGTAAATGCTGACACAGCCACCACGCATGTGTTGTATCCCCTTCTCTGAGGGTTGCTTTACTTCTCATAGTCCAAGTTTTCTCGACACTCAATTGATTTAAAGCAGGAATTGGCAACTCCAGGCCTGGAGGACTGCATTCATGGATGTTTTTTCACAATACCGCATTCTGGTATGTTCTTATTGGCTGTGCACACCTGAACCAGGTAAACAGCCACGAGTGGGGTTTGGAGATCTGGAAATCATGCAGATATTTTGGTCTTCCAGGCCTGGAGTTACCAATCCCTGGTTTAGAGCATTACTGTTTCTGAGAACTGGATTGAATGGGGTCACTCAGTCCAGTTCTTATATACAGGTTGCACGAAAGCACAGCAAACTCTGATCCTGACATTTAGACCGTGAATAATGTCAATATAAATCACTATAAATACATGTTTAGTACAAAAATAAAAATACAACACATTTGTGGTCCTTTGAAGAATCAAAAGTGCAAATAAGTGTGAATCATTTTTTTCCAAGTTTGAGAACTGACAAGAGGAAAACCTGTCTTACTGGGTTGTCCTTTCTTTCTTTTCTGTGGAAATAATTTTCAAGAATCACTTTATTCACAGCACAATGCAATCTGTGAAAACAGTTAAAGATAAGACAGCTCCTCAATGTGTGCACACCCTAGACAAGTAAAGCCTTGGTCACACGCACCTGTTCAGGTGCTGCAGGTTTTCTGATTGTTCGGTCCCGTGGAGGGTTGTAGAGAGGAGCAGCTGCCTCAAAAGGAGCATTGTTAAAAATGCAATGTATTCTCATGTCTGTGGTAAGGGTCTTTTTCTTTAAGTCTTTTTCTTCATTAACCAAGTTTAAATTGAGGCACAGAGTGGAGTCGATCCAGCCAAATGAGGAACCTAAAGTCAACCAGGCTGTTGGTGAATCCCCAAAGTATTACTGAATGTTTGTGCACTCCAAACTATTTACAGACACAAGATCAAAATTGTGCTAAAGTGTGCTTATGACAAATAAGTGCAGAATGCAGTATTTTGTCTGAGACCAATTTTTAAAAACTTTTTTTACAGAGATTGGTATTCAACAAATGGCACATTTTTAAAGGTTAAAGCTTTCGTAGTGGGATGTTCTCTTGACTGTTTTGTATCAAACTGCCTTTTGGTTACTTCTGCTGTGGACTGCATTCAAGTTAGAGCGATGAGAAATACTAATCTAAGTTTCTTTTCTACTTTTTTGAATATACTGGTTTTATAAAGGATCCTGCCTGGATTCAACCATTGTCTGGTTCTAATACAGGATACCCCCCCCGACAAATTTAACAAATATCTTTGAAGGGATGTATCAGTAAACAAAAGCACCTAAAATGATAAAGTTTGACTTCATGGGAAAAACTATTGTTTATCAGTTTAACAAGCGTCCTTTCTTTTATTCTGAGCACCATGTTCTAAACCAAGCCTTGAGCAGGAAGAAGAGAATGTCGTTGAGCCAGTTAGACAAACATCTGAACTTCATTTCCTCTTTGACATCTTCCCCTAGCTGAGTACTACAAATAATTATATTTCATATGTAGCTTAAATACACGATAATGGTAAAATATATCAGAATAATTTTCTTTTTTTTTATCAGTTCCCCATAGAGTACACCTTCGAATGGTGACCATATTTTTTCCTCGAAGTAAAACAATTTGATACGTTTATGTTAACATGAAATTCTGCCTCCACTCACCTGACAGACTACACCCTGGGAAAAGATGCACCTGAGGGAAGTTTGCAAGAGAACTTTACTTCGATGATCATTTCTCGGAAAGAAGGGACACCACTGTTTGTCAACATGCTACGGTAGGTAAAACGCAATCGATTAAAAGAAAAAAAGATCGAGGTTCTGTAGATCTTTCTTTTAGTTGTACATTGTGCAGAGTTGTGACGACAGTAGAGGTCCATTTTTTATTAAGTGCACGCTTAAAGATTGAGAACAAACAGCAAGTGTTTCTGTTGACGAGTTGGACTTCGTAGACTATGCTTGTAGCAAAGTCTGTTCAGCAGCAAAAGATATGTGTATTCATCACATATCTTTTTTAAACTTTAGACACACTTGATTTCCATGTGACACGCATAACAGCAACTGAAATACAGAGCTCCAATACTTGCAGCCCTCATGTCTACATTTAGAGATTTATAGCAAAACTTTGACATCTGTCTCCTGCTGTTGATGGTTGGGGTGAAAGAATTGCAGTTTTTGCTCCAAGAATGAAGCCGGGCTTAACAAAGTGTCATCAAGATAACTTTAGAGCTTATACAGCTGAGCTGGCAGTGCCTCTCCATCATGTCCTAACCTGCACTTTTACATGGACAGATGAAATGAAGACTGGTGGAGCCTACCAGAACCAGGAAACTGGTTCTGTCAGAAATGCAGGTGCCACTTTGGCATTTATACAACATTCAAAGGGTTATTGAAAAACAAAATACATTTTTATGTTTAAAAAAAACCCTTCCAAATTAATTCACTTTATTTCTGATGCAGGTTTATTTTTAACTTTGTTAGTTTTTTATTCTTTAGTTCATTCCCTTCGTGTGCTTTTCATTGTTTTTTTCAAACCATAAATTCAAAGTTTATGGTTTTGTTGCTCCCTAAGATGACTTTGCTCTTATTATGAAAGCAAAGAATTTCATACATAATCAAGCTTCAAAGATCAGACAAAAGTGACCCCCCTCTTTCACACGAAAATGGAAATGCAACATATGTTTATAAGGTTACATTCCATTCATTGTTGATTACAATTCTAACCTTCACTTTAGATTAAATATTTGAAAATTAAAGTGAAATGTCTTTTCACATTTTTTAAGTCTATAAAGTCAAAACATTTTACTCATAATTATGAAGTTTTATCAGAATAATATGGAAAGTAACAGGTTAAAAATTCCAAGCTTTCCTAAGAAATACTTTGTCCTGTGTAAGAATTATACCAAAGTCTACATTTAAATGTATCAATAAAAATAGATATCGACATGAAATTGAATAGAGATAGAAATTTAAGGACGAATTTATTTGTTTTATAGCAGAACAGTTGCATGTGGAGTCCCACAGGGGTCAGTTATTGGATCAAGATTGTTTTTATTTTATTATTTAATGATATCTTAGGTTTGTACAGAGAAGTGCAGTCTGCATTTTTGCTGATTATATAATTGTCTTCATCTCAATCAATTATTTAAAAGTATTGGTAAAAAAATGAATTTAAATGTAAAGACTGCACAGACTTTTGGCATCAATCATGTAAATTCAATTATTAATAATATATCATTCTTTTCTTCTTTCATTGCCGCAGAGTTTTCATCAAAGGAAACAGTGGAAAGAAAATGTCCTTGAGGACTGTTTCTTTAGTCACATTTGGTGTCTTTGTCATCTTTTCTTTATTTTTTTTTCTAAATTATTATGACTGCACTTTTGCAAACCTTCAGCCTAGATTGAATGATCAAAACATTGGAATGAACTGGAAGCAAAAGGGTGACAACAAAAATTTCACATACTTGGGGCCCAAATGTGAGCAAAAATAATTCTGCTGCCAAGATCTCCGGCTTCAACGCATTACCTGGTCACATTAAAGACTTTCTGTACTATCGCCACTGCCGGCACTTTCCCATGCTGCTGGACGTCCCAGACAAATGTGGAGGACCTGAGGGTTCTGCAGATGTCTTCCTGCTTCTGGTCATCAAAAGTTTGCCAAAAAACTACGGCCGCAGAGAGGTGCTGCGTAACACCTGGGCCAAGGAGAGACTTCAGAATGGAGTTTGGATCCGGAGGCTCTTCATTTTAGGAACACAGAAATCTAGTTTTGAGAAAACGAGACTTAACGACCTTCTTGAAATTGAGCAACGCAAGCACCATGACATTCTCCAGTGGGACTTTCATGACACCTTCTTCAACCTCACCTTAAAGCAGGTACTCTTCCTGGAATGGATGGACAGAAACTGTCCTCATGTTCGCTTCATGCTCAATGGAGACGATGATGTCTTTGCTAACACCGACAACATGGTTGTGTACCTCCAAAACCTTAAGGACAACGATGGAAACAAGCATCTCTTTGCTGGTCATCTGGTTAAGAATGTGGACCAATTCGTTATCCAGACAGTAAATACTACATTCCAGTGCAGGTTCATGAGTCTGAATCATACCCTCTTTACTGCAGTGGTGGAGGCTTTCTTCTGTCTGGATATACATCTAGAATCATCTACAACATGTCACACTCCGTCATTCTTCTGCCCATTGATGATGTGTACATGGCAATGTGCCTGGAAAAAGCAGGACTTACCCCAGAATCCCACAGTGGAATAAAGGCTCTTGGGATACAGATTCCAGACAAAAACACAGACCCATATGATCCGTTTTCTATATAGAGAGATGCTCCTTGTTCACAGGTTCCTCTCAGTGCATATTCTTGTTATGTGGAATCATTTACATGATCCTCAACTCAACTGTTCACTCAGTACTAAAATGTAAACTAAGGTTATTGCACAAAATGTGACCCCTTTTGTTTGTTATGGTGTATACTTATCTAGAGCTTTTCAGTCATAATTAAGGCCCAAAGCACTTTGCAGTCACACTCCCATTAACCCATGCACACGCACACACCCATGCACACACTGATGTTGGCTGCTGTCAAACTGTATATGGCATCAGCATGTCACTAGGAGCAAGCTAAGGTTCACTATCATGCCCAAGAATGCTTCAACACATGGTGAAATGAATCTGCAACTGACTGCTCTATCTCTGAACTTCAGCCAGTCCATTATAATAGTTATGAAAATAGATGTAACCCAGGCAAAACCACATTTCTATTGCCCTGGCTGAAAAACCCTTTCATTCACTTTTTACATTTGTAACAGCAAAAGAAAAAAAAACAGCCAAAACAGAATTGTATGGTTCCTCCTGACTATAAGTTTTTTGTCTTTTTAACTTCTTTCTCCTAAATGTATTCAGTCAAAACCACAGGTCTCAAAGTCCAGGCCTCGAGTGAACTACATTTTCATGTCTTGAAGTTGAGTCATAATGTGGCGAAAAAAATTAAAACTAAAGAAAGATTTCAAATCTAGTTGCTATGACTCAACTTTAAAACAACGTCACTTGAAGGAAAGAGAACCTTCACTGATGTATTAGACCAATGGATGCAAATCTGTTGGTGACATTTTACTTTCCCACATAAAGTAAAATTGTAGTAAATTTTGAACGATTTATTTTTTCATTGCAGTGATGGAACTTGCGAAAAAACAAACAAAGTTTCTTTATCCTTTCAGCCACTCCCTATTGGGCTCGCCACAGCCAATAGCCCCAAGATTTGACTTTACT